>OU795041.1:35831647-38231647 GCA_917208275.1 Patella pellucida | reverse complement strand
TGAATTGAAAAGGATTAAAATATTGGGTGTCGGTTGGGAACGCATGCTCTATTCCTACACAGCACGAGAAGTGAAATGGTTCTAGCTAAAAACAAAGTCCATGTTGACATTAAGAATGAATGAAAAATACACATTTCGTGAAATAGCCATGTAGCTGGGCAATCGAACGTACATCTTGGCGTTTCGAAATTTAATTAGTTTTATTTTATTAAAATTAAATTACTGATTTTTTTTAGCTGAAAAGTAGCAGGAAATTGCGCTAATGTAAACAGCGCCGGTTGCCAGCTTCTAATTACATCCCTGCCTATACTGGGTCAACAACCTTGATATACCATATTTTAACACTATTAGCGTACAAATGGCGGCCATTTTGTCTGGCAATTACGGTCCGATTTACCTGAAATTCAAACTCGACCTTCTGTATGGTGTAACGGTGATAGAGTCAAGCGTTTTTTTAAATCAGATAATAATCGTGACCTCCAGAGGGACCATAGGCGATTTTTCGGCCAATCAGGGGCCATAATTCAGAAAGTTATGATCTGATATGTGCAAATAACAAAAGGAACCAAGATCTTTGGGTTATAACCATGCATTTCAAGCTTCATCAAAATTGAATCAAAATTGTGACCTATACTGGATAACTGGGTCCACAACCTTGATATACCATTTTATAACAGTATTTGCGTAGACGCGGCGGCCATTTTGTATGACAATTTTGTTCTGAATTTTTCCGAAATTCGAACTGAACCTACCTTAGGGTGTAACGGTGATATAATCAAACGATTTTTTAAATCGGATAATAATTGTGACCTACAGAGGGACCACAAGCTAAACAAAGACGATTTTGCGTATAATCAGGGGCCATAAGTCAGAAAGTTACGATCTGATATGCGCAAATATCGAAAGGGACCAAGATCTTTGGGTTATAACCATGCATTTCAAGTTTCATCAAAATCGAATAAAAATTGTGACCTCTACAGGGTCCACAACCTTGATATACCATTTTTTAACAGTATTCGCGTACGAATGGCTGCCATTTTGTATGGCAATTTTAGTCCAATTTTTCCGAAATTCGAACTCAACCTTCCTTAGGGCGTAATGGTGATATAATCAAAGGATTTTTTAAATCAGATAATATTTGTGACCTCCCGAGGGACCACAAGCTAAACGAAGGCGATTTTGCGTATAATCAGGGGCCATAATTCAGAAAGTTACAATTCAATATGCGCAAATATCGAAAGGAACCAAGATCTTTGGGTTATAACCATGCATTTCAAGTTTCATCAAAATCGAATTAAAATTGTGACCTCTACAGGGTCAACAACCTTGATATACCATTTTTAAACAGTATTTGCGTAAGAATGGCGGCCATTTTGTATGGCAATTTTGGTCCAATTTTTCCGAAATTCGAACTCAACCTTCCTTAGGGTGTAACGCTGATATAATCAAATGATTTTTAAAGCGGATAATTGTTGTAACCTCAAGAGGGACCACAAGCTAAACCAAGACGATTTTGCGTATAATCAGGGGCCATAATTCAGGAAATTACAATCTGATATGCGCAAATATCGAAAGGAACCAAGATCTTTGGGTTATAACCATGCATTTCAAGTTTCATTAAAATCGAATTAAAATTGTGATATCTACAGGGTCCACAACCTTGATATACCATTTTTCAACAGTATTCGCGTACGAACGGCTGGGATTTTGTATGATAATTTTGGTCCGATTTTTCGGAAATTTTAACTCAACCTTTCTTAGGGTGTAACGGTGATATAATCGAACGGTTTTTCAAATCGGATAATAATTGTGACCTCCAGAGGTACCACGAGCTAAAATAGGTGATTTTTCGGACAATCAGGGGCCATAATTCAGGAAATTACATTCCGATAGGCGCAAATATCGAAAGGAACCAAGATCTTTGGGTTATAAACATGCATGTAAAGTTTCATCAAAATCAGTTCAAAATTGTGACCGCTATAGGGTCCACAAGCTAAAAACGTGATTTTTCGTACAATCAGGGGCCATAATCCATGAAGTTTTGATCTGATACATGCCAATATCGAAAGCAGCCAAGATCTTCTGGGGATAAACCTATGTTTCAAGTTTCGTCAAAATCGGACAAGAATTGTGACCTGTAGAGAGTCCACAAACAATTGTGGACGGACGGACAGGGGCAACGACATAATACGTCCACATGAAAATGTGGGCGTATAAAAATATCTGGTAAAAAGAGTGCGCCTAATACACAGAAAAATACGGTAACTCTAAAGGACTACAAGTTCTAAAAATGCGATTTTTTTTGTAATCAAGCACCATAATAAAAATTACTTTTCATTTTGGCGGGAAAATTAAAATGCCAGTGTGAGCCCTGATCAAGATTCATAATATAGATATTTCTAAGATAAACTTTAATACCTACTTTTAAAACCCAAGCTCGATTTTGTAAACATTGGTCCAGTATATGTTCGTTACTAATATTTGGATCTCCTTCTCGTATGATTCTTATCTGTAAAATATGCATAAAAATGATCATATATAATATATGCAATACAAAAAAGATAGTAAGCTGGCACTGCCAGGCAGGATACGCCCACATTTTCGAGAGATGGATAGAGAACAAGCAATACCGAAAGTGATTTTTCCTACAATCAAAGGCCATAATTCATTAAGTTAAAATTTGATATGCGCAAATATCAAAAAGAATCAAGATCTTTAGGTAATAAACATGCATTTCAAGTTTTATCAAAATCGAATTAAAATTGTGACCTCTACAGGGTCCACAACTTTGATGTACCATATTTTGACACTATTCGCGTAAAATCGGCGGCCATTTGTCAGGCAATTATGGTCAGATTTTCTCAAAATTCGAATTCAACCTTCCGTAGGATGTAACAGTGATAGAGTCTAACGTTTTTTTAAATCGAATAATAATTGTGACCTCCAGAGGGACCATAGGGGATTTTTCGGACAATCAGGGGCCATAATTCAGGAAGCTACGATCTGGGCCCTGTTTCACAAAAACTTAAATCTCCTTAAAATCATTGTAAACTAAAATTTCATCCTAACTTAGGATAGAAGAGTTTCACAAAACGATTTTCAGCACTGTAGCTAAAATCCACTAAAACAATGATGTAAGTTACAATTGTATCCTAACTTAAACCTAAAATCAATTTTAACTTAGGATAGCTGTCACCCTCTCCTAACTTAAAATCACGACATTAACAAACATTGATTAAAGCTACATTGTTAGATCTATTGCGACATACAGATATAATTGGCACATAATTTTAACATTCAATCATTCACAAAAACAATTTTAATTCAATTTCTTTTCATAGCATGGGATACAGCTACGGTCTACCCGTTTATTTTATTGCAAGGAAATTTAAGCATTGGATGGCGCCCCATATTAGAATTCAAAGAAAAACCCCACGCAAAACGCCGGTGAACTACACACGAAAAGAAAATTTGTATCTAATGTCATGGAAAGAAGAGCACTCTTACCTATAAAGAAAATTAATTATCTTCATGTTTTATAAGGCCTATAATACTAGACATGCCATATGTTTTTGGGGTTATGATGATTTGTAAAAAGATAAATCAATAATCCCAAATGTGTTTTTTCAAAAATGTTATAGGCCTATTTGAAATTAAATTTTAATATCATAAATTTATTATTATTTCTTTAATATCATAAATTTATTATTATTTCTTAATGAAGTTACGTTAATAAGACAACATAAATAAAAAAATTAGGCGCCAATACTCTTGACAGTAATTATCTGAAATTGCTGAAATCAATAGACTTCTTTGTTTCATGACCTTAAACACTGTGTATAAATTTAAAGTCAATCGGTTATTAACTGTGGCCTCTAGAGCATCCACAAGAATTTTTAAAGTGATCAAGGGCCATAACTCTGACAGTAATAATCAGAAATTGCTCAAAACTAATAGGCTTCTTCGTTTTATGACCTTAAACACTGTGTATAAATTTTAAGTCAATCGATTATTAACTTTAGCCTATAGAGCGTCCAGAAGATTTTTTGAAGTGATCAAGGGCCATAACTCTGACAGTTAGTATCGGAAATCGCTGAAAATCAATAGGCTTCCTCGTCTCATGACCTTAAACACTTTGTATAAATTTAAAGTCAATCGAATATTAACTTTAGCCTCTAGAGTGTCCACAAGCAATTGTGGACACCGGACGGACGGGGGCGACGACAATATACGACCACATTTCAATGTGGGCGTACAAAATCATAACCTGGACTATCACTGTTATGCCGACGATACACAACTATATTTAGCTATCAAACCAGACTCTCAGTCAAGTGATATTTACAACCTTGAAAACTGCATCTTATCAATAAAAGAATAGATGACTAACAATTTTCTGAAACTAAATGACGATAAAACTGAAGTACTTATTATTGGATCAGATCAAAAACTAGAAAAATTGTCCATCGATAAAATTCAAGTTGGCAGTTGTGAAGTTTCTCCTGCTAAGAATGTTAGAAATTTAGGTTTTTATTTTGATAGTAAATTTAACATGGGTAACCATATATCTTCTATCTGTAATCAACAAATTTTCAATTGTATAAAATTAGTCGGATAAGAAACTTCATTGATAATGAAACTTATAAAATGCTTGTGAATACTCTTGTTACATCTCGTTTGGACTACTGTAATTCCCTGCTATGTCATCTTCCTGCAAATAAGTTGTCTCTCCTCCAGAAAATTCAGAATAAAGCAGCACGAATCATTACCAGAATTAAACCTACCGATCACATTACCACTGTTTTACATGATCTACACTGGCTTCCTATATCACACCGTATCACTTTCAAAATACTTACACTTACTTACTCTACATTACATTCAGATAATTTGCCAGATTACCTTAAATCCCTTATCCCCATATATATTCCATCCTGTACACTCCGATCTCAAAATAGCAACCTGCTTACACCTTTTTATCCTTCCACATCTTATGGTAAACGCTCTTTTTCCTACGCTTCTCCTATTCTGTGGAATACCTTACCTCTTAAAGGGACAATAATACTCTTGCTGGCTTGACAGGTCCAGAAAAAAATATAGCCTTATTCTAACTACAAGATCTTTTAGTGTCTTACCTGTTGTGTAAATTATCCATTAGAGGTTTTGAAATAATTTAAGGTGTCATAAAATGGCCTCAATCTTTGATAAAAGTAGAAAAATCGATAAATTATTGAAAATGTTCTTTTATTTATCTTTTCTACAAACAACTACTGAATAGATGTTTCTGACACTTCTGGTACAGAAAGATATCTATTCAAACAACTTGTTAAAACTATCCCGACAATAATCCAAAATCCAGAAGTAGTCGAAAAAATATCTGATATTTCGGAAAAAAACACAAAAAAAAATTTAAAAAAAGAAAATACAGTAAAAAATCGACATTTCTCAGCCAGGTGTCACTGAATCAAAACAATTAAAGTATCGTTTTGTAGCTCGATGAATGGGCTAGTTTAGGACATACTTCCTGTCTGATTCCTGAAAGCCGATTCAGTGCTGCTTGCAGGTCTAGTTATTATTACTATTATTATTATTATTGAGTGTCAATCATGTGGCTAAACACTATAATAAATTAATCAACTGGCTGATAACCCGGATCGTGTCGATGAGTAATACTAATCAGTTGTCTTGGATTAATTATTAGTTGATTGATAACTGCCAATAATATATATTAAACCTTATCCCTAGTCATTAGCGGTCATTTTTTGATGTTTCATTTCATTTCGTCTCAAAACAAAAAATTGTTAAACATATAGGCCAAATCAAAATGGTCGACATTTCCTTTCTAAGAGAATTAAATATTTTGATAGTTGAATTCCTTTTACTGTGGCATTATATGTAAAATATACAAGCACACCTATCGGATACCATTACTTGGTCGAAAAAAAAATAAGAACAAGTTGAATATTGGCGATTCTAGAACAAGAAAACAGTTCGCTATTTGTATGATATCACCGTAGCCATAATGATCAAAAAGTGAAAAATGGGTATAATTGTAAGCATCTCTTACAAATACAATTGAAATATATATCATTCTATCAGGGGTTCATATTGTGATACCTTTACAGTACCTGAAAATAACAATAGGTCTTTTGTCCACTCAATTTTTAGTTTTTATTTAAATTCTAACAGTAAGAAAATTATTTTAATGTCTAATTTTGGTTTACTCAACCTCAGAAATATGTATCATTCTATCAGAGATTCATATTGTGATACCTTTACAGTACCTGAAAATAACAATAGGTCTTTTTTGTAGACTCAATTTTCAGGTTTTATTTAATTTCTAACAGTAAGAAAATTATTTTAATGTCCAATTTTGGTTTAATCAGCCTCAGAAAGCATAGTTAAAGTGAACCGGAAGTGCAACCATCTTGAAATGTAAAAATCAACACTTCTTTGTTGATATTTTACTTACAGAAAAGGAAATTATATTTTCCGAATCCTTTTGGGAAAGCCGAAAAACTGCCGGGAATAGAATTTTGATTTTTGGAAAATGATGCACGATTTTTATGAAATTTAGTATGTTCGTAGATCTCACTTATGCGACTTCAAAAATGACTTTAATAATTTTATAAATTATCTCCCCTTGGAGAAATTAAGGATCAAAATTTTCAAAAAAAAGCGACGAAATATAGGTCAGATTGCCTAGAAAAAAAAATTTGTACTAGCTACGACACTACTGATTCGTACACAAAAAATAGGAAAGGAAAACAAAACAATCGGATTTCTCAGAATCTACCCATAGGGTGGCAAAGCTAGTTTCATTTTGTTAGTATTGTTTTATTTATAGTCTGTAAACTAGACTAATAACAGCTATATTTAGATATAGGTCATTGTAATGGTGAAGAGGAGATATTTGATCGCTGTATTAATAATGTGTTGACAGATTCTTTCTGTTTTTTTACTAATATTGCTATCTGCCATACATTATGTTTAATTTTATAACTTAATAATAGAAACCCATGTCTTGTTATTAAGCGTACTATTAGTGACTTTATATCCCTATTGTATAATCTATTTTGTTAGAAATGTAATTGTCCTAGCATTATTGAGTATTGGTATCTCCCTTTACTTAAATAGCTGAATTTGAATATATATAAGTAGCCTACACCTTACCGATGCGACTTAAAATAAATCATTCGAAATTTTCTAAATTATCTCCCCTTGAAGAAATAAGGATCAAACGACCAAATATAGGTCAGATTGGCTTGAATTTTACTGTACTAGCTGAGGAATTCCTTATGTGTGCACAAACTATGAAGCATATTGATACAACCGGAAGTGCCACCATCTGGAAACGTGAAAAGTGCCTAAGGCTTTGTATTATATTATTATTACATGTTTACTGAAATAATTTTTTTCTATACTAGATTAGAAAGTACTGATGAGTATACAAAATATGTAGTCTGCCGTTGAACCTAGCGATTGAACCAGTAGTGCTACCATATTGAAACGTGAAAAATCCATATGGCTTTTAGAGAGAAAGCGAAAGAGAGGTAGAGCGAGCGAGAGAGAGAGAGAGAAATAGAGAGACTGACAGACTGACAGACAGACCTACAGAGCGAGAGAGGGGTAGTGAAAGAGAGAGAGAGAGAGAGGGAGAGAGTTGGGAAGAGAGAGAGGGAGGGTGAGAGAGAGGGAGATAGAGAGATACTTTGACTTCAATACAGAGAGAGGGAGAGCGCGAGAGACAGACAAGGCGACAGCGCAAGAGAGAGAGAGAGAGAAAACGAGAGACAGATTGAGAGAGAGGGGAGACTTTGACTTTGAGTTATAAATTTAAATATAGAGAGCCAGAGAGACAGAGACCTTGACTTCAATGGAGATAAAGGGAGAGAGAGAGACAGACAAACCGAGCAAGACATAGCCAGAGAGAGTGACAGAGAGAACGAGAAGGAGAGAGGGAAACCTTGACTTTGACTTGAATAGATAGAGAGAGAGAGAAGAGAGGGAGGTGGAGGGCCTTGACTTTGACTTCAATAGAGAGAAAGGGAGAGAGAGAGAGAGACCAAAACCGAACAATAGAAGAGCAAGAGAAAGAAACTGGAGAACGAGGAAGCTTGTCAAAGGGAAATAAGGTAACATCAATAAATGTTCCGCATATCATTCAACAACATGTGACCTAATGAGTTTGATCTCCATAGTTCACTTTAATTGAACTAACGATCCAATGAAAAGAAAAAAACATAGGTTGCCAGGCAACGAAACATACGCCCACAGCAGCTAAATCTTCCGGGCAGTCAACAAGAGTTGTCGCATATTTTACTTTTTTCGGTAATGAAACATTTATAATACACTAAAATCTGATTAAAAGTAACAACTCATTATGAAATTATCAGAAAATAATTCGAATTTGTTTAAATTTGATAAAGTTGTCCTCCATGCTGTTCAAGTTATCTAAATTCATTGAAACTCAATATACTTGTTCGTCTCATGACCTTCAACAATTTGTATAAATTTAAAGTCAATCGGATATTAACTTTAGCCTCTAGAGCGTCCACAAAATTTTGAAAGTGATCAAGGGCCATAACTCTGACAGTAATTATCTGAAATTGCTGAAAATCAATAGGTTTCGTTGTCTCATGACCTTAAACACTGTGTATAAATTTAAAGTCAATCGGATATTAACTTTTGCCTCTAGAGCGTCCACAAGATTTTTTTAAGTGATCAAGGGCCATAACTCTGACAGTTATTATCAGGAACCACTGAAATTCAATAGGCTTCTTCGTCTCATGACCTTAAACACTGTGTAAAAATTTAAAGTCAATCGAATATTAACTTTGGTCTCTAGAGCGTCGGACGGACGACGGCAATATACGACCACATTTCAATGTGGGTGTATAAAAACTAAAACTTTGACTTTGAGTTAAATAGAGAGGGCTAGAGAAGGGCGAGAGAGAGAGAGACAGACAGAGCCAAACAGAGTCTTAGAGATAGTGGAAGAGAGAACGAGAGGGAGAGAGGGAAACCTTGACTTTGACTTGAATAGAGAGAGAGAGAGAGAGGGGGGATGAAGGACCTTGACTTTGACTTCAATAGAGAGAAAGCGAGAGAGAGAGAGAGGGACGAACGATAGAGAGCGAGAACGATAGAGAGCGAGAGAAAGAAACATCAATAAAAGTTATGCATATCATTCAACAACATGTTACCTAAAGAGTTTGATCTCTGATTGATCTCAATCGAATATTAACTTTGGTCTCTAGAGCGTCGGACGGCAATATACTTTCAATGTGGGTGTATAAAAACTAAAACTTTGACTTTGAGTTAAATAGAGAGGGCTAGAGAAGGGCGAGAGAGAGAGAGACAGACAGAGCCAAACAGAGTCTTAGAGAGAGTGGAAGAGAGAACGAGAGGGAGAGAGGGAAACCTTGACTTTGACTTGAATAGAGAGAGAGAGAGAGAGAGGGGGGGGATGAAGGACCTTGACTTTGACTTCAATAGAGAGAAAGCGAGAGCGAGAGAGAGGGACGAACGATAGAGAGCGAGAACTATATAGAGCACGATATAGAGCGAGAGAAAGAAACATCAATAAAAGTTATGCATATCATTCAACAACATGTTACCTAAAGAGTTTGATCTCCATAGTTCACTTTAATTTAACTAACAATAAAATGAAAAGAAAAAAACCCTAAGTTAAATTCAAAAAGGTTTTGATTTATAAAGTCTTTGTTCTAATAATAATATCAAACACATAACAATTCACTCCTGTAGAAAAAAATATCATTGAACAACCATAGTTTGTTGATAAAATAAACACAGTCTCACCTGTACTGTGACATATTTGACTTCTTGTTGCCACAAAAGGTGAAAGGTTACACCATGTTTATGTTAATGACAATTTTAATAACAGGTAGATTTACGGGTGTTTCTACTATATCTGACTGGAAATGAATACGAAAAACACTCTGAATAGATATGCCTATATAGATATAAGCATAAGGGTAACTTCTCCAGTAATTTGTTTGTTGACTCTTTAGATTCGAATAACAAGACACTAATAGCTGTTCCAGATTAAGAGAGTGTGAGAGAGAAAGAGAGCAAGAGAGGCACAGACAGAGCGAGATAGAGAGAGAGACAGAGAGACTTTGACTTCAATAGAGATAAAACGAGAGAGAGGGAGGGATAGTGAGAGACATTGACTTGAATAGAGAGAGAGATGGAGAGAGCGAGAGAGAGAGAGAGAGAGGGAGATAGATATGCCTATATATATAAGCATAAGGGTAACTTCTCCAGTAATTTGTTTGTTGACTCTTTCGACTCGAATAACAAGACACTAATAGCGGTTCCAGATTTAGAGACAGTGAGAGAGAAAGAGAGCAAGAGAGGCACAGACAGAGCCAGATAGAGAGAGAGAGAGGGGGGACTTTGACTTCAATAGAGATAAAACAAGAGATGGGAGCAAGAGGGAAAGACAAAAAAATCGGATTTCTCACAATCTAACCATGGAATCTTTCTGAAACCTTTACCTATTCTCCCAAAAATGGGTGGTGGCTGTTGATTAAATATGTTTTCGAAAAGTTTTTTGGATCCGAAATCACCGAATCTTAAGAACCAATGCATTTGACCTACATTACACTAACAAACTGGAAATTTGGTACTGCACAGGCCTTTCTACTCCACTTGGCACTTAACTAAGTGACAGAATTTCACATTGTGACTATTTTCTGGATGTCGATAATCCGTTTCCCTGGATAGTATTCGCCCCAGAATTCTAACTCTCATCCATATTTAACATTTCAGGTCTAAATTGCTGTAACTTCGTAACTATTTGACCTATTTTACTAATTCTTTTTTCTTTGAATACCTTGAAACATTTACTTCAAGCCTTGAATTTTCTTTTTCTGTACTAGCTTTTTTTCTGATTTGATAATTGTTTAGTTCTTGCAATGTCTATTTTCTGTCTTGTCCGCAGGTTTATCTTGTAGATTTTTTTGTTTTGTTTGTTTTGCGTGTAGTGCAGTCCTCCTGCATTTACTATTAGAGTAGAGTTTTAGCCCTTCGTACTGCAGAATGTTCTCGTTGTCGGGCTTTGCTCCTGTAAGCTCACTACATTTATTTATTTTATTTTTTTAGCGTTTTCCGAGTTTCTGTCCGGATTATCGCCCTTATTGTTGGAATTGTTTGACGTTCTAACACCTGACGTCAATTGGCTGACTATCGCCATTGGAGAGACGACCACTTACAAGATCGGTCGCATTTTGTTTTTTGTTACGTCTTTTATGTAAATCATTTTAGTGAAGCCTGTACCAAGACAGGCCCGGGACAGTACAGCGCAGTGGACGCTTACGGCTGGCCCCCGGATCCATTCACTTGACTTGATAATTGTTTAGTTTTTGCAATGTCTATTTTCTGTCTTGTCCGCAGGTTTATCTTGTAGATTTTTTTGTTTTGTTTGTTTTGCGTGTAGTGCAGTCCTCCTGCATTTACTATTAGAGTAGAGTTTTAGCCCTTCGTACTGCAGAATGTTCTCGTTGTCGGGCTTGGCTCCTGTAAGCTCACTACATTTATTTAATTTTTTTTTTTAGCGTTTTTCGAGTTTCTGTCCGGATTATCGCCCTTATTGTTGGAATTGTTTGACGTTCTAACACCTGACGTCAATTGGCTGACTATCGCCATTGGAGAGACGACCACTTACAAGATCGGTCGCATTTTGTTTTTTGTTACGTCTTTTATGTAAATCATTTTAGTGAAGCCTGTACCAAGACAGGCCCGGGACTGTACAGCGCAGTGGACGCTTACGGCTGGCCCCCGGATCCATTCACCTGATTTGATAATTGTTTAGTTCTTGCAATGTCTATTTTCTGTCTTGTCCGCAGATTTATCTTGTAGATTTTTTTGTTTTGTTTGTTTTGCGTGTAGTGCAGTCCTCCTGCATTTACTATTAGAGTATAGTTTTAGCCCTTCGTACTGCAGAATGTTCTCGTTGTTCGGGCTTTGCTCCTGTAAGCTCACTACATTTATTTAATTTTTTTTTTAAGCGTTTTTCGAGTTTCTGTCCGGATTATCGCCCTTATTGTTGGAATTGTTTGACGTTCTAACACCTGACGTCAATTGGCTGACTATCGCCATTGGAGAGACGACCACTTACAAGATCGGTCGCATTTTGTTTTTTGTTACGTCTTTTATGTAAATCATTTTAGTGAAGCCTGTACCAAGACAGGCCCGGGACTGTACAGCGCAGTGGACGCTTACGGCTGGCCCCCGGATCCATTCACCTGATTTGATAATTGTTTAGTTCTTGCAATGTCTATTTTCTGTCTTGTCCGCAGATTTATCTTGTAGATTTTTTTGTTTTGTTTGTTTTGCGTGTAGTGCAGTCCTCCTGCATTTACTATTAGAGTATAGTTTTAGCCCTTCGTACTGCAGAATGTTCTCGTTGTTCGGGCTTTGCTCCTGTAAGCTCACTACATTTATTTAATTTTTTTTTTAAGCGTTTTTCGAGTTTCTGTCCGGATTATCGCCCTTATTGTTGGAATTGTTTGACGTTCTAACACCTGACGTCAATTGGCTGACTATCGCCATTGGAGAGACGACCACTTACAAGATCGGTCGCATTTTGTTTTTTGTTACGTCTTTTATGTAAATCATTTTAGTGAAGCCTGTACCAAGACAGGCCCGGGACTGTACAGCGCAGTGGACGCTTACGGCTGGCCCCCGGATCCATTCACTTGATTTGATAATTGTTTAGTTCTTGCAATGTCTATTTTCTGTCTTGTCCGCAGATTTATCTTGTAGATTTTTTTGTTTGGTTTGTTTTGCGTGTAGTGCAGTCCTCCTGCATTTACTATTAGAGTATAGTTTTAGCCCTTCATACTGCAGAATGTTCTCGTTGTTCGGGCTTTGCTCCTGTAAGCTCACTACATTTATTTAATTTTTTTTCTTTTAGCGTTTTCCGAGTTTCTGTCCGGATTATCGCCCTTATTGTTGGAATTGTTTGACGTTCTAACACCTCACGTCAATTGGCTGACTATCGCCATTGGAGAGACGACCAATTACAAGATCGGTCGCATTTTGTTTTTTGTTACGTCTTTTATGTAAATCATTTTAGTGAAGCCTGTACCAAGGCAGGCCCGGGACTGTACAGCGCAGTGGACGCTTACGGCTGGCCCCCGGATCCATTCACTTGATTTGATAATTGTTTAGTTCTTGCAATGTCTATTTTCTGTCTTGTCCGCAGGTTTATCTTGTAGATTTTTTTGTTTTGTTTGTTTTGCGTGTAGTGCAGTCCTCCTGCATTTACTAATAGTACTCATGTGTACACAAATATGAAGTCTGTCGATTGAACCGGAAGTGCCACCTTCATGAAAAGTGAAAAATCTGTAAGGCTTTTGCAGTGAAAATGTCACAATTTCAAATTTTGCCTTTGAAGTATTTCGTGCAGATAAAGTTATTTACGAGTGAAAAGTGAGGTTTCAACCAGGTGACCAATCGATCACCTAAAACTAGAGATTGCATTATGTTGTTTGATGAATGTTGTTTCTTGAGTACCGGTAACTTAATTCAATTCTGACAGGGAATATATCCAAGATAAAATTTGAATGAAGAACTCCTTGACAGTCATTTTAGTATGCAATATTATATTTTCATATCATTTGATTGTTATAAATACACAAACTGAACAAAACACATGAAACACACAATCAAAATACTGTACACCTATGAATGTATACGCGTGGTGTCCCTTGCTAACATGCAGTCACTGCAAATTGCATAAGCGCGTGGACGTGGGTGAAAGCACCCGTCAACAAGGCGTAGCACTAAAAATAGATTAGATTTTATATAGTCATAGTGGATGAATTATGAGGGTTGCTCTGCCCCTGGGGGGTCGGGCATGCACCAAAAGCAATAGGAATTATCATTAGGGTATAAGGAATAAGTATGTAAAGTCTGAAGATGGTCACGTAAGAATTGCCATCGCTGCTTCATATTGAGCGACTTGTTTATCCGTTGCCAGAGGCACGTAAAGAGTCTTGATATGATATAGACAATAAAATTGCGAGATTTTAGATTTGTTTTGATGTGTTTTACCATACTGAATGGATTTAAAGTTAAAATTAGTTAAGCACTATTTGTGGATAACAACTACAGGTTCATCTATATGCAAT
Source organism: Patella pellucida (assembly GCA_917208275.1). Lineage (NCBI taxonomy): Eukaryota > Metazoa > Mollusca > Gastropoda > Patellidae > Patella > Patella pellucida. The sequence continues at coordinate 38,217,485 of OU795041.1, read as the reverse complement.
GCCTCAAAACGCTGCACGCCAATGAACTAAGCAGCACCTAATTCGAATTTTGTCTAATGGTTTGGATTGTTCGTACTTGGTTTTATTTTATTTTTATATAGTGTGTTACAGTTCAATTACTAAATGTCATTTCTAGAAGTATTAGTAACTTTCTGTTTCAAATCATGTGTATTACTTGGTGTGCGTGACCCTGTTTGTGACCCTGTTATCCAATTATTGACTTTAACTATTAACACTCAGTGAGCTACATGTATACAAGGCAAGCCTTTACTGTCCAGTTCTATTTTAACACGATACATTATTTTAGTCTTGTTCTTCCAGTGTTCTTACAATTTTAACATTGAAAAGGTGTATTGTAAACCTGTGAAGGCAGAATTCTCTGCAGATAATTAATTTAACACAACTTTCATACCTACATCTGTATTGTTTTGTTGGTTAATCACTAAATATAGTAAATATGGGGACATGGGAGGGGTTTGTGAATTACATTTGAAATCTATTTTTTGTGGACAATGTCCAAGAATTGTCACTCAGAGAAGATTATGAATTGAAAGTGTTTGATTCCATTTTGTCTACAAATTATTATATTAATTTATTGTACACTATTATATTTGAGGTTAAAGTCATTAAAAATTGCACTATATTTATATGTTTAAGATTTATATTAAAGTTTGAGGCAATTATTGTCCTTGACACTGACTGGTCATATTGTCATAATGTAATGATATATTAATTATTTCAAAAAATTGCTATTTCTGTATATGGTTTAATAGATTTTTTGTTTTCGAAGTTAATAAACTATAATTAATCACTCGTCGTAACCTTATTATCGATCATTATGTTAAAGATATAACTGAATGTAAATCCAATAAACCATTTTTTCACCAAATATGTGTAGTTTAATCCTCAAATAGGCTGAATATAAAATTTCAATGTGATTTGCCCAGCGGTTTAGACACAATACGAATTTCAATTTCAATTTTCTCGACACTCACGGAAACAAAATTAACCAGTCTACTAGCCTGGCGTGACGTCATCTCAGGAACACGTCAACAATGTCAGGCATATTATTATGCTGTGATTCATAGAGAGAGCCGGTATTGGCGACGATTCTGCGAGCGTTCAAAGCCATTCAACCGATCGCAGTTACTCTAGTGTCTTTGATAATATTGATGTCCATTCCTTCCTGAGATGACGTCAAAACCGAATGTTTCCGGAGATTGCCGAAGAATTTCGTTATTGTTGGATGGGCCTGATCGGTAGAAGAAAACGTTACAAAAACATACCCTCGTTATATAAAATCGGGTTTTTGTTTTTTTATATGTTGATTTTTGACTTTGTACGCCCGCTAAACCCCTAAATCGATGACATTCAGTTACATCTTTAATTTTGATTTTTGTAACACTATTTCACTGTAAGTTTAAAGTCACCAAATTGGTATGGTTAGGATGAAATAAAGGTAATGGGGTTTATATTCTCATAAAATGTGATATGGGGGAGGTTTTGCCTGGACAGCGACACTACAGCCTACTCTTAAAATGAGTATCAACTGAAACGGAATCTGTAACGTGTATGGCACAGTGGACACAGGACCCAAGCTGCTCTACCCATGCGAATGACTAGGTATCTGTCTTGGCAGGTCTTTTGTCTTGTGTCACTTACAGGAGACCGTCAATAATGTATGGTACTATTAAAAATATTTATTATGTCTATCCGTTACAGAATTTTTTTTCTCTGTTTATTACTTCGATACATATTTTTTCAATTAGAATTAGGTTTGAATTCACCATATATATAAGATTAAAGTTTAAATTATAGTTTGTCGTAAATTGACTGCATAGTGTTTTATAAAAAAATGTTGTGATATCAAATATTATTAACAAATAAAAGGTTTTCAAAGGTGAAAGTTTTCGAGACCGTGCAGGCAACATAAATATGCCTGAAAAATAACTATAACCCTGGAGGGGTTGCCTTGATAACATGTTTCGAGAGGGGGTGGGGGAAATAGGTATCCAGACCACTCGGACCATAAAAAAGACCACTCGCACCAATTGATAGACCACTCGGACCAAGTGAAAAGACCACTCGGACCAAGCTAAAAGACCACTCGGACCAAGCTAAATAATTATTATTTGGGACTCGGTACTCGACATAAACGACAGTTGGGACTTCTAAGAATTTATGTAGAAATAGTAGTAACTTATCTTTTTTCGTTTTAGATGATGGCCGAAGACAGATTATGAATATAATAAAGAAATGAAAACATTATTAGTTGTCTTTTATTTAAGTTTGTAACTCCTAACTTCGACTTTGAAAATGTATAGCGTCCCGAAACTTTTCGCTCATGGGCGCTGACATCTTGGAATTATTTTATGTTTTGGTCGGGTCTATTTCAGATATACACAATCAATTATTTTAATGTTTTTAGTGTGGGGATTGACTAATAGTTAATTTATTTAAGTTCTAAACAAAAATTAAATTTTTTATAGCAATTTTAACAAAATAGCCAAATTCTGGCTGGGATTACTGCGCAAAATGGCCAGTCACTGTGTACATGCGAAAAAAAAAAGCCAGCTACGTCATAAATTTCGTCACGTTAGTAAGGTTTGAAGAAAATATTTATTAAGTTCATGACTTACACGTGGTTCGTAAAAGGCCCAAGCAAACGATAAAACATCAGTTGGGTTTACGGTTGTTTCCCATACACAAAAACAAGCCCCTAGAAATTGTGAAAGACCCAATACCACTCTTGTTGTAACTGAATAATATGTCCCAATCTTTATTCTGGTCAACAAATTGTACTATATTACAATATTCCAATTAATAAATGATACAAATTTCATCTTAACATTCCTAATTTAAAAAATTGAAAGTATTCAACTACATGCCGTAACATGGTTTGAAAAGCCTTACGTAAGCACTTTCAGATGCAACTTGGATTTAAACATATTTTCGAACCCTCTGGACAAGTAAGATAGGTTATAATGGATAATTTCAAAACGGGTAGGACACCTAAGCATCTAGTAGTTAGAATAAGGCTAATTTTTTTCTTCAGAACCCGTCAAACCAGCAAGAGTGTTATTGTCCCTTTAACGATAATCCGTAAGCTGTGCATTGACGCATTCCTCGACAATCTGGTCATAGATGGCAATACCAATCGATAAATTATAGTGCGTTCAACAAAGCAAGGTTTTTTTTCAGGAAAATTTAAGATCGTGGGTTGATTGCAATTATCCCGTTTAATTCACGAAAAAACATTAGCAGTCATCGGTCAATCAAACTCATTAACTATTTGAGAAAGAAAAAAAAATGAAGTATTTTAATCACTACTCAGTTATAGTTGTTTTGTTAATTAATCTTATTTGATGGGCTTCCTTATCAGCAAATAACACGGGTGAGTACATAACACTTAGCAATGTCGTACACGCCATTGTGAAACTGAAAGTAGCTGACGAAGACAGTTACTGAGTTAGGGCGCCGATTGTAAGTTAGCGTACAACTTGAAAAACCGAATGTCAGTATGGTATTTCTGACATTATTGGTTATCGGTGACCTGAAAGCTGGTAATCTCGACTCAAAGCGAGTAATCTCGGCTCAAACGTATAGTGTATAACCTACTTACTGTCTACAGTCGTCGCTAGTCTAATTCCTGTAGTCATAAATGATTGTTTGTGGACGATTTACTACTCAGTAAGAAAGCCTGTGCCCCAAAAGAGTTCTCGTCTGTTATTATTAATATAATGACTTCCTCATGTGCGGCAGGTTCGTTTGTTTTTAAAAACACTGTTTTCCGTTCCAAAAAATAGAAAAGTAATTTTTTACCAGATGATCATGGTTTTTCACCGAGACTAGATAATTTCTCTCGGTGTAAGGATATAATCGCTTATGGACACGTTCATACACTGTTGAGAAAATAGTCAAATTGGTTTGCTTAGCGGCAAATAATAGAGCGGGAATAAACTCTGTACTGAAAATAACACTTGTGATCTATATAAACTGTCTTCAAACACTCGATTTATAATTAGCGATGCACGAACGTACCAGGCGCACGAACGTACCAGGCGCGATGTCATCCAGGCATGGACAAAATCATGAGAACCACAAAAGGCGGCAACAAGGAAACAGTAAAGAAGCCGTTGTCAGTCATCAATTATAATCGTGCTATGGGTGGAGTCAATTTGGGCGATCAGTTGCAGAATTATTACTGCTTTGGTAGGACCGGGAAGAAATGGTCTTTTGAATGTGGCCAGCCTGAATAGCTATATAATTTATAAGCTTCATGCGAAATCTGTAGGAAAAAAAGAGATGACTGTGGATTCATAGACTTGATTCAGTTTGGCCAAATGGGTTAAATGATTTAAATCCAGGGGGTTTCAAAATTATTCATAATCATACATAATTTACCTAACTTTTAGTTTAGCTAACCTTTCTTTCATGTTATGTGTATTGTATCTATGACGTCATCATTCCCATGATGTCATATCTTACTATGATGTCATAACTGACTTCTAGCCATTCTGAATTTGATTCTTTCATCCTTGAGAAAGTTGGCATTTTTGCTAACAAAACGTTGGATAAAACGATGGTTTTTTGATATTGTATTTTATTAATTATCACATGAAAATGTGGGCGTATAAAAATTCCAGTTACAATAATTCATTTATTTATAGACCATGTCTCAGTGCTTACTATGAAACTGTGTGCCGTTAGTCACGTACGCAATACGCTGTTGTTATCTAATTTATCTATGCCTTTTTACAACTGATTTAACGATGTATGGAATTTTAAAATACTGACTTATAACGAAGGAAAAGGCGTTTTATCACCACCACAAGTATTATTATTTTTAAAACTTTTCTTTCATTTGCTGTCGTAAAAACCAAGACATGTAATTTTGGAGGTACAAATCTCGCGAGACACGTGGAATTAAGAGATGTAAACATGCTGAATCTAACATGTCTGATGTCGGAGACAATATTCCATTTCGATGGCATATTGTCGGATTTATAATCATATTTTGAATGGGGATTGTGTTTTTAAATGAATAAAAAAACACGCTAAGAAATGTTGACGTATATTTCGATTGGAATAACGTAAGTAGTTAATTGTTTTTGACGATAGCGCGTGCTAGTATTGAATTGGATTATTTGGTGTCACCCGTCGTTGTATTAGACTTAGATTAGAGCGGCATATCACTACGATTTACGGCTAAATAAATTTTGGGATGTAATTTTTTTACCTTCCGTATATAAATCGAAACTGAGTATCAGACGAATGTCGGACTTTGCTGACATAAATTTGAATACCGCATGGGAATTAAACATGAAAACTACCAAGGTGCAGCTATTTTTTTTATTAGGTATAAATTTAAATATTTTGTTGACACATGATTCTTAATTGTAGTTTGAAAACGCCTGCTTAAATAACGACAAGAGTTACGCACCCTTATTTTCGGGAAAATATGTCCGACAGCTAAAATTTTGAAATCCCAACACTGGTCCCAACATAAGTAGTTCTGTACAATTCCTGAAACACCACATCAGAGGACAGTTTAGATACGAAATCTAAAGCTTATAAAGTTCTACTGAATAAAATTAAACATAGGTTGCCAGGCAACGAAACATACGCCCACAGCAGCTAAATCGTCCGGGCAGTCAACAAGAGTTGTCGCATATTTTACTTTTTTCGGTAATGAAACATTTATAATCTGATTAAAAGTAACTACTCATTATGTAATTATCAGAAAATCATTGGAATTTGTTTGGCTTTGATAAAGTTCTCCTCCATGCTGTTCAAGTTATCTAAATTCATTGAAACTCAATATACTTGTTCGTCTCATGACCTTCAACAATTTATATAAATTTAAAGTCAATCGGTTATTAACTTTAGCCTCTAGAGCAGTGCTTCTCAACCGGGGTCCATGTGCACCCCCAGGGGTGAATTCGAAATGCTCGGGGGTGAAATTTGGAAAAAGGGTGAATTGGGGGTGAATTTTGTGAATAGGGGGGAATTTGAATTGAGTTTTCAGACACCTGACCGGGAGCCATTGGTTGGAAACTAAATGACTGACTAGCTGTAAGTCCATGGCATATGTTCATTAAATATGTGTTTGAAAAGATACCTAATTAGCATGTTTCAGTTTTTAGTACCGTAATTTGATGTTTTATAGTGGCAGGGGTGAATAGCGGAGAAAATATTTCTCAAGTGGGGAATTGTATCATAAAGGTTGAGAAGCACTGCTCTAGAGCGTCCACAAAATTTTGAAAGTGATCAAGGGCCATAACTCAGTCAGTAATTATCTGAAATTGCTGGAAATCAATAGGCTTCTTCGTCTCATGACCTTAAACACTGTGTATAAATTTAAAGTCAATCGGTTATTAACTTTAGCCTCTAGAGCGTCCACAAGATTTTTATAAGCGATAAAGGGCCATAACTCTGACAGTAATTATCAGAAATTGCAGAAAATCAATAGGCTTCTTCATTTAATGACCTTAAACACTGTGTATAAATTTAAAGTCAATCGAATTTTAACTTTGGCCTCTAGAGCGTCCACAAGATTTTTTGAAGTGATCAAGGGCCATAACTCTGACAGTTGTTATCGGAAATCGATGAAAATCAAGAGGCTCTTCGCCTCATGACCTTAAACACTGTGTATAAATTTAAAGTCAATCGAATTTTAACTTTGGCCTCTAGAGCGTCCACAAGCAATTGTGGACGCCGGACGGACGGACGGGGGCGACGGCAATATACGACCACATTTCAATGTGGGCGTATAAAAATGAACTTACTTTAGCCAGGCACCTTTGGTACAACATATATTTAAAATGATATAGACTATGATAATGGCTCACATATTGAGAAGCTGTTTTTCCAATCATAAATACCTGTAAAAAAAACAAGCTAACAGTGAGGCTGATGTCCCCTGGCGAAATCCAAAAAAAAATAGATGGCACATATAATTGGACGCGTTTGCAGTGCTAAAAATAGATTATGACATCATTTACCCACAAGTCACTGGGCTAATGCCATCTTGTATCGGACAATCAATGCCAGTCTAACCACAAAGGAACACTTCTTTAGGTTCATCGCAATAATGGAAACAGTTGTCGAAAATATCTATAAAGGGGCTACTAAACATTGTTGTTACAGCATGTGCAACATTGATTCGCGATATCCTGATTGTCCGTTTATGCAGAATGTATTTTTTATTCATTTGCCTCATAGTAAAAAAGATCCGAAAAATTAACTGGTAGCCTTAGCCTTACATCGACAAAAATTGAAACTGACAACGAATTAACTCAACTTAATGTAAGTTTCTAACAGATATTTCAGCTTGTTTTAAGCTTTTTTTCTGTATTTGGTAGGTACATGTACATGTACATGTAACAATAAACTTAGTCTGCATATTTGTGTAGTAAATCCATGTTAATCAGTGTAAAACAATTCACTCCATCATATTCACTGAATTATCTTCTACGTCCTTTAAGTAATAAGATTCTTTACATTGATAATTTCAGCCACCCAGTGTAAGGTCAGCTGTTGTTTTTTTGACAACTTTTTAACTCTGTAATGTTTCTACATGTATGTACCTTTTGATTTTTAGGTGCTTGAGATACATGAACCTGTAACTGGTAGCCTAAGCCTTACATCGACAAATATTGAAACTGACAACGAATTAACTCAACTTAATGTAAGTTTCTAACAGATATTTGAGCTTGTTTTAGGTTTTTTTCTGTATTCGGTAGGTACATGTACATGTAACAATAAACTTAGTCTGCATATTTGTGTAGTTAATCCGTGTTAAACAGTGTAAAACAATTCACTCCATCATATTCACTGAATTATCTTCTACGCCCTTTAAGATTCTTTACATTGATAATTTCAGCCACCCAGTAAAAGGTCAGCTGTTGTTTTTTTGACAACTTTTTAACTCTGTAATGTTTCTACATGTATGTACCTTTTTATTTTTAGGTGCTTGAGATACATGAACCTGTAACTGGTAGCCTGAGCCATACATCGACAAATATTGAAACTGACAAGGAATTAACTAAACTTAATGTAAGTTTCTAACAGATACTTGACCCTGTTTTAAGCTTTTTTTCTGTATTCGGTAGGTTCATGTACATGTAACAATAAACTTAGTCTGCATATTTGTGTAGTCAATCCGTGTTAATCAGTGTAAAACAATTCACTCCATCATATTCACTGAATTGTCTGTCTACATCCTTTAAGAATCTTTACATTAATAATTCAGCCACCCAGCGAAAGGTCAGCTGTTGTTTTTTTTTTAACTTTTTAACTTTGTTTTATGGCGTGTAATTTGTTTTATGTCATCATATATATATTGTCGCTGCGCTTCCAAAACCTTGCATCTCAGATTTAGCCAAAATTTTTAGGGGGCTTATTACATTCAAATTTCATTGATACATGTCCTTTCAAAACCTTGTACCTCGAAACCAATTAGAAATGCTTATTTTTACCTTGTGACTAATTGATGTATTTCGATTGGACAAAAATATTTTCGTTAAAACCTCGTTTCTCAAGATTGCATTGTTTAATTTCAATACGAAATTTTGGAATAAAACATTTGGCAAAAATATTTTACGAGATACGATATTTTGACGTATCTCATTTTTTTTTTAATATAGTATTATTATTATTATTCATTATTAAAACATTTATATAGCGCTAATTCCACCAACGGTGTTCAGAAGCGCTTTACAATCATATACCAGTAAAACAGAAAATATATAAAACAACTAAAAGACTACAAAAAGATGCAATATAATAAAATAATATATATCTAATTAAAAGCCTTTTTAAAAAAGAAAGTTTTAAGAGCACATTTAAAAGATTGTACTGAAGGGCTAGAACGAATATCAGTATCAGAAGCAGATGGTTTTAAATCATTCCACAGGTTTGGGGCTAGAAATGAAAACGATCTTTCACCATATGTAACCATTCTAGCAGATCTTGGTTTGAGACGATAAATGTCATTTGAACTACGGAGACTGCGAGCATTTGTTTGTTTTTCAATTAGATGACATAAATAAGATGGGGCTAAGCCATGAAAACATTTATAAGCAGTTAAAAGGATCTTAAATTGAATACGATATGGAATGGGAAGCCAGTGAAGTAGTTTAAGTATGGGAGTAATATGATCATGTCTTTTCGTAAGGGTAATAAGTCGTGCAGCGGTGTTTTGAACTTTTTGCAATTTGTATATTAATTTATTGGGTAAGCCGGATAAAAGTGAGCTAAAAGTATCAAGTCTTGAAGTTATAAAAGCATGAACAAGCGTTTTAGTTGAATCCATGGTAAGAAATTTACGAATTTTGCCAATATTACGGATATGAAAGAAGCAGGATTTAAAAATATTGTTCACGTGATTAGACATGGTCATTTTACTATCTAAATAAGCTCCAATATTGCGAACAGAGTTACTTGTAGTAATTTCATTTCCATCAATCTTAATCGAATTGGAATCAGTTATGGTGTTGAGGTTATGATTAGATCCAAGTAAAATAAATTCAGTTTTATCACAATTTAAGCATAGAAAATTTACAGACATCCATAATTTAATTTCATTGATACACTGCTCAATATTAGATTTGCTCAAAGCATGCTCATTCGCATTTAAAGGATTAAAACTTAAATACAGCTGGGTATCATCAGCATAAATATGATAGTCAAGACCATGTCTTTTAACAATTTTACCAACTGGAGCAGTATAAAGAGTAAATAAAATGGGTCCAAGGACCGAGACCGATCCTTGTGGTACTCCATATAAATTCTTATGATAGTCTGACGTCACATTACCGATAACAACCCTCTGCTTTCTATCAGTAAGATAACTTTCAAGTAGCTGAAGTGCAGAGCCTTTGACACCGAAGTCTGTCTGAAGTCTTTGTAGCAGGACAGTATAATCTATGGTGTCAAAGGCTGCGGACAAAAGTACTAAAAGAACACAGTTTCTATTGTCTATTGACCTTAATATATCATCTTGCACTTTAATAAGCGCTGTCTCAACACTGTGAAACTTACGATATGCACTCTGTAGACTATCATGAAGGTTGTGTGTGTCAATATGTTCAATCAGTTGTTTGGCTATACATTTTTCAAAAATTTTGGAGATTAAACTTAAGTTTGATACAGGACGGTAATTTTTTAGCACATTTCTATCTAAAGTTGAATTTTTAATAACTGGAACGACATTAGCAATTTTAAAACAATCAGGTACTTTTCGTTCTTGGATACAAGAATTTATGATATCAGTAATCACAGGTAAGAATAAATTAAGGTTTTCTTTTAGTAAAGATGTGGGAAGGGGGTCAAGAAGGCAGGTCTTAGGACCTGACGATTTAATAATATCTGACACAACAGATTCGCTAACTAAATCGAAATTGTCAATGCACACTTCCGTTGGCGTCTCATATTTGGGTACAGAATCACAGGAATTGTTACATTTATCAAGTTCTGTTCGTATACGTCAGGGGGCATGACTATGAAAAGTTTTTGATATCGTCCCTGGGGTGGGTGGTGTCTAGAGAGGGTGTAAATGATATGAAAATATTTTATTTATGGGGTGGGTGGGGGTCGCTTGACCCAAAAAAAACTTTTCATACTAGCTTAAAACTTTTCATAATATGCAATTTACATGCCACAGTGTACTACTAGAACATTAAAATAAGCCCAAATGAGCAAATCACCATCACGTAAGACATCACGTATAACAAAGAAATTAATAATCTGGGTTGTAAAGGTGCGGTACAAGTCATACAGATGGGTGTCAGTGTTTCTGAGAAACGTACACAACTACTGGTTTAGGCCGGTTTAGGTATGATAAGTATAGTATTTCATGTGAATGATAATACTAATTATTATAATTTTAATTCTTTGGGTTTTTTTTAGGGAAATATATTTAACACCTAGACTCCCGAGATTTTGTTGCAAGGACTGACAAACGTAAGGCCCACTTATTAGGACTACAAAATAAAATGGAAGTTGCTCAATAGGCTATAACCTACCAATTTAAAGGAATAATAAAAGTATTCAAAAGTGAAGTAAAACCACAACGAAACATACGCCCACAGCAGCTAAATCGTCCGGGCAGTCAACAAGAGTTGTCGCATATTTTTAATTTTTTCGATAATGAAACATTTGTAATACACTTAAATCTGATTAAGAGTAATTTTAATACTTAAAAAGTAATTATCAGAAAATCATTAGAATTTGTTTGGCTTTGATTAAGTTCTCCTCCATGCGAACCTTTAGTATACGAAACATTTAATATCATGGATGTAGCTGTTCAAGTTATCAAAATTCATTGTTCGTCTCAAGACCTTAAACTCTGTGTTTCAATCTAAAGCGAATCGGATGTAAACTTTAGCTTCTATAGTGTCCACAAGAATTTTTGATTTGATCAAGGGCCATAACTCTGACATTATTATCGGAAATCGCTGAAAATCAATAGGGCTCTTCTTCTCATGACATTAAACACTGTGTATAAATTTAAAGTCAAGGGGATAATAACTTTGGTCTCATGACCTTAAACACTGTGTATAAATTAAAAGTTAATCGGATATTAACTTTGGCCTCTATAGCATCTGCAAGATTTTTTGAAGTGTTCAAGGGCCATAACTCCGGCGGAAATTATGGGATATTGCTGAAAATCAATAGGCTTCTTCGTCTCATGACCTTAAACACTGTGTATCAAAAGTCAATCATATATTAACTTTAGCCCCTAGAGCGTTCACAAGATATTTCAAAGTGATCAAGGGCCATAACTCTGACGGTGATTATAGGATATCGCTAAAAATCAATAGGCTTCCTTGTCTCTTGACCTTAAACACTGTGTATCAATTTAAAGTCAATCAGATATTAACTTTAGCCTCAAGAGCGTTCACAAGATATTTCAAAGTGATCAAGGGCCATAACTCTGGCGGTAATTATAGGATATCGCTGAAAATCAGCAGGCTTTTTTGTCTCATGACCTTAAACACTGTGTATTAATTTAAAGTCAATCGGATATTAACTTTAGCCTCTAGAGCGTTCACAAGATATTTCAAAGTGATCAAGGGCCATAACTCTGGCAGTAATTATCAGATGTCGCTGAAAATCAATAGGCTTCTTCGTCTCATGACCTTAAATACTGTGTATAAATTTAAAGTTAATCGAATATCAACTTTAGCCTCTAGAGCGTTCACAAGAAATTGTGGACGACGGACCGGGCGACGCCAATATACGACCACATTTCAATGTGGGCGTATAAAAATGCAGATTCCAGGCATAGGCCTCTATAATATAACATGACTACCGGTAGGCCTACATCTTAATCATAACCTATCAGTAACTACTTTTACTGTAGCTTACTTTAGAGAATAATTTATTGGCCAATCTTCTGAGTAGAAATAATATGTCAAAGCAGAATTCTTCTTGTAACATTACAATGATGTAAGCTACCAATGCTGAGAACAGTGATAGTGAAACAACTGTTGTCTTATTTTAAAATTATGTAGTTGCTACAGCAATCACCCAAAGTCCATAATATTTCACTAAAATTATACAATTCATAAAATGCTTACTGGTACCGTACTTCTAATGTTACTGGTGATCATTTGGTTCGTCATGGAAAACACCATTGAAAATGGTACAACATTGCCTTTTTGAGAGTGTTTTTTTTTATCATTGTTGGTTGCTATAACAACTAAATATTAAGTAATATGCAAGAGTAAATGTAAGTAATTTTAATAATTCATAGACATTTAATTTACTTATAAGTTATAAACGAAATGTCCCTTCAAGATCTTAATTCCTTGATAGTTTTTCGAAAGTGAACCACTTTCCAATCTCTTAGGGCCCAAGGCCAAACACCTTCAGATTTTTTTCAAACTTACACAATCCGACCAAATCATTTGATATCACATGGGTTTCAATTATTTTAAACTGCTTACTTTAAAATGTGGTATCACCTTTTGGGTTTTTGGTAAATACCGTTGGAAATGATCAAAAATTTCACAAACTTTTTGAAATATTTCCATAATTTCACTTCCGTATCTCCATTCCTTCTAATTTTATAAATGTCCCAAAAACGCCCGAAAAGTAGGCAATGTGCCGCGTACAATGGTTAAGAAGTGAACACATATCCAGCTCTTGAGAGAAGGCATATTGATATTTTTGCCTATTTTTATTTTCTGTTAACCTTACTTGATAGCTACTTATTTTAAAATGCATAACCACCAGGTTCAGTATTTCGGATGTAACATGTAAATGGACCAAAATCACGTTGACAAAATGGAATTTTTTAGAAAACCTACCTATTTTGGAGTTGCTTGGGAAACCAGAGTAATTGTTACTCAAATGTGAAAATTAAAACATAATTAGTCTTAAAGTTGTATTTCATGAATTTTACATATACATTTTTGATAATTTTGATAGGAAATGAAATATGTCATCACAAAAAAACACTGAAAATAACTTTTTTTAAGTGATGAAAAACCTTTCTTCCGCGAAAAGTCAAAAATCGCACCTTTGAGCCTCAATAAAATTTTTTAATATTCATCCGCTTTTGAATTTGTAAAACGTTTTGTGAGAAGAATGATGAGGTCCATCTGGAAATCTAATAATCTCAAAATCACCTTTTCAACCTACTACATGTATTATAATAAAGTTGTCCTCCATGCTAATGTTCAGTATACGAAAATTTAATATCATGGGTTTAGCTGTTCAAGTTATCAAAATTCATTGAAAATCAATAACTCTGGTGTACATGGCTCGACACTGCCATCGGCTTCGGTAGCCATGGCCTCCAAATGTTATAATTTGGCCGCAGATACTTGTCATATAACAAATTTAGGGGTGGGTGGGTACCCCCCCAAAGGTAGTCAAACTTTTCATATAACAAATTTAGGGGTGGGTGGTGTCTCCCGTCAGATATGAAGATTTTTGGGGTCGATATCAGAAACTTTTCATAGTCATGCCCCCCGTATACGTGTTATTTTATCGGAGAAGAAGTTTGCAAACTCTTCGGCTAGCAGACATTTATCAGTGCAATCAGGTAAGACAACAGTCGAGGAGGAATGATCAATCAGTTTATTAACAACACAGAATAGTTCTTTCTGTTTGTTGGCACTATTTTGAATTTTTTCATTGTAGAAGGAAACTTTTGATTGTTCAATGATATATTTGACTTTGTTTTTCTCTTCTCGGTAAAGATCTTTATGAAAATGAAGGGAGGTCTCACGCCACTTTTTCTCAGCTTTTCTGCGTATTTGTTTTGCTTCAGCTATTTGATGGTTACTCCACTCATTTCCTGGTCTAACAGTAAATGTGTTAGTGGTTAGCGGAACTAGATCATCAATGACCTTTCTCAGTGTTGTATCATACAAATCAGCTTTTACATTCACATCACATAATTCACGGATATCGGAAAAGTTTGATGTACCAATTGTTTCACAAAAGGTATCATTGCTTAGAGATTTGAATTTACGAAACGATATTGTTTTCTTGTCTAAAGGCGGCTTCTTCGTTAGAATTTTAAAGGTGATAGGAAAATGGTCTGATAGTAAGGTATCTTCCACCAGTACATCATGTATATGTATCTCATCTTGGCGTGTAATGACAAAATCAAGAAGATGACCTTTATTATGTGTCTTTTTGTTGACATGCTGTTGAAGATTGTAGGTAAGCAATATTTCCCGAAAGCGATTACTCAGTGGGTCAGAACTGTTTTCAAAGTGAATATTAAAATCGCCAAGTATCAACAAGTCGCCTTTTGACATTAACTTTGTTTCAAGAAGTGATGTAAATTCCTCAAAAAAGTCATTATTATTGGAATTTGGGGGCCTATAAACAATTAACAGTTGCAGAGATTTGTTCAGGTTTGATATCAAACAATGAAGGCACTCAAACGATTTGAATACCTCATTTGACTTTTTTTGAAGTTGACTTGTAGATAAGTCCAACGCCACCCCCCTAGACGCACGTGGTATGTGTAGAAAGCTGTAGCCTTCTGGAAATATAGCCGAAATGGTCACTGAATCTGAGTTCTGGCTAAGCCATGTTTCAGTAATCGAGCACAGATCTAATTCTTCATCTACAATAAAATCATTTATGTCACTGGTTTTATTCCTAATAGATCTAGCATTAATTAATCCTGCTTTTAAATATGTGCTAGACTGATATGAAACTGAAGATCTGGATATTGGAACTCTAATTAAGTTGTTCAGTACAAGTTGACCTCTTGGCTGACTGCTCTGTCTGTTAGAGATGAGTGCAGGAATACCATAGATATTGTTTCGTCTGTTAGGTTTCTGTCTTAAAATTTGGGAAACAGATTGTTTAATATTACTATTATCTTCTAAAGTTGTATTCCTGAGATTAGTATACAATGAATGGTTATCATCACATTTCACTACCCCAAACTGCTGATCGTGTACTGTGATATTTGTCAGAATATTATGATTAACACCTCTATTGTATTTATGGAGTGAATCCTGTCTAGTAGATGTTGTTAAAGTTCTAATTGTTCTTTTTTTATTGCGTCCCGCTCTAACACCCCTCTTTGTTTTAGGTTTCACTAGTTGATTGTCTTCGAACAAAGAGTTAACACAAGGGATTTTAACCATGGTACAATGGAAAAGCCAGATACATAATGTCCTCGACTGGAAAAAAATTGACGCTTAAAGATATTAGGAATTTAGAAGCAATACTTAAAGGTCCTTCTAAAGACTTAGAGGAAATCTTAAATGGAATAACATCTCGTCAAGGTAATTAAATAATTTTTTGTCTTTCAATAACCCCGTTTACATTACAAATTTTAAGCGTACCAGGAACGGCTCTCTTCGGTTTTTTTGGCAGTGTAAACAGGATAAACGTAAGCTTGCCGTACCTGGTGTGGTGCCAATCTGGCCCACGGAAATGATGTGGTCTGAGCACTGTGCCAGGAACAGCTCCCTTTAAATTTTCGTAGTGTAAACGCTAACTGGTCTGAACACAGATTACTGCGCATGCGCCAAATGGACCTTACCCTTATTCCCACGAAATTTGGATGTAAACAGCTCAATTTCTTGAAATTATATACGGCCTGGTATGGAATGAATGAATGAATGAAATGGGGTTTAACGTCCTACGCTTAAGCACCGTACCTGGGCCAATTGAAGACGGGCATACGCCATACAGTGTGCTATGAGGGAAATTTTTGCCCGGGCAGCGGCGCTACGGCCTACTCTTATATCGAATTCCAACTGCCAAGGGATCTTTTACGTGCACTCCAATTTGTACACGGGACCTTGGTTTTTCGTCCCATCCGAACGACTAGGCAGCTGTCCTTGTCAGGCCCTCCTTCTGCATCACTGACAAGGGGAAATCACGCCGGAAAATCGAGATGAACTTTCTCGGCCAATGCAGGGATCGAACACTCAACCTCCACCTTATCCACTTAGCCACCGTGATCCCGGCCTGGTATGGTGCCTAGTATGGCACGCTTATCGCGGCGAAGTGTAAACGTGACTTTTTTCTAGTTTACATGGAATTTGAAACTGATGAGAAACAACCTAATGTATTTCTTGATTTCTTATTTTTACAGATTGCACTGTTGAAATCATTACAGATGATGGTAATATATTACGTGGCATATATTATCAAGATGATATAATGAAACAGAAATTTTCTGATTATCCAGAACTCCTCATCGCTGATGCAACCTGTAAACTTAACCTACTTAGGATGCCAGTCTTTCTCCAAATTGTTGTGGACGGAAATGGGGAGACAGAAATTGTTTCTGTATTCATTATATAGTCAGTGAGGATAATGACACACTGAAATGCTTGCTGGAAAAGTTTAAACAGCACAACGAAGCCTGGACAAAAACCAAGACCATTCTAACTGATGCCAGACATTGATTTGCAGCTTTGTTTGTTTCATGTTTTAAAAGCGATGAAAAGAGACAGACACTGCGAAAGGCTAGGCATCAGAATTGAAGAAAAAAATCTATGCCTTGAAATAATTCTCAGTATTGCCTACTCGAGATCAGAAGATGAATACCAGAAAAATCTCCAGAGATTGAGGGAAACCCGGTTACAGTCTGTCATTGAATATTTCGAACATTCTTGGCAGTACATCAGAAGAGAGTGGGTGATAGGCCTTAAAGAATCTTGTCACTATGGCAACAACACCAGCAATCGAGTTGAAAGTATTAATCAGAAATTAAAACAAGTCATCGCCCGTTTTTCGGGACATTTTTCCATGATCTAGAATTAGTAATCGGTTGCTTGCGACAAGAACGTGACAGTCGCATTGCTAATCTTCTATTGACAAATTCAGTTTCTGCATTTGCTGCTGGATCACCTGAAAGTCTATATATGCGATCAGTTACCCCAATGGCTTTCAAGATAATCGCAGAGCAAATTTCTCTGTCGACTAAAGTAACTATTCCTCGCAATGATGACGATTCAGTGGAGCTCATTTCTGCTATGACAGGTCCTGTAACTGTTACTGTGGATACTTGCTCGTGTAAATTTCATAACATGCCATTTCAATAACATTCCATGTCGAAATATTTTTGCCTTTAGAGCAAGCAAGGGCTTGGATTTGTATACAGAAACCGTTCTTGCACAGCGTTGGAAGATGGACTTCTACACTAGCCACAGTTTGGCAACTGTACGGTCAGCAACTACTCATCATGATGTGTTAAGTTCAGATAGCAGTGAACCACATGTTAAAATTCCGATTACTGCATTGCCTCCTAAAAGAGTTCTATCACAACACCAGAAATATAAAGCAGCTTTCAGTGTTTGCCAACAAATCGCAACCTTGGCCAGTGAGGTTTCAATGAAAAAATTTGATAGGCAAATTTCTGTCATCCGTGAACTAGTTAGATTGTGGGAGGAGGATGCCAATGTGGTAGTATCAAGAATAGACCGAGATGATAACAATGATCTACCTTTTGCTCCTGAAGTTCATGAGGTAAATATTGTGCCTTTCTGTTTTGGTATGATTAAAATAATTAACATGTATTTTACTGCTAATTACTATTGTAGGTAATGTTTCTACATGTATGTATGTTTTTATTTTTAGGTGCTTGAGATACATGAACCTGTAACTGGTAGCCTAAGCCTTACATCGACAAATATTGAAACTGACAACGAATTAACTCAACTTAATGTAAGTTTCTAACAGATATTTGAGCTTGTTTTAAGCTTTTTTTCTGTATTCGGTAGGTACATGTACACGTAACAATAAACTTAGTCTGCATATTTGTGTAGTTAATCCGTGTTAAACAGTGTAAAACAATTCACTCCATCATATTCACTGAATTATCTTCTACGTCCTTTAAGATTCTTTACATTGATAATTTCAGCCACCCAGTAAAGGTCAGCTGTTGTTTTTTTGACAACTTTTTAACTCTGTAATGTTTCTACATGTATGTACCTTTTTTTTTTTAGGTGCTTGAGATACATGAACCTGTAACTGGTAGCCTGAGCCATACATCGACAAATATTGAAACTGACAACGAATTAACTCAACTTAATGTAAGTTTCTAACAGATATTTGAGCCTGTTTTAACCTTTTTTATGTATTCGGTAGGTACATGTACATGTAACAATAAACTTAGTCTGCATATTTGTGTAGTCAATCCGTGTTAATCAGTGTAAAACAATTCACTCCATCATATTCACTGAATTGTCTGTCTACATCCTTTAAGAATCTTTACATTAATAATTTCAGCCACCCAGCGAAAGGTCAGCTGTTGTTTTTTTTTTAACTTTTTAACTTTGTTTTATGGCGTATAATTTGTTTTATGTCATCATATATATATTGTCGCTGCGCTTCCAAAACCTTGCATCTCAGATTTAGCCAAATTTTTTTAGGGGGCTTATTACATTCACATTTCATTGATACATGTCCTTTCAAAACCTCGTACCTCAAAACCAATTAGAAATGCTTATTTTTACCTTGTGACTAATTGTCGTATTTCGATTGGACAAAAATATTTTGTTAAAACCTCGTTTCTCAAGATTGCATTGTTTAATTTCAATACGAAATTTTGGAATAAAACATTTGGAAAAAATATTTTAAGAGATACGATATTTTGACGTATCTCATTTTTTAAAAATATAGTAGAGATACGATATTTTGGAAGCGCAGCTTATGATATTTTCATTTCATGTTATATGTGGTTATGCCATTATGTGTGGTTTAATGGTCGAGAGCGAGACATTAAGTAATATATTGTAACAACAAGAGGACCGTGAGGGTCTGAGTGTTTTTACAATATATTACGTAATGTCTAAGCTCGAGATCCATCTACTTAAAATACAGAAAGTCTGCACGTGCAATTACAGTGAAAAATGTCATGCCAGTCTAATATTGTTATAATGTATTGGAAAGTTGCCCGTACATTATTTGAAATAATGGTACGCCAACATCAAAGGATGACGTCACATCTGTATTTTAAATGTTTTTATTCCATTTCATATATGTTTTTGTTTCATATTATATGTTTGTATTTCATATTATATTTTTGTATTTCATATTATATGTTTGTATTTCATACTATATGTTTTTATTTCATATTATGTGTTTGTATTTCATATGATATGTTTTTTTATTTCATATTATGTGTTTATTTCATATTATGTGTGGTTTAATGGTCGAGAGCGAGACATTAAGTAATATATTGATACTGCACGAGGCATTATATCATGCAATGTCTTAAGCTCGAGAGCATTAAACGACTTAAAATACAGACACCTGGCACGTGCGTTTACAGAGAAATACGTCACTGGAGTCTATTATTTTGATAATGTACGATAGGCAAGTTGCCCGTACATTATTTGAAATAATGGTACGCCAACATCAAAGGGTGACGTCACATCTGTATTTTAAATGTTTTCATTTCATATGTTTTTATTTCATATGTTTCTATTTCATATATTCTATTTCATATATGTTTTTATTTCATATATGTTTTTATGTCATATTACATGTTTCTTTTTCATATTATATGTTTTTATATGATTTCATGTCATATACGTTTTGTACTACGCATTGAGATTGTTTTTACAATGTAATGTGTATAATACGAAATAATTATTATTATTATTAGTAGTATGAAGAAAGTTCATCGACCTGAGCTGTTATCAACTACAGGCGTCACAGTATTACCATGTGTTAAAAGTGAAAGTCTAACCAAAAAAATATGATAGAGTCGGTAAGATAATAATAATTAAGTTGCAGTACCTAAATGTAATAGTAATGATGTACAAATAAGATATTTTAATTTGTTAACAATAACAATGCAGATAGTTTAATGTAGTACATATATTTTCACATGAATCTATACTTTTTTCAGGTCCCTAGTACGATTACAAGCGTGACAACTGAACAGTCAGCTACATCCAGCAATATTTCAACATCTGTTTCAGTATGTGCATAGGTTTTAATATGTAAATGTAAATATATTATTGAGATTTTAAAAATATGCCTGTTGTGTAGATTGTAATAAGACAACTTCAAAGAGTATACATACAGTAGGGGACCAACTAAGGCAGATATACATTTCCTTCATTGCATTTAAAAACAGTTGTAGGCTTTTCACATAAATATTTATGAATAGTCTCCCCACAGGACAATTCATTTACGACAGACTCCAAACAATCACAGCCATACCACTATTATGACACTCAAGAGAGATAATTCTAAAATCCAGCTACACAGACACTGATAAGAAAAATTATTTCTTTTTAAATTTTCAGTTATTAAAAATAATTTTTCCATCTAAAATGAATATAAGAGGACGACCAAAAGGAAACGAACAAACAGCTATTGGTGTACCTAGGAAAAAGGGAAAATCAACAGCTACGAAAGTGAAGCCACTACCGTTCAGTAGAAAGCTTCCTTTGGAAAAGGATAGATGTAAGTAGATATTTTAAAAAATGTATAAATCTGTGATATCAAACTGGTATGATTCCAAACCTGTCTTGGAGGCTTGTTCACTTATTTTGGTATTTGGCACTGAATGTGTGAACAATTTACTGGAAAAACTAGCGAAAAATATTGATGTTATGCATCTTGACCCCAATTAACGCCAAATATCTTGTCTGAAGTTTGCTATAGTAGAATCCAGCCACCTCAGATTACATCGGTTTCTTGTTTCTCGACAGTTCTAACCAGGGTATAGGAAAATTTTATTTATTTATATCTATTACCCTTGATTGATTGTATTTATTTTTATTTATATTGCAGATGTATTAAGATGGTTTGTCAGCGGTCCAGCAGCAGAAGCAGCTACATCTGGCAGTTTACTTGAAAAGAAAGACATTAAAAAATTACAGGACATATCACATGCCTGTAGAGATGATGATAGTGCCGACGTGCACCGAGCACGTAAATACTTCACCGAGGAAGGGTGGAAAGCGATAACAGCATTACTCTGCCAGTTAAGCAAAATGGGCTGGTTATGTTGTGTATGCAAAACAGATTTAGACTCCAATCAGCTTGGTTGTGATAGCTGTTTGGAATGGTTCCATCTGTCGTGTACAAGTCTGAAAAGATAGTAAGCTGGCACTGCCAGGCAGGATACGCCCACATTTTCGAGAGATGGATAGAGGACAAACAATACCGAAAGTGATTTTTCCTACAATCAAAGGCCATAATTCACTAAGTTACAATTTGATATGGCCAAATATCAAAAAGAATCAAGATCTTTAGGTTATAAACATGCATTTCAAGTTTCATTAAAATCGAATTACAATTGTGACCTCTTTAGGGCCCACAACTTTAATATGCCATATTTTTACACTGTTCGCGTACAAACGGCGGCTATTCGAACTCAACCTTCTGCAGGGTGTAATGATGAAAGAGTCAAACGTTTTTTTAAATTAGATAATAATCGTGACCTCATGAGGGACCATAGGGGATTTTTCGGACAATCAGGGGCCATAATCTAGTTATGATCTGATATGCGCAAATATCGAAAGGAACCAAGATCTTTGGGTTAGTTTCATCAAAATCGAATTAAAATTGTGACATTTACAGGGTCCACAACCTTGATATACCATTTTTTAACAGTATTCGCGTACAAACGGGAGTCATTTTGTATGGCAATTTTGGTCTGATTTTCCTGAAATTCGAACTCAACCTTCCTTAGTGTGTAACAATGATATAATCAAACGGTTTTTCAAATCGGATAAGAATTGTTACCTCCAGAGGGACCACAAGCTAAAATAGGTGATTTTTCGGACAATCAGGGGCCATAATTCAGGAAATTACGTTCTGATAGGCGCAAATATCGAAAGGAACCAAGATCTTTGGGTTATAAACATGCACGTCAAGTTTCATCAAAATCGGCTCAAAATTGTGACCTCTATAGGGTCCACAAGCTAAAAACGTGATTTTTGGTACAATCACGGGCCATAATCCATGAAATTTCGATCCGATACATGCCAAAATCGAAAGCAGCCGAGATCTTTTGGTGACGACATAATACGTCCACATGAAAATGTGGGCGTATAAAAACAACCCAAGACCAAAAAGTGGTTCTGTTCCTCTTGTCATGGCAGGTGTTAGATCAATGAATAATTATAACTCTTAGCACCATGGTAATTATTAAAAAAAATACCAAATTAACCATGAAAGAATATCAATTAATTATTTAAGCGTAGGACGTTAAACCCCATTTAATTTCACTTAACCCAGTTTTTCTATTTTATTAGATTCTGTGCAATGTATATATGTGATCCTCCGCGACAAAATCGGTCGGAAGTCGGAAAACTCAATTTCTAGAAAACGGCAAAATACACTAAGTGGGTAAAAACTACCAAATTTTTTTTTTTATCACTAATCACTTCAAAAAAGCATCTATTTTTCAATAAATCGATCGTCTTTGTGAAAGTATAATTAAAAAATGAATAAAACAGGGTATTTTGTGGAGGCTCTGAAGAAAAAAAAATCGTAAATGGCGTAATTCTACTGATAGTTACATAAACTTGCTTACTTTGTGCGTTCGTATTTTCCTCGCTTGCCGAGTTTCTTCCGCCATGTTTACTATGGAAATGTAGGATGGAGAATCCTCTTTCTAAATATAGTATCATATTTGAGGTCAGAGACTTTTTGCACCAATCAATGCAATCTTAATTAGCCTGTGGAAAATATACAATTCGCTTTTTGCGTAAACAGAGTAGAAATCCCCTTATTTGATTTGTTTGACCGGGCCTTGCGCATGCGTAAGTAACTCCAATCCACGATTTCCTAAAGACGTCTAGCTAAGGAACTTAGGAAGAGATGTTGAAGAAATGTTAACATGTAGCCTATGTAATCTCTGAATATCTCCCGAGATCGTTTGAAATACGATATTCGTTCTGATCATTGAAGTAGTAATGGAAATAGTGATTCTTATGAGTCGTAGGGCGAATTAGACCCACCAAATGCGACTTTGATTTGCTCCGGGATGTCGAACAATATTATGAATATGAAGTTTTCATGTTTTGAGAATTATTTAGGCCTATCTATATTATTAGATTTTATCACCGGGGAATGACAAAGTTATAGGAAAAGTTTCGAAATTCGGGTGAGTAATCAGTTAAATTATGGCATTTGTCCGACCGTGACTTTTCTTATTTCTCTTTTTGATGTATATCATATGTAATTTTACACAGTAGGAGTAGCTACTAGTACTTAACTTAGGCCTATTCGATCAGTAGTACTTTAAGTCATTAGTCAGTCTGTTCAGTTGCACAGCAGTAGGCCTACACCTGGTGTGATATTGATAAGGCATAATATATAGCAGACATAGGCCTACTCCAGACCAGACATAGGCCTACTCCAGACCAGACACCTGTATAGGCCTTGCAACTAGAGAGTTGAATCTACTGAAATTGGTTTTAAAAGTTATTGTAAAGCAGCA
The DNA here is from genome assembly GCA_917208275.1 of Patella pellucida. Lineage (NCBI taxonomy): Eukaryota > Metazoa > Mollusca > Gastropoda > Patellidae > Patella > Patella pellucida. The sequence goes on along the minus strand of OU795041.1, from coordinate 38,193,580 downwards.
TGATTAACTGTAACCTAGCTGCCACTGGTGCAAATGATTTTAATAATTTAATATGATTATGAGGCTGCAATGTCGAACGAATAACAATTTGATATGCACACTCAGTGTTAGGCGAATAATAATATGACATGCTTTCAATGTCGAGCGACGTGGACGTATGTACCCATCAGGTATCTGACAAATATTGCACTGACATCGACATCCGAATATCCACAGCGTTTTTAGATTAGCCACGTAGAACCGAAAAGAAATTAGGCCTTCATATTAGGTCTTATAATATTTTTTTACTTACTTTTTTTAAAATCAATAGATTAATACGTGCTTATTTATTTATATATTTTAGATCAGGCGTTGCTTTTTTAGAGAATATTTCCTTGACATGGACCAGAAAGATTTCTTGGAAATTTGCCGAGACACTAACAGCCTAGTTATGTTTGAAATGAAGCGGATAATCTGATATTTCCAACAGAGATTTTTTTTTAAATTTTAAAACCGTGATAATGCAGTTCAAATAAATAGTAAGCACAGGATAAACACAATACATGCAAACAAAACCAATAAGGCAGACATTGGCAGTCATATACAAATTCCAAATCAAGTGAATGGCTCCGGGGCAATGACAAGGAAGATAATCCGAATATAACTTCAGAAAACATTAAAATTAATCAAGTGCAGTGAGCACCACAGGAGCAAAGCCCAATGAGACAACACTGTGACTCCGACACAGAAGATATCTAAATTAGTTGACACCGATTGACAATTTTCACATTGTTAATGGTAAACAAACGTAAACAAAAGTAAACATGCCTTGAACTCTAGCGCTGATACAATGATAAAATAAGTGTATAGGAAATTTGTTCAAGAAAAATAAAATATAATGATTATTGTTGTGGAAAATAAAAACTATAATGAGGTGGAGTTCATATGTGTTATTATTTATTCAGGACTGCAATCAAATAAAGAGTGTTTCGTTACTTTTTCACTTTGGAATATGATTAAAATTATTTTTTTAGAAAAATGTTGCCATGGTAACCAGCAATAATCAGTACTTTATAGTTTTTAGATATCAAACACAAATTTAATCTAATCTGTCTTGATATGTAAAACTATTAAATTCATATTATTTAAAGTGTCGAACTTTTGTTAACGTGGGGCCTGGTTCTCGTAAAACACAGGATTCCATAGTATTTTAGAAAGTTAAAAAATGAATTGTTTATTCATGTGTAAATTATTGTTAAATTCAATATCACTGTAAAATATTATGTGAAATTGAGTCACGTGGTAATATTCTACTTTAATAAGAGGGTTTGGCTTGGTTATCCCCTTCAAATGTGAAATAAAACCAATTATTTGTAAAATGGTTACCATGGTAACGGCAAAAATAGTATTTTTCCGCTGACCAAAGAAATATTATCTCATAAAAAACAAAACAAATTAAGATGTGCAAAATGATCTTTTGTGGCAAAATTCATAATTAAAATGTGGAACTAGGCCTTTGTAGCCCTGGCCATAACACAGCCAATTCAAAGAAATGTGGATTTATAGTAAATTTCACAAAAACAAAAAAAAATTAGGTTACTAAAGGAATGTGTTGATACAATTTTGTACAAATGTTGGTACATCACATATTATTATATGCACAAACTTTCATTTTGATTTATGCAATAGTTATATGTGTTGCTATGGGATTATTTTGGCTGTTTTAAAATGCAAATTTCTCATTATTCTGTATTTGGAAGCACCGCAGCTATGAAAACTTCAGATGGCCATAACTCAGCCATTTTTTTTTGTGATTTGCATATATTATATATCAACAGAAAGCTGTTTCAATCCCCTCTAAGATAAGTATTAAATCACAGTTTTTAAAAATTGCGACATGTGACTGGTTTTGTGGTGGAGGGTCACATATGTTATGTTTTTCATCAAATTCTAATGTATATTCTATTTTATGCTTCAGTGCAAATGTATGTTATATATTATGTTTTTCATCAAATTCTAATGTATATTAAATTTTATGATTCAGTGCAAATGTACATATGTTTGTCAATCCAAATTTAAATTTTAAAAATAAAATAAAATATGGTATTAAAATTAAAATTTGTTTTTTTTGTGTCTTCTATCAAGGATTAATTTTCCATATTTGAAGGAATTAAAATACAAAATAAAATATTTGATTTGTATGAATGATTTTTGCATAAATCAAGGAATAATACTTTTTAGTTTAGGCCAAAATGACATACAGCTTCCATAAATAAATGTATATGTATCATTTCATACATAAATATAAACGACCATCAATGTAAATTAATTGTACTTTACTTCGTACCCCAAATTGATTTGTACCTTTTCCAATGTTGTTGAAATCAGATTAAAAGAAATTAGTTAAATTGATGTAAGGTTTATTATAAAGTTATTAGAATCCCTCATAGAATGGTATAAATTTCAATTATATTTGTTAAGAGATGCTTAAAATATACCCGTCACTAACTTTTAGAGCTATCAAAATATTTAATTCTTTTCGCAAGGGACTCTTCTCAACCTCCTGGGTTTCCTCTGAGCACTCCCGTTTCCTTCAACTGCTAAAGACCCCTACGCGCAAGCAAATTATTGAAATAAAAATTGAAAACCATACGTTAGTCCTAAAATGACCTAGTTTGTGTCTAAGTGTACGTTAAACCCTATTTCTCTCTCTCTCGCGAGGGACTGTCGGCCAAAAGACCCCTACACGCAAGCGAATTATTGAAATAAAAATTGAAAACCATACGTTTTTCCTAAAATGACCTAGTTTGTGTCTAGTGGACGTTAAACCCCATTTCTCTCTCTCTCGCAAGGGACTGTCGGCCATTTTGATTACATGTATATTATCATTTTTTTAAAGACGAAACGAAACATCAAATAATCATAGTAAATTGTGACTTGACATGGGCTTTTATATCATTGACAATTAATATTATCAATTAATATTATCAATCAACTAATCAATAATCCAAGACACCTTTTTATAAAGAAGATAAAGGATGTTAGACATCATAAACCAGGGCCAGATTAACCTTGTGGGGGGCCCGGGACATACCAACTGTGTGGGGGTCCCGTTGTCAGGGATTTTTGTTTGTTCAAATTTTTCGTACTGACCACGGATCGTACTAGTTTGTACATGTACTCGGCCCCCTTAAGTGTTTTCCTCTAGTATTATTTTTTTTAAAAAAATAGGATTAATTTTAGTGCATCTGAGACAATTTAAACAGCGATTTCATTAGAATTCGTTGACAGTTTGAGTATTTTAAACAGTCCCTTTCTCTCATGATGTTTTCCTTTATTTTTATTTAGTGAAATTATTTTAGGTGACAAAACATTAAACTCTGTTGTCTGAACTACATGTACTATACTATGATTACGTTAATTTCCAGGGACTGCAGGTTAGGCCCCAACAATCACATCACGGGATGGGGGTCCGGAACTGGTTAAGACCTATTGATTGGTAGAACCTCTAAGTGTAATTCAGTTAATTTTAGGGCCTAACCGATCTCTGGCCCCCAGATAATCTGTTGGTACCTACAAGTCGCCCCCAATATCCCACACTTCCAAGGGCCCCAATCCTCGCCCCTCAGCCAAGGTAATAGTTAGCTCCATCCGGGATAAAATATTAGTATGACCCAGAATTGTTGGGGGGCCCTAAATGTGGGGGGCCCGGGACATTTGTCCCACTTTGCCTCCCCTAGATCCGGCACTGTCACAAACTAATCTAAAACAATACCGGCAATTAACAAACAATACGAATATCCTTTACTACAAAAACATCGGTGAACTGGCCTATTAAATCATAAACTCCAATTATAATATAACGAGGGAGATGAAACCAGCCCGATAAAAAATATTAGCTGCTTTGACGGCTAAAGTATAGTCACAGAGTAAGCCTGTGGTATAGTTATGCAGGCAGTAATGACGTCACTATACAGTTTTGCCGGCAGTAATGACATCACTACACATAAACCAATCAGAGCAGACAGTCGTCAAAATAGCGTAAACGGAAGTTATGACGGCGCTGGCAAAATAGTCACTTCCTTTTAGTTAAGCTATTTGGTAGCCGTCTTGTTCGTCACTCGAATTGTCAGTTAATTCGTTGTCCAGGATACTATTATTGCTAATTTCTACGTCTAATATGTGTTCCAGTAAAAAAATCCTTCGACGTCAGAGTCGAAATCACTTTCCATAACGAAGAAGTTATTATAAAACAAAGCATACAAATATCTACTACCATTTAAAATGGCGGCCTCGAAAATAATTTTCTACACAGAGTCAGAGTTCATGACCTTAACCCCCCAAATCCGGTCTTGTGTCGTAAATTTTATGACATCAATAAAGTTCAATCATTAGTTGAAAAATTAAACTATATTTCTATTGGCTAATTTACTTTTGGAAAGCAAATCAGTTTTTCTTATAATTATATAACTTTATTGCTCAATAAAACGGTGCATGAAAGATGCTGACAGCAGACGTTGAACTTGAAAATTTTCTTCATTTTTTTGGTTTAAACAGTATTTATTTCGAGAAAATTATACAATATAAAAAAAGCATAGATAATAGGATACAAAAACAAGCCAAGTAGGCTTATATTAATTTGCTTCATTTTTTTCACGCAAGTTTACAACCTAACAGTAACACACTACCTAGACATTTTATGACACCAATCAGTAGTTGAAACTATTGTTTTATGGGATTACAACTTTTGGGAAATAAAACAGCTTTAGTTTATAACCTTTATTATTGATCAATAGAACAGTACATAGCGATCAGCCTACCTACATGGCAACCGATATGAACAGAATTTTCTCGTGAACACGCAACCTTATAGCATCTAAACCGTTGTTTTTTGATGCCAATCATAAGTTCAAACTATCTGTTTATTAGATGGCTATTTTTGGAAAGACAATCAGCAATTTTTTTATAACTTTATTGATCAATAAAACAGTACATGTGAAATGTCCTTGCAAGACGTTGAGCGGATGTCTGACTTCACACTAGGTCAACGTCTGGCGGGGTAAGTCAGTGAGATTCAGTGGCTAATTAGGTCGCTTTGACACGATAACAGGACCAATGAGTTAAGTCACAATTTGATTTGCGCATATATCAAACAAAATCAAGATCTTTAGGTTATAAACATGCATTTCAAGTTTCATCACAATCAAATTAAAATTGTGACCTCTACAGGGTCCACAACTTTAATATATCCATATTTTTACATTATTCGCATACAAACGGCGGCCATTTTGTCTGGCAATTATGGTTCGATTTTCTAGAAATTTGAACTCAACGTTCCGTAGGGTTTAACAGTGACAGAGTAAAACGTTTTTTTTAAATCAGATAATAATCGTGACCTCCAGTGGGACCATAGGTGATTTTTGGGACAATCAGGGGCCATAATTCAGGAAGTTATGATCCGATATTTGCACATAACGAAAGAAACCAAGATCTTTGGGGTGTACATCGAATCAAAATTGTGACCTATACAGGGATCCACAACCATGTTATACCATTTTTTAACAGTAATTGCGTACAAACAGCAGCCATTTTGTATGGCAATTTTGTTCCGTTTTCTTGAAATTTGAACTCAACCTTCATTAGGGTGTAATGGTGATATAATCAAAAGATTTTTTTAAATCGGATAATAATTGTGACCTCAAGAGGGACCACAAACTAAACAAAGGCGATTTTCGTATAATCAGGGGCCATAATTCAGGAAGTTACGGTCGGGCAAATATCGAAGGAACCAAGATTTTGCATTTCAAGTTTCATCAAAATCAAAAGATAGGTTGCCAGTAAGGATGCAACGTACATACAAAAATAATCGTGATTAATTATTGCAAAATGAATAATCGCGATATCTTGGATTATCGTGATGAGATCTTTTATCGTGATAATTGAAATAATCATGCTTAAAGGATTCATTATCGCGATTATTCACACTAATAAAACGATTTTTAAAACTAATAAAAGCATAACCAGTCTAGATTAAATATACAGTATTACTGTGGGATTAGTGATGCATTGATATGGCTACACAGGGGTTTTAATAATATCAGATATGTTGACAGTGAAACATATCGGTGATGCAGATACAAATATGGATAGTTGCCCATTAAAAAATATTACATATAAAAATGCCTTGAATGTCGTCATGGTAATGGATATAGATGCCATATGGTAATTGATATAATAGTTATGGTAAATGTCAACTGACCTCAGGGGATTCATGAAAGACGAACACGATGTTTATTGAAAGAATGATTGGGTCACCCTTCCCACTGAGTTAAAAAATGCACACAATCTATTGAGAATTTAATTTTCTATGGCATTACTAATTAGTGAAGTGGAACAGTGCTTGCAATTAGGATTTTTCTACTATGTCACTATGAACCTGAAAATGCCCCACTGCATTTCTTCATATTTAATATTCTTGAAATAAAAAAATTGTCTATCAGTATCAGTCACTATATATCATATCACGAAACGTGTAAACTTCTTATTCATTCGTAGACAGACAAACAACTCGTCATACAATGATTTCCAGTTTCAAGTAATCTGGTTCTTGTAAAGCCATCTCTAACCATAATAAAAGAAATATTATCCAGACGCATTGTTTGTACTATAACATACAATAGTTGCTGACTGGATAATCAATCATCAACAATCGGGTCATGGTCTCTATGACAACGACACTCTACTCAGCAGTGTGCAGTAGTCTAGTGGGGTAACTAGAAACTGTTTACACAAGATGTTTATCATTCTTCTGTCATTTTGACGTGCAGTAAGCCTAGAAGGGTAACTAGAAACTGTTTACACAAGATGTTTTATCATCCTTCTGTCATTTTGACGAGAATTTGATCGAAATAATACGATATACTTTTCATATTTTATAAATTTGATTCTTCTCAATCATAATCGTGATTATTTTAAAAATAATCACGATATATCATGATATTACAATTATTGAGAAAAGAGACGATTATTTAATCGCCTGACACAATAATCGCGATTAATCGTAATCCCCCGGGTATCGCTGCATCCTTAGTTGCCAGGCAGCGAAACATACGCCCACAGCAGCCAAATCGTCCGGACAGTCAATCACGATATATCATGACATTATGATTATTGAGAAATTTTTTTAATCGCCTGACCCAATAATCGCGATTAATCGTAATCCCCCGGGTATCGCTGCCAGGCAACGAAACATACGTCCACAGCAGCCAAATCGTCCGGGCAGTCAACAAGAGTTGTCGCATATTTGAGCTTTTTTCGGTAATAAAAATTTATAATACACTAAAATTTTATTAAGAGTAAAAACTCATTAAGTAATTATCAGAAAATCATTCCAATTTGTTTGGCTTTGATAAAGTTCTCCTCCATGCTAACGTTTAGTATATGTAACATTTAATATAATGGATTTAGCTGTTCAAGTTATCAAAATTCATTAAAAATCTATATAATTGTTAGTCGCAAGCAAGACCTTAAACTCTGTGTTTCAATCTAAAGTGAATCGGATGAAAACTTTAGCTTCTAATAGTGTCCACAAGAATTTTTGAAGTGATCAAGGGCCATAAAGTAATTTTAGGAAATCGCTGAAAATCAACAGGCTTCTTCGTCTCATGACCTTAAACACTGTGTATAAATTTAAAGTCAATCAGTTATTAACTTTAGCCTCTAGAGCATCCACAAGATTTTTTGAAGTGATCAAGGGCCATAACTCTGACAGTAATTATCAGAAATCGCTGAAAATCAATAGGCTTTTTCGTCTCATGACCTTAAACAATATATATCAATTTCAAAACCATCAGGTGATAAATGTAGTCTGTAGAGTGTTCACAAGGAATTGTGGACGACGGACAGACGTACAAACAGACCGGGCGACGGCAATATACGACCACATTTCAATGTGGGCGTATAATTAAAATTTTGACCTCTACAGGGTCCACACCTTGAAATACAATGAAATAGAATAAAAATTTACACTGAACAAAAAAAGAAGTTGGATTATACATTTTCTTAATTTAAATATTACATGAATAGAAGTTAGAAATTACATGAATAGAAGTTAACAGTTACATGAACAGCAGTTAGAAATTAGACGATAGCATGTTAGAATTTTGAATCTAATATACCTCCATACTTTTCGGACTCTGATGAATAATTAAAAGACTGTTGAAAATGTATGAGATATTTAGTAACAGCTGTGTGTTTTATGTGAGACAGATAGTTGTCTTTCGTTTTATTTAATTGACCGACGATTGTTGAGACCGTGAATAACACTGCCTGTCAGTGCCTGTTCTCCTTTGACAATAAAATATGGTTGAAAATTTGAGTATAGTTAGTAATACATCGTTGTTTTTCTTTTATCAAACTTCAAAAATATGAACTGTGTAACATAACTCTAAAATAAATAAAAATTAATAATAAAAACATAGTTCATTTTAAAATCAGTAAAAATATCAACAAATCTTTGGTGCAAGTTCACTGTTGCAAATGTTTATTTTGATTTGGTGGCATGATACAGGGGAAAGCATGTTTTGCACAAATTCACAGAACATATATTGCACCCGAATGACGATTGGATCCCTCTACCAATGCAGAAAACGCACACGTTTGCACCCAGAAAAATGTACAAGTGAATGGCGAGATATGTTTTTTTCATCTAACACCTTTTCCAATTTCCTTTTTGGGGTATGTCTATAACTCTTGGAAACCGCTCCACCGGTCAAACATTTAGCCAAAGAATGACGTTTGCGCCCAGAAAAATGTACAAGTAAATGACGAGATATGTTTTTTTCATCTAACACTTTTTCCAATTTCCTTTTTGGGGTATGTCTATAACTCTTGGAAACCGCTCCACCGATCAAACATTTAGCCAAAGAATGACGTTTGCGCCCAAAAAAATGTATAAGTAAATGGCGAGATATGTTTTTTTCATCTAACACCTTTTCCAATTTCCTTTTTGGGGTATGTCTATAACTCTTGGAAACCGCTCCACCGATCAAACATTTAGCCAAAGAATGACGATATTCTAAATGCGTCATGGGGGTTTTTACCTAGTGATTTCATGTGAAGCTTATAAATCAAGAAGCTGTTTACACATGCAACATTCAATAAAAAGTAAAACAAATAGTGCCACCATTTGAGACTAGTACGACCAAATGAGTAATATTGCTGTAGCTGGTCACCCAAGTCTACTCCACCCATGCATTTATTATAATTAATAACACAGAGTGGTTTTGCAACATTTTCAATAATTCCAGCTCGTGTTTTACGTTGTACTATTGACATTTTTTGCATCACAGTTCTTTGACAGAAGAATGTTCAGTCTTTTTATCCTTCCATGCTGTCGCGAATAAGTTGTTAGACTGCATAATTTTTGTACTGCCTTTAGCAAGTTTATTGACATTAGATAGTGGATAATATTTCCTATTTGACCGAATTGTACCAGAGCAGTACGTCTTTTTATTCAACAGTTCAATTGCCAAGTCAACACTGGTGAAAAAATTATCAAAATAAATGTGTCTATACTCGTACAACATTGTGTCCATCAAGTTTATTACAATATTATGTCCAAGATTTTTTTCTTGAACTCCATCGAGGCTTTTGCTAGTATAAACATTGAAGGCATGAACATACCCGATATCTGACGAAGCAGCGATCCAAACTTTGATACCTCTTTTCGTGGGTTTCCTTGTTTGCTAAAAAATGTTTAACAATTTACCTTGCGAGTTATCTGACTCCAATCAAAATCGTCCCTAGTTAAAACCTCCTCAAATTCATCATTTTCGCTGCTAGAGCCTTCAGAAGAATCGTAATCGAGTTCTTGTTCAATTTCAATGTCACTTTCATCGTCAAAATTATTATCTAATTAACGGCCATTTATCACATCTTTTTGTTTCAATTCCGCACCGCACGTTCAACGTCATAAGAATCGAATCCATCAAAATCGACGTCTGAATCCGATAAAGCCATTCAAAAATTCAACGCAAAACACTTTGATAAAATTTTTACGCAAAACACTTTGATAAAAAATATTTCACAGAGGCCGCCATTTTGACTACAGAGTTATACTGACGTTCATTACGGGCGACATCGGGGGACCCCGTACATGACGTTACAGGCGGTTTTGGGCGCTTACGTAACGAGAGGGTTAATTTAAAATGTCTGCTTTGTATTCTATCACATTACATATTTATCTTTTAAAATAAGTAAAGATACATGTACTTGTAGTAAATTTGTTGTAATTATGTAAATTGTACTGTTTTGTGACATTTTGTTGCAATTACATTTAAAATTCTGAATGGTAATCGGTAAAAAGAGTGAGAAATCAGGTTTAACGTCAACTCGACTCACGCTAGGTCATTTTGTGACTAACATATGGCTAAAATTATCGAAACTACACCATTTGATTCAACGCAATGCGTTAATGAATCGGGTAAGACGCTTGGTTCGCCAGCCTGGAGGTCGAGTGTTGGATCCCTGCATTGGCTGAGAAAGTTTATCCATATTTTCAGGCATGATTTCTCCTTGTCAGTGATGCAGGACAGAGGGTCTGACAGCTGTCTAGTCGTTCAGATGGGATGAAAAACTAAGGTTTTGTGTACACATTTGCGTGCATGTAAAAGATCCCTTGGCAGTTGGAATAGGATATAAGAGTATGTCCGGGCAAAATTTCCCTCATAGCACACTGCATGGCATATGCCCGTCTTCATTAGTCCAGTTTAAGAGCAGAACCATTCAATCACCCTATGAGTAAATAGAGAGAGAAATTAAGTTCAATAGACAGAACCTACTATTCAATTTAAGTACAATAATTTTCTTGTGCTAGGGAAGATACAGAGAAAATTCACATCCACGCCTGGGTAAATAGACAGAACCTACTATTCAATTTAAGTACAATAATTTTCTTGTGCTAGGGAAGATACAGAGAAAATTCACATCCACGCCTGGGTAAATAGAGAGAAATGAGGTTTAACATCCAATAGACATAACTGCTATTTTGGGACTAACCTGTGAATCAACTTAAGTTAAATAATTTGCTTGTGCAATGAGTCTTTAGTAGATAGAGGGCCCAGAGAAAATCCACGTTGACGTCTGGTATCGAAACTAGGCCACTAGCTATCAATGACAGACATTATGATCTAAAGTGGATATGTTAGATTATATTAACGGTTCTAATTGTTTGTTATATTTTCATCACAATTTGACATTCAAATTGCCTTCGAAAATGATGGTTATTTAATGTTGGATTTATGTCCAAATGGTCGGTTAGATTTCCATCATTTTGCTCATCCTTTTAACGACAATTTAATGTTAGATTTATGTCAAAATGGTCGGTTAGATTGTCATCATTTTGCTCATCCTTTTAACGACAATTTAAGGTCAGGAAATGACGATAATCTAACGTAAACATTATGTCATTTTAACGTTATATTTATGTCATTTTCTGACGTAAATCTAACCTAAAGTTTACGTCATTTTCTGACGTTAATCTAATGTAAGTGACTTAAACTTTACGCAAAATTTATGTTAGATTTACATCAAAAAACGACGTAAACTTTACGCCAGATTTACGTCATTTCCTGACGTAAAGTTATTGTTAAAAAGATGAGCAAAATGAGGGGAAACGGACTGACCATTTTTACGTTTACTTTACGTAAAATTAACGTCCAATAGACATAAACTGTTATTTTGGGACTAACCTGCGAATCAACGTAAGTTTAATAATTTGCTTGTGTCAGGAGTCTTTAGCAGACAGAGGGCCCAGAGAAAATCCACGTTGACGTCTGGTATCGAAACTAGGCCACTAGCTATCAATGACAGACATTATGATCTAAAGTGGATACGTTAGATTATATTAACGGTTCTAATTGTTTGTTATATTTTCATCACAATTTGACATTCAAATTGCCTTCGAAAATGATGGTTATTTAATGTTAGATTTATGTCCAAATGGTCGGTTAGATTTCCATCATTTTGTTCATCCTTTTAACGACAATTTAATGTCAGGAAATGACAATAATCTTACGTAAAGGTTATGTCATTTTTACGTTATATTTTAATGGATGTCATTTTCTGACGTAAATCTAACGTAAACATTACGTCATTTTCTGACGTAAATCTAATGTAAGTGACTTAAACTTTACGCAAAATTTACATTAGGATACATCAGAAAATGACGTAAACTTTACGTCAGATTTATGTCATTTCCTGACGTAAAGTTATCGTTACAAAGATGAGCTAAATGAGGGGAAACTGACTGACCATTATTACGTAAACTTTACATAAAATTAACGTCATATTGTTATGTGGGTAACTTTTACTTAATTATTTCGGTATTTTTGTAACCTGAGTTAAGCTTTAATTACAGCACAATTAATCATTTATTTCAAGTGTTTGTTGTGAACGAAATGGGGTTTAACGTCCTACTATTATGCACCTAACCTGGGCTAATGGAAGACAGGCATACACCATACAGTTTGCTATGAGGGAAATTTTGCCCAGGCAGCGGCGCTACGGCCTACTCTTATATTAAATTCCAACTGCCAAGGGATCTTTTACGTGCACTCTAATGTGTACACGGGACCTCAGTTTTCCATCCCATCCGAATGACTAGGCAGCTGTCCTTGTCAGGCCCTCCTTCTGCATCCCTGACAAGGGGAAATCCCGCCGGAGAATCAAGATGAACTCTCTCGGCCAATGCAGAGTATTTGCTAAGAGTAGGTCTTTATACATGGATTTATACTTGCTGTAGTAACATATATTCCTTATTTTTAATCTAAGCATATTTCATTTGTTGATGAATATGACATGTTTTATATTTTGTACCACAGTCAGGTTGCAGTTATTTATATTTCTTGTCTTTTTGTTGGTTTCATTTGTTAACATTATTATGGTACCACTGAACTATAAATGCATGTGTCTTAAAATCGGTCGCACTCAATATTGCTATTTACCAAGATCCTGCTAAACCTTTATTTGATTATCCGATACATGTATTAGTTTGAAAATATTTTTCCAACTTTTTAATTTCGACACAGAAGAGTGTGGGTGGTTGCATACTGTCAATCAGGGTTCAATAATGTGAATTGAAAGGTGGCATAAGAAACTGACTGGCAGAAAATAGACGTCCCTTTAACAACGCATGGTTGCCTTGTAAACTGCCATTTTGAAATGAACAAAATAAAATATCCTACACCACACTGAACTATAAATGCATGTGTCTTAAAATCGGTCGCACGCAATATTACTATTTACCGAGATCCTGCTAAACCTTTATTTGATTATCCGATACATGTATTAGTTTGAAAATATTTTGCCGGCTTTTTAATTTCGACACAAAATATTACTATTTACCGAGATCCTGCTAAACCTTTATTTGATTATCCGATACATGTATTAGTTTGAAAATATTTTGCCGGCTTTTTAATTTCGACACAAAAAAGAGTGTGGGTGGTTGCATACTGTCAATCAGGGTTCAATGATGTGAATTGAAACGTGGCATAAGAAACTGATTGACAGAAAATAGACGACCCTTTATCAACACATGGTTGCCTTGTAAACTGCCATTTTGAAATGAACAAAATAAAATATCCTACACCACAATATAATTAGAAAAGGCTGATTCACAAACCAGAAAACATTATTTAAAAAGAACATATAAAATGGACTAAGCAGGTGCAAACGACCGCCGTTCATTTTGAACCCTCTTGCATATTTCACGGCATCTATTACCGACTTGACAGAAAACTGGAATCAAAATAGTTATCAACACAGTTTAGGGTTAATTAAGCAGATAAAATTTACTGACACATGCTTGAACATTCCTTGAGATAGGTTGCCAGGCAACAAAACATACGCCCACAGTAGCTAAATTGCCCGGGCAGTCATTAAGAGTTGTCACATATTATTACTTTTTTCAGTAATGAAACATTTATAATGCACTAAAATCTGATTAAGAGTAACAACTCATTACGTAATTATCAGAAAATCATAAGAATTAGTTTGGCTTTGATAAAGCTCTCCTCCATGCTAGCGTATAGTATACGAAACATTTAATATCATGGATTTACCGTAGCTGTTCAAGTTATCAAAATTCATTGAAATTCAATATACTTGTTCATTTCAAGACCTTAAACTCCATACATGTGATACCTCCCGCAATTCGTGGGAGTCTCCCGGGTTTCACCCCTAATCTCCCGAGCTCCCGATCGGGAGACAGATACTCCCGCTTTTTTTCTATTCTTGTAATTTTCAATTGTAATCAAATAGCCCCTAGAATCGAAATGAAACAAAACTTTTCTTTGTTAACGAGACAACTGACTTATCTCTCATGTTGAATGTTGGTACTATAATTAGTAACACGACCTGATAACATTCCCGATGTTTTCGTATTTGGAACAATACTATTTAAATAACGAGATAACTATTGTTTTTATACGAAATTAATAAAGTAGCCTAATTTCCGATTTCATTGTCATTCCTGTGCACATTAAATACTTTAAATTAGGCATGAATAACAGAGAAGTTATTAATTCAGAACATTGAACCACGTGTCCAAGTTATGCAATTTTTAATTGTCCAGATGTGCGTGAGCTGGGAGGAAACTTCCCTTCGACTTAGAATGTCAACATTCCTATCAAAAGCACGAGAATATGAGTCACGTGATGTAAACATCATGGGCTCCCACGAGTCTAGAGGCGTAAAAATAATGGAATTATGTCTTTCCAGGCAAGTCCTTTATTCATGTAACACAATGCTTACTTCATAAATAAACATTAAGTTGCATTTCGATGTAATTAACCGCGAATATGGGTCTCAAGAACTTGTAATTTAATTTTTACTTCTCATGTTGAAATGACGTCATCTAATGCCAAAAAATTATCCATAGTAATATACCAATTTCAAGTGCTCGGTGGGCACACTTACCATGCTCCGATTTTGTTGATTTTAATAGCATCGAAACGACAATAAAACTTTCGATCGGTCAGGGGTGCCAATTGACAAATCGCCTGAAAAAAATATTTGTGAATTGAATTGTTTAACTTACAAAAATTGCCCGATACTTCGAAATGCCAACAACAAACAAAGCACCCTCGACCGATCGAAAGATCGTTTATTTGATGATTTGTCTTTCTAATGATATTACATGTAGAATGAAATAATAATATTGATGATAATAAGTGTGCCCGCCGAGCGCTTGAAGCGGGTACCCTCATTTAACCAGCGGCTGCCAGGCAGGATACGCCCACATTTTCGAGAGATGGATAGAGAACAAGCAAAACCGAAAGTGATTTTTCCTACAATCAAAGGCCATAATTCATTAAGTTACAATTTGATATGCGCAAATATCGAAAAGTATCAAGATATTTAGGTTATAAACACACAATTTAAGTTTCAATAGTTTCATCAAAATCGAAATTAAAATTGTGACCTCTACAGGGTCCACAACCTTGAAATACCATTTTTTATCAGTATTCGCGTACAAACAGCAGCCAATTTGAACAAAACATTCCTTAGCTTGTAATGGTGATATAATCAAACGATTTTTAAATCGGATAATAATTGTGACCTCCAGAGAGACCACAAGCTAATCAAAGGCGATTTTGCGTAAAATCAGGGGCATTAATTCAGGAAGTTACGATCCGATATGCGCAAATATCAAAAGGACCTAAGATCTTTGGGTAATATCCATGCATTTCAAGTTTCGTCAAAATCGAATTAAAATTGGGACCTCTACAGGATCGACGACCTTGATATACCATTTTTCAACAGTATTCGCATACGAACGGCGGCCATTTTGTATGGTAATTTTAGTCCAATTTTTCCGAAATTCGAACTCACTCACCCTTCCTTAGGGTGTAATGGTGATATAATCAACGATTTTTTAAATCGGATAATAATTGTGACCTCTAGAGGAACCACAAGCTAAACAAAAGGCGATTTTGCGTATAATCAGGGGCCATAATTCAGGGAGTTACAATCCGATATGCGCAAATATCGAAAGGAACCAAGATCTTTGGGTTATATCCATGCATTTCAAGTTTCATCAAAATCAAATTAAAATTGTGACCTCTACAGGGTCCACAACATTGATATACCATTTTAAACAGTATTCGCGTACGATCGGCGGCCATTTTGTATGGCAATTTTGGTTCGATTTTTCCGAAATTCAAACTCAACCATCTTTAGGGTGTAACGGTGATATAATCAAACGATTTTTTAAATCAGATAATAATTGTGACCTCCAGAGGGACCACAAGGTAAACAAAGGCGATTTTGCGTATAATCAGGGGCCATAATTCAGGAAGTTACAATTCGATATACGCAAATATCGAAAGGAACCAAGATCTTTGTGTTATAACCCTGCATTTCAAGTTTCATTAAAATCTAATTAAAATTGTGACCTCTACAGGGTGCACAACCTTGATATACCATTTTTAAACAGTATTCGCGTACAAACGGCGGCCATTTTGTATGGCAATTTTGGTCCGATTTTTCCGAAATTCGAACTCAACCTTCCTTAGGGTGTAACGGTGATATAATCGAACGGTTTTTTAAATCAGATAATAATTGTCACCTCCAGAGGGACCACAAGCTAAAAAAGGTGATTTTTCGGACAATCAGGGGCCATAATTCAGAAAATTATGTTCCGATAGGCGCAAATATCGAAAGGAACCAAGATCTTTGGGTTTTAAACATGCACGTCAAGTTTCATTAAAATTGGCTCAAAATTGTGACCTCTATAGGGTCCACAAGCTAAAAACATGATTTTTCGTACAATCAGGGGCCATAATCCATGAAGTTTCGATCCGATACATGCCAATATCGAAAGCAGCTGAGATCTTTTGGGGATAAAGCTATATTTCAAGTTTCGTCAAAATCGGACAAGAATTGTGACCTGTAGAGGGTCCACAAACAATTGTGGACGGACGGACGGACGGACAGACAGGGGCGACGACATAATACGTCCACATGAAAATGTGGGCGTATAAAAACGTGACAAAGATCTTCAGTGAATGACGTTAAGTTTAAAAGGGGTTACAAATCGTGGAAAAAATACTTTCTACCAACACGAGCAATAGAGCTGTGACATCTACTCTCAGTAAATATAGACATGAGTAGGGCCTATGACAAGTGCTTTATTTTGTGTTTTCATGTTTTTGGTTAAATTGTGTCATTATAACAATCAAATGATATTAAAATATATAAAATATGTAAATTAATTTATCTTTTATTCATTGTGGGTGTGTAATTTTAACGCGTGATAAAGTCTCCCTCTTTTGACCTTAATCTCCTGACATTTTACTTGTGGCCAATCACATGTATGAAACTCTGTGTATTAATCTAAAGTCAATCTGATGATAACTTTAGCCTCTACAGTGTCCACAAGATTTTTGTAGTGATCAAGGGTCATAACTCTGGCAGTAATTATCGGAAATTGCTAAAAATCAATAGGCTTTTTCGTTTCATGATCTTAAACAATGTGTATCAATTTAAAGACAATCGTATATTAACTTTAGAGGGGGGTGACAACAGTATACGACCAATATTTAATGTGGGCATATAAAAATGCATGTTAAACAATGTAGCAAATAGCAACCTCTGACCGGAAACAATAGCCGTCATTTTCACTACTTGATAATATGTAGTTATTTGTTGACAGCGCATGTTGTACAAAATATAATAGTGCCGACAGGCAGAACAGTGTTGGATTTCTGATGCTCTATGATAGTAATAATCCATCATTATACTATTATGTGAAAAATGAACTCAATCCGAAAGAATTGCATTAAGATTCATTCTTGCTTGAGCTCAGAAAATATAATAAAAGTTATTACTTACGGATGCTGAATCATTTGTATCATTTCTTAATGTTTGTAATAAAAACCTGTCATATGGTTGACCCAACAAATGCAGTGATTTGATTGTTGGTGGACTAGAGTTCTCACATGCCTATAATTCATAAATAGAATCATAAAGCATGAAAAAGATAGTAAGCTGGCACTGCCAGACAGGATACGCCTACATTTACAAGAGATAGATAGAGAACAAGCAATACCGAAAGTGATATTTCCTACAATAATTCATTAAGTTACAATTTGATATGCGCAAATATCGAAAAGAATCAAGATCTTTAGGTTATAAACATGCATTTCAAGTTTCATCAAAATCGAAATTAAAATTGTGACCTCTACACAGTCCACAACTTTGATATACCATATTTTTACACTATTTAAGTAGAAATAGCGGCCATTTTATCTGGCAATTATGGTCTGATTTTCTAGAAATCAACCTTCCATTGGTTTTAACGGAGATAGAGTCAAAGGTCCTGATATCTATTCTGTTTCACCTAATATTATAAATACAATCCGTAGGATTCGTCATAATCATGTTAATAGATTGGATGCAGCTATGGCGGGTGTGGCATGCCAGCAGGGTAAGCTTACTCTTCCGGACACCTGTTACCACTGTTTGTCGTTTATTTTGTACACGGTGAACAGTCCATATGCTGATTACACTATTTTGCCATATTACACTATTTTGCCTATACCTTTTTTTTAGGACTTCTAATTTTGTCTGATGGTTTGGATTGTTCGTACTTGGTTTTGCTCCTTAACTAACTGGGCTAATGAAAACGGGCATACACCATACTCTTATATCGAATCCAACTGCCAAGGGATCTTTTACGTGCACCCCCAATGTGTACAGGGGACCTCAGTTTTTGCCTCATCCGAACAACTAGACATCTGTCATACATCATTGACAGGGGAAAACCACGCCGGAAAATCAGGTTGAACTTTCTCGGCCAATGCAGGGATTGAACACCCGACCTTCAGGCTAGCAAGCCAGCGTCTTACCTTCCAGACGAATGATATTTTCCTTAAGGACTCCTATGAATTGTTCCCGTACGGTGTTGTCAACCTACTCACTAATGTGCCAAGAGAAGACAAAAAGTTGTTATATGGGACTGTAAGAGGATATCTAAGTCCAGACGTGTCAACCCCCAGGTATAAAAAAACAGGAGAATCCAGGAGATTTATTATTCTTTCAAAAACATCATTTTTATTCATCAATAATAATATATTTATAGGTTTTTTGCACTTTATATACACAAGTCTTTAGCACTTAATATAAGTCTTTAACACTTTATTTATATACACTATAGACAGTTCTATGGTTACTATTGTGTTTAACTATGATCTTTATTATATTTGGTTGTGGCAGTTTTGGCATCCTGCAGCAACTGAGGACTTAACACTGTTTCATAACAGGGGTTACAAGAGTTTATTTTACATGAAATAAGGCTGCAAATTGTAGAATTATTTAATTCTGTCCTTTCTTCGGTTTTAATTTTTCTGACGAGTGAAAATAATCTTTCTGTTTCAGCGTTGGAATTAGGAATTAAGATTAAACTCAATGCTAATTTAGCCAGTTGGCTAAATCTTTCAGAGCCATCCATTAGTTTCAATTTCGACATCCTGATCCAGTACCAGACGTGTCAACCCCCAGGTATAAAAAAACAGGAGAATCCAGGAGATTTATTATTCTTTCAAAAACATCATTTTTATTCATCAATAATAATATATTTATAGGTTTTTTGCACTTTATATACACAAGTCTTTAGCACTTAATATAAGTCTTTAACACTTTATTTATATACACTATAGACAGTTCTATGGTTACTATTGTGTTTAACTGTGATCTTTATTATATTTGGTTGTGGCAGTTTTGGCATCCTGCAGCAACTGAGGACTTAACACTGTTTCATAACAGGGGTTACAAGAGTTTATTTTACATGAAATAAGGCTGCAAATTGTAGAATTATTTAATTCTGTCCTTTCTTCGGTTTTAATTTTTCTGACGAGTGAAAATAATCTTTCTGTTTCAGCGTTGGAATTAGGAATTAAGATTAAACTCAATGCTAATTTAGCCAGTTGGCTAAATCTTTCAGAGCCATCCATTAGTTTCAATTTCGACATCCTGATCCAGTACCAGACGTGTCAACCCCCAGGTATAAAAAAACAGGAGAATCCAGGAGATTTATTATTCTTTCAAAAACATAATTTTTATTCATCAATAATAATATATTTATAGGTTTTTTGCACTTTATATACACAAGTCTTTAGCACTTAATATAAGTCTTTAACACTTTCTTTATATACACTATAGACAGTTCTATGGTTACTATTGTGTTTAACTATGATCTTTATTATATTTGGTTGTGGCAGTTTTGGCATCCTGCAGCAACTGAGGACTTAACACTGTTTCATAACAGGGGTTACAAGAGTTTATTTTACATGAAATAAGGCTGCAAATTGTAGAATTATTTAATTCTGTCCTTTCTTCGGTTTTAATTTTTCTGACGAGTGAAAATAATCTTTCTGTTTCAGCGTTGGAATTAGGAATTAAGATTAAACTCAATGCTAATTTAGCCAGTTGGCTAAATCTTTCAGAGCCATCCATTAGTTTCAATTTCGACATCCTGATCCAGTACCAGACGTGTCAACCCCCAGGTATAAAAAAACAGGAGAATCCAGGAGATTTATTATTCTTTCAAAAACATCATTTTTATTCATCAATAATAATATATTTATAGGTTTTTTGCACTTTATATACACAAGTCTTTAGCACTTAATATAAGTCTTTAACACTTTATTTATATACACTATAGACAGTTCTATGGTTACTATTGTGTTTAACTATGATCTTTATTATATTTGGTTGTGGCAGTTTTGGCATCCTGCAGCAACTGAGGACTTAACACTGTTTCATAACAGGGGTTACAAGAGTTTATTTAACATGAAATAAGGCTGCAAATTGTAGAATTATTTAATTCTGTCCTTTCTTCGGTTTTAATTTTTCTGACGAGTGAAAATAATCTTTCTGTTTCAGCGTTGGAATTAGGAATTAAGATTAATCTCAATGCTAATTTAGCCAGTTGGCTAAATCTTTCAGAGCCATCCATTAGTTTCAATTTCGACATCCTGATCCAGTACCAGACGTGTTAACCCCCAGGTATAAAAAAACAGGAGACCAACAATGAAAAAACAGGAGAATCCAGGAGATTTATTATTCTTTCAAAAACATCATTTTTATTCATCAATAATAATATATTTATAGGTTTTTTGCACTTTATATACACAAGTCTTTAGCACTTAATATAAATGAATGAATGAAATGGGGTTTAACGTCATACTGTTATGCACTTAACCTGAGCTAATTGAAGACAGGCATACGCCATACAGTGTGCTGTGAGGGTGATTTTGCCTGGGAAGCGGCGCTACGGCCTACTCTTATATCGAATTCCAACTGCCAAGGGATCTTTTACGTGCACTCCAATGTGTACACGGGACCTCGGTTTTTCGTCCCATCCGAACGACTAGGCAGCTGTCCTTGTCAGGCCCTCCTTCTGTATCACTTAGTTAGTGTCAGCATACGACAAATTTGGAAATGGTACTGGAACTGTCATAGAAACGCAATCCCTGAGTCTTTGATAGTTTATACGAGCATCGACGGTCATTGTTTATTTGTCATCGACAAGACAGAAGCTCTTGTTTTGCCTAACATCGACTCGCGTAACCAGCCCCTGATTATGTAATTATCAGAAAATCATTGGAATTTGTTTGGCTTTGATAAAGGTCTCCTCCATGCTGTTCAAATTATCTAAATTCATTGAAACTCAATATACTTGTTCGTCTCATGACCTTCAACAATTTGTATAAATTTAAAGTCAATCGGATATCATCCTCGGTTACCCAGTGCACTCATTCCGTTCTACTCCACTATACCCGGGGTAATCTATTGGGCTTCCACGATTTCAAATTGCTAGAATGTAGCTATACTGTACGAACCAATCAGGAAACAGTTTACAAACCAATCGTTTCGCCTTCGTTTTTATAAGGGTAGATAACCATATCCATGTCCATTTACTGATTGATTTATGTAAGTAATGTATATTATAATAATTAATTTATATTTAATTGTATTATCAAAATCTGTAGTATGTGTTGTTGATTTCAAATATGTATAACATCTATATGATGTTTCACTTTTGTTATCATTATTACCATTCGTTCTTCGTTGAAATAGTGATAATAATATGTCGTTTTGTTATGTTTATTATTAATGAAAGTATACTCGGTAATTTAATTCACAATTACTTATCTACGATATCACGTGTACATAAATTTCGCGGAACGAACACACAATTTTCAATAAAACTAATCACTCTACATGATTAAATGGACCTTTGGTCTTCAATAATATAACATATAATTACGTTTTTAGAATAGGCCAACTCCTAACACTGCCAGATGAGAGTAATTTCCCTTTGGCAATTTCCCTTTTCAAATAACAGTTTATGGGATTGGTCGATAAAAATAGCACAAGCATCAAGGGTGGATAACTTGAAAATGTGTCTCCCAGGGTATAGTGGAGTAGAACGGAATGAGTACACTGGGTAACCGAGGATGATCGGATATTAACTTTAGCCTCTAGAGCGTCCACAAAATTTTGAAAGTGATCAAGGGCCATAACTCAGTCAGTCATTATCGGAAACGCTGAAAAACAATAGGCCTCTTTGTCTCATGACCTTAAACACTGTGTATAAATTTAAGGTCAATCGGATATTAACTTTGGCCTCTAGAGCATCCACAAGAATTTTTGAAGTGATCAAGGGCCATAACTCTGACAGTAATTATTGGAAATTGCTGAAAATCGATAGGCTTCTTCGTTTCATGACCTTAAACACTGTGTATAAATCTAAAGTCAATCGGTTATTAACTTTAGCCTCTAGAGCGTCCACAAGATTTTTTTCAGTGATCAAGGGCCATAACTCTGACAGTAATTATCGGAAATCCCTGAAAATCAATAGGCTTCTTCGTCTCATGACCTTAAACACTGTGTATAAATTTAAAGTCAATCGGTTATTAACTTTAGCCTCTAGAGCGTCCACAAGATTTTTTGAAGTGATCAAGGGCCATAACTCTGACAGTTATTATCGGAAATCGCTGAAAATCATAAGGCTTCTTCGTCTCATGACATTAAACACTGTGTATAAATTTAAAGTCAATCGAATATTAACTTTGGCCTCTAGAGCGTCCACACGATTTTTTGAAGTGATCAAGGGCCATAACTCTGACAGTAATTATCGGAAATCCCTGAAAATCAATAGGCTTCTTCGTCTCATGACCTTAAACACTGACGGACGGACCGACAGACAGGGGCGACGGCAATATATACGACCACATTTCAATGTGGGCGTATAAAAAAGGTAATAAACTACCCTTATCATCTAGAATCTAATACACGTCAAGAACGGTGATATAATCAAACAGTTTTTTAAATCAGATAATAATTGTGACCTCCAGAGTTACCACAAGCTAATATAGGGGATTTTTCTGACAATCAGGGGCCATATCCCCTGATTACGTTCTGATAGGCGCAAATATCAAAAGGAACCAAGATCTTTGGTCCATTTGGTCCATTTTGTATGGAAATTTGAACTCGACCTTCCTTAGGGTGTAACGGTGATATAATCAAACGGTTTTTCAAATCGGATAATAATTGTGACCTACAGAGGTACCACGAGCTAAAATAGCAGATTTTTCGGACAATCAGGGGCCATAATTCAGGAAATTACGTTCTGATAGGCGCAATATCGAAAGGAACCAAGATCTTTGGGTTATAACCATGCATTTCAAGTTTCATCAAAATCGAATTAAAATTGTGACCTCTACAGGGTCCACAACCTCGATATACCATTTTTTAACAGTATTCGTGTACGAATGGCGGCCATTTTGAATGGCCATTTTGGTCCAATTTTTCAGAAATTCGAACTCAACCTTCCTTAGGGCGTAACGGTGATATAATCAAACAATTTTTAAATCAGATAATAATTGTGACCTCCAGAGGGACCACAAGCTAAACGAAGGTGATTTTGCGTATAATCAGGGGCCATAATTCAGGAAGTTACAATCCGATATTCGCAAATATCGAAAGGAACCAAGATCTTTGGGTTATAACCATGCATTTCAAGTTTCATCAGAATCGAATTAAAATTGTGACCTCTACAGGGTCCACAACCTTGATATACTATTTTCTAACAGTATTCACGTATGAACGGAGGCCATTTTGTATGGCAATTTTGGTCCAATTTTACCGAAATTTGAACTCTACCTTCCTAAGGATGTAACGGTGATATACTCCAACGTTTTTTTCAAATCGGATAATAATTGTGACCTACAGAGGTACCACGAGCTAAAATAGCTGATTTTTCAGACAATCAGGGGCCATAATTCAGGAAGTTACGATCCGATATGCGCAAATATCTAAAGGAACCAAGATCTTTGGGTTATAACCACGCATTTCAAGTTTCATCAAAATCGAATTAAAATTGTGATCTCTACAGGGTCCACAACCTTGATATACTATTTTCTAACAGTATTCGCATACGAACGGAGGCCATTTTGTCTGGCAATTTTGGTCCAATCTTTCCGAAATTTGAACTTGACCTTCCTAAGGATGTAACGGTGATATAATTAAACGGTTTTTCAAATTAGATAATAATTGTGACCTCCAGAGGTACCACGAGCTAAAATAGGTGATTTTTCGGACAATCAGGGGCCATAATTCAGGAAATTACGTTCTGATAGGCGCAAATATCGAAAGGAACCAAGATCTTTGGGTTATAAACATGTATGTCAAGTTTCATCAAAATCGACTTAAAATTGTGATCTCTACAGGGTCCACAACGTTGATATACTATTTTCTAACAGTATTCGCATACGAATGGCGGACATTTTGTATGGCAATTTTGGTCCAATTTTTCCGAAATTCGATCTCAACCTTCCTTAGGGTGTAACGGTGATATAATCAAACAGTTTTTTAAATCAGATAATAATTGTGACCTCCAGAGTTACCACGAGCTAATATAGGGGATTTTTCTGACAATCAGGGGCCATATCCCCTGATTACTTTCTGATAGGCGCAAATATCAAAAGGAACCAAGATCTTTGGGTTATAAACATGCATGTAAAGTTTCATCAAAATCGATTCAAAATTGTGACCTCTATAGGGTCCACAAGCTAAAAACGTGATTTTTCGTACAATCAGGGGCCATAATCCATGAAGTTTTGATCCAATACATGCCAATATCGAAAGCAGCCGAGATCTTTGGGGATAAACCTTTATTTCAAGTTTCATCAAAATCGGACAAGAATTATGACCTGTAGAGAGTCCACAAACAATTGTGGATGGACGGACGGACAGGGGCGACGACATAATACGTCCACATGAAAATGTGGGCGTATAAAAACCGTCCAGTTTGTGCTACCGTGTAGATTTAGAAACACGTTCTAGTTTTGATATTGATCGTCTACTTTTGAAAGTTTTTTTTTAGACAAAACCTTATTTTCCTGGACGCTGTGTTTAATAACACAAGACATTTCGATTTTACTCCAAATTACTACTTTACCGAGAGTTGTATATGTGGTTACGATTTATGTGGTTACAATTAATAGAAAAAAAGATTTAAAAAAAATTCAGCAGAAAATGTGAATTATCGAACTTAGTGAAGGTATCCACATATTTATATGATGAATTTTCGATAGGGCGCACAAAAAGTTCAAAGGGTAATCAATTTTTTTTCTGAAACTAGACCACATGGGCAACCAACATTAAAAAAATCAAAACCCTGTATACCGGTAGACAGCGTTTGAAATAATTAACAATTAACATTTTTTATTACAATTTTTTTTGAAAATCACAAACAGGTGCATCCACCCTTATACCAGTACATGGCAATGTCGACATGAATAACATAATTATACCATACAGGTGTTTGGGGAGTTCAGGTGACATGTTCGAAGTAAAAGTAAAGATAAAGTAAAGATAAAGTAAAATGAATTAATTAAAATTTATTAGTGAATTAAATTAAAGGTAATAAATAAAAATAAAATAAATTAAAGTAAAAGTAAAGTAAAGATAAAGTAAAATGAATCCATTAAAATAAAGTTGTAGAGTGGTTGGGCTTCCTTCGAGAGGACGTTTTTACTTCCCCACCCTACGTCGTATAAAAAAATAGAATAAGTTAAGATAAAAAATAAGTAGAAAAAATAAAAAATAAATTGAGGTAATAAATAAAAATAAAATAAATTTAAGTAAAAGTAAAGTAAAGATAAAGTAAAATGAATAAATTAAAATAAATGTATAGGATGGTTGGGCTTCCTTCGTGAGGAAGTTTTTACTGAACCATCCTACGTTGTATGGAGAATTTATCCAGTCGTGACCCTTTCTTATTTCACTAATTTACATAGTCCAACTGTGTCCATTAGGGTGTGGATTTCTTCGAAGATTTGTAGCTTCAGATCTGGTCTAGGGAAGAGTAGGTTCTTAGTGTTGAATGGTATGTTATTGGTCTCCATCATTCTCACTAAGTCCCGTCTCTCTTCCTTGTAAACCTCGCAGTCTACCAGGACATGGTTGGTGGTACACTCTTCTCCGCACTCACAGACGATGACTTGGTGTTTGTAGTCTCGCAGCCGCTCTTTCACCCTTAGTTTCGATATGAGTCTGCATATATCTCGTCTGGGGTGATTGGTCGCTGTCTTGGTGTAGATCTCGTCATCCAGTCGGAATCTGTATGTGTCAAGTTCAACGAGTTTTAATTCCCAGATTGAACTGACCTGTCTTTTGACCATACTGTAGATTTCCGTGGTGCTGTAGTCTATGAGGCGGGGTGTAGCTGTGTCCTTGAGACCCTCGTTGGCGAGTCGATCTGCCTCCTCGTTTCCTTTAATGTTGACATGTGATGGAATCCACACAAGCTCTAATTTGCTTCCCTTCTCTAGGACCCTCTGATATAGCTGCCTAATTTCCAAAATGACTTCTGGTCTTGATTCCGAGTTGTCATTTTGGATTGAAATCAGACTGCTCAGAGAATCGCTTGGAATGACGAACTTGCCGGTCTTTTGATGGGAGATCCATGAAATAGCTTCACGAATGGCAACAAGCTCTGCAGTGTACACCGAACAGTTATTGGGCAGTTTCCTGCTTATTCCCTGTTCCCCGTTTGGCAGGTATATTCCAAACGAGCTGGTGCCCCTTTCAGGATTGCGTGAGCCATCCGTGTACACATGGTCCCAGTCATCAGACGGCCAGTTGCCTACTAAATGTTCTAGAGAGAAAGCACGTGCAGCACTGGGGTTATTTTTCTTGTCCGTTTTCTGTAGTAGATCTAGATTGACCAGTGGTATAGGGAGCGTCCAGGGGGCGACAACTGGGGGGTCGTGTTTATTTATCACGAGCTCCCCCAGTCGTAGTTCCTTGATCGTTTCTCTGATACCCTGGCTGAAGGTTTTCTTTTTGGGATCTCTTACATATTTTGTCCTTTGTAGAGTGACAAATGTTGGAGATCTTTCACCTAGTTGTGATATCTTGACCCAATACCTTGTCGCCAGTTCTTTTTTTCTTAGGGATAGGGGCAACTCCCCGACTTCTTGTAGTAGTGCCTCTCGCCTAGTCCCGAGCCCTACGCCAGTCGCAATACACAGAGCTTTGTATTGGATGGTGTCAAGCTTGCTTAAGAGTGTTGGCGCGCAGTTCATAAAGGCCAAAGAGTCGTAGTCTAATACAGAACGTATTAGAGCACGATATACCATCATTAGTGTAACTCTATTGGCGCCCCACGTACTGCCCGTTAATTTTCTCATTAAGTTTAGGATTTTGGAGCATCTATCTACAGTCCAGTCGATGTGCGGTTTCCAGGTCAACCGTCGGTCAAAGATTACGCCAAGGAACTTGGTTTGGTCTTTGAACTCGATGGTTTTCCCGTTCATACACAGAGTCATTCTGTTTATCCCTCTATCCCTGCTCACAAGCATGCCGACTGTTTTCTTCTCCGAGACTTTAAATCCCCAGTCGTTTGCCCATGTCATGAATTTGTCTAAGGCTTTTTGCATATTCTTTTGTAGTTCACAGAAGCTCGTCCCATTTCTCCATATGGTACTGTCATCGGCAAATTTAGCCAAGTCAGTTTTGGAATCGAGGTAGGACGATTTGTGAATGTCATTGATCATGATGTTGAAGAGAGTGGGACTGATAACAGACCCCTGAGGCGTGCCATTTTCTAATGTTTGCTCGGCACTCAGGAATCTGCCAACATTCACCTGTATCCTTCTATCGCTCAGAAAGCTTTTAATCCACCGAAACATTATGCCCGTTACACCGATACGTCCTAACTTGAAGAGCAGCCCGTCTAACCAAACTAGATCGAAAGCCTTGGTCAGATCTACGAACACGGCACATAACAGGTTTCCCGAGAGAAGTGCCTGCGACATGACTTGCTGTAGTCTAACCAAGTGGTCCATTGTTGATCGTCCTTTCCTGAACCCACTTTGATTTTCGTCGATCAATCGGTTGCTCTCCAGATAGAACTGTAATCGGATATTAACCATTGTTTCCAAGGTTTTGCATAGTGTGGATGTCAAACTTACTGGTCGATATGACTCTGCCTTGTTCTTCTCTTTCCCAGCTTTCAGTAGAGGTATGACGTTTGCTTTTCGCCATTCTTTAGGTACCTCTCCTGACAGCCAGGATGTGTTGAAGAAGTTTAGTAGTATCGTTTTGGCGTTTCTTGGTAGATGTTTGAGCATGGAGTACTTTACTTTGTCCTCACCAGCCGCACTATCCTTCTTGAGGGAAAGAGCCTTATTTAACTCTCCCTCAGAGAAGGGTAGGTTGATTGGTTCAGCCACTTCATTAGATTCAATTACTAATGAAGGGTGCTGCGAGTAAAAGATTTCCTTCCTCTTCAGAAACTCTGGTGATTGGTTTTCGTCTCTGCTTGCGTCAGCAAAAGTTTTTGCTAGTAGGTCTACCTTTTCCTTGCCGTCCGTAACGTACTCATCTCCATCTTCAAGGTTTGGTATGTTGAATGATCTGCGTTTCCCGTTCATGGCGTTCAGCTTCTTCCAGACGGCACCCGTTTGCGTGTTTTTATTCAACGCATTACAGAATGTCATCCAGTGCCCACTTTGTGCCTTTTTTATGGTGTCTCTTGCAGCGTATTTCAACTTAAGGTAATTTTGGTGGTTGGCTTCATTGTAGTGGCGTTTCCGTAGGCGGATGGCCTTCCTTCTGTCGTTGACCGCCTTCTGACATTCCGGTGACCACCATGGTTTTCTAGTCCTTGGTTTTCCACCAGAAGTCTTTGGAATGGAGTCGTTAGCAGCACCTATAATAGAGCTCGTAATGTTGGTAGCGTACACGTCGATGTTGGTATCGATGATATCTTCTTCCTTCCACTCAAGGCAGCCTACACGGAATTTAACCCAATCAGCTTCTTTCATAATCCAATTGGGTCTCCCGTTATAGACTTCCCTGGTTGCTTCGGTCTGAATGCAGAATTCTATCAGGAGATGGTCACTGCCAAGTGTTTCATCTTCGTGTACTTGCCAGTCGCAGCGGTTTGCCAGACCAAGCGTACAGAACGTGAGATCTAGGTGCGAAGGTGGGGCATTTCCTCCGACAAAAGTAGGGCTCTCATCGTTCAGCATGCATAGGTTGTTTGCTTCTATTATTGAGCATAGGCTAGTCCCCCGACAGTCATTCCTCGGCGACACCCACAGAACGTGTTTTGCGTTGAAATCTCCGCAAAACACTGATTCGCCCTGTGGAAGTTGATCGAGAAGTGACTGGAAGTCAACTGGTTTTTTCGTGACATCTGGGGGTACATAGACATTCACTATTGTCAAATTCGTATTATTGCTCAATGTGATGACTATGCCCATTGCTTCTAGAGGTCCGTCTACGTCCAGTGAAACAGAAATATAATTTAGGTTATCACGGATATAGATGGCAATGCCGCCGCCACGTGTCGTACTTCCTGGTCTGTCCCTTCTCTCACAAGTGTATCCGGGTATGTAGATGTCTTTCGAGGTTGGTAGTAACTTGGTTTCTTGGAGGCAAATAACATCCCTGAGGTTGCGTGTGATGTATTTTCTCAGCTCAGCACATCTGGGGGCCAGTCCATTAACATTAAGTTGTAGAACTTTAACCTGGCCCGCCATGATGACTGTCCGGATGGATGCCCCTCAATGTTGGAGTTCTATTGATCTACTGGTGTCTCGATTTCCATAGAAGGTACCTCATTGGTGTTCGCCTTTGGTGTTGCAACCGACAAGCAACTAGAAACACCGCCAGTGTTCGCCTTTGGTTTTACCATCGACGAGCAACTGGAAATATCTCCAGTACTGTAGTGGCGGACATGAGATATCCTCCTACGTAATGCGAGATTTACCTCTTGATCATTCTTCTCGTCTTCCTCGTCGTCATCTCTATATCTCTTTTTAACTGTGTTGATCGAGTTGACGAGGGTGATTAGGGTGTCTGCGTTTACCATATATGCACGGAGTTTGCCTAGGAGGCTTGTCGTTTTTGTAGTTTTGTCTTCGTCGGACACTGCCACCTTTAGGAGTTCAATCATGAAGCTCATGAAACCACTTTCCGTTTTGAATTTAGGAATAAAGTGAGTCTCATCAGCTTTCATTTTTGCTTGTTCCTTTTTCTTTGGGTTGTTCTTTTTCTTTGGGGTCTTTGTAGTTGGTAGTTGTTCTGATCGGGGGGCCTTTGGTGGTTCTTCCGGCGTCGATGTCAATGGAATTGGCTCCGTCCTTGGTTTATTAACCGGAGCCGTATTCCTGACATCTTTTATCGAACGCTCCTTTTTTTTGAGAATGAGTGCAGCCTCGCTGAAACTCACTTTCTCCTTCCCCTGTATCTTTAGGGCAGCTTTGGTGCTCTGTATCTTGGGGCATTCGGGGGAGTTCGCTGCTTGACCACCCTTGCAGTTCGAGCATTTTATTTGCATGCCCGCCCTGCACTCGGCCACCACGTGACTCCCACCGCACTGGGCACACACAGTCTTTCCCTTGCAGTACTTGACTGTGTGGCCCAGTTTTTGACAATTGGAACATTGCCTTACCCGGATGATGTAGGCGTGGGTCCTTCTGGATAAATATACTACTTTTAGTATTTCCGGTGCTTTATTGTTAAAAGTCAGGGCGACACTTCCCTGGCTTTTACCTTCAGCAACCTTAAACCGGTATACCTCCTTGACCGCATATCCTCTGTCTCTTAAATCTTCCAGGATCTCTTCTCCGTCATATTCGGAGGGAATCCCGTGTACCACCACCTTTTCAGTTAACAAGGTTGACGGCTGGGATACCCTCACTTCTATGCCGAGAAGGGATACCTGGTTCACTGCCCTGTCCATGTCCTCCTGTGATTTAAAAGCCAGTCGGACATGACCGGGGACGGTTACTCTGATGTCTGGGATATTTATAATACCCCAGTTCTTCTTTATCTCCTTCCCTATCGCCGTTAGCTTGATCCCTGCGATCAATGATGTGTTTTTTATTAGATAAAGGGAAGAACTTCCTACAAAACCCAATCCATGGCCTAAGTTACAGTGAACCGAAGCCATAATTAATTACTTATCTAAAGAACTATGAGGTGTTAAATGGTAAATGAAGTGTGCAATAAGAAACCATAACTGTTGTTTCCATAACATTTATATTTGCAATGTATAATGATGGATTGTTAGATAGTATACGAGGCACTAGATCTCATATATACGTAAAAAATCAAATAATGATTATTACTAAGGGCTAATCCAATATACATGATAGAGGGTATCAAGCTGTGCATAGAACCATTTCGATATTTGGACCTACCCCCGCATCATAGAAAATAAAGCGAATCTTCGCAGGTGCATATTTTCCGTTTTTTTCGCTATATGTTACAATTGTGCTGTCCATTACACCCAGAAGAAAGATGCGTCTTTATGACATTCACACTGGGGCACAGTAAGACCCCCACTAACATCCCCAATCACCACCATTTCCATCCAATCCCTACACTCGCCACAATAGGTGGCTAAAAATTGACCAAAAATGTCCTGAAAATGGGCAAAATTGGCAAAAAATCACCCGGATGCTGTATCTCAAAAACGGTGAAATTTTGAGATTGGTCCTTCTGGCTGTGAAGTAGTCTGGGGGAGTCCACAAAATCCTCCAGAGATGAACTCGATCTGCCGACCCCCACCTTCTCACCTTCTGCATTGTTTTCTTGTCATAACTATATAAAGTTATTTGTTGAAAACAGGCCCACATTAATTATCTATGTCTAGAGCAATAGGTGACTATGCATGACAATAGTTTCTGTGCATATTCAGGATGTCTAGATACCTTTTGTAGCCACCACTTTGCCATAAGGCTTTAAAGTCTGAGTGAACTGATTCTGAAGCTTGTACACTTCAGAATCCTAGCCCTCTGTGGAACAGCCTTCCATCAGAGGGCAGAAGTAGGCTTTGTTGAACGTCAAATTTTAATTTCTGTGCTTCCAAGAATTGGCTTATGTGTTCAATCACTGCTAGAACTTTGCTGGTGAACGTTACCAGAAAGCATGCAGTGTATAAGTTTCATTGATTTATCATTTATTTTATACTTTATATGATATGTGGAAGGCTGCGTTAATTAATTTGTGATTTAATGAAGATGCATTTATACCTATGATGTGATTTACCCAGTTCCAATTCTATAATTACCTGGGACATGATTTACATACTGATTTTTGACGTATTTGTCAATGATAGACTGCTATTTATATAGGCTAATGGATAATAAATACTACGGACAGGGTAAGGCGTGATGTGTGCACATTTTTTTCATACTCACCTTTATAATCGTAATCAAAATGAACTGATCGGAAAAACGGCTCGCAGGAAAATAAAAGTTTTATCTAATAACAGGAAGTCCATCTTTAAACGCATTCAAAAGCTTGTCCAATAATTGAACGCCCTAGATAATTAAGAGCGTGTCTGCGAGAACACCATGCAGAGGGTGATAACCCTTGGGTCGGGATTTGGACCAACTTTTTTCTGTGAGATGGGTTAGTACCCAGATACATCCGCACAAAAAATTAGGTTGATTCAGTTGATACCAGCCTGGCAAATTGGAAAAATACTCAAAAATGGGCTAATTTGGAACTAAATTTGTATGATCTGTTATTCGTAAAATAATTGATTTGGACAGACGAAATTTTGGGCATTAGTAGGACTACCCAGGCTCCTCCAACACACCGAGTTTTAAGTTTATACTGCCAATGATATCTTGGTACTGGCCAGATACGCAACTCGCTCTTAAAATTTAATTTAATGAAAACCAAAGTTTGAGAGGCTGTAGTTCATTCTTGGCAGGGACTAGGACCAAAGTTGAGTGTTACCCACAACCAGCAACCTTCCTACTAACAATATCAAAAATAAAAATGACCGGCACAGGCATAATAAAAAAAGCAGAAAAAAATTAAAAACACCAAAAACTGAGATAAAATGTCCCAATTGTCAATATCCCAGATGAAGAAAATGTATGAACATCTTTACAAACTTAATATATTCCATTTAATCATTAGCAAGGATGATTGAGAATTGAGAGGGAGAAAAAAAATGGGTTTAACGTCCACTGGACACAAACTAGGTCATTCGGGGACAAACATATGGTGATGCACATGTTTGGTCATCTTTACAAAGTTTATATATTCAGTCGTCATCTAGGATTAGGATGATTTTGACTTGAGAGAGAAATGAGGTTTAAGGTCCACTCGACACAAGCTAGGCAATTTTCGGACTAACATATGATAAGTTTTATTTCAATAATTCGCGTAAGCGAAAAGAGAGAATCCGTGAGATTTGATATTTACACAGAATAAGTCTTATATGAATAGGATATAATATAAGTAAGTGAACACTTCTGCTCAAATATAGGTATATGCAGGAGTTTGGCATGTGTAGTCAGAATTATCCTTGATTGTCTGGAGTGCCATGAAACCAGTCCTGTTGTGATCTATGTCATCTTCCCCTTTGGGGATTTCAATATGGAAAGTATTACGTTCTCCTAAACAAGGACACCGCCAGATATAAAATGCTTCTCCATGAGGTTCTTCTTACCTGAGAATGTGGATAATAGATATATCAAGTTTATGATAGTCATGACAGCCTATAAATCTTTACGATGATCTGCCCCTAAGTACAGATCTTACCATGGACCCTGTATAGATGGACGGGCAATGTCCACAAAACCTTTAGAATTCTGTGCCGCTGTAAAAAGCAGACCTGACAATCGTGACTAAAATAAAATTACCCCCCACCTCCCCTAACTCAATTACCAGTATTAAGTTTAAAATAAAAAAAACACGATATCAATTCATAATATTTCTATTAATCTTGCTAATCTTTTTTTTCAACCTATACATAGATATACTACTAGTGATTGGGGTGTAAGTATACCAAAACATCGTCTTGTGTACTTTGGACTGCGAACACGTCCATGTGAATCCGAAAAAAAAACATGTCAAGTTTTCGTTGAAAGCAAACCTACTAAAACACCCTTTTAATTTTTACTTGTGTACAATTGTTCATCATTACGGACATTATTATACCTGAACTTTATTTTCATAATTTTAAAATCCTTTATACTTGTGGGAATTTGGATTATTAAGCAAAACACAAAGGCTTGCAAAACTACGAAAATATTGAAATCGATCATTTCACAATTTTCAACTGCTGCATTTGGAAATTTCAAAATTCTAAACTGGAGAAATTTGTTACTACCGGATAGAAATACTATTATTTGAAAAATTACCGTGTAACTATAAGAATACAGTAAAATCTAATGAGGAGTTTGAGAAATTACTCTGTATAAAATCCTGCAATGTCTAGAATCACTTGGCTTGGTTTACCGTTGCCTGTCAATCTTTATACGGTTAATGATCTTACTAACTGTGGTCTGATCACTGCAAAATTATGCATGACTTATGACCTTCCCTACAGCTATCCAGCTAACGAAAACGTTATGATTTTTGACCAAAGTACCCTATTTGACAGGCATGTTTAAATAACGAGTATTAAGTAATGGTTGTGATCATTGGTGAAAAGGCGCTGCTTTGGTTAGATTGTGCTGATATAAAAGCTTGCCATGGCAGCCCATACATTTTTAACCTGCTAGTAACTTCAGAATACAAATAAGAATAATAGTTTTCTGATTCTGCAAAATTGTACACCAGTAATTTTACGCCCCTTCACTACGATGATCGTG
The DNA here is from genome assembly GCA_917208275.1 of Patella pellucida. Taxonomy (NCBI): domain Eukaryota; kingdom Metazoa; phylum Mollusca; class Gastropoda; family Patellidae; genus Patella; species Patella pellucida. The sequence goes on along the minus strand of OU795041.1, from coordinate 38,158,400 downwards.
AACTCCCGATTATTTTCAAAATATTGTAGCACACTAGTGGGTTTAGTTCCGGTCAATTTATTTCTTCTTACATATACTTAAACAAATGCTCTTCATAACCACACCCAGCAGTTCTAGGTCAGACCCGCCAAGAAGCCGCTACATACATATTCAACATACGTAAAATGACCACTTTAAGATAACTCACAGAAAATTCCACACGATCAATTTTTTCCCAAACGACTGTAGGATTTTAAGTCGACCACTTGGCCTATCATACCTGACCAATATCAAAATTTTACGATCACAAAATTTTGAGTAGGAGCGTTTTGAAATTTGTGCAAAAAAATGGTCGGAATATGACAAATTTGGACCCAAAACAACAATTTCCAGCTATACCGGAAGTTGTCATTTAATTTTTTTTTCACTGCATCGCGTGACTTCTGTCGCCTAGGGGTCCCCATAGACCAAGTATGATTGTAAATTGCTGACCCCCGGGGTTATCACTTTTTTCAATTTTTGCATGGTCTACTTGCGGACGCGTTCTTAAACTGGAAATCTATTTTTAAACGCATCTCAGGAAATTTAAACAGGAAATTCGTTTTTAAACGCATCTCAGAGATTAATCTAAACCACAAGTACTAATTAAACCGTTTTTGTTATTTTTTAACAATTTTTTAAAATATTTAAACAATGTTTTGAATTTACACGGTAGGATTAGAAACCAACCAGTGTCTGAAATCTGAAACAAACATTTCCAAGCACAGGCCCGGAGGACCTGTATGTCAAATGATCATGTCGGTCCTTCAGGTGACACGCAGGCCCAACCAATAATAATAATATTTATAGTTTCCAAAGGAAGCGCAAAATGGTCAGCGGAAAGAAGTACATATTTTCCATTTTCAATTCACGTCCCGGCTTGGAAATTATGTCAGTAATAAAATTTGTAGTTTCTGTCCATCACGTAACTTGCAAATATGTTTTTATTCATTCCTCCATGCCATGATAAACACACAGCACAGTAATCATGTGAAAACCATAATTAAAATTGCTTTAAAATAAAATTCCGTATGACTATGCCATAAGATAAAAAATTATAACTAGCATCGCCGGCTTATTGACCTAGAAATTCCAACCGATGTCACGTGCCATTGGCAGATTTGACATTGAAGAATTTGTCGGAAAAATACATTATTAGACTGTTTCTAGGTGTATTCGGTGTTCTACCAGAGGATTATATTCAACTCAGATTTAAATTTCATTAACATGTACTGGTCAGCGAAACCATTAAACGTATGACCCAATTTTTTACAAAGCACCGAAGAAGAGTGATTCCCGAGCGAGATGCGCAATCCATGCCGCGGTATGACTTAATGTTATTGTAGCCAACAAGCAAGTTGATTGACTACTTAATCAAAATGTAATAATAAACCCGTTAAATTTAGCTGAAAGTAGATTAATTTATAATACCATAGTGGCCGGTTCATTGTTTTACAAAGCCGACAAAACAAACCCAGTTACAAATCAAAGGCTGGTAACGCGAGTCAAGTGTTTGGAAAAACAGCAGCTTCCATTAAACAATAACCGTCAACTATCGGAGACCCAGGGCCCAAGGGTTGCTTTTCTATGACAGTTCTACCATTTCCAGCATAGTCGTATGTGGACACTACATTGTAACTATGTGAGATAAGAAGTCGAAGGCACAGTGGACCCGAGTGAAATAGGCAAGCAGGAGTCCTCTGATAAATCAGACGGCCACGGGCCTCCGGACCGACGTGTGTGTCGAACACTGAAACCAACGCTAAAAGCACAGGATTAGACGATCCCATACTTACAATGTTTGGCTTCACAAGATCCATTATTTTTGTAAAAGTAATACAAATATTGCATGTGATGTGATAGTCAGGCCTGCAACAACATTTTGACTGAGAAACAAGATCTACAATAAACAGATTTACATATTACCGCCCGATTACATATTAAAACCTTCTTATTTAGCTGATAATATCATAATTCAGGACTTTGCATGGAATTTTTAAATTTTGGACTTCAATAAATAAAAAAAACGAATTTCAAGTCCTGTCCGACGCCCAGGAAAAGAGAGCCATGCTCACTTTTCGTATATCAGTGTCAATTATTTTTCATAAATTTTAATCTCTGTCCCACTTGGCCAAAATTGAAGGTAAAAATGGGTATATTTTGTACATTTTCAGTTTGCATTGAATTTTGAAAATGAATATTTTGAAAAGTATATATATCCCATCATATTTGGTAAATATTGAAAGACAAACTGAAATTAACTATGCTAATTTTAGAGTTTGTGTATACTATAGTGACTTTGCCAGAGGCTGTGGAAATCCTGAAAATGAAAGTAAATCAGTAAACCTATCCGTTTCAGCACCCTAATTTCAAAAGGCCATATCTCAACAAGTTTTTGACCCAGAGAGGTAACATTTTGTTTTTTTAGTTTAAAGGTGAATGCTAAACTAAAAGTTTAATTTTATCATTTACTTAGTTCATTATGTAACACATTTCATTTTTTTTCATTTTTTTTAAAATGTTTTTATAACAAATAACGTTAAAAAACACTCTCGGATTTCCGCAATTACGGAAACACCCGACAATTAATGAGCTGAAGCTATATCACGTGACATGACGTAATAGTTGATCTACGTTTAGCAGTCGATGTATATTTCAATAGGGTATCAGCAGAAAGTGACAGCTTGTTAGACATTGATTTCGCCCAGAGTGTTCTTCCCTATCAGTACCGGCGAATCAGAAATGCGAGGAACAACGGTGACGATGATGGTTCGGAACATTCTAGTTACAATAATGATAAATAAATAGGCACTAGAAATATTAGCGTAGACACACCTGACCTTCACTTGTCTTATCCTTCCTATCACTAGCCTATCTATCACTCTGTCCTTCGATTCGCAATGACTTTCGGCTTTATTGCGGCCCTATTGGTGTTCACGCTTCATCGGAAAAAATATAACAGATAAAAACTAATAATTATGGTATTATTATATGCCCTATACTAGATACGAGAACGTTGCTAAAAATGAGTCACATCGTCATCATACAGTGATAGGACCATGGTCCAGTAGGGCCTTCGCTCACGCCTATGCTCACGCTAAACAAAAAGTAGTATCAGTATCACGCTCATAATTTACAAAGTTACATCGGACAAACTTCTTACATGATTTAGTACTATTTATGATCGACTGCAAAATCATCGAAATAGGCCTACGGAAGACGCTTCGAAAGGGGGATAGTAATTAACAATAGTATTCCGGCTACCACTCTAGCGGTGTTTACATTTCGTTGCTATGGTTACATAAGAGGTTTCTATAGATAGATTTTGAAAGCTTGCCGGTTTCGCAATAGAATGCAGAGTTTTAACAGAAAGATAAAACAGCTGCTATATCTTTATCGACATAATAAAGTTATTAAAATTGCACTGGTCACGCTCATAAGCAGATATAACTCGAAATTTTCCGAACAAGAATTTGAATGAGAGAAGTGTGTTTTGTTGACATCGCCTTGTTGATCGCTGTGTCCCAACTCAGACCTTTTCTGCGTGATGTCTCGCTTGGAAATTTAAAAAAAAAAAGACAGACGCTTCCCGATTTATTGTTGGTGATATTAGCAAGGCAATTGTCTATGTTTATGCACCCAGTTAGTCAAATTGACGGCATGTCGTGCTCAGTTTCAATAGCCTTCTATCGATCAACTATTACGTCATTCACGGAAAAAATCAAAACGAGGCTGCAGATATGCATAAAGGTCAATTGGGTGTTTTTTGGTATATTTTTCCTTTGTAAAAATATTTAGACTGACTTTTAAAATTTCGCAGGGTCAAAAATATTCTAATATTAACGTTATTTTTCATATTAAAAGAAATTTTGGCGTTAGTATTCTCCTTTTTGGGGGGGCGGTTATGATCCTACCATTGGTCCAGTTGATATGGAATGTCCCAAAGCATCAACCAATCAAATTGCTCATCACTGCTTAGCCTAAAAAGAAAATGCTCATCTTGGAACTCCATCAAGGCATTCACCTAATAAACACACTACCTCAAGTTTGAACATTCTAGCTCAGTAAGATGGAAATTTGTTGTGTTCCATCAAATTGCTTATCGCTCTACTTACCCCGACCAGAAAATGTTCATTATCAAACAATGAAACTGCACACCAAGTTTAAACACTCTCACTTAATTAGAACCAAAGTAATAGTGTCCTAAAGCATCTACCAATCAAATTGCTTATCTCTGATTCCCCCAAGCAGAAAACACTTATCTTCGAACTTCATCAAAGCATTCGCCTAATAAACACCTACACCAAGTATGAACATTCTAGCTCAATTAGGAGAGTTATTGTGTTCCAAAATGTGTGACTGACTGACGGATGGACAGACCCATTTTAACAATCTCCTGCTTTCATCAAAATTATGTTCAACCTCTTTACCTGACATGATTGTTTTAGGTTAGGACGATCCCTTTCTTTTATACCAGGACGACTTTTCAAACATTCCTATAAAATAGTAAAGTTATATTTATAACATTAAATAGCTATTTTCAATGTAATTACAGGTATATTCAATCATTTTGTATTTTCTGGACGATATATACAATTTGGGAAGCTTAATTTAAGCCAAAATGTACTAAAATTGTTTATTCAACTTTCATTAGGAAAACCAAACCCAAATATCAATGGTAGAAATTAACCTGCTAAACTCAACACTTATAGCAGTTGTTGGCTTATTCATATATCATATATTCATTAGAAGGTTTGGAGGAAAATGGTTCTGATGAGTGGACGCCTGTTAGGAACCCACAATTGGTAATTTCCACAGTCTTTCAAATTCGGTTTCGGATGACAGTTCTAACGATGTGAGTACGCAACTTCCTGGATTAAAATCAACAATAAGGCAAGGAAAATTCATTCTGTGAACTCAAAACATCATAAAATTACAAAAGGAACTCTTTTTTAAGAATTTAAGCCAAGCAGAATAAAGATAAATTCACATTTAAAAAAAAGAAGATTTTTTCAGGGTTACGTCATTTCATCAAAAATCCCGTCCACAAGGGGTTAATAAGGTAGGATTTTTTATGGATACAATCCATTTTAAGGCTTTTTTTTAATAAATTTTAAAATAAAACTTAAAAATATAAAATCGTAGCTTTAATTAGAGAAGAATCCATCCTGTATCAATTTTTTAGTTGTTATTAAACTTATTGAACATAGGTTGCCAGGCAACGAAACATACGCCCACAGCAGCTAAATCGTCCAGGCAGTCAACTAGAGTTGTCACATATTTTACTTTTTTCGGTTATGAAACATTTATAATACACTAAAATCTGATTAAAAGATACAACTCATTATGTAATTATCAGAAAATTATTGGAATTTGTTTGGCTTTGATAAAGTTCTCCTCCATGCTGTTCAAGTTACCGTATTTAAATTCATTGAAACTCAATATACTTGTTCGTCTCATGACCTTCAACACTGTGTATAAATTTAAAGTCAAACGGATAATAACTTTAGCCTGTAGAGCGTCCACAAATTTTTTAAAGTGGTCAAGGGCCATAACTCTTACAGTAATTATCGGAAATGCTGAAAATCAATAGGCCTCTTCGTCTCATGACCTTAAACACTGTGTATAAATTTAAAGTCAATCGGATATTAACTTTGGCCTCTAGAGCATCCACAGGAATGTTTGAAGTTATCAAGGGCCATAACTCTGACAGTAATTATTGGAAATTGCTGAATATCAATAGGCTTCTTTGTTTCATGACCTTAAACACTTTGTATAAATCTAAATTGCAAATGAGTTGCAGGTAGCGTACGATGTATTAATCCAGGACGCATAAATAATAAAATATTAGGAAGAAGGGAATTTGGTCCGGACATAAATTGGTCCAGGCGTCTTGATATTTTTTTAAATATTTTATGTGTTCGCCTTCTTGCGTACGGCAAATTATGGTCCCTTTTTAAATGCAACTCGCGCACGACTATGGAACGCAGTATAGACCTGGACCATTCTTTAGTAAATATAAAAGACGCACAGAAGGAACGTTGATCATCTATAAGAAGTCTACGCCTCACTCTGTGTTTAAATACCTACCTTATACCAAGACCGACTTTCGCGAAACACACGGTCGAACAAATCGCACGGTACAAAAAGATTTCCTATCAAAGTTGATATTTAACACCTACGTGTCAGATAAAGCCTGTTGGCCCAAGATAAATCACCTTTGTTGCAGTTATAACACGGCTTCGAGAAAACTCACCAAGCATAGAATACACACCTTGTCAGTCGTTTTTAACCCGTCCGTTAATTAACACACCCAGTACAGAAAACACACTGTCACACAGATTTTCACTCCTAGCGATAATTAACTCAACCTTAGTCAATCTCTCACCCCTGTTAATTAACACACCGTATCTGCAGATTTAACATCTTTCTATTAGATATCTCGCATTAATTAGAATTTTACCCAGTTACATTTAAAACACACGAGGCTCGGCGTTTCCCTCCCCAATCTGTACAAAACACACGATAGCTACTTCTTAGTGTTATCTAGCGGTAAAACCCCTCATTTCAAACGATACAAATTCCACAGTCCATTTTTTGTGATTAATTTGAACCTGTTTTTTTTAAAAATCGGATAAAAAAAAGTGGATGTATGGACGCCTGGATGGACAGAGGAGACAACAATATACGTCAACATGAAAATATGGGCATATAAATATCCCAAGATTACAGAATATATACTAACCTTAAAATAAGGTTTCCATTTAACTGTTCGATCTATTTCATCTAATTTTCTATCAATCATTTTGTCAACCTTATCTAATGGCACTAAATAAAAATGTTCTGAAATAGAATAAATTATGAAATTAAACAGATTTAAAGCGAGAATTTCATATTTTCTAAGAAAGTCAAAACATAATTATTTCTATGTCTTTTGCTCAATAGGTTGTCAACTTACTATTATCTTCAAACGTTTGAAGTTGAAGTTGTAATGATATTTTTGCCAATTTCCAAACTGGCAATAGTGAATTCTAGGATTAATAGGATTATTCTTTAGCAAGGTATGACTGTTTATAGATACCATCTATTTTAGGGCTTTATTTTAATACATTTTAAAAATATAACTAATATACAGTGGACTCTGTCACATCCGATGTCTGATCACTCCGGATTGCTGTGACGATCGACATGATTTTCATTTCCCGATTTATTTCCTTATATTACTACAGCCACAAAAACTCTGTCACATTCGATCTCTGTACGTTCGGGATTACGGTATCAATCAGCCGTCCCTTCAAACCATTTCAAATTGAAACCAATACTGTATAATACAACCCTAATTCGGTGGTTGTGAAGCAAACATGCCTATTAATTATCGGTGAGATTAAAACTGGATGAGAGTGTGAAGCCACAAAAGATAAACAAGCAATCACCAATCAATTATCTATGAGTGACAAATACTCAAGAATATCAACTCGAATTACATTCGTTGCGCATGCGGATTAAACCTGAATAACCTATAAGTTTAGCGACTAACATAACTCCCTATAGAACACTCCGACGCACAATGCATCTTGGGAATTGTCTGTATACAAACACACACATACACTGACAGCTCGCTCAAGGTACGATATCTATATTGATGAACTAAATCTCTTTAATTTCGTAGTTTTATAGTACTTTCGGTAATGAAACTACTGAAAATTATCACATACAATCATATGTTGGGTGTGTGTGTTTCGGGAATTTATAAAACATGATTCATTTTTTTAAAACATGCATAAACAGAGCGAAGCTTTGTACAACCCGGACTGATGTAAAAGACGGTTCAATCGAGTATGCCCATTTTCAATGAACATGTGATAGCAAAGACCAGAGATAAATTAACGACAGACTTGACCAATTCAAAATGCCTACGCATCTTAAATGAAATAAAAATTAATGTAATAGAATTTTGAATATAAACGGAGCGTAGCGTGGTACGACACAGACTGTATGTGAAAGACGGCTCAATCTAGTTCGCCCATTATTAATGAACACGTGATAGCAAAGACAAGATTGCAATCAACTATAGACGGCGAAGAAGATAGATTAACGACAGACTTGACCAATTCAAAATGCCTACACATGTTAAATGGAATACAAATTAATGTAATAGAATTTTGAATATAGAGAAAGGTTTATCATTTTTAATGGGAAAAATATTTTGGTGATTCAAAGCTACATTATAATAATACTTTCGGTTAAAATATTTCAGATTTTGGAGCAAACTGTGTGATCCGACATATTGTAACAATCCTGTACGATTTTGGATGTGACAGAGTCCACTGTATCTAATAGCCCGTTCAGACGCTTAAGTTGAACTAGCTTAAAAACGCCAGCGATCGTTAAACCAGTTTAACTTAAGCGTCTGAACGCACATGTGGGGCAAATAAACCAGTTTAAAAAACCCAGCTCGCGACCTGTCTTTGAGAAGGCTTTTTATTTTAAACTGGTTCATCTTGGCAGTCTGAACGGGTTGGCTTAAAAAAACCAGCTCCATCAGTGCTAATGTTATCGAAACCATGTGAGAACCGAATAAAAATATGACACTACCCATGCGCAATTAACTCTAACCTCCAACCAAAGAGGTCAAAATAGTTAAACCAGTTTGGCTTATAGTACGTGTGAACGCAACACAATGCTGGCGTAAAAACCCAAGCGATTTTTTGCTGGTTTAAAAATAAGCGAGCGATTTTTTGCTGGTTTAAAAATAAGCGTCTGAACGGGGTATTATTGTGCTGTCTAGCGTTATTTTCAAAAGATAACTTTCTGACTTGGCTTTAATAATAAATTATATTCCACTATAGCCCTTCGGGCTTCTCCGATTTATGATTGCATGTTTCTTGTGACGTCACTAGAATATGCACTAAATTCAACGTTTAAAGTAAACAAAACTCACACGTGCGTGTGTTTATAACAATCACGTGTCCCTAGATCAGGGTATATAAATAGTAATGAAGCCATCATCGATGTCTTTTTTCTTGTTGATCCTAGACCTTTGCACTACGTACGTTCCGTTGGTTCGTAATCGTATTTCAGAATCGCTGATTCTTTTACTTGTTATTTATATTTTATATTATCATCCATATCATTGTTGTTTACGTAAGCGATCGTGGACTAATCATTGATTTGTCCCTTATTTATTATTGTATCGCTATCAATCCGTTGGGTTGATAATTACACTGTATTCAGCAGATATGGATAATTTTGAAGATGGTGACATTCCATCTAATAACAGCGATTTAATAATTGATTATGATCCTCTGGATTTTAATAATTTTGGTTTTGAGAATGAATTTAACCATCAATCGACCAATGAAAACACGGCTGTCGTCAGCAATGTGTCTGTAGATTTCCACGGAAGTGGTATTGCCAAGAAAGCATGTAAACAGACCCCGGTAAATACAAGGAAACGGAAGGACGATAAAATTACATCTATTGTAAAAACGATCAAAAAAAACAAAAGTCGCAAAATTGAGTGTGATTTAGTTAGTGTAATTGATCCGACTGTTGTCGAGTCGACTGAAAAGATCGCACCCAAAATAACAATTAAAAAAGCTGCAAATATTTCAAGGTCACTCAGCGTAATACAAAGCTATCTAATAATAATACTAGTAGTAGTTGTCATACTAATGTTTTTAGCTCTACTTTTAGGAAAAACAATCTTAGGCCTGCGCCTAGCAGGGCTAGAAATTCGTCATTTTTTGCAAGAATCTAAGAGGATTCTCATATATGCAATCTGCGCGAATCCTCCGAATCTTAATTTATAATAATGTTTTAAAAAACAAAATTGTGTTTTATGTATTAATCTAAAACACCAAAAATACAACAACAATGATAAAACAAACAGATAGAATTTTCGGTAAACACTTAAATAGTGTAAAAAGTAATATCCAGATAATGCCGTAGCCAAAATAAATTAATACGGCACCATGCTATTTCTGTATAACACAATGGTTAGTCTTTTCTCTATCACGTAACTTGCACAATTTTTTATTCATTTGTCGATGATACTATTGATAGACAAACGGTACAATGATCACGTGAAAACCAAAACTGCAATTGCTATAAAGTAAAATTCAGTAGGCCTACGACTAGGATATATATCCTTCATTACAAAAATTAAGCATCTGTCAGCATGTGTATAAAATAAAATAATCGCAAATGTAGAACTGGTTAATTGACCTAATTCCTACCAAGCTGTCACATGTTATTGGAATTCGAACACTGCGAGATTTCGTCGGGAAAATATCCACTAGTGTTACGTCACGATTATAAATTCTTGAATCGGTAAATCGGCCAGCCAAAAATCGTATCGGTGCCGATTAATCGGATACCGTATATAAATTCTATAATGTCATTGTCATGGCTAATAATGTCATTGTCTTTACTGCGTTGATATGCGTGAGCACTGAATAACTGCTAATTAAAAATTCAATACTGGCAATAAATTACAATTCACAAGTACAACAATTCCCGTACATAATATTTTAACATATATAGCGATAATCGTATTGACGAAAAACAACAAGAGAGCCCGCACAAGACAGTACAAATAAAAATAAAAACCATGTGTCTTTAAAAATTGGCAACGTATGTCTAGGGAGGCGAATAGAAGAGCCTCCAAGCTGGTAATGTCCGATTGGGTAACGGTTTATTCGTCATCTTGGACACAGTAACGTCACATTCTGGTTGTGAATATTACAACTGGATTTAAAATCAATTTATACATGAGGAATTCTATCCCTCGCAAAAAGGCATCGCCAACTTCCCCGTCTCGTGCAGCATGCACTTGTCCATGTATTATAAGGTCCGTGATATGTCTGTTATTGGTTGGTGTACGTGGCTGTTGACAGCTATTTCGCGCCAAAAGCAATCTTTTTACACATTTCGTAGTAAGCCATGCCTAATATGGAAGGCGGAGAATTCCATGCTACATCGAGTCCGTGGCCGACCTTGACAGTGACAAAATAGAATTGGAATGACCCAATTTATCAACTAACGGAATCAAATCGCCGTTCGAAAGGATAAAATCATGGAACCCAAAACTATTTCGTTTTAAGGTTGGCATGCTAAAGTAGTTTCTTTTATTTTTTTCAGAAGGATTTAAATAAATAATAAGGAAACCGATAACTTTGTATCGTAACTGAAATATGCATAAATGCTCTACTTCTAAAGGTCGTGGCCGTGTCGTGATCGTGGAAGTTTCCACACAATTTATTACATAACAAAGACAATTAACGACCAGCCTGTAACTCGTCCAAATTATAAGTTAAAAGTAAAACAAAAACACAACAATTATTTTATTTTATTATACATGTAGTATGCTATAAAGTAAGTCATACAACTTTGATTCAAAACACCATTAACTGACATTCAATAGTCGGACCCTAGATTTTTTTTTTTTTTTTTTACAAAAGTTTTACGCGAATCCTTATAGATTCGCACGGTAAGCTTTTGCGAGAATTCTTGCGCGAATTAGATTCGGAGATTCGCGTGAATTTCTAGCCCTGCCTAGTGCTACTGTCTCAAGCAATCATAACCAGCATATTGATATTCCTGTACCTATTTCTAATAATAGTTTTAGTTATAATTATGATGCACCTATTAATAATAATAACAATAATGTTGTCATTGACAGGACCGAATTTGATCAAATAAAGCATAGTCTGGCAGCTGTAAATGAGTTTTTACAATTCAATATGGGGGAACAAGAGGTTTATGTAAATAAATCAGATACAGGTCCATCTACTTTTTGTAATGCGACTGAGACATATGATGATGATGATTATGCCAATGAACCAGTTCTGGATATCGTTGACCCGCAGTCAATGTATGACGAATTCCAAGAGGAACCGTCTGAATCAGATTCTTTTGATGTGCCTAAAATATTTCAGGGTGACGACTTTTATGGCAAGCCTGTTGGTGACAACTTAGTTAATTTAATCAATATTGCAACTTCCAAAAAAATAGAAGTTAACAAACTGGTTACGAAATATACAATCCCTGAAAATTGTAAGAGGTTACAACCCCCTCTTGTTGAACCTGATATTTGGCAGGTATTACCGAGGCCTGCTCAAGCGCAGGATAATTCACTACAGGAGGTGCAAAAATTAATAGGCCTGGGCATTGCCCCTCTGTTGGGTTTACTTCCCAAGTCAAATAACCAGGAATTTAAAAATACCCTGGTGGATTCAATTATCACCTTAGGCAATAGTGTATTGGAACTTTCCCTTAGACGTCGAATATTGCTTAAGAAAATTATGAGTAGAAGTTACCACCCTCTTTGCTCTACAACAAGACCTGTAGGAGACACACTGTTTGGGCCTGATGTTGCCAACAGAATGAAGGAGATTGATAAATCTAATAGACTTTCATCTTCTCTAAATTTGTCAGGTCGTTTTAATCCTAGGTCTAATAGAAGGTCTTTTTTAGGACAAGGTTTCCAGAACAGAAGATCTCAGGATCGGAGAGTAACTTCAGGGGAAGACCCTACACGAGCAGGGGGAGAGCACGAGGAAGAGGTCAAAGACCGTTCCAAAACCAGTTCCAACAACAGTACCAACAGCAGTACCAATAAATAATTCAGTAAGTACTTGTTTTACTGCTGGTAACATATCTAAGTTTTACCATAACTGGTGCAATTTAACTTCTGATCAATGGATTCTTGATATTGTACAAGGCTATCAAATAGATTTTATATCTAAACCAGTTCAGTTTTCCATTCCGGGGTCCCCTCCCTTCAGTAAGGAGCAAATGGATTTAATTGATGCGGAAATTTCGACATTACTAGCAAAAAGCGCTATTGCTCCTGTCTCTAGGTCTGACTCTGACCAATTTATATCAAATATTTTTTTAGTAGAGAAAAAGAATGGCAAATTCCGACCAGTCATTAATTTAAAATATTTAAATGAGTTTATTGCCTATGAGCATTTTAAACAAGAAACTTTAACCTTTACATTAAAGATGATTAAACCTAATGATTATCTTTCATCTATTGATCTCAGCGATGCTTATGTCTCAATCCCTATTTTTAAAGGTCATAGAAAGTACCTTCGATTTGTTTGGCGGGATGTTATGTATGAATTTACTTGTTTGCCGTTTGGAATTCCGTCTGCTTCTCGAGTTTTACGAAAACCCTCAGACCTATATTTGCATGTCTTCGTGGTCAAGGCATTGTGTGTTCCTATTTTATAGATGATTCTATTTTTGCTGCTGATAACGAGCAGGAAAGTCGGTTTGCAACGAATACGGCCGCCAACTTTTTTAACAAGTTAGGTTTTTCCGTTAACAAAGACAAATCACATTTTACTCCTAGTAAGGAATTAGTTTTTCTTGGCTTTCTTATTAATACTGAGACCTATACAGTGTCTTTAACCCCTGAAAAAATTGCGAAGATTAGAGCACTTGCAAATGATATTCTGCTTGCATCTAACTTAACTATTCGTAAAGTTGCTTCTTTCATTGGGCTGTGTTCCTTTACAAGGACAGCTGTTTTAGTCGCGCCACTCTTTATTCATTTCTTGGATAAACAAAAGAACATAGCTTTAGCCTGTAGTAATTTTGATTATGATGCAGCTATATTTTTGAATGAAGATATGAGATTGGAGTTGCTCTGGTGGTATAATAATGTCAAGATTTTTAATGGGTTTTTTATTCAACCACCCAAAATTGCCATAACAATGAAAACAGACGCATCCCTTGTTGGTTGGGGTGTAGTATTAGGGAACTCTCAGACTAATGGCCTTTGGAATCTTTCTGAAACAAAGCAGCATATTAATGTACTTGAGTTATTGGCAATTTGGTATGGTTTACAGTGTTTTTCCTCAATTATTGAAAGGAAGCACATTTTGATTTTGTCCGACAGTATGGTTGCTGTCTCATATGTTAATAATGTAGGGGGATCAAGTGATCCATTATTTACCCTTACTAAAGAAATATGGTTATGGTGTTATAAAAGAAGCATTTTTTGGTCAGCTAAACATTTACCAGGCAAAGAGAATCAGTTAGCTGATAGGTTATCTCAAGTTTTTTCTAACTCAACTGAGTGGAAACTGAACGAATATATATTTAACAAGGTTTGTAAGAAATTCTTCCTTCCAGATGTGGATATTTTTGCTTCAAGGATAAATGCGCAGATTGATTGCTATGTTTCCTGGGATCCTGACCCTTTTGCGGTTGCATTTGATGCATTCTCAATTTCTTGGTCTAATTATCATCCATATATGTTTTCACCTTTCAGTATTTTACCAAAAGTGTTCTCCAAAATAAAGGAAGATTGTGTTGTGAAGGCTATATTAATAGTTCCAGCTTGGCCGTCCCAGGTATGGTTCCCTACTTTACTTTCCATGTTGATCGCCGAACCAGTGCTTCTACCTTTCAGGAAAGATCTCCTCCGTTTAGCTCACAACAATTGCCTTCACCCCCTAAGAGGCAAACACATGTTCCTAACCGCTTGCCTTGTATCAGGCAATATCTCTTTAACAAAGGACTTTCAGACAAGTCTAGAGACCTCATTATTGGATCTTGGCGAGCCGGTACCAATAAACAATATGATCTTGCCTGGAAAAGATGGTGTTTTTGGGGTATTCAGAGGAAAGTTGATCCGTTGGATCCATCTGTAATTGATGTTATCAATTATTTGAGTTTTTTATCAGACCATCGTTCCTACAGTGTGGTCAATACTCATAGATCTGCAATTTCTCAGACTTTGCAAATTTTAGGCAAAAATACTCTGCAAAATGAGTCACTGGTCTCGAGATTTATGAAAGGACTATATGATAAGAATCCTCCTAAACCCAAGTACACTTTTACTTGGGATGTTTCAATTTTATTAAAATATTTAAATTCTTTGTTTCCTTTAGAGGATTTACCTTTAAGGCTCTTAACTTATAAAACGGTGGCCTTATTAGCTCTTGCTTCAGCCCATAGATGTCAGACTCTTGCGGCTCTCAATATTAATGGCCTGATTGATAGTGGATTTTGCATAACTTTGATCATAGATAAGGTCCTTCAAACAACCAAGGCCTCCAATCCATTAAAATTAAAGGTTTCGAAAACAACAAGAGTGGAAATAACCGGGAACCAAAATATATTTCTATCTAGAATTCTTACCTTGTGAATCTTTGATTGCACGTAAAAAGCTTGGTTCAAGAGCCTGACTGAGAAATATTTGAAGATAAACATTAAATAAGTCCACCAAAGGATCTTCATCATACTTATTCTCTAGACTATAATATATCAATACAAATATTAACTACCAGGTACATATGAATAGTTATTTTTATAAGATAATTTCGTTATGGAATATAATTACAGGCCACAAAATTTCTAAATTATGCGCATATAGCACACACTACATTCATTTTTCAAAGCATTTCATTTCTCCATCTTACCCATAAGCTTTGACATGTATTTATTTTGACATCGAGTATTGACCGGTTGCAAGCAGGTTGATTTAAAGATAGTAAGCTGGCACTGCCAGGCAGGATACGCCAACATTTTTAGAGAGATGGATAGAGAACAAGCAATAACGAAAGTGATTTTTCCTACGATCAAAGGCCATAATTCATTAAGTTACAATTTGTTAAGATCTTTAAGTTATAAACATGCATTTCAAGTTTCATCAAAATCGAATTAAAATTGTGACCTATACAGGGTCCACAACCTTGATATAACATATTTTTACACTATTCGCGTACAAACAGTGGCCATTTTGTCTGGCAAATATGGTCCGAAATAGAAATTCAAACTCAACCTTACGTAGGGTGTAACGGTGATAGAGTCAAACGTTTTTTTAAATTGGATAATAATCGTGACCTCCAGAGGGACCATAGGAGATTTTTTAGACAATCAGGGGCCATAATTCAGGAAGTTACGATACAATATGCGCAAATATCGAAAGGAACCAAGATCTTTGGGTTATAACCATGCATTTCAAGTTTCATCCAAATCGAATTAAAATTGTGACCTCTACAGGGTCCACAACCTCGAAATACCATTTTTTAACAGTATTCCGAAATTCGAACTCAACCTTTCTTAGGGTGTAACGGTGATATAATCAAACGGTTTTTCAAATCGGATAATAATTGTGACCTCCAGAGGTACCACAAGCTAAAATAGGTGATTTTTCGGACAATCAGGGGCCATAATTCAGAAAATTAATTTCCGATAGAAGCAAATATCGAAAGGAACCAAGATCTTTGGGTTATAAACATGCATGTCAAGTTTCATTAAAATCGGTTCAAAATTGTGACCTCTATAGGGTCCACAAGCCTAGAAACGCGATTTTTCGTACAATCAGGGGCCATAATCCATGAAGATACGGTCTTATACATGCGAATATCGAAAGGAACCGAGATCTTGGTGAGATAAAGCTATATTTCAAGTTTCGTTGAAATTGGATAAAAATTGTGACCCGTAGAGGGTCCACAAACAAATTGTGGACGGACAGACGGACGGACAAACAGGGGCGACGACATAATGCGTCCACATGAAAATGTGGGCGTATAAAAACAGAATAACTATCCATTTGAATATATTCTGATGAATAGGATATTAATTATTATTTTCATTAACCAATGCCACATTTCATGACAATTGGAATTGGTCCCATAAAATCAGTCGCCGCAATTTATGTGACTTGGCTCAATGCCAATTTCTTCGCATGCACGTAACTCCCTTGCACGTAACTTTTTTATGATTTGTCACGTTTTTTGGCTTCTGATTATTCAACCAATAAAAGAAACAATATTGCTTTCTTACATCATTATCTGCCACAACAATATTTCTTTCTCTGACTTGTCTGACATCTTATTGTTTATGAAAACATTTACTAAATTTGAATTCGTTTTGTCGGCTTAGTAATTAGGCTAGTGATTGTCATAAATTTTTCCGAGATCGTTACAACATAGATAATACATACATCCTATTTTAATACTATAGTTACAACGACAATATAATGCTATAACTATAACGATTGACTTTGGTCTAAATAGGAAACGTCGAGTTAAAAACATTCTAAATAAGATTTATGACAACCGGTAAATATAATATGTGTCTATATAATATGCATTCTTATATATATATATATATAGCAGTTTTAACGGTTAATTTTTGTTTAGAAAAAATAAGGTAACGATCTCTGGGGACCTAGTACCATCCATGCTAGTACTCTCTAGTACTAGACCTTGAGCGAGTGGAAAAGGCCAAGGAGAAACGGGGAATCAATTCAACAGACAAACTTAAAATTAAAACTTAATGATCTAAACCACACGAATACGATTGCAACTCCCTCCCATGTTTAAGTATAAAATACAAAGGCATATTAGCTTACTGATTCATATTTTGTCGAACCCCGATAGCTTCGAGATAGGGCATCAAATGACAGTTGAGGTATAAATATTATTAGAATGACTGACCCAGTATAGACGTCATTGGACTGACCAATCAAAAACATTTACTCTGACCCTTCAACCCCGATAATGCAAATATATACCTTGGACCAAAATGGAAGGCAACCCGTAGGATCAAGTATTATTTAATGTTAGAATATGAATGTTCTTTCTATATTGTAGTCTAATATGGATGACCCTTTTTTGACTTTAAAGCTTTTTTTGTGCAGGCTACTTTGGTTCTAAATTGGTACATGTCACATGATTGATATTAAAAATTATCAATTTTGAATTAAATATGAATTGTTGTCATTATATATTTGATAAATAAAAATAGCTTATTAATTTATTTGAAATAGGTAACATCAATAAGCTTACTGTAAGAAAATATGAGCATAGAACACCTTATTATTGAAAAGGCTCTACCAAATATAAATGTTAGTGTCTTCCAAAAAATGATAAAAGTAATATATAATAATAATAATATAAGGAATTGTGTAGTAGCACACTAACTAAATACCGGTATTTGAAAATCTTTACACAACACACATGGTTATTCGAAGTCTCTACCGATTTAAATGACCAAATGCAAAGTGAACTTCAACATGCATTCCAGGAGAAGCTTGAAATAAAAGGCTGCCTAATCGATATTATAAATATAGTAGGCCTACATGTACGCACAAAGAATACTTAAGTAGGCCTACTAGCATAGAGAATTTATTACTACTCGGTTGTTGATGTTTTTTAACTTCAAAAACATTGGTCGAGTGGTCTTCTGTCATGGTCCAAATGTAAAAGAAAAGCCATAATGTCTGACAGTTTCAGTTTGATTTTCAGGAAATTAGAACTCAACCATTATTACGCTTTAATGATGAAATATTTAAACGATTTTTACAATTAAATATAAATTTTTACTTCTAGAGATCCCACCAGCTAATTAATATCATAATTGTTTCGTACAATCAGGGTCTATATAATACAGAAAATATTAAAAGGAACCAAGATCTTTGGGTCGTAAACACATGTTTTAAGTTTCATCAAAATCCGACCCCTACATGATTTTTTGTACGATCACTATCAGGGACCATAATCCAGGAAACTACAGTCCGATATGCGTGAATATCAAAAGGAACTGAGATCTTTGGGTTATAACAATGCATTTCAAGTTTCATCTAAATCAGATACAAATTCAAAACATCTAGAGTTTCCACAACCTTGATATACCATTTTTTAACAGTATTCGCATACGAACGGCGGCCATTTTGTATGGTAATTTTGGTCCCATTTTTACGAAATGTGAACTCAACCTTCCTTAGGGTATAACGGTGATATAATTGAACGGTTTTTTATATCGGATAATAATTGTGACCTCCAGAGGGACCACAAGCTAAAATAGGTGATTTTTTGGACAATCAGGGGCCATAATTCACAAAATTATATCCCGATAGGCGCAAATATCGACAGGAACCAACATCTTTGGGTTATAAACATGCATGTCAAGTTTCATCAAAATCGGTTCAAAATTGTGACCTCAATAGGGTCCAAAAGCTAAAAACATGTTTTTTCGTACAATCAGGTGCCATAATCCATGAAGTTTTGATCCGATACATGCCAATATCGAAAGCAGCCTAGATCTTTTGAGGATAAACCTAAGTTTCATCAAAATCGGACAAGAATTGTGACCTGTAGAGAGTCCACAAACAATTGTGGACAGGTTATTGTTTATTATTTCAATTGATAATTCAATTGGCATTTATTTAATAAGTTGATCGGCGATTGTGACATGGAGATAGGGGCGTCTACTCAACCTCATGGGTTTCCTACTAGCACTCCGGTTTCCTCCAACTGCTAAAGACCCCTACGTGCAAGCGAATTATTGAAATGAAAACCATACGTTAGTCCCAAAATGACCTAGTGTCGGGTGTAGGTCGTTCATTGTTTATTATTAAAAAAAACACGCAATTAATTGTTATGGATAAGTAATAAAAACATGACGCGATAGTTGAGTTAGAGAGTATTAGACGAAGCGTTTAATTTCATTTTGATAACGATTATTTACATATGAAGTACAAATAAAATCGGGAATATAAATCGGTAAAGCACCTTACCGTGGTCGTAATATTATTATCCATTGTTATAGATCAGTTACTGCGTTTGGCTTTTTCATGAATAAAATTATTAAAGAAATACTGTCAAGGTTCAAAAATGAGAATATGCACGTCACATCAAAAGAAATAGCTCCACGCTAAGCATGATTTTTCTGTTCGACACTTTATTCTATACTCTTTGATGTGCTTTCTGGACTAATTAATATTATAACTATTGAAGAGGCCCAATTCTTTAGATGTGGTTAGATGTTTACTCTGTGTGTTGATGCATAAAACAATCAACATTAATATTTGTGTCTGTGATAATTATTGGAAACGGAACGGTTTTATTAATTAGGATATTTATTATTGATGGGATATATACGGTAAACAGTTTGTATTTGGAAGTCTTACAAATATTCACCTTTTTTATTGTAGCCTACTTCATGCGTAAATAATCGTAATCAAAATGAACCGATCGGATAATCGACTCACAGGAAAAAACATAGGTTGCCCACAGCAGCTAAATCGTCCGGGCAGTCAACAAGAGTTGTCGCATATTTTACTTTTTTTGGTAATGAAACATTTATAATACACTAAAATCTGATTAAAAGTAACAACTTATCTCATTATGTAATTATCAGAAAATCAAGGGAATTTGTTTGGCTTTGATAAAGTTCTCCTCCATGCTGTTCAAGTTATCTAAATTCATTGAAACTCAATATACTTGTTCGTCTCATGACCTTAAACACTGTGTATAAATTTAAAGTCAATCGGTTATTAACTTTAGCCTCTAGAGCGTCAACAAGATTTTTTGAAAGTGATCAAGGGCCATAACTCAGTAATTATCGGAAATGCTGAAAATCAATAGGCCTCTTCGTCTCATGACCTTAAACACTGTGTATAAATTTTAAGTCAATCGGAAATTAACTTTGGCCTCTAGAGCATCCACAAGAATTTTTGAAGTGATCAAGGGCCATAACTCTGACAGTAAATATTGGAAATTGCTGAAAATCAATAGGCTTCTTCATTTTATAACCTAAAACACTGTGTATAAATTTAAAGTCAATCGGTTATTAACTTTAGCCTCTAGAGCCTCCACAAGATTTTTTTAAGTGATCAAAGGCCATAACTCTGACAGTTATTATCGGAAATCGCTGAAAATCAATAGGCTTCTTCGTCTCATGACCTTAAACACTGTGTATAAATTTAAAGTCAATCGATTATTAACTTTGGCCTCTAGAGCGTCCACAAGATTTTTTTAAGTGATCAAGGGCCATAACTCTGATAGTTATTGTCGGAAATCCCTGAAAATCAATAGGCTTCTTTGTCTCATGACCTTAAACACTGTGTATAAATTTAAAGTCAATTGAATATTAACTTTGGCCTCTAGAGCGTCCACAAGCAATTGTGGACGCCGGACCGACGGACGGACGGACGGGGGCGACGGACGGAAGGGGGCGACGGCAATATACGACCACATTTCAATGTGGGCGTATAAAAAGGCTTTGTCTAATATTTAAGATATATGTTAGTAATATGTTATTATCCCGTGTTATATTGTATATAACAAATACATTTATTCATGAAATAATTTAATGACATTTAACAAATACATTTAGGCCTATTCATGAAATAATTTAATGAAATTTAACAAATACATTTATTTATAAAAGCCGTAAAAGTAAAAAGATAATTTAATGAAATCAAAGTAATTGATTTATGTATGAAATGATTTATGTATGAAATGATTTATGTATGAAATGATACAAATAGTATTACTAAATGTCGAGTGGATGTTAAACCCCATTTCTCAGTCTCTCTCTTTATCAATCTTTTATGGGATTAAATTCTGTTAATCTCTCCACTTAATTAGCACTCAAGAGATTAAGATTGTTGATTGGGTAAGTTTACTGACGTCAGTAGAGCGTTAAATTATAAACTATATACACTTATTTTAAGTTTATAAATAACTGTATCATTGAAAGTAAAATTGTTATCGGTGTGAACATTGTAAAAGAACTCAAACGAAAATTTCGGATATGTTACTGGCAAATTTTAAGAAATAAAAATGCTCCATTTGAAAATGTTGAAAAAAGGTTTTGCTATAGTGATCGTTATTTCTCGTGTTTTGAATTTTCTCAGTTTTGAATATCACTATAAACCTCGTTAGGCATTTTTGTCCAAACGAGGTAAAAAAAATGCCTCGTTATCTGCAGTTCCAAAACGAGGTATTTTAAATTGCCCTTTTTTGGAAAGAGGTATTTTGTAAAAATGCCTAGTTAACAAGACGTGGTTTTTTTTTCAAGATAGTTATTAGCGGTATTTGAGGTCAGCAAATTTGTAAAAATTAAAATTTATGTTATTTAATACAAAAATAAAACCAGTTCAAACCATGATATTATAATCATAGAAATAGACAAGACAAGAATACACACCATACCATAAATTATTTTCGCATTATTTATACCCATCTGTCTTCATAATTAAACGTTTTAATTAAATTTCCCATTTAATTGACCAATTTATCGCTGTGCGTTTATATGACTTAGCTCCAATAATATTTTGTGCAATGTTATGGGGTTTCAACAGAAATTTAAAATAGCTTGTTTTGGAACTGCAGACGAAACATTTTTTTACCGCGTTTGGACAGAAATGCTGAACGAGGCATTCTGGGGTTTATAGTGTATGTGTAGTTATAAATGTGTGTTTTTTGATAATTTTCAATCTGCTTCTATATGTATTCCTCTCAGCCTTAGTTTTAATTTTATGACTTTCGAATTTCGCATATATATGAGATATCCAAAGATCTGACTTTGTACGTGGTTTTACTACTTCACAGAAGCATGCAATGGTTCAGTTATATTCATAGTGTGCTAAATAAAACAAGTTCTAACTTAAATTGTAAATACAATTCTCTTATTATATGCAGGGCAATTAACAAAAAAGGTATTCATCTTCCAACGTCTTCAATGTACAATATTTACACAATCTCTCTTCCCTGGGTATATTTAAATATCTGACAGTTTCTATGCAAAGCGAATGCAATGAGCAACTGAATTTACCGAGGGTTACTCTTAACTCAGTATAAGGTCATCAGTGCATATTTAAATACATGTGAGGTAAAGACGTGTCTGGCGTTTGTGAGGAACTCTATATATACGACTTTGAGAGAAGTAGTTATGCACGGATTTGAATTAAGTTGCTAATAATTCAGTGGCTCTAAGCACATACAAATTGTATATTTCATTATCCGTGCCCTGCAAGTTTCAAGTAAACGTATTCTTATCAGGGAGGAATTCATTTAATTTACTTTATTACAGAGAACAGGGATATGCAAGTTCATCTTTGACCCAACCAAACCCAGAAATAAACCATTGCACGCACTGACAACATTGACATGGATCGACTTCAGTGTGACTTTATTGGACATCCATGCAAGGTGTGGACTTTCTGTGATATAAATATGTTGAATATGTGATGTAAATATGTGATATAAATATGTTGAATATGTAATATGGTTATAAATTTGTGTGTGTGTGAGGGGGGGGGGGATGTGATTTTATAAGTGTTTTTATTTGCATGAAAGCATTAGTTTTAGTTTAAATAAAATAAAATAATTGTACAGGAATTTCGCACATGAGAGAGATCCAAAAATCAAACGTTGTGCATGGTTTTACTATTTCAACGTTGCATACAGTGTAGCAGTAATATTTATCGTGTGCTAGATAAAACAAAATTCGAAAATATTACGGGGCTTACAATTTGTATGTATGAAATTTATTTTATTTCCTACGATCATATTGCATTTTACAAATGTATATTGTACCTTATATGTTATTACTATTTTCATCGTTGTATATTGTTATTATTTCTCAAATGTAAATACCGTATTTTTCGGTGTATAAGGCGCACTTTTTTTACCAGATATTTTTATTTACAGAAGGGGTGCGCCTTATAGATAGTGATAAGCAAATCTGGGCTTTTCCCCCGTGTCAACATTGGTGTCTGTCTGAAGTTGATGATGTCGACATTCCCCGTGCAAAAAAAATGGCGGACATTTTACAGACCACAATTCAGTATACTGTTAGTCATAAACGAAAGTGCTAACAGTATGGGCCTATAGCTGTTTAATGTTAGCCATATTAAAATATTTGCAAAATTATTGTTGATATGCTATTTCAACGTTTTCATGACGTCCACTACAATCGACTATTTCAAACCCATTCAAATTACGAAAATTTCAAAGTTACACACATACCGGGTAGTCTTCGTGGGCGAAAAATTTGTCCACCGAAATAGCCATTTCCATTCTGATAAATAAGTAACAAGTACATGTATCGGGTGTAAATCAAAAATGAATTAAATGCCTTCATGTTGGGATTTCAAGTACACATAGCCTGAAGTCACCTTCAACCTTGCTTTTCACATGTACATTAACACTACCAGTGGGGTAATACACTTTGATGGCCTTTCATTTCGGCACCAAACAGTCTAGCTTAATGCTACAAACTGTCAGTCAAGATTACTAATTAATTACTGGATTCACACGTGTCATCAAAAGGAATTGATAATGCACGATTTCCTTCACACATCACCCTTTGATGTTAGCTCTTTGATGTGAATAATTCTCACCTCAGTTACTATAATCTAAATTTTGTCGGGACTAGATTTCATTCACAAGAACTTGTTGTTCAGTGAAAGTGTCCACGGAAAATATGCAAATTAATATTTGTTTCTGTGATAATTATTGGAAAACAACCAGGATTATTATTTAGGATATTTATCGTCTAATGTATAAATACGGTAGGCAGTTTGTTGGTTGCATTTATATGTTCAAGTATAAAAAAAGAAATATATTTAAAGGGGTGATCATGATAAGGGGCTATTTCAGACATGATGAATGTTCACTCATATTTTATACATGTATACACTGGGTGTTTTCTTTGTGCAATACTGTCTTATAATTTAAACATATAACCGTTTTAAGTTACCGGTATAGTTAGTGATCAACCAGTGAGTTGTTACAGTTTTCTTTACGAAGTTGTTTGTAGTTAACAAAATCATTGTTTCCTTGATTGGTATTAAAAATTATAATGTATTATTTTACTGATAGATCTAAATGGCTACAATCTGGGTATTGTCATGACGCGTGTAGTGGGCGGGGCAACGGACGCTATCGATTGTTTGTCAGTTGTTTTCATAACTTACGAGTAAACATGGATTTATTGTTTCTCTTTAACCGGTAGTCAAGATTTAAGTCGTGAGTAGCTGATCATGAGAAATTATTTCTATAGTTAACAGACGTACCGTTAAAAGTTATGAAATAATCAATTGTATGTTATAATTAATAGAAACAAATGTAACAAAAGCAATTTATTTCATAAATATATAGCTTGATACGGCTAAACATTGGTAATTATTATAACTGTAAACAATAGAGTTTGACCCAGTTTAGGGAGATCGCAGTGGATTTGAGTCACGTATGGTATGGCACGAGTTTCATGGGGCGCTGGGAAAGGGGTGAGCCTAAACCACGCATATTTTTTTTCCCCTGAAACACCCCTGCCAAAGTCGCCCTGCGCCTTACCTACGCATGCGCCTTATACACCGAAAAATACGGTAGATATCCACACGGTTCTTCAGTTTTCCGAATTTCATCTTGTATATTATTTCTGTTATCTGCTATCATATTATCTGTTACAATAAAATTAGTGAAAACATTAGTTTTGATTTAATCCATACACATCCCAAAAACCTGTGCCCATCCGCATGTACCGAGAATAAATATAAATTGAATTCTGCCATCTACGGCCGTAATCGAAATCGACGACAAATACTCTAGTTGCTGTCCTCCAAGTTAAAATTTAACTGATACTAATTAATCACGTATAGTAGCAATACTCACTAGAAATGTATATAGTTAACTATTTCACGCTCTACTGGCGTCGGATCCAGTTACTGACGCACATCAAAGATAACTGGCGGCTTCACTCAGATAGTGACGAGATCTTCATTAGTGGTGTTTTCTTAATTAGTCACGTTTTTCTCAATTTCTCCCGCACACACCCGACTAGTGATATGGTCGGCTTAACCCATGTTTGTTTAATTAGTGACCATTTACAGGAATGCTGACGTACGGTGCAAGTACTCACGAGATTAAGTAACTACTGACAACACGTATATTTCTCACGAGTTTCCATGAATAGTAATCTAAATTAAGCATTTGTACTGACTTGATGGATATAGTGATACATAGGCCCGGTTTTAAGCAACCAGAGATCAATAGTAACCACTATGCATCTAGCAGTGCTATGAGTGAGGCTATTTCGTGCTACAGTTATATGCTTGAAAGAATAATTACAAATGACAAATTACTTGTCACTACAACTATTACAAGTATAATATGAAGTATGTATGTAGTCTTCAGTGACCGAAAACAATATGGTAGCTACAATTCCTGGGTTTTGAAGGTCAGATATGATATAAACATAGGTTGCCAGGCAACGAAACATACGCCCACAGTAGCTAAATCGTCCGGGCAGTCAACAAGAGTTGTCGCATATTTTACTTTTTTCGGTAATGAAACATTTATAATACACTAAAATCTGATTAAAAGTAACAACTCATTATGTAATTATCAGAAAATCATTGGAATTTGTTTGGCTTTGATAAAGTTCTCCTCCATGCTGTTCAAGTTATCTAAATTCATTGAAACTCAATATACTTGTTCGTCTCATGACCTTCAACACTGTGTATAAATTTAAAGTCAATCGGATGCTAACTTTAGCCTCTAGAGCGTCCACAAAATTTTGAAAGTGATCTAGGGCCATAACTCAGTCAGTAATTATTGGAAATTGCTGAAAATCAATAGGCTTCTTCGTTTAATGACCTTAAACACTGTGTATAAATTTTAAAGTCAATCGGTTATTAACTTTAGCCTTTAGAGCGTCAACAAGATTTTTTAAAGAGATCAAGGGCCATAACTTTGACAGTAATTATCGGAAATTGCTGAAAATCAATAGGCTTCTTCTTCTCATGACCTTAAACATTGTGTATAAATTTAAAGTCAATCTTTAGCCTCTAGAGCGTCAACAAGATTTTTTTAAGAGATCAAGGGCCATAACTCTGACAGTAATTATCAGAAATTGCTGAAAATCAATAGGCTTCTTAGTCTCATGACCTTAAACACTGTGTATAAATTTAAAGTCAATCGGTTATTAACTTTAGCCTCTAGAGCGACCACAAGATTTTTTTAGGTGATAAAGGGCCATAACTCTGACAGTAATTATCTTAAATTGCTGAAAATCAATAGGCTTCTTCATTTATGACCTTAAACACTGTGTATAAATTTAAAGTCAATCAGTTATTAACTTTAGCCTCTAGAGCGTCCACAAGATTTTTTTAAGTGATCAAGGGCCATAACTCTGACAGTTATTATCGGAAATCGATGAAAATCAATAGGCTTCTTCGTCTTATGACCTTTAACACTGTGTATAAATTTAAAGTCAATCAGATATTAACTTTGGCATCTAGATCATCCACAAGATTTTTTTAAGTGATCAAGGGCCATAACTCTTACAGTAATTATCAGAAATTGCTGAAAATCAATAGGCTTCTTTGTCTCATGACCTTAAACATTGTGTATAAATTTAAAGTCAATCTTTAGCCTCTAGAGCGTCAACAAGATTTTTTTAAGAGATCAAGGGCCATAACTCTTACAGTAATTATCGGAAAATGCTGAAAATCAATAGGATTCTTCATTTTATGAACTTAAACACTGTGTATAAATTTAAAGTCAATCGGTTATTAACTTTAGCCTTTAAAGCGTCAACAAGATATTTTGAAGTGATCAAGGGCCGTAACTCTGACAGTTATTATCGGAAATCGCTGAAAATCAATAGGCTTCTTTGTCTTATGACCTTAAACACTGTGTATAAATTTAAAGTCAATAGGATATTAACTTTGGACGCCGAACCGACGGACGGATGGGGGCGACGGACGGACGGGGGCGTATAAAAACGAAAATACGGTAGAAAATTTTTGAATCAATGTACCTCTGCAACCGAACCGATAAATTATAAGATTTTTACCACAATAAAAACAATCCGTTCAAGAAAAAACTAAAGAATTCTGAATGTCTGATCCTTACATATGTGCAGATATCACAAAATCCAGAATATATACATCCGAATATAGACAGGAAAATTATCTAAAGCCTTTAATTACTAGCCGAGCACTTTAATTACCAGAGATCCGTGTATAAATTAACACCAATTAATTTAGCGACAGTGCTTTAAATATTAGACGAAGCGTTTAATTTCTCGCGAGTCGTTTTCCGATCGGTTAATTTTGATTAAAATTATTTACGTATGAAGAACTAACAAAAAATGTAAATTAAAAAATATGCTGGAGATTTGTTTATATACTGATTTACATGTATTATCAGTTTTAATTATTAACAAGAATTTACTGATACTCTAGAAATAAACAAATTGGCGATGCGTGATATTAAGTTTGACAATAATTCAATAAAAATGACGATTCAGCAACCAACGAAATTAAATGTCATGTATTGGATAGAAGCTGGAAGACTGTTTACATATTTCAGTTTCGTATTTGACTATAAGATACAGATTCCCTATTTCCCACATTGAAATACACATCAACATATCATATCAAATCGTTTCAGTTGACACCAAATGATTTAAATATAATTCTTTTTTATACTTGAAATTATAAATGCCACGCACAAACTACCTATTAGACGAAGCGTTTAATTTTCTGTGAGTCGTTTTACAATTATTTACGTATGAAGAACGAATAAAAAATGTAAATTAAAAAATAAATGCACGCTCACCTTACCGTGTTCGTAGTATAAAAAAATCGGTATACCATTTGAATATGGTAAGGCACAAATGTCAAACATGCTTTTAAATAATAAAACAAACAGAATTATTTTGTACCGATATTTTGTCCCCTTAAGTTTGTTATTGATTGTTTTTTATCATCACCATAATGAGCAATACAAAATGAACATGTCATTTGTTTGTTGTCTGCTCCAAATTGGAGCCACGGTCTGTTGACCTGCCAGTTTGGATTAAACTTTCGAACCCGGTTCTCCTCATATTGTTTATTATTATTATTGTGGTTATCAGGGTTTTTTTTCACAGGTTTCCTAGGAAAAGCACTCGGAGTATACTTTAATTTAAACATATTATTAATATGTAAATCTTAATTAAATACGTCACACTAAAAATTCAGTCCTCAGCAAACTTTTCCAAAAATATAGGATGGGACGTTAAATCAAAAGGTGACCTTTAACGAGATAAGGGAAGTAACTCGAACCGGGTTTACCAATAATAGAATAAGACTCAAAACACGCATGTTATAATATTTTTATATTTATTCAAATTACTTATAAAAAAATACAACAGAGTCTGCAAGTAAAATAAACATAAAACAAAAATTTACATGCGTTTATTCAAGCTTATAATATATAAAAATCATTGAATGTTGTCAGTTTTAACACGCTAGCCACAATGTCCATGACAGTCTTGGTTTTCTGGTTCTGAACCTGACTTTGTTTTTTTACGTATTTTCATTCTATTGTTACTTAATTTTATCTATGATACACGTAAATCATTTTCTTTCAGCAGCAGCTTGGACTTATTACATTTTTATCGCGCCAATATTTACAATCGTTTTACTGTTCTATAAATAGACCGCGCAAAGAAAATACAATCCCTTAGATGACAATCGAGTCGGGAGCAGGTTGTTTCATCCAAAGACCAGGCTGTTTCATCCCATATATAGGGTCATTTCATCCCACAAATCAATAAACAGGTTTGACGTATTTTTAATATTGTATTCATACATTTATAACAATTGATGGCAAATTTAGTAATACTATTTGTATCATTTCATACATATATCATTTCATATCATTTCATATCATTTCATACACAAATCATTTTATACATAAATCATCATACATAAAGCAATTACTTTGATTTCATTATATTATCTATTTACAGCTTTTATAAATAAATATATTTGTTAAATTTCATTAAATTATTTCATGAATGGCCACCGAACGAGAATTAGCTCCGATGGTTTAATAACAAAAAGAAAACTGTAAGCTTACGCATGGATTGATATTAGCCTGCCCAATAGTAGTAATTCACACACAAAGGATATTTAAACTAAATTTACATCGGTTACATCGAAAGCCGTTTTCGTGCAGATTGGGTTTCAATAACAGAATTACCCCGTGATATAATCGTATATGTCCATGATACAACACATCAAAGAAGACTTGCTGTGTTCTATTTTTATGTTCAAATAATCCGACCATATCAGAAAGCATGCATTTGCACCGTACACAGTGATATAGTCGTATATACGACCCATGAGATGCCATGGTATAACTGCCATCAAAGGGAAGCGTGCACGCACCAATTGGAGACTATTTTCTATTTTTAAGCTCAAATAACCAGACCATATCAGAAAACATGCACAGTTAGTTAAATTGATTAAAGGTTTATTATGTAACGAATAATAATAATTGACTTAAGATTTTTTTATATGTAACGTATAATAAATTACGTTTTGCATTTTACAATTCTAAATTAATTTAATCGTTTTTAAGCGCTTTAACAATCAGATTCACCAATCATTTGTCGTCAATAATCTTAACTAGCTGAGCAGAATGGGTTCGATAATCAACACCAGATTTAAAACAAGCCAACAATGAGGCTGATGTCCCCCCGCAGAAATCCCAAACTAAATAGATGACACATTTTAATTAATCGCACATTTATTTTTTTCAAAAGTATTGAGCAATCAAACTATACACTAAGTTTCATCACTCTCTACCAGATAGAATCAGACATTGTTCATCATTTGAACATTCTACCTTCATTAGAAGGAGTATTGTTGTGTTTCAAAGTCTAGACCTATCAGTTGCTTATCGCTCTGCTTACCCTCAACAGAAAATGTTCATGATTGAACTTAGTCAAGGTATCGATGAAATAAAACTATATACCAAGTTTCATCACTCTCACTTAATTACAACAAAAGTTATTGTGTCCCAAAGCATCAACCAATCAAATTGCTTATCTCTGCTTACCCTAAACAGATAATGCCCATCTTCGAACTCCATCAAGGTATTGATCTAATAAACACCTACATCAAGTTTGAATATCCTAGCTCAATTAGAAGGAGAGTTATTATGTTCCAAAGTCTTGGCCAATCATATTGCTTATCGCTCTGCTTACCCTGAGCAGAAAATGTGCATTATTGAACTCAGTGAAGGTATTGAAGAAATGAAACTATATACCAAGTTTCATCACTCTTATTAATTACAACTCAAGTTATCGCGTCCCAAAGCATCAACCAATCAAATTGCTTATCTCTGCTTACCCTAAGCAGTAAATGCTCATCTTCGAATTTCATCACGGTATTGACCTAATAAACACCTACACCAAGTTTGAATATCCTAGCTCAATTAGAAGGAGAGTTATTATGTTTCAAAGTCTCGGCCAATCAAATTGCTTATCGCTCTGCTTACCCTGAACAGAAAATGCTCATTTTCGAACTTAGTCAAGGTATTGATGAAATAAAACTATATACCAAGTTTCATCACTCTCACTTAATTACAACTTAAGTTATCGTGTCCCAAGGCATCAACCAATCAAATTGCTTATCTCTGCTTACCCTAAGCGGAAAATGCTCATCTTCGAACTCCATCAAGGTAATGGCCTAATAAACACCTACACCAAGTTTGGATATTCTAGCTCAATTAGAAAGAGAGTTATTGGGTCCCAAAAAGTGTGACAGACGGACAGACGGACGGACAGACAGACAGACGGACGGACGGACGGACGGACGGACGAACCCATTTTAATAGTCCCCTGCTTTCTTCGAAAGGCGGGGGACAAAAAGGCAGGTTATCTACCAGAAGCCAACGTAAAAGAACTTTAATTTCGACACACTATGTGTCCTCCATCAATCTGTCTTTATCTTTATAACTTTGGCAACATCTTGTTTTAATTTCTACATTTAAAAATCTACATGTAGGCTAGGTAGTACTAAAACATTTGGGGAATCCGTATTTGATCTAATTAAAAACACCACAATCAAAATACTGTACACCTACATATACGTGTAGCGTGTCTGCTAACACGTAGTCACTCACTGCAAATTCCACAGCGAGGACGTGAGTGAAATCACCTGTCTATTGCTAAAAATAGATTAGATTTTAATATTGGACGAATTATGGGTGTAAGAATTGCCATCGCTGCCTCATATTGAGCGACTTGTTTATACGACTGAACTATACGACTGAAGTATACGACTGCGGACTGAACCAACTTAAACATGAATTAAATTTGTGTTCCCCATAAAGTTTTTACCGATCACCCGACATAACCGGGCCCGGGGAGATCAAATTATCGTAATTCTGAAATCTCGCCAACTATTTCGAGGCCTGCTACTACTTGCTAGACTAGCTCGATATACGGCACTACGTACTCGAGATAGATTTTGTTTACATTGTGAAATTAAGACAATTTATTAAACAAGAATTCAACAGTCCGTGCACGAAGTGCCGTCAGTCAGTGGCTCAGTGCCAATACGGCGATGATTTAATACAACCAGCAGTCCAGTAAATTGGGTCAATAATCTTTCCGGACAACTGGGCAGGTATTCATGATGAAATTACCGGACCGAGAGCTATTTTATCGGTAATGACCGACGGTCCGACGGCTTTCGCATAAACTGACTGGAAGGGTTAAAAGGCAAAACGACCAGATTCCTAGTGTAACAGTAAGCGAAAAAATGTTACACACATTGTTTTTCCTGTGACATATATTTTAAGATGCAGTGACATATATTGTAAGATGCAGTCAACAAAATAAACACGCATTTTACAAACTGTTGACAGATCGATTGACGGGATGACGACTGTCGACATAATATACTAACACTTAAATGTGGGTGTATATAAATAATTGCTGTACCTGCCATCTGTTGGGGGTTTAGGTTTATATTCATCCAATACTTCAACAATAGATTTATTATTCTTCTCCATTAATACACAAACACGTATAGGAATAAATTGATCCTTCATAATAGGCATCCAGCTTGAATACTGAAAAAATAAAACCATCTAAATACTAATCTATAACCACAAGCCAAATGTGAAGCGGATGTACCTCGCCAAAATCCCAAAATAAATAGATGACGTATTATTTAATCGCACATTTATATGTTCAAAAGTACATGTATCAAGCAATCAACCTGATTATCAACTTGATAATGGCCAACACCAATATTGTCCTTTAACTATGTCCAGATTTAAATGACATATGATTTGACATATCATGTAACCTTTTACATTCTTCAATTATTCCAGAATAAATTGATTCCAAAAACAAATCTTATTTTTATCATTTAGTCTGTCATGTGACAATTAGCTGTATCTGAACAATTACCCGGTACACTTACTGTTGAAACAGACATATGACGTATATTTCCTTCTTCAGGAAATATTTCATACTTATGTATCATTCCACCCTGTTCGATTCTCCATATAGGATATGTTTCATAATTGTGGAGATCTTTTTTCTCAATTAAAAATCGTCCAACCTAAAAAAAAATACAAAGCATAACTCATGATTTGAAGATGTTTGGTGAATTAAATCAATAAATAAAATATAAAGTTTACAAAGAAAGACTCTAATACTATTTCCAGTTGAGTTCCATGTATCTAAATCAGATTGAAATTAATTATGGCAACAAATAAATCACCTTTACCTGGAATGATTCCTCTTCATTCTTAACCCGAGTACCTTTGCTGCTTTCATCCAATACACGGGCTAAAGGTTTTGACGACTGGATTTTAACACATGGTAGTTTCATTGGGTTTTCCCCTTTTGACTTGCTGGGAACTGTACATTTGAAAGGAACTTCAGTTTGTTTAGAAAATGTTTTTGCTACAACCTGACTTTTAAAAGAGGCCTCGTGAAAACTATCATCTGAATGAGAGTCAATTCTTTTTCGTCTGCTTGTCTGACTTCTGGATCTTCTGTAAAAATATAAAATTGAAAACGACTAAATGTATGTTAATGTTTAAAATGATCAAATCCCACTAA
Organism: Patella pellucida; assembly: GCA_917208275.1. Taxonomy (NCBI): domain Eukaryota; kingdom Metazoa; phylum Mollusca; class Gastropoda; family Patellidae; genus Patella; species Patella pellucida. Next base: position 38,124,704 of record OU795041.1, on the reverse strand, counting down.
ACTTTAAAAGTAGGTGGTCAAGGATAACTAATTTAATGAAAAACATAATTTATGAAACAATAAAACCTGAAGGTGGTCAAGGCTAATGCATAAGCTATTTAAAAATTAATGTGACCCACTATAACCTATTCTTTAATTGTACAACTTGTTGGGACTAAATTTTGGAAAATGACCACCTCTAAAACCAGTGGCTGCCAGGCAGATACGCCCACATTTTGCAAGAGATAGATAGAAAACAAGTTAAACAGAAAGCAATTTTGTTCATTTATGGGCCATAATTCAAGAATACGATATGCGCAAGAAGTTTACAATCAATCGAGGGCAATAATTCAGGACGTTACGATCCGATATGCCCGAATATTGCAGCAAGGAACCAAGATCTTTGGGTTATAAAGATTTATTTTAAGTTTTAATAAAAATCGGATCAAAATTGCGACTTTTAGGCCCTGTATCCATAGGCTGTTCCCTTGTGGCGTGTTCCCTTGTGGCGTGTTCCCTTGTGGCGTGTCCCCTTGTTCCCTTGTGACGCGCCACAAGGACAATGAACCTTTGTTTTTTAACGTACCCGTTCCCATAGGATGTTCCCGGGGAACATGTGGCCTCGTGCACGGAACATGTGGCGAGTGACCGGGAACACAGACAATGAACATGTCAATTCTTTTGCAGCTGCACTAGAGGGAACACGTCGTTACGAGTGCGATATTGTATGGAAACTTGTGTGAAATTCACCCAGTTCATTGTGAGTTCCCAAAAATGGCCGGACCCAGTACCATGGGCCTTGTCTGAAGACATGTTATCTTTTGAGATGAGCACCAGGGAGGAAAACAAATACAATCAGTACCTGAGGGGGCATAGTGGGGAAGGGGGCATAGTGGGGAAAAATATCCCGGGCTCCCACATATAAGGCCCCCACACAGTGCTCACTCTGGGTTCCATTTTTTTCCCGCCAATTTCTCTTTTTAATTTTTTAGCTATATATTTCTTCCGCCAAATTTTTTAAAAAAAAATTCAGTAATTTTTATAACTTTTTTTTTCTACAAAAATACATACACATTTTACAATTTACAATATTCTTCTCTATTTTTCCGTTCATCTCTGAAATATCTACCTTTTCTAAATGCCCTTAAGATTTTACGTAGTTTACTAGTTAACGTCGCTCTAATACAACGAGCGATTGACACCAACTGCTAAATAATTGCACTCGAATGTAGCATGTGCTATCGGTCATTCCAATCAAAATATACGTCAACATTTCTAAGCGTTTTGATTTATTTACTTAAAAACATAAACCCCATTCAAAATATGATAATAAATCCGACTATTATGCCATCAAAATGTTGGTGATGGAATACTAAAAAATCTGACAATCTTCTAACGGACGTTGAAATTGAAGTTCAATCTTTCGTTTACGACCCATGGCATATGATTTGATAATACTTGACTTTCGACAACCTCAAGATTATATACGCATTTATAAACTGTAACAACATATCTGGTTTCATTTATTAACGATACCGGCAACTTTAGTGAGAAATATATCAAACAGCAGTCATAATCTAATAATCCAAACGAATCGACCGAGTATTGTTCACCGTGTCCGCCATTTTGAATAATAGAAACCATAAAAACAACCGCTGATTCGTATTGAAAACAAATAATCAAATCTTTTGTCTCTTAATTAGTTTATTACTACTCTTACTGTATATACTTATCAACACTAATCGGGGATTGATCAAGAGACAAAAGATAGGTCTATAATACCTAATTAATTTTTAATTAACTCACTGTCAATGAACCAACAGGTTTATACAGCGTGGAAATCAAAACATTGTGTCATTATGACAAGAAAAAAATATTGCCCAAGGTAAAAAAGAATCGCCATGTAGGAAAAAGTTATCGCCAAAAAATCCGCCAGATTGAATATTTTATCGCCAAATTTATATTTTTATCGCAATTGGCGGAAATGGCGATCGACAGCGTGAGCGCTGCCCCCACAGTTCTGAGTCATACTCATATTTATCCCTGATTTCAATAACATAGTAAATGAAAACATCATAAGAGGAAGAGTCTGTTTAAAATACTCAATTAGTCAACGAATTCAAAACGTCAATGAAATCGCTGTCCAAAATTATTGTCTCAGATACACTGAAATTAATCCTTATTCGAAAGAAATAAATCCTCAAGGAAAACACCCAAGACACTCAAAGGGGGGGGGGGGGGACATACTAGTACGACCTGCGGTCAGTACGAATAATTTGAACAAACGATAATGGGGCCCCCGTACAGTTGGTATGCCCCCCTTCCCCACAAGGTTAATCTGACACTAAATGCAATAGCGGCATCCTCCTCATCCTTCCGACTTTAAGTAGTTGAGTTCATCATTGAGCTATCAATAAAAAAAAAAAGGGTCCGCATTGAGTTAATTTGCTTTCTCATCAACGTTCGTATGTAGACTTTTCTTTTACCTATCTTTACATCGTACAGTGCACACGCCACAAGGGAACAGCCTATGGATACAGGGCCTAAGAGAGTCCACAACCTTGATATACAATTTATTTACACTATTTGTGCATGAGGAGCAGACATTTTGTCTGGTAGTTTTGATACGATTTTCCCGAAATTAGAATCACAATCATTAGGGTATAACGGTGATATATTCAAACAATTTTTTCAAATCGGTTAAAAATTGTGACCTGTAGAGGGACCACAACCCAAAAACATGATTCTTCGTACAATTAAAGAATTAAAGGCCATAATAGAAGCATCGTTACAGTGTAATGGTGAGGTATTTGAGATTACACTTGGAATCTGGTATGCTTTAACTTGGTCGTTTTGCCTTTTAAATTTGATAAACACCCTTTAATTTCGAAAATTACCCTGTGATAATTGATACAAACCTTTTAATAAACCAAAAATCGTTTAATTACTACTATGGCTTAATTTAATGGTACACCGTTTAATTTCTCCGAGAGGGGTTTAGAAATAGACGACCCGTTCAATTATCTAAAGCCTTTAATTACTAGCCGAGCCCTTTATTTACCAGAGATCCGTGTATAAATTAACACCATTTAATTTAGCGACAGTGCTTTAAATATTAGACGAAGCGTTTAATTTCCCACGAGTCGTTTAATTTTGATTACGATTATTTACGTATGAAGAACGAATAAAAAATGTAAATTAAAAAAGTAAGTGCACGCCCACCTTACAGTGTTCGTAGTATTAATATCCATTATCCATTAAAAAAAAAAGATTCCATCATTGACAATACATCAAAAATCGGTAAATCCCGTCCAATGGTATTGTATCAGTCCAATGTTATTATTATACCATTGGAAATCGACGTGCACATCCCACATAACGGTAATGTATTTTCTATAAATCACAAATGGTCGTAGTATTATTATCCATTTAAAAATAATGATTCCACCATTGACATATACATCGAAAATCGGTATACCATTTGAAATCGGTAAGGCATGTATCCCACATTCCTGTAATGTAACTTCTTTAAATCACGAATGAACGAATGGTTGTAGTATTATTATCCATTATGCATTAAAAAATATTGATTCCACCATTGACAAATACATCAAAAATCTGTAAATCCCGTCCAATATTATTATTCCATTTCATTGCATTGGAAATCAGTATAACACGTGTAACTCGCTATGTACAATGTACATGTGGATCGCACTAGTGGCAGTGTCATAATCTCGCCAGACCTTTTTTAGTGGCGCCAAAAAAAGTCGCTATCTGTCGACCTCTATAGACAAGCTGTCCAGACATGTCTATCGGAATGGCTTCAAACGATAACAAAAGGGAATGAATGAAATGGGGCTTAAAGTCCTACGCTTAAGCACCTAACCTGGGCTAATTGAAGACGGGCATACGCCATACAGTGTGCTATGAGGGAAATTTTGCCCGGGCAGCAACTGAATTCCAACTGCAAAAGGTTCTTTTACGTGCACGCCAATGTGTACACGGGACCTCGGTTTTTCATCCTATCCGAACGACTAGGCAGCTGTCCTTGTCAGACCCTCCTTCTGCATCACTGACAAGGGGAAATTACGCCGGAAAATCGAGATGAACTTTCTCGGCCAATGCAGGGATCGAACACCATACCTCCAGGCTAGCGAACCAGCGCCTTATCCACTTAGCCACTGTGATCCCTCGATATCAAAAGGAATTAGGATTCAATTCAATGAGCACTGCCTTGATATTACGTAATCAATTTGACAAGCTGTCCAGGCATGTCTATCGGAATGGCTTCAAACGATATCAAATGGAATTAGGATTTCAATAAATGTACTCGTATGGTATTAAAAAATAATGTGTGTTGATGAGGACAAACCGATCTGGAAAAAGAAAAGAGGTTAAAAACAGGCCCGTAGCTAGGGGGTGGCACGGGGGGGCAACTGCCCTCCCAATTCTGTGTCTTGGCCCCCCAATATCACAACAATATTGGCCTTTACTGCAAAATTCATGCAGATGCCCATGCTAGTTGGCCTTCCCGAAAACATTTTAGCCCCCCCAAAAACAACTTCCTGGCTACGGGCCTGGTTATAAATAAAACAGAACACATTCTTAGCTGTGATAATTTATTTATTTAATAACAAAAACAATTGTATGTATTATTTACATGTACACTAATAAACACTAAAAACCAAAAATAACATGAAAACTAAAATACACAACACTGGAAAAGACTGATTCATAGATATAGAATGGTTTATTTTAAAGAACGGCTAAAGAAATAATTGCAGCATGCACATTAAAAAGAAATCACCACTGGGAAACAATCATGCTTTATACATATATAAAGAACGTTAAAATAAATAACGATGTGCACCCCCGCAAAATGCAACATGTAATTTATTATTCGTTGCATAATAAATCAATTTTACTAACTGTGCATATTTTCTGATGGTTGGGCTACCTTCGAGAGGACTTTTTTACTCAGCCACCCTACGTTATATAAAAGAATTGTGTTAGTTTTAAATTAATAAAAGGGAATAAATTGAAATAAATAATCTAGAGTAAATAAATAAAAAAAATAAAATTAAAGAAAAAAAGATGAAAATAAAATAAATTAAGGATAATAAAAATACCGTAAATAGAAATGTGTAAATAAAAAAAATAAAGAAAATAAAAGAAATTTGTAGGATGGTTGGGCTTCCTTCGAGAGGACTTTTTTACTCAGCCATCCTGCGTTGTAAAGATAAATTAAGTAAAAAAAATAAGTAAAAAAAAAAAAAAAAAAAAAAAAATGAAAATAGATTTGTAGGATGGCTGGGCTTCCTTCGAGAGGACTTTTTTTACTCGGCCATCCTACGTTGTATGGAAAAAAATTTCTAGCCCTGACCCTCTCTTATTTCACTATTCTACTTAGTCCATCTGCGCCATTAGGGCGTGGATTTCTTCGAAGATTTGCAGTTTCAGCTCTGGTCTAGGGAAGAGTAGGTTCTTAGTGTTGTTGGTCTCCATTATTCTCACTAGTTCCCTTCTCTCCTCCTTGTAAACCTCGCAGTCTACCAGGACATGGTTGGTGGTACACTCTTCTCCGCACTCGCAGACGATGACTTGGTGTTTGGAGTCTCGCAGCTGCTCTTTCACCCTTAGTTTCGATATAAGTCTACACATGGTCCCAGTCATCAGACAGCCAGTTGTCTTCCAGGCGTTCTAGGGAGGAAACACTTGCAGCAGTGGGATTGTTTTTCTTGTCGGTTTGATGTAGTAGATCTAGAATGACCGGTGGTATAGGTAGTGTCCAAGGGGCGATCGCTGGGGGGTCATATTCATTTATCACGAGCTCCCCCAGTCGCAGTTCCTTGATTGTCTCCCTGATACCCTGGCCGAAGCTTTTCTTTCTGGGATCTCTCACATATCTTGTATTTTGTAGACTGGCGAGGGTTGGGGATCTATCGCCCAGTTGCGAGATCTTAGCCCAATACTTTGTCGCTAGTTCTTTTCTTCTTAAGAGATAGGGGCAACTCCCCGGCTTCCTGCAGTAGTGCTGCTCTCCTAGTTCATTGCCCTACACCAGTCGCGATACACAGAGCTTTGTATTGGATAGTGTCAAGCTTACTTAAACATGCATTATTCAAGAGCTAAATCTGCCTAGTGCAGGTCTTTATTTGGGCATGAAATGTTTTCTAAAGTATTAATTAGACATTAATTAACTGATCCAGGCCTTAATCAACTTTGGATGGCATCACATTGCTCCGATATTAAACAGATCAAATCGTTTAAGTGATAAATCAAATATGGCGATCCAAGACGCTTCGAGTCTTAGCTCTGATCAACCAGGTCCGTGGTTGAAATTATTGCACACGTCGGCCAAATCTTTAAATGCCAATATCTTCGCTTACAATAGAGTAATTTGAATGAAATTTTCAAATTGTTCATTTTACATCACCTACTTTCGAACTATTATAGCAAGAATGGCTAGTTCTTATCTATATCTTGAATAATGTAACTTTAAGAGGAATGGCGCGCAGTTCATGAAGGCCAAACAGCCGTAGTCTAATACGGTACACCATCATTAGTGTAACTCTGTTTGCCCCCCATGTGCTGCCCGTTATTTTCCTAATTAAGTTTAGGATTTTGGTGCATCTATCTACAGTCTCGCCGATGTGCGGTTTCCAGGTCAGCCTTCGGTCAAAGATTATGCCAAGGAACTTGGTTTGGTCTTTAAACTCGATGATTTTCCCGTTAATACACAGAGTCATTCTGTTTATCCCACTATCCCTGTTTACAAGCATGCCGACTGTTTTCTTCTCGGAGTCATTTGCCCATGACATGAATTTGTCTAAGGCTTTCTGCATATTCTTTTGTAGTTCACAGAAGCTCCTCCCTTTCCGCCATATGGTACTGTCGTCAGCAAGTTTAGCTAACTCAGTTTTGTTGTCTAGGTAGGAAGATTTCTGTATGTCGTTGATCATGATGTTGAAGAGAGTGGGACTGATAACCGACCCCTGAGGCGTGCCATTTTCTAATGTTTGCTCTGCATTTAGGAATCTGCCAACATTCACCTGTATCCTTCTATCGCTCAGAAAGCTTTTGATCCACTGAAACATTATGCACGTTATACCAATACATCCTAACTTGAAAAGCAGCCCGTCTAGCCAGACTAAATCGAAAGCCTTGGTCAGATCTACGAACACGACATAAAACAGGTTCCCAGAGAGGAGAGCGTGCGACATGACTTGCTGTAGTCTCACAAAGTGGTCCATTGTTGAACGCCCTTTCCTGATCAGTAGGTTGCTCTCCAGGTAGAACTGTAGTCGTATGTTAACCGACCAGCCGCACTATCCTTCCTGAGGGAAAGAGCCTTATTTAACTCCTCCTCAGAGAAGGGTAGATTTGATTGGTTTAGACCCGTCATTAGGTTCAATTTCTAAAGAAGGGTGCTGTGAGTAAAAGATATCCTTTCTCTTCAGGAACTCTGGTGACTGGTTTTTGTCCCTGCTTGCGTCAGCTAAAGCTTTTGCAAGTAGATCTGCCTTTTCATTTCAGTTGGTTACGTACTCATCTCCATTCTTAAGGTTTGGTATGTTGTGTGATCTGCGCTTCCCGTTCATGGCGTTCAGCTTTTTCCAGATGACACCTGTTTGCGTGTTTTGGTTGAACGCATTACAGAATGTCATCCAGTGTCCGCTTTGTGCCTTCCGCATGGTGTTTCTTGCGGCGTATTTCAACTTCACAGAGTTTCCCTAGGAGGCTTGCCATTTTTGTTGTTTTGTCTTCATCTGACGCTGCCACCTTCAAGAATTCAATCATGAAGCTCATGAAACCACTTTCCATTTTAAATTTCGGAATAAAGTGAGTCTCATCAGCTTTCTTTTTGTTTCTTCCTTTTTCTTTGGGTTTGTCTTTTTTGGGGTACTAATAAGTAATAGTTGGTAGTGGTTTAGATCTGGGTGCCTTTGGTGGTTCTTCCGGCGTCGATGTAGGTGGAATTGGCTTCGTCCTTGGTTTATTAACCAGAGCTGTATTCCTGACATCTTTTGACAAGCGCTCTTTCTTTTTGAGAATGGGTGCAGCCTCACTAAAGCTCACTTTCTCCTTCCCCTGTATTTTTAGGGCAGCCTTGGTGCTCTGTATCTTGGGGCATTCGGGGGAGTTCGCTGCGTGGTCTCCCTTGCAGTTCGAGCATTTTTTTTGAATGCCCACCCTACAGTCGACCACTGCGTGACTCCCACCGCACTGGGCACACACAATCTTTCCCTTGCAGTACTTGACTGTTTGACCCAGCTTTTGACAATTAGAACATTGTCTTACCCGGTTAATGTAGGCGTGGGTCTTTCTGGAGAGGTATACTATTTTTAGTATTTCCAGCGCTTTGTTGTTAAGTCAGGGCGACACTTCCCTGGCTTTTACCTTCGGCAATTTTAAACCGGTATACCCCTGTGACAGCATTTCCTCTGTCATTTAAATCTTCCAGGATTTCTTCTCCGTCATATTCGGAGGGAATCCTGTGTACTACCACCTTTTCCGTTGACAAGGTGGACGGCTGGGATACCCTCACTTCTATGCCGAGAAGCTAAGAATGTGTTCTGTTTTATTTATAAACCCTTTTCTTTTTCCGGTCTCATCAACACACATTATTTTTTAACACCATACAAGTACATATATTGAGAGAGTAAATGTTGATTTATCAAAGTGATTACGTAATGTCAAGGCAGTGCTCATTGAATTGAATCCTAATTCCTTTTGATATCGTTTGAAGCCATGTCTGGACAGCTTGTCTATAGAGGACGACAGATAGCGACTTTTTTTGGCGCCACCGAAAAGGTCTCGCGAGATTATGATACTGTCACTGCCACTAGTGCAATCCACATGTACACAGCGAGTTACACGTGTTATACATTATCGGAATGTGGGATACGTGCCTTGCCGATTTCAAATGGTATACCGATTTTTGATGTATATATGTCAATGATGGAATCATTATTTTTAAATGGATAATAATACTATGACCATTTGTGATTTATAGAAAATACATTACCGGTATGTGGGATGTGCACGTCGATATCCAATGGTATAATAATAACATTGGACTGGTATAATACCATTGGACGGGATTTACCGATTTTTGATGTATTGTCAATGATGGAATCATTTTTTTTAATGGATAATGGATATTAATACTACGAACACAGTAAGGTGGGCGTGCATTTACTTTTTTAATTTACATGTTTTATTCGTTTTTCATACGTAAATAATCATAATCAAAATTAACCGATCGGAAAACGACTCGCGGGAAATTAAACGCTTCGTCTAATATTTAAAGCACTGTCGCTAAATTAAATGGTGTTAATTTATACATGGATCTCTGGTAATTAACCCATTTAACCCTTGAGCCAATTAAAAGATTAGCTGTCTACACCTAAGCTCATTAAATTAGTAGGGCCCTTATTCCTAAGCCAATTAGTGGATTATTGTTTATCCTAATACCCTCTACAAGATTACAAAAAACTTCAAAAATATTTTCTATACGTAGAAATACTCTGTTACAAAAATGTACAGATTGTCGTGTTCTTTCTAATGATATAAAATTCAATTGTATAAAATAGAAATTATATTACTATAAATAACATTGAAAAGTCAGTTCCATTAAAATAATGACTTTTCTTTGTCATATATAGCCAAAGTTTTAATTACGTTCGTAACTACGTATTTTTAAAAGTCTAACGAGCAAAGAAGCCATTTTTTTCATGGCTTTATTGGTAAATAAGTGAATGAAAATAGTCACGTGATTGTCTGCTTTGAACTGCACGAACAAACCCGTGACTGAACTTTTCTCATAAAGGGTGTTTTGGGCCAAGTGACAACATCATCAACATGCTGTTATTACAGGTTAATTTTTACAGTACAGATATTAGAGGCTGTGGGTCACTCTATCAAATGCTTCCATATTTTGCTGCTGTGGGACATAACTTGTACACTAAATCCGTCCATATTTACCTCCAGCAAATGATTCAGGTTCCGAAAAACATCCAGATGTCTATGCGTTCTTCAACACTGGGCACCATGTTATTCGGCGCAGTAATCACTTCTGGGCAGGGCTTCCTTCAGACAGGTTTTAATGAGAAGCATGAAGACAACGGGAGGACTGACACGTGGCAGGGGAATGGCTAAATCACAAAGAACACAATGGCTGTTGTCTATGCCAGCATGTGCTGATGTAAATGGTGCCATGCAGGATCTAATTGATGCGAACTATGTGACAAGCAATTAACATAAAGACTCGACCATGACCAGAAAGACAAGAGACAATCAGGACAATTTGCCTCTTCTTGGATCCCTGCAAGACCGAAATCCCTTTACACATGACTCATCTCTGCGAAACATTGCAACTGGTGTCACAGCCGACATTAGTGTTAATGCCTATAATGCACTGGAAGTGGGGAACAACATTATTAAATCCATGGAAGGAAAGAATGCCCTAGATTATGTATTCAAGAGAAAAAGCCAGATGGTAACATGGGCCACAAGATTCTGCTAAAGTTGATGGGAGTCGATTCAAGTAGATCCTCAGCTTCTCTTTCAACGTTTGTTGACGGTAGCGGCTTAGGTGACGGAGAATGTCCAGGAAATCTTCAAATATGAGCTTTGTAGCAATCTGTCATCTCTGTTCGAGCGAAGTGGACTTCTTCGACAGGCAAACAAACCAATACTAGCAGATGCTGTTTGGGCTTTGGGACGGGGGAATGAGATGCCTGCACCAGATGAAGAAGATATGTCTTATGTGCTTGATGGTGGTTCGCTAATCCAACGCCTGCCATGGAAGCGTGATGAAACATTTGATTCAATTTGCAAGAGTTATGTAGACTATGTTATACGTAAATATACCAGTCCCATCATTGTTTTTGATGGGTATGATACAGGCCCATCCACAAAAGACACAACACATCTACGGCGAACGAAATGTGCTGTTGGTGCACAAGTGAACTTTGTTGGAGGGATGCCGCTCAAAACGAAGAAGGAACACTTTTTGGCCAATAGTATGAACAAACAAAATTTCATATTCCTGCTCATTGAGAGGCTGACCGTAAATGGGTTGATGACTTCACGCAAACGGCGACGCTGACTTACTGAATGCCCGTACAGCAGTAAACTCTGCTGCCAAGAAGGCCATTACTGTTATAGAAGAAGATACAGACTTTTTCGTACTGCTATGCTTCCACGCGGATCCCCACTCACATGGCCTGTTCTTCAGATCAGAAGGGAGAAAGAACACAAAGTCACTACACATCTGGAATATTAACTGGCTACAGAATACACTGGGTCGAGAGGTGTGTCACTTACTGCCATTCATACATGCGAGGACTGGATGCGATACCAAATCCCGCTTGTTTGGGATTGGGAAGGGAATGGCTCTCCGTAAGTTGAACAGTGACCCCCAGTTCAGAGGGAATGCGGAAGTCTATCTCGTGTATATTATCAAGTTCAACAGTAGATCGGAAAATCAGATAACTTGGATCCAGAAAATTGGGGGTGGCTTCTAGTAGGGAATCACCTTGAGCCCCGAACAACTGATTTACCACCAGCACCAGAGGATCTCCTGAGAGTCATCAGATGTAATTGTAAAACAGATTGCGATACACGACGATGCACCTGCAGAAAACATGGACTGGATTGTTCAGCTGCATGTGGGGAATGCAGGGGGGTTAGCTGCACAAACTCATTCTTGACCTCTAATGACCCCCAGTTCAGAGGGAATGCTGAAGTCTTCTCATGTATATTATCAAGTTCAACAGTAGACCGGAAAATCAGATAACTTGGATCCAGAAAATTGGGGGTGGCTTCTAATAGGGAATCACCTTGAGCCCCGAACAACTGATTTACCACCAGCACCAGAGGATCTCCTGAGAGTCATCAGATGTAATTGTGAAACAGATTGCGATACACGCGAGGCACCTGCAGGAAACATGGACTGGATTGTTCAGCTGCATGTGGGGAATTCAGGGGGGTTAGCTGCACAAACTCATTCTTGACCTCTAATGACCCCCAGTTTAGAGGGAATGCTGAAGTCTTCTCGTGTATATTATCAAGTTCAACACACTAGGGACCGGGAATCTACAAGGTTTTACGAAAAAAGGTAATAAACTACCATTATCATCTAGAATCTAATACACGTCAAGAATGTGTTAAATACCGTCAAGATTCATCAAAAACCGACTAGTTTGTGCTACCGTGTAGATTTAGAAATACGTTCTAGTTTTGACATCGATCGTCTACTTTTGGAAGGTGTTTAGTTTTTATACAAGACCTTATTTTCTCGTACGTTGTCGAGAAATGAACAGAGTGTTTAATAACACAAGACATTTAGATTTTACTACAAATTACTACTTTACCGAGAGCCGTATGTGTGGTTGCAATTTATGTGGTTACAATTTATAGAAAAAAAGATTTTAAAAATATTTTCCGCACCATAATTCAGGAAGTTACATTACAATGGGCGAAAATATCGACACGAACTAAGATCTTTGGGTTATAAACATGCACGTCAAGTTTTATCAAAATCGGTTCAAAATTGTGACCTCTATAGGGTCCACAAGCTAAAAACATGATTTTTCGTACAATCAGGGGCCATAATCCATGAAGTTTTGATCCAATACATGTCAATATCGAAAGCAGCCAAGATTATTTTGGGATAAACCTATATTTCAAGTTTCATCAATATTGGATAAGAATTGTGACCTGTAGAGAGTCCACATTCCACAATCTTGATATACAATATTTTTACACTTTTTGCGTACAAACAATGGCCATTTTGTCCGCTCTACATTACACTGAATGATTCCAATGAAGAAAAAAATACTATTAAACTTGAAAGATACTAAGCTGGCACTGCCAGGCAGGATATGCCCACATTTTCGAGAGATGGATAGAGGACAAGCTATACCGAAAGTCATTTTTCCTACAATCAAAGGCCACAATTCATTAAGTTTCAATTTCTTATGCGCAAATATCGAAAAGTGATTTTTCCTACAATCAAAGGCCATAATTCATTAAGTTACAATTTGATATGCGCAAATATCGAAAGGAACCAAGATCTTTGGATTATAAACATGCATTTCAAGTTTCATTAAAATCGAATTACAATTGTGACCTCTACAGGGCCCACAACTTTAATATGCCATATTTTTACACTGTTCGCGTACAAACGGCGGCCATTTTGTCAGGCAATTATGGTCGATATTCTAGAAATTTGAGCGCAACCTTTCGTAGGGTGTAATGGTGATAGAGTCAAACGTTTTTTTAAATTGGATATTAATTGTGACCTCCAGAGGGACCATAGGGGATTTTTCGAACAATCAGGGGCCATAATTTAGTTATGATCCGATATGCGCAAATATCGAAAGGAACCGAGATCTTTGGGTTATAACCATGCATTTCAAGTTTCATCAAAATCGAATTAAAATTGTGACCTCTACAGGGTCCACAACCTTGATATGCCATTTTTTAACAGTATTCGCGTACAAACAGCGTCCATTTTGTATGTCAATTTTGGTCCGATTTGCCCGAAATTCTAACTCAATCATCCTTAACGGTGATATAATCAAACCGTTTTTCAAATCGGATAATAATTGTGACCTCCACAGGGACCACAAGCTAAACAAAGGCAATTTTGCGTATAAACAGGGGCCATAATTCAGGAAGTTACGATCCGATATGCGCAAATATGGAAGGGAACCAAGATCTTTGGGTTATAACCATGCATTTCAAGTTTCATCAAAATAGATTTAAAATTGTGACCTCTACAGGGTCCACAACCTTGATATACCATTTTTTAATAGTATTCGCGTACAATCGGCAGCCATTTTGTATGGCAATTTGGTCCGATTTGCCTGAAATTCGAAATCAACCTTTCTTAGTGTTTAACGGTGATATAATCAAAAGTTTTTTAAAATCGGATAATAATTGTGACCTCCAAAGGGACCACAAGCTAAACAACGGCAATTTTGGGTATAATCAGGGGCCATAATTCAGGAAGTTATGATCCTATATGCGCAAATATCGAAAGGAACCAAGATCTTTGGGTTATAACCATGCATTTCAAGTTTCATCAAAATCGAATTAAAATTGTGACCTCTACAGGGTCCACAACCTTGATATACCATTTTTTAACAGTATTCATTCGCGTACAAACGGCGGCCATTTTGTATGTCAATTTTGGTCCGATTTGCCCGAAATTCTAACTCAAACTTCCTTAGTGTGTAACGGTGATATAATCAAACGGTTTTTCAAATCAGATATAATTGTGACCTCCAAAGGGACCACAAGCTAAACAAAGGCGATTTTGCGTATAATCAGGGGCAATAATTCAGGAGGTCACGATCCGATATGCGCAAATATCGAAAGGAACCAAGATCTTTGGGTTATTACCATGCATTTCAAGTTTCATCAAAATCGAATTAAAATTGTGACCTCTACAGGGTCCACAACCTAGATATACCATTTTTTAACAGTATTCGCGTACAAACAGCAGCCATTTTGTATGGCAATTTTGGTCTGATTTTCCTGAAATTTAACTCAACCTTACTTATGGTGTAACGATGATATAATCAAATGGTTTTTCAAATCAGATAATAATTGTCTCCTCCAGAGGGACCACAAGCTAAAATAGGTGATTTTTCAGACAATCAGGGGCCATAATTCAGGAAATTGCGTTCCGATAGGCGCAAATATTGAAACGAACCAAGATCTTTGGGTTATAAATACGCACGTCAAGTTGCATCAATATCGGCTTAAAATTGTGACCTCTATAGGGTCCACAAGCTAAAAACGTAATTTTTCGTACAATCAGGGACCATAATCCTTGAAGTTTGGATCCGATACATGCCAATATCGAAAGCAGCCGAGATCTTTTGGTGATAAAGCTATATTTCAAAATTCATCAAAATCGGACAAGAATTGTGACCTGTAGAGGACAGGGGCGACGACATAATACGTCCACATGAAAATGTGGGCGTATAAAAATTCATTGCAGTTATAAGATTATGGATGAAAGAAAATCTGTTAAAGTTGAAAGATAATAAAACCGAAGTCATTCGTCTTTCAAAACGTAAAAGTGTTCTGAATTTAAATTCTGATTCCGTGAAAATTGGAGACTTAACCCTTCCTTAGCGTCTGTCGACATTTGTCGGCAGCGTTTATGACCGCTGGTAGCGACTGCCGACAAATGTCGGGAAATTAGAATGCATGGTTCAGGGACTTTGTATCACGTGAAATCTAACTCGGGAGTGTGTAACTAGTGTCAGTATTACTAGCGACCGAATATAGCCAATATCCGGGTCAACACAACCAAAACATCCGGCTAAAATATCAACAAATAGTACGCATTTCAACACGCCCCAGATTTCATTTTCAACGGCTCAGATGACGAAGATGGAGGGCCCGATAGCTTTGGCAGTGAATACGATATACCGACAAACGACATATCTCCTGAAAGCTCAGACAATGAGGCGTTTGATGACATAGCTGACAATGTTCCTGGACCGATGCAAGTTGATCAGCCGACCTTCGCTTCCCCGCCTACCTTCACTGCCCCCCCCCCCAAGATGAGGTTAGTTTTGGTGATGATCCAACATGTCCAATAACATATTTGATATTTCTCTTTGTTCACAATGAGATAGTTATATATTTTGTTCCAAAAACAATTTAGAAGTTTATGGATGACAAAATAAATGTTTTTGTAAGTCTTTGTGCGAAAAAAAAAATTGTTAAAAATTCTGTCTTAAATTAGTTATCACACAATAATTTTTTAAATTTTAGATGTTATCCCCCTTTTTTGGTGGTAAAATATTGGAAACATGCTAGGCCCCATTTCTATACAATTGGCACTATTTTTATATATATTTTTTAGCCTACAGCACTTGATTATCTTGAAAATATGATCTGCGGATCTAGGCAGCACAGGGAGTGTAGTTGTGCGTTTGTGTTCTGGACTTGAGCTCAATAAAAAAAAACATATAATTGTTATGGATAGGTTTTATACCTCCATAAAATTGTTCGAATATATGTACCGAGAAATGGAGATGCATGCTGTTGGTACCACCATGATCAACAGAAAGTTTTTTCCGGATGAATTGAAGGAAACCAAAACGCAAAAAAAGACTATGAACAGAGGGGATTCCGATTTTCGAGTATTTGATAACATAGTTGCCATGGTTTGGAAAGACAGAGAACCGATAACTTTTCTCTCAACATTCTCCGATCCAACAAAGACAGAAAAAATAAATAGACAGGCAAAGGATGGAACATTATTAGAAATTGACTGTCCCGAGCTTGTTGTACTATACAATAAATATATGGGAGGAACAGATAAAAACGACCAGCTCACCAGATTAAACCGATCGAGACGGCATTATCGATGGCCGCGACGTCTTATGATAAAGTTTATCTTCTGGTCAGTTTATAATGCATACATTTTATTTAATGCATTTGCAAACAGAACTGCCAGTCGTAGACACAAAACCTTTGGCTATTTTATTAACGAAGTGGCACTTGGGTTGATTGGGGAGTATAGAACTGAATCTGTTGTTCACAGACGGGTGTCCATAAATTCTATTCCTGAACCAAGGCTCCAGAATGTCGGTACTCATCATCCGGTGAGACCAGCAGAAACGACTGGTTATGGTGTTTGTCGTGTTTGTGGAGAAAAATACAATAGGTACATGAGGGCTAATAAAAGACTAAAGGACCGTAAAAACCTACCAGTCTCCCAAACACGAACTGTTTTCAAATGCACAACATGTGACGTATATTTATGCATTCGCCAGGGTATAACATGTTGGCATGCTTGGCATCACCTCAAAGAATTTTGGAGGACATAAATGATACTAAACAGTAAGCAAGCTTACTAGTGATCAAAATTAGCCATAAATTATAAACTATGCAATTGGTAAAATTCTGAACATTTTTGTGAGTACCTGTGACTCACCTGAGACTCACCTGTGGTTGTTAGCTAATTATAATGAGTTTTATAAATAACTGTATCATTATTTACAATATAGACTGTGTTATTGTGAGTAAAAGCTAAAAAAATTTTATTGGTTTTATTCTTTTATTTCAATTATTCTTGTTTACCTGTATTTAACTGGCTGTCACCTGTCTCATTTATGACCCATTCCCACCCCATTCCAGCACAAGCCCCAGTTACATATATTCTCACCACAGTCCAAATTTCAAGTTGATAAATGCAATAGATGTAGAGATATTGGCATTTACATGACTTCATGCAAATTTAAGGAATTAATCTCCAGGAAGCCAGGGAACTGGTACTGTATATAGCAGACAGCTAGGGGTCAAAGGGTTAACTCTTTACTGACCCAAGGCGACTTTTGTCGACAACTATAACGTTACCGTTTAGTACCCAAGGCGACTTTTGTCGACAAAACATGTTAGCCGAATGCAACGTTCCTAGCGTAATGAGAGTTATTTCCCTTATTAACAGACATCTTTATCTCATTTGATTACTTCCTGTTTGACATTTTGACAGTTAAAAATCTTCCTGTTTCTCCTTGAAAATTATAATAAAACGGTGATATGTCTAGACTTCTACGGCAACATTCTCCTAATGACGGATTACCATCCTTATTGAATGACAGTGATTCAGATTTTATCTGTGGTGTAGATTTTTATCGTTTTGTGTTAGGCCTAGAGTAGAACGTGATAAAAAAAGGGTAGGCAGAGTTAATCAACAAATTTCAATTACGGTAATTAAATAAGCTTAAATTAAAAGAGATTCGATGATGAAGGTTTTTATTAGTTCACAAGAGCCGAACAGAAAAATAGAAATAACCATTATACACATGAAGTTTGCATGAAATATCTAAATAAGTTTTTTGTATAAAATTTATATTTATGAAAATGGCATTAAATTTAGATTATTTCATTCATTCACATGAAGGGTCTATCTTCACTTGTTTTTTAATAATATGTCTTTAAAAGTATATATACATTTTTAATACTATTTAACATTATGACGTGGGTTTTTATGACTTTATGACGTCAAACCTCTGGGTCGTTTAAGAGTTAAGTCCATATACTATAGCCCCCTATGTAAAAATTAAAATTTTTTTTTTTTTCGTACTATAGCTGTTTTATGTCTTTGTATTTACTACAAAAAAGTATACAATCAATATCAATGAATAAAATAGTCTGTGTATCACTTTTTCTGAATTTTTCACCAGTACTCCACATCGTACTGTTCCCTCCCCCTCCCCTCCTTTTTGTAATATATTTCTTTTATGTCTTTAATTCACAAGCAAACAAGTATACAATCAACATTTTATAATATCAATGAGTAGACATCTTTCCTTTGGTCATATTTATCGTTTATTTGATCAAAATCAAGTAAATGCGAGCCCAATAACAATAATTTACTGTAAACAAAAGATTGACTTCCGTTGATAGAAAAGGCCAAAACCCCGATGAAACAAAGTCGCTGATTGGCTGAGAAAATACTACACGTCAGGTAAACACAAGACCAACTTCAGTCGAGCATGCAGGATTCAAATGATAGGCTCAAGAAACTGGGTGGAATAATAACTTACTCTGATAGTAGCGGTGAAGAGATAGCTAAAGCTGGGTGCGAGGTTTTCTGTATTCTTTATGGTGATAAAAACAATACCGGGTTAACTAAGTTGCGTAATATGAAATTCAATCAGATGATGTGTGATAAAAATACTATCGATGCGGCCCGCTTGCCACCTATTGAACGTGCAGCTAAGTATCATACACTGAGAGTTCGTCAGCAAATTATCGTTTTGGAGAAACTAAACGAGACTATCTTAGATTCTTTGTTATGGGGATGGAAGGTGGTTAATGGCCAATTTAGGCCAGTGCCAACTGACCTTCCCCCTGCACCAGATAATTTAAAAAAAATTTTTTTCGATGCAAATGTAAATCAACCAAAATGCAGAACAGATTGATTTGGAGGATTAATTGGATGCGAGTATTTTTTGTATTTTTATTTTGTAAGTTGGCCTATGTAATCTTCCAGTGGTAGTAGGTCCATATTAATGTCTTATAATTAGCTACTCAAGTTTTGGGCCAAATCAAGGCAAATATGTGCCATCTTATCTACAGAATACCCTTAGAATCGGACTCAGCACCCTGAAACTTTTTTAAACCTGAAACTTCACATAAATTGTTCTCTCGTGGGGCTAACTTCTTGGTGAAAATTGAAGAGAATCTGTTACCATGGTGTCAATGAGGTGTGTACAATTGACATGGAATGCCCCTTTTAGTGAACACTCTTTCTCATTGGCTGCTCCTAAACGTTGGAATGATATGTACATCACCACAAGTAAAAAACTAGCCTAACTTTCAGTATTTTTTTTAAAAAAATCTTAAAACAGATTTATTTACAGCTTTTGAAAAAAAAAAATTTAATATAATTTTACTGACATATAACATGTTTTTTATATATTGTTTTTTATAAGTTTATTGAAATACTTTTACTTGTCTCTTATACGTTATGGTATAAGTTGACTAATATACTATTTACATGTCTATTCTACGTTAGGGTTCGATATTTCATTGTAAAAGCGCCATGGAGCAGCCATTTACAGCTGGAGTTTGGCACTATATAAGTTTAATAAATTATTATATATTATTATATATATAATTATCCATAATGCATTAAATTAGTGTAAAGCACTAAGCAGATGAAGACAAGCATAGGTGGTAAATTCATTGTTATAAAATTGTATACTTCCAAACTGTGTGAGATTTGGAGCTTATGACAGAGCGAAATGTAAAAAGTGCAAATGTTGGCTTTTCACAGTATTTCTGTGCTTAATTCTTGCATTTAGAATAAATAAAAAGAGAGGGAGAGAAATGGGGTTTAATGTCCACTCGATAGATATACATGGATTTTTAATTTTATTTCAATAAATTCCTTGCGCGTAGGAGTCTTTAGCAGTGGGAGGTTGCAAGAAACGAATAATCAAATGTACGCGAGTATTGTGGTCAATTTACTAAACTTCAAGTAAAATTTAGTCCACGTGCTAAGCGACAGGTAGTTTTATTGAAATAAAACATTTTGAGCTATGTTTACCAATCGGCTTGATTGAACTTCAAGCGGCTTAAGCAGATAAAAAAAAAAAAGTCGATTAAGATCCCTGGTAGAGTGTTTATAATAACTTGTGGAGGAAGGAGGGACGGACCAGACCAAGTGTTAGCCAGACCAAGATAAATACAATGTACTTTGAAAAAATAATGGTCACAATATCATCATTGATGTAAGACTGAATACTTACTGTTTTCCTCCACTTCCACCACCACTCTTCTGTCGATTTCTATTTCTACGGGGTCGAATTTCACCTTCATCTTCACCTTGTTGCCGTAGATCCTGTAAATCATTAAACATCAAATTAATAATGTATCAAAGGTTTGATTAAATCATCAAACATCAAAATAATAATGTATCATAGTTTGATTAACTGTGTTTCCTATAGTGGAATTCCGCAATTTACTCATTGAATATTGAGTAAAACAATAGCATTAATAGCAGCATGGAAAAGACTAATTAAACTGTCTTTACAAGTGGCTAGTGGTTTATTTTATGTTCATGCAGATGTTGGAAATATGCCTGCAAAGCATGGAAATCTGTCATTCCCCATATATGGTCTCTAGTGATGATCTGCTCTTGAGTGACAATGTTTGCTAAATATAAAAAAAAGCACTCTCACGGCAAAGCCAACACATATTGTTCCGACTTGAGCTATTGTTATTCTAATACAAATATATATAGTTTGTTAAATATTTTTAAAAACTATAATCAAAATTCAATAAAATAAAGACTAGAAAATTCTATTAAAATATAGAATCTTTCTGCTGACAAGAAACATATCTCTATCTCTTGTAATTTCTCGCAAGAATAGTACTTTGGTTTCCAACTAAATTAACTTATCACAAAAATTATACTTTGAAAGTTTGTAATTTTTTTTCATTGTCCATTCAATAGATGCCTTCTATTTTATTTTAGTCTATTATTTAGTAACACTGTGTAATCGCCAGTCACATGCAAATAGAAACTGTTATATATGTGTAGTGAAAGGTTAACACTAACAGATAAACCTGAAATGATCTACAATCTGATTAAAATACAGAAACAAGATCTTTGGGTTAAAAACATGCATTTTAAGTTTCACAACCTGGATATACCATATGTTTACTTTATGCCAATAAAATAGAATAAGAATAGTAATAAATTTAAACAATTTATTTGCACAAAGGGGGGTGCACTCCACCAAATTAAGTCACAGAGAAATACACCTAGAGTTGCACCCCCAAGAAGTTTGTGGCACAGCACGAAAAAGAAAATTGAGTTTAGATATATCAGTATTTACATGTATCTCGAGATAAAATCTAACAAATTATTATAGTAACAACAAGCCAACAGTGTGGCTGATGTCCCCCGCCGAAATCCCAAAATAAATAGATGACACATATTAATTAATCGCACATTATTTTTTCAAAAGCATCGAGCAATCAAACTATACACAAAGTTTCATCACTCTCTATCAGTTTAAACATCCTACCTCAATTGTGTTAACAGTCTCAACCAATCAAAGTGCTTATCACTCTGCTTATTCTGAGCAGAAAATGTTCAATTTCGAACTCCATCAAGGTATTCACCTAATAAACACCTAAGGCCAAGTGTGAACTTTCTAACTCAATTAGAATGAGAGTGATTGTGTTCCAAAGTCTAGACCAATCAAATTGCTTATCGCTTGGCTTACCCTGATCAGAACATGCTCATTGTCGAATTTAGTCAAGGTATTGATGTAAAGAAACTATAAACCAAGTTTAAACACTCTCCCTTTATTAGAACTAAAGTTATCGTCCGAAAGCATCAACCAACCAAATTGCTTATCTTAAGCAGAAAATGCTCATCTTCATACTCCATCAAGTCATTGACCTAATAAACACCTAAACCAAGTCGCAGACAGACAGACGAACTCATTTTAATAGTCCCCTTCTTTCTTCGAATGACATGGGACAATAACTATTGAATGTGACTTAATTAAAATAACAATATAGAATAATAATAATGGAATTATAACAATAAACTAGATATACTGCTTAATAATACCACAATTAAAGTTGTAAATTTTCAGACTGCGGCCTCTACAATTTATCGCTATACTGAGATCTGTCAATTTCTAAATGGATAAGCAACTGTTTAAGATAAACAATGATCTTGACAAAGGTTTTAAATCTGGAATAACAAACAAAGCTTGAAGTCGTTTCCTCAATAGTAAATAATGAGCCATAAATCTAACTGGTTTAAAGCATACATAATCAAAAATGTTAATATCCACACCTGCTCTGAAATAATCGGTTTTAGAGGACTTCAAATGAATTGTCTACTGCAAACATAACATCATCTAGACATAAATGCCAACAATTATCAAAATTCCCACAAACGGTAAATTCTCAAAACCTTAGAAATCCAATAAGCCAACAGTGAGGCTGATGCCCCCAGCCAAAATCCCAAATTAAATAGATGACACATATTAATTAAAGCGCACATTTATTTTTTAAGCGAGCAATCAAACTGATTATCAACTATACACTAAGTTTTATCACTCTCTATCAGATAGAAACAAAGTTATCCTTATCTGAAATAAAAATAGGCCGGCGGCTGCCAGGCAGGATAGGCCCACATTTTCGAGAGATGGATAGAGAGCAAGCAAAACAGAAAGTGATTTTTTCCAACAATCAAAAGCTATAATTCATTAAGTTACAATTTGATATGCGCAAATATCGGACAATCAGGGGCCATAATTCAGGAAGTTACCATTCGATACGAGTAAATATCGAAAGGAACCAAGATCTTTAGGTTATTTAACTTATAAACATGTATTTTAAGTTTCACAAAAATCGAATTAAAATTATGACATCTACAGGGTCCACAACCATATACCATATTTTTACACTATTCATAAGGTACTCACTATTTTGGAAAAATTTGACTTCAATCTTTTAAAACATTTGTATCTCAAAAACTATAACCACCATTTTGAATGGAGATGCTGCGGAGCCTTGCGGCGGGCCTCCTAATGATTCGTTGCAAGTTTCAATGACATACGTGAATAATTTCCCAAGCTAGGAGAATCCCCAGCGAGATGCCGCCCCAAAACCTGGGCCTGCCGTGAACACAAATTAATTTGCTAATGGTAAAACAATGGCTAACTACCAGTGATGTATTATAAGCAAGGTACTTTTTAACTTGTGTTTTGAGTGCATTATCAATAAAGAACAAAAACGAAACTTGTATCACTAGAAAGGTAATTTAATTGGCTTTTTATTCATATAGGTTAAATTATGTTGAAACAAATTATGTGAGTTTTATATCACATTGGCACTCCGTCTGTGAGGAGTGTATGACACATTCAATACGCTGAATAAGTGTCACACAGCGCTGAGGACGAATGTGGTAATGCTAAATTTACCTTTCGTTACCAAGTACAGCACATGGGACATTTACTGTATAGACCTCTAAAGGAACGAGAATTGATTTTCAGGTCAGCCAACGAAAAAGTTAACCCGAAATCATAAAAGGGTTACGTGTACAGATAAGCATTTTGATGTTCATATCCAAGCGACTTAATATTTTGAGCTGAAATTTAGAAACAAGGTAAATACACCATTGCTCTATATTTTGAGCTGAAATTTAGAACAAGGTAAATACACCATTGCTCTATATTTTGGAGATTAAATTTCATACTCTGTTCATATCGGGATAGTCCCTTTAAATCCCTAAATACATATGACATCACCAAAGGTGGAATTGGACGGTAAACCCCAGATACGAACGAAATGGTATCAAGTTAAATAGAATTGGGTATCTATGTACATGCAGTTGCAATAAATTATCACTGAGATGTTCATTTGTATAATGTATTTTTAATAATGTATGTATATTATATTTAAACAGACTCACTAGTTCAATTGGCATCCAAGCTGGATCTTCATCTGAATCATAGTCCACTGTAGATTTACTGCCTGTCCGAGGTTTCTTGGTAAAAGGAATATATTCCTGTTCAGACTCTTCTGAGACACTTACATCCGAGTCAGCTACAAAAAGTTGTTGGATCGATATTTATAAATGATATAACTAATTATTAGTATGCAATGACACCTGATTTGGTAAAAAATTATTTTGCTGCACCAGTTTGCCTATTACATGTGTAGGACATGTACATAAAACACTAAATCATATGCTTGTGTTCATTATCCCACTCTGTGTAGAAAAGTAGGACTTAAACCCTATTTCATTCATTCTATCAATTTCATGACTTTTTTGTAATTAGGGTTTCACATTGCATAGCTTGTGTGAAACACTATAGTTTCTGTTAAGATTATCATTTTTTTTTTTTTTATGTTTTCTGCAAATCGAATTTCTCAGAATCTAACCATAGGATGTTTCTAACATTTTGACTTATCCCGCCAAAAATGGGTGGTGTGAGTATTGTTTAAAGGGGCCATCCCGATAACATTTTGGGGGTTAAAACAGCTTAATTTTGTATGAAAAGCCCTTAATAGCCTCTAACTTAGATCCGAGCAACTTCTTCAAGCTATGTGATACGTTTTCAAACAACTTCCAATCGCCGGTACCGCTCGGCGACCGAAGACTTGTGTTCTGTTTGCATTACACAGAAAACGAGTCTATATTATGTGCAGCTTTCTAACCCTATTGACTCACTTTTAAAGCTCTCCTTTGATTAAGTTAAAATTGGTATCATAACAATTTAAAGGAAAAACTTAAAAGAGTTAGTGTCCAGTTAAGCTGTTTTTGCATTCACGTCAAAACTACTCAATATTTCGAACTGAAATTTTCAGACAAGGTAGATACACTATTCCTCTATATTTTGGCGTTTAAATTTTATACGTTCATGAACGTGTAATTTTCAGATTCTTTGAAATTCGGGCTGGTCCCTTTAAATATATTTTCAAAATGTTTGAAATTCGAAATCACCGAATTTTATGAATAAAAAAACTAACAATGCATAGTCGTAACTTTGTTGTTAATTGACCTATTTTACTAATTCTTTTTCTTTGAGTACCTTGACAAAAGTCATTTTACCCAACAATTTCAGATTTTCAAAAATTTGTCTCTGTGATTTCGTTTCGGAAGTCAAGACCAATTTGACAACTTCTTTAATAGTTGCATGACTTTCATGAACTTTGGAATGTAAGTAGATCATACTGATGCGATTAGAAGATGTCATTATAAACTTTCTAACTTATCTACCCTTGGAGAAATTAAAGGACCTAAGTCCTTAACTCAAAATCCTCCAAAATCTTTGACATCGAAAACACAAATTATTGGTAATTTAAATCAACATTGGTAAACTTACCAGGAAAAGATGAGCTTCTAATATCCGATATTTAAGATAAAATATATTTTTTTTAACATTGGTAAACGAATCGTGTACCTCAGCCCCAGTTGTAATAAGAGTCTCGAGGGACGAGGCTAGACACATTGGACCAAATCAAACGGCATAGTGTAGACAGGAATAACTAGATGCTATAAATTTGCACTTGATTGAGACTGCATGGCTTATTTCGCCTAACATAACTGATTTGAAATTGGAGTAAAAACGGAACCATTGAATGTAAATCCGTTTATATACATTCATGTTTAAGTATTATATGCTTTGGGACCCACTTTTGTTAATTTCAAGGTCCCAAATGCTAGCGATTTAGCTCCTTTAAAGATAAAGTTTTACAAAAAGTCAACGAAATGTTGGTCAGATCACGTTGAATTATTCGGTACACAAAAAATGAAGTTTGTAGCTCAATCCGGAAGTGCCACCATCTTGAAATGTGAAATATCCGAGGCTTTTTTGATATTTTATTTACAGACACAGGAACAATATTTTCTGAATCCTTGATGGAATGCCTAAAAAATGTTCAGAGCAGAATAGTCAATATTTTGAATCGAATATGAAAGATAGGCTGGCACTGCCAGGCAGGATACGCCCACATTTTCAAGAGATGGATAGACAACAATTACCGAAAGTGATATTTCCTACAATCAAAGGCCATAATTAATTAAGTTACAATTTGATATGCGCAAATATCGCAAGAAATCAAGATCTTTGGGTTGTAAACATGCATTTCGAGTTTCATCAAAATCGAATTAAAATTGTGACCTCTACAGTGTCCACAACTTTGATATAACATGTTTTACACCATTTTCTCCGGCAATTTTGGTCCGATTTTTCCGAAATTCAAACTTAACAGTGATATAATCAGAAGTTTTTTCAAATCAAATATTTATTGTGACCTTCAATCAGGGGCCATAATCCATGAAGTTTCAGTCATACATGCAGTCGAGATCTTATGGGGATAAACCTAATTTCAAGTTTCATCAAAATTCAGATAAGAATTGTGACCTGTAGCTCAGAGTCAACACTCAACAAAGAATTGTGGACAGACAGACGTCCGGACAGACAGGGGTGATGGGATAATACGTCCACATGAAACTGTTGGTGTATAAAATCCTGATTTTTCGTACAATCAGGGGCCATAATCCATGAAATTTCAATACGATACATGCCAATATCGAAAGCAGCCGAATTCTTTTGGGGACAAACCTATATTCAAGTTTCGTCAAAATCCGGTAAGAATTGTGACCTGTAGAGAGCCCACAAACAATTGTGGATGGAAGGGCGTCCGGTCCGGACATGGCTATGGCATAATACGTCCACATGAAAATAACATGACAACTTCTTAAATATTAGAGAGATTTCCATGAAATTGGTAATGATCCAACTTTAACGATGTCATTAGAAATTTTTAAAGTTATCTCCCCTTTGATAAATTGTTAACCAAAGTTTTCATAAAAATTGACAAAAGATAGGTCAGATTACCTTCGAATTTATTTTGTTTACTAGCTAGGAAATTACTGATGCGTACACAAAATATGAAATGTCATATCTCCCCAAAGCTTTTGCGATATTTTACTTATAGAAAGAGAGAGAAATGGGGTTTAACTTCCACTCGAAACAAACTAGGTCATTTTTGGGCTAACATACGGTTTAATTTTATTTCAATAATTTGCATGCGCGTAGGGGTCTTTAGCAGCTGGAGGAAACCGAAGGACCCGGAGAAAACCCACGAAGTTGGACAGGTGACCCTACTTTGTCATGTACAACCGAGGAATTGAAACCATGCAGTTAACTCAATGACAGACTTTATGATACAGCACGCACACACTAACCATGTAGCTATCCAACCCCCGCTTTTACTTACAGACATTGGAATTACATTTTCTGAATTCTTGAAGGAATGCCTAAAAAACGTTCAATGCATAATTTTGATTTTGTTTAAATGAATGTCACTGTAAATCAGTGAAAAATCCAATTTAATGGATGTGAAAATAAAATTAATACATTTCAGGATAATCCGGGATCAGAGTTGAATTTGGCAGTTTGAAAATTTCTATGTTTTAATATTCAAATTTTGCCTTTGACTTTTTTACGTGCAAAAAAGTTGTTTATTGAACAATTTATGTCTTTAATTTTCAAATTTGACCTTAATATTTGAACAATTGAGGTCAATCTGATTCAAAAAATATTACTTCTGTTTAATTTTTCGATATTTTCCTGCCTTGTTTTTACTTCTTTCCCACCATTTTCATTTCATTTTCTCATCCGTCCCGTTTTTTAACGGCTTGATCCATTTTTCTAAAACTACTGTAATGGGAAGTCATTCCGATTACAGCAATACTAGATTCAGTTATTTTCCTTTAGTTTTCAGATTATTTTTTTGCCAGGGTGCAATGTTTCTAACTATATTTAATTTAGACCTGTAACTTCGCAAGTTTTTGACCAATTTTGATAAAAAAAATTATTGTTATTTTTTCGTTTAAGATAAATGATATAACCGATGATATGCGGCGATGGTGATGAATATGAAAGCTTTCATATCAGCACGAGAAAGTAGCAGATCTAGTTCTTCTTATTATTTTTTTTTCCATTTTGATCATATCTCAGAAACTAGTTCTCGGATTGATCCATAAATGTGAGATATATGCCGTACCGGTATATTTATCTTCATTTCGAAGTTATTGTATTACAACTCAAAATTATCCAGGTCAATTGGTTTCTATAGAGCATGTGGTAATTATGTGTGAGCTACTGGAATATTTTTTTCTACGTCCAATTCAGTTATTTCGTTATTTAAGAAGCCAAAACGAAATATTTAATTGATAAATAATTATCATAAGCCTTACAAATATTTCATTTTGTCATTTCATGTCAACTTGACCAATTGTGGGAACGTGACCCCCTCCCAAAAAATTCTAAAAAATATATGTTACAAGGGTTTTTTTTAGTTAGAGTGATGGACATAAAATTTGATAGAGTTTCTGCACGTTTTTTTATTAATTTTTGTCTGCTAAAACCTTGTTCACAATCAACGGTTGCAACTGGTATACACAATAATCGGCAAGCAATTTTATATAGATTAACAAAATTTGATTTTTCTTAAATGGCAAGTATCAATACATCATCAATGCTATCCATTATACAATCAACTTATTTTATATAACCCTTGAAAGAAACGATCACTGATACACATTAATTAACATCAAGATCAATTGTTTGAAAAAAAATACATAATGACTATTGCTGACTTTCGAATTTTCACATATTGAACAAAACATTTTCTGCGTGTATACGTCAAATCTAAAGCAAGGATTGCCAAATTTCCAGTTTTCTTTGAATTTTTTCGTTTCGCATGTACAATAGGCCTATTGCTGATTTCGGGTACCGTCACGGTATCAGCCACTGAATCATTAATCGTAGTGTCAGACTTTTCGTTAACTTTAGAAAACTTTGTCGCTTTTCAACTCGCTCTTTCGATTTCGACCCATGGTGATAATATAATTTGAAATAATAATTTCCAATTAGACATGTCGTATGAACCCGCAGTAAACGAAATTCAACGATCAAAACATGTAACTCTCTTTAAAAAGAGTTGTCAGGCAACAGTTGGCAATTTTGATCACTTCCCTTTGTTTTAATAACGCAACATCAATAGTCACCGCCAATCTATTTGTTAAGGTTAATTAATATGATGAGTACTGCTTAGGTATAAGCTTTATTATTGGCGATTATCAATCAGTTGAAACCATTATTCCCAGACAATTGTTTAGTATTACTTATGACACGTTCAGGATTATCAGCAACTTGATTGATTTATAGTATGGTCAATCAAGGATAAATACGATTAGAATTTTAAGGATTTTTTTTCGCCAAGTCTACAAAAGAATCGCCACTAGACTACCCCAAGACTTTATCGCCAAAGTTATTGCCAAGTAGAAAATCTAATCGTCACTCCCATTATTTTATCACAAATTGCGACTTTGGCGACCGACAGTATGAGCCCTGGTCTTAACCTAACATATCCGAAAATTTTACCTCTCTTAAGTCTCTAGAATATAAACTTACTGAGATACGGCCATTTGAAATTAAAGTACTGAAATGGACTATAAATTGAAAAGTTTTTCTCAGCTTTTCAATTGCTTTAAACTCCCATTTGTAATTAGAGTACAACTCTTTCACTTTGTAATCTGAGACAACTTTTGTGTAGATTATGAATTTAGCATCACACTTAATGTGCGATTCAAACGTTTTGGGCCACCAGGTGGCAAAATGCGGAGCAACTGAACTATTCACTTTTGTTTCACGATTTCCACAGCCTCTGGCAAAGTCACTGTTTTATACATAACCTCCAAAATTGGCATAGTTAATGTCAGTTGGTATTTTTTTCAATTTACAAAAGATTTTGAGTCGATTGAATATAATTGAGGCTGCCAAGCTAGACATATCAGATGAATTGTGCATTTTATGATAAAAGCACCAAAGTTGGCTCATTTTACCACTAATAAGTGGGAAGTATTTTAAAATCGGGAGGCACTCAATAATATTTTAAGCTTTTTTATATTAAAAATAAATATTTTTGGCTCAATATATGTTATTTTTCTGTTAAATTGTTTGTATTGGAACAAATAAACAACTTTTAAAAAAATATGTACATATTTCACATAAAAAACAATGATTGCTCCCTTCAAAATGGCTGCAAGTAGACGACAAGACAGAGAAATGGGCTTGTGACAAAAAGGTATATATCTGCTTCATTTGAGTTAAAATATCATGACATTGTTGTTGGAAACTTACAATACATCATATATATCATGTATGTATCAACTTTTAACGAAATACTAAAAGAAATATAACTAAACTTATCCAATAAACATCAACAGTTTTCCCAAAGGAATTCAAGGGAGATAATCAAAAGTCATCTGCTCCCAGGGACCAGTCATTATTTTATTTAAGATGTATTCAAGAGAGTATTACTAAATTATACAAAACAATTTCTATTTCAGACACCAGCAAAAAATGCCACAATGCCATAGAAGACAAATCTGTAGAAGAGATAGGTTTGGATGGTGACAAAGCAAGATCAACAGTTATGACAACCTTCAAAATATTAAATGTCTCAAAAACACTATCAGAAGACAATATACCTGATAAAACAGTCTGGGTACAATGTGTTATTTGTCAAACTTTTAAAAGTGAACCACTACAAAATCCGAAAAACTCAAAATAGACTGACAGTTTCAAAAGTAATCATTCCTTTGCTGATAATCTTCGCCAACATTGATCACAATCCCAGCTCTACTGCAGCAAAGGAGTCTTTTCATGGAACTGGTATTTCCCTCTTTCAGCATCCCCAGCCTGAAGGTGATGGCATAACACGTGATGTGCCCACAGTACACAGAACAGATGCATCGTCAAAGACCTTGAATCGTCTCCCACAATGTTACACTGAAGTGCCCCCTGTAACATCAAATGTGAAAGACGCAAGTATTCCAATCATGAACACCTCACACCTGACGGATTCTAACCTTGTTGCGAATATAGACGAGGAATATTGAACTTTCCATGGGCTACATATGCACAAAACCAGAGTTCAAAGGATATCAGGCCTGGAAATAATGGTTTTAGATGTACCTGACAAAATGTCAGGCACTAATGTAATAGTACCTGACATTTTCAACTTAGTGTCGGACATGTATTAATAGTATCAATAAAAAAGACAAATCAGTGCCTGACAAAATGACAGACACCAGAGGTTTGTGCCTGACAAAGCCTGAATCTGTGCCTGACATTGTCAGTGACAGGTGCCTTATTTCCAGGCTTGAAGGATATCATGTTGACGTCTTCCGCCCTTCTTCCTTTATTTCATGAAAGTGCTCACTCGGTTGCCATGATCAAACACTCAATGGATGTCATACAAGATGCAGTTCATCACTTGAACAGAGGTCAAATACCAATCATCAGATCACCGTTGATCAAGCATTGTTTGCATTGGCGAAACAGATTCAGTGGAAATGGCCTGAAATGTATCGTGAAGATTTGATGGTTGTGATGTTTGGTGGTCTACACATTGAGATGGCAGTTCTGAAGACCATAGGGGACTGGCTTAGTGGAAGTGGTTGGACACAAACTCTTATACAGACAGGGATTGCGAAGTTCGATACTGCAGATTCATTTTTGAAAGCATCTCATGTTGCACGGACAAGAAGGGCAATTTAAGTCTCAACCTGCAATTTCAAGCTTATGAAACGGCTCATGACAATGGTGAACTTCCACTAGTAAATAAAACTTGGGGTGCTGCCAAGAAAACACTCCATCCAATGTTTCACTACTGGGACACAGTATTGGAACTGGAACTCTGCATGTTATCCTTTGTGCGGTCTCTGAGGGAAGGAAACTTTGATTTGTACAAGAAATCTCTGACAAAGCTTGCTCTTTGGTTTTTTGCTTTGGACCATACAAACTATGCTCTATGAATACCTGTGCACTTACGAGACATGTATGAACTTGTGACAAAACATCCCGCTGTGGACGAAGCATTTCATTCTGGCCACTTTACTGTGCCAAAGACTAAACGGGTCTTTTCTGCAATGTCATTAGATCAAGGTCACGAACAGAATAACGCTTGCATCAAGGGGGACGGAGGAGCCGTTGGACTAACTGAAAACCCTGGTGCACTCAGGAGGTTTATGGTAACAGGTCCAGAAGTTGCACAGTTGATCAAGCAAATTGAACTTGGAGCACTACATGAGAAGAAAGACATGAAGACCCAACACCACGAGCAGACTATGAGCATACAGCAGTCTGCTGTCAAAGATGTGTCTGCACTCATTGCCACTATAAGTGAATTGGTTAACCCCTTCTGAGATGAAAGCAAGTAACTGGTTGTTTTGGACACAAGCGAGATAGTGACTAAATCTGTTTAAACAGCACATGCAATTGGCCAAAACCAGTTAAACAGGTTTACACAGGAGCGTCTCATTGACAGAACAACACCTATTTACAATGTCATCTTCAGGAACAAACTCCCTCTGTTTGTAAGCAAAAGTCAGCTGTTGTCAATGAAATCCGACATTGATCTATTTGCCTGATTATATATTGGATGTCACGTGATGGAAATCTAGAGGAGTTCTTTTGCCATGAGAACCAGCCTTGTCCTCCTTTTTTGTCAGAATCAGGGCATCTGAGACTTTGTAAGAAGTGGAATCTGTTGAAAAGTCTTTCTGATGGTATTCAAGTCACATCTGAAGCTCCTTCTGCCACCTGTGTGATACTTGACGGTGCTGTGATTGTCCAGGTGCTCAAGATAGGAACAACAAAGACTTTTGATGAATATGCCAAAAGGGTATTTGTTCCTCATGTCATGTCAAAATTTCAAAACGCTTCTCGTCAAGATCTTGTATAGGACAGGTACATATCAAACAGCCTCAAGGACACTGTAAGATCCAAACGAGGACAGGGTGTTAGAAGAAGAGCCACGGAAACAGCATCACTTCCTACCAATTGGCAGTCATTCCTACATGTAAACACCAACAAAGAAGAACTATTCAAGTTTCTGTCACAAGTTCTTGTGCAGGAATATGTACAAGAAATTGGAAAAGTATTGTATGTAACTGAGATTGATCATGTTCAAAGCATTCCAGAGAACGAGGATTTGTCAGGTATTTCTCCCTGTAATCATGAGGAAGCAGACACTAGGATTCTGCTACATGCAGCAAGAAATGGTCATGTAAAGATCATGATCAGGACTGTAGACACTGATGTTGTTGTGCTTGCAGTTATGATCTACAGTGCTATCCTTCAAACAAACACAGAACTCTGGATTGCCTTTGGGACAGGAAAGCATTTTCGATACTTGGCAGCACATGAGATGTCTTCCTTTCTTGGACGAGAGAAGTCTAGAGCACTCCCAATGTGTCATGTTCTGACAGGGTGGGACACAGTGTCATCTTTTGCCAGGCATGGAAAGAAATCTGCTTGGACAGCCTGGGATTTAGTGCCAGATTTGGCTGGAGCCCTATTGACACTTGCGACCGCACCAACCTGCATACCAGACAACACCTTCACTACAATTGAAAGGATTGTCATCAAGATGTATCACAAGGCAAGCATGGATACAGAAATCAACAGTGCCAGGAAAACTATGTTCATGAAGAAGAATTCTTTGCCAGGCATCCCTCCTACTCGCGCCGCCCTTGAGCAGATATCAAGAGAGCCACCTACCAGGGAGGACATGTGTGGGGGCAGACTCTGATTGCACAGGCAGAACTTCCATCTCCAACTGACTGGGGATGGATCAGGTACGATGAGAGCTGTACAAACCCCTGTGGACAACACTTCCGGAAGCAGCAAATCATGCTCAGAATTGATTTCATGCAAATGCAAGAAAGGCTGCAAAAATAGATGTCCCTGCAAAAAGGCCTCATTATGCCTAGCAGCATGCTAGAAAATGTCGGAATTGATGTGAACATTTATAAAAAAAAGCATATTCAAAATGTTTGAAATACATTTTTGGGTCAATTTAAGTTGAATTTGTCCTTGTATGATTTGAATGTTGCGCATGCGCAGAAGATTCATTTTTTCCAATGCCTCCCAATCTTAAAATAATCACCCAATGTTAGTAAACATTTGTGCCAAGTTTGGTGCTTTTATCACAATTTGCACAATTAATATGCTAAGCAGTCTAACTATATATACTTTTCAAAATATTCAGCCTCAAAATTCATTTACACGGTAAATTCACAACATTGACCTGCTTTCTCCTCCAATTTTGACAATGTGGGTCCCAGGTTAAAATTTTGAAACTGGTTAATAAATGATACTTCTTGTGTATCTGGGGTCTTATATTTTTAATTCGCTCTTGAAATCTGTTTAGTGATGAAGTTTTCATGGCTGTTGACTTTTCACTTTGAATTTAAAATAACTTCTAAATGACCTCTACTCCTCAAACATGTCTATTTAAATTGATGTTATAAGAAGATTACAAATATGTAATCATTTTGGATGTACATTGTATTGTTCTAATTTGATTTTGCCTCCAAAACGAGAACAAAATGGTTAATACGCTTAACAAATTAGAATAATGGTTTTGACGATCAGATTGAAAGTATTTCTTAAAGTTAAAGACTTAGATCACTCATATTTGTCATATTAGATCAACTCTGAACATAGAATAAGAATAAAGACTCTTTTGGTATCCAGGGAGTATCGGTTCATTTTAGTTTTGCTTTAAAACAGGTGCAAACGTGGTTTGTCTGCATAGAAAGCTGAAGTACGGCCTTATGTAGTTTTAATATCTCTAGACACATCAAAACTACAGGTAGGGAGGTCAGTGAAGCAATAATATCAGCCACTGTTATTTCTGTTGGAAAAATATTTTGTTTCCGTAAGTGTTGTTTCTCTCAAACGTACGGCGCGAGACGTCAACATTACGGGATATACCTTCACGAAAATGAAAATGGACACTGGTTCCTCAGTGGTCACTAGCACGAATTACGTATCAAATTGAAAGGAATTCCCTGGGAAATATTGCGATGTCAGTGAAAATAGAATTTTCTAGTGTTCTGGGACCCAATTTTCCGATTTTTTGAAAAAAACACGATTTTTCCGCATGGAATTCACAAAAAATGAATTTTTCCAGATATAAAATTCCAAAAAATGATAAATCAACGCCCATGAATAAATAATAAACCTTTCTTCCCTATGATCATATCAGAATAATGTAACTTAATTTTCGAGAACCAGTGTCCAAATTCAATTTGAATGACCATCCATGAATTCGTTCGCTGCATATTAAATAGAATATGCAAATTAGGTAAGCTAATTTGCATATAAGCTTATATTATTTTTGGTATTGTTTTACTTAAAATTAACCCTGATACTTTGGAAAGGACATCAAAACCATATTTCTCCACTTGTATGATGACAAATGTCCATCTTTATAGAAACATGGAAAAAATTAAGAACATTACGCATAATTTATGCAAATTAGGTCATTATATATGCGCATATTTTAATTAATTTACATTCATTATTGTCATGGATACTTGTGCGATAAATTTTCCTAATTTTATTGTGATCATATTAATAATAAGAAAGTTATGAATAAAAATGCATTAAAGGTTGATTAAAAATATTGCATTGATGGGGTATTGTTACCGTGGTAATTCTCCCTTTACTTTACTATTGACTGTGTATGGACATTATTCCCAAAATGTTGAAAAAATAACCGACTATTTTTGCTGTGAATCGAAAACTACTTAACGGATTTCAATATTTTTTTCGCTGAAATGTTCCAGTAAATGAGAACAAAATGACTAACGCAATTGTCTTTATAAAAATTAAAGTCAAAATTTATCTTGACCTCCCTACTTCAGGCCGCATCGTCTTGAAACTATGTATACTAGTTTTCCCTTATATACCCTAAAGATGTTCCCTATTGCTATTGGTGTGAGCCAGACACCCGAGGGCAGAGAGCCACGCTCAGTTTTTGCATGTGTCAGTTTGTCGCCTACAAGCCAAGGTTCTTAATGGATTGCCTTGAAAGTTGTCCATACTTATTCCTTATACTCTAAGAATGATCGCTATCTTTTTTTGTGTGACCAACCACAGCTATTATTTCTTTGTGTGTCTGTGTTTTGATCATATTGAAAACTTTCATATGTATTCCTTATACTTTAGGATGACTGCTATTATTTTTGGTGCATGCCCAACCCCGGGGGCATAGCAATGCCCATTTTGTTTATGTTTAACGCCTAGGGGCCGCAATTCTGAATGGATCATCCTGGAGCATGACAGGTGTCAGGCATGCACAAAAATTTTAGAATTGAAGCCTATGGACGATAACAAAAAAATCTGGTGTTGCTGTGCCCCTGGGGGTTGATGGGCATACACCAAAAATAATAACATTCATCCTTTGGGTTTAAGGAATATATATGAATAGTTTCCACGACAATCCATTAAGAATTGCGGCCTGTTGGGCAATAAAACACACAGACACACAAATAAAAAGATAGTAAGCTGGCACTGCCAGGCAGGATACGCCCACATTTTCGAGAGATTGATAGAGAAAAAGCAATATCGAAAACGATTTTTCCTACAATCAAAGGCCATAATTCATTAAGTTACAATTTGATATGCGCAAATATCAAAAAGAATCAAGATCTTTGGGTTATAAACATGCATTTCAAGTTTCATCATAATCGAATTAAAATTGTGACCTCTACAGGGTCCAAAACTTTGATATACCATTTTGTAACAGTATTCGCGTACAAACGGCGGACATTTTGTCTAGCAATTATGATCCGATTGTCGAGAACCCAAACCTTCCTTAAGGTGTAATGGTGATATAATCAAACGTTTTTTTAAATCGGATAATAATTGCAGTCTGCACCATTAAATTTCAAACTCACTTGCCCTGTGGGCAAGTACACAATGACAGTCAAGTGGAAATGGTCAATTCAAATAAAAAAAGAACAAAACACATTTTTTATTAAATCATAATATATTTTGTTATTCATTAACCCATTTCCCTAAGCCAATTAGTGGATTATTGTTAATCCTAATAATCTATACAAAATTGGGTAGGCCAACACCTTGGGGTATAACTAATTTGATGTGGATTATAAATGAAACAAATTGTTTATCCATTTCAAAAATATTAATTTTTAATTTTCTTATATAGTCATCAAAATAAACAATAACAGACTGCACCATTATGCATTTTTGTATTTATATGTTGTTTTATATGGATTGTTATGAATTTAACATGAACAGACATAAAAACTAAATTACGGATTAAAATATTGCCCTTCACACTCTCCGAAAATTAAAAGAAAATATTGTGGATTTTAATGAAATGAAACTGGCATTTAAGGTCCTACCAGACATAGATTAATAGGTCTTACATTTCAATAAACCTGTTAAATTTACTGTCTGGTAGCAACAATCATTTGTTTTACTCATCATGAGGTATCGAACTGTGAAATGAAAGACTTTGACCTCTTTCCAAATGAAAGTAAACTATCAGTGCTGTTTGGCGGACAACACATAATTTTTTATCACTTTTAAACGATAGCCCATATTTATCAAACAATAAACTCTTTGTTATTATTCTTCCTATGACATATATATATATAAAGTGCCTGTTTTCGAAAAGACTTGGGTCTCCCGTTACGGTAGTGAAATCCTCATTAACGAAATCAAGAGATTTAGAAAGAATGACAGGAAAAGCCATTCGTTTTTCGCTGTAAAATTATATTGTTACCAGAAAACCATGAGTTTGCAGTCGGTACGAGGAGCGTTGTTTCTAAAAATATGTACCTGGCTTTCCACTTTAGGTGCGCGAGCGATACCGTAACAATATTGGAATAATGCCAAAGTCATTGTATTGACTGGATAAGGCGCTGGTTCGCTAGCCTGGAGGTCGAGTGTTCGATCCTTGCATTTGCCAAGAAAGTTCATCTCGATTTTCCGACGTGATTTCCCCTTGTCAGTGATACAGAAGGAGGGTCTGACAAGGACAGCTGCCTAGTCGTTCGGATGGGACGAAAAACCGAGGTCCTGTGTACACATTGGAGTGCACGTAAAAGATCCCCTGGCAGTTGGAATTCGATATAAGAGTAGGCCGTAGCGCCGCTGCCCGGGCAAAATTTCCCTCATCGCACATTGTATGGCGTATGCCCGTCTTCAATTAGCTCAGGTTAAGTGCATAACAGTAGGACGTTTAACCCAATTTCATTCATTCATTCATTGTATTGACACGGTGTGAAGTGATCACCTCTGACCTTTATTACGTAAATACTGGTTTCCTCGATCTTATGCAGAACCCCCAAATTTAACACTGTGAGCAACGGGGAAATGGATATTTTTATTTCTTTTCGAGTGTCATCTTTGTCTACGTATATTTTGTATCTAATTCTATTGAAAAAAACGTACTGTACCGGCAGGCAAGTCCCAATGAAAGTTTTACTAGTCCCAGTCAATCGGACAAGTGCTCATGTCGCAGACCACAAGTTAAAAACAGGTGATTTTGCGTACAATCAGGGACAATAATTCATGAAGTTATGATCCGATATGCACAAATATCGAAAGGAATCAAGACCTTTGGGTTATAACCATTCATTTCAAGTTTAATTAAAATCAAATTTAAATTGGGACCTCTACAGGGTCCACAACCTTGATACACCATTTTTAACAGTATTTGCGTACAAACGGCGGCCATTTTGTATGGCAATTTTGGTCCGATTTTTCCGAAATTCAAACTCAACCTTCCTAAGGGTGTAACGGTGATATAATAAAACGGTTTTTAAAATCGGATAATAATTGTGACCTTTAGAGGGACCACAAACTAGAAACTTGCTCCCCTTGCAGAAATGCAGTTTTTACATCCATTCTGTGAATACGCCATTGCTTTAAGCTGATAAAACAACTTTTAGGGATTCTCTTGAGCATGTTGGTGAATCTTTCTGTAGCTCGTTCAAACAGTCCTCCTCAAATCCACATGCAGCAAGACGAGCTTTTTGACTCGTAACACCATTATTTTCTTTTAGCGTGCAGACCCATCGAGTAGAAATAGCCTTTTGACCCGTATCATCACACTCTGTATAGACTCTCTGCTTTCTCCAACTTTCTAATTCAGCTGTCTTTGCATCTTTAAAATCCACTTCTGTTAGAAATATATCTTCATTTCCCTCATTTGGTGTGAGTTTTACTTCTAAGTCAGCCACTGTACTAAAGTCTATCGAAACACTCTGTCCCTTTAAATTTTCCGGATAACTGTATTGAATATTAAACCAGTTTTTCTTATCGGTAGAAGCTTTACCTGCTCTACCTAAAATAACTGCTTCATGATTTTGTCCATCCACTCTGTAACTGATTGTTTGACCTTTATGAATTTTGAAATTATCTTCGTTTTGTTTGTTAGTGTCAGCAGATTCTATTCTATCTTCCTCAATCTGCCTATTATTATCTCTTTCATTCTGATTACCTATTCTACCATTATCATTTCTATTTACTACAAGTTGATCACCTTTATTGTCATCAGGTTGTTGGTGTCTGTCTTTATTTCTGCCTTCACCCCTTTCATCTTCCTCATCAACAATCGTTGGTCTCTGTACAGTAGGCCTACTGGAATCATTATCGACTTGATGCTCTGTTTCATTGTTGGGGCGAAAAAATCCACCATTTGAGTCACTACGAAATCTTGATGTATGTACCCGGATATAGGTACCCCCATGGCGACAAATACTACACTACTATCCTGACCAATCACCTAGCCAGGACCTTTCCATTTACCATCTCGTAAATAAATACTCAGTGTTAAATAACCAGTGTTAAATATCTCACCCGATGGACGAATTTGCTTCCGAAGAGCTCTTCATATTTTCTCAGAAGATTCTGCTCTACAAATGACAAACGGAATTTATGGAGGCGTTGAGATGATTTCTCATAACATCACTCATGGTGTGGCCTTCTAACACGGGTGGTTGATCAACAAGTATGGAAGGCAAATTAGGACAGTTTGTAATGAATTCTTGGCTGAAACTGCCCAACATAACGCAGTTTCCCAGGGAATTGATAGATCTTTTTTATCTTCAAAAGCGATTCTGTCAAGGGCAAATTATAACGTTCAAGTACACCATTGGACCAAGGACTTAACGCTGCTGTGGTCTCTACCGAAATATTCAAATTTTCAGCCATGTCTAAAAAAATATCTATTATTGAATTCCCCGCCATTATCACTATAGATTCTTCTTGATGGGGCACCATACACACTAACCCACACTTGCATAAACTTTTCAATCATAAGTTGGGGATCTTTACGACGAACAATAGCTGCTGCACTAAAATGACTAAAAACATCAATAATGTGTAAATACTGATGAAGGTCCATAGAAACAACTTTGTTAAAACTTGAGGCTAAAGAAAAAACAACTATGGGCCTATGATTTGGTCTCTTAGGGTTTTTACAAATAGAACATTCTGAACAAACTATCGACCAACTAGATTTTACATCATGAGAAACAAAGCCTGCACTTTTCAACAAATTTAGCAACCTATTGAAAGACGCATAACCAAACTGTTGATGTAATATGTAAACAGTCTTTTCTTTCTCCGATCGTGACATATCATCTTGAATAATTAATATAATATTCTCATCAGTTTGATCATGACTGTCTTTAATAGAATGCTGATTATAACAATTCATTAAATTATACTTTAGACAAATATCAATACAATAGTGGCCAGTTGAAGTTTGATGTACATCAATATTTTTACCAAACATTAAAATTTTATCAAAATTTAAATCTATAATAGTGTTTGCATGTTTTAGCGATTCTTTACTCAATAATAGAGGGAGGTCTTTATCAATTACTTCACAATCAATGTTTAACAAATTACCCCCAATTACTGCTGGAATATTTACTAATTTAGACGAATACACTATTGCACTGTCCCCAAATTTAAAAGCTGTATGACTTGGATATGTTCGGACTAACTTCTTATGATTGTCACTGAGACTATGAACATAGGTTTGCAACCATTCCTCCCCGGAAACAGTCTTACTACATGCAGTGTCCACAATAGACGCATTTTTACTTTCAGTGACTAAGATTTCATTAGCAGACAAAGTTAATCCTGCATATAAAGTATTATTTATATTTTGATACTCTACAGGCACATCATTTTTTTCATGTTCAGTCATATGTACAGAAGCCCCCTCACTATTTCGCTGACTATTCTTATCGGGGCAAAACCTTACCCAATGATATTTTGATCCACAATAACTACATCTTGATACAATGTCATTTAAAATTGGATTTATTCGTCCAGTCCTATTTTCACGATCAGCCCTATTTCTTGAAAATTGTCTATCTGTTTCACGTCCTCTCTGTCTGTAATTAAGGTAAGCATCTTGAGAAATATCACTTTCAGAATCTTATAAGGTTTTACAGGTGTAAACATCTTCAGAACCATTATTTGTCGTGTGAGCATAATTTTGACTGGACATATCACCAAATATACGTTCCAACGCGGATTTCATACTGTCAAAAGTTAAATCAACACATGCAGAAAATGCCATTTGTCTGTCCTCTTTACAAATACCTGCACTGTCCAGGACCTTGAATGCCAAAACAGCTTTCGGCAACTCCATATTATGATTCTTTAGTTCTTTATATTTCTGTTCAAAATTGATGATTTAATCAGTCATTGACATAGATGGAAATTTTGATCTATCAAATTGTTCAAAATTGGTGTAAGCACTGTAGGCCAAATCCACAACATTTTGCTTGAATAATTTGTCCAGTTCTGCTAATAACACATTTACACCAGTGTCCACATTCAAATCAGCAGCTTTAATGGTTAATGCACAATCCCTTGGCTTCCCTTCTAATGATAAAGCCAAAGCAGTTCCTCTTTTTTTCTTCTCCAGCTCAGTAACCACTTCCCACATTTTAACCTCATTTTTTCACTGTTTTAGTTTTATCAAAAGCTGGGGGATTTCTGTACACTATTCTCATTGTAACCTCTTCCCTGTTTAAAAATTACTACAAACCAGCTCTGCTACCATTGATAAGTGCCTAAATATTCAGTCTACAACAAGTCAGCAACACCACATGTTTATTCAGTCAGCAATTACAGGGAAGAGACAGAATATCATGTGACAACACTTGAACATACAACAGTAGATCATGTGACAGCAATGAATCATGTGACAAGACCAATTCCTTACAGAGTATTTATAATCTACATGAGATATCTTTTAGGCTCACTTTACACCATAGTCCATGAAGTTTCGATTCGATACATGCCAATATCGAAAGCAGCCAAGATCATTTGGGGATAAACCTATATTTCAAGTTTCGTCAAAATCGGGTAAGAATTGTGACCTGTAGAGAGTGTACAAACAATTGTGGATGGACGGACGGATGCCATTTTCATGTGGACGTATAAAAAGGTTGGGCAAGCACAGGAAACATCATAAGGAATAAGTATGCAGTTTCAATACCATGCGTTAAGAATTGACTCAATTGAGTCCTGTAGTTTTCCAGTGTTCAGTGATAGTGTATTAAGTGTAACAACACTACTTTATCACCCAATAATACATTCTTCAGTAGATATCACTTGTGTGATAAATTTCATAATCTAAGTACTGCGATATCTCCTTAGGAGATACCGCTTTACATGAATTGGTCAATTAAAGAGGTATCTCCTTAGGAGATACCGCTTTACATGAATTGGTCAATTAAAGAGGAACTGCTTTCTTTTTTTTTAAAGAAACCACTTATTTTAAGTAAAGAGTGACTTTTTAAAAAACCCAAAAGAAACTGTTGTTATCTAATTGACTTTGAAGGACATACTGGGTCAATATATAGGACTTTGCAATAGCTAAACTGCTGTAAAAAGAATGATGTTTCACTACACAATAATGTAAATAGGTTCAGTAAAAGTGAAATCTATAGGAAAGATTTTTTTTTTTTATTTGTGCATGTATAAGAAAGGATTGGGTGATAAATAAAATCTCGGGTTGTTTTACTTTATCAACTTGTGTTGATATTTTTTGATATCAAAAAACACTAGTAGGAGATTCTATATGTACATGTACTTCAACTTTCTAAGCAGACAAAACAAGTTTTCCTTTGTGTAGGAAAGCTAAATTAAATTGAAACGATACTTCCTGTAGCCAAAATAGGTCTATATTCTTATTCTAAATTAAAAGTCGCTCTAAAATGACAAATATGAAGAGCCTAAGTCTTTCAGAAGTAATCTTAATCAGGCCCCGAGTTCACGAAGAAAAGTTGAGCAAATACTCAGCTTGAGTATTCTATTTAACCACGTCATCAATAACGTCATGTTATTTGTTTTCAATGCTACAAGCGACTGGGGTCAGCTCTAACTATTAGCCAATGAAAACGCTAGGAATAAAATCTATTTTTAGATCTGGTGTTTTACACGGTAGAATTAGGGGGTTCAATAAGAAATGAATGGAATTGTAGTAATAACTATATTATTATTATTTTTACTTTATTTCCACTTGCCATTGAACAAATACGTATGAACAAACCAATTGAATTATTGTTTTTATTCAATGAAAACTCCACGGAAGATGCTGCTTATAATTGGGTCAAATGAACAAGCTATCATCTTTTGTATTATT
Source organism: Patella pellucida (assembly GCA_917208275.1). Classification (NCBI taxonomy): domain Eukaryota; kingdom Metazoa; phylum Mollusca; class Gastropoda; family Patellidae; genus Patella; species Patella pellucida. The sequence goes on along the minus strand of OU795041.1, from coordinate 38,081,126 downwards.
TTATAATTATATTTTTTCACGAAGGGAAGGATGGTAGAAAGGCTTCTACAGCCTAATCCTTTACCCTTCTTAAATAAAGTTATATTATTATGACATTCGCCGTAACGAAAAATATAAACAAACCCATTCCAACGTCGCCTGCTATGCTTGTCACAAAATAATTGGTCAAACGCAGAGTAGATGATTCTAATAGAAGAATGTACGAATAGGGAGGCTACTTTATTTGGGAAAATAAAGGGATGTGGTACCTTGGGGAAAATTTCCAAAATGAAAGAAAATGGGTGTCGTAAGTTTAGCTTATTAGGCCTATTTATTAATTTAGACTAGTCCCTAAATCTATAGCCTACAGGTAGGCCTACTATCTTATTCACACAAATCAAATCAAATCAATATTAAAAGTTCAACAAGTTTAATCTTTATTAAAATAGTGATACTTAGTAATATAAATACTAATAATATAGTGATAGAAGTTATTAGATAAATATCACATTCACACTAATCACGGTCAAAATAGGCCTATAAGTAGGCCTATAAATTAAAATACAAATTGTAACTAAATCTACCATTCAAATATTGTTTACTATTTCAGACAATTTATAACAAAAAAGAGGGGCATTGGAAAAGTAAAAAAAGTATCATAACTGTAACATAAAACAAAGAAGTAGGCCCTATGTCTAACTAAGTAATAACATTGTGTGTAAGATTTAAATAAGGAACTGACAGTTAAAAAACTAATTTAAATCTATTTAAAAAATACAAAGCTTCAATGTTATGAAATTAATGCAGATTTAAAAATCATAAATACTTTATTTATAAATAATTGTACTATTAGTATTAGCATAGACCTACTATTAATAAAATATCTGTCAAAATTTTAGCCTTAAGTACGCTTAGCAGCTTTCTCAAATATTTGAGAACTTTCTCAACTTTGAGAACAAAAATGTTTTGTGAACTGCGTTTATTTTGATAATTTTTGATTTGAGAATATTCTCAAAATTGAGCATAGATTTGTACTTAAGTATGCTTTGTGAACTCGGGGCCTGATTGTCAAAGCCCTATATTACAATTTGGGAAGTGGAATAACAATTTTTTTCTAATTTGGGAGGCATAATAAATTTAGAACGGTATGAAGAAGATGCAAAATTATTTTGAGGGCCGTTTAGTCCGGCCTGAGGCTAGTGGGGGGGCCAAGCCGCCCCCCTATGGCCGTTCCTGTCGGAATTTTTCTGTCTGCGTTGGAAAAAAATTTGCTGGTTAGCTATGCTCGCATTTTCGCCGGGAGAGTTTTAGTACGACATATCCTCTCAAATTCGGCCGAGAGATAGTTAATGTCGGCTGGAAACTCTTAATTTTCTGACACATTTGCCACCTGCCTGTCATAGAGGCCTAAATTCACTCTCACGGCTTCTAATTTTCGTGCTCTCCCCTCCTCCTGCTTACGACAGTCAGCGATGACCTTCGTTCATTGATTTTTTTGTTGTTGGAAATTTATCTCCCTCGACCCCCTGGCTTCTGGCTTCGGGCCTGCGTATAGGTCATTTAGAAGTTATTTTAAGATCAATGTGAACAGTCAACAATTTTGATAATAGCCATTAAAACTCCCATCACCACACAGATTTCAAGTGCGAATTAAAAATATAAGACCCCATATGCACAAGATGGACCTTAATGTGAGTTATTATATGGTAAATGAAGTTTTTTTTTAATCAGTTTCAAAATTTTAACCTCTGACCCACATGGCCAAAATTGAAGGAGAAAACAATTAAATTTTGTGAATTTTCCGTGTGAATGAATTTTGAGGCTGAATATTTTGAAAAGTAAATATATATTCAATCGACTCAGAATGTTTTGTAAATTGATAAAATACCAACAGACATTAACTATACCAATCTTGGAGGTTATGTATAAAACAGTGACTTTGCCAGAGGCTGTGGAAATCGGGAAAAAAAGTGAATAGTTCATTTGTTCCGCATTTTGCCATCTGCTGGTCCAAAATGTTTGAATCACACATTAAGTGTGATGCTAAATTCATAATCTTCACCAAAAGTTGTCTCAGATTACGAAGTGAGAGAGTTGTACTCCAATTACAAATGTGAGTTTAAAGCAATTGAAAACCTGAGAAAAACTTTTCAATTTATAGTCTGTTTCAGTACCCTGATTTCAAATGGCCATATCTCAGTGAGTTTTTTATCTAGAGAGGTAAAATGTTCCGTTTTGTTAGGTTAAGACTTTATACTATAACATTTATTTTTTATAATTATCTTGGAAGGGAGCATTTTCCCAACTTTCTGAAAGTTGGTCCAGTTGACATGGAATGACCCATATATATCTTTGTGTGTACCCCATGCTGACAAATGGTATTGACATGTGAATTACAATACCCTACATATCAAAACATGACTCTTACATTACATTTGTGTTTTGAGAACTTAATACTTACATGGAACATATAGAACAGAGGGAGGAGGGGGGTATTGTCACCCCGTGTGGGGGCAAAATCTGAGTTGACTTTTCTAGAGGCATTTTTCGTGAGGAATCTGAATCTGGTAGGTAATAAGCCAAGTGAGGGGGCTTTTCCGAGATGAGACAAATATAATACAGTAATATAATAAAAACAATGAGCAGTGATGCCACCAGCATACCTGTGACGTCATTGGGGTCATGATTCATATATGTGTTGGGATGTCATTAGGGTTGGGTAAATAACAGCGTTATTTCAGTTATTCAATAAAGACTTGTGGTTTCTAAGGCCATTTTGGACGCTGAACACGAATCCGGATTTTTGATCTAGGATGACCCTTGACCCTGGATAATTCAATTTATTCAAAATGGCGGCCAAACTTCATGGTTTTGGACAAATATATCATAAAAACACCCTCAAATATCTCTATACATAGGTTTCAAAAGCAGGAAAGACCGAAAAACAACATTTCAGAATAAAATTCATCGGAACTTTTGACCAGGATGACCTTTGACCCTGGAAAATTCAATTTATTCAAAATGACGGCCAAATTTGATACTTTTTTCATGTTTTTAGTCAAATATATACTAAACATACGGTCTAATTCCTCTACATATAGAGTTAAGAGGGAGGAAAGGAAGATAATAACATTTCAGAACAGTTGTAAAGCATCTAAGCTTTCAAACTATCAAAAACTGTGAAAAATCACGAGAAAAGATTCATTTTGTAGCAAAATTTGACATTGTTTTTTAAAATAATGCTTTCAAGATACAAACGCCTGACATGGTAAACAAATTTTCGCACAACAGTTCAGTTTATATCACCAAATACTCCTCACAGAAATTATAAATGTCAATAGCAATGTCATTTTCTGGCCTTAACGCGTTCTTTATAGAGTTCCTAATCCTACCTAGTTGAATTTATTCATTTCTAAAATTGAAATGACCCGTCTGCGGTCTTTCACACGTTGCTGTTGTCTACTACCAGGTGCAACTGTTAGCCTTAGGTAGTCTTTTTCTTGTAGTAAATCCTTTTTCAGATGGACTGTCAAGAAGTGGAAGAATGTTAGCTGCTTGTGGTCCATCATGCTCTTTGCATTGATGAATGATTAGAAATAATCGTGTGTTCTTTTAACGCTTTAATTGTGTCTTTTTCTAACTTTTAGACAATTTCAAAATTAGCCATAAGCCCTTCTTCAATTTCCTTGCTGCCACTGTACTAGCGTCTGACTTACTTTTCTTCTTCACTCAGGGATCAAAGAAACTGGTATGGTGTGAAAGATCTATTCAAAACAAAATTGCCGGAAATAGGGAGTCCCTGCCAGATGACCTAAAAATTTGAAATGGTAAAGATTGTGTTATGCCGAGAGCGTAGATTCCCTGACTATATCAAAGATGCTGCCCCTCTTCCAGCTTCAGAGGATAAATAGCTCCCTGAACCTTCCAAACTAGGCTACGCACCTTTGTCGAATTTCGGCTGTGAGTGATAGTTCGCCTGGTTTTACATAATTTGTAATGTCCTTGAGTGAAGCCCATAAGTCGGACGCTACCAAGAATGCTGGAGAAGGGCATTATAGCTACCCTGAAATTGTCTTAAAAGGTTAGCCTTAGTGAATAAGACGCCATTCAAGGATAACAAGAACACACGAATATTTCAAATCACTGATCAGTGCAAGGTTAGAGAGCTCCCCGACTCTTCTAAACTAGGCTACGCACCTATGTCGAATTTCGGCAGCAAGTCAGATTTTGCGTGGTTTGACAACAGGGTCAAAGTAAGGGGCTTTACATAATCTGTACAGTCCTTGAGTGAAGCCCATAAGTCGGACGCTACAGTGGCAGCAAGAAAGCTGGAGAAGTGCATTATGGCTACCCTGAAATTGTCTAAAAAGGTTTGCCTGGGTGAAAAAGACGCAATTCAAGGATAAAAAGAACACACGATTATTTAAAATCACTGATCATTACAAAGAGCATGATGGACCACAAACAGCTAGTCTTCCACTTCTTGACAGTCCATCTGAAAAGCATTTACTACAGGATATCATTTCAACATGAAGAAATTCAACTTGGTAGAATTACGAAACTGTATAAAGAATGCTTTAATGCAAGAAAATGACATTTGGTGATATAAACCGAAATGTTGTGTGAAAATCTGATAACTATGTCAAGCGTTTGAATCTGGAAAGTATTGTTTTAAAGGAATGCTCCACTCATCAGAAACACATAAAAACATGGTCACTAGTTAAAAATTATTAAAACAATATATTCAAAAAAAATCAGTGATATTCATTGAGGATTTATCTTTTTATTGCCATTTTTAAAATGAAACTGTTCGAATGATGCGCGAGTCGCCATTTTGAGCGATCACATGATGTTCATGATGTCACATGTGCGTACACGGCTGATAAACAATTCAATCAGCTGCTCCAAAAACATGGAGGAATTCTTCTCGGATTCGTCCTCAGATGCTGAAATTATTTGCGATGTTCAAACGTTAAATGGAGGAAACCAGCCTTACAGGTTCGAGCCAACAGGAAAGAGTCATGCAGAGCTCAGTGATAGCGATTGTTATTAAATCAAAGAAATTGAGGTTATCATTCAAGGTCTAATCCCGATATTTTTTTTGAGAATAAAACTGCTTAATTTTGTATTAAAATCCCTTAAATTCCTTTAGCTACGGACTGAGCAACTAACTCAATATTTGTGATACGTTTTCAAACAACTTAAACCTGTCAATCTTCATCTGGAAATGGAGACCGATGTCCCAAGCTGTATTATGTGGTGTCTGCATAAAACTAGACTTATATTTTATAATAATAATGTGTAGGTGAAATTTACCTTTCGTTATCAAGTAGAGCACATGGGTCATTTACTATATAGACCTCTCAAGGAACAGAAATCGATTATCAGGTCACCCAACATAAAAACTGACCCGAAATCTTCAAATGGTTACGTGTCCAGATAAGCGGTTTTGGCGTTCACGTCCAAACGTCTCAATATTTTGAGCTGAAATTTATGACAGAAGGTGAATACACCATTCCTCTATATTTTGGGCACATAAATTTCATCATACTCCGACTTTTATTTTTGAGACTCTTTTGAAATCGGGATTGTCCCTTTAAGAAATTATGCTGTTATTTAGATCTTACCAAGTCTGGCATACATGATGTTAGCCTACACTAACTATACAAGTAATACAAGTAGGCCTACATATGCATCAGGGTTGCAATGCACCTACCTTATTTTTGCTCCTTGATGCCTGCCTTTGCCTCCTCCGTTTTGCACTGGCAGACGGAGATTTTCCGAGGGGTCAAAATGAAGGGGGTGTCTCGGGGTCAGCAAATACTGAAGGCACAGCTTCATCCTTCAGGAGGAGTCTATTTGCACAGCCAGCGTGATACTTCCCCCAGTTATCGTAATCATCTCTTACAAAATGCTGACTACAAACTAGAGCTTTAGCATCCTTCGGGTCGAGACAGGCACATTTCGATAGCCACTGCCTTCGAATGTGCTTCTTTTTGACATTGGTCGGTAGTTTGTGGAAATGTGCATTACGAGGATTATTCCTATCCGATGTTGTACAGTGTTTCGCAATACAATACGGCATTTTTTATCATAAACTTTCATAACTTTATACCATAACTTCGAACAATAACAAAATGGAGTAAGCACAACTGACATCACTGGTCGTAAAAAAGGTCATGTGACTGCGTGGTTTTGGCCAAAATGGCGGCTCCCATAACTTTAAGAAAAAAATCTTCGATTGAATAGCTCAAACTCACTCATAACAAAGTCAGATTTTTGTCAGTTTTTCAGGATACATTTATTTCGATCTGTTGCATCAAAATTATCTGAACTTGAAATTGAGTTTAATGAGCAGAGCATTCCTTTAAATAAAATGTCAAATTTTGCTACAAAAAGGGATATTTCGTAGTTTTTGATAGTTTGAAAGCTTAGATGCTTCATAACTGTTCTGAAATGTTGTTATTGTGCTTTCCTCCCTCTTAACCCTATATGTAGAGGGATTAGACAGTATGTTTAGTATATTTGACCAAAAACATGAAAAAAAACTTGAAATTTGGCCACCATTTTGAATAAATTGAATTTCCCAGGGTCAAAGGTCATCCTAGGTCAAAAGTTCCGATGAATATTATTCTAAAATGTTGTTTTTCGTTCTTTCCCTCCTCCGAAACTTATGTATAGAGATATTTGAGAATGTTTTTATGATATATTTGAGTTATCTCCCTTGCGCTAATAGGTGGCAGCTTGGAAGAGCTCAACAAAGTTTTCATCAATTTTTAGGAATAGCTACACCTGTGGATAAAGAAAATTAAATGGAAATGCTTCTCAGCCATTCAGGATTTATGTACTACTTAAAGTTTTTGGAAAATTTCATCAATTTTTAGGAATAGCTACACCTGTGGATAATGAAAATCAAATGGAAATGCTTCTCAGCCATTCAGGATTTATGTACTACTTAAAAGTTTTTGGAAAATTTCATCAATTTTTAGGAATAGCTACACCTGTGGATAATGAAAATCAAATGGAAATGCTTCTCAGCCATTCAGGATTTATGTACTACTTAAAGTTTTTGGAAAATTTGTGTACTTTTGTAATTATGACAGTTTTTCTCCATTTCTTTTGTGCTTGGCAAAATTTACTCACATTTTCAACAATGAGTGTGAGATATTCTCACCAGGAGTTATTGACTATTAACACAGAGGTTGAAAAATTAATCCTGACGTATTTAACAAATTACAGTCAATTGGAATATGTGCCGTTAAAAAGACTAGAAGAAACAGAAGAGGGGTTAAAAAATTAAAGCCAGAAAAAAGTCTAGTTTACAATCAAGTTGTAAAATTTGCCTGATTAATGTGAGATCCATCAATGATAAATGTTCAGATCTAGCTGAATACTTGCTTGAAAAGGAGTGTGATATAAGCCTACTGACTGAAACCTGGTTAAATAAGTCAAACAGTGCTCAGATAAAAAGTGAACTCTTAACTCATGGATACAATTTAGAACACATACCCAGGCTTAGTAGGTTCTTGGGGTTCTTTTTAAAATATCATATCAATCAAACATACACATAAACTCTTCGTCAAAGTACAATTCATTCGAAAATTTTGAATACACCTTGAAATCCGACGATAAGCTAACAGAATTATAGTAATATATCGCCCTCCTCTAAGTAAAAAGTCGAATACCAAGACATCTGATTTTTTCACAGAATTCTCAGAATATTTTGAAACATTAGTCCTTAAAAGTGGTAGTTTGCTGATTTGCGGTGACTTTAACTATCACATCGATAACCAAGACGACTATTATTCAAAGAGGTTATGTGATACAATAGATTCACTTGGACATACCCAACATGTTACCCTACCAACCCATACTAGGGGCCATACGTTAGATCTTGTGCTGACACGTTCATCAGATGTTGCTATAACAAATTTAGATGTGTGCGACCCACTTATCAGTGACCACTCTGCTGTTATATTCACCATCCCGTTCTTTACAGAATCAATTCCGTCTTCAAAACCAATCCTAATCAAAACTAGAAGTTTGAAGAAAATCGACACCATTCTCAGAAGATGTCATCCGAAGTAAACTAAACTCTGCAGCGAAGAGGTTCTGAATTTATATAATTCTGAGATTACTACGCTCATTAATATACATGCTCCTGAAAAGTGTCTAGAAATAAAACCAAATCACAATTCTCCCTGGTTTGATGGTTCTATTAAAGATGCATGACGTAAGAGAAGGAAAGCTGAAACTTTATGGTTAAAAACAAGACTTGTGGTTCTCAAAGAAATGTACGTAGAGGAACGGAAACAAGTATCTCACCTGATTAATGATTAATGTGAAGAAAAGGTCTTTTTATAGTCAGAAGATTCAAGATTGTGGAAGCGACTACAAGAAATTTTTTACCGTCACCAACTCGCTATTAGGTCGCCAAAAGTATGACAGCTCTTTACCATCTCACACATCCACCCTAAATCTTGCTAATCACTTTGTTAATTATTTCAATGAGAAGATTCAACGAATTAAAACAGATATCTTGGAGGTACAAGCTTCATTGACAACACCAGTGGAATCTTACAGGACTCAAACACATTGTCTGTTCCATGTATTTGACCAATACACTCCAGGTCAACTGAAGAGAAGGTTATCCAGTCGGCAAATTCAAAATCGTGTCAACTTGATCCACTACCAACCAGCCTACTGAAAGAGACCATAGATGCATTCTTACCGGTTCTCAGTAGAATAGTGAATACATCCCTACAAGAGGGTAACTCAAGGCAGCTCTGGTGAAACCCCTCCTGAAGAAAACAAATTTGGACCCTGATATCTTATAGACCTGTCAGTAATCTAAGTTTCATTTCAAAGCACTGCACGATCAACTTACGACGCATATGAATAAATATAACCTAGACAATGTTCTCCAGTCTGCTTACAAGAAGTTCCATAGCACCGAAACAGCATTGCTAAAAATCACCAGTGATATTTATAGGTCAATCGATGATAAAAAATGTGTGTTACTGGTTCTGCTAGATCTTTCTGCAGCGTTTGATACACTCGATGTCACAGATCTACTTCAAACCCTGGAAATAGAGATCGGATTGCGCGGAGATGTTCTGAAATGGTTCCACAGCTACATAACAAAGCGTCAGCAGGCTATCATCATAAATGGTACCAAATCAGAGTTGTTACCTATGCTTTATGGTGTTAGGCCCAGTGTTGTTTGGTCTTAGCATGCATCTTTATGCAGATGATATGCAGTCCTATCTGTCGTTCGAACGGAAATCATCAATCCAAGCTGTAGGCAACATTGAGCAATGTCTTGAAGAAATTCATAGAGGGATGTCTTCCCACTTTCTCAAACTGAACCCTGAGAAAACAGAATTTCTTGTGATAGGAACACAGTTCCAACTTCGAGAATTTGACACACCTATCCTCAACTTTCAAAACCAGTCTTTAATCCCCACTTCATCCGCCAAAAACATCGGGGCTGTGATTGACAACAACCTATCCTTTAATGCCCATATCAAGTCTGTCTGCTCAACATCTTTCTATCATCTCACTAAAATAAGCAGAATCAAGAAATACCTCACTCCAGATACAGCAGAGCTACTCGTCCACACCTTTATTACAAACAAATTAGATTATCAAAACGGACTTCTATATAACCTTCCTAAATATGTGATGTGGATTTTAGCGCTTTATAAGACTCCTTATTATTATTATTATTATTATTAAATATCAGATCGAGAAATTACAAAGAACGAAAAAATCAGAACACATTACCCCGAAATTATTTAAATTACATTGGCTCCCAGTCAACCAGAGAATCACATTTAAAATCCTACTGACAACCTAAAAAGCCCTAAACGGAACTGCACCTCAATACCTCTGTGACTTAATAACTCCACATAAACCAACCAGAACCCGTATCGCATCAGAGAAGTCAAGGCTCCACCAACCTGCAACCAATCTAGAAATGACAAAGAGATCATTTTGGTATTCGGCACTGTTCCTTTGGAATTCGCTACCACAAAGCATTAGACGATCAAGCTCAATAATGATTTAAAAACATTATTATTCAATGAAGCTTTCCCTTACCAGAACTGAAAACTTTATGTGAAAGCGCAATAGAAACATTAACTGAGTGTTTTTGCGCTATATAAATGTAGTGTTTATTATTATTATTAAAACCATGAAGTTTAGCCGCCATTTTGAATAAATTGAATTATCCAGGGCCAAAGGTCATCCTAGGTCCAAAATTCCGACGGATTCGTGTTCAGTGTCCAAAATGGCTCTAGAAACCACAAGTCTTTATTGAATAACTGAAATAACGCCGTTTTTACCCAACCCTAAGGACACCCCAACACATATCATGAATCATGACGTCACGGGTATGCAGGTGTTATTGCTGCTCATTGTTATTATTATATTACTGTATTATAATTCTATACGGTTCTTTCGTTTTTTGGCCTTCCGTGACCTTTGACCTCGATTATCTCGGAAATGCACCCTCACCTGGCTTATTACCTACCAGATTCGAATTCCTCACGAAAAAAATTAACTCAGATTTTGCCCCCAAGAGTTTTAAAAGTTATCAAGGGGAAAAACTATTACTTACTGATGTTCTTAGCACTTTTTTCTAAAGCCTATTAAGGGGAAAACCTCTTACTTACTTTTTTTCTTAGCACTTTTTTCTAAAGCCTTTTCTTTAGCTTTACGAGATATCAGAGTTCGGGGAGTAGAAACTTCCACTTCCACCGGCACATATGGATCAGAAATAACACCCAAGTCAAGGTCAACTGATTTACGGCTCTTTTTAAGTTTCAATGGTTTGACTTTCACCTTGTTTTGAATCAATTTCTTTTTAATCACTAATGGGGGTATCTTTTTTGTACTTTTATTTTGTTTTTTCACAGTATATTCAGCACTGACATCAGAATCACTATTACTCTCAGTTAATAATAAGTCTGACATTTTTTGATCACTTTCTTCTTCCTCCTCAGAAAAGGACATGGTATCCTCCTCCTTTGGTTCTGGAGGTTTCTTTATGATACGACGCCGGGGTTCTGGTATATATTTTGGTAACATTGGCTTTTTGTGAGGAATACTATTAACACTGGACAATGTCTCTGGTTTTTTACCTTTCACAAAATTGATGAAGGATTCATTGAAAGCATTGTGTGGAGGGGCCACTTTTTGAGGTTTAGCATTCAATTTAATATCAGCCTGTAAGCGGGGGGGTGGTTGACAAAAGATGGCCAGTTCATCATCTTGTTCAACTGGTAATGTACACGTTAGTTTGGGATCAGGAGCTCTATAACGTCTGGCTGCTGAATCCTGGTCAAGGAGCGAGGTAAATGTTGATTCATCGATTGTTCCAAGATGCATCGGATTGTTCATATCAACATGCTCCATTCCAGGGGCCATTCCATAATGAGTGCCATAATTAGCCATTTCTAACATTGTAGTATGAAAGTTTTGTCGATCAACCATCATATCTCCAGTAAAAGTTTCAATGTTAGGGTTGGTTTGACTGTTCAATTCTTCTAAGAAGGTTTGTCCGGCGTAACCATTTATGTCAAACTGATTTTGATTTGGTTGCATTTCATTTTCAGAAAACACATTGCTCATCAATGAACCAGGTTCTCTGCAGGACCTTTGACCTGTATCATGTGTCTGTCTGGATAATATGCTAACTTCTATCATATGATTGACAGGAAGTTGAGGTGATGTGTTAACAAGTGGTGATATTTGAGGGTGAACTGAATGAGATGACAGATTGGGCAAATGATCTGTTGCAGGTGAAGAATGAATGGAACTTTGGGCATTTTCAGGAAGAGATGATATTGATGAATGCCTACTTAAAATGTCTTCAGTCATATTAGGTATTCGATGCATCGGTACCATTTCATCTCCTAAATTAGCAGACGACTGCAACTGTTCCACCATATTACCTTGCATCTGTCGGTGTATAGGTGACAAAGGAGTATCACTAGTAGATCTGGAACTAGAAGATTGGCTATATGGTGGGTGATGTAATGTGTTTCGATAAGGCTGAGACATATCTGAGGCAAAGTTTCGATTAGGTGGTAGGTTTATTGTTGAAGTATATGACGTTTGAGAAACATTGGGGATGTAGCTTGGGTTTGATTCTGATTTCCTCTTTCGCGGTTTCCGACTCTTTGGCTTAGTTGTGGAATCTGGTACTGCTTGAACTGGAGTTGGTGCTGGAGTGTAGGTTGAACTGGTCATTGTAGTTTGAGGACTTCCCAATGATATAGGGAGAGTTTGAGGACTTCCAACACTGATTGGCGACTGCTGCATAGGACTGAGGTTAGATTTCCCATTGTGGACACTAGAGCTTTTCTGCTGGGAGTGTGAGATTGCGCCTATATTTGATAGAGGACTGTTCACAACTGAACGCTCAGATCGAGCATTCATATGGTGAAGCAAACTTGATGATTCTTTGATCATTCTCTTGTTAAGTTTATCCATCGCATGTTCATTGATCAGAAGATCTTTTCTACTTGGTCCTCGAGTCTTTTCAATATGACCTGTAGTTTCAATACTTTCAAGATCCTGCAAGGACACTGTATTAAACGGGTCTGTGGTTTGATGCTGTGGTGAATGTGAAACAGGGGTAACAGGGCTCACTGGATCATAATTCATTTCTGGATGTAGCTGAGAGGAGTAGATTGGATTATTGGACGATAGACTGCTATAGCCAGTGGATGTTAGGCTGGAGTAGGAACCATACATCTGAGAATTAGATGAAAGATCCTCTATTTCTGGAGGAGTGGAAACCACAGGATGTGATGTGCTTCGAGATCTCGAGGTGTTAGACGTCACATATGGTGATGGTGGGGGTAGGGGGTGCGGAGACGATTCCAAGGACTTGGATCTTGATGAAAATACATCATCTGAAGGATATGGGTTTCGACTCATTCGACCACTGCTGCCACTACTGTGAGCCGGGGGAGGGGCAAGTTGACTTGACTGAACAGATGTGGTGAAGGGGGGTGAGAGTTCGTTAAACTGTACAAAGTTTGATAATCCCCATCCTTTTAAATTGCCTTCTGCAGCAGCTTGTGACGATGAAAATGCTGTCCCAGCCTCTTTCTCAGTTTGGAAATAACCTGATTTATGGGTTGGGTTGGATAAACTTGAACTGGGTGTTGGAGTACTAACAGAATACCTTGAGCCAGAGTATCCAACATTCATATCTGATACAGAGCGACCTGAACTTTCCAAAGCAAATGGGCTAGCTGTGGAAGTAATAGCTTTGTAAGGAGACTGTCCAACAAAAGTCGCTGCCTGCAAGCTATTGATTGGATCAAGAAACTGTGAGACAGGATTATGCAATGGGTGGCCATGGTAGTTTGGTATCCCCGGTAAAGACCGTGTAGTCAATCCACCATGAGCAGAAAGGCCAGCTGGCAGGCCCAGACCTACAACAAAAAAAATAGTATTTGTTTTTATATTCTAAAAGTCAATATCAATTTAAAAAATTTCATTGGCATTCATTTAATTTGAATCACCAAGCTAATATATTAAAGGACAATATTGGTGTCAGCACTGTCAGCCATTATTATATATGATAGAACTGGTTAAACACTTTCCACATATAATTTTCATGGTCTCATATAACATCTATTCATTTTCAATGGAATTATCAGTGAAATAAAATTCAACTGTGTGTCTAGTTATCAGCAAAATAACTCTTGTATGTCATTTTTGGCATCACTTCCTGATTTGTCAAATGTCCATTATGCATCTACAAAAGCAATAAATTATATTCAGAATGCATGTTAAAACCAGTTCTGTCACATGTAATAATGATTGACCCCAATATTGTCCTTAAAGTAAATTTTAAATAAAGGTACACTAGTATGAAACAAGCAGCTGTCATGCAAGATACGCCAACATTTTGCAAAAGATGGCAGAGAACACGTTAAAAAGAAAAGATAGGTTGACAGGCAACGAAACATACACCCACAGAAGCTAAATCGTACGGCAGTCAGTCTATAACGTTTATAGTGTGGTATGACATGTAATCAAAACAGCCCCCGTAGGATTTGTATGCTTAAATTGATTTTTTTTTTTGTTTAGAGTTAATTAGGGACCAAGCTATCCAAAAATGTAGGGGTTCAATATTCAAATTTTCAGACTTCCGTTCTGGGGGAGAATACCAATTTCCGGTGTCAAACTTGGATTGTTTTCTGCCAATAATCGATGGGTTTTCATGATCTGAAGTTCATTCCTGTGTTTTTTCATCATGCCGACTACATTTATGATACGCCTAAATCAAATGGAAGAAGTACATTGTATTCATTGACTTCTGGTGGAGAATACCAATTTCCAGTGTAAACTCTGATTGTTATCAGCTGATAATCTTTGGATTTTCATGATCTGAAATAGTGATGTGCGGTTTTTAAATTTACTTTCGGTTACGGTTTTCGTTTTTTCTGAGGCAAAAAACCTCGGTTTCGATTTTCGGTTTTTTTATTCATTGAAACACTGTATTATGAATGTACTGATTTATGGTTGTCTTATATGAATACTTGGAAGATTGAAAACAGATCAAAAAAATTGATGTAAATAGTAAACAACAAGTATTTTTTACTGTTATATGACTTTAATTTTGACTAGTAGTAGTAATAACAAAGTTACTGTAAAAAAGATCTGACAACACACACAACAGTATAATAATAAATTAACATAACGAAAAAATACCAATAACAATAAAGTAACTGTAAAAAAATCAGGTGAACTTTGTCGAACACCAAATCAAAATTGCATAACAAAATACAATCCAACAAAACATACGCATTGCCGTTTTCGGGTGTTGTTGTTCTAACCTTACCTGACGCAAAATAGTTAAATATTCTCTGTCATGCTTGCATTTTAGGATGTAGCAGAATATGTTCTTTTTTACAAAGATTACATCTATCTACATTTTGTGTCATCAAATCTTTAATAGTGATCAAGCCATGTGGAAATATTTTATTACAGGGAGCCATGGTTCGTTATTGACAACTGGCTTCGGCTTGCATAAAATTTTGGATTATAATCCGAACCGAATTGAGAAAATAAATAGTCTAGGCCACCCAGACTTTTTAAAAAATCTATCACTCTATACACGCGGGGTTTGGCTGATCGAAAATAAAAACGAAAGTGGCGGTTGCATTAAAATTTTGGAATTATTAAGTAAACGAAATACGGTTACATAAAAATTAGGAATTTGGAGAAAAAAAACGAAACGCACAGTTACTTTTTTTTATCGGTTCGGTTTATATGTAGAAACCGATACCATACGGTAAAACCAAAAAAACGCACATCACTAATCTGAAGTACAGTCTGGGTTTTATTTCATGCCGACACCATTTATGATACACTTTAGCGAATAGAAGTAAAATAAGAAATCTATAAGTGGCGAGTAGCCGTCCCAGATTTCTCTCATGAAGCTACTAATTTCCTTTATTTTGAACTCATCAGACTTAAATGAAATTGTGCGGATCTATCACTTATTTCTTCTGTTGTTTTTCTAAAATCATCCGAAGTAATAGCACTAGGGTTTTCAGTGATATTACGAAACTTAAACACCATTCCTCGTGTTTAGAATTAGTGGACCGACAGTCGTTATTGTGGCTATGTGCCAAATATGTAGACAAGAAATGGTAAATGGAGATAAAGAATTAGGGGACCCTTCGGGACTAAATCTTACAAAATTGTATAGCCTTCCGATGCAAAAGATCTTAAAAGTAAATGTAAATCCATTTCGATTAAAAATGGTTCAAAGATATCCTGCCCCTTGACATATCAATTATGTCTCAGTCGGGATAAGTCATTGAAAGCCCAATTTTTAGTATCATAACGTTACCTCCATTGCTGCCTTCTAAATGATTTGATTTGGCTTTTTGTAGGATGTAGGCTACGGCATGGGCTATTTCCGAGTAGGATAATATATGCCATTTCTCTTGGGAGGGCTTACTGAATGGTTGGGTCATAAACCGTTATATAAACAATTGAATTTCGCTTTGGTGAGGTAAAAATAATTTTCACTCGCTTTGAGCGCTCATATTTTTATAAGGCTTATAAGAATCAGAATAACCCTTTCATCTATACGATTATGGTGATCTAATCTATATTAGTTTTGAAACTACTATTCAGATACAAAATAAGGGTTATTCAAATCATTTTACTTTCCGTTTACTATTCGTTGCAATACATTCTGGCATTACGTTATTTAGCCATTTTTACATCTGATTACTTTGTCTGAGCATAAATGTCAACATATGCGTATTATTTAGTGAAAGTAACTAATAGAATTATTAATGCAGTGCAACGAAACAGTAGTTTAAATAAAAAAAATGTTCATTCATTCCCTGCGTTAGTTTGTGGCTAGTTACTATACTTTTAACGTTAAACTGCGGCTAAAGTAAGGCAGAAGACTCAAACAATTCATTTGCAAATCAAAAGTACAATTTCATACTCGGAATACACAGACACTCATAAACATTGAAACAGTTAAAAAAAGTCAACATATGCGTATTATTTAGTGATAGTAACTAATAGAATTATTAATGCAGTGCAACGAAAACAGTAGTTCAAATAAAAAAAATGTTCATTCATTCCCTGCGTTAGTTTGTGTCTAGTTACTACACTTTTAACGTTAAACTGCGGCTAAAGTAAGGCGGAAGACTCAAACAATTAATTTGCAAATCGAAAGTACAATTTTATACTCGGAATACACAGACACTCATAAACGTTGAAATAGTTAAAAAATTATGAGTATATGAACTTTTGATGTAACTTTGTTCAAGAATTTCACATCTCTGAATAGTATTCAGATAGCCAACAAAAGTATTCAGATCACAAATCTTGATCCGATTTTCAACACTAATCTAATAATCTATATGGAATCAAAATTGTCTTAATTTGCTATTTAAATTCCGGAGAATTTTGACTCCGGTATAAATTTGTTGTTCAATTATGAAGTAGTTTGTAATGGCTGAAGGCAGAACAAACGCTTGCTTTCTGAACTGCAGATATACTCCGGCAATGTTCTGGTCGTAAATCTATCTGAGTCATTTCGGTAAAGGGTCAACTTCTCACTAGGTAATGACTGACTCTGGGTTCGGTTCCTCGCTTGAGGTGACCAGAGTTATGAAATTCTTAGATGGTAAGGTTACTCAGCAGTGAAGTATAATAAAATTATAGTAGCCGTCCCAGATTTCTCTCATTTTGAACTCATCAGGCTTAAATGAAATTGTGCAGATGTTCCCTGTATATAGTCGTCAGGTACCAGAGCACGATAGTGATCTCGGATGGACCTGTGCCATGCTGTATCACCGTAGCAACTGCTTCCGTTTAATGGTGAACAGAGAGACGACTAAAGAATTGCTGTTATAAAATGCTTATTCTCACAGACTCTAAGGCTCTCAACCCATTTGGGAATTATTTGGATAACCATACTGGGTTGTCGACTTTGGCGGCCATGGCCTCCGAATTTAAGAATTTGGCCGCAGATTTGTGGCCGATTTTAAAATATCCACGGCCATGTATGTATCATCGGGGGTTTAAGGACCTGCTTCTAATCCAACCTTCGACGATGGGTTGTATGTTCAATCTAATGGGGGTGTATGATTGAACATACAATAATTCAACAACTCACTTCTTCTTCGTATAATCTTATATTCAGTAACGATCTTAACAATAATAATATATACAATAATGATCCACAGGCTAGGTAATCTAATAAGGAACAGCATCTAAGAAATAACTTATCAGAGACCTGCCCTATAGTATATCCTGTTACCTGCCTGTGGTCAACTACCTAACATCTACAATGTTCCTCTAATATATCTAGAGGTTACTTAGTAACAATAAACAATATATAGATACGATAAACAATACATAGTAATTATATACATTTAAACTTAATAATATTTTATGGTTGTTAATGGGTAGTATTTAAGTGACATCCATTCATTCATTTACTAAGTTGAATAATGTTTCTAGATGGATTATCTCATTACTACTATAGTCTCTAATCCCTTTCATAGCTGACATTGATAACTTAATTACTATAGATAATCCATCTTGGGAACCAAGTTAAGGTATTAGTCTAGTGGGTGAATGGCTGCCTTCAAATACTACCTGGTCATTTATGGACTCCCCCTATTTAAGTGTCGACCTGACACTTAGACATTGTTTTAAGCTTTGCCCCCAACATCATTTTGGTAGGCCTATATTAAAGGAACTATGTCTGTAACTAAATAATTTTCATAATATTCGAATTCCCAAAGCCAAATCAGAATTTAATACCGATCGCTTTCAATAAATGTTCGATGTTATCTTGCCGTGAAACTATAGGATCCTAATATCCAATATTTAAGACATAATTAACATTTTATAATAAGTACCCTATTATGTTGGGTGTCATTTTGTAATGAACAAATAAAAACATATCCTACAACACAATGTGGCAGTAGTTAGTAAAGACGGATTCAAAAATGAAAAAAATAATATTTTAAACAAAATAGTGTTGAATGCATTAAGCAGGCACTAACGAATTAACGTTCAAATTGAACTGTTCATTTATTTCTGGTTCCTTAACAAATGAGCCACCAGCCCTGAAATAAAAATGTACCGTGCTTCTTAATGCATATAATAACTTCCTCTATTTGGTTCAGCCCTATTCTGATCTTGTTTTGCATGTCAGACGAGGATTATTCTTCCAAATTCTGCTGCTATTTGATCATTTGTCACTTGCTATGCACTTTTAAAATCTGCCTTGAAATTTAGAATGACACCTTTTGATTATATATATATATATACATTGTATTATAATATGGTAAAGTATGAAACACTCAGATTGTGAATACATATTCAATCAAAGAAAAACTATGAATATTCATCATTGAACACCAGTAAAATAGGTGTGATGTATATTATCACAATAGCCCCCATATCAGATAAATATAGCCCTCTCATAATTTTGGATTAATGTTCTCATGTAATGTATCTTTTACACACTCTTTTGGTTTTGCTAGTAAGATTCCTACTCTCGTTTATTCTTAAAAGGACTTGCCACTAGGCAGTTTGTTTGAAGGAATGAGATCAATTTGTTTTACCAAAAAATAATTTTGTTATAGTACTTATATAGCACTGATCGTCACCAATGATATATTAAGTATTTTTGTATGTTGAATCATTTGGTTAGCTAGGCCATTTGACTCTATATACCTCGATGTATGCCAATATATGATATGTTTTGAAATAAAAACTAAAAATATTTAGATCTCTTTCCTTATTGCAAATTTCAATCGCCTTTTACGATTCACAATTTAGCTTGCGGATGACGAATTCTTAGCCCCACGTCATCAGGGGTGAAATTGGGAAGAGATTAATTATTTCTCGCTTTCTTTGCCCTTTTCTTTACCAGTCCTTTTTGGGTTTTTGTGGCATGAAAATTTCGAATAAGATCTTGAGGCAAAAGATCCTGAACTATCCATTGGGGTCCTTTTACTTCCTTAAGTCGTGTCTTGTACCAAAATTGCCCTCTGTATTTTCTTGACTGCAGTATTTTGTCAATATGTTTATCTTCAAATTTTGTTTGTTGGATTTGTCTATTTTGTTTATTGTCATTATCAGTATTGTTATTAGTTTGTGCAGTTAGCTGACTGTTATTGTTATCATTATTTGAATTGGGGTGCAGTTGTGCATCAGCAGTTTGTGACAAATTTTGATTTATCTCCTCTGGATTTAGGTCTGTTTGCTGGTCTTCTGGTATCTCAGGTACATTGGTAGGGCGCCTTGCAGGATCAACGTAAGGCCTTAATCTGTCTGCATGAATGGGTGACTTGACGAGCTGGTGATCAGCGTTCCTTCTTAATTTATAGGTGTTGTTTTCAAAGTCATGACAGATATAATATGGTCCGGATTGATCTGGCCTGCAATAAGATCGGATTGCTGTCAGTATTGTTGAATTCATCCTTTCACATGCTGCATTTGTTTGTGGGTGGTAACTTGATGTATTAAGTTTCTTAACGCCCAGAAGTTTACATACTTCGTTGATCAATTTGCTCATAAAATTCTGCCCTCTGTCTGTCAGAATCTCCTTCGGTGTCCCATAGCGGCATATTATTTCTGCAAAAAGTATTCTCGCAATCACTATGGCCTCTGTTGACTTCAAAGGAAATGCTTCGACCCATTTTGAATAGGGACATACAATCAATAGAATTGAATGATATCCGTCTTTTGTTGTCTTCAGTGGGCCCAAGACATCCATATGGATTCTGCTAAATGTGGTGCCAATAGGTAGTGGACGAAGTGTGGCTGGCTTTTTATGGTAGTACGGTTTTGACGTTTGACAGGTTTCACATGACCGGACATATTTTTCTATATCTGAATACATTTTTGGCCAGAAGTATTTTAATTGTATGGCTTTTTGTGTTCTGTCTTGGCCTTGGTGACCTAAGAAGTCATGGTAGTTCTTTAAAATATCATCTCTCATATCTTGAGGTATGCATAGTTGTTTGACCTCTCTTTCTATTTTGGTACCTTTCCCTCGTGGTGAATGAAGATGATACAGTATGCCATTTGTTAGTTGGTAAAAGCCTTGTTCAATTAGGATTCTTCTGGCCTTTATTTCATCTTCTGGGAGAATGTCATCTTTTAGAAATTTGATGACAGCAACACAGGCAGAAATAAGAATGTATAAATGTGACCAAACCGTATATCCAAATGGTAAAAGATTTAGAGCATATAATCAATTTCGAGATCCAGAAACTGGTATACAGTATTTCCAGATTGAAAGAAGGATATACAGAACTAGAACATTGGTTGAGTGCTTCACTGAGTGGGAATGGATACGGAAAGTAATTAAAGAAGATCCAGAATTTTATCAGAGAATGTCACATTACAGAGTTCCGATGATAAATCTTAAGTTATGGAAACAAGTTGTTAATAATATGATTGATATCTAATATTCTGGTATTTTACTACAGCAATAGAAGAAAAATTGAAAAAAAAAATATACATTTATGATAGTATCTAATATGTTGTACATTATAATTTATTTTTATGAGTGTCGAGGTCGACACATCGTGAAGGGGAGGCATATATGACCAGGCATAGTATCTAATTTCTCATTGTTAATATCAATCAGGGTAGAAGCTAATTAGTTAAGTATTTAATCCTTTATTGTTTATTTATGTTATTGTCTCTAGTAGTGATAATCCTGTAGTATATGTTTTGATGTCAACATTTATAGTTAGAATATAAAAAGGCTAATGTACATCAATAGGCAAGTCATTAGGTCACCCGACTTAGAAGCAGCTACGTCGGTCATCCACTGTGCTGGAAGTGTACATTACATATATTGAATTGTTAATTGTAAGATATAAGTTCCAGTAATTAAAAGATTGAAGAACCATTCCAGACTTATTAATTATTGAAGAACCTAGCGGTTATATATGGCTGCCAATTAGTGCTGGGTGTTGATAGGGTTTTTTTACTATTGATAAACAGCATTGAAATTAGACGGGTCTGTTTTTTCTGTAGGACTCGCGGATTCCCGCACGGGAGGAAATTTCTCACGGAAAAAATGGCCACATCTAGTTTCACTTTCAAAGGGAGGTAAATCCTTTACTTCCAATTCATAAACAGATTGCAATGGTATCTGAGTACATGATGAGCGTACCAAAAAAAACCAACAGACCTGTACAAGGTTCTTTTACATAACTATTATTTTATCCAATGGTTAGTAAACGTCTGTTGACGTGATTTTGACCTTTCTCTGGCAAAGAGTAATATTTCATGCGTCGTGACTAGTGTGAAATCGGAAGCCATTTGACTGAAAATTTCCCGACTTTCAGTTTCAATCTGCAATTTTGGAATTACATTTTCAGTTCAATATATTTATGGCGATTGTCTTATAAATACTTTAATATCAACTTCAATATATGCAAATAATTATCGAAATATAAGCGCAATTACCGTTTATGTACACTGTTTGTACAGGAGACAGACACTTGCGGGAAAATACCGAATGTGGCGTCACGTTTGGGGGGATTTCTATACTAATCATTCTTAAAACGGTACGATAAGAATTATACACACCCCCTCCAACTAAAAAGATGTATTATTTTTGTAAAAGTAATAAAAAGATCTACAATAAACAGATTTATAACAAACATATTACATAATTCATGACTTGGCCTTGGAATTTCAATTTTTGGCCTTGGATAAATGTTGCACTTTAAAAACGAATTTCGAGCCCTGTGTGTGATGTACGTATTTAGATAGCATAATTTTAAACTTGTCCAGACATGCACACTTAGTCTACAAGTAAACTTAGTTATCAATTGCTATTTGGCAATTGTGTTGTCAGGTTATATTATCATGACGTGATAGAAATACCTAGTTGTCTTAACTAAGTTTTGGAATTGCGAAATATATCGCGTATATTAGCGCGGCAAAATGGCCGGGTCTCTAAACTGAGAAACCAATCAACTCTGTCGTTATAGGTTCTCCAGTACTAATTGTCGGGTAAGGAATATGATGTGAAGATTAAAGATAGGTTGCCTGGCAACGAAATTGTCCGGGCAACGTCAGATTAACAATGGTGGGGGGCCCCTGATCACCGAAGCCGGCAACCGTGAGTGAGTGAATGAGGCGTGAAATCCTGCAAGGGGGGGGGGGGGGGCGTTGGTGTTCTTGATACACACACACACACAGAAATTTTAAGAAATTGGAGGCTGGAATGTGATTTCCTGGCATTTCAGGCATTCTGGCGTAATTTCGGTGGACCAATCTATGCAAGTGCTATGAAATGATGGCATTTCTAGAGGAGGGGGCTAGACGCAACTGAGATTTTTGTGGGGGGCCCTCTTTATGTGGCATGTGGGGAGGCCTGGGGCCTGTGCCCCTTGGTTAATCCAGCTCTGCGTCCGAGCAGTCAACAAGAGTTGTCACATATTTTTACTTTTTTCGGTAATGAAAATATCTATAATACACTCAAATCTGATTATGTTTTTATTAGAAAATCATTAGAATTTGTTTGGCTTTGATAAAGTTCTCCTCCATGCTATGATGATCTAATAAATCATAATTTTTTTAGGACTGCCCATTTCTAAATAATTGTTTATGATGGCCATGGACAACTGTTTGATTTGTGGGGTGGGGGTAGCATGTGTGCATGGGGGGTGGGGGGTAAATGAGTTCACGTTGATTTAAATGATGATTTTCTTAGAGCTTGGTAAAATCTTTCTTTTTAATTCCACTGTACATCTCTAAAACAGTGTATAAGATTACCATTGTACGGGGGAGGGGATAAGGGGGTAAATGTATTTTGCCTTTGGGGGACAGAAACCACTTGGTTTAAAATTGACAACATGTATTTTTGTGGACTGAAATCATTTCGTTCATACTTGAGCTTAAAGTGGTATCTCGTTAGCGTTTTGTTGAAAATATTAAATTATAGTACTTTTCAAGAGATCTGGAAATTCAAATCAAAAACACAGTAACTCAGAGATATGTTTAGTTATTAGTTTATTCTTACTCTTTAACGGAAGATTCAAATTCAAAAGTTCATATGAGCAGGATAAATATTCTGTTGGTTGCTGACCAACAGCTCTCTAATTTTCACCAAGAAAATCTTTTAACTAGCGTCATCTACTGATGTGAGTCGCCTTTCGAGGTATTTTGTACCGTTTCCAGTTTCATTATCGATCAGAATTTGTATATTTAGATCATCGTTTGCGAGGAGAATTATTGGGATGTCTATTTCGCCCTAGCAATAACGCAAAATACAATATGTTTAGCACCTCCATTAATTTGAAATGCAAAGAGGAGCAGATAAGATATGTTGGTGTCATCGGGGTTGGTTGTCAGTTCTAGGATATTCTTGACACGTTCAATACTAATCTTGATATTTTTTGATCCCATCAAGATTGGTATTGAAAGTTTGGAGAATAACTCTGTTTGCGCTAATGACTATCTGACTTTCTTTTTCAAGAAAATCCCTACTTTCTAACAATGTTTAAAGAGCTGGGATGACGTAACTGCTGGTTTTGAAAAAATTGTACTGCGAAAACCGACCTAGATCAGTATTACACTAGAAAAAAGATCTTCTGGGAGAAATTTAATTGTGATGAAAAATAACAAAACTTTCTTTCTTTATTACCATATCTTGCCTGAGTAGTTTTTTGGTGCGATACAAGACTGGAATGAAGTTTTACAATGTGAATTGTAAAATATATGCAAGCTGTTGATCAGTCATAAAGAAGATATATTAGGGATCTGGTATCCTTTAACTTGGTTGTTTTGCTTTTTAATTAATAATAGCCTTTAATTTCAAAACATCCTTTTATAATTGATAATAACCCTTTAAATTTCAAAAATGGTTTAATTAGTACTATGGCTTAATTTAATGGTACACCATTTAATTTCTGCTCAGCTTGTAATTAAAGGCTTTAGATAATTAAATGGGTCATCCATTTCTAAACCCTTCTCTGAGAAATTAAATGGTGTACCATTTCTTATCTAAGACAATGTATATTCTAATTTCTTCATTTGTTCCTCGTAAATGGGGGCTTCTAATCTTGCTATTTTTATTTTATTTCATGTTATTTCTATTATTGTAAGGAATGAATGAATGAAATGGGGTTTAACGTCCTACTGTTATGAATTTTGCCCGGGCAGAGGCGCTACGGCCTACTCTTATATCGAATTCCAACTGCCAAGGGATCTATTACGTGCACTCCAATGTGTACACGGGACCTCGGTTTTTCGCCCCATCCGAACAACTAGGCAGCTGTCATTGTCAGGCCCTCCTTCTGCATCACTGACAAGGGGAAATCACGTCGGAAAATCGAGATGAACTTTCTCGGCCAATGCAGGGATCGAACACTTTACCTCCAGGCTAGCGAACCAGCGCCTTATCCACCGTGATCCCCTATTATTGTAAGGACAAATTTTTATTTCAACAACACTTAACATGTTTAGAATGAACATTGAACAAATTAAGAATTTGATATATCCACCTAGCAATCGTCATTATGATGTCGCCACTGTATGCGCAGCTATCCGTAGGGGAGACTGGGGTTGGTTGTAACAATATGAACCATAGGTTGCCAGGCAACGAAACATACGCCCACAGCAGCTTATTCGTCCGGGCAGTCAACAAGAGTTGTCGCATATTTTACTTTTTTCGGTAATGAAAGATTGGCCCCCGGATCCATTCACTTGATTTGATGATTGTTTAGTGTTTGCAATGTCTATTTTCTGTCTTGACCGCAGGTTTATCTTCTAGATTTTTTTTTTTGGTTTGTTTTGCGTGTAGTGCAGTCCTCCTGCATTTACTAATAGTGTATTATAAATTTTATAATACACTAAAATCTGATTAAAAGTAACAACTCATCATGTAATTATCAGAAAATAATTGGAATTTGTTTGGCTTTAACGTTTAGTATACGAAACATTTAATATTCTGGATTTAGCTGTTCAAATTATCATAATTCATTGAAACTCAAAAGACTTCGTTTCATGACCTTAAACACTGTGTATAAATTTAAAGTTAATCGGTTATTAACTTTAGCCTCTAGAGCGTCCACAAGATTTTTCAAGTGATCAATAGTAGGGTTCGAACCCCCAGATCCGTGACCAATTTCCGGGGAGGAAGGTTTGACGATTGATTTTGGTAGGGGGGACTGTTCTGAGGATTTGTGCAGTTTGCAACCTCTGGAAAGTGTGGGCAACTCTCAGGAGGGGCAAAAATCCAAGATGGCTGCCAAAATAGCACATAGACTTATAGTTGGGGGCAAATGTCATCAAACCTTCCTTGTAATATATCATTTTTATAGGTTTCGGGGTCGCTGAATCCATTAAGAACACTCCCAAGCCATTTTGATGCACCCATATTCCAATATGGCGGGAATGGTGAAAAAAGCGGAAAAAAATGTCATGTTTTCTGGTACGGCAAATATGAGCTTGTAATATATCGTTTTTAGGGTTTTCATGAATGCTTAGTTCATTTTTGATGGTCTCATGTCATGAAATCTACATTAGATATGTAATATGAAACCAAAGTCAGCGCACAGAAGATACAAAAATACAGAAAATATCATTATATACGCAATACATCATTCATATACGTGTAGCACCTACTAATATCATAATTTCTAAACAGTCATAGGCATATACCTTTCACACGAATCTTTCAAGACGACAGCCTTCAATCAGAGTCCGTGTCAGAAAGTTCTAAATCTACTGCACTGTCTGACTAAGATGTGTCACTAACATAGGTATCATTATCCTCTTCATCATCCCCAACATCAATTTCTACCGATGATCTGTGGCAAGGTCGGGTTTATATACCTTACAGGAACACATTCCCTCATTCAACTCCCATCCATGTCCGAGTGGATCAGCTACGTTACTGACATTGTAACTTAGCATGATATATGCTTGATAGTTCGCTCTGTTTATGTGATGTTCCAGACTATCTTAACGTTACTGACATTGTAACTTAGCATGATATATGCTTGATAGTTCGCTCTGTTTATGTGATGTTCCAGACTATCTTGAAAAGGTGGGATACGGCGTGTGCATTTGTTTATCATCTTTAGCCATTTGCTAACTCTACCACACGCTACAGTTGTGGATTTTTTTTGGCATTATAGATGCATCTCAGCACAAATTGTTCCATGGAGGCTACCAGGTTATCGGATACAGTTAATGCGACACCTAAACCATCTTAACAATGATGCATCTGTACTAAACGTGGACTTATATAGAGTCTTTTTGAAATGGCCAAAAAAAAACGACACTGTATCACAACCGGTTATCGAGTGGAACTGCACGATACGTAGCGCCACATCGCGTGGCAGTAATCTTTGTGCTCCAAAAATGGCCCTTTCATCTAACTGCTAGAGACCCTGGCTCTATACGAGAAACATAGCTTGATAAAACCAATACATCAGTATCTTCTGGGTCTGTAACTACAGGTTCATCATTTCCACTCGATCTCAGTTGTGCATACATGTTAAACCTGGGTGTGTTTTTACTATTTTTCCAACTCTTTATGTAGAAACGATGAAATGGGGTTTAACGTCCTACTATTATGCACCTAACCTTGGTTAATGGAAGACGGGATTATGTAGAAACACTTGTAGTCTCACTTTATTACCATCGTTTGAAAGGAAATTGGAGAATTCTCGAGCGCTCAGAAATTTACTATCGGCCTTGATATAAATGTTCTTGATACCAGTTTGCGTTCAGAATCTTTTGTCGAGATCGGAAGATCGCATGGGTCATTCACAAATATGATGGTTTTTGCTTTTGGGTGTGGCTTCAAATCTGTTCTCCAATTCTATGACTGGTAAATTTTATTCTAGCTTGCCACTTGATCTCTGGATTGAAATGACGATGAACAAGGGTTCGAAAATGAAAGAAGGGTGGATGCGCATCCTTAAAAAAGCGATTCCATCGACAGATGACAGACAGAAAGCAGACTGTAGTGTATACACATGGCATGATTATGTGGGGAAAATGTTTAATCTAGCTTTGAAACCATCGTATTTGTGAATGACCCATACGATCTTCCGATCCAGAACAGTACCAAGGTGGTACCAAGAACGTTTATATCAAGGCCGATAGTAAATTTCTGAACGCTCGAGAATTCTCCAATTGCCTTTCAAACGATGCTGATAAAGTGAGACTACAAGTGTTTCTACATAAAGAGTTCAATAAATTAGTAAAAACACACCCAGGTATTCAGCTCATTTACTATATCCGATAGAACTGTTATGATGTAACAGTCGACAACTGCAGGTTCCAACTTTTTTAATATGACCAATTAGAGTCGGACACTATTTTGTTTTACATTTAAACACAACTGAGATCGAGTGGAAATGATGAACTTGTAGTTATAGACCCAGAAGATTCTGATGTTTTGGTTTTATCAAGCTATGTTTCTCATATGGAGCCAGGGTCTCAAGCAGTTAGACCAAAGGGGAATTTATTAGTACACAAAGATTAGCCTACTGCCAAATGATGAGGCGCTACGTATCGTACAGTTCAACTCGATAACCGGTTGTGATACAGTGTCAGGATTTTTTTGCCATTCCAAAAAGACTCTATATAAGTCCACGTTTAGTACAGATGCATCATTGTAATGTTAGATGCTTTAGGTGTCGCATTAACCTGGTAGCCTCTATGGGACAATTTGTGCTGAGATGCATCTATAATACCAAAAAAATCCATAACTGTAGCGTGTGGTAGAGTTAGCAAATGGCTAAAGATGATAAACAAATGCACACGCCGTATCCCACCTTTTCGAGATAGTCTGGAACATCACATAAACAGAGCGAACTATCAAGCATATATCATGCTAAGTTACAATGTCAGTACTCGGACATGGATGGGAGTTGAATGAGGGAATGTGTGTTCCTGTACGGTATATAAACCCGACCTTGCCACTTAAGTTCAGATTACCGGTAGACATTGATGATGGTGATGATGAGGAGGATAATTATACTTCTGTTAGTGACACATCTGAATCAGACAGTGCATTTGATTCAGAACTTTCTGACTCAAACTCTAATTGAAGACTGCCATCTTGAAAGATTCATCTGAAATTATGATATTAGTAGGTGCTATATGAATAATGTATTGCGCATATAATGATATTTTCTGTATCTTTGTATTTTCTGCACGCTGACTTTTGTTTCATATTAAAAATGTAATGTAGATTTCATTGAGATGAGAACATCAAAAATGAACTACGCATCCACAAAAAACCCTAAAAACAATATATTACGAACTCGTATTTGCCGTACCAGAACACATTACATTTTTTTACGTTTTTTTCACCATTTCCGCCAGATTTTCGCCATTTTGGAATATAGGTGCATCAAAATGGCTTGGGAGTGTTCTTAATGGATTCAGCGACCCTGAAAACTATAAAAATGATATATTACAAGGAAGGTTTGATGACATTTGCCCCCAACTATAAGTCTATGTGCTATTTTGGCAGCCATCTTGGATTTTTGCCTCTCCCGAGAGTTGTCCACACTTTCCAGAGGTTGCAAACTGCACAAATCCTCAGAACAGTCCTCCCTACCAGAATCAATCGTCAAACCTTCCTCCCCGGAAATTGGTCACCGATCTGGGAGTTTGAACCCTACTACAAGGGCCATACCTCTGAAATCAATAGGATTCTTCGTCTTATGACCTTAAAAACTGTGTATAAATTTAAAGTCAATTGGATATTAACTTTAGTCTCTAGAGCGTCCAAGCAATTGTGGACGCCGGACGGACGGATGGGGACGACGGCAATATACGACCACATTTCAATGTGGGCGTATAAAAATTTGTCACATAACACTTTTACTTTAAATCATATCTGAGATCTGACTCCTGTGCCAAGTAATATTTCTGTTAAAAACGGGAGGGTGGGGGGGCTAGTGGTCTAGAGTGCCGCTTCGACCGGTCACCTCTGGCTTGCGGCTGTGGTTTCGAGCCCTGACGTGAGCGTATGTGGCATGGAGATAGAGGCGCCTTCTCAACCTCGTGGGTTTCCTCCGGGCACTCCGGTTTCCCTCCACTGCGCAAGCGAATTATTGAAATAAAATTAAACCATATGTTAGTCCCGAAATGACCTAGTTGTGTTGGGTGGGCCTTTTTTTTACAGTCAATACACTGTACCCATTAGCGTGTTTCAACCTATGCCAAACCACCTGACTAAATGCTAACGCCCGCCGTTAGATCAGTGACGGTTAGGGGACAAGAACGCTGAATATAAACGTGGGGGAGATTGGTGTTGTTATGTACAGATATCTCAGCGTGACTAACATCATGAATACGCTGAGTTTATTCGAGGTGGCTCATATGTCATTGCATCAGGGATCCGCCTATATATTATGCTCATCACAATATAAATCGCTTTAATGTCACAAACAACAATTTCCTTTACTTTTAATTTTAACGCGCCCAAAATCATTGACGTGCAAAGAACAAACCATTGTGACCCTTCTTGGATGTCAACTTTTTGCCTATCAGAATCAAATTAACAATTGTGATTTTTTTTTTTTAAAGATGTCAAACCATTATTGGTAATTTTTACTTCTGACAATTTAGTCGTACTGACAAGGCGAAAACAGCAGGCTAACAATTTGTTGTAAATTGGGTGGGCGTCAGTTGGTTTCTTTTGATGTCACGTGCCAATATACATAATGGAATCTTGATTGACAGTTTGCATTCACCAGAGCAAATAGAGCCGAAATGAAAAGGTCAGCATGATATTGTCGCCTTTATTTGAGTGATACGTGTCCATGTACATGTATTCAGCAAAGTTTTCTGGGGAGGCGTGCTTTGTATCGGTTCATGATATCTTTTAATTCATTTGTGATTTTAAACCCGAACATATATTAGTTGAGGTGTGATATACTAATACTGTATGCACCGTGTGACTTATTTGGATAAAAGTACACCCGGTAAGACTTGTGCGCATTTTATAATTTTTTCCGTAATATGAATGAATTTGTAATAGTCGATTGACGCAAGGTTTAAAAATATCGAACATATTAATGAACCAATAACGTATTGGTATCTTTAGGTATATTCAGTTTAGAAGAAGAATGAATAAAACTTGGGTTTCAGAGTTGAAACCCAAGTACTGTTCATTCTTTTTCTTAACAGAATATACCTAAAGATACCAATACTTTTTCCGTAATATGAATGAATTTGTAATAGTCGATTGACGCAAGTCTTAAAAATATCAAACATATTAATGAACGAATCGGGGCGTCGGGCTAGTGGATTTTTACGGCCCTGGGATTCAACGTGTTTAATTCTGTTCTGATTTCAAACTAGCCATCAAATATTCGTGATTAATGGAAAAATGCCAACATAGTAACGTATCTATAAAGTGATACATGTATTTCACCTAAGATAAACGATTACATGTCATTTGGGACTCGCGTCATTTGGGACTTGCGTCATTTGGGACTCAAAAAAATATGACCGCGATGTTTGGGACTTTAGTATACGTCGTTTGGGACTTTGGTATACGTCGTTTGGGACTCGGGTATATTTGGTAGTACTTCCATGTTTTTCTTTCTCAAATAGTAAACGAGCTTGATTGACGGATCACTGCTTTTGTTTTTCGTGAAACGGTATAATTGCAATCAACACACGGCCGTCATTCTCGATGATTGACAACTAACGTTTTCCCTCATCCCACAATCACATTGGGATTATCGGTTAATCTGCTTTAATTATCCCGCTGTGGTCATTGCCATTTCTTATATTTTCCTGAGAAAAAGAACCCCGTAATTGGTACACAATCAACACACGGCCGCCATTCTCGATGATTGTTAACTCACGTTTTTCCTCATCCACCAAAAAAAACGCTAGGTTTCTTTGCACATACTACAATAACATCGGGTTTATCAGTTAATCTGTTTTAATTATCCCGCTGTGATCATTGCCATTTCTTATATTTTCCTGAAATAAAAACTTGCTTTGTACGCACAAATTTATCGATTCGTATTGCCTTCTACAAGCTTGTCGAGGAATGCAAGTGAACGCGTAGCTAACGGATTATCGATAAAAATTTCTAGGGGCTTGTTTTTGTGTTTGTCATTTTCAAATAAATTCATCAACATATTATTCGTTTTTAACAAAATTTAATTTATACAACTTTTAGGAAACAATGATTATCAAAGAGCCGTAAGTGCAACTAATGTTTCATCGTTTGATTGAGCCTTTTACTAACCACGGTCACGTGTAGTTCAAGTTAATAAATAAAATTTGTGTTTCGACTTGGCCTATATTCATCAGCAACTTTTTAAAATAAATACATGTAGTACAGATAGACAGGCGCCAGCCGTGTTTTTCTTATCAAATCAATAGTAACAGACAGCTGATATAAATAAAAGACATGTTTTAATTAAAACACCGAGGCAGTGCTATCGTGTCACTCGATATTCACTCGGTAATTTTCGGAAATCTACGATACAACATAGGTTGCCAGGCAACGAAACATACGCCCACAGCAGCTAAATCGTCTGGGCAGTCAACAAGAGTTGTCGCATATTTTACTTTTTTCGGTAATGAAACATTTATAATACACTAAAATCTGATTAAAAGTAACAACTCATTATGTAATTATCAGAAAATCATTGGAATTTGTTTGGCTATTCTGGATTTATCTGTTTATCTAACGAACAATATGGTTTCGTGTGGCACCCAGACGTGTGACGATATGTGGGAATTAATACAATAATAGCATTCGACCAATAAAATAATTAATAAATACTGTATACGGACATTTGGGACTCGATATAAACAACAGTTGGGACTTTTAAGAATTTATGTAGAAATAGTAATAACTTATCTTTTTTCGTTTAAGATGACGGCTGATTATGAATAATAATAAAGAAATGAAAACATTATTAGTTGTCTTTTATTTATTTCAGTTGTCTGCTACAGTACGGCCGTCGAGTAGCTTTGATAAAACACGGTATTACCGTGTTTTTTATCGTGGAATTCCGAAAATTACCGAGTGAACACCGAGTGAATATCGAGTGATACGATAGCACTGCCTCGGTGTTGGAAACACGGTGTGACTCGGTGTTTTAATTAAAACATGCCTATGGTCGTTTAATATCGGTAAATCACACCTCAAGTAACACATCTGGTTAAATCACAAATGAAATAAAAGCCCGTGTCTCATGATATGTAAGCACGCATCTCTAGAATTCACCGTCAACATGTCGAATACATGTAGATGTAATAGTCCGAAAATATCCCGCCGACTTTTTAATTTCGGCACCAAAGTGTCTAGCTGCTTGCATACTATCAATCAAGGTTCAATGATGTGAATTTAAACGTGGCATCATAGGTAACTGATTGACAGAAAATGGACGCCCCTGTAACAACACATTGTTATCTTGTAAATTGCCCATACCCGGTAGTTATAATTACAGTACAAACAAATATTGACATATTATTGAATAATCAAAACGGTTACGCTATCGAGCCGCAAATGATTCCTTAAACCCCTTTCCCATGCATTCGTAATTTTATGTCCGGTCAAAATTCATTTCTCACTTAGCAGTGTTACATTCTGCTAATATTAAATTCAACAAAGCTGAGCTCAACCCTTACTGATACATGTATAAACAGCGATTCTTACCAACTACTGCAATGACATGTCTAAATATGAAAACGCGTAAAGATTCGGTTTTAGTTACATGTACAACTCTATTTATGGAGTATCTTACCTTTATCGAAATAAAATCCATACAATAGAAATTCCCATGTGCATGAATATCGCAACACACCTAACCACAAGTTGTAAAACGTAAAAATCACAAATAAATTTCCAATAACGATGCGTTTACCACCCACAATATGTATACCATGCCGAGAGTTGTTAATGCATAACACAAGCTAATTTGTATGGAATTAGCTTCAAAAGAACGGAAGTTGTCAATCACCCTTTCAACTCTCGGCATTCCCCGTGAACCAAAGGAAGACAAATGTAAATATAGTCGGTCTGCACGATTATTTCAATCCAGTGTTCTTTGGGCAGACATATCGTCTCCAATGTTGAACTAATGATATTGTGGATTTGATTATGAACATGTATTACTGTCTGCCGCATTATTACTTGTCGGTGACAACCGATTTCCACTTTATGTGATATTGTAGACATCTCCGTGAATATTTGAAGTTGTTGCTTTTACCGTTGAAAAAAATAGATACAGGATACTACTATTTCAAATACAGAAGAAGTGTCATTAGTCTATTTGTATTTTGAGTTGCATAATATGCGCAACCCTTGTACCCGGGTGCAAAGTTGACTTTCTTTATATATGCGACCTGGGCATAAATTCTATTGCAGGGTTAACTTACGAAATTAATTTGTTGGGAACCTCATAATTTCTCTTTTTCCTTGAGGTTAATATGCATTCCCCGACTATGAATGTTTGATGTCAAGACTAGGGGCGGAAATTGTGCGCAAAGCAATAAGACATCAAAGAATGAAGCGAATACTGAATGAGTTGTGTGATTTTAACGGAGTAATTAATTTGAACAGTGGATACAAGACTAGGTATCCAACAAAGGTAAAATGTGTTTTTCGCTGATTGAGTTCAATTGTATGTATACAAGCACACGCGGCAAACGCCAGAAACGGGTTAATCACACCGGAAAAGTTAATCCCGAGTACATATCTGTTTTGAATTGTCATATATTGACCGAAGTATTGTGATTCCAAGATATCAATCAAATTGATTTCCTTTCCTTTCCTTTGTCGTATCATGAGTAGTATATACAAGGTGGCTTTTCACGTCAGGATTATTGACGAAACTATTCAAATCCCGAGTACATATCTGTTTTGAATTGTCATATAATGAACGAAGTATTGTGATTCCAATATATTCAATCAAATTGATTTCCTTTCCTTTGTTGTAACACCATTAGTATAAATAAGGTGGCTTTTCAAGTAAGGATTATTGACGAAATTATTCAAATATGGTGGCAGTTTGCTAACATCGTGGCAGTATTATCGTTTTGACATCAACGGTTAATATTGGGTCAAAATTAATTCCTGAAATTGCGCCGGACTCCCTTTTAGATAAATTGAATTCGCATTTCATAAGAAAAATTGGAGTGATATGTTTTGGCATCATAAATAATGTTGAAACTTAACGTTAATCTATTCTCGTACACGAAATGGAACTAAACAACTCCAAATACCAGGAAATATTGTTGTGGATTTATTGTGGTCTAAACGGTATTATAAAGTTAACCATACATCAATGGACCTGTTGTAAGGTGAGTGAACACTGCATGGTTTCTGACGCCATGTAGTCTTAAGCACTAAAACACCACGTGCGGTTTTATTCTTTGATCTTTGATACAACACGGGACATTTCTGTTATAGAAACAAATATTCACGAAAATTACAACATACCAGTTGACAGTTACCACTGACTTGGGGTTCATGTAGAATATGTCTTGGATCAAAATACTGTTATTCTTTTCTAAAATAAAACGAGTGCTTGGATTTGTGTGTGGATTTGATAGTTTTATAATTTACTAATATTCTTTGACATCGGAGTCACGTTCATTTAATTTTTACGGTAAGTACGAGCTTATGTCTGATTTGAAAGCGCTTTCGCCTCTCGATGCATGTTCTATTTGTCTTATTTCTATTTGTAACTACCATTATAGTTTGCAATTTAAAAGTCTATCTTTGCCGTGATTCGAGACAATTCAGCTTAAATATCTAAACATGTATAGTCTTATGCATACGTGTCCTTCAAACTGTACTAGACCTGCAGCTTTACATGACCGGATGGAAATGAAACGGCATATATCGTGCAGTATATGTGAACACGCATGTTCATACTATACACCTGTATTATTAACGAAAATATTCAACATTTATAACATCGTGGCGGTATATCGTTTTGTCATCGATTGTTTATGACAAATATAACCGTAATATGTAATATTTCAAATATCGTGGCAGTTTGTTAACATCGTGGCAGTATATCTTTTTGGCATCAATTGTTTATGACTGATAAATATCGTTAATATTACATACCAAATAACACCGAGGCCTATCGTGTCCCGCGACTATCGTGGCACACGATAGAGACTGCTACACCGAGTTATTTATCGTGGCAATATCGTGGCGTTATCGTGGAAATTTTCAACAAAAAACGACACGATAATCGTGTTTTATCAAAGCTACTCGACGGCCGTACTGTACTATTTAATTGATAAGAAAAACACGGCTGATACCTGTCTATCTGGGTACTATTTATATAAAAAAGTTGCTGGTGAATTTATTAGAAATCCAAGCCAAAACACTAAAAAAATAATTATTAACATGAACTACACGTGGTTAGTAAAAGGCTCAACCAAACGATAAAACATTAGCTGCACTTACGGTTCTTTGATAATCATAGTTTCCAATAAAAGTTGTATAAATTTGTTAAAAACGAATAATATGCTGATGAATTTATTTGAAAATGACATACACCTAAACAAGCCCCTAGAAATTGTTAAAGGGTCAATCCCGATAATGTTTTTGAGAATAAAACTCTTTAATTTTGTGTTAAAATCCATTAAGATCCCATACCTTAGGGCCGAGCAAGTAACTAAATATATGTGATACGTTTTCAAACAACTTAAACCCACAGTCTTCATCTTGAAATAGAGTCCGGTGTCCCAAACTGTCTTATGCGGGGATTTGATAAAACCAGAGTTTTTTTTATAAAGATAATGTGTCGGTGAAATTTACGTGTTGTTATCTAGTACAGCACATGGACCATTCACCGTGTAGACCCCTAAAGGAACGGGAATCGATTATCGGGTCACCCAACGAAAGAATTGACCCGAAATCTTAAAAAGGTTACGTGCCCAGATAAGCTGTTTTAACGCTCACGTCCAAACGACTCAATATTTTGAGCTGAAATTTTGAGTCAGAGTATATACACCAGTCTGCTATATTTTGGCGTTTAAATTTCATACGTACTCAGACTTTTATTTTTGAGGCTCTGTTCTATTCCGGACTGTCCCTTTAATGATAATCCGTAAGTTGCGCGTTGACATGCATTCCTCGACAAGCTTGTCGTAGATGGCAATACCAATCGATAAATTAAGTGTGTAGAAAGCAAGTTTGTTTTCCGGGAAAATAGAAGAAATGGCAATGATCACAGCGGGATAATTAAAGCAGATTAACCGATAATCCCGATGATATTGTAGTATGTGCAAAGAAGCCTAGTGGTTCTATGGTGGATGAGGGGAAACGCGAGTTGTCAATTAACGAGAATGGCGGCCGTGTTTTGATTGCAATTATCCTGTTTCACGAAAAACATTAGCAGTGATCAGTTAATCAAGTTCGTTTACTATTTGAGAAAGGAAAAAGAAAAACATGGAAGTATTACTAAATATACCTGAGTCCCAAATGTGTATACCAAAGTTCTAAACGACGTATACAAGAGTCCCAAACGTCGCGGTCATATTGTTTTGATTCCCAAATGACGCAAGTCCCAAATGACATGTAATCCTCCATAGCTGGTTTGAAATGGGTTTATTTATCGTGCGATTCCACGACAGTGATATCGTTGTCGAATATCGGCTAATACAGCATTCCAAAAAAAGATTCATTATAAACGGTTAAACTCGCATATTGAAAATTAACAAATGTCAAACAGGCTTTTAAGCATTTAAATAAACAGAAATATGGCTGTACCGATCAGGGCTGAAATTTACGGGCGACTGAGGCGAAATTCTCGCCCTCCAACACCAAACTTTGCCTGAAAACTTGACCAGGGGGATGTCAACTTTGCCCTACCAGTTCTCTAGAAATGTCCCGACAGTTAAAGACATGCAATCATGCATTACAGAAGTCAATGTCAGCCATGTTTAAATTTACACTTTCCCGTCCATTCTGATGTTGTCGTTGTCGTAATTTTATATTATGATGTAATTTTTAAACAAACGAATTCAGATACTTTTTTCTTTAAATAAAACCAGCGGCTGCCAGGCAGGATACGCCCACATACAAGAGTTGGATAGAGAACAAGCTAAAAAGAAAGTGATTTTTTCTACAATCAAGAACCAAGATCTTTGAATGGGTTATGAACATGCATTTCAAGGTACTTCAAAATCGGATTAAAATTATGACCTCTACAGGGTTCACAACCTTGATAAACCATATTTTTACACAATATTCGCATACAAGTGGCGGCCATTTTGTCCGGCAGTTGTGGTTCGATTTCACAAAATTCAAACTCAACCTTCATTACAATGTAACGATGATATAATCAAATGTTTTTTAAATCGGATAATAATTGTGATCGCAAGAGGGACCGCAAGCTAAAAATGGTGATTTTTTCGTAAAATCAGGGGTCATACTTCAGGAAGTTATGATCCGA
This sequence comes from Patella pellucida, assembly GCA_917208275.1. Lineage (NCBI taxonomy): Eukaryota > Metazoa > Mollusca > Gastropoda > Patellidae > Patella > Patella pellucida. The sequence goes on along the minus strand of OU795041.1, from coordinate 38,043,177 downwards.
TGTGTGCAAATATTGAAAGGAGCCAAGATCTTTGGGTTATAAACATTCATTTGAACTTTCATCAAAATCGTTTCAAACTTGTGACATCTACAGTGTAAACCTAAAGTGATTTTCCTACAATCAAAGGCTATAATTCATTAAATTACAATTTGATATGCGCAAATATCGAAAAGAATCAAGATCTTCAGGTTATAAACATGCATTTCAAGTTTTTCATCAAAATCGAATCAAAATTGTGACCTACACTGGGTCCACAAATTGATATACCATATTTTAACACTATTAGCGTACAAACGGTGGCCATTTTGTCTGGCAATTATGGTCCGATTTCCCTGAAATTCAAACAGCCTTCCGTTTGGTGTAACGGTGATAGAGTCAAGCATTTTTTTAAATCGGATAATAATTGTGGCCTCCAGAGGGACCATAGGCGATTTTTTGGACAATCAGGGGCCATAATTCAGGAAGTTACAATCCGATATGCGCAAATATCAAAAGGAACCAAGATCTTTGGGTTATAACCATGCATTTCAAGTTTCATTAAAATCGAATTAAAATTGTGACCTCTACATGGTCCACAACCTTGATATACCATTTTTTAACAGTATTCGCGTACGAATGGCAGCCATTTTGTATGGCAATTTTGGTCCAATTTTTCCAAAATTCAAACTCAACCTTCCTTAGGGTGTAACGGTGATATAATCAAACGATTTTTTAAATCGGATAATTATTGTAACCTCCAGATGGACCACAAGCTAAACCAAGGTGATTTTGCGTATAATCAGGGGCCATAATTCAGGAAGTTACGATCCGATATGCGCAAATATCGAAAGGAACCAAGATCTTTGGGTTATAACCATGCATTTTAAGTTTCATCAAAATCGAATTAAAATTGTGATCTCTACAGGGTCCACAACCTTGATATACCACTTTTTAACAGTATTCGCGTGCGAACGGCGGCCATTTTGTATGGTAATTTTAGTCCGATTTTTCCAAAATTTGAACTCAACCCTCCTTAGGGTGTAACGGTGATATAATCAAACGGTTTTACAAATCGGATAATATTTTTTAACTTCATGAGGTACCACGAGCTAAAATAGGTGATTTTTCGGACAATCAGGGGCCATAATTCAGGAAATTACGTTCCGATAGGCGCAAATATCGAAAGGAACCAAGATCTTTGGTTTATAACCATGCATTTCAAGTTTCATTAAAATCGAATTAAAATTGTGACCTCTACAGGGTCCACAACCTTGATATACCATTTTTTAACCGTATTCGCGTACGAATGGCGGCCATTTTGTATGTCAATTTTGGCCCATTTTTTTTACTGAAATTCGAACTCAACCTTCCTTAGGGTGTAACGGTGATATAATCAAACGATTTTTTAAATCGGATAATTATTGTTACCTCCAGGGGGACCACAAGCTAACCCAAGGTGATTTTGCGTATAATCAGGGGCCATAATTCAGGAAGTTACGATCCGATATGCGCAAATATTGAAAGGAACCAAGATCTTTGGTTTATAACCATGCATTTCAAGTTTCATCAAAATCGAATTAAAATTGTGATCTCTACAGGGTCCACAACCTTGATATACCATTTTTTAACAGTATTCGCGTACGAACGGCGGCCATTTTGTATGGTAATTTTGGTCCGATTTTTCCGAAATTTGAACTCAACCCTCCTTAGGGTGTAACGGTGATATAATCAAACGGTTTTACAAATCGGATAATATTTTTTAACTTCATGAGGTACCACGAGCTAAAATAGGTGATTTTTCGGACAATCAGGGGCCATAATTCAGGAAATTACGTTCCGATAGGCGCAAATATCGAAAGGAACCAAGATCTTTGGTTTATAACCATGCATTTCAAGTTTCATTAAAATCGAATTAAAATTGTGATCTCTACAGGGTCCACAACCTTGATATACCATTTTTTAACCGTATTCGCGTACGAATGGCGGCCATTTTGTATGTCAATTTTGGCCCATTTTTTTTACTGAAATTCGAACTCAACCTTCCTTAGGGTGTAACGGTGATATAATCAAACGATTTTTTAAATCGGATAATTATTGTTACCTCCAGGGGGACCACAAGCTAACCCAAGGTGATTTTGCGTATAATCAGGGGCCATAATTCAGGAAGTTACGATCCGATATGCGCAAATATTGAAAGGAACCAAGATCTTTGGTTTATAACCATGCATTTCAAGTTTCATCAAAATCGAATTAAAATTGTGATCTCTACAGGGTCCACAACCTTGATATACCATTTTTTAACAGTATTCGCGTACGAACGGCGGCCATTTTGTATGGTAATTTTGGTTTGATTTTTCCGAAATTTGAACTCAACCCTCCTTAGGGTGTAACGGTGATATAATCAAACGGTTTTACAAATCGGATAATATTTTTTAACTTCATGAGGTACCACGAGCTAAAATAGGTGATTTTTCGGACAATCAGGGGCCATAATTCAGGAAATTACGTTCCGATAGGCGCAAATATCGAAAGGAACCAAGATCTTTGGTTTATAACCATGCATTTCAAGTTTCATTAAAATCGAATTAAAATTGTGACCTCTACAGGGTCCACAACCTTGATATACCATTTTTTAACCGTATTCGCGTACGAATGGCGGCCATTTTGTATGTCAATTTTGGCCCATTTTTTTTACTGAAATTCGAACTCAACCTTCCTTAGGGTGTAACGGTGATATAATCAAACGATTTTTTAAATCGGATAATTATTGTTACCTCCAGGGGGACCACAAGCTAACCCAAGGTGATTTTGCGTATAATCAGGGGCCATAATTCAGGAAGTTACGATCCGATATGCGCAAATATTGAAAGGAACCAAGATCTTTGGTTTATAACCATGCATTTCAAGTTTCATCAAAATCGAATTAAAATTGTGATCTCTACAGGGTCCACAACCTTGATATACCATTTTTAACAGTATTCGCGTACGAACGGCGGCCATTTTGTATGGTAATTTTGGTCCGATTTTTCCGAAATTTGAACTCAACCCTCCTTAGGGTGTAACGGTGATATAATCAAACGGTTTTACAAATCGGATAATATTTTTTAACTTCATGAGGTACCACGCGCTAAAATAGGTGATTTTTCGGACAATCAGGGGCCATAATTCAGGAAAATACGTTTCGATAAGTGCAAATATCGAAAGGAACCAAGATCTTTGGGTTATAAACATGCATGTCAAGTTTCATCAAAATCGGTTCAAAATTGTGACCTCTACAGGGTCCACAACCTTGATATACCATTTTTTAACCGTATTCGCGTACGAATGGCGGCCATTTTGTATGTCAATTTTGGCCCATTTTTTTTACTGAAATTCGAACTCAACTTTCCCTAGGGTGTAACGGTGATGTAATCAAACGATTTTTTAAATCGGATAATTATTGTTACCTCCAGGGGGACCACAAGCTAACCCAAGGTGATTTTGCGTATAATCAGGGGCCATAATTCAGGAAGTTACGATCCGATATGCGCAAATATTGAAAGGAACCAAGATCTTTGGTTTATAACCATGCATTTCAAGTTTCATCAAAATCGAATTAAAATTGTGATCTCTACAGGGTCCACAACCTTGATATACCATTTTTTAACAGTATTCGCTTACGAACGGCGGCCATTTTGTATGGTAATTTTGGTCCGATTTTTCCGAAATTTGAACTCAACCCTCCTTAGGGTGTAACGGTGATATAATCAAACGGTTTTACAAATCGGATAATATTTTTTAACTTCATGAGGTACCACGAGCTAAAATAGGTGATTTTTCGGACAATCAGGGGCCATAATTCAGGAAATTACGTTCCGATAGGCGCAAATATCGAAAGGAACCAAGATCTTTGGTTTATAACCATGCATTTCAAGTTTCATTAAAATCGAATTAAAATTGTGACCTCTACAGGGTCCACAACCTTGATATACCATTTTTTAACCGTATTCGCGTACGAATGGCGGCCATTTTGTATGTCAATTTTGGCCCATTTTTTTTACTGAAATTCGAACTCAACCTTCCTTAGGGTGTAACGGTGATATAATCAAACGATTTTTTAAATGGGATAATTATTGTTACCTCCAGGGGGACCACAAGCTAACCCAAGGTGATTTTGCGTATAATCAGGGGCCATAATTCAGGAAGTTACGATCCGATATGCGCAAATATTGAAAGGAACCAAGATCTTTGGTTTATAACCATGCATTTCAAGTTTCATCAAAATCGAATTAAAATTGTGATCTCTACAGGGTCCACAACCTTGATATACCATTTTTAAACAGTATTCGCGTACGAACGGCGGCCATTTTGTATGGTAATTTTGGTCCGATTTTTCCGAAATTTGAACTCAACCCTCCTTAGGGTGTAACGGTGATATAATCAAACGGTTTTACAAATCGGATAATATTTTTTAACTTCATGAGGTACCACGCGCTAAAATAGGTGATTTTTCGGACAAGGGGCCATAATTCAGGAAATTACGTTTCGATAAGTGCAAATATCGAAAGGAACCAAGATCTTTGGTTTATAACCATGCATTTCAAGTTTCATTAAAATCGAATTAAAATTGTGACCTCTACAGGGTCCACAACCTTGATATACCATTTTTTAACCGTATTCGCGTACGAATGGCGGCCATTTTGTATGTCAATTTTGGCCCATTTTTTTTACTGAAATTCGAACTCAACCTTCCTTAGGGTGTAACGGTGATATAATCAAACGATTTTTTAAATCGGATAATTATTGTTACCTCCAGGGGGACCACAAGCTAACCCAAGGTGATTTTGCGTATAATCAGGGGCCATAATTCAGGAAGTTACGATCCGATATGCGCAAATATTGAAAGGAACCAAGATCTTTGGTTTATAACCATGCATTTCAAGTTTCATCAAAATCGAATTAAAATTGTGATCTCTACAGGGTCCACAACCTTGATATACCATTTTTTAACAGTATTCGCGTACGAACGGCGGCCATTTTGTATGGTAATTTTGGTCCGATTTTTCCGAAATTTGAACTCAACCCTCCTTAGGGTGTAACGGTGATATAATCAAACGGTTTTACAAATCGGATAATATTTTTTAACTTCATGAGGTACCACGCGCTAAAATAGGTGATTTTTCGGACAATCAGGGGCCATAATTCAGGAAAATACGTTTCGATAAGTGCAAATATCGAAAGGAACCAAGATCTTTGGGTTATAAACATGCATGTCAAGTTTCATCAAAATCGGTTCAAAATTGTGACCTCTACAGGGTCCACAACCTTGATATACCATTTTTTAACCGTATTCGCGTACGAATGGCGGCCATTTTGTATGTCAATTTTGGCCCATTTTTTTTACTGAAATTCGAACTCAACTTTCCCTAGGGTGTAACGGTGATGTAATCAAACGATTTTTTAAATCGGATAATTATTGTTACCTCCAGGGGGACCACAAGCTAACCCAAGGTGATTTTGCGTATAATCAGGGGCCATAATTCAGGAAGTTACGATCCGATATGCGCAAATATTGAAAGGAACCAAGATCTTTGGTTTATAACCATGCATTTCAAGTTTCATCAAAATCGAATTAAAATTGTGATCTCTACAGGGTCCACAACCTTGATATACCATTTTTTAACAGTATTCGATTACGAACGGCGGCCATTTTGTATGGTAATTTTGGTCCGATTTTTCCGAAATTTGAACTCAACCCTCCTTAGGGTGTAACGGTGATATAATCAAACGGTTTTACAAATCGGATAATATTTTTTAACTTCATGAGGTACCACGAGCTAAAATAGGTGATTTTTCGGACAATCAGGGGCCATAATTCAGGAAATTACGTTCCGATAGGCGCAAATATCGAAAGGAACCAAGATCTTTGGTTTATAACCATGCATTTCAAGTTTCATTAAAATCGAATTAAAATTGTGACCTCTACAGGGTCCACAACCTTGATATACCATTTTTTAACCGTATTCGCGTACGAATGGCGGCCATTTTGTATGTCAATTTTGGCCCATTTTTTTTACTGAAATTCGAACTCAACCTTCCTTAGGGTGTAACGGTGATATAATCAAACGATTTTTTAAATCGGATAATTATTGTTACCTCCAGGGGGACCACAAGCTAACCCAAGGTGATTTTGCGTATAATCAGGGGCCATAATTCAGGAAGTTACGATCCGATATGCGCAAATATTGAAAGGAACCAAGATCTTTGGTTTATAACCATGCATTTCAAGTTTCATCAAAATCGAATTAAAATTGTGATCTTTACAGGGTCCACAACCTTGATATACCATTTTTAAACAGTATTCGCGTACGAACGGCGGCCATTTTGTATGGTAATTTTGGTCCGATTTTTCCGAAATTTGAACTCAACCCTCCTTAGGGTGTAACGGTGATATAATCAAACGGTTTTACAAATCGGATAATATTTTTTAACTTCATGAGGTACCACGCGCTAAAATAGGTGATTTTTCGGACAAGGGGCCATAATTCAGGAAATTACGTTTCGATAAGTGCAAATATCGAAAGGAACCAAGATCTTTGGGTTATAAACATGCATGTCAAGTTTCATTAAAATCGAATTAAAATTGTGACCTCTACAGGGTCCACAACCTTGATATACCATTTTTTAACCGTATTCGCGTACGAATGGCGGCCATTTTGTATGTCAATTTTGGCCCATTTTTTTTACTGAAATTCGAACTCAACCTTCCTTAGGGTGTAACGGTGATATAATCAAACGATTTTTTAAATGGGATAATTATTGTTACCTCCAGGGGGACCACAAGCTAACCCAAGGTGATTTTGCGTATAATCAGGGGCCATAATTCAGGAAGTTACGATCCGATATGCGCAAATATTGAAAGGAACCAAGATCTTTGGTTTATAACCATGCATTTCAAGTTTCATCAAAATCGAATTAAAATTGTGATCTCTACAGGGTCCACAACCTTGATATACCATTTTTTAACAGTATTCGCGTACGAACGGCGGCCATTTTGTATGGTAATTTTGGTCCGATTTTTCCGAAATTTGAACTCAACCCTCCTTAGGGTGTAACGGTGATATAATCAAACGGTTTTACAAATCGGATAATATTTTTTAACTTCATGAGGTACCACGCGCTAAAATAGGTGATTTTTCGGACAAGGGGCCATAATTCAGGAAATTACGTTTCGATAAGTGCAAATATCGAAAGGAACCAAGATCTTTGGGTTATAAACATGCATGTCAAGTTTCATCAAAATCGGTTCAAAATTGTGACCTCTACAGGGTCCACAACCTTGATATACCATTTTTTAACCGTATTCGCGTACGAATGGCGGCCATTTTGTATGTCAATTTTGGCCCATTTTTTTTACTGAAATTCGAACTCAACTTTCCCTAGGGTGTAACGGTGATGTAATCAAACGATTTTTTAAATCGGATAATTATTGTTACCTCCAGGGGGACCACAAGCTAACCCAAGGTGATTTTGCGTATAATCAGGGGCCATAATTCAGGAAGTTACGATCCGATATGCGCAAATATTGAAAGGAACCAAGATCTTTGGTTTATAACCATGCATTTCAAGTTTCATCAAAATCGAATTAAAATTGTGATCTCTACAGGGTCCACAACCTTGATATACCATTTTTTAACAGTATTCGCTTACGAACGGCGGCCATTTTGTATGGTAATTTTGGTCCGATTTTTCCGAAATTTGAACTCAACCCTCCTTAGGGTGTAACGGTGATATAATCAAACGGTTTTACAAATCGGATAATATTTTTTAACTTCATGAGGTACCACGAGCTAAAATAGGTGATTTTTCGGACAATCAGGGGCCATAATTCAGGAAATTACGTTCCGATAGGCGCAAATATCGAAAGGAACCAAGATCTTTGGTTTATAACCATGCATTTCAAGTTTCATTAAAATCGAATTAAAATTGTGACCTCTACAGGGTCCACAACCTTGATATACCATTTTTTAACCGTATTCGCGTACGAATGGCGGCCATTTTGTATGTCAATTTTGGCCCATTTTTTTTACTGAAATTCGAACTCAACCTTCCTTAGGGTGTAACGGTGATATAATCAAACGATTTTTTAAATGGGATAATTATTGTTACCTCCAGGGGGACCACAAGCTAACCCAAGGTGATTTTGCGTATAATCAGGGGCCATAATTCAGGAAGTTACGATCCGATATGCGCAAATATTGAAAGGAACCAAGATCTTTGGTTTATAACCATGCATTTCAAGTTTCATCAAAATCGAATTAAAATTGTGATCTCTACAGGGTCCACAACCTTGATATACCATTTTTAAACAGTATTCGCGTACGAACGGCGGCCATTTTGTATGGTAATTTTGGTCCGATTTTTCCGAAATTTGAACTCAACCCTCCTTAGGGTGTAACGGTGATATAATCAAACGGTTTTACAAATCGGATAATATTTTTTAACTTCATGAGGTACCACGCGCTAAAATAGGTGATTTTTCGGACAAGGGGCCATAATTCAGGAAATTACGTTTCGATAAGTGCAAATATCGAAAGGAACCAAGATCTTTGGGTTATAAACATGCATGTCAAGTTTCATTAAAATCGAATTAAAATTGTGACCTCTACAGGGTCCACAACCTTGATATACCATTTTTTAACCGTATTCGCGTACGAATGGCGGCCATTTTGTATGTCAATTTTGGCCCATTTTTTTTACTGAAATTCGAACTCAACCTTCCTTAGGGTGTAACGGTGATATAATCAAACGATTTTTTAAATCGGATAATTATTGTTACCTCCAGGGGGACCACAAGATAACCCAAGGTGATTTTGCGTATCATCAGGGGCCATAATTCAGGGAGTTACGATCCGATATGCGCAAATATTGAAAGGAACCAAGATCTTTGGTTTATAACCATGCATTTCAAGTTTCATCAAAATCGAATTAAAATTGTGATCTCTACAGGGTCCACAACCTTGATATACCATTTTTTAACAGTATTCGCGTACGAACGGCGGCCATTTTGTATGGTAATTTTGGTCCGATTTTTCCGAAATTTGAACTCAACCCTCCTTAGGGTGTAACGGTGATATAATCAAACGGTTTTACAAATCGGATAATATTTTTTAACTTCATGAGGTACCACGCGCTAAAATAGGTGATTTTTCGGACAAGGGGCCATAATTCAGGAAATTACGTTTCGATAAGTGCAAATATCGAAAGGAACCAAGATCTTTGGGTTATAAACATGCATGTCAAGTTTCATCAAAATCGGTTCAAAATTGTGACCTCTACAGGGTCCACAACCTTGATATACCATTTTTTAACCGTATTCGCGTACGAATGGCGGCCATTTTGTATGTCAATTTTGGCCCATTTTTTTTACTGAAATTCGAACTCAACTTTCCCTAGGGTGTAACGGTGATGTAATCAAACGATTTTTTAAATCGGATAATTATTGTTACCTCCAGGGGGACCACAAGCTAACCCAAGGTGATTTTGCGTATAATCAGGGGCCATAATTCAGGAAGTTACGATCCGATATGCGCAAATATTGAAAGGAACCAAGATCTTTGGTTTATAACCATGCATTTCAAGTTTCATCAAAATCGAATTAAAATTGTGATCTCTACAGGGTCCACAACCTTGATATACCATTTTTTAACAGTATTCGCTTACGAACGGCGGCCATTTTGTATGGTAATTTTGGTCCGATTTTTCCGAAATTTGAACTCAACCCTCCTTAGGGTGTAACGGTGATATAATCAAACGGTTTTACAAATCGGATAATAATTTTGACCTCCAGAGGTACCACGAGCTAAAATAGGTGATTTTTCGGACAATCAGGGGCCATAATTCAAGAAATTACGTTTCGATAAGTGCAAATATCGAAAGGAACCAAGATCTTTGGGTTATAAACATGCATGTCAAGTTTCATCAAAATCGGTTCAAAATTGTGACCTCTATAGGGTCCACAAGCTAAAAACGTGATTTTTTGTACAATCAGGGGCCATAATCCATGAAGTTTTGATCTGATACATGCCAATATCGAAAGCAGCCGAGATCTTTTGGGGATAAACCTATATTTCAAGTTTCGCTAAAATCCGACAAGAATTGTGACCTGTAGAGAGTCCACAAACAATTGTTGACGGACAGACGGACAGGGGCGACGACATAATACGTCCACATGCAAATGTGGGCGTATAAAAATAACTATAAACTGAGTGAGTGTTGATACTAATTATATCAAACTGATTAGTGTTTTTAATTATCTTGGGCAAAGCACACTGACGGTAGGGTTCAAAAGGTCAAAAGATTAAGTACTCAGCCGACATCTTTGTTTACATAATAATAATAGGCTACATTCTTTTGTTTTGCTATGATAAATTATATCCACTAGTGTGTTATTTTTAACTTAATTAACAATATTGTGTGATGATAGTCAGAATTTTAACAAAGAAAAACATAAGACTTTTAACTCAAAGCTGTCAATTCAAATCCAAGTAAATATTTTTTATTTTCTTTGTACCGGAAACTGAAACGTTATTTGTTAACACAAGACTGAAGGGCATGATTAATTTAATATTAATGAAGTCAATTTTACGAAATATGGAATCAGTATATAAAGGCAAACAACCAAGAATTAGTGTCATTTGCTACATTAAAAAATATAGAATACATTATGGAAAATGTCTCCCTAAGCTTACTGAATAGAGAATGCAGCAATGCATGAAAATTGACCTCTCCTTCAAGTCTCCCTAACTTCTCCCTATTCTGTCTCTAGGGAGAAGTAACTTCTCCCTAAAATTTGACCCTAGTTTCAGCCCTGGTACCGATACATTACTTCATCAATATTTTCGACATTTTTAAGACTTGCATCGATCGACTACTTCAAACTCATTCAAATTACGAAAATTTCAAAAGTTTACACACATGGTCTTACCGTGGGCAAAAGTTTTGTCAATGAAATTGCCATTTCCATTCTGTCAAATAAGTCACACAATGCATTTTAAATTAATAAATCACACCTAAACAAGTAATATATCTTCGGGTTTAAATCACAAATGAATTAAATGCCTTCATGTCCTGTTTTCAAGCACATTATGCCAAAAGTCACCGTTAACCTTGCTGAACATTAACACGTCGGATAATACCTTGATGGCCTTTTCAATTAAATTTAGCACCAAAGAGTCTGAGTCAATGCATCTGTCAGTCAAGATTCCTAATTAATTACGTGAATTAAAACGTGTCATCAAAAGGAATTGTAAATTGACTAAAATAGAAGCCCCTTTAACAACTAATTATTACCATGTCGTATTCTTGTAAACAATACTTTTATTCTGAATTGTCAGTAAGTAATCATTAACCAAAATAATTGACCTCAATGGTATTTATGCATGCTTTTTTTGTGAGGGAATTTCCTTTGTACCCGGTACTCTTTGATGTGTTTTCTTTGATGTGTGCAAGTGTCGCCTTAGTTATTATTAATAATCCTAATTCTGTCCTGATAAGATTCCATTAGCGATAGGTCGATAATCGGTTATAATATCGGTAATTGGCCGATAACTGGCCTATTTAAAGAAATCGGTATCGACCGATATGAGCCAAGTTTGCAGATATTGGAGTTGCCGATATCTGTTCAAAATATTATCCGAGTAATGAACAAATCATTGCTATTATTAGACCTACGGGTAACTAGGACTCTCACACCGGGTGGTTTGCTATTTAGACTTATGGGTAATACATTACTCTCATAGGGACCATAATAAAAGGAATGAATAAACAGTAGAAAACCCTTACTGGTCTCCGTTATTTTTAAGATCCAACCATTCCCGAGTCCGGAAACATTGTTTTAAACATGATGCTGGCTTTATCGGCACCAAGATCTGCCGTTACTAGGAGAGAGTGAGATAGAAAGAGAGAGATCTGCCGTTACTACGAGAGAGAGAGAGAGAGAGAGAGAGAGTGTACGTGTTGACACCTGAAAAAATGTTTTGAGCATGGAGACTGTTGTCTATATCAAACAATGTGCGTCTATTATAGATTAGCAACCATGATGACCAGGAAATCGCGACTTGGCGATGTGGGTCCTTTTACTAGTGCCAGGATTTAATTCTCTATGTATGAAATTGTGTTGCTCTCCATGACGGGCCGAGAATTGAGCAGGATTTGAGCGGAATGAAACATTCTGCCATCTATTTTAGACATACGGGCGCCGATCACTTCAGAGAATTATATCGTAATCAACACTTAAATATGATTATCTTGAATTTATTATACAGCAAATAATTAAGTTTGTAATAGATAGGCTAGTGAGTGTGTGATTGTGTAGGGTAGGAAGCGTGACCCCATTATTACTTCAAAGAAAAGCGGGCTCGTTTTTGATTCCCCAGGTAAAATAGTACCGACTAACTATGACATATATCTACTTAGATTATCGTGCCATTCGAGGTATTTGAATAAGTAATACTTTAATATCAACCACTTTCGGTAATTATCTGTATCGGCCGATATGTTTGGCTGTCAATATCTGATATCGGTAAAACCGATAGGTGCCACATCGGCCAATCACTAGATTCCATTCATAAGAACTTGTTGTTAAGGTGTTTTAGTGAAACCTTCTTCGATATATTCACGAAAAAAATGAAAATGAATATTAATGTGATAATTATTGGAGAACGAACATGATTATTATTTAGGATATTATTCGTCTAATGTATAAATACAGTAAGCAGTTTGTGCGTTGCATTTATTAAGTTCAAGTATAAAAAAGAAATGTTTACTACTTTTGGCCAGACTGTGTAATATCAATATGGAGATTTCTAAAAAAGTCAATGCACACAATGTACAGGGCGACAGTGATATCTTTGGCGCCAGTACATGTTTAACTAACGCGAGTTTATCGCACTGCCATTCTGGGGTTGATTCTGGGGTAGTGTACACGTGGAATGCTGCGATATGTCACAATCAGTTTTGTACATTTTTATCTTTAAACTACTATGTGGATCCCCCAAACTCATGACCAATTTCTCATTTGTATCCCCCAAACTCACCTGTCAACTGCAATCTGAGGCATGCAGTTTGTGCATCAGTTAAGTATAAAGTAGGTGAGGTTAGGACATCATGGTCAGTCATTGTAATTTCATACAGGTGCAATTGGGTGATCAGGGGCTAATTTTAACAGACTTTAGGTGAGATTGGTTTTGTGTTTGTTTATTAAAATTAATAAGTTAAATGTCGCATACAGGTTATTTGAGTTGAATAGATTAATAATTGATAAATGAATGTATATCAAATGTATATTGATTTATGCAAATATGAGTATTTATGATTTGTAATTTTGTCATTTCAATGTGGGCGTATAATAGGTGATTTTCGGATAATCAGGGGCCATAATTCAAGAAATTATGTTCCAATAGGCTACGACATAATACCTCCACATGAAAATGTGAACTCTATAGTTATAGGGTCCACAAGCTAAAAACGTGATTTTTGTACAATCAGGGGCCATAATCCATGAAGTTCTTATCTGATTCATGCCAATATCAAAAGCAGCCAAGATCTTTTGGGGATAAACCTATATTTCAAGTTTCGTCAAAATCAGGTAAGAATTGTGACCTGTAGTGAGTCCACAAACATTTGTGGACGGAGGGATGTCTGGACGGACAGGGGCGATGACATAATATGTCCACATGAAAATGTGGGCGTATAAAAATCGCGTTTTAAGCTTGCGGCCCCTCTAGAAGTCACAATTTTAATCCAATTTAAAAAGATAGTAAGCTGGCAGGATACGCCCACATTTTCAGGAGATGGATAGAGAACAAGCAATACCGAAAGTGATTTTTACTACAATCAAAGGCCATAATTCATTAAGTTACAATTTGATATGCGCAAATATCAAAAAGAATCAAGATCTTTTTAGTTTATAAACATGCATTTCAAGTTTCATCAAAATTGAATTAAAATTGAAACCTCTACAGGGGGGTCCACAACTTTGATATATATACCATATCTTTACAGCAGCCATTTTGTTTGACAATTATGGTCCGATTTTGAAGAAATACAAAGTAAGCCTTCTGAAGGGTGCAACGGTGAAAGAGTCAAACGTTTTTTAAATCGGATAAAAATTGTGACCTCCAGAGGGACCATAGGGGATTTTTCGGACAATCAGGGGCAATAATCCAGGAAGTTATGATCCAATATGTGTAAATAACGAAAGAAACAAAGATCTTTGGATTATAACCATGCATTTCAAGTTTCATCAAAATCAAATAAAAATTGTGACCTCTACAATGTCCACAACATATACCATTTTTTAAAAGTATTCGCGTACAAGTGGCGGCTATTTTGTATGGCAATTTTGGTCCGATTTTCCTGAAATTCAAACTCAACCTTCCTTAGGGTGTAATGGTGATATAATCAAACGGTTTTTCAAATCAGATAATAATTGTCACCTCCAGAGGTACCACAAGCTAAAATAGGTGATTTTTCGGACAATCAGGGGCCATAATTCAGAAAATTACGTTCCCATAGGCGCAAATATCGAAAGGAACCAAGATCTTTGGGCTATAAACATGCATTTCAAGTTTCATTAAAATCTGTTCAAAATTGTGACCTCTATAGGGTCCACAAGCTAAAAACATGATTTTTCGTACAATTAGAGGCCATTATCCATGAAGTTTTGATCCGATACATGCCAATTGGCAATATTAAAAGCAGCCAAGATCTTTTTGGGATAAACCTATATTTCAAGTTTCGTTAAAATCAGGTAAGACATGAAAATGTGGGTACACGTATAAAAATGTTTGAATATCGCTGTTAGTGTTACACTGGAATGATGTTTGAGAACAAATTTCAGGGGCGACGACATAATAGGTCCACATGAAAATGTGGGCGTATAAAAATCTTTGAATATCACGGTTAGTGTTACACTGTTTAATGACGGTTTGTGAAAATCAGACCAGATTTTTCAAAGTTATTAACGGCCACAACTCTAGCATTAATTATCGGATATCGTTGAAAATCAATATTAACTTTAGAGCGTTTACAAGAAATTGTGGATGACAAAAGCAACGGATGGGGGCAACGACAATATACAACTACATTTCCATGTGGGCGTATAATTAGATGATTTTTTGTACAATCGGGGTCCATAATTCAGGAAGTTCGATTTGATATGCGCAAATATTGACAGGAACCAGGACCTTTGGGTTATAAACATGCATGTCAATTTACATCAAAATCGGATTAAAATTGTGACCAATACAGGATCCATAACCTAGATATACCATATTTTTTACACCATTCGCATACAAGCCGCGGCAATTTTGTCCGAAGTTTTGGTTCGATTTTCACCAAATTACGGTGGAATGGTAATATAATTTTCTAAAACCGGATAATAATTGTGACCTCCAGAGGAACCACAAGCGAAAATAGACGATTTTTTGGACAATCAGGGGCCATAATTCAAGTAGTTACGATTTGATGGGGGCAATTATTGATAGGAACCAAGATCTCTGGGTTATAAACATGCATGTCAACTGTCAAGTTCCACCAAAATCGGTTCAAAATTGTGACCTATATAGGGTTAACAACTAAAATCGTGATTTTTTGTACAATCAAGGGCCATAATCCGTGAAGTTTCAATCCGATACATGCCAATATCGAAAGAAGCTGAAATCTTTTGGGGATAAACCTATAAATCTAGATTTGTCTAAATCGGATAAGAATTGTGACCTGTAGAGAGTCGACAAACAATTGTGGACGGATGAACAGGGGTTACGACAATTATACATCCACATGTAGATGTAGGCGTATAAAAATTGTGACCAGTAGAGTTTCCGCAAAGAAATTATGGACATACTATACAGGGGTGATTAATTCAACAAACAGCTGTATCTATACTACATGACCTAACTCAATTGAACTACTAAGAATTAACAGGCCCAGTGGTACAAAAAGAAAAGTGTCATTTTATCTACCTGAACTTATTGTAGCCTGGTCTAATATCGGAAAGTTTATTCCACTGTGTGATGTCGGCAATCCCCCAGACGTTAATCTGCCATAGCTTGAATTATAATTTGACCAATGATTTGGATCCATTTTCTTGCCAAGGATGGCTAATCAAATAATTTCTAACACAAACATTGGGTTTTATTTAATATTCCACTGGTTCATAGCATTCCAATATTATTGTCTGAAAATGAAAAATGTTATAACAATCTATTTACTATGTGTAGCTCAAGTCTTAAGGGGGGCTTATGTCGACCTTGCAACTGGCGTTTCTGCAACTGGAAGCAACAGAATGCCAATGAAAAAAGTCGACCTGAGCGTCTCTTACAACTCAAAGCAACTAGTTGCAGTAAGTTTCAGTCAGTTGTTCAATTTTCTGCAACTGGCTGCAGCTAGCTGCATCTAGTTACAGTCGACATGATCGTTTTTTCAACTTGAGTCACTTTGTTTCCATGAAAATAACATCACATGATTAGAGAAATGTGTCATGTGGCTTTATAAATAAGCAAATGGAAGCAATCGAAAACACTAACTTTTCAAATGTTGATGATGCTGACGATACTATACTAATATATAATTTTATCACCCAATAATACATTTGACAGTAGATATCGCTTGTGTGTTAATTGTGATATCTACAGTGTGGTGATATCACTTTAGTGATATATACACAGTGTGGTGAGATCACTTTACATAAATTTGATTGGTCAATCAAAAAGGAACTACCTTCTTTTATTTTAAAGAAACCACTTAGTTTAAGTAAGGAGTGACTTTTAAAAAAAAAAAAGAAACTGCTTTTATTAAATTGACCTTGAAGGAAAAAACTGGGTCAGTATACAGGGCTATACAATAGCTAAACTGCTGTCAAAAAATGTTGTATCACTACGCTATAATGTAAATAGGATCAGTGGTGAAATCTTTAGGAAAGAATTATATTTATTTATTTGTGCATGTAAGAAAGGATTGGGTGATAAATAAAATCTCCCAACTCGTTGATAAAGTAAAAAACTAGGCAGAGCCTCGTTTTTTTTTTACTTTATCAACTTGTGTTGGGCTAGAATAGCAGAAATCGCATTTGCGGTGATTCAATATTCAAAATTTTCTAATGGAGGGTGAGGCCCCCATATTGCTCGACGTTTAATTGGTTGTTTAGAATTCCGGTCAGCCAGGTGACTAAATTGAAGGACTTAGAATTCGAGTCAGCCACCTTAAATAAGGCTATATTTTAAAGATAATTTCAAGTGGTCTCTTTTCACTTCCGTATCTCCAAAAAGAGCATGGCGTTTTGGACTAGCCTACAGAAAATTATATAGTCCTTGGATAGTTCTGAAGTGGCGGTATATTGACCATTGTGTCCTAGAGTGCTAAATTTAACCGGTGTCCATAGCAATGTACATAAATTGCAAGGGGTGAACTTTGTTTAATAAGTGTAACAAGTCCTTTATTTTTTCCACTCATATTTGCTGCACCGTCAAAGCACTGCCCTACGATGTTTTTCATCTCTAAATTCAAATCCCGTGTGGCTTCGTATAAAGTCTGACCGTCAGTTGTTTAAGTAGCATAGAAGCCAACAAAAGCTTCCTTTTTAACCCTCCTTGCCACAAAACTTAGACACAGTGCAACCTGCTCTTGTCTACTGATATCAGAAGTCTCATCCATAATGATGCTGTATTTATTATTACCAACGTCAGTGGTAATTCGTTCGAGGATTTGATCGGCAATAATCTTAAGGAGTTCATTTTGTATAGCTGGAGCAGTCCACTGAGCATGGCGATCCAACTGGTATTCAGTTTGTCTTCTAACCAGGGAATACCTTTACACCTCAAATGTAAGAGTTCGAGGAAATTCCCACGATTGATATCCGCTGTCCGACCGATATCATCTCACACTCGTGCACTCGCTGTGCAATGTTTTGTTGAACGCCAGACACTCAATAATTACTTTTATGTATTCACGATTTCGTTGCACAGTTTATTTATGCTCATTGTCCAGTTGAACAAGAACTGCACTATTCTGTCGTTTGTTTTCCTTAGCGCCGATCCCCTTTTCCATCGCTAAGCAATGGAGTTCACTTCTGTGATGTTTAGAAAGTCTATAGTCTTTTTTCCAATTCACGAATTGAAATTTGGCATTTTTCAAAAACACTTTGCATGCATAGCAAGAACCTTTTTTTAAAACTACAGAATATTCTAACCCTGGATATTGCTTGTACCATTCAGGCCTGAAATCACGAGTAGATTTATCATTCCCCAATCGTTTAGGGTCATATTCACTCATTAACGGTTGTATTGGACCAGCACGTGGATGATCACAAGCAAATCCGGATAACCCAGCAGACTGTTCAGGTTCGTCATCACTTAAATCATCATCGTTTTAACTTTTTGAAATGTCAAATAAATCAGAATTTTTGATTACACTGATATCGAGTGTTTTATGTGGATTTTCTTCGTGACTGTGGTCAGTGTTACTTTTGGGGTGAGATAAATCCAATGTCAGTGCAGAATCTTCCTCTTGTTTTTCCTTTTCAAGTAAACCACTTGTAGAAGTTTGTGCTTTATGTTTATGTAAACCAGTATTGCTGTTGTCATCTGATGTTTTGGTTATGTTTAATTTTTGGTGTTTTGCACCGTTATGGGAGTCAGGATTTTGAACTTGGAAATTAAGCGTTGGCTGTTTCGCATGATCTACAACCATCAGTACCGTGAACCGTTCATTTTTACCCCTGTGCTTTGTTTTAGCATGCTGATCTTTGTAATCAGAATCAAATGTTTTGTTACACTCTGAACAAATA
The DNA here is from genome assembly GCA_917208275.1 of Patella pellucida. NCBI lineage: Eukaryota > Metazoa > Mollusca > Gastropoda > Patellidae > Patella > Patella pellucida. The sequence continues at coordinate 38,024,372 of OU795041.1, read as the reverse complement.
ACCTTTTTTCGATACGTTCGTACTGTTCGTTTGCGTTTTTCTGAATTGGATCTGTCTGCCATCGTAGCACAAAAAGATAATGAATATCACAATGATAATATCAGTTATATAATAGTTTTTTGCAAATTCAAATACTGAATTCCGATTGAGCTGAATACGATGTTGACTAAAGCACAACTAAAAGAGCAAGACTTTCAGAGCACGTTCTAAAATATACTCAGACCCAGCTATTTTTTTAATATTTTACTCTGACTCTACAAAACGCTTATCCAACGAACGAACACACGTTTTATTTCGGATCCGAGTAAAATTCCGAAAAAAAGTGAGAAAGACTGAACCTATGTATAATGATGATGTAGACTGAATTACTGGCTATGCACCAATTTTAATTCGGGTCTGAGTAAAATTCCGAAAAAATGAGAGGCGCAGTTCAATCTGACTGTAATGATCGATGACCGAAAATGTCACTTGTGGCAAAATGTATTAATCTATATATAAAATTTAATTTAAGTACAAATTCGCTGGACTCCAGTAAAAGAAAATAAAAGTGTTTCGTTATCATGTGAAGTGTCACTCTTGCACTGAATTGTTAGACCTAGAGACCACTGTCCAGATATCCGGTGTGGCGTGTCGTAGTGGTGTTACTGTATTTATGCGTATGAGCACAGAAGACTGCGTGATACTGGTCATTGATATGATTGTAGATACAGGGCTCACACTGTCGGTCGCCAAAGTCGCAATTTGCGATAAAATCATGGGAGTGGCGAGTAAATTTTCTACTTGGCGATAACTTTGGCGATAAAATTTTGGGGTACTGGCGATTCTTTTTTAGACTTGGCAAAAAAAAAATCCATAAAATTCTAATCGTATTTATCCTTGATTGACCATAGCGGCATACTATAAATCAATCATCTTGCTGATAAATCCCGAACGTGTCATAAGTAATACTAAACAATTGTCTGGGAATAATAGTCAACTAATTGATAATTGCAGATAATAAAGCCTATATCTAAGCATGACTCATCATATTAATTAACCTTAACAAATAGATTAGCGGTACCTATGCGTAATTAAAACAAAGGGAAGTAATCAAAAATCAAAATGGCCCATCGTTGTCCGACAACTTTTTTCAAAGAGAGTTACATGTTTTGATAGTTGAATTTCGTTTACTGTGGGTTCATGTATACAACTGCATGGCTAATTAGAAATTATAATTTCAATTAAATTATCACAATGGGTCGAAATCGAAACAGTGAGTTGAATAGCGACAATTCTGGAGTGAGAAAACTGTCAGCGTTTTTTTTCCTTACTGCCGCCGAAGTCTGATGTTGGCTCCTCTAGACGAAATGAATCTGAGTCGTGACACTACGATTAATGATTCAGGTGCCGATACCGTGAAGGTACCCGAAATCAGCAATAGGCCTAGTTTACATGCGAAACAAAAATTCTAAGAAAACTGGAAATTTTTCAATCCTTCACTGAGATTTTGACGTACGAAATTTCAAAGAAAACTGGAAATTTGGCAATCCTTGGCTGAGATTTGACATATACACGCAGAAAATGTTTTGTTCAATATGTGAAAATTCTAAAGTCAGCAATAGGCCTATTGTACAAACAATTGATCTTGATGTTAATGATTGTGTATCAGAGATCGTTATGGATAGCATTAATGAATGATGTACTGGTATTGAAACTTGCAATTAAAGAAAAATCAAATTTTGTTAATGTATATAGAATTACTTGCCGAACGCAGAAATATTTTAATAAAAACAGCGAGCCGAAACATTATCAAATTTGATGTCCATCACGCTTAACAAAAATACTTTTCCAATTGGGCTAATGTTAAGCAAAGAAGGATTTTGTAAATTGTAAATATATTGTTGTTTAAGAATGTACAAGAAATAAAAATGTTTTATTATTACAATATGTGTTATTTTTATCATATATTTTTGGCGGATAAAATATTCAATTTGGCGGAAAAAAATTATCATCATTGTTTTACATAAAAATTAGAATCCATTTTGGCGGAAAAAAAATTGAAAGTCAGTGTGAGCCCTGGGTAGATATATACGAAATTCGAAACCAGAGTAAATGAATTAGAGCAGATATCAGTCTTAACACGAGACACCAGATGACGCGCATAGGCATATACAGGTATAAGAATGGCCTGGTAGATTATGTTTAAATATGCGATAGGAATGAAATGGGTTAATGTATTGACAAATGAGTTAATATCTGGGGAGGGGGGGGGGGGGGTACCAAAAAGTCACCGGAATTTGGCCACTTCTTTTTGCCGACTTAAAGGCAAAAAAAAGTATTATTGTTAAGTAATGTTACAGAATATAAACCAAAAAGAAGTGAGTTGTTGTATGTTTAATCGTACACCCCTACTAGATTGAACAAACAACCCATCGTCGAAGGTTGGACAAGAAGCAGGTCCATTAAACCCCTGGTATTATATTAGTGTGCCAATACATGGGCTTTATTTGCGGTTTGGTGGTTCGTATTTAGACAAATATGTAAAATATGACGAGAGAGATTTTATCCTCGGAGGAGAGCAATAAAAAGCTCTTTTATTTTGACATTAAAAATATGAAATTGTAACTTTAATGATTTTCAACACCCTACATGTAGGCTATATATCTACCTTTCAATGAGTTTGTATTTTCACATAAAAAATTATAAAAACAACAAAAAATACTTTGTTAAAAGTGTAATTACTAAATAATATGTACCGGTATTTCAAAAACCAATAGATGACAAATAAATGTTCATTTCTATAACCATAACTAGATTATGTTAATGTCCCCTCAAAACGCTAACTTTCAGACAAAAGAATGTCAGACACCCTTTTAAGCAGCATTTCGTTGACTTCAACTAATAAGACAATCGCTAAAAAGTGAGATCAGTTTCGGTGTTTTCATGGAAATCGCGACATAAACTGCCATAACTTTCTTATTTTTCATGCTATCACCACCATATTTTCAGGACTTCAAGAGTATGGTAATGTCCCTTCAAAACACTTTACTTTCATACAAATGAATGTCAAAAAACCTTCAAGCGCCCACTAGGGGTCATTAAGCAGTGGACACACTAGCCGAATTTAATTAAGTCGTATCACATTCAAATGTTGTTTTTCCTTCCAATAACATTTCAGTTCCAACCTCTGTGTTATCCTTGTATGAACATAGATGTGTAACAACAGGACAAGTTTCTAAGTTTTTGCTCCAATAATGGAATGGCTTTTAATTAAGCTTGATGCATTAAAATATCATCAATACAATGTAGTTGAAAATAAGTGAAAATCTATAAAATTATTGAAATGGTGTCACGTCCGGTGTGGTGGGAGATAACTACTTACAATGTCTCTAAAGGCGGCCACAGATCGACCTTACGACGCGACTCAACTGGTCGCCGACTGGTTTTCTGGCGACTGTCGCCGATCGTCGCACGATTTCCGTCACCGAGTCTAGCTACGACCGCCGTGCGACAGTTTTTCACAATCGGCGACTGAGTCGCAGGAGTTTAACATGTTCTACTTCTACGACGCCACGAAACCAGTCGCCGACTCGTCATCGTCGATGCGTGCGTGTCTACGATCGATTGCCGACTGCGCTGTAAATTTTAGCCAACCAGAGCGGCGAATGAAAAATCAAAATGGCGACCTCGTGGACGACCGAAGAAGAAAACCTGATTGCCACTCCTTTCAAATTCGTTTTTTTTTTTTTGCTTCTCTTCTAAGCCTAGAAAAACGGCTAACGCGACTGCTGTAGCTGCCCGTCTACGACGTTTTTGTAATATGTTGACATAAAGCCTTTGTTGATAAATCTAAAAATTTAGGAATATAAATCATATCAAATAGAATCATAAACAAAAATTTGAATCCCTCGAGTTAATTTAAATTACTTTCACAAAATAGTTTTGCTTATTAGATGGAGAGATTTTGGAATAATTAGGCATATTTGTGTGGTGCCATTTTGAACGAGTCACATGATCTATTCGTGAGAACGCCACAAGTCGGTGTATCGGTGTCGATGTGAGCGCGCTCGCGTTCAATCGTACGACCGAAAGCAACTGGTCGGCGATCATTGCTGAATTCGATCTGAGTGCAATCTACAATGGTCGCCGACAGTTGAGTCGCGTCGCAAGGTCGATCTGTGGCCGCCTTAAGGGTCTTCTATAACAGCGCAGTGACAAACAAACGGTACGCAGTATAAAATATACGGTAGCCCAAGATCTTCATACATACTGATCTATGAAATTACTAATTTCGTATAAATATAATTAACTTGTTGGGAACCTCACCTTCAGGTTCACAATACATCGCTATTTAAACTTTGGAATATACCGGTAAGTACTGTAAAAGTTGTTTTCGACTGTTTAAGACAAGTTTTTCAAGTAAGCTGACGCCGAGACGTTATCTGCAAAACTGCTTTAACTGTTACAATGAATAACATAACATACTAATTAATTATTCATAAATAGGAATGGACATCATTATAATCAAAGTAAGCAATTAATGTTTCTATTCGAACTTCAAGTTTGAAGTAATGTAACCATGACACCACAGTCTGTACCTCGTTGACTTCGCTGCTAGGCTTGCTGTCATATCGTAGTTAGATTAAATCTTCCACTACACTGCCTTAGAGAAGGTCAGTGACAGTATCATCAAGTTAACCTTTGCCAAAAGACTATCAAAATTAATAACATCTACCAGTTTGGTTTCTTCACTATGAGAATACACACCGCTCACACGTTGGCCGACTGAAAGAAGGCCTATATTAATAACATTCATTAATCAAGTCTACTGCACTTGAGGCATCAAAATCCTGAAAAATAGACAACAAAGATAAGAACTTCAATAGACTAAGATTAAATGAAAATCAATTCAAATCCTACTTCTTTATCTCTACTAGTACTAGACTGAGTAGGCCTTATGCCTTATCATGATGAAGTAGAATTTCATTTTATTTCAACCATATTTCGCTTATTAAGCCTCCATTTATAAATAAGCTATATATAATTATTATCAATTAAAAAACAATCAAAGGAATCTAGCGAAATTCATGAAGAAATCAATTTCAATTAGGCATAGAAAATAAAAGCATGTCACAATCATGTGTGAATTGTTTACAAACTTTGATCACGGTATCCAATCAGAGACACTCATTCCGATCACGTGACCAGTTTTATCAATATTGTGCAACAAAATCGTCTGCAAACGTCTCCTTCCTATCACTGCTAATAGTGCTTACTGGCAACGCAGGGCTAGAAATTCGTCATTTTTTGCAAGAATCTAAGAGGATTCTCATATATATGCAATCTGCGCGAATCCTCCGAATCTTAATTTATAATAATGTCTCAAAATCAAAATTGTGTTTTTTGTATTAATTAATCTAAAACACCAAAATACAACAACAATGATAAAAATAAAACAATTAGATAGAATTTTCGGTAAACACTTAAATAGTGTAAAAAATAATATCCAGATAATGCCGTAGCCGAAGAACTAATACGGCACCATGCTATTTCTGTATAACACAATGGTTAGTCTTTTTTCTATCACGTAACTTGCACAATTTTTTATTCATTCGTCGATGATACTATTGATAGACAAACGGTACAATGATCACGTGAAAACCAAAACTGCAATTGCTATAAAGTAAAATTCAGTAGGCCTACGACTAGGATATATCCTTCATTACAAAAATTAAGCATCTGTCAGCATGTGTATAAAATAAAAAAATCAAAACGGTTAATTGACCTAATTCCTACCAAGATGTCACGTGTTATTGGAATTCGAACACTGCGAGATTCCGTCGGGAAAATATCCACTAGTGTTACGTCACGATTATAAATTCTTGAATCGGTAAATCGGCCAGCCAAAAATCGTATCGGTGCCGATTAATCGAATACCGTATATAAATTCTATAATGTCATTGTCATGGCTAATAGTAATAATGTCATTGTCTTTACTGCGTTGATATGCGTGAGCACTGAATAGCTGACGGCTACCGTTTTAACTGCTAATTAAAAGTTCAATAGGCCACTGGCAATAAATTACAATTCACAAGTACAACAATTCCCGTACATAATATTTTAACATATATACATGTAGCGATAATCGTATTGACGAAAAACAACAAGAGAGCCCGCACAAGTCAGTACAAATAAAAAGAAAAACCACGTGTATTTAAAAATTGGCAACGTATGTCTAGGGAGGCGAATAGAAGAGCCTCCAAGCTGGTAATGTCCGATTGGGTAACGGTTTATTCGTCATCTTGGACACAGTAACGTCACATTCTGGTTGTGAATATTACAACTGGATTTAAAATCAATTTATACATGAGGAATTCTATCCCTCGTAAAAAGGCAACGCCAACTTCCCCGTCTCGTGCGGCATGCACTTAGTCCATGTATTATAAGGTCCATGATACATGTATGTCTGTTATTGGTTGGTGTACGTGGCTGTTGACAGCTATTTCGCGCCAAAAGCAATCTTTTTACACATTTCGTAGTAAGCCATGCCTAATATGGAAGGCGGGGAATTCCATGCGACATCGAGTCCGTGGCCGACCTTGACAGTGACAAAATAGAATTGGAATGACCCAATTTAACAACTAACGGAATCAAATCGCCTTTCGAAAGGATAAAATCATGGAACCCAAAACTATTTCGTTTTAAGGTTGGCATGCTAAAGTAGTTTCTTTTATTTTTTTAACAAGCATTTAAATAAATAATAAGGAAACCGATAACTTTGTATCGTAACTGAAATATGCATAAATGCTCTACTTCTAAAAGTCGTCGCCGTGTCGAGATCGTGGAAGTTTCCACACAATTTATTACATAACAAAGACAATTAACGGCCAGTCTGTAACTCGTCCAAAATATAAGTTAAAAGTAAAACAAAAACACAACAATTATTTTATTTTATTATACATGTAGTATGCTATAAAGTAAGTCATACAACTTTGATTCAAAACACCATAACTGACATTCAATAGTCGGACCCGAGATTATTTTTTTTTGTTTTACAAAAGTTTTACGCGAATCCTTATAGATTCGCACGGTAAGCTCTTGCGAGAATCCTTGCGCGAATTTGATTCGGAGATTCGTGTGAATTTCTAGCCCTGCAACGGCTAACGGTAAAATATATGCAAAACATTAAAATAGGATATTCGCCGATATCTCCTTCCTATCACTGCTAATAGTGCTAACGATAAAATATATGCAAAACATTAAAATAGGACATCTTATTTTACCAAAGGGGGGACACATACATGTACCTGTCCTTATCAGCGATATTTTAAATGAAATTTAATTAGTTTTCAATGCCGATTTTCTAAGCGTGAAGTGTCAAAATCCATAATGGCGGTAATCGACAGGAACCACCTATCGAAACACGCGTCGAAATAAAGTTACTTCTCGTCGTTCAATTTCCTTGATTTTTGGAAATGATGCAGTTCAATACCTATATCTTACTAAGATAATAGTTTAAAGTAACAAGAAACTTACCTTCGGGTCTTCCGTACAAAGTTTTTCAAGCCGAAGGGACTTGTAAAATATTCGACGTAACTTCTGAACCAAAATACCCGCAGACACAAATCAAAAGAGAGGCTGTAGAGCTAGTATCCGGCTTCTGATTGGACTAAAATAGCAGCTTTATATTACAGATAGTTTTAAGCATCTCTAAAAATACCAGGGGTATCGAGAAACGACCCGGTGGGTAATTCTGACGTAGGTCGCAAGTATGACGACGTCATTTTGGCCAGTACGCCAGCAGCTTCATTGTCCTCCCTACTGTAGACTCACTAAGACTGTAGGTAGGATGCCCCGTGGTCTACATAAAGTTGGTCTTGACACGGACACGTGCACGCTTGGGTGGCTGTGTCTCGAACTATGATAATAGGTCAGCGCCGGAGTGTATGAGACTATAAATAGCCACGGCACGTGCATTTCTGTACAAATATTTCAGCTAAATTAGAGCCCTAAAAAATCTGTTGTTGACGATTTCGAATAGCAGTAAAATTAGCTTCTTTGTTATTACAGAAGCTTTAGAAATTACGTTCGTTTTATTTTTTAAATTGCTTTATTATTAACTGTACCGTTAGGAGTGCTATCGTTTGGTTTAGTAGAAATAATATCTCCGAAACGCTTGGTTTAGGCCGGAACATGATACTAGCAGCAGTTTCGATTTACTTTTACAAGTTTCTTAAAACAGGTGTTGAGTTGACAGACGTGCTAATTTCTAAATTCAATTTTTTGTTCCAGCTTTATTTTACGTTTCGTAAGAAAAATAGTCTTGATTATCCCGACATGTCAATCAAACGTAGAATGATTGGTAGACTGGTTAAGCAAGACTAAGGTCAAAACAAGGGCAAGTAACCTGTCTTTTACTCAAAAAGTGCTGGATGTAATGGACAACACTTGGAACCAGTTTTCAGTCTACTATTTATATGATTAAATGATCATTAGCTTATTAACTACAGCATGGTCGTTTATTTAGTGACTATAATTGTGTGGAACTGATTTAAGGCTTGGTATATATATAAATATTGTGGAGTAATTGTCGAGTAATTGTCGAGATATTTGGAGATATTTATTTATGGTGGGGCACCCTACTGTAGGGCAGGTCTCTTAGTAGTCCAGCTCTGAACATAGATCTCATTACACTCGACACTACGTCCAGATCTCGTCCCATATTCAATCAATGTCGAAATATATCCACCGCCCAGTCAACTTTACTGGGCAACTTTTTACTGCTAAAGGGTCGCGTGGCAGTCGCCGTGAATGCCTGACAAATGTAACTGAACATCTTAGTGAGAAAAAAAGACCTTGCTTACCTCGCTAGGATCAGTATGAGCGACACAACACGCTGTTAAAAAATACGTCTCCGTCTTCTAGCCAATTTGGCCTACTTCATTGAATGAAAAGGTAACGTACAAATTTACGATCTCGGGCATATAAGATGAAACGAAATTTAGGTAAGCCTGGAAGAAAATTATAGAAATCTTTGTAAGGTTGAGAATCTTCAGTCATTTAATCATTTATTGCTTTGCCTAGCCCAATTACAATAATTTACAATACAATATATTTTCCCCCCAGGCTTACATAAATTTCGTTTCATCTTATATGCCCGAGATCGTAACACTGAGTAAAGCAATTAAAACTGTGGGATCTGTGTTTATCACGCAATCTACATGTATTACAAGTATATGAATGAACAAGCTAGCCTACAGTACTAGGTAAATGTACCACAAACAACTTACAAGTACAACTGCTTGGCTTGTTCGTCTGGCCGAAGTGAAGTCGGAATCTCATTTGCTCTTCAGTTTCAACACAGCGTTTAGGACAAAAATGTTGCCAATATGATTTAATAAATGCTATAGACTTACAATATTAACTTTTCAATTGCTTGTTATCATATATGGGGATAAAAACAACCGCAAAAACTTGTTCAAGCGAAAAGCAACAAATTTATCTTCCACTACTTTCCGCCATATTGGATTGTGTGTACCAGGATGCAACGCGATTTATAAGTGTTGAATAAACGCATTTGCCAAGTGAGAAATGTCTTCATGGCCTGGCTTAGAATAGCGGCTTTAAACTCATGAAATGAAGCTGTTATTGTTACGATTTGCTTTCTATATAAGAAATGCATACTTGAACATTTAGATTGTTATCGACATTCAGAAGCTAAATAGGTGACTTAGGTTAATATAATATTGCCTGCGCGTGGGTCAAAGAACTTGACAAACTACGCATGGAAGCTGTGGAAGGTAGGCATAATATAATGTTTCCCGGATTTCTTTCACAACTACATCGATCAATCAGCCGTGGAAATTCCACCTTTTAAGAATTTTTAATTAAGTCATTATTATATGCGTATTGTCTGTTTTAATTTCAGAGCTTCGATCATGGTGGAAGGTACCATGCATTGCTCATTTTTGTTCCCTTTTTCGAGGGGTACTATTTGAACAATCTGATTTGGACATAGAGGTGAGCTATATTTAGAAATAACTAAATTAAACAATGTTTTATTTTCTCGTAGGCTAGATAGATCTATGTATTTTTGGCTATTGACAGTTTTTTTTATTGAAGATTGGCTGTGCATTATACATCATGTGTCATAGCAAATATCTAATAAACAGCTTTTAGGCCTAGGCTATAGACAATATTGAATATTGTCATTGTGATTATTGTTGTTAAATGTAGCAAAACAGACTACTATAAATTATGCAAATGATGAGAAGCCATATTACATACACACTTTCTTTTTAAAATAATGTCGTTTTCTGTCGAATTTATTTATTATATTGGGTTTTACTAAAAATACAACCAGGCATAGATTGAAATGCAATATAATACAAGTCTAGCAAACAACAACCTTTGTTTCTGTATAGAATTTTACAGATCGCAATGTTGTTGGTGATAGTTGTTAGTTTGTGCTTGTAGACTTTGAAACCACAATTGTCATAGTTGTTTTTAGATGAAAATATTAGGGATTGATCAAATAAGATTTAAAAAAATACTATAAATATTTTTGACAGATCAACAACTTACACTAAAGGGGAACAATTTTTTTGTTGGAAAGAATAAACAGAGTTATCTCCCTTTAATGGTAAATATGAGAGAAATTGTGCTTACTAATACCATTTTAAACGAGAAAAATTGATATAATTGCCCTCGTATAAGTTTTTATGTAACCTACAATGACCATTATTTGAAAGGACTGCCTTTTGAAATTTTATAGAACTATATCTTTAAAACTACATTTGCTTGATATTATTTATAGTGTTACTGTTAGCCACCACTACATTTATTTTCAGTTTTATAGCAATGTAGTCATAAATTTATAGATATAAAGAATGTGGGTAGCCTTCTGGACTAAATCTTATGAAATGGTGTAGCCAGAGTCAACTGACATTGTGGGTGCCATTTTGTTACCCAGTCTTACATTGCAGATAGAGCCACAGTACAGCGTACTACAGGTACACTTTACGCGGAAGTATGAAATTCCGCCTTGCTCCGTGTTTTTTCTGCTCAAGAATGACGTTGTTTTCTCATTTCCACTGAGCAGAAATGTGGGCATCGGGGGCGGAAAAAATGGGCGTAAATATAAAAGTCAGCGGATTATAGTCCGCGAAAATATAAAAAAGTCGGCGAATTATAGTCCGCGAAAATATAAAAAAGTCAACGGATTATAGTCCGCGAAAATATTAAAAAGTCTGCAGATTATAGTCTGTGAAAATTAAATATAGTCGGCCAAGAATGGTCAGCAATGTTTAGATGAATATCTTCCATATTGTTACTGTGGTATTGGAACAATAACTCAAGTTAACTGTTCACCTTTTGTGCCCCATTGCTTTCTGTATATTTCGGCACCAAAGAGTCTGGGTTAATGCTATATACTGTCAGTCAAGATTCCTAATTAATTACGTGAATTCACACGTGTCATCAAAAGGAATTGATAATTGACTAAAATAGAAGCCCCTTAAACAAATTGTTACCATGTTGTATTCTTGTAAACAATACTTTTATTCTGAATTGTCAGTAAGTAATTATTATCCAAATAGTTGACCTCATTATTTAAGAACTATTACAATTGGACGCGACCAATCTGGATTTTCACACAAAATAGGTGCTGTCATCGTGGTTAAATTACGAACGGGCTACGATGAATAACACACCCCACCCTCTACAATATACATCATGTATTACCAGTAGGTTATGAGGGATTATATTAATTTTATTTACGATAAAACTCGGGATTTAAAAAAAATATGGATATACATGTAAGAGATAATTCAATTTTTGAATCGGTACAGACTTAAAAGTTGGCATATGCACCGTGTGAAAAGAATACTTAATCATCATATTCGCAGTTGGCATATTCTGTTAAAATCATTCGTTAAGCCGGTGGTGATATTTTTTTTTATACGCCCACATTGAAATGTGGTCGTATATTGGCGTCGCCCGGTCCTTACGGACGTACATACGTCCGTCCATCGTCCACAATTTCTTGTGAACACTCTACAGAATGAATGAATGAAATGGGGTTTAACGTCCTACGCTTAAGCACCGTACCTGGGCTAATTGAAGACGGGCATACGCCACAGTGTGCAATGAGGGAAATTTTGCCCGGGCAGCGGCGCTACGGCCTACTCTTATATCGAATTCCAACTGCCAAGGGATCTTTTGCGTGCACTCCAATTTGTACACGGGACCTCGGTTTTTCGTCCCATCCGAACGACTAGGCAGCTGTCCTTGTCAGGCCCTCCTTCTGCATCACTGACAAGGGGAAATCACGCCGGAAAATCGAGATGAACTTTCTCGGCCAATGCAGGGATCGAACACTCTACAGACTACATTTATCACCTGATTGTTTTGAAATTGATATATATTGTTTAAGGTCATGAGACGAAGAAGCCTATTGATTTTCAGCGATTTCCGATAATAACTGTCAGAGTTATGGCCCTTGATCACTTCAAAAAATCTTGTGAACGCTGTAGAGGTTAAAGTTAATAACCGATTGACTTTAAATTTATACACAGTTTTTAAGGTCATGAGACGAAGATGCCTATTGATTTTAAGCGATTTCCGATAACTACTGTCAGAGTTATGGCCCTTGATCACTTCAAATAATCTTGTGGACGCTTTCGAGGCTAAAGTTAATATCTGATTGACATTAAATTTAAATACACAGTGTTAAAGGTTATGAGACGAAAAAGCCTATTGATTTTCAGCGATATCCCATAATTACCGCCAGGGTTATGGCCCTTGATCACTTCAACAAATCTTGTTTTGATAACGTGAACAGCTAAGTCCAGAATATTAAATGTTTCGTATGTACTAAAGGTTAGCATGGAGGAGAAACTTATCAAAGCCAAACAAATTCAAATGATTTTCTGATAATTACACAATGAGTTGTTACTTTTAATCAGACTTTAGTGTATTATAAATGTTTCATTACCGAAAAAAGTAAAATATGCGACAACTCTTGTTGACTGCCCGGACGATTTAGCTGCTGTGGGCGTATGTTTCGTTGCCTGGCAACCTGTCTTTTAATTTGGCACAAAAATCATCCCTAATATTGCACCCAAACATGTAATGCACGATTTCCTTTACACAAGGACTCTTTGATGTTTTCTCTTTGATGTGAATAATTCTCGCCTCAGTTACTATTAATAATCTAAATTCTGCCCGCACTAGATTTCCTTCACAAGAACTTGTTGTTCAGTGAAAGTGTCCACGGAAAATATGCAAATTAATATTTGTTTCTGTGATAATTATTGGAAAACAAACAGGATTATTATTTAGGATATGCACTGTCTGATGTATAAATACGGTAGGCAGTTTGTGCCTTGCATTTATAAGTTCAAGTATAAAAAAAGAAATATATTTAAAGGGATGAAGGGGCTATATAAGACATGCTATTTTTAAGTCATTTGCCGTCAACTAAAACGATGTGACATGTTGATCTGTTTTGCAATGTGCGGAATGGGGAATCTGTATCTTTAGTTAAATACGAAACTGAAATAAGTAAACAGTCTTCCAGCTTCTATCCAATACATGACATTTAATTTTGGGGACATACATGTACCATATATATTGAAAGTTGGTTGCCGAATCGTCATTTTAATTCCTTGCAAGTTATGTCAATTATTTGCTCATTTCTACGAGTATCGTTGAAACTGTAGTTCATAATTAAAACTAATAATACATTTAAATTGGCATATAAATATAAAAAAATATCCAGCATATCTTATGACATCCACGTGCAAATCGCTACCTACTAAATATGTTTATTGTCGTCCATTTTCAGACAATGTTATCAGAATTCACGGAACATGATTCCATTGTCTGCTTGTCGGATTAACTAATGACGTCGAAAATTGCTATGTGTATGTGCTTTGTGGTACGATTCACGAATTAAATAAATACTGATGTACAATTGTAAATTAAATAACAATGCACATTGCGCCTTAATTCTGTGTTGGACAGGAATAGGGTACAACCGTTTTTTTTTCTTCTAAATTTGCAAGGTTCTTGAAATCGTCGTTGTATAGTCCAAGATACGTTATACTAAGTTTTGGGGTTAAGGGGAAATAAATCTTTTTATTTTATTTAGGGATTGGACAGACGGATGACTTTTTTATACGCCCACATTTTCATGTGGACGTATTATGTCGTCGCCCCTGTCCGTCCGTCCGGACATCCGTCCGTCTGTCCGGACGTCCGTCCGTCCACAATTGTTTGTGGACTCTCTACAGGTCACAATTCTTACCCGATTTCAACGAAACTTAAAATATAGGTTTATCCCCCAAAGATCTCGGCTGCTTTCGATATTGGCACGTATCGGATCAAAACTTCATGGATTATGGCCCCTGATTGTACGAAAAATCATGTTTTTTAGCTTGTGGACCCTATAGAGGTCACAATTTTGAACCGATTTTGATGAAACTTGACATGCATGTTTATATCCCAAAGATCTTGGTTCCTTTTGATATTTGCACCTATCGGAACATAATTTCCTGAATTATGGCCCCTGATTGTCCGAAAAATCACCTATTTTAGCTCATGGTACCTCTGGAAGTCACAATTATTATCCGATTTGAAAAACCGTCCAATTATATCACCGTTACACCCTAAGAAAGGTTGAGTTCAAATTTCGGAAAAATGGGACCAAAATTACCATACAAAATGGCCGCCGTTCGTACGCGAATACTGTTAAAAAATGGTATATTCAGGTTGTGGACCCTGTAGGGATCACAATTTTAATTTGATTTTGATGAAACTTGAAATGCATGGTTATAACCCAAAGATCTTGGTTCCTTTCAATATTTGCGCATATCAGATCGAAACTTCCTGAATTATGGCCCCTAATTATACGCAAAATCGTCTTTGATTAGCTTGTGGTCCCTCTGGAGGTCACAATAATTATCCGATTTAAAAAATCGTTTGATTATATCACCGTTACACCCTAAGAAAGGTTGAGTTCGAATTTTGGTAAAATTGGACCAAAATTGCCATACAAAATGGCCGCCATTCGTACGTGAATACTGTTAAAATATGGTATATCAAGGTTGTGGACCCTGTAGAGGTCACAATTTTAATTCGATTTTGATGAAACTTGAAATGCATGGTTATAACCCAAAGATCTTGGTTCCTTTCGATATTTGGGCATATTGGATTGTAACTTCCTGAATTATGGCCCCTGATTATACGCAAAATCGTCTTTGTTTAGCTTGTGGTCCCTCTGGAGGTCACAATTATTATCCGATTTAAAAAATCGTTTGATTATATCACCGTTACACCCTAAGGATGGTTGAGTTTGAATTTCGGAAAAATTCGGAACAAAATTGCCATACAAAATGGCCGCCGCATGTACGCGAATACTGTTATAAAAAGGTATATCAAGGTTGTGGACTTTCAGGGAAATCGGACCATAATTGCCAGACAAAATGGCCGCCGTTTGTACTCTAATAGTGTTAAAATATGGTATATCAACGTTGTGGACCCAGTATAGGTCACAATTTTGATTCGATTTTGATGAAACTTGAAATGCATGTTTATAACCTAAAGATCTTGATTCTTTTTGATATTTGCGCATATCAAATTGTAATTTAATGAATTATAGCCTTTGATTGTAGGAAAAATCACTTTCAGTTTTGCTTGTTCTCTAACCATCTCTCGAAAATGTGGGCGTATCCTGCCTGGCAGTGCCAGCTTACTATCTTTTTAATTTGTTGTCAATCGATTCAATTAGCAGGCATGGCGTCCAACAATGAAGAACTATCCAGCATTGGTTTGGGCGATCACTATGAACTCGGTACAATAACTAAACTTCCCTTTGCAGAAATTACAAATAGGCTAGTACTAGGTATCATGAATAAATTTCCGACCTATACAGAGCATCAGTCTATACTTACAGCCTTACATGTCGACAGTGTGACGTTTGATGACAATGTTATTCGAAGTAGGCTGTTCAGACTGAAGACAAAGACTAGAACGCTGGGTAAACATATAAAGACTTCTAATAAATTTTTAAAATTATATAACGATTATCTCGACAGTCCCTTTCTCCCGGGATAGTGGACAAGACACCATTGGCAGATACCAGCAATACCCATTTAATCAATAGAGAGACACAGACATCTGTCGATGAGACTTTGACCAAATTAAATAGAAAAAATAGGAATTTATTAAGTAGGATCAATAGGTATAAAAAAACAATTTTCAACTCAAAAGAATTGATTCGCACGAAGGCTAATAATAAAAAAAAGGTTGTAAGTGTAAAGGTCGCTGAACTCTCCCTTTATTATTTGTAATATTAATTGTACTTGTCTCCCTTGCACTGCATAATTCATTTATAGTAGGTCACATCATTGCATGACGGGAACATAAGTAAAAAGCCAGGGCTTCCGTCTTTTAGAAAACGAACATGGAAGACGGCCATTTTCGATAGTAAGGACAGTAAGGCACTGATGTTTTACGTGCGTGGAAGGGAGAAGGGGAAAGAATAGATAGATGTAAGATGTAGTGTAAAGAACAAGGAATAGAATGATGATATTTTGGGGAAAAGTTTTCGTTATGTGTTTATTTCAATGTAACGCCCTTCGACCTATCCCGCTCAGTACAATATCCAGACCTTATAAACTCACAATTGGAAGCGTGGGTGAACTCAGCTGTTAATAAATTGTAGCTATCCACGGAAGGGTTAGATATACTTTTGCAGGCAACACCTATAACTACCTCAAGGCCGGAGGCAGTTACAGTAAAACATCATAGCTAAGTGAAACATCAGGAAGAAGTAAGCAAGATATAAAGTAGAAGATCAACCAACTAGTAAGGAGAGTAAGATATTTATTAGCCTATATTAAAATGGAAGATAACAGTAATGACACTAAGGTCATTGAGGAAGAAATGGGTAACTCAGAGAGTTTGGTGACAATATCGTCAACTGAAGGTGACCAAGATACATCCACTGAAGCAAGAAAACTTCAACCAGTGGGACGTGACCGAGAAATCAGTTATGAGCAGAGCTCCATAAACAAAGAAGAAAATTATTGGAATTGGTACAGACTGAAGCTGATTTGTTAGAATTGGAGAGAGAAAGAGGGATATTAGATGAGATCAGGGACATAGTAAGCCAAGAAAGAAATGATCAAGAAAGAGTTTTGGAATCCTCAGAAGACAAAGCAGAATTATATAAATGGTATGACTTGATTGATAGAGAATATGCAGTCTGTAGGGTTTGAGTAAGTGAAGCAATCCACAAGAAGGAATGGACAATAGAAAAAAGCCATAAATCATCTAAGGCTAGTTCATCATGTAAATCGTCAAGTAAATCCTCATCGGCCAAGTCTAAACTATTTAAAGCTGCAATGAAGAAAGTTCAACTGTCCACTGATTTGCAATATCTAGAAGAAGAAATCAAGTTTAAGAAGTTACAGCTTCAAAAGGAGTTAGAGTTAGCACAAGCTGAAGAAATATTATTAAGGAAGATACATGTAGAAGAAGAACTACAAACAAATCAACATTCTGTTAGAAGTGGAAGTTATGATAATAAGTTAAATCTAAATGTTCTAAAGGAAGTAAGAACAGATAGGCTTGATGAAAGTGAAAGTACTTCTAAACTAAAAAGAAATGAGCATCTATCAGAAGAAAGCCAAAATAGATTCGATGTAAGAGGAAGCGAGTCTGCAGTAAGAAATCATCCACCTGAAGTAAGACAGGATGAAGTAAGAAATTATGGGTATGAATTACCAAATCAAGA
The DNA here is from genome assembly GCA_917208275.1 of Patella pellucida. Classification (NCBI taxonomy): domain Eukaryota; kingdom Metazoa; phylum Mollusca; class Gastropoda; family Patellidae; genus Patella; species Patella pellucida. Next base: position 38,006,593 of record OU795041.1, on the reverse strand, counting down.
AACTTTTGGAAGAAATAGATTCAAAGAAAGTGGAAGTGAGTCTAAAGTAAGAATTCCAGAAACAAGAAGAAATGACATAGAAGTAAGAGAAGATGAAAGAAGAGAAAACTGGGTTGAGTCTGAAGTAAGAGACTTGTCATATCCTATTCAACCTAACTTTGCAAGACAACATTTAGAAGTAAGAAGTATACCAGCACCTGAAGTAAGAAAAGACTGGTCAGAAAGAGATAGGACTTTAGATATTTCTATGGAAGCCCTTGATGAAAGAAGAAACTACGTTGAAGACTGTTCAGGAACAAAGAACGCTTCAGCACAGAATCCTTCAGAATTTAGTCAGATACTACAATTACAAGCAAGACAAACCGAATTGAATCAAATGATGATTGATCAACATAGAAACAGTCTTTTACCTATTCAAGAACCTCTGGTATATGACGGAAGCTACTTTGATTTTCCAGTTTTTATAAGAGCCTTCGAGACAATAATTGAAAGCAGAGCAACTACCTCAAAAAATCGTCTCCATTTCCTTAATAAATATACAAGTTATAAAGCAAGGGACTGTGTCAAGAAGTTTATAACATCCAATTCACCAACAGCTTACGAAGAAGCGAAGGCCAAATTGACAACAAGTTTTGGAGATCCTCATAGGGTAATGGAAGCCTATGAATCGAAACTGAAGAATTGGTCAAACATTTCAGAACGAGATGGAAAAGGACTACTAGCATTTTCAGATTTTCTTGATACCTGTTTAACTGCCATGGAGACTGTAGATCATTCAGAAAACTTTAATTCCAGTGAAATATTGAAGAAAGTCACTTCAACACTACCTTATAGCTCAGCTATGCGATGGTGTCGACATGCCTTTGAATTAAAGAAACATGGTACAAAGGCAACCTTTAAGCAACTATGTAACTTGATAAGAAACGAAGCAGACCTAGCAATTGATCCTGTATTCGCTCCAGAATACATCCGAAATGAAAGGAAGAAACATTTCGACAATAAAAATAAAATCAGACCTCAAAGATCGAGTAGTTTCTCGACAACTGGAATCCAGCAATCGATGGATAGGCCATTAAGTTACAACTGCCCTCTCTGTCATGGAAACCACAATCTAAACTTCTGTAAAGATTTCCAGAAGAAGACCTATGATGACAGAATGTCCTTTGTTAAGAATCAACAACTCTGTTTTGGATGTCTATGTAAAGGGCATAGATCAACACAATGTCGAAAGAGACAACGTTGCGACAAATGTAAGGAGTTTCATCCAAGTACCATTCATTATGAGAAGAATTATCAAAATTATGGTGTAAACAAGGATAGGACAGATGAAACCAAACCTAAGGAAGCCACATCTAATTCAGCTGTTCGACATGGAAGTCTAACTACATCATTAATTGTACCAGTTAGAGTTTACCATGAAAGTCAGCCTGATAAGAAGGTGCTTAAATATTTACTACAAGATGAAGCTAGTGATACAATATTTATCACAGATAAAACATTGCAAGATTTAGACATTAACGGAAACGAAGTTGATCTGCAACTGAGTACAATGTTAGGAAAAGAAGTAATTCCTACTCAAAAGATAAATGGTCTGGTAGTAGAAAGATATGATGGCGAGTTAAAAATAGAATTACCAGCAGCCTACTCAAGGGAGACTATACCGTCACGAAGAAATCAAATACCTACTAAAGAAATCGCTGAATCATTTCCTCATTTACGAAGAATCAAGGATAAGATTTACCCTTATCATGAAGACATTGAAATTGGACTTTTGATAGGATGTAATTGTCCGAAAGCAATCAAACCAAGAGAAGTGATTTGTGGAAGGGAAGACGATCCATATGCAGTATGCACAGCCTTAGGATGGGGCATAGTTGGTCCTGTAAGGGAAGTACAAGAAGATATGTTGGATGTTACCTGTAATAGAATTGTAAGTCAAGAAACATCTAATCTAGTAATACCAACTAAGTCTAAGGAAGTATTGACACCTCATTTGCAAAGGATGTATGACATGGATTTCTCAGAAATGAAGGATAGCAATGCATCATTGTCAAAGGAAGATAGACAATTTTTAAAAATAGTCACTGAGGAAATAAAGCATGGAAGTGATGGTCACTACACAATTCCCTTACCTTTTAAAGACACTGACTGCCAAATGATATTACATACACATATCACAGATTGGAATCATTGAAGAAGAAATTTGAAAGAGATGATAGTTATAAGGAAGACTACGTCAAGTTCATGAATTCCATGCTGGAGAAAGGGTATGCAGAGAAAGTTGAACCTTATTGTAAGCCAGAAGATGATATATCCAAAGTATGGTATATTCCCCATTTCGCTATCTACAATCCTAAAAAAGCTAAGACCAGAGTTGTATATGATTGTTCAGCAGAATTTAGAGGAGAATCCCTGAACAAATATCTACTGACAGGACCTGACCTAATCAACAACCTAACTGGCGTCCTGTATCGTTTTAGAAAGGAGAAAATTGGTTTGATATGTGACATTGAATCGATGTATTACCAAGTTCGCTGTTCTGACCATTGTAAAGATTACCTAAGATATCAATGGTGACACAACGAAGAAACCAGAAGAATATAGAATGAATGTTCATCTTTTCGGGGCTACTTCCTCACCAGGAGTTTGTAACTTTGCCTTGAAAACCACAGCCAATGATTTTGAACAAGAAAATGGTACAGAAGCTGCCGATATGCTAAGACGAGATTTTTATGTTGACGATGAGTTGAAATCAGTAGAAAATTCAAAAGAAGCCATAGAATTAATACGAAATATTAAAGAGATGTGTCGAAAGGGAGGATTTAAATTGCATAAATTTACATCAAATAATAGAGAAGTCTTAGAAGAAATTCCGAAAGAAGATAGAGCTGAAAGTATTAAAGACATTTATTTAGATTTTGATTTTCTACCTTTAGAAAGAGCCTTGGGAGTTCAATGGAACATAGAAAATGATGCGTTCCAGTTCAAGATAACACTTCAAGACAAACCATGTACCAGAAGGGGCATCCTGTCAACTATTTGCTCAATTTTTGATCCCCTGGGATTCTTAGCACCTGTACTTATAGAAGGCAAAATCATCTTACAAGAGCTTTGTCGAGATAAGTTTGATTGGGACGACCCAATACCAGAAGATCTTAAAACCAGATGGGAAAAATGGAGAACAGACCTTCATCTTATAGAAGATTTTAAGGTTCCCAGATGTTACAAGAATGCGGAATTTGGACAGTTAGCTAATGTACAAATCCATTACTTCTCAGATGCAAGTACACAAGCATATAGTCAATGTTCAATTCTAAGACTAGTTGACACTCAAGGAAGAATTAACTGTTCATTTGTTATTGGGAAAGCAAGGGTTACACCAATAAAACAACTTACAATACCCAGACTTGAACTCACCGCTGCAGTTACTTCTGTTCGAATAAGCCAGCAATTAAGAAGAGAACTGGATTATAATAATTATGAAGAATACTTTTGGACTGACAGTAAAGTTGTCCTTGGATATATTGCAAATGAAACAAGAAGGTTTCATGTCTTTGTTGCTCACAGAGTTCAAGAGATCCAAGAAAATACAGATGTCAACAAGTGGTATTACATAGATACGAAGAGTAATCCTGCAGATATTGGTACTAGAAGAATAACAGTTCAAGACTTCATAAAGAAACCTCAGTGGATCACTGGGCCAGATTTTTTATATGGAGAAGAAATAATCCCTTCATCAGAAGATTATCCACTCCTACCTAATGATCCTGAATGTAAGAAAATAACAGCAACCAGTTTATTGATAAATACTCAAGAAACTACTTCATCATTATTGAAACGTTTAGAATACTTTTCATCGTGGCATAGAACAAGGAGAGCTGTAGCCTTGTGTAGAAAATATATTAAGATTCTAAGAAACAAGGTGCACAGTAGACAGATTGGTGAAGTAATACAGAAACAAACGGAATTAACTGTAGAAGAAATAATAGAAGCGGAAGTAATAATCATCAAAGAAATTCAAAGTAAGCACTTTAAGGAAGAAATAAAATTAATCGAAGAAAAAGAAGAAAATAGTAATCCGATTAGTAAGAAAAGCCCACTATACAATTTAGATATCTTTTTGGATCAACGAAAACTACTTTGTGTTGGTGGAAGAATTGGAAGAGCCCATTTTGAAGATCCTATTAAATTTCCTGTGATTCTACGAAGGAAGAGCATATCACCAGAATAATTATTGATTATTTTCATAAAAAAGTCAACCATCAAGGTAGAGGAATCACGATCAATGAAATAAGATCTTCAGGCTACTGGATTTTAAATGGTATAAATATGGTTAAAAGCTGTATTTTTAAATGTATTAAGTGTAGAAAATTAAGAGGTTATCTACAAACACAGAAGATGGCAAATTTACCAAGTGACAGACTAGAGCCAGTGCCACCCTTTACGAACAGTGCTGTTGACTATTTTGGTCCTTTTACTATAAAGATTGGAAGAAAGGAAGTAAAACGTTATGGTGTTCTTTTCACCTGCTTAGCCTCAAGAAGTGTTCATCTAGAAATTGCTGAGAAGATGGATACTGACTCATTCCTAAATGCATATAGAAGATTTGTATGTAGGAGGGGGCCTGTAAGAGTTTTGCGGAGTGACCAGGGTTCCAATTTTATTGGAGCAAAGAATGAATTAAATGCAGCATTAAAGGCGTTAAATGAGAATAAAATTTAAGCTACACTACTGGAAGATAATTGTGATTGGTTTAGCTTTAAAATGAATCCACCCTCAGCCAGCCATATTGGAGGAATCTGGGAAAGGCAGATTCGCTCTGTCCGCAACGTCCTATCCGGTATATTAGAGGCTAATGGAGCTCAACTAGACGAAGAAAGTTTGCAGACATTTATATGTGAAGCAGAGGCTATTGTAAATTCTCGCCCTCTGACAGTAGAGAGTATGTCTGATCCAGATTCTTTAATTTCATTGTCTCCATCACAAATCCTGACAATGAAAACTAAAGTCATTCTACCACCGCCTGGTATTTTCCAGTCAGCTTATAAATATTTGAGAAAGAGGTGGAGAAGAGTACAACATTTAGCTGATGAGTTTTGGTCCAGATGGAAGAAAGAATATCTGGTATCTCTACAAGAGCGTCAGAAATGGACCCAGCCATTAAGAAATCTACGTATTGATGTTGTTATTATCAAAGATGACAATTTACCCAGGAATTGTTGGCAGGTTGGTCGAATCACCAAAGCAGACACGGATCAAGACAATCTAGTAAGGAAAGTAACAATATTATTAGCTGATAATAATTTAAATTCAAAAGGGAAGAAGATTCATCCAGATAAATATTTTGAAAGGACCCGTTCATAAGTTAGTTATACTGTTAAGATGTGATGAATGGTAATTCCAGTAAGCTGAGAATGATAGTCCGGGTTAATCCCCATCGAGGAGCCTTCATTATGAGCCTGAAAGAAGCCCAAGAATTTAAGTTGAAGAGAAACACAGTTATTTGAATTTTGGAAAATAGTGATTAAATATGTGTTAAAACAGATCTAAAGTATATGATCTTGTGTTATGGGCAATGTGATAAAACTGCAGTGAAATATTGTGAAGTGTGGGTGAAATTATAAAAGATTGTTTACTGGATATTTATTTATTTTAAGTCATATTTTTGTGAACTTCTTAAAGTGGTAATAATTTAATGTTTAAAAAAAATGTGTTTTAATGACTTTTCACACACTCACAATATAGTGATGGCAGTATTTTGGAATTTGGAAGTTAATATTCAAACCAAATGGTGAAGAAGACTAAGTGTGTCAAATATGAACAATTATTGTTTCCATTATTATTTGTAGGACATTAATAGTAATGAGGTTTACACATCATGTAGTGGTTGATTTGTAACATTGTAAATCATTTAATCTTTGTCTCAATTTTAAGTTTATTTATTGTGATTATTTAATGTGAAATCTAGATGATTTCAGGGGAGCCATGTAAAGGTCGCTGAACTCTCCCTTTATTATTTGTAATATTTAGTGGGTTGCATCCAATATTAATTGTACTTGTCTCCCTTGCACTGCATAATTCATTTATAGTAGGTCACATCATTGCATGACGGGAACATAAGTAAAAAGCCAGGGCTTCCGTCTTTTAGAAAACGCACATGGAAGACGGCCATTTTCGATAGTAAGGACAGTAAGGCACTGATGTTTTACGTGCGTGGAAGGGAGAAGGGGACAGAATAGATAGATGTAAGATGTAGTGTAAAGAACAAGGAATAGAATGATGATATTTTGGGGAAAAGTTTTCGTTCTGTGTTTATTTCAATGTAACGCCCTTCGACCTATCCCGCTCAGTACAATATCCAGACATTATAAACTCACAATTGGAAGTGTGGGTGAACTCAGCTGTTAATAAATTGTAGCTATCCACGGAAGGGTTGGATATACTTTAGCAGGCAGCACCTATAACTACCTCAAGGCCGGAGGCAGTTACAGTAAGTCCCAACCTCGCAAGGAGGAAGTTATGTTGTATGATGTTGAAAATCAGAGATACACTTTAGAATGCCATAATTTGGTCATGCAACTAAAAAACCTCAATGTTTCCGATAGGAACGTCGACGCGGTTATAACCGCATGTTTGGCTGTCGCAGGACTCAAATCTAATTATACTCCAACAAAATCTACAGTTCAAAGAATATCATGTGAACGTGTCGGTGTATCTTTAAAACATGTTTCGGAAACCCTTAAGTCAGCGAAAAATACCGCTTTATATACGGACGAAACTACAAAATATGGATCCAAATTCGGTACATATGCAATAACCGCTGACTCGACTCATGCGCCAATTATTATTGGTCTTCGAAATATGGCTGATAAATCTGCGCAAACTACTCTTGAAACTTTAGATGAAATTTTGGCAGATCTTGATGATATAGCTGGAGAGATTAGTGAATTAATAATAAAAGAAATTAGAAATACAATGTCGTCAGACAGAGCCAGCACCGAAAAGCGTTTCAACACTTTATTTACACTTACAGTACAGAGGCAATATTTGTTCTAAATTAATAGAAAACTGGTCAAATTTATCAGATTCGGAGCGAAATATTCACCTAAATAATGATCATTTCTTTTGCGGTCTTCATCTACTAACTGGTTTGGCGGATAAAAGTGCGTCTGAATTGAAGAAATTTTCAAACATATTTGGCCCAAACTTTTAAGACTGCTAGTTCATTTTTGCCAAACAAATGTGGGTGTGTTCGATTGATTCAGACCGTCTGTAAAGCCTTTACGCAGGGTGAGGACGAAAAATTGGGTTGTTATTTGCCTTTTAAGTTGTATCTCAAGTCCCTTGGGATTTTAAATTTTCCACAATGCCACAGTTGTAAAATATATGGCCAAGCATATAAAAAATTTCTTGGTGATTTCAGAGCAGAAAAAAGATTGACCCAAAGCATATTTTTAGATATTAAAATTCCGTTATTTCATATTGAGTGCCAGGCTTTGGGCTTGATAGTTAAATTAATTACTGCTCCACTGTGGCCCATATTAGAAAGCGGCATTAATGCACTTGACATGAAAAATATTTATCAGAAATTACATGATTTAACTCCTAATTCTACCCTGGTCCTTGTTTTGGAAGTCCTCTTTGCCGAGTTCAAAAAGTACATTGCAAAAATTTTACTTGAGTATCGAGATGACTTTAATCCTTCGTGTTCGAGTTCAGCCATGCTTCACAACAAATTACCAGAAACCATGTTCAGTCATCTCGATAGATTAATGAGGATCGCGCCCTCCTCTAATATTTTTGGCAACGAAGCGTCCCATTTTATATAAAATGAATAAATCTGATGAATGGCTAAAATATCTTTCATCTGATAAACGTAATTTGATCTTAATGGATGCTCAAACGATTACTAAAAAATCAACTTTCTGAATTTAGGCAAAGACGGGAAAAAATAGAAAAAAAAACTAGCAGTTCTTTTGGCGAAAAAGAATGAATTAATAGAAAAGGGGAAACGTGAGATTAGGAAAAAACAACCCCTAACAACAGAAATTGTCGGGGTGGGTCTTTGGAAAACTAATGAGGGTATGAAAAATTGGCTTGTGCATCTTACAGATAGGGAAATCAGGGCTAGAAATTCACGCGAATCTCCGAATCTAATTCGCGCAAGGATTCTCGCAAGAGCTTACCGTGCGAATCTATAAGGATTCGCGTAAAACTTACTTTATACCATGCTACATGTATAATAAAATAGAATAATTGTTGTGTTTTTGTTTTACTTTTAACTTATAATTTGGACGAGTTACAGGCTGGCCGTTAATTGTCTTTTTTATGTAATAAATTGTGTGGAAACTTCCACGATCACGACACGGCGACGACTTTTAGAAGTAGAGCATTTATGCATATTTCAGCTACGATACAAAGTTATCGGTTTCCTTATTATTTATTTAAATCCTTCTTAAAAAAATAAAAGAAACTACTTTAGCATGCCAACCTTTAAACGAAATAGTTTTGGGTTCCATGATTTTATCCTTTCGAACGGCGATTTGATTCCGTTGCCAATTTTTAAAGACACATGGTTTTTATTTTTATTTGTACTGTCTTGTGCGGGCTCTCTTGTTGTTTTTCGTCAATACGATTATCGCTATATATGTTAAAATATTATGTACAGGAATTGTTGTACTTGTGAATTGTATTTTATTGCCAGTATTGAATTTTTAATTAGCAGTTAAAACGGTAGCCGTCAGCTATTCAGTGCTCACGCATATCAACGTAGTAAAGACAATGACATTATTAGCCATGACAATGACATTATAGAATTTATATATATACGGTATTCGATTAATCGGCACCGATACGATTTTTGGCTGGCCGATTTACCGATTCAAGAATTTATAATCGTGACGTAACACTAGTGGATATTTTCCCGACGGAATCTCGCAGTGTTCGAATTCCAATAACACGTGACATCTTGGTAGGAATTAGGTCAATTAACCAGTTCTACATTTGCGTGTAGTACCGTTTTGATTATTTTATTTTATAGGCCTACACATGCTGACAGATGCTTAATTTTTGTAATGAAGGATATATCCTAGTCGTAGGCCTACTGAATTTTACTTTATAGCAATTGCAGTTTTGGTTTTCACGTGATCATTGTACCGTTTGTCTATCAATAGTATCATCGACGAATGAATAAAAAATTGTGCAAGTTACGTGATAGAAAAAAGACTAACCATTGTGTTATACAGAAATGGCATGGTGCCATATTAGTTTATTTTGGCTACGGCATTATCTGGATATTACTTTTTACACTTTTTAAGTGTTACCGAAAATTCTATCTGATTGTTTTATTTTTATTATTGTTGTTGTATTTTGGTGTTTTAGATTAATACAAAAAACACAATTTTGTTTTTTAGACATTATTATAAATTAAGATTCAGAGGATTCGCGCAGATTGCATGTATGAGAATCCTCTTAGATTCTTGCAAAAAATGACGAATTTCTAGCCCTGGAAATGGGTTTGGTGCATGGGTGTGGGTATTGTTATCGAGCTTTGCAGTGCGTACGATCTTCACACACCCATGATGATTTATTTCCAGTCAGCTCCTTCTGTTTGGTGTACACATAACCATCATAGATTAGCTTGTCATTTCCTCTCTCAGATTTCATAAATTCCATGGTGTATTCGAACATATATCCTTTGCAACCATCCTACAAATTTATTTTATTCCTTTTATTTTAAATTATTTCCATTATTAGGCTTTCAGACTTTCGTCTGAAAGCCTATTGTGATTACTAAAATTATTATTATTTATTATTATTTTATTTTTTGGGGGAGCCTATTTCTCAGTGCCTGTACCAGATACCGACCTGGGACCTATTTTCTATCATGTAACCCCATGTGGTTGCCACTCCTTAGACCATATTTGAAAAAATTATAAAACGGCTGTAGATTCGTCAATTCTGTACCTATTGTCGTACAAATGACATTTGTACGCATGATGATTTATTTCCAATCAGCTCATTCTGTTTGGTGTACACATAACCATCATAGATTAGCTTGTCATTTCCTCTCTCAGATTTCATAAATTCCATGGTGTATTCGAACATATATCCTTTGCAACCATCCTACAAATTTATTTTATTCCTTTTATTTTAAATTATTTCCATTATTAGGCTTTCAGACTTTCGTCTGAAAGCCTATTGTGATTACTAAAATTATTATTATTTATTATTATTTTATTTTTTGGGGGAGCCTATTTCTCAGTGCCTGTACCAGATACCGACCTGGGACCTATTTACTATCATGTAACCCCATGTGGTTGCCACTCCTTAGACCATATTTGAAAAAATTATAAAACGGCTGTAGATTCGTCAATTCTGTACCTATTTTCGGAAACACCAAATCCTTTCCCGGATGATAGCAGTTGAAAATCTTGAAATTTCAAAATTTCGTCGCTGACTTCTAGCGATCGAAAAATGTAAAAAAAAATTTAAGAGACAATTTTTGTAATTTTTTAAAATTTTCAAAATTTGACCTAAATTTTTGGATACCTGACGACAATCCGATTCCAGAAATATAAGTTTCATTCCAAGTTATCGCCCTTTATTTTCGAATTTTTAAAAATTTTCTGCCAATTTTGTAACACTTATATTTTTTTGAAAGCCTCAATCGATGTTTCTGAAACTACTGGAACATAAAGCCATATGGTCAGACCAACGGATAAAGCCATTTCAACAACAATCTGTAAACCGGAAGTAGTTTAAATAATAATGGCCGATATTTTGAAAAAAACGCAAAAAACTGAATGCTTTTGTAGAAAACGTGATTTCCCAGTCCCATATCAATGGATATAAACGATTAAGGTATCTTTGGGTTCCTTTAGAATCACTGTATCGTATGATACCCAATTCATAGGGATGCAATGAGCAGGAAGCAAAATATGGCACGCTGAAAATCAAGTATTTGGTAGTCTTGTGTATGAAACAGCCCATTTAGACATTGAAATATCTGTAATAGGTCAAATAACGAACTGAAAATCAAAAAAAGTCTAAAAATCGTTAAAATTTGAATAATCCTCTTATTATTTTTCTGATTTTCAAAAAACTTTGTATTTAGATATCTGATTTAATGTTGACTCCAATAATGTATAATATGTATTCAGTTATTGAAATTTAATTTTCGATATTTTGACATTTTTGCATTTTTGGCACTTTTAAACATAGGATTTCTTAGGAGCTTTTTATCTGATCATATATTGCAATATATCATTACAGAACTCTTTCGCTATTTAATTGCCGCCCAAACTGGTTATAAAACTATCCTTACCATAATCTCCATACCGTAAGTATTTAATTCAATGAAAAAAAAGGGTAAAAAATTGGCGTTCTTGCAAAAAGCTGGATTTCTCCGTCAGATATTACCGGCCCAAAAGAAATAAAGTGTCTTTAGATGGCCCTATTAATGGACTATTATATGGCATCTCAATGGTACGATTTCGATGGTTAGAAAATAAATTATGGTACGCCGATAATCTAGTATTTTTCGTTTTTGGAGCCTTTTGAGGCACCTTTTTCTCGAAAACAACTCCTGCGATTTTTCTGAAACTTTTTTAACCCAGAGTCCTTTTAGTGGTCTGTGGTATGAATCCAAAAGGAAAAGATTTAAAATAATTTAAGGTGTCATAAAATGGCCCATTCTTTGAAAAAAGTTAAAAAATCGTTAGATTATTGAAAATGTTCTTTTATTTATCTTTTTTACAAACTACTGAATAGATGTTTCTGACACTTCTGGTACAGAAAGATATCTATCCAAACAACTGTTAAAACTATCGGGGACAATGATCCAAAATCCAGAAGTAGTCGAAAAATATCAGATATTTGGGAAAAAAACACCAAAAAAAATTTTAAAAAAAGAAAATACAGTAAAAAATTGGTACTCTTGCAACAATCGACATTTCTCAGCCAGGTGTCACTGAATCAAAACAATTAAGGTATCGTTTTGTAGCTCGATGAATGGGCTATTTTATGACATACTTCCCGTCTGATTCCTGAAAGCCGATTCAGTGCTGCTTGCAGGTCTAGTTTTATTTATTTTTAACAATAATAACAATATAAATGACAACTCGGAATCAAGACCAAAAGTCATTTTGGAAATCCGGCAGCTATATCAGAGAGTCCTAGAGAAGGGAAGCAAATTAGAGCTCGTGTGGATTCCATCACATGTCAACATTAGAGGAAACGAGGAGGCAGATCGACTAGCCAACAAGGGTCTCAAGGCCTCATAGACTACAGCACCGCGGAAATCTACAGTATGGTCGAAAGACAGGTCAATTCAATCTGGGAATTAAATCTTGTTGAACTTGACACATACAGATACCGACTGGATGATGAGATCTATACCAAGACAGCGACCAATCACCCTAGACGAGATATATGCAGACTCATATCGATACTAAGGGTGTACAAACACCATGTCATCGTCTGTGAGTGCGGAGAAGAGTGTACCACCAACCATGTCCTGGTAGACTGCGAGGTTTACAAGGAGGAGAGAAGGGAACTAGTGAGAACAATGGAGACCAACAACATACCATTTAACACTAGACCAGATCTGAAACTGCAAAAATATTTTCCTACTTATTTATTTTAATTTATTTATACAACGTAGGGTGGCAGAGTAAAAGAGTCCTCACAAAGGAAGCCCAACCATCCTACAACTGTGTCTTAATTTATTTATTTTACTTTATTTTTACTTTACTTTTTCTTTAATTTACTTTATTTATTTCAATTTATTACCTTTAATTTTTTTAACTAACAAATTTATTCATACAACGTGGGATGGCTAAGCAAAAACGTCCTCACGAAGGAAGCGGAACCATCCTACAAATTTATTATACTCCCTTTTTTTTATTCTATTATCTATTTATTTATTTATTTAATTTATATTAGTTTAATTTATTACTAACATCTACTAAACTGGCAGGATAGTGGAGTAAGAGGGCGTCATGAATAGACGAGCTCGGCATCAAAACACTATCTCACCAAATCAGATACCAAGTGGGATAGTGGAGTAAGGGGAGGTCACGATAAGACCAGCCTGGCACCTAAACACAAATCCCACAAAGATGACATCTACCAATCCAAAAGCAGAAGAGTTCATCTACCAAACGATATGTTTTTTACTTAAAAAAGGGAAGAACTTCACACTAAACCTAATCCATGGCCTAAGGCCAAAATGGAAAGATTGCAAAGTCATATTCTAAAAATCAGGAAGCAGCTTCGGCTCTCCTATGTCTTGTCTGCAATATCACTTAAGTGGAAGCAGACGTTAAACACCAAACAGAAGAAGAAGATTCATTTCAATCTAACACAATGTTGAAGTACAATGTACTTGAACTATGAACACCTCACAGAATGACAGTAGAAAACGTAAACATGATTTAGCCGGCGATAGTGATGGCGGCATTGACCTTGAACTTCAAGCATGCATGCACGTTGTCATTGGAAGTTCCAAAAGCAGTAGAAACTCCCAAGTTCAATATAGGTCAACCAAAATCTGAGTCATGACAATTGGCCACGTGACTTTTTGCACATACACCATCACTTGGCATATTTCCGAGTTCTGACTATACACAGAAACTATAATTTGTGCTAATTTGTTATTATTGACATGTTTTTATATTCTTTGTTATTTTTATACATATTGACAAGTGATTACCAATAAAATAATTGTAAAAACAAACATATTTATATTTACTGGTAGTTTTTCTTTTTACTAAATAATAACTTTCATTTGGTTGGATGAAAGTAAAAGTATGAATATGCATTATGCAAGTTGCTGAAATTTGACTATAAATTTCAATATTATTATCGATGTATGAATATACAGGTATGCAATTACAACAAAGGTTTTGTTTATTCGAAGTTTAAGCTGTTATTATTCGGAATACGTTATGCAATTATTGACGTGAATAAAGTATGCATAAACCAACATGTCTGTTGTTGAAATACGAATATCTGTTCTGTTAGGCTTACCCATGGCCGGTTCATTTCAAAATGGATTAAGAACCCTGGTTTTGACATTCACATCCAACAGACTCAATATTTTGAGCTGAAATTTTGAGACTGGTAAATACATCATTCCTCCACATTTTGCCACTTAAATTTTTTATGTACTCAGACTTTTTTTTATTGAGACTCTGTTGAAATCGGGATAGGTCCTTTAAGAAGGTGTGGTTGGTTTGATTTATAATTAATAAATCATCAAACAAATTTTTCTGACCTTCTGTCATATTGCAGGATTTAGAAGAAGCTTTGATATCAGCAACATCACCATGTGATAGTCCTATAATACTTGATCTACTCTGTAGTTTATTAGAAGGAATATATGGCAGAGAACAATTAACGTAAGTAAATCGGTATTGTGTATATATTTTGCAAACAAAATCTCTTTTCAAATTTTGATATTACGAATGCATCAAAAAAATTGTCATCTGTATTGCATTTATGGTCATATGCTTTCCTTTACTGATTTGAAAATTACTTTTTTTTATTGCAAGAAAGGTTTTTAATGCATTTGTGCGCTTATTTAGATGTTCAGGACTTTATGACATTCCAAAAGCTAAGCAAATTTTGTGCATTGGAAAGTGGTAAAAATTTGTACAATCCAAGATGGTTGACATTCAACTACTCGATGTTCAAGAAAATCCTTAATGGTTGGTTTAAGACCCTCTACATGTATAATGAACATATAAAAATGTGATAAAAAATGTCAAATCACCCCATTAAAAGTAATATGACCTCATATAGCCATATAATAACAAACCATGACGATTGGCACATGTAAGTACTAAAACACTTAAACTTTTGGTTTTATTTCCTATAAATCTACATTGGACTCCGTCTCATCCGATTTGTGAGAACTCTGGATTGCTGTGACATCAGACATGATTTTCATGTCCTGATTTATTTCCTAGTTAATTAAGTCGAAAAATCGCTGGTAAATCCAGATTCTGTATGTTCTGGATTATGACATCAATCATCCGTTCAGTCACATAATTTCCATTGAATCAATGCCGCATAATCCGTCCTTCAAACGGTGAGATTAAAACTCATGCAATGGGTGTGAAGCCAGAAAAGATTAAAACAAGCAATCACCAGTCAATTATCTATGAGATTAAAACTCGCTAGCGCCGGTCTGTGGTGATTACTCTGATAATTGTAATCTCTTGTACGACAGTTGTGACAAATACTCAAAAATTTCCATCAATTTTCTCCCGAATTCACAATATTCCTACCTTCATGTAGCACATGTTAGAAACATTTGTTGCACATGCTGATTTAACCTAAATAACCTGAGGATCGAGTGACGCAGAATTCAGTTCTGTCAGTCAGACGACGGAGGTGGCGTTAAAAGAATAGTGATGTAATTAAACACGACGCACGCATTGTGGCCTGATTGCCACTATTTTTGGGATTGGGAACGTTCAATCGAGTTCGCCCATTATCAATGTTTTGGAGTATTCCGACACACTGTGTAATCCGACATATTGTAACGATCTTGTACGATGTTGGTTGTGACAGAGACCACTTTATATAGAGGTTACCAGATCTTGACACTGTAGTGCCTTTAGACAATAGAAATTACATTTATGAAATAATAATATTTTGGCAAAAGGGGCAGACTCAGCTATATAATGAAGTACATAATTAACTTGTTACATGTATGTAATTTCTTACGTAACAAATTATTTTGTAATCCCCCTCCCCTCGATGCAGTGTGACATCCTGTGATTACACTTGCCGGAAGAGAAAGATATTTCTACAATTCGGTGTAACCGGATGTGTGCCGGAAGAGGTATGCTTGACTACACGACATCATGGGCTATGTAGGAATTCGCCGGATGTATGGTGTTGGGCAACATGGGCTATGTACGAAATAGCCGGATGTATGGTGTTTGACAACACGACCTCATGGGCTATGTCAAAATAACCGGATGTATGGTGTTTGACAACACGACATCGTGGGCTACATGTACGAAATAGCCAGATGTATGTTGTAAGATATGAATAATGTGATCTCCCCCGCTCGTCGTAATGGGAACAGTTTGAGATCAAGTAATTTTTTGGGGAACATGGTTAAATGATAATGCTGTATTATCATTTACTATGGCCCATCCTATACTTATACTTACAGTTAAAAAATATAAAGAATTTAGCATTTACCTCGTAAGTTTGCCACTTTCCGGTACTCCAATTTTGGTCAACTTTTAGGATGTGATTCAGTACATCGAATTATACCTTTTCTTGGAATTGTTTTGGGGGTTGGCTTACATTTTTTCATAAATTGACTGATGTACTAAAAGACTAGGGTTGGGCGATACTGAAATAAAAATATCATGATAATAATTTGTCAAATATCACGATAAACGATATTATCGTGATAATTTATACTTGAATACTTAGTCCGAGAATCGTTGTTCGATGCCACATTTTTGTTGAAGGTAAAAATGGATATATTTTGGACATTCGCAATGTGCATTTAATTTCGAGATTGAATATTTGAATATTTGGAGTCTTTTTTAAATTGATAAAAGACATTGGAGTTTGTGTATACAATAGTGACGTTGCCAGAGAGCTCTGGAAATCCTGAAAATCAAAGTGAATAAGTCAATTGTTCCACATTTTGCCACCTGGTGGCAGAAACAGTATGCATTGGACAATGAGTGTGATGCTAAATTCATAATCTACAACAAAAGTTGTCATAGATTACAAAGTTAGAGAGTTCTACTCCTATTAGAAATATAAGTTAAAATCATCAGAAAATCGGAATTACTGAATTATGATCCGTTGCAGTACCCTAGTTTTAAATGGTCCAATCTAATTAAAATACAGATCTATATTTCGTTTCGTTTTTTTATACTTTCGATGGCCTCGCTACCATTCGGCAAACCTCGACAGATTCCGGTACTCTCCGTAACCTACATCTAGACTCGGATGTATGATAGTCATTGATATGTACCTAAGACCATACATTTGCGATGCGGCTTGCCGACTACCGATTTACTCTAACTGGAAAACGTTCCGCTTTTACAAAAAAGTCCCAAAATCTGGTTAAGCTGCCACACCCGTTGGTGGAGTCGTCCACACGACTTAGTATAATTTCTGGACACATAATGTATTTGTAAATAGTATAGTTTTTCTGCGTGGTCACCCTTTCTATCGGTAAATAAACAACAAAGTAAATAATTTCTGGATATTGTAATACGTTTTTTGGAGTCGTCCACACAATGTATTTTTAATTAGTATGGTTTTTTTTCTGCGTGGTCACCCTTTCTGCCGGAAAATAAACAACAAAGTAAATCGTTTTATTCCATAAATAACAAATTCATTAACAAATTCATAAACAAATTTAGTTGTTGACGACATCACTAATAGTTGTGGACGACATCACTAATAGTTGTTGACGACATCACCAATGACTTGTGGACGACTCCACCAACGGTTGTGGACGACTTCGCTTGTGGACGACTTGACTGGCACCCATCTCCTGGGGGCAACCATGTTTATCCGGGTCCTTTAAAATAGTTCCAAAATGGCGGACTCCATCATACAGCCGAGTCTAGATGTAGGGCACCGGAATCTGTCGAGGTTTGCCGAATGCCTCGCTACATGTAGATCTAACAACTTATATTGGGAGATCACGCTCTATGACGTAGCAAACGACATTTGACCCTATAAGGTCAGTCATTCGATTAACCAATCAGAATCGTTGTTGCAAGTGGCTATACGGAAGTACAACAACAAACATGGCATCCGACAGCGAAAATTGATTGTGCCTTGCAGGAAAGTTTGTCAAATTTTGGAATAACAGAGATCAAAACGGAGCAAAGAACTGTATTAAATTGTTTAGTAAATGGAAGGGATTGCATGGCAGTGCTACCGACTGGTTTTGGTAAATCTTTACCCTATCAACTGTATTTGTCAGTCGCTCGACAATTGAAACAAGCCGGTGACAAACAAGATGTATTCGACGAAAAGGTTATTGTTTGTTGTCCATTGATATCCCTTATGCAGGAAAGGGATGAGAGTTGGATTTAAGGGTAAGTTCACAGATTTTTATTGAAATATTACATTGCCAAAGACATTACTGTACTAATAAAAATTGTAATGAAAATTTATTATATAAATACTATACTAGTAAATAGGCCTATTTATTTAATTCCTCAACCTCAATAATATAGATCTATATATTTGATTTCGATGCTAGCTATTTTTATTACAATTCAAATAGCTGCTATTATGTTTGGATTACATTTTAAATCAGATTTGGGCATTGTGTTCCAACTTTTTTCTCGATAGTGATAATCTATAAAGCTGTCAATAGTCTTACTATTTCTACAGGTGATAGCACAGAAACAGATAAAAAGATGAAAGATGGGGAAATTGATTTAATTTATGCTTCTCCAGAAACCTTAGTTGGTGATCCAATATTGAGGTCATCTCTACGCAGACTTAATGTTAAAGTGATTGTTGTTGATAAATTCCATACTATTGCAACCTGGTAAGTAGAATCATGGGCCTTATAATGGTAGAAAACATGCATGTTTAAAATAATGTTTAGAATTGATGGATTCAGTTGCATTTAGGACCGGTCAACTTACATGCATGTATGTATCTTGGTCATAATTAAGTACCTAATAATAATAATAATAATAATAATCGCGTCATTTTACAAAGGTAGCAAATTAGACCCATTGCCTTTTTCCAATTTGGCCCTTGGCACAGATCGTTACTGCAGGAAGAAACCGAAGAACTCAGGGGAAACCTGCTTGATCGGACGGGAGACCGAATATCCCTCTCACTTACAACGATAAAGTATAAAGTTCTTGCCCTGAGCTGGGATTGAACCCTTGTTGCATTGGTGAGAAGCCGCCTCTCTATCGCCACGGCTATCCGACCAGCTACATGTATTAATAATGCACATTCTTGACTTTTGAAAATTAATGATGATGTCCAGGCAAAATTCAACTCCCACACGATATTTAAAACAATATGCGTTATTTTTGTCTCAAAATGATTTAAATATTTACAGTGACAACAGTACAATTTAATGACCAACTATACTTTTATAAAAAAAACTATTAATGTTTTAATTATATTTCAGGGGTGAAGATGAAGATAATCAAAAAGCTGCCTTTAGAAAATGGTTTTCTTACATAGGCGAGCTTCGTTCCCTCTTTCCACAGGCTTCTGTGTATTAGCCCTAAGTGCAACATGCACTAAAAAAATAAGAAAGAGGGTTGTTAAAGTTTTGAGTATAAAGGAGGATTATACAGAGGTGGTGCTTTCGCCTAACAAACCGAATATTAAGCTAGTTGTGTCTAATGTTCACAAAGACATGGAAATAGCTATGTGCTTTTTAGTAGACGGACTAAATAAATTTAAAGACACATTCCCAAGAACGATTATATACTGTAAATCTATAAAAGACACTTGCAATATTTTTACTTATCTTGTCACAGAATTGCCAATATTACGTCATTTATTTGATATGTATCACTCTGAAACTCCAGATGAACAAAAAAATACAATTCTTCAAAGTTTAAAAGATGGACAAAGCAAATTAAAAATAATAATTGCTACAAGTGCTTTAGGAATGGGGATTGATGTGGTAAACTGTCACAGTGTTTTGTTGTTTGGTTTGCCAAAAGATATTGTGGATCTTATACAGGAAATAGGTTGTGTGGGTCGTGATGGACAGTCTGCTGTGGCAATATTGCTTTATAATCAATATCACATGTTAAATATTTCAAAGGATGTCAAAAGCATACTGAAGACGACAAAATGTCGCAGAATTTCCTTAATGGATCCGTTCCTTACAGATAAACAAATCGAACAGTTAAAAATTTAAACTGGTATCCACACTTGTTGTGACCTCTGTGGAATTAAATGTTTGTGTGGCAGTTGCGAAATCACGATAATGGAGCAAATGCTTAAGAAGTCAATCATGGGTTAAACATCCTCTTCCTCTTCTTCACCGGAATCCGATACTGATTGTGATAGAACAGAAGATGAAATGGACTAAAATTACTAACTTTAAAATGTTTGAGCTTTATTTGTAGTATTGTACTCTTTGTATCTAAAATATACAAATCTACAGTTTAAAGTGACAATAATAACATAATTTAATATTATTTTCATTTGTATCATACATTGGGCCTAAAATACTGTACATGTACATCTACACAGGCATATTTTTGTGCTCACAATTAGCAAACAATGTCATATGAATACATGCACATGTATGTACCTGAACATATAGTTTCAGATTTGGGTTTCTTATGTGTTTGTGTAATCAGTGTTCGACACAAACGTTGATCCGTAGGCCTGAGGCTGACTGATTTATGGGAGGAGTCCTGCTTGCCTATTTCACTCGGGTCTGCTGGGCCTTCGCCTTTTTTATCTCGCATAGTTACAATGGTAGAACTGTCATAGAAATGCAATCTCTTGCATGAGTCTCCGATAGTTGACTGTTATTGTATTACTTGTCATCGACATGACGTACAAAATGTAAGCTGCTGTTTTTCCAAACATTGACTTGCGTAACCAGCCGTTGATTTGTTACTGGGGTTTTTTTTTTGTCGGCTTTGTAAAACAATGAACCGCCCACTATTTCCAGACATTTTGAAATGAGCCATGGTATTGATTTATAAACCAATAGAAAGAGAATTAATAGAATAAAATATTTTTGGTTATTTTTGACTTGTAATTATGTTCTATACCCTCGGAATGATGTTCAGAGATGTTAATGCATTTTTAAAAGTCTGCATGCTCTGCAAGTGCACATTGAATGGAGTCACTGATTGCGGAGCCTATGAAATGGTCCAGATGGTCTATGTCTATAGATCATGGTAGATAATCTGGGAAGACACTTATCAAACAAGTTCCTATCTGCAGCTATGCTTTTTGACTTCAGTTCCCTTGGCACGTTTTCTGAAAATATTTGTAGCAGATCTTTTGTCACTTTGTGAACATCCTCTTGTAGATATTATTTTCCTGGACATCCCCCTCTGACAATAATGGGAATGCTTTCACATTTTCTTTTCCAAACATCAAAGACTTTTTTGACTTCTGTGGCTGTGAACCGCCATCTGAAAGATGATTTATTATTATACAACATTTACATATTAAAACTCAATCTCAAGTGTTCCGAAGCAGCTCAGGTCACAACTGCATCAACAAGTCCATGGGTTTGCTTATAATTACAAAACTGCCAATTGGTGATGCCATTAATGATCTTTTAATTTTAAGCAGGCTTAATTATGTGGAATGACATTACAATAATACAACTATAATATTACATGTTTGCCCATACTGCTTGTTTTATGTTCTATAAGAGAAGCTTAATCGCTAATGGTTGGGGCCTAGAAATTGACCCAAATGGGTCCCAACACATATAATAATGTAATGAATGTTTAAACAGATTTAACATAAATGTATAATCGCATGCTCTCATAATAAAAGTATGTGGCCACCGTTTCACATGGTAAAATGTTTATTTTGTCATTCTAACATTGGATATCAGAAGCCCATCTTTTACCGGTAAGATCACTGCAACATCAATGTCGATTTAAATTGACAAATAATTTGTGTTTTCAATGTCGAAGACTTTGGATGATATTGAATCAGAGAGAGAGAGAGAGAGAGATGGGGGGTTTAACGTCCACTCAACACAACTAGGTCATTTCAGGACTAACATAATAATATGGTTTAATGTTATTTCAATAATTCGCTTGCGCGTAGGGGTCTTTAGCAGTGGGAGTAAACCGGAGTGCCCGGAGGAAACCCACGAGGTTGAGAAGGCGTCAATAGCTCCATGCCACATACGCCCACAGCAGGGCTTGATATCACTGCCGCAAGCCAGAGGTGGAAGTGCGGCACTCTAGACCACTAGGCCATCCCAACCCACCGATATTAAATCAGATACGTAGTCTATTTTTATACACATTATCATAGGATAGATAAAACTAACATTATTGTTATATTCTATATGTGTATTATAGGGAAATCTATTATAAGGGTATATGATTATAATAAACTCCTGTGGCTGACCTGTACATGCTAACTATATTATAAAAGTTAAAATAATACCTTTTGTTACAGTTTCCTTTTCCTGTGCTGGACCTGTCACAACAAGAACAGGTATAGGTACAGTTTGTTGCTGTTGAGATGTTAAAACATGTGGCCCTAACGTTCTTTGAAGTTTCAATGTAGGCTTGGATGATGGCGACCCTAGCAATCTTTTGGAACTTTCTTGGTGGGGTTTTAGTAATAACTGTATAGCATTTTCTCTGGATTGTGTCAGGTCCAGTTTTAGTTGTATAATGCCATTTTCATATTTAAGAATATTCTCCACTTTATTTAAACAGGTAGAACATACTCCACTGCCATATAGGTCTTCCACAGTTGTGTCACTTTTGAAATTACGTAAATTTACTTTCTTTACTTTTTCAAGACGTTCGACAGTTAACACTTACAGGCCATCGTTTTTTGTACTGTTTTCTTTCTATAATTTCGCCTTTTGAGGTAACTTCTCGAAGTATGAAAGAAACCCCACACAAAACAGATACATCTTTCTTTAAATACACCTTCTTGGGTGTAACTGCGACTGCGGATGCCATTCTTTTCACAAACCAGCGTGGTCATGAGTCATTCGCGACCGCCATGTGTTTTTTTTATCTACTTTTGCTTTGTTTTGATTTCTGTCGGAGTTCATGTCTACCCACAGTTCCGTGCAAGAGAGTTCAGACTCCCGATTCAACAGAGAATTTGATTGGCTGACCCCTCATTTCAAGCTGAACGCGAGTTAAATAACAATCCTCCCAGATCCTAGAGTGTAGTAAAGACAAGTAAAACGATATTTTGAACTATAAAAAACGAAACGAAATTGGATCTGTGTTTTAATCAGATTGTAAATGGTCATATCTCGGCGAGTTTCTGAATTAATGAAATGAGGTTTAACGTCCTATGCTTAAGCACCTAACCTGGGCTAATTGAAGACGGGCATACGCCATACAGTGTGCTATGAGGGAAATTTTGCCCGGGCAGCAACTGAATTCCAACTGCCAAGGGTTCTTCTACGTGCACACCAATGTGTACATGGGACCTCGGTTTTACGGACCATCTGAACGACTAGGCAGCTGTCTTTGTCAGGCCCTCCTTCTGCATCACTGACAAGGGAAAATTATGTTGGAAATTTGAGATGAACTTTCTCAGCCAATGCAGGGATCGAACACCCGACCCCCAGGCTAGCGTACCAGCGCCTTATCCTCTTAGCCACCGTGATCCCCCAGCGAGTTTCTGATTTAGAGAGGTAAAATTTTGGATTTCTTAGTTTAAGGCTATATATATATAAAATATATTTTGTTATAATTTTTGGGGATATGGAATGAACCCTGCATTAATAAAGAGTTAAGAAATAAATTATGCATTCTTAAAATCAAATTAGAAAAAAAAAAAAATTAAAAAATTAGTACTACTATTCGGTGATATATGTTTCGTTGCCTGGCAACCGCTATTGTAAGTAGAAGTTATTAGCACCCTCCCGAGGTATATCGGTGAAAATCGGGACAGTTTTGGTCGTGGGGCCCAGCTGAGGCCGTTGACCAAAACTGTCCTGATCTTCACCGATACAGTGAGAAATGGTGATCGAGTATTGTGAAGCAAAATGTGAAAAATAGTGTTTATTATCGAGTCATAATGTGACAAATACTTTCTGCTCTTTCATTTATCCCTTTCTGTGCCTCACGGTTACATTTCACGGTATAGTGAACATAGAGCCAAAAACAATATGTCTGTGACGTAGATGACCAATTATTTTTAACTTAATTGCATTGGTGGATGGTTCGTCCGTTGAAATTTGTTTGTAATAAAATTTATGGCTTTCTAGGTGTTTGTTTTCATCCTGCTTATTTTCAATGCTTGTATAAAAGTGTTCATTTGTCTGAAATGAACAGAAGCCTACTCTTTCTGGAAAGCGTGCTGCTCATTTCTGATACACGCATACATTTATGCCTGTATTGGAAATAAACAGTGGCAACAGGTAGAACTGGGATGTAATATATAGTTGCTTTGTTCTGTGTTGCCATTGCAATTTTTATATGAATCTGATATTGATTAATTAATCCACAAACACTGATTGTATTTATTACAGGGTGGTGGATTATGATAGATATATGAAAGATTTATTCTGTCATCATCATGATGCAGGAAATATTAAAACCAACCCACTGGTTGACAAAACCTATTTTGAATTGTCATTACATGACAAGGTGGAAGTTTTACACAGTCTCTGTGATTTCCGGCTTGATGCTGAAGATGTTATGGAGGTACTTAAGGTGAGGGAATTTAAGTATTTTTTAGATTAATCTAGATATCTTTATTAGGATTTGATAATTAAATTAAAGGCTCCCCGCTCGACAGAAGCACAACAGACTTAGTAGTTTGGTTTTTTTTGGGGGGGGGGGTCCCTCTACACTCGCGTCCCATCTGTATCTTTTTGATCCAGTATCCACATGTAGCAGCCTGTTCAGCTTTAGTTACCCACTAAGGGAGTGTTGCCGTCCCTTTCTCTCGTATACTCATAAAGTTACTATTTATAGGTTGACAGTGCCTTTTTATACGCACACATTGAAATGTGGTCGTATATTGCCGTCGCCCCCGTCCGTCCGTAGATCCGGCGTCCACAAGCAATTATGGACGCTCTAGAGGGTAAAGTTAATAACCAATTGACTTTAAATTTATACACAGTGTTTTAAGGTCATGACACGAAAAAGCCTATTGATTTTCAGAGATTTCCGATAATTGCTGTCAGAGTTATGGCCCTTGATCACTTCAAAAAATCTTGTAGACGCTTTCGAGGCTAAAGTTAATATCCAATTGACTTTAAATTTATACACAGTGTTTAAGGTCATGAGACGAAGAAGCCTATTGATTTTCAGCGATTTCCGATAATTGCTGTCAGACTCCTGGCCCTTGATCACTTCAAAAAAAACTTGTGGACGCGCTAGAGGCTAAAGTTAAAATCTGATTGACTTTAAATTTATTTACAGTGTTTAAATTCATGAGACGAAGAAGCCTATTGATTTTCAGCGTTTCCGATAATTACTGACAGAGTTATGCCCTTTAAAAAATTTGTTGACGCTCTAGAGGCTAAAGTTAATATTCGATTGAGTTGTTACTTTTAATCAGACTTTAGTGTATTATAAATGTTTCATTACCGAAAAAAGTAAACAACTCTGGTTGACTGCCCGGCAATTTAGCTGCTGTGGGCGTATGTTTCCTTGCCTGGCAACCTATCTTCATTATATCTGTACATTCCTTCTTTCATCTTTGCCCTTCCAATAGCTATCTACCATGTTACGCTTTGATTAGGTGTCACAGCTCCATTGCTCACGTTTGAAGAAAGTCGTTTTTTCCGATTTGTAACCCCTTTTAAATACACTGGCTATGTAATCTTTTAATCTTTTGTAATAATTTTTAAATATTTTGGAAGCAGATATCCTGTGCTTTTGTGTGATATAATTTTTATGTATGTGTTCATTTTATCAATTTCATAAACGTAAGTTTAAAAACGTCAATTTTCCCGTGTTTTAACGTTACGCTGAAATTTTTTTGTCACGTTTTTAAATGGGGGTACCCCACTTCAAGTGCTTATATTTAGAGCTTATTATTAATATTATTATTTCATTCTAATATCATTAGAAAGAAAAATGAACGACATTTCGATCGGTGTTAGATGCTGAGTTAGCATTTAAAAATATAGCATTTCTTTTAAAGTTGAAAATTCAATTCACAAAATCTTTTTTTGAGGCGATTGTCAATAGCGCATCAACGTACGAGCGAAACTTCGTTTTATTGTCGTATCAATGCTATTTAAAATCATATTAAGCTCTAATTTTTAGCACTTGAAAATGGTATACAACGTGATTTTTTCAGAATAGAAAAATACTGTAAAATCGTGCAAGTTCTATGACGCCATGACATCGTCTGACATAGCAAATAATGTCAAAGAAAAAGTATGGTTAAGTTGAGAAAAAATCTCTAGACCGAGTTGTCACTTTGTGAACAAGGGCATGTGATGTGTGTTTTATATAAAGGACTTGCCTGCAAAAAAAAAAGTTATTCCGGGTTTATCATGACTCCTATATTAATTAGAGCAATCAAAGTAAGACAATTAATTCTTCTCTCCACAAGCGGACCTACGAATGTATTGTGCCACGTGACTGCTCTATATAAGGCAGGTCAAAGTGCAATTGCTAAATCCCCGCGAAAAAAATAAACCAATGATAATTATGTTTACAAGCAGCGCTCACGCTGTCGATCGCCATTTCCCCCAATTGCGATAAAAATATAATCTTGGCGATAAAATATTCAATCTGGCGGATTTTTGGGCGATAACTTTTTCCTGCATGGCGATTCTTTTTTACCTTTGGCAATAATTTTTTCTAGTCATAATGACAAAGCGTGGATTTCCACACCGTATAGACGCGTTACGGTTCATTGCGCTCGGTTGAATGACAGTGAGTCAATTAACAATCAATTAGGTATAAAAAGAACTATCTTTTGTCTCTTGATCAATCTCAGATTAGTGTTGATAAGTATATACGGTAAGAGTAGTAATAAACTAATTAAGAGAGAAAAGATTTAATTATTTGTTTTCAATACGAATCGGTGGTCTTTTTTATGGTTTGTATATATTCAAAATGGCGGACACAGTGTCGGTGATCAATCTTCGGTCGATTCGTTTGGGATTTTTGAAATTATGACGACTGTTTGATATATTTCTTACTGAAGTTACCGGTATGTGAATTTGTTAAAATTAGATACCCTTAACTTGTCCGAAGAAGTGATGGCATTTTACAATTATGTTCAATTATCTGATGTATGTGATGTATCTATTACTGCCATTTGTAAATTTGCCTATAACCTAAGACAACATATTTCCAAAACTGTTTGAGTGTTTGTGATATTAGTAAGCGTTTGCTAACAATTCCTGTTACAACTGCAGAACGTGAGAGAGGATTTAGTAGACACATTATTGATATATATAAACAAATACCGCAATTTATTCAAAACCAATACACTCTGTAATTTAATGGTTGGCTACTCAGCAGTATTCAAAAGGTGGTTCCCCGGATTTTAAAAAATCCTTCAAAAAATGTGCTTCTGCAAAGCAGAAAAGGATATTGTAATTTGTAATAGACTATGTACAGTATAAATGTAAATAAAAATGTTATAAAAATTACTGAAAATTTTAACTTTTTTTGGCGGAAGAAATATATGGGCCAATATGGCTAAAAAAATTAAAATTAAAATTGGCAGAAAAAAAATGGAACCCAGAGTGAGCACTGTTTACAAGGATTGTCCAATAAAAGGACCTGTACCGAAAATTAAGTTATAAAAATAATGGGTCGAAGTTCGACGTTAAAAATAGATCCAGTCAGAACTTCCTGTTCTGAGTTGAAAGGAAATTTCCTACCATCTAGACCGCACGTCTGACGTTTAACAACAAATATTTTTCAACAATTAAAAAATTGCGTAACATGGACACGTACTTCAATGTTCTGAATTACTAAATTCTTTGTTATGCATGCCTAATTTATAGTATTTAATGTGCACACGAATGAAAATGAAATCGCAAAATATCAATACGGCACGAGTATTCGAGAAGCATTTCCGGTATGGTAAAGGTTGAAATAACTTTTACTTACTCCTGGGTAGTGATAATAATAAAATTTCTGACCATTGTAATACCAAAATAAAAGTTCTGGATTTCCGTTAACGAAATACAACATTTCCATTTACTTTTGATTGAGATTAGGCCTAATAATAATGGCTGTCCGTAAATCGCCCGATTGTCACAAAGATGAAAGTCACACTCACAGTTGATTCAATATTTTATCATTATATATCGGTTCGTAAAATAATTATTTATTATGTTTCATTCATTGTGATTTTGGAGAAATATTTAACACCTAAAAAAAAACAAATTGGCCAAATTGAATCTCTAGACCGACAAACACTGTTAGCCTAGTCACTTAGTGTTTACACAGGGCGACAAGGTGAAGGTTTTATTAAATTTATTAGGCCCAGATTTGATATTGTTGACGAAAATATACGAATAAAAAAAGGGAGTTGCATTAAAAGCAATAATGAAAATGTTCAAATGTAAAGTAGGCCTACATTGTAAAAATATATGCCTATAGCATCGAGGCCTAAGCATACATGTGTACCGTAGCGTACTGCCGTAAATCATAGGACTTTAAGTTTGGGAGAATTATTTAGAATTAGATGCACCAAAAATAATTTGTTTTTATTGGTCAATGTTGTTAGTTAATAATGTATCAAAATAGAAATCATCTTGTAACATCATGTAAGATTGTAAGCAATAAATGCTAGAGAACAAAATATTGCAATATAAATATGTTGTTATTATTTATTTGTTCAATCTTGCCCAGTAGCTACTGACTTGAAATAATATAAAAATTAATATTAATGAGAAAACTATCGGAAAATGATGCATTTTTAAAAAATATAAAGTGGTTGCTTTGGTAACCACCCAATTTCCTTAATATTTTGCTCAAACTTATACAATCCGTATCATTTGACATTACACAGGTTTCAAATATTTGAAAATGGTTATTTTTAAATCTGGTGATCATGTGTTGTTAAGTATGGCTTCGGTTTTGTTGTTGTATTTTGTCTATATATATTTGCCTTATACCTGTTTTACTGTATTAGCTTGATAACGCAGAGAGAATACTCTACGAAACGTCGCCTTACAATACACTAGTAGCTGTTTTCCATAAGTATGTGTTTTTATACGCCCACATTGAAATGTGGTCGTAAATTGGCGTCGCCCGGTCCGTACGTATGTACGTTCGTCTGTCCGTACGTCTGTCCGTCCGTTGTTCACAATTTCTTGTGAACGCTCTAGAGGCTAAAGTTAATATCTGATGGACTTAAAATTGATACACGGTGTAAAAGGTCATGAGACGAGGAAGCCTATAGATTTTTAGCGATATCTGATAATTACCGCCAGAGTTACAGCCCTTGATCACTTTGAAATATCTTGTGAACGCTCTAGAGGCTAAAGTTAATATCCGATTGACTTTAAATTGATACACAGTGTTTAAGGTCTTGAGACGAAGAAGCCTATTGATTTTCAGCAATATCCGATAATTACCGCCGGAGTTATGGCCCTTGAACACTTCAAAAAATCTTGCTCTAGAGGCCAAAGTTAATATCCGATTGACTTTTAATTTATACACAGTGTTTAAGGTCATGAGAAGAAGAATCCTATTGATTTTCAGCAATTTCCGATAATTACTGCCAGAGTTACAGCCCTTGATCACTTAAAAAAATCTTGTGGATGCTCTTGATGCCAAAGTTAATATCCGGTTGACTTCAAATTTATACACAGTGTTTAATGTCATGAGAAGAAGAGCCCTATTGATTTTCAGCGATTTCCGATAATTACTGTCAGAGTTATAGCCCTTGATCACTTCAAAAATTCTTGTGGACACTATATTAGAAGCTAAAGTTTACATCCGATTCACTTTAGATTGAAACACAGAGTTTAAGGTCTTGAGACGAACAATGAATTTTGATAACTTGAACAGCTACATCCATGATATTAAATGTTTCGTATACTAAAGGTTCGCATGGAGGAGAACTTTATCAAAGCCAAACAAATTCTAATGATTTTCTGATAATTACTTTTTAAGTATTAAAATTAGTTGTTACTCTTAATCAGATTTTAGTGTATTATAAATGTTTCATTATCGAAAAAATTAAAAATATGCGACAACTCTTGTTGACTGCCCGGACGATTTAGCTGCTGTGGGCTATGTTTCGTTGCCTGGCAACCTATCTTGTTGTTATTCTATTCAGTTACTAAATGCCATTTAAAGAACACACCATTATTGTTGAAATCGAGCATGACTTTATCAAATTAACCAAACGCTTTAAAACTACCTAGATCACACACACCCCTCCCTTAAAGCAGGGGCATTAATAAAATTTGGCCAACTAATTTTGGGCCTTGGCATCGACTTCATCTTTATTTTATTGTATATCTACCACTATAATCTACTTGTATGTACTATTGAACGTTCTTTCTAAGGGATCGTTACCTCCACCTTCTGCACCCGTATTATGTCGTCGCCCCTGTCCGTCTGTCCGTCAACAATTGTTTGTGGACTCTCTACAGGTCACAATTCTTACCTGATTTTGACGAAACTTGAAATATAGGTTTATCCACAAAAGATCTCGGCTGCTTTCGATATTGGCATGTATCGGATCAAAACTTCATGAATTATGGCCGTGATTGTACGAAAAATCACGTTTTTAGCTTGTGGACCCTATAGAGGTCACAATTTTGAACCAATTTTGATGAAACTTGACATGCATGTTTATAACCCAAAGATCTTGGTTCCTTTCAATATTTGCGCCAATAGGAACATAATTTCATGAATTATGGCCCCTGATTGTCCGAAAAATCACCTAATTTAGATTGTGGTCCCTCTGGAGGTCACAATTATTGGCATGTATCGGATCAAAACTTCATGAATTATGGCCCCTGATTGTACGAAAAATCACGTTTTTAGCTTGTGGACCCTATAGTGGTCACAATTTTGAACCAATTTTGATGAAACTTGACATGCATGTTTATAACCCAATGATCTTGGTTCCTTTCGATATTTGCGCCAATAGGAACATAATTTCATGAATTATGGCCCCTGATTGTCCGAAAAATCACCTATTTTAGATTGTGGTCCCTCTGGAGGTCACAATTATTATCAGATTTGAAAAAACGTTAGAATATATCACGGTTTCACCCTAAGAAAGGTAGAGCTCGAAAGTCGGAAAAA
The DNA here is from genome assembly GCA_917208275.1 of Patella pellucida. NCBI lineage: Eukaryota > Metazoa > Mollusca > Gastropoda > Patellidae > Patella > Patella pellucida. The sequence goes on along the minus strand of OU795041.1, from coordinate 37,975,661 downwards.
TCGGACCAAAATTACCATACAAAATGGCCGCCCTACGTACGCGAATACTGTTAAAAAATGGTATAAAAATGTTTGACTCTATCAACGTACATCCTACAGAAGGTTGAGTTCGAATTTTGAGAAAATCGGACCATAATTGCAAGACAAAATGGCCGCCGTTTGTAAGCGAATAGCGTCAAAATATGGTATATCAAAGTTGTGGACCCTGTAGAGATCACAATTTTAATTCAATTTTGATGAAACTTGAAATGCTTGTTTATAACCTAAAGGTCTTGATTCTTTTCGATATTTGCACATATCAAATTGTAACTTAATGTATTATGGCCTTTGATTGTAGGACAAATCACTTTCGGTATTGCTTGTTCTCTATCCATCTCTCGAAAATGTGGGCGTATCCTGCCTGGCAGTGCCAGCTTACTATCTTTTTCCCTGACAGCAAAAATCATGTCTGTACTTAATGAGTTGTTAATCTTTATCAGATTTTAGTGTATTATAAATGTTTAAGTGTTGACAATAGAAAAAAATGTATGGGCGTGTGTTTCGTTGCCTGAAAATCTATCTTAGATATTATGTGGTGATGATTCATGATTATTATTATCAGGGTCATGATGGTGATAATATGAGAGTTGAACCATTAGGTCATGATTTAAATGGTGCCACCTATTGGTATTTCTATGGTACCAGACTTTACCAAGAAGATCCTGCACCAAAAGATCCTAAAGAGAAAGAAAAATTGTAAGATCTTAGTCAGTCTTTCATAGTTTAAAGGAGAATACTAATGCAAAAAGTTCTTTTAATATGAAAAATAACGTTAATATTAGAATATTTTTGACCCTGCGAAATTTTAAAAGTCGCTCTAAATATTTTTACAATGGAAAAATATACCAAAAAACACTCAATTGACGTTTATGCATATCTGCAGCCTCCTTTTGATTTATTCCGTGAATGACGTAATAGTCGATCGACTTTGTAAATTTCCCTATAGAAGGCTATTGATACTGAGCACGACCTGCCGTCAATTTGACTAACTAGATGCATAAAGAAAGTCAATTGCGTTGCTTTGGGATATACTAATAGCACCAACAATAAATCGGAAGCATGTGTCATTTCTTTTTAAAAATTTCCAAGCGAGACAACACTCGGAAAACAGCGATCAATGAGGCAATGTCAACAAAACACGCTTTTCTTTCAAATTCTTCAATCTTGTTCGGAGAATTTCAAGTTATATCTGCTTATGAACGTGACCAGTGCAATTTTAATAACTTTATTATGTCGATAAAGATATAACAGTTATTTTATCTTTCTGTTAAAACTCTGTGCATTATTCTATGGCGAAACCGGCAAGCTTTCAAAATCTATCAATAGATACCTCTGATGCAGGGATCTTAACCGGCTGATTTTTGTCGGCTATAGCCGATTGATCTTTAATCTAGCCGGTTCGTAAAACAATGAACCGGCCATCAAGGTATCATTAATCAATCAACTTTCGGCCGATAACAAAGAGTTAATTATTACTCATCGGTTAAGAACCCCATCATATTAATCTAGCTGGTTTTTAAAACAATGAACCGGCCACCATGCTATCATTAATCAATCGACTTTCGGCCGATAACAAAGAGTTAATTATTACTCGTCGCCCATCAAAGAGTCAGTCAATACAATGAATACACTCAGCTTCAATCAGTATCGGCTAATTTCCTAATTAGTTGAGTTAATCCTGCCACGTAAAAGAATGCATATAATCCAATGTCGGTTCATTCATTTCTATATAATTATAACACAATGTTGAAGTACTTGAACACCCCACAGATGACAATAAAAAACGAGATTTAGCCGACGATAGTGATGGTGGCATTGACCCTGAACTTCAAGCTTGCACGTCCTCATTAGAAGTTCCAAAAGCCGTAGAAACTACCACGTAAAATATAGGCCAACCAAAATCTGAATCATGACAATTGGCCACGTGACTTTTAGTCTCTTTCATCCCAAAAAATATTCTACATGTTGAAGACTAGGAGGTTCTGGGTGACCGAGGCTAAGTGACTTTTCGCCATAGATTTCTTTTTATAACTCTGCTTTTCGTACATACGGCATCACTCGGCAAATCACGGCATTTCCGAGTTCCGACTATACACGGAAACTAATTTTTGCTTATTTGTTATTATTGATATGGGCTTATATTCTTTGTTATTTTAATATATTGACACGTGATTACCAATAAAATAATTGTAAAAAAAACATAATTATATTTACTGGCAGTTTTTCTTGTTACTAAATTATAACTTCTGTTTGGTTGGATGAAAGCAAAAGTAGGAAAATGCATTATGCAAGTTGCTGAAATTTGACAATAAATTCCGATATTATTATCGATGTATGAATACAGGTACGCAATTACAACAACGGTTTTGTTTATTCGAAGTTTAAGCTATTATTATTCGAAATACGTTATGCAATTATTATTGACGTGAATAAAGTATGCATAAACCAACGTACATGTTGAACATGTGTGTTGTTGAAAATACAACTATCCGTTAGGCTTACCCGTGGCCGGTTCATTTCAAAATGGATTAAGAACCCTGCTCTGATGTAACCATAGCAACGAAATGTAAACACCGCTAGAGTGGTAGCCTAAATACACTATTGTTAATTACTATCCCCCTTTCGAAGCATCTTCCGTAGGCCTATTTCAATGATTTTGCAGTCGATCATAAATAGTACTAAATCATGTAAGAAGTTTGTCCGATGTAACTTGGTAAATGAGCGTGATGCTACTTTTTGTTCAGCGTGAGCGTAGGCCCTACTGGACCATGGTCCTATCAGTACTATCACTGTATGATGACGATGTGACCCATTTTAGCGACGTTCTCGTATCTAGTATAGGGCATATAATACCACAATTATCTGATATATTTTTTGCCGATGAAGCGTGAACACCAATAGGGCCACAATAAAGCCGGGAGTCGTCGCGAATCGAAGGACTGCTTGATAGGCTAGTGACTGATGATGATAGGAAGGATAAGACAAGTGAAGGTGTCTACGCTGTTTTTAATTTCTAGTGCCTATTTATTTATCATTATTGTAACTAGAATGTTCCGAACCATCATCGTCACCGTTGTTCCTCGCGTTTCTAATTCGCCAGTACTGATAGGGAAGAACACTCCGGGCGAAATCAATGTCTGACAAGCTGTCACTTTCTGCTGTTACCCTATTGAAATATACATCGACTGCTAAACGTAGGTCGACTATTACGTCATGTCACGTGATATAGCTTCAGCTCATTAATTGTCAGGTGTTTCCGTAATTACGTAAATCTGAGAGTGTTTTTATTTAACGTTATTTGTTACTAAAACTTTAAAAAAAAAAAAAAAAATCTAAAATGTGTTACATAATGATCTAAGTAAATCATTAAATTAAACATTTACTTTAGCATTCTCCTTTAAACTACACTAATTTTTGCACTCCCATATTTCATATGGCAAGTCTTTTGTTGTCTCGGGGATCACGGTGGCTAAGTGGATAAGGCGCTGGTTCGCTAGCCTGGAGGTCGAGTGTTCGATCCCTGCATTGGCCGAGAAAGTTCATCTCGATTTCCCGACGGGATTTCCCCTTGTCAGTGATACAGAAGGAGGGCCTGACAAGGACAGCTGCCTAGTCGTTTGGATGGGACGAAAAACCAAGGTCCCATGTACGCATTGGAGTGCACGTAAAAGATCCCTTGGCAGTTGGAATTCGATATAAGAGTAGGCCGTAGCGCCGCTGTCCGAGCAAAATTTCCCTCATAGCACACTGTATGGCGTATGCCCGTTTTCAATTAGCTCAGGTTAAGTGCATAACAGTAGGACGTTAAACCCCATTTCATTCATTCATTGTAAACTCTCCTAGAGGATGTGGGATATATTTTGTCAGGCTTTCTGAGCTTGTTGAGTTTGTCTCAATGCTGGAATTCTATTGAAATTCAGATTAGTGCATTGATTTTTCACAACGATACTGTCCTCGTCACCAAAACCATGTGAATACTTGACAGGTGGGATTATTTGGCAAAAATATAACAAAGAGGACTTGTATTTATTTTGTGCCTAGCCATTCAATTTCATGCTCATGAAAAGCAGAATTAACCTTAATGTCAATTAGGAAACTAATGGTGGTCTGCCTCATTTGGATACAGATAACTAATTATTTCACCATTAACTTTAATGTTAATTCTTGTCTCTTAGACCACATCTAACATTCTCCCAAATTTTCGTTGGTCAGAACGCTTTCTGTCACAGATAGAGCAACATGTGGCAAACTCTTGCCCAAAAGCATGTATGAGGTTTACCATGACAAACTTGCACAAGCTGGAAGTAAACATGCAATTTTTGGCCCTACATTTCAAGGTAACCGACCTCACAACTCTTGTATCCTTCCGACTCATAATCATGAATATTCACCAAAATTTGTCAGAAAATGTATTTTCGAACCCTTTTCTTCAATTCTACACCAAAAAGTCAACAAAAATTGGCATGCAAAAGCAGGAAAAAGGGAAATCAAGAGAAAGACTAAAAAGCTGTGTCCATTTTTATCAAACATTGTTTGATAATTGTCTCCCTTTAACAGCTACTTGTGGAAGAAACATTTTGACTGTGTTGTCTTGGAGATGCATGTTGTAAGATTTAGATGGCGGTTGGTCTTTTTTATACGCCCACATTTTCGTATAATGTCGTCCTAAAGGTCACAATTCTTACCCAATTTTGACAATTATTATCCGCTTTAAAAAAACATTCAAATACCGTATTTTCCGGTGTATAAGGCACATGCGTAGATAAGGCGCAGGGCGACTTTGGCAGAGGTGTTTCAGGAAAAAAAAAATATGCGTGGTTTAGGCGCACCCCTTTCCCAGCGCCCCATGAAACTCGTGCCATACCATACGTGACTCAAATCCACTGCGATCTCCCTAAACTGGGTCAAACTCTATTGTTTACAGTTATAATAATTACCAATGTTTAGCCGTATCAAGCTATATATTTATGAAATAAATTGCATTTGTTACATTTGTTTCTATTAATTATAACATACAATTAATTATTTCATAACTTTTAATTTGCTAGTACGGTATTTAAATTGACATTCAAGTCCCGCCGACAACAAACATGGCCATTGATTACATCGTGTTAAATTCGTGAGTAATTGGCTGTGATAAATGTTTTGGTGATAAATAAATTACCATTAAATGTTAACTATAGAAATAATTTCTCATGATCATCTACTCACGACACTCAACTCTTGACTACCGGTAAAAGAGAAACAACAATTCCAGGTTTACTCGTAAGTTATGAAAACAACTGACAAACAATTGGTAGCGTCCGTTGCCTCGTCCACTACACGCGTCATAACAATACCCAGATTGTAGCCATTTAGATCTACCAGTAAAATAATACATTACCATTTTTAATACCAATCAAGGAAACAATGATTTTGTTAACTACAAACAACTTCGTAAAGAAAAATGTAACAACTCACTGGTTGATCATTAACAGGGGTAGAAACTAACCTAAAATGGTCACTAGCCATTTGGGCTTGTAGCTTTAAGATCTTACTAGCCCAGCCAACATTCTACTAGCCCAGTAAGAAACTGTTGTTTTGTTTATCATTAATCAATCAAAAAAACACCAAAATACATGTAGACTGTCGTCTGTATAGGGAAAATGTGCTTAGAAATCGATTTTTGTTGCACCCCCCCCTGGGTCTAAAACATTTTGCCATTTTCTGATAGTACAAGGTTTCTTGTGATGGAAAATCCATATTCCCACCTTCAGATAATGCCAGTTTTTAAAATATTACCCATTTACCCAGGGTCTCGGTCAATTTATCATGCATGTCTAACATGACTTTGACGTTGTGATTTGGGATGATAAAATTACTGCAGGTGAATGATTTATTTTCATGTGTACTGCCAACATGCATAGCAACATTTGAAAAAAAAAATTATGGAAATATCTCAATTTGCATTTGCACAGGGCCAATAATAAGCGCCCACCAAGCAGCAATGTTGCGCATGGTAGCATGTTTTTGTCTATTTATGAAAATACAGCGTCATTGAATTGATATTGAATTCAATTTATTATCAGAAATCATACATTAATTTGATAATTGCATAAACATATTCAATTTCAACCCAAAAACAATGCATAAACGTGATATTTCAAATAGGGGTTCCAGGTAAAAAGGTATAAGGGGAGATAACTCGTACCATAAATGTCCTATAAATATTGTACAAGGACCAAATTTCCCCCTTGGAAACCCACCCTCTATCCCCAAACAAAGAATGAAAACAAATTTAAAACATCATTCTAACATTTAATTACTAGTATTAAAGGTTTAAATATATATAAATTAGGCGTGTGTATTGCAATTTACAACAACATTTCAATCAATATTTTTTTTAAAATACAGAAAACATTTTTAAAATTTTTAATAACTGTTATATCAATAATTTATTTAAATCTTGCTGTAACAGTTGTGCAATAATTAATGCTTGAAATAAATGGAGTTTAACAATAATAAAGGACACAACCAATGTACAGAAATAACAAATTATTACAGATAATTTGAAATATCTAATAACTTGGCCATTTTCAGAATTTCTTTGAGGAAAATAACTCTTTTTCTAATCACATCTTCACAAAATATCAAAGGTTGTCTCATATGCAGACATCTCAGAAGAGCTGAAAAAAACAAGTTCATTGTTACTACACGTACAAGGAAATCTCATCGTAGATGCAAGAATTCATGTTTGGTGATATTTCCACTTAAGATGTATTGGTCGATGGTCGATTAAGTAAAACAAACATATTAATACACTTTAAACTTATCATATCACAAACAAGTCTTGACTGCGCAAAAGTGTTAGTAAAAAATGTTCACACATTCTTAGAACGGATGGACTTTGTTTTAGTGCATTTAAACACCACAATCTGATCATTTTGTGCCAATTCACTTGCCATCAAAGATACCAGCACTACTTATACTATAGAGTAAATCGGCCACTCCCACACCTTGTCATTGAGGTCACTGATAATGGGATGCGAACTGATGACAGACCTTTTTTTTAACCACCCACTATATAAATTCTTCCCACCCACTTTGATATAAAATAGATGTATAACAAGCCACAAGGATGTCTGTGATATCACTTAAGTGGAAGCAGACGTTAAACACCAAAAAGAAGAAGAAGCCACAAGGACACAACAACTACTACAAGTATGAAATAAACTTACCCTGACGACCAAACTTTGGGTTTTCTTATCAGGAATCGAACATAATCCTTGTAGCACCGTAGATGGTACATAACTTCAATATCTCTGATGTGCCTGAGAATGGTTTCATCTGCTTTCATAACTGCTGCTTCTCTAACTCGACCTAAAAAGATATGGACAATTGTAAATATTATGGATATCATAAACCAACTAGAAGTAGACTACATATTCAATTTTCACCAGTCCACATGCGAAATAATTGGTTGAGAGATTGAACAGCCACTGTCATGTCTATACATAGTAACACCAAACTCGACAAGTGATTTCGTAAAATCTGGTTATTTATCGCCAAAATCTGGCCCCCTTCCCCCCCAAAAAAAAACAAAATTTGTCTACCTACCTACCCATACGTTATCACCATGAGTCGGGTTTGGGCAAACGGAAATATTTTTAACCCTGGCCTGGGAGTACTTGCGCTGCAGGGGTAAATACATAACCCTGCATGTTTGGATAGGCTACTCCCCCACCTTGTCACTGAGATCGCAGAGAAAGAGAGTCGAACCCTCGACTCTATTGATGGCAGATTGATAGATAACACCTATCAGCCACCTGACCACTTTCGCAATAACCGCCTTTTATGACACGCTGAGAAGGGGCGATGGACCTACATGTATTCCACAATTTTAATCACAACGATTGAACAAATAATAAAAAATTACCTTCATCTTTAGTTTCTGCTAAAATCAGCTTATCAGAGACAGTCTTTTTTTGACACCTGTAGAACAGAGGTACTTTCTTGCAGATAATGCAAACAGGAGGCAAGACATGCCCTCGCAGGTTGACAGCTTGGGTGGTTAAAGATTTAGTTGCAAGCAGCTAATCGCAAACCTTGTGACCTAGATGTGGATTGACTCTTATCACTCGTTTGCTTATTACCAGGCGGTAATGCAACTCTTTTAGTAGCTCGATCAATCTTTGTTCTGTCTGTTGTGAATCTCAAATATAACACTTGGAATGATAGCCATAAACTGGTAGTGCACCATCTTTTTTCCCTATAAATACAAACATACTCCTAATATTATTGCACACATACACAAAATAAGCAAATTCGAACCTGAGACTGAGAAGAATTTAGGTGGCAACAAATATCCATAATAAAAATTACTTTTCTTTTATGAAAAGTAAGACACTGCCACATGTTTGCACTTGATTTGTGAAAAGACACTTAACAATCTAGGGTTAATAAAATAAAACCAAAGGCTAGCGTGAATGCTATCGATTTTAAAACAAACCTATCTACTCTATGAACAAACGAGACTATACAATATGAATTAAATGAATGTCAACAAACATTATTATAATATTAGGCCTATTATTTATCGTAACAACTTGCACACAGCAATGCCATCAAACAAGAAATATTATATGGACGTAAGCTCTTGTTGCATTGTACAGTTCCGAGCATTTGTGATGAGTACAGGTGTCTATAAAATGTAATCCGCCTACCACTAAGAATTTAATTTAAAATGTGAACAACAAAAAATTGTGTTTCGCAGAAAAATAAAATGGCGACTCGTAGCCTAGTCGTACTTTCAATTTTAGTTTGATTTAGTTGATAAACTTACCCTCAAATACATCTTTATACTGTTGGCACACTTTTAGCTCGTTTCCATTAAGATTAGCCCATTCTTTAAAACTTAATACAACCTTATTCCAACTCGTATCTGTAAATTTATTCAGCTTTCCACAATCTTTGTCTACGAGGTGAACAAGACACTTCATGGTCTCAAAGTAAACACTACAGCTCAGACTCGCATTTTGACCTGTGAACTTGAGGTCAAATTGGCGCAATATTATCTGGAGTGGTTTTAATTGGTTGTTTGGCTTATTGATATGCATAGGTGTAAAGAGTGGTTGATAAACTCCATGGTGCGAATAGAAAGTAATTCAAAAACTTGCGAGGACTCGTTTATAAAATCTGGCACATTCTAGAAGCGGGAATAAAGCTTCCTATCCTTATTTTATTCACATATTACTAATGTGTGAATTACAACTAGACCCAGTGTATAGATTTTTTTTTGAGACGATAGCTATTGACAGAGGACAGTCTAATGCACTTAAATTTATTTTGGCACATTAAATAATACAACAAAAATAGACTTTGTTCATTGTTGCCTCTGAATTTAATTTTTTTTCATCAAATAATGAATTCATTAATCAGTCATGAAGACATATATTAAAATTCTATTTGGCTCATTTCATTTCATATTTTTATAAATTCAGCTGTGAGATGCAAAATAATATGATGTAATGTCCTTAAAATTTAATATCACACGACATATATAAGTCCATAAGTTGTCACTCGAGTGATGAAGTTATGTATAGCAGAGCACGTGTATTTTCGACTACGAGCATCTTCATTGTCGTAATATATCGCTGTTATAAAACCTTAACATCCATGTTCGCTAAATTGCTTCATCATGTATCAACATTCAACAATTATGTTACTGGTAGGCCATTTATAATAATTAACCTGAAATATGACTGAAAAGTTATTTAATTATATCGACTTTCGCATCACAATTCTTCGAGGTGTAAACTGTAAACAGAGGCTGTTCCGTAAGCCTCCCTCGTTATCATACAATTTCAACCAATGAGCAAGCTCAGATATCATACCGGTATGGCGAAAAAGAAGCCAAAGATTAAAAACACGTAAATAATAATGGCAACGATTTTCGGAAATTAGTTTCATGACAGCATCGATCGTGTTCAGTTATGATGACAGTGTTCATTACATACAAATTATCAATTATTAGTATTACCAAAATATCAGGTCGCCACACGGGCTAATTGATTTTGAATTTCATTCGCCCGTACCAACTTTTACCCGCCATGGGCGAACGGGCGAGCGTTAGTTTCTATGTAATTTTAAAAATTCACAAACTTTTTGACATATTCCCATAATTTCACTTGTGTATCCCCATTCCTTCTTATTTTATTAATGGTCCCAAAACGCCTCAAAACTAGGCAAATGTGTGCCGCGGACAATTGTTCAAAAATTGTCGGTGAGGCGTTACTAGGGACGCACACAGCCAGTGACCTGCATCTCTCCTCTATCGCTGTGTCAACACCGAGTGCACTGCACTGTCTTGTTTGGTTTACCACCTGTTTATTCGATAAAATAGTGTAAATTAATCAAGTAAATCAGCTTGCCTAGAAGATAATAATTTCACAACGTTTAAAAAGGTTAGTTTGTGTCATTCGATCGAGTTTGTTTTAATGGCGCAGATCATCAACAAATTTAAAAGAAGACTGTACTCTGACTCAAGCTTTCAAGAAAAGAAACGCATGAACGAAGATCTCGAAGATCTTTTACTAGATCCAGATATGAGTGCAGAGGAGTCCACCCGGCCATCAACGGAAGGTGAGAAAAATTTTATGGGTCTATTAAATATATTAGAAGATGAAACTGTCCTGCACAAACTGGCAAATAGTGTTGCCTGCATAATGTTGCCTCAAATGCGACAAGAAATTAGAGACAGTGTGCAACATACGATCAAAGCTTTAAACAAAAAAATAGACTATCTTGAATTGGAACTGAAAGATCGCGACATGATCATAGATGACATTCTAGACTAGTTAGACGAAAGTGAGCAGTACAGCAGAAGGGAAGCGGTCAGAATTAATAGCATAACTGAAAACAACACTGAATCAACAGATAAAATCGTCGCTGATGTCGGTGCTTACATGGGTATAGACATGTCGATAAATGATATCAATCGCAGTCATAGGGTTGGAAATCCGAAAGATTACGATAACACCACTAGACCACGACCAATAATTGCAAGGTTTAAAGGGTACTCTGTTAAGCGAGCTTTCATGAAGAATCGTAAAAAAATGAAAGACTCCAAGTCGGACACAAACCTCCCTCAATGTATGAAGAATCACACGATATACATAAACGATGATCTTACCAAAAAACGTGCTCTCATTGACTCAAAATGTCGAAACCTGTATAAGGAAAAGAAAATTACCGGGAACTGGTCGATGGATGGGATAATATTCGTCAAAACCCAATCTGGTGATGTTATACTTATAAGGACGGAACGTGATTATATTAAGCTCAAAGAATCATTAAGCCTCAAAATAACTATAAAGAAATCGCATCTTCAAAACAAAAATCAAGATCAAGATGAAACAGAATTAAAGTCAGCTGATTAAATCTAGCACGCTGTACTGGTTGAATAAAGTGTAATAGTATCTTTTAACTAATAAATAAGACCCGATAACTGATAATTAATAGATAAACGGAAAAACATAAGCAAACTCGCTATTACATTTGAACATTTGAACATTGGCTTAAAAATTTCTTAAGATTATATATTTTAAAGTTAGAAAATGCATTAGATACAATTAAATATCTCCTTAAAGGAGGAAAGAGGTTTAACAATATAGCAATAAGTCCCATTTAAAACACAGCTGAATGTTCAAATGTAAAAGCACTTCAAAATGTTTTATTTCTTAGTGTAGATCCCCCCCAAAAAACCTGTGTCTATAATAAGTATGTTTCTTAAATTTATGTGCATGGTTTTATAAATCGAATTATATCATGTATAGAAATCACCCACTATAATGATAAGAGTGATATATATATATTGAAAAGATACTGAATTAGACTGGCGAGTGTTGTTATAACAAACGACCATGTTCAATAGTTGAACACAATTCGATGTTATCACAGGCGCGGACCTCCGAGAGAGACTTATAAAATTCAGTCTGAGATAATGTCACCTGTAAATATACTGCCCAAAACATAATCAAATATTTCGAAACACTTATTATCTAATCATTATCAATTCGTCCAACACATTATTACGAATGAAAGTTTATATTATACTATGTAAATGAAAGAGTTACATGTACATATGAAGTATATCTAAAATGAAACAATTGGCTAGATGTATTTTACTTGTAGCTTGTCTTTAAAATTCATTTACGGGCATAGGAAATCCTAAAACTCGCCACTCTAATAGAAACCAGACTGACTTGTCATTTGAAATCCATGCGTTTTACAGTCTTTATGTACACACACAAGAAATGATTAATCGACATTAGAGTTTCGCTTCCACGACGCGATCTTGTGTTTAACTGTTTTATTTATGTCCAAGATATAAAATGATATTTTATACAAGCATACTCTCAAGCTTAGCAATATCATGTATTACAATTACTGACTATATACTATGTATATTAAAATGATACTGGAAAGGATTGGTGAACTAGACGGTTTCTTCAATAAACAGTCCTGATTAATATAGTTTAGCATACATTCTGTGTTATTGCAAGCGCGGACCTCGGAGAGAGTCTTCAATAAGAAATTTAGTCTTTAACCATGCTTTCTCATTACGCTAATTGTAAGTTTAGTCCCCGGAACTTAAATATAAGCTTACACCGTATACTGTGAAACTATATTCATTTGGAGTCTCTCATTATTACAATAATGATAATTTAGTTTAACATATGAATAAAACCTTCTTTCTCTGAAGTAGGCTTTAATTAAAGGAGCTAAGTAACACATATTCTTATATGGAGACCATACAATAGAACTGTTCTACGATCTATAATGGAGACACAGCACATGTAGACTGGATTAACCAGACGCATGAGTTTTACTTTAGATTGAGACATCAGGCGCATTTCGCCGAACATAACTGATTTGAAATAAAATCAAAGACGTAAATGATTGAATGTAAATCAGTTTATATACCTTCATACTACATTATGATATGCGTTGTGACCCATTGTGCCAATTGCTAGGTCCCAAATATTAGCGATTTAGCTCCTTTAAATTGAAACAGCCAGTCAGATGTACCTTCGTTAAGCATATCTTTAAATTCATGCCCGTGCATAGGTAACCCATTAACCTTTTACTATAACGCAAACCAGGATAAAATGGTATTATTGTTTATAAATAAGTGGTATTTTAAATATGTTTTATCTACATGTATATCACAACTTTGCAATTAGTATTGTACTTATGAAAGAGGATTAACAATAAAACAATATTAAGTTCCATTTAAAACACAGCTAAGTGTTCAAACATAAAAGCACTTCAAAATCTTTTATTCCCTAGTGTAGATCCCTAAAAACCTGTGTCTATAAGTATGTTTCTTAAATGTATGTGCATGGATTTATAAATCGAATTATATCATGTATAGAAATCACCCACTATAATGATAAGAGTGGTATATATATTTACTGAATTAGACTTGCGAGTGTTGTTACAACAATCGACCCTGTTCACCACAACTTCGATGTTATCACAGGCGCGGACCTCAGAGAGATCTTTAAAATTCATCTACGTGCATTGGAAATCCTAAAACTCGACACTGTAACAGAAACCAGACTGACTGTTTTATTCATGTCCAAGATAAAAAATGATATTTTATACAAGCATACTCTCAAGCTTAGCAATATCATGTATTAAAAATACTGACTATATACTATGTATATTAAAATGATACTGGAAAGGATTGGTGAACTAGACGGTTTCTTCAATAAACAGTCCTGATTAATATAGTTTAGCATACATTCTGTGTTATTGCAAGCGCGGACCTCAGAGAGAGTCTTCAATAAGAAACTTAGTCTAAAACTATTGTTTTTTCATTACGCTTATTGTAAGTTTAGTTCCCGGAACTCAAATATAAGCTTACACAGTATACTGCGAAACTATATTTATTTGGAGTCTATTATTATTACAATAATTATAACTTAGTTTAACATATGAATTTAAAGGAGCTAACTAAGTAACACATATTCTTATATGGAGACCATACAATAGAACTGTTTTACGATCTATGATGGAGACACAGCATATGTAGACTGGATTAACCAGACGCATGAGTTTTACTTTGGATTGAGACATCAGGCGCATTTCGCCGAACATAACTGATTTGAAATCAAATCAAAGACGGAATAGATTGAATGTAAATCAGTTTATATACTTTTATATGACATTATGATATGCGTTGTGACCCATTGTGTCAATTGCTAGGTCCCAAATATTAGCGATTTAGCTCCTTTAAATTGAAACAACCAGTCAGATGTACCTTCGTTAAGCATATCTTTAAACTCATACCCGTGCATAGGTAACCCACTTAAAACCTTTTACTATAACGGAAACCAGGATAAAATGGTATTATTGTTTATTAAAAAAGTGGTATTATAAATATGTTTTAGCTAAATGTATGTCACAACCTTGCAATTAGTATTATACTTATGACCATGCCGTTTTGTATACGATGATGACTTAATATCCATACCAAACCCCAGTGTCACAGATGTCTATTTTGTAAAACCCTCCTTCGCCTTAAGCACTTTCCTTAAGTATTCGTGCGTGAGTCCACCCTGTGTGTCACAATCATACAGAAATTAGTTTTGTTGGCCGACCAGTCATGATTTTATTTCGATCTACATTCAGATATTGACCAAAACCAAATAACTATTGTAAATAATGTATGTATATATTTGTTACCTTAGAGGCCTTAGTCTCCTCAGAATTGACTCGTATTTATTTTCTATATACCTTGTAATCCTGTCTATATGCCCAATAGAGGGAGTATTCTATGTTTCTGATGTATATACGTTGTTTTCACCTTTTAATATTTGTTACTTAAAACATGTTTACTTTGAATCGTACCACGTGTCATCATCCCCATTGCCGTCCGTCTTAGTTTCGTCGTCCTCATCGTGCCCACCACCCCTGTCGTCCTCGCCATTATCATATGATTTGTTCAACTTTTTTAATCAAGATTTCAAACTAAGATTGTTGCCTGTTAAATACCACCCACTAATCATTGCTAGTCTGCTCCTTTTAATTTCTGGCGATATTCATCCTAATCCTGGCCCAAGCAAACTCAGTATAATCCACTTAAACATTAGAAGTCTGCAAAATAAAATAGACCTGCTGTCTACTGATTTTCCCGACGTTGATATCATTACTTTGTCTGAAACGTGGATAAATGACTCCATAAATACTGACATATTACGGTTAAGTAGTTTTCATGAACCCATTCTTGTTAACAGATCTGGTGGCCAAGGTGGCGGAGTAGGTATCTACGTTCGTGAAAATTTATATTACAAACATCGTAGAGATCTTGATGTAAATGGCCTTGAAGCAGTTTGGGTAGAAATCCAGGCCCTAAACAAAACATTTCTAGTTGGCTCCTTCTACAGAAAACCATCATTAAATGTAGAATATTGGAATGAACTTGAAAATAGCACCTCACAAGCTAAGGACGACAACAAGCCACTCCTCATTCTAGGAGATTTTAACTGTAACTTCTTTTCCCCACATACTCGGAAACTAAATGACATATCTGATCCCTTTAACTTGGTTCAGCTGGTAACAGAACCTACGCGAATTACGGAATACTCTAGTACAATCCTTGACTTGTGTTTTGTAAATTGTCCTGATTTTATTCAATCTTGTGAAGTCTTGGAAGCTGGAATAAGCGACCACTGTCCAATTAAAATTATTGTAAATATATTCAAACAACAAAAAGAAACGTTCACCCGTCAAATTTGGAATTACGATACACGGAGTTTGAAACATCTGGATGAATATTTTGGGAACACGGATTGGAATTACTATTTTCAGAACCCAACCCAGCCTACCACTATTGCTACTGTCATCTCTGAAATTATAATTGATGGAATAAAAGTCCATATCCCCTCAAAAAACGTTACAATAAGAAGTCATGATACCCCTTGGATGAATGGCTATATCCGTCGCATAGTAAGAAAACGTACTCGTATTCACAGGAAAGCTACAAAAGATAATACGCCATCTTCATGGTTCGAATTCAGACAATTTCGTAACCACGTTGTTAGTGAAATCAGGAAATGTAAGTTAGAATATTTTAATAAAATTGACGATAAAATTAGTTTAAATAAATTAAGTGATCAGAAATGGTGGAATTTAGTAAAATCAAACACAGTTAAATCTGGAAATAGTAAAAAAGAACTCCCGCCTCTAAAAATAGACAATAATATATTTTTCGGAAACCGCGAGAAAGCAAATGCTCTTAATACATTTTTCGCTAACCAGAGCCAAATAGAAAACCATCTTGACGACCCCGCAAATGTAATACCCCATGACGTATTTATCGAAGATCCAAATTTTTCCATCGAAGAAGTTAGTAACATTCTATTATCCCTAAATATTAACAAGGCTACAGGTCCCGATCATGTAAACAATCGTATACTCAAATCATGTTTTAAAACCTTATCTAAACCCCTATCTATTATGTTCAATATATTATTCCAATTCGGTATCTTTCCAGATATTTGGAAACTTGCCAATGTTGTTCCCGTTTACAAAAAAGGTGATATACACGACGTGTGCAATTATAGGCCAATTTCACTTCTTAGTTGTCTAGGCAAAGTTTTTGAAAAATGTCTTCATAAATACTTACACAATTTTTTACTAGAAAATGAAACTATTTCCCCTTTTCAGTCCGGCTTTAAACAAAATGATTCTACTATATATCAATTAATTGAAATCAGTGATTATATCGCTAAGGCTATGGATGAAGGACATGAAATTAAAGCTGTTTTTTGTGACGTAAGTCGCGCGTTTGACCGAGTCTTGCACAAAGGTTTACTAAACAAATTATATGCTGTGGGAATTAGGGATAAATTTTTACTTCTAATAGAGTATTATCTCTCAAACAGACAACAGGTTGTAGTTATTAAAAACGAAACATCTATAATAAAAACAGTCGAAGCAGGTGTTCCCCAGGGCTCCGTCCTAGGCCCAACATTGTTTCTCATTTACATTAACAACGTCATCAAGAACATAAACTCCCATATCAGACTGTTTGCGGACGATACGTCCTTGTATGTTATTATTGAGGACCCTGTTTTATGTCAATCAAGTCTTAATGATGACCTTTCTAGGATATCTACTTGGTCAACTGTTTGGAAAGTCAACTTTAACCCAAATAAAACAGAAAGCTTGACTTTTTCTCAAAAGAAAACCCCCTCTTCGTTTCATGTGAATTTTAACAATACCGACATAATAGATACAGCAGACCACAAACACCTTGGTCTAATATTCCATTCATCGGGACAGTGGACCGTTCATATTAACTCCATAATTACTAAAGTAGGCAAACTTGTGGATGTTCTTAGAAGTTTCAAATATAAATTGTCAAGAAAATCATTAGAGATCATATACAAATCCTTTATTCTTCCTATATTTGATTACGCTGATGTTATTTATGCAGGGTTGTTCGCAATTTCATAAGTGACTCACAGCTGTCAAAATTCACATTGCCATCATAGTAATTAGCAGATTGACATAGAACATAAAAGATTGTAAGTTGGCACTGCCAGGCAGGATACACTTCTAACTTATGGCAATGTATACAAAATGGCCGATTACGCATGTTGTTGACCCATTTTTCTAACCCATACATTAAAGTTATTCCCTATATATTAACAAAATGCATAAAAAACAAAATCTTTTAAGCTCTTTCTTTAAAAAAAAGGAAGATTCCTCTCTAACACAGTCTTCTGATGAAAATCTAGCCGGTAGTGGCAGTAGTTCAACTCAAGTCAAAGTCACCTTGTTGTTACTGACACTACTGACATTGTTACGTCTAGTGCTTCGAGTTCTAATATTAGTTCCACAATAGCATCAATAGGAAATCATCAGGAAGTAGTCATAGAAAAGCAGACTACCCAGGGGTCTAGAAAGGGAAAACGAAAATTCATGCCTTCATGGAAATATTAGTTTTCATGGCTCATGTTTGATAAAAGTCGGCAAGTAATGTTTTGTGATTATTGCCGAACACTGGAAAGAGCTAGCTGGCAATACCAAATTTTTGACTGGTACATCAAGTTTTAAAAAAGAATCAATTGCTAATCATAATAAAAGTAAAAGACATGAAAAATGCCGGTAGAAAATTTGTGGATCTTCTGAACCCCCCTTAAAATACTCCATTGTCCAATCTGTTGAAACTGGGATAGATAAACAGTCCCTAAAAGCTGAATCAGAATTAAAAATTAAATCCAATACTGCCTATATGTAATTGCCAAAGAGGAGCTGGCATTTACTTAATTTCCAATACTACTGATGCTTCAGAAAAAGAATGGTTTGGATATAAGTGCCACTTATGACAATGATTTTAAGTGTGCTGAATTTCCGCCATTTCTCAAGATTTAAAGTTCTCTACTCTTCAAAAACTTCAATCTGCTTAGTTTATATCCATCATGATTGATGGTGCAACTGATAGGTCTGTGGCAGAAAATGAGGTTGTAAATGTAAGGTTCATTAAAGGTGGCAAACCAATTAATCAAATGATAACCCTGTGTGAAATTGAACATGCCCATGCCTCTGGTCTTGTAGAGGGCATAAATAAAGCTTTCACTCGGTTTGGAATTGAAAATTATTTAGAAAAATTAATTGATTTTTGTGCAGATGGTGCATCTGTAAATTTAGGGCAAAGCACAGAGGTTGTAGCTAAATTGAGGGATTCGGTTGGTCATCTAATCGATATTCATTGCATGGCACACAGGCTGGAATTGTCTTTATTACATTAATGCAAAACTTAAATAACGTTCTTCATTAAATTTGAACAACATACAAAAACAGTCCAAAAAGTAAAAGAGAACTTAAAGTTATAGGAAATGAATTAGGTTGTAGGGTTTATTCACCAGTAAAAGGCACTAGGTGGGTTCCTCATATAGATCATGCCCTTAAAATCTTCTTAGATTCGTAAGGAAACATTTCTAAACAAGAATCTCAGTTTGCCATTATATACGCTCACATGGAACATGTAAGTGTGTCAAGTAAAGCAGCAGAGATGCAGAGAAGGGGTAAATTTGCACATTTCATTTGTGATGTATTTGGAGTTTTGTCTAGAATTAGTCTCAATTTTCAAAAGCCTGACATGATTTTACCTACATGTAGTGCGATCAATAAAATCAAGGAATGCACTCTTACTCTTAAAGAGTGTTCAAATAGTCCTTTGCCAGGGGGATATTTGCAAAAATGGCTCAATTCTGTCGATTCACTGTTAAAAACCTTAACAAACTCAGAAAAAAGAATTATAACACTTAAATTTTAGGGTGTTGATATTAAATTTGGAAGTCAAGATAAGATAGTGATTTATAAAGATAGTAAGCTGGCACTGCCAGGCAGGATACGCCCAGATTTTCGAGAGATGGATAGAGGAAAAGCAATACCGAACGTGATTTTTCCTACAATCAAAGGCCATAATTCATTAAGTTATAATTTGATATGACTAAATATCAAAAAGAATCAAGATCTTTAGGTTATAAACATGCATTTCAAGTTTCATTAAAATCCAATTACAATTGTGACCTCTACAGGGCCCACAACTTTAATATGCCATATTTTTACACTGTTCGCGTACAAACGGCGGACATTTTGGTCCGATTTTTACGAAATTTGAACTCAACTTTTCTTAAGGTGTAACGGTGACATAATCAAACTTTTTTGTAAATCGGATAATAATAACAGGGACCACAAGCTAAACAAAGGCGATTTTGCGTATAAACAGGGGCCATAATTCAGGAAGTTACGATCCGATATGCGCAAATATCGAAAGGAACCAAGATCTTTTAGTTATAACCATGCATTTCAAGTTTCATCAAAATCGAATTAAAATTGTGACCTCTACAGGGTCCACAACCTTGATATACCATTTTTTAACAGTATTCGCGTACGAACGGCGGCCATTTTGTATGTTAATTTTGGTCCGATTTTTCCGAAATTCGAACTCAACCTACCTTAAGGTGTAACGGTGATATAATCAAACAATTAGTTAAATCGGATAATTATTGTAACCTCCAGAGGGACCACAAGCTAAACCAAGACGATTTTGCGTATAATCAAGGGGCCATATTTCAGGAAGTTACGATCCGATATGCGCAAATATCGAAAGGAACCAAGATCTACGGGTTATAACCATGCATTCTAAGTTTCATCAAAATTGAATTAAAATTGTGACCTCTACAGGGTCCACAACCTTGATATAGTATATTATACCATTTTTTAACAGTATTCGCGTACAAACGGTGGCCATTTTGTATGGTAATTTTGGCCCGATTTTTCTGAAACTTGAACTCGACCTTCCTTAGGGTGTAACGGTGATATATTCGAACGTTGTGAAGGTCATGTACACTGTATGCATAAGACTATACAGTACGCTCATCGCAGAGCTTTGACGAAACACGGTTTTACCGTGTTTTTATACGCCCACATTTTCATGTGAAATATCCGAATATAAAAAGTTGTACACAAAAACCAATCATGAAGATGTCGATGGTGATCTCAGTTCTGGAACTAGATACATATGGCAGGAACAATAGTGTTTAAAAAAAATTATAAAACGGCTGCCACTAAAACCATCATTATTTTAATGATGGTTTTAGTGGCAGCCGTTTTATAATTTTTTTTAAACACATTTTCATGTGGACGTATTATGTCGTCGCCCCTGTCCGTCCGTCCGGACATCCGTCCGTCCACAATTGTTTGTGGACTCTCTACAGGTCACAATTCTTACCCGATTTTGACGAAACTTGAAATATAGGTTTATCCCCCAAAGATCTCGGCTGCTTTCGATATTGGCATGTATCGGATCAAAACGATTGTACGAAAAATCATGTTTTTAGCTTGTCGACCCTATAGAGGTCACAATTTTAAACCGATTTTGATGAAACTTTACATTCATGTTTATAACCCTAAGATCTTGGTTCCTTTAGATATTTGCGCCTATCGGAACGTAATTTCCTGAATTATTGCCCCTGATTGTCCGAAAAATCACCTATTTTAGCTTGTGGTACCTCTGGATGTCACAATTATTATCCGATTTAAAAAAACGTTCGAATATATCACCGTTACACCCTAAGGAAGGTCGAGTTCAAGTTTCAGAAAAATCGGGCCAAAATTACCATACAAAATGGCCACCGTTTGTACGCGAATACTGTTAAAAAATGGTATAATATACTATATCAAGGTTGTGGACCCTGTAGAGGTCACAATTTTAATTCAATTTTGATGAAACTTAGAATGCATGGTTATAACCCGTAGATCTTAGTTCCTTTCGATATTTGCGCATATCGGATCGTAACTTCCTGAAATATGGCCCCTTGATTATACGCAAAATCGTCTTGGTTTAGCTTGTGGTCCCTCTGGAGGTTACAATAATTATCCGATTTAACTAATTGTTTGATTATATCACCGTTACACCCTAAGGTAGGTTGAGTTCGAATTTCGGAAAAATCGGACCAAAATTAACATACAAAATGGCCGCCGTTCGTACGCGAATACTGTTAAAAAATGGTATATCAAGGTTGTGGACCCTGTAGAGGTCACAATTTTAATTCGATTTTGATGAAACTTGAAATGCATGGTTATAACTAAAAGATCTTGGTTCCTTTCGATATTTGCGCATATCGGATCGTAACTTCCTGAATTATGGCCCCTGTTTATACGCAAAATCGCCTTTGTTTAGCTTGTGGTCCCTGTTATTATTATCCGATTTACAAAAAAGTTTGATTATGTCACCGTTACACCTTAAGAAAAGTTGAGTTCAAATTTCGGAAAAATCGGACCAAAATGTCCGCCGTTTGTACGCGAACAGTGTAAAAATATGGCATATTAAAGTTGTGGGCCCTGTAGAGGTCACAATTGTAATTGGATTTTAATGAAACTTGAAATACATGTTTATAACCTAAAGATCTTGATTCTTTTTGATATTTAGTCATATCAAATTGTAACTTAATGAATTATGGCCTTTGATTGTAGGAAAAATCACGTTCGGTATTGCTTTTCCTCTATCCATCTCTCGAAAATCTGGGCGTATCCTGCCTGGCAGTGCCAGCTTACTATCTTTATAAATCACTATCTTATCTTGACTTCCAAATTTAATATCAACACCCTAAAATTTAAGTGTTATAATTCTTTTTTCTGAGTTTGTTAAGGTTTTTAACAGTGAATCGACAGAATTGAGCCATTTTTGCAAATATCCCCCTGGCAAAGGACTATTTGAACACTCTTTAAGAGTAAGAGTGCATTCCTTGATTTTATTGATCGCACTACATGTAGGTAAAATCATGTCAGGCTTTTGAAAATTGAGACTAATTCTAGACAAAACTCCAAATACATCACAAATGAAATGTGCAAATTTACCCCTTCTCTGCATCTCTGCTGCTTTACTTGACACACTTACATGTTCCATGTGAGCGTATATAATGGCAAACTGAGATTCTTGTTTAGAAATGTTTCCTTACGAATCTAAGAAGATTTTAAGGGCATGATCTATATGAGGAACCCACCTAGTGCCTTTTACTGGTGAATAAACCCTACAACCTAATTCATTTCCAATAACTTTAAGTTCTCTTTTACTTTTTGGACTGTTTTTGTATGTTATTCAAATTTAATGAAGAACGTTATTTAAGTTTTGCATTAATGTAATAAAGACAATTCCAGCCTGTGTGCCATGCAATGAATATCGATTAGATGACCAACCGAATCCCTCAATTTAGCTACAACCTCTGTGCTTTGCCCTAAATTTACAGATGCACCATCTGCACAAAAATCAATTAATTTTTCTAAATAATTTTCAATTCCAAACCGAGTGAAAGCTTTATTTATGCCCTCTACAAGACCAGAGGCATGGGCATGTTAAATTTCACACAGGGTTATCATTTGATTAATTGGTTTGCCACCTTTAATGAACCTTACATTTACAACCTCATTTTCTGCCACAGACCTATCAGTTGCACCATCAATCATGATGGATATAAACTAAGCAGATTGAAGTTTTTGAAGAGTAGAGAACTTTAAATCTTGAGAAATGGCGGAAATTCAGCACACTTAAAATCATTGTCATAAGTGGCACTTATATCCAAACCATTCTTTTTCTGAAGCATCAGTAGTATTGGAAATTAAGTAAATGCCAGCTCCTCTTTGGCAATTACATATAGGCAGTATTGGATTTAATTTTTAATTCTGATTCAGCTTTTAGGGACTGTTTATCTATCCCAGTTTCAACAGATTGGACAATGGAGTATTTTAAGGGGGGTTCAGAAGATCCACAAATTTTCTACCGGCATTTTTCATGTCTTTTACTTTTATTATGATTAGCAATTGATTCTTTTTTAAAACTTGATGTACCAGTCAAAAATTTGGTATTGCCAGCTAGCTCTTTCCAGTGTTCGGCAATAATCACAAAACATTACTTGCCGACTTTTATCAAACATGAGCCATGAAAACTAATATTTCCATGAAGGCATGAATTTTCGTTTTCCCTTTCTAGACCCCTGGGTAGTCTGCTTTTCTATGACTACTTCCTGATGATTTCCTATTGATGCTATTGTGGAACTAACATTAGAGCTCGAAGCACTAGACGTAACAATGTCAGTAGTGTCAGTAACAACAAGGTGACTTTGACTTGAGTTGAACTACTGCCACTACCGGCTAGATTTTCATCAGAAGACTGTGTTAGAGAGGAATCTTCCTTTTTTTTAAAGAAAGAGCTTAAAAGATTTTGTTTTTTATGCATTTTGTTAATATATAGGGAATAACTTTAATGTATGGGTTAGAAAAATGGGTCAACAACATGCGTAATCGGCCATTTTGTATACATTGCCATAAGTTAGAAGTGTATCCTGCCTGGCAGTGCCAGCTTACTATCTTTTATGTTCTATGTCAATCTGCTAATTACTATGATGGCAACGTGAATTTTGACAGCTGCGAGTCACTTATGAAATTGCGCACAACCCTGCATAAATAATTAACAATAGTATAAATAATAGTATCACAATTTAGTAAAAATCAGTAATTCTTCTTAACATGACCACCATTTCTTTTGCTTGTTGCAGACCGAGACATGTTAAACATTCCAAAATGTCTAAGAAGAAAAAGAAAACAGAAAGAGAAGAGCGAGCAAAAAAAAGAAAAACGAAGAAGTAAGAATTGCAGGGTGATGAGATGGTTTTTATATGCCCACATTTTCATGTGTATAAAAAATAAAGTCATAAGTATCACTAAACCATCTTTAAACTTTTTAACGTTTCGTAAGTTAAGACTTACGTCTTCAGAGTTTTAAATGTAACTTAACAAAATACAGTTGAAACAAAAGGTTAGTCAATAGTCAAGGTCACAATTTAAAACTCTGAAGAAGTAAGTCTTAAAGATGGGTTCCCAGGAAAGTATTTATCGGGTGGTAATTTCCAATAAAAGTATGGCAATTTTGGTATATATGGAAAGTAGAGATATCCAATCTTACTAGAAAAATTATGAATTCCCCTAAAAACACCCATGGAGTGTATGCAGCACAAAAATATAAGGGTTCCCCTGATCGACAGCCCGATGATTAGGAATTTCTGCACCCATGATGTCAAAGTTCACACGCGAACATAGAGCGCTTGATGTGCAAGTTATACGTACAACACTTTCTGAGATACAAATGACAGAAAAAGAGGCGGCAGTAGATGGTCTGAGAATTTAATTAGGATTTGATATTTGTAATAAATAGATTAAAGACAATAATATGGTATTTTTTATGCAATGGATTCTGACTTCCGAGAGAGGTAAGTCACGTGACATAAACATGACCTGGTTTGATCGAATATTTATAGCAGGTCATTCCTTGGCAATAACAATGTTTGAGAAGGATTTGAAGCAAAATTATAAAAAATTAATTAGTTTGAATATGTTTTTAGTCCATATATACCATTAAATCACCCAGTTTGTACGCGGGAATGTAACTTTAACTTACGAAACATTAGAAAGTTTAAAGATGGTTTAGTGATACTTATGACTTTATTTTTTAAAAACTCCTACTACTGGTGTCACTGTATATAGTTTATTATGACTGAGATCCCATCTAAGTTTATGTTTTTTATATGGTTTTGGACTCCCCTCACTTTATACTTATATGGATTCACATTTTCATGTGGACGTATTATGTCATCGCCCCTGTCCGTCCGGACGTCCACAATTGTTTGTGGACTCTCTACAGGTCACAATTCTTACCTGATTTTGACGAAAGTTAAAATATAGCTTTATCCCTGAAAGATCTCGGCTGCTTTCGATTTAGCATGTATTATGGCTCCTGATTGTACGAAAAATCATGTTTATAGCTTGTGGACCCTATAGAGGTCACAATTTTGAAACAAAGTTGATGAAACTGGACATGCATATTTATAACCCAAAGATCTTGGTTCCTTTTGATATTTGCGCCTATCGGAATGTAATTTCCAGAATTATTGCCCCTGATTGTTCGAAAAGTCACCTTTTTATACGCCCACATTTTCATGTGGACGTATTATGTCGTCGCCCCTGGCCGTCCGTCTGGCCGTCCGTCCGTCCACAATTGTTTGTGGACTTTCTACAGGTCATAATTCTTGTCCGATTTTGACGAAACTTAAAATATCTCGGCTGCTTTCGATATTGGCATGTATCGGATCAAAACTTCATGGATTATGGCCCCTGATTGTACGAAAAATCACGTTTTTAGCTTGTGGACCCTATAGAGGTCACAATTTTGAACCGATTTTGATGAAAATTGACATGCATGTTTATAACCCAAAGATCTTGGTTCCTTTCGATATTTGCACCTATCGGAACGTAAATTCCTGAATTATGGCCCCTGATTGTCCGAAAATTCACCTATTTTAGCTCGTGGTACCTCTGGAGGTTACAATTATTATCCGATTTGAAAAACCGTACGATTATGTCACTGTTACACCCTAAGGAAGGTTGAGTTCAAATTTCGGAAAAATCGGACCAAAATTACCATACAAAATGGCGGCCGTTCGTACGCAAATACTGTTAAAAAATGGTATATCAAGGTTGTGGATCCTGTAGAGGTCTAAATTTTTATTCGATTTTGATGAAACTCAAAATGCATGGTTATAACCCAAAGATCTTGGTTCCTTTCAATATTTGCGCATATCGGATCGTAACTTCCTGAATTATGGCCTCTGATTATACGCAAAATCGTCTTGGTTTAGCTTGTGGTCCCTCTGGAGGTTACAATAATTAACCGATTTAAAAAATCCTTTGATTATATCACCGTTACACCTTAAGGAAGGTTGAGTTCAAATTTCGGAAAAATCGGACCAAAATTACCATACAAAATGGCCGCCGTTCGTACGCGAATACTGTTAAAAAATGGTATATCAAGGTTGTGGACCCTGTAGAGATCACAATTTTAATTCAATTTTGATAAAACTTGAAATGCACGGTTATAACCCAAAGATCTTGGTTCCTTTTGATATTTGCGCATATCTGATCGTAACTTCCTGAATTACGGCCCCTGATTATACGCAAAATCGTCTTTGTTTAGCTTGTGGTCCCTCTGGAGGTCACAATTATTATCCGATTTGAAAAACCGTACGATTATGTCACTGTTACACCCTAAGGAAGGTTGAGTTCGAATTTCGGGAAAATTCGGAACAAAATTGCCATACAAAATGGCTGCCGTTCGTACGCAAATACTGTTAAAAAATGGTATATCAAGGTTGTGGATCCTGTAGAGGTCAAAATTTTAATTCGATTTTGATGAAACTTAAAGTGCATGGTTATAACCCAAAGATCTTGGTTCCTTTCAATATTTGCGCATATCAGATCGTAACTTCCTGAATTATGGCCCCTGATTATACGCAAAATAGTCTTGGTTGAATTGTGGTCCCTCTGGAGGTTACAATAATTAACCGATTTAAAAAATCGTTTGATTATATCACCGTTACACCCTAAGGAAGGTTGAGTTCAAATTTCGGAAAAATCGGACCAAAATTACCATACAAAATGGCCGTCGTTCGTACGCGAATACTGTTAAAAAATGGTATATCAAGGTTGTGGACCCTGTAGAGATCACAATTTTAATTCAATTTTGATAAAACTTGAAATGCACGGTTATAACCCAAAGATCTTGGTTCCTTTTGATATTTGCCCATATCTGATCGTAACTTCCTGAATTACGGCCCCTGATTATACGCAAAATCGTCTTTGTTTAGCTTGTGGTCCCTCTGGAGGTCACAATTATTATCTGATTTCAAAAATCGTTTGATTATATCACCGTTACACCCTAAGGAAGGTTGAGTTCGAATTTCGGGAAAATTCGGAACGAAATTGCCATACAAAATGGCTGCCGTTCGTACGCAAATACTGTTAAAAAATGGTATATCAAGGTTGTGGATCCTGTAGAGGTCAAAATTTTAATTCGATTTTGATGAAACTTAAAATGCATGGTATAACCCAAAGATCTTGGTTCCTTTCAATATTTGCGCATATCAGATCGTAACTTCCTGAATTATGGCCCCTGATTATACGCAAAATCGTCTTGGTTGAATTGTGGTCCCTCTGGAGGTTACAATAATTAACCGATTTAAAAAATCGTTTGATTATATCACCGTTACACCCTAAGGAAGGTTGAGTTCAAATTTTGGGAAAATCGGACCAAAATTACCATACAAAATGGCCGTCGTTCGTACGCGAATACTGTTAAAAAATGGTATATCAAGGTTGTGGACCTGTAGAGATCACAATTTTAATTCAATTTTGATGAAACTTGAAATGCACGGTTATAACCCAAAGATCTTGGTTCCTTTTGATATTTGCGCATATCTGATCGTAACTTCCTGAATTACGGCCCCTGATTATACGCAAAATCGTCTTTGTTTAGCTTGTGGTCCCTCTGGAGGTCACAATTATTATCTGATTGAAAAAAATCGTTTGATTATATCACCGTTACACCCTAAGGAATGTTGAGTTCGAATTTCGGGAAAATTCGGAACAAAATTGCCATACAAAATGGCTGCCGTTTGTACGCAAATACTGTTCATTTCGTTAAGTTCACATATCAGATCATAACTTCTTGAATTATGGCCCCTGATTGTCCGAAAAATCGCCTATGGTCCCTCTGGAGGTCACGATTATTATCTGATTTAAAAAACTTGACTCTATCACCGTTACACCATACAGAAGGTTGAGTTTGAATTTCAGGGAAATCGGACCATAATTGCCAGACAAAATGGCCACCGTTTGTACGCTAATAGTGATAAAATATGGTATATCAAGGTTGTGGACCCAGTATAGGTCACAATTTTAATTCGATTTTGATGAAACTTGAAATGCATGTTTATAACCTAAAGATCTTGATTCTTTTCGATATTTGCGCATATCAAATTGTAATTTAAAGAATTATAGCCTTTGATTGTAGGAAAAATCACTTTCGATTTTGCTTGTTCTCTATCCATCTCTCGAAAATGTGGGCGTATCCTGCCTGGCAGTGCCAGCTTACCATCTTTTTGCATGTTTATAACCCCTATGGTCCCTGTTCGACTCTATCACCGTTACACTGTACGGAAGGTTGAGTTCGAATTTCTAGAAAATCGGACCATAATTCCCGGACAAAATGGCTACCCTTTGTGAGCGAATAGTGTAAAAATATGGTATATCAAAGTTGTGGACCCTGTGTAGAGGTCACAATTTTAATTCGATTTTGATGAAACTTGAAATGCATGTTTATAACCCAAAGATCATGATTCTTTTCGATATTTGCGCATATCAAATTGAAACTTAATGAATTATGGCCTTTGATTGTATGAAAAATCACTTTCGGTATTGCTTGTTCTCCAGGCTCACACTGGCTTTCAATTTTTTTCCGCCAAAATGGATACTAATTTTTAGGTAAAACATTGATATCTTTTTCCGCCAACTTTAATATTTTATCCGCCAAAAATATATGATAAAAACAACACATAGTGTAATAATATAAAACCATTTTATTTCTAGTACATTCATAAACAACAATATATTTACAAAATCCTCCTTTGCTTCCCATAATTAGCCCAATTGGAAAAGGATTTTTGGAGATCCGGTTTATTTTTAGAGTGATGGACATCAAATTTGATAGATGTAAAACTATTGATGACTTTGGAATTTTCAAATATTGAACAAAACATTTTCTGCGTGTATAAGTCAAATCTGAGCCAAGGATTGCCAAATTTCCAGTTTTCTTTAAATTTTCATTTCGCGTGTACAATAGGCCTATTGCTTATTTCGGGTACCGTCACGGTATCAGCATCTGAATCATTAATCGTATTGTCAATTTTATTTCGTCTAGAGGAGCCAACGTCTGACTCTTTGTTAACTTTAGAGAGCACTTCGGCGGCGGTAAGGAAAAAAACGCTGACAGTTTTCTCACTCCAGAATCGTCGCTATGCAACACGCTCTTTTGTTTTTGACCCATGGTGATAAAATAATTTGTAATAATAATTTCCAACGAGCCATGCTGTTATATACATGTCGTATGAACCCACAGTAAACGAAATTCAACTATCAAAACATGTAAAATGTAACTCTCTTTGAAAAGAGTTGTCGGGCAACAATCGTCCATTTTCATTACTTCCCTTTGTTTTAATTACGCAACATCAATAGTCACCGCTAATCTATTTGTTAAGGTTAATTAATATGATGAGTACTGCTCAGATGTAGGCTTTATTATCGGCAATTATCAATCAGTTAAAACCATTAATCCCAGACAATTGTTAGTATTACAGTGGACTCTGTCACATCCAATGTCTGATCACTCCGGATTTTTATACGCCCACATTTTCATGTGGACGTATTATGTCGTCGTCCGTCCGTCCGTCCACAATTGTTTGTGGACTCTCTACAGGTCACAATTCATGTCCGATTTTGACGAAACTTTAAATATAGGTTTATCCCCAAAAGATCTCGGCTGCTTTCGATATTGGCATGTATCGGATCAAAATTTCATGGATTATGGCCCCTGATTGTACGAAAAATCACGTTTTTAGCTTGTGGACCCTATAGAGGTCACAATTTTGAACCGATTTTGATGAAACTTTACATGCATGTTTATAACCCAAAGATCTTGGTTCCTTTCGATATTTGCACCTATCGGAACGTAAATTCCTGAATTATGGCCCCTGATTGTCCGAAAATTCACCTATTTTAGCTCGTGGTACCTCTGGAGGTTACAATTATTATCCGATTTGAAAAACCGTTCGATTATATCACCGTTACAACCTAAGGAAGGTTGAGTTTCAATTTCGGAAAAATCGGACCAAAATTACCATACAAAATGGCCGCCGTTCGTACGCAAATACTGTTAAAAAATGGTATATCAAGGTTGTGGACCCTGTAGAGATCACAATTTTAATTCGATTTTGATGAAACTTGAAATGCATAGTTATAACCCAAAGATCTTGGTTCCTTTCGATATTTGCGCATATCGAATCGTAACTTCCTGATTATGATTATACACAAAATCGTCTTGGTTTAGCCTGTGGTCCCTCTGGAGGTTACAATAATTATCCGATTTAAAAAATCGTTTAATTATATCACCGTTACAACCTAAGGAAGGTTGAGTTTGAATTTCAGTAAAATGGGACCAAAATTGCCATACAAAATGGCCGCCATTCGTACGCAAATACTGTTAAAAAAGGGTATATCAAGGTTGTGGATCCTGTAGAGGTCAAAATTTTAATGGCCTAGTGGTCTAGAGTGCCGCGCTTTGACCTCTAGCATGCCGGCCACCTCTGGCTTGCAGCTGTGGTTTTGAGCCATGATGTGAGCTTATGTGGCATGGAGATAGGGGCGCCTTCTCAACCTTGTGGGTTTCCTCCCACTGCTAAAGACCCCTATGGCAAGTGAATTATTGAAAAAAAATTAAACGATATGTTAGTCCCAAAATGACCTAGTTGTGTTAAGTGGGCGTTAAACCCAATGTTAGGATTTCGGCCGTATATTCCGGACGTGTCCAAATTATTTTTCCAAACACACTCTATTGTCCGACCGTGAATATGCCCATTCGGACATCAAGACATGGTGAATAATATTCAAAATTCCAAAATTAATATATAGTGTACTGACTAGTACTAAGAGTATAACTACCACTCAACCCGATTATCGTTGACAATAGGCTGGATTGATTAGGTAATTAAGTGATCAACGTATTTATCGTGTTATACCGTCTATAAACTGACCTTGATTAATTACTTAATCTGTCTTGATTGACTGACTTATTCCTTTGTCGGACGATTCATCAATCTAATCTTAAACATTGTTTCCTCTTTATTGAACTATTCACCAATCCAATAACTATGATTATAATTTTAATCTTCGCGTAAACCACATGGATTCTGCATCGTCGGACATTTAAATCTCATTGATGTGAGCCGACAATATGTATAAACTAGTCATAGATGTCACATACTGTAAGGGTATATAATGCCCAAATCAAAAGACAGTCATTATAAGTCGTCTGCAATATCACTTTGGTGGAAGTGATCCGTTAAATAAAGCTATTTCACACACATACATATCCGAACAATAGAGGACATTGCTAACTTTGTTTCTGATCGGCCGCAGTACCGCACTCGGCAAACCTTGGCAGGTTCCGTTACTCTACATCTAGCTTCGGCTGTATGACGGTAAGTGATATGTACCTACGAACTTGTCGGTTTCAGAAAGAAGTTATCAAAATTGCGTCTTTCGAAGCGTGTTTAGAATTTGAGGAGTTCTTCTCGAGTTTTGTTTTGAATTTTATGGAAAGCTTTGTTGGTCGTTTTCTGTTTTTAAGGTATTTTGAAAATTTCGTGAGGTTGATGTCTGTCCAATCCAAAACAAAAAAGAAAGACACTAAGGATAAAATTATACCATGGACTACAACGTACAATCCCCGCCAACCAAATTTACGTGTAATGGCCAATGACCACACCCTTCTTCAAACTAGCTCTAGGATGAAAAAAGTAATAGAGACGGCAAGATAATTTTAGCCGAAAGACGAAATAAGACAATTGGAGATATTTTGAGAGCCAACAAGTGGCGGACGAATAAAACTTATACTAATATTGAATCTTGGGGATGTAAGCCGTGCCATAAACCAAGGTGTAAAACCTGTGCAGTTCTTGAACAGACTGATAAGATAAAAAACAAAGACTCTCAAACATTTAAAATCAGACATTCTACTAATTGTCAAAGCAAATTTATTATTTATTGTTTAACATGTAAAATTTGCCGAATCCAATATGTCGGACAAACTATTACCCCATTTAGCACCAGATTGAACAGTCACAGATCCAATATCAAATTGCAAAAAGCAGGTAAAGCCCCACATGTTGCCCCCCATTTTAACATACCCAACTATAATTATACATGTACCATTCTCCAGCAAGTAAATAAGGAGGATCGTAAACAACTGAATATTGCGGAATCTCTATGGATTCATAGACTGAACACTGTGTGGCCTAATGGTCTAAATGAACATAACCCAGATACCATAAAAAACTTCTCCAAATAATTATAATCCTACTTTTGAAACTTTCTTCTCTACATAAGTATCTCCCACCTTTCTTACCGCCTTTTTATACGCCCACATAGAAATGTGGTCGTATATTGCCGTCGCCCCCGTCCGTCCGTCCGTCCGTCCGTCGGTCCGTCGGTCCGTCCGTCCGTCCATCGTCCACAATTTCTTGTGAACGCACTAGAGGCTAAAGTTAATATCCGATCGACTTTAAATTTATACACAGTGTTTAAGGTCATCAGAGGAAGACCCCTATTGATTTTCAGCGATTTCCGATAATTGCTGTCAAAGTTATGGCCCTTTATCAATTCAAAAAATCTTGTGAACGCACTAGAGGCTAAAGTTAAAATCCGATTGACTTTAAATTTATACACAGTGTTAAAGGTCATCAGAGGAAGTCCCCTATTGATTTTCAGCGATATCCGATAATTGCATCCAGAGTTATGTCCCTTGATCATTTTGAAAAATCTTGTGAACGCTTTAGAGGCTAAAGTTAATATCTAATTGAATTAAGATTTATACACAGTGTTTAAGGCCATGAGACAAAGAAGCCTAGGGATTGTCAGCGATATCCGATAATTACTGCCAGAGTTATGGCCCTTGATCACTTTGAAAATTCTTATGAAAGCTCTAGAGGCTAAAGGTAATATCCGATTGAATTTAAATTTATACACAGTGTTTACGGTCATGAGACGAAGAAGCCTAGGGATTATTAGCGATATCTGATAATTACTGCCAGAGTTATGGCCCTTGATCACTTTGAAAAATCTTGTGAAAGCTCAAGAGGCTAAAGGTAATATCCGATTGAATTTAAATTTATACACAGTGTTTACGGTCATGAGACGAAGAAGCCTAGGGATTATCAGCGATATCCGATAATTACTGCCAGAGTTATGGCCCTTGATCACTTTGAAAAATCTTGTGAACGCTCTAGAGGCTAAAGGTAATATTCGATTGACTTCAAATTTATACACAGTGTTTAGGGTCATGAGACGAAGAAGCCTATTGATTTTCAGCGAGTTCCGATAATTACTGCCAGAGTTATGGCCCTTGATCACTTCAAAAAATCTTGTTGATGCTCTAGAGGCTAAAGTTAATATCCGATTGACTTGAAATTTATACACAGTATTGATGGTCATGAGACGAAGAATCCTATTGATTTTCAGAATATTAAGTGTTTCGTATACTAAACGTTAGCATGGAGGAGAACTTTATCAAAGCCAAACAAATTCGAATGATTTTCTGATAATTACATAATGAATTGTTACTTGTTGTATGATTCTAATGTATTATAAATGTTTCATTACTGAAAAAAGTAAAATATGCGACAACTCTTGTTGACTGCCCGGACGATTTAGCTGCTGTGGGCGTATGTTTCGTTGCCTGGCAACCTATCTTTTACTTATTTTATTATTTTTTTAGAATCTACAATTTTTAATACCTGACTAAATTTAATGATAATCATCTATAATAGGCGTTTTATTGTGAAACTAACTTCATTTACCTTAACCCTTCCTTAGCGTCTGCCGACATTTGTCGGCAACGTTTTTGACCGCTGGTAGCGTCTGCCGACAAATGTCGGGAAATTAGAATGCATGGTTCAGTGACCGTGTATCACGTGAAATCTAACTCGGGAGTGTTTAACTAGTGTTAGTATTACTAGCGACCGAATATAGCCAACATCCGGGTCAAACACAACCAAAACATCCGACTAAAATATCAACAAATACTACACATTTCAACACGGCCTAGATTTCATTTTCAACGGCTCAGATGACGAAGATGGAGGGCCCGATAGCTTTGGCAATGAATACAATATACCGACAAACGACATATCTCCTGAAAGCTCAGATAATGAGGCGTTTGGTGACATAGCTGACAATGTTCCTAGACCGATGCAAGTTGATCAGCCGACCTTCGCTTTACCGCCTACCTTCGCTGCCCCTCCCCCCAAGATGGGGTTAGTTTTGGCGATGATCCAACATGTCCCATAACATATTTTTTATATTTCTCTTTGTTCACAATGAGATAGTTATATATTTTGTTCAAAAAACAATTTAGAAGTTTATTGATGACAAAATAAATGTTTTTTGTAAGTGTTTGTGCGAAAAAAAAAATTCTAGAAAAATCGGTCTTTAATTAGTTATCACACAATTATTTTTTAAATTTTAGATGTTATCCCCCTTTTTTGGTGGTAAAATATTGGAAACATGTTAGGCCCCATATTCTATACAATTGGCACTATTTTTATATATATTTTATAGCCTACAGCACTTGATTATCTTGAAAATATGATTTTTTCAAAAAGTGGCGGCCATCTTGGATTACCTGGTTACCATGGCAACTTGATAGAAGTAGGTCAAAACGTGCCAAGTACAACCTGAGAAAGTGATAAGTAGTCCTTGAAAATTTGAAAGTTCTATATTCATTAGTTACCTAGCTGGACTAACTTTAATAATGCATACAGTATTTGGCACATTTTGCCTAAAAATATTGCGCTACCTCAGTGAATATTTATGCGCTAAGGAAGGGTTAAACTATGACGTCATAGGTCTTTGATTTTGTATATCTACGTAACTAAGGATTTTTGTGATGTCGTTGAGTTTATTACTTGCCTTTCAGTTTGTATTTGTATTTCCCTGATGATGGAGTGTTAAATTTACCTACGAAACGTTGGATTAAAATAATGATGGTTTTAGTGGCAGCCGTTTTATAATTTTTTTTAAACACTATTGTTCCTGCCATATGTATCTAGTTCCAGAGCTGAGATCACTATTGACATCTTCATGATTGGTTTTTGTGTACACCTTTTTATATTCGGATATTTCACATTTGCATGTGGACGTATTATGCCGTCGCTCTGTCCGTCCATCCACAAATTTTGTTTGTGGACCTTTGTACAGGTCACAATTCTTGTCCGATTTTGATGAAACTTGAAATATAGGTTTATTCCCAGAAGATCTCGACTGCTTTCGATATTGGCATGTATCAGATCAAAACTTCATGGATTATGTCCGTACTGTTGTACGAAATATAACGTTTTTAGCTTGTTGTCCCTATAGAGGTCACAATTTTGTAATGATTTTGATGAAACTTGACATGCATGGTTATTACCCAAAGATCTTGGTTCCTTTCGATATTTGTGCATTTCGGATACTAACTTCCTGAATTATGGCCCCTGATTATATGCAAAATCGTCTTTGTTTAGCTTGTGGCCCCTCTGGAGGTCACAATTATTATTCGTTTTAAAAAATCCTTTCATTATATCATCGTTACATCCTATAGAAGGTTGAGTTCAAATTTTGGCAAAATCGGACCAAAATTGCCATACAAAATGTCCGCCAATTGAACGCAAATACTGTTAAAAATGGTATATCAAGGTTGTGGACCCTGTAGAGGTCACAATTTTAATTCGATTTTGATGAAACTTGAAATGCATGGTTATAACCCAAAGATCTTGGTTACTTTCGTTATTTGCACATATCAGATTGTAACTTCCTGAATTATGGCCCCTGATTGTCCGAAAAATCCCCTATGGTCCCTCTGGAGGTCACAATTATTATCCGATTTAACAAAATATTTGACTATATCACCGTTACATGCTACGGAAATCGGATCATAATTGGCAGATAAAATGGCCACCGTTTGTACGCGAATAGTGTCAAAATATGGTATATCAAAGTTGTGGACCCTGTAAAGGTCACAATTTTAGTTCGATTTTGATGAAACTTAAAATGCATGTTTATAACCTAAAAATCTTGATTCTTTTCGATATTTGTGCATATCAAATTGTAACTTTAATAAATTATGGCCTTTGATTGTAGGAAAAATCACTTTCGGTATTGCTTATTCTCCATATCTTTTGAAAATGTGGGCGTATCCTGCCTGGCAGTGCCAGCTTACTATCTTTCAGTTAAATTTATTAATAGCGATTGTATTATACTTTGATATCGACCACAATATATGCACAAAAGTTATCGAACTATAAGTGCAATTACCGTTTATGTACATGAGACACCGATCTGAGGTCACGTTTCGGTGAATTTCCATACTAATCATACTAAAAAAGGTACGATAAGAATTTTGGCCTTGGATTTTCAATTTTTGGCCTTGGATCAAGGTTGCACTTCGGCCTATCGTATGCCAAAGTTGGCCTTTGATCAAATAAAAGAATTTTGATCCCTGCTGCTATAGCCCCCAGCCTATTTTTATTAGATTTTATATCCTAAATATCTCAATCCATTTCGATATTTGCGCATTTCAGATCATAACTACCTGTATTATGGCCCCGAATTGTACAGAAAATTGCTTGTTTTTATATCTTGTTCTCTATCCATCTCTTGCAAAATGTGGGTGTATTCTGCCTGGCAGCCGCTGGTTGATTAATCTGAGAACTTTCTGAATGATATGTATGTCGGAGTAATAGAGATTTATATCTATTTGAAGGAAAGATGAAGGTCCTAAAACATTACGAAAGAGCAAACGCTATACAAAGAAATCTTTATTAGCTTTAGAAAATGAAGAACAAACTGCATATGATAATGAAGATGAAGGGTTTGAAGAAAACTATAATCAGGAAGAAGAGTTGTCAGACTTGGAATCGGGAACCAAATTCAAATCAGCTTTTGTAAATAAACCAGTGCCAAAAGATACTCAAGAATCTGTGAATGCAGATGCAGTAGACAATAGATGTGATTGTGCAGAAGAAATTAAATCTACAGTGACAAATACTTTATCAGACATCAAGGTGAAAATTGAGAAAAATGAATTTGCAACCAAAAAAGAAACTTTAGCTGAAAGGGTGTCAGGGATTATTGAGGTCAAGGTAGAAGAAGATAACAAACTATCAGAATTGAAAGATGAAGAAATTATAGATGAAAAAAATATAGAAACTACCGACTTTAAACATGGCACTACAGACGCTAAAGGCATTCATGTGGAGGTTAAAGATGAAATTAAGTGTGAAAATGATGAAGAGGTGAAGGCTATAGTAGATAAAGTTGTGGATGATGTCATCCATGAAGTTGAAAAACAGAATGACAACAAACTGAATGAAATTTCCCATGAAGAAGCTGTCTCTGAACCTGAAAAACCTGAAGAAGCTGTCCCCAAACTTGAAAAAGCCGTTACAGAACCTGAAGAAGCTGTTCCGGAACCTGAAAAAACTGATGAAGCCGTCATTGCATTGGGGGAAATTGAACCTGAATATGAAGAAGTTGTTCAGGAATTCGAAGTAGAAACAGCTTATAAAGATGATGAGGAGGTTGTTGAAAAAGAAGCCAATGGTAGGTTCTGATTTGTTTATAATTAAAGTTTCTTGTGAGAGTAAAAACATTAAAATCAAAAAGTAAACATTTCTGCTCACATACGGTAATACATAATACTCAATCTTGTTAACGATTATTTTGTTTGCTTTTTATTTGTGTTGTTTAGCCAATCAGAATCAAGAACTGCGATACAATGATGACTAGTTTAACCGGTTAAGTAGATTTCCACATGACCATTGCACATAACAGGGCTCGAAAAGAAAGGCACGCGAAAGCACTAGCGCATTACCATGCACCTAAAGTGAAACCCAGGTACATATTTTTGGACGCCCCCAAATTTTATAAAGAACGCTCCTCGAACTGAAGGCTGTCACCCATATCTGTGTGTGTGTCGCCTACAGGCCACAGTTCTTAAGTGATCTTCTTGAAACTTTACATACTTATTCCTTATCCCTATTGTTTTTGGTGCATGCCCAACCCCAAGGGGAAGAGCAATGCTCATAATTCATCAAATATTAAAATCTAATCTATTTTAGCAATAGGTGATTTCACTGACGTCCGCACTATGCAATTTGCACTGACTGTGTGTTAGATCAATTACGGGTTACCTAAAGTTTCAGTACTACCTAGCCTCCATGTAGATTTTTATACGCCCACATTTTCATATGGACTTATTATGTCGTTGCCCCTGTCCGTCAAGATGTCCGTCCACAATTGTTTGGGGACTCTCTACAGGTCACAATTCTTGTCCGATTTTGACGAAACTTGAAATATAGGTTTATCCCCAAAAGATCTTGGCTGCTTTCGATATTGGCATGTATCAGATCGAAACTTCATGGATTATGGCTCCTGATTTTACGAAAAGTCATGTTTTAAGCTTGTGGACCCTATAGAGGTCACAATGATAAAACTTGACATGCATGTTTATAACCCATCTATCTTGGTTCCTTTTGATATTTGCGCCTATCGAAACGTAATTTCCTGAATTATGGCCCCTGATTGTTCGAAAAATCACCTATTTTACCTTGTGGTCCCTCTGGAGGTCACAATTATTATCCGATTTGAAAAAACGTATGATTATATCACCGTTACACCCTACGGAAGGTTGAGTTCAAATTTTGGAAAAATCGGACCAAAATTGCCATACAAAATGGCCGCCGTTTGTCGCGAAAACTGTTAAAACATGGTATATCAAGGTTGTGGACCCTGTACAGGTCCCAATTTTAATTTGATTTTGATGAAACTTGAAATGCATGGTAATAACCCCAAGATCTTGGTTCCTTTTGATATTTGCGCATATCGGATCGTAACTTCCTGAATTATGGCCCCTGATTATACGCAAAATCGCCTTTGTTTACCTTGTGGTCCCTCTGGAGGTCACAATTATTATCCGATTTTAAAAATCGTTTGAATTTAATCACCGTTAAATTCCAATACAATTATTATGTCTGGATAAGAGCGAACAAAAAACTGACCGAATTGCTGAAATGAACGTTGTGTTGTAAATATAGAATAAAAAGGATAGGTCTTCTTATTGCCAATTGAATTTTGAGGCACTGAATGTTGAAATAAACAGTACTATATCTGATAAAAATGATTTGCAAATTTATAGATTCCCAACTAAAATTTTGCTAATCAACTTTTCCATTGACTCGCAGTAACATCGGAAATGGATCGCAAAATGCGATGTAAACCAGGTTATTTTGTTCCCTGATAATAAACCAGGGATTATTGTCCCATATAACTGTGTTTTGTTATGGTTCGAATCGCTAAATGCCACTAAAGAACTAGTTCAGAATATCTCTTTCAGACATGGAATTATTAGATGATTCTGTTGCTTCAATAGATGATTCCAAATCAGAGGGCGAAAAAATGGTTGAGGTAATTAAACCACGCCATGTTTCAAGATGGCACATGGTTTGTTCAACTCTTGAAGACTGGCAGAATTTATCTGAATTTTTCTGTGAAAGTGAAGCTAAATGTGAAAAGGCTTTGTACAGGACAATTGTTGAAGATTTTTTGCCTGAAATTCCCAACATAATTATAGAAAGGGTAAGTTATTTAAAATCTTTTAAGTTGCAGCTGTAGAAATTGTGTATCACTTCTAAAACCTCTTTAATAACCCGGACTTTTACAGCTTGATTTAATGAAATGAGATTAAAAGAAACATTGGTTATTTACAAAAATTGACTTGACCCAAAATAGAAAAGGGGTTGATGGCCGAATGGTTAGCACGCGCATGCTGTATAAGCCTGTCATTGAGTCCACAGGCTTGGTTTGGAATCCCCGGTTTTATGTGACAAGGAGTAGGGTCCAGAAATGACCTAGTAAGTGTCGAGTGGAATTAAATCCTATTTCTCTCTCTCTCTCAAAAATAGCGAGAGAGAGGAATCCAAAATGATAATAAACTGGATACAGTGTCACCAGGGTATTAATGGTTATATTAGGCTGTGTTGAATTGATTCCCTGTTTCTTCTGACACCACTCTGGCAAAAGTGGGTTTCATAACGCACATTACAATCAGACTAATTATCAACTATACACTAAGTTTCATCACTCTCTATTAGATAGAATAAAAGTTATCTTGTCCCAAAGCATCGACCAATAAAATAAAACCAAGTACGAACAATCCAAACCATAAGACAAAATTCGAAGTCCTAAAAACGGTATAAATAAGCAAAATAGTGTAATCAGCATATGGACTGTTCACCGTGTACAAAATACACGACTAACAGTGTCCGGAAGAGTAAGCTTACCCTGCCTGGCGCGCCACACCCGCCATAGCTGCATCCAATCTATTAGGCGAAATCTCGGTAAAATAGCGTGATAGGCCAATGAACTATCGGTATGCAAAATGAAATTGCTTAGCAAAACCCAAAACATGTTTATGTTACTGAATGTAAGTCACTCCTCGTGTATCTGTTATTGACCACTATAGATAATGTCTATCTATTACTAGCAGCTATACTCGAGGTGTACATCACTAGGAATCTGGTATCCTTTAACTTGGTCGTTTTGCCTTTTAAATTCGATGAACACCCTTTAATTTCAAATTACCCTGTGATAATTGATAAAAACCGTTTAATTACTACTATGGCTTAATTTAATGGTACACCACAGTTTTTACTTAACACCTAAACCTGATTGGGCAATAATTTAATCAAGGCAAGGTAGCTATGTGTCTTCAATAGTTTTACATCTTTAACTATGGCGTGTATTCTTGCCTTTCCTATTTCCCTGATTATAATATCATAGTTTGACTTGTTTATTTTCATATTAAATAACATAAATTTTAATTTTTACAAATTCGCTGATAGCAAATAGCGCTAATAACTATCTTTAAAAAAAAAATGGTTAGGAAACCAGGCTTTTTTACCAAGTCTCATTCTGAACAAGATACCTCGTTCCACAAAAGGGCAATTTAAAATATCTTGTTTTGGAACTGCAGACAACAAGGCATTTTTTTTACCTCGTTTGAACAAAAATGCCGAACGAGGCATTCTGAAGTTTATAGGGATAGTGTACGTATTCATATTAACGTGGAAGGTGTTGTTTCGGATGAAACCCGGCCATGTGTCTGGATTAGGGGATTAATTAAACAATATAGGTTGCGGCTATTCAAAGAATCTTACGACCGACATTTATGACTGCTGACGAACTGTATCCATGCGACGGTGGTGTAATAACATGTACACGTCTGTGAGCGATATGGTTTCAGACAGAACCGAGTCATGTGACATGTGGAATTTGTGATTGATATAGACAATAGCAGGCAGTCGTTCAAATAATATAACCTAAATTATAATGACAGTCCCAAGCGACGGTGGCATTATTCGTAGACTGAAACCCATAGCCCATTGTGTGTGGGTTTTTTTTGTGAATACGTCGTTCTCGTACAGTAAGCTTCTTTTACAACTTCGTCATCGTTTTATTCCTTCTGTCATTCATATAATATCCAAAATACGGCACTACGTTGGTCCTTGAGGCGATCGAATTAAAAATAATTCCAGCTAATTTAATAATACTATAAATAGTATATTTATGCAATATGCAAATACGGTTGCTTATACGTGCTGTTATCCAATAGCTACTATAAATTTTCTCGCGTTGAGACCGTCTTTAACCAATGAACAATTATCGTTGTTTGATGCGCGTACAGCCATCATGGATATTATATGAATGACAGAAAGAATAAAACGATGACGAACTTGTATCAGTGAATATTTTTTAAATTTTTTTTCTATAAATTGTAACCACATAAATCGTAACCACATATACGGCTCTCGGTAAAGTAGTAATTTGGAGTAAAATCTAAATGTCTTGTGTTATTAAACACTGTTCATTTCTCGACAACGTACGAGAAATTAGGTCTTGTATAAAAACTAAACACCTTCTAAAAGTAGACGATCGATGTCAAAACTAGAATGTTTTTCTAAATCTACACGGTAGTACAAACTAGACGGTTTTTGAAGAATCTTGACGGTATTTAACACATTCTTGACGTGTATTAGATTCTAGATGATAATGGTAGTTTATTACCTTTTTTCGTAAAAAATTGTAGATTCCCGGTCCCTAGTGTAAACTGGCGGGATAGTGGAGTAAGAGGGAGTCATGATCAGACGGGCTCGGCATCTAAACACTATTCTGCCAAAACAAATACCAGTGGGATAGTGGAGTAAGGGGAGACCACGAGAAGACAGGTCTGGCACCTAAAAACACAAATCCCACAAAGAAGACATCTACCAATCCAGAAACAGAAGAGATCATCTACCAACGATGTGTTTTTATTAAATAAAGGGAAGAACTTCCCACTAAAACCTAATCCCTAGTGTTAGTAGATGTTAGTAGTAAATCAAACTAATATAAAATTAAATAAATAAAGAGAGTATAATAAAGTTGTAGTCAAATAAATTAAAGGTAATAAAATAAAGTAAATTAAAGTAAAAGTAAAGTAAAGATAAAGTAAAATGAATTAATTAAAATTTATTAGTTAATTAAATTAAAGGTAATAAATAAAATAAAATAAAATAAAGGTAAAGTAAAATGAATAAATTAAAATAAAGTTGTAGAGTGGTTGGGCTTCCTTCGAGAGGATGTTTTTACTTTCCCACCCTACGTCGTATAAAAAAAAAAAATAAGTTAAGATAAAAAAATAAGTAGAAAAAATAAAAAATAAATTGAAGGTAATAAATAAAAATAAAATAAATTTAAGTAAAAGTAAAGTAAAGATAAAGTAAAATGAATAAATTAAAATAAATGTATAGGATGGTTGGGCT
This sequence comes from Patella pellucida, assembly GCA_917208275.1. Lineage (NCBI taxonomy): Eukaryota > Metazoa > Mollusca > Gastropoda > Patellidae > Patella > Patella pellucida. The sequence goes on along the minus strand of OU795041.1, from coordinate 37,932,507 downwards.
TCCTTCGTGAGGACGTTTTTACTCAACCATCCTACATTGTATGGAGAATTTATCTAGCCGTGACCCTTTCTTATTTCACTAATTTACTTAGTCCAACTGTGTCCATTAGGGTGTGGATTTCTTCGAAGATTTGTAGCTTCAGATCTGGTCTAGGGAAGAGTAGGTTCTTAGTGTTGAATGGTATGTTATTGGTCTCCATCATTCTCACTAAGTCCCGTCTCTCTTCCTTGTAAACCTCGCAGTCTACCAGGATATGGTTGGTGGTACACTCTTCTCCGCACTCACAGACGATGACTTGGTGTTTGTAGTCTCGATATGAGTTTGCATATATCTCGTCTAGGGTGTGAGCCTCGGTCTACATGTGACCTTTATAAAACCCCTCATTTACAAAAATATTAGAGCTAATACATGACATTTGAATATACATCTTGTTTTTGCGAATGAAATTGTTATTTTTGACTTAATTTTTTTCTACAAAAAATTGATTTGACAATTAGACCTGTCAAATGGGTTCAATCTGGTCTGACATTGTTTGTGTCCAGCCTGTTTGTTTACAAGGCATGCAGGGGTATCATATTGACAGTGAAATAGTGTATTGTGAGTTATATGGTTTATTTTGTATCCAAGGGCCATTATTTTGTGCTGGAAAATAATATGTTCAGCCTTTGTGTCGAGACTAGTTTGCAACAAGATGGTGTCACTCATTAATTACCTTGCCCTGAAACTACTCATATTTATAAATATTCATTGGCAAAAATATTTGTGGCCATAGATTATGTATTTTTATCAAATGTATATTGTAGGAAAAAGAATTAACAAGAAGGTTGATGCAGTCTATGCCTAGAAGACAATCAAGTCGTCTAGAAGTTAAGCGTATACAACAAGAAGAATTAGTAAGTGTAATATTTTTGTGTTGAGTAAAACTAAAGAAAACAAGGATTCGTCTGACAGGACTTGTTATGTTCATGTTGGTGTAATGGAGGATCACATCTTTGATGTTCATTATGCAAATACACTCAAATATAATGGTTTTTATGCACTCATATTGAAATGTGGTTGTCTATCTTATACATGCTCTAGACCAGTGATGTGATTTCTAACATATATTCCTGACATTTTCGACGCAATTTTCCAAATATGCAAAATTATCGTAAATCGGTGTAAATCAATAGGCTTCTTCGACTCATGACCGTAAACACTGTGTATCAATTTGAAGTCAATCAGAAGGTAGTCTCTAAAGTGTCGACAAGATTTTTCAAAGTGATCAAGCACCATAACTCTGGCAGTAATTATTGGAAATTAGTGAAAATCAATAGGATTCTTCGTATCATGACCTGAAACACGGTGTATAAATTTAAAGTCAATTGGATATTAATTTAAAGTCAATTGGATATTAACTTTAGCCTCTAAAGCGTCCACAAGTGATCAAGGTCTATTACTCTGGCAGTAATTATTGGAATGAATGAATGAAATGGGGTTTAACGTCCTGCTGTGATGCACCAAACCTGGGCTAATGGGAGACGGGCATACGCCATACAGTGTACTATGAGGGTCATTTTGCCCGGGCAGCGGCCTTACGGCCTACTCTTACATCAAATTCCAACTGCCAAGGGATCTTTTACGTGCATTCCAATGTGTACATGGGACCTCGGTTTTTCGTCCCATCTGTACGACTAGGCAGCTGTCCTTGTCAGGCCCTCCTTCTGCATCACTGACAAAGGGAAATCACGCTGGAAAATCGAGATGAACTTTCTCGGCCAACGCAGGAATCGAACAACCGACCTCCGGGCTAGTGAACCAGCGCCCTATCCACTTAGCTACCGTGATCCCCAGTAATTATTGGAAATAGGTAAAAATCAATATAGACCGGTGGATAAGTGCGGGGGGATGTCCACCAAATGAGCACAAAACCTGTCCCAACTTTTCTAGAGTAAAATTTGGCGTATAATACGATGCTGAGTGGTAATAATTCAGGGTCAACGGTCAAATGAGGTCATTTGCACTGAAAGTGAATGCGCAACCATTCTTATATCATGAAAATATGCTGAAAGTGATCGAAAGTTATCACTCTTTTAATAAAAAAAAAGCTTGCTAGATTCACCTTTAGTCTTTGTGACGCCGGGGGTCAAAGATGAAATTTTCGGATTAATCACTAGGAAGATTTAAAGCAATAAAAAGTCAGCGTAAAATTTAAAAACTAAAGCGAAACCTGTTCTAGTTAATAGTAGGAACATTTTAAAACTTCTCTTTATGGGTCTTAGCACTTTGGAACGTCGAAAAGTATCTTGCATAACAGAACCAACAGATTTCAAAACCTGTTTCAAAAATACTCAAAAACTGTCTAAACAAAATCTTCACGATTAAATATAACATTGATCGTTATATATAATGAAACTAGTTGTCCAAAAAATAATTGAATAGTTTCATGGTAAGGCTCCAGTCTGCAGGCCACATGGATTTCCAGGTATCTCAATCTGAGAAAACCGACATTAATCTGTCACTGAAAAACACGTACCTTACCATGAGATTAAATGTTTGCAAATTTTTTTGAGTTTTCATGAATTTCTCCGGAATAAAGACACACATAAAACCAACGGATGCATTTTACATAATAGTTCACGGTATATAAACGTCGTATTGGTAAATGTTACTGAGGAAATGTTTGACTGCCTTTGTGACGCGGCCTGCAGGCTGGAATCCAACTATGAAACTATTCCATTTATTTTTTCGACAACTAGTATCATTATGTATAGCATTCGTTGTAAAACTAATTTGGAGAGATTTTGATTTGACAGTTTTTATGTATTTTTAAAACAGGTTTTGAAGTGTTTTGGTTCTGTTATGCAAGATCTGTTTCGACATTTCAAAGTAAAAGTTGTGTGCTGAGACCACCTAAAGATACATTTTAAATGTCTCTATTATTAATAAGATCAGGTTTCGCTTTAGTTTTTTTATTTTATGCTGACATTTCATTGCTTTAAATCTTCCAAGGGCAAAATTGGAAAATTTCACCTTTTGACCTCTCGCGTCAATAAGTCTAAAGGCAAATTTAGCAAGTTGGCATTTTTATTGAAAGAGTGTTAACTTTTGATCATTTTCAGCATATGTGACCGGTGACAGCCAAATGAGTCACCTGGGGTAAAAAATAATATTTGAGTTATGCATATATTCAGAAAGCACATGTTATATTATAAGCTTTTCAATGATATATAAAATGTAAAGATTGGATGAAAATTTAAAAAGTTATAAACAAACTAAGTTGAAAAAAGTCATGGCGCGATTGTCGCGAAACTTGAGAAAATCATGCTTAAAGCTTGGAACCATTCCAAAAATCAATTCCTTAGCAACCATCACTCAATTGACTTGAAATTTGGCACCGGTACAGAATTGTGTATTGTCAACAATATCTGAAAAGGTCAATTACATACCTAATAATTTTTTAGGATTATCAAAGGATTAATAAAGCATTTTTTGGGCAAATTTTAGAATCCGAATCCAGAATATACCAAAATTACTTTGTCAATATAGGCTCAATATGCATAGGTTTATTCACAAGTAAAACACAGTGTATAGTAATATCTTACCCTAAAGTATCTAAAATAGTCCCATGTTTGCATTAAAACCATTAAAAATAGCGAACGATTTACTTGATTCCGTGCTGTGAAAATGGAACATGCACAGGCGGTAATCCACTATACAAAACAAACAAACTAAATTGGGTGTATTCACTTTTGAACCACTAGACCATGGGCAGGTGACATGACAAAATTTGCTATCTCTACAGAAAAATACACCTGCCCTGATTATAAAATAAAGTCGTCTATTTTTTTAAAAAATTTTTTAGTGACTAAACATCAAATAATAACAAAGTACGGTAACAAATATTTAAGCATCCAAATGTTCGAATGTTGTCTCAACGTATCCATATTATCATCCATAATGTATTGAGTGTTATAATTGTAATAGACAGCAACAGCCATAAAAGGAGGAATAAACAGGAAAAAAATATCAGAAAAAGGTTTTATAGCTACGTGTTCAATTTAGCCTACCCTTCTCGCAAGCTCACTTTTTTTCTCATTCAACTCATGCGTTTGCCGCATTGATAATGAAATATCACAACACAAGAATACTAAATTAAACTATAGGCCTACAATATCAGGACTCTCAAAGAAATAGGGTTTTTTGAAAAATCAAAGTGTAGCTATATAAATAATTCGTAAAACAGTGATAATGTTAACAGTAGTAGCACCGATCGTGTGAAAAAGAGAGCGAGAATTAAGTGATGTGATGAAAATACATTTTATGTACGGTACGCTATTATTATTATTACGGCGTTTATAATGCAGTAGTTATTTCTATTTATTTATCATTAAACAACCAAATGCTGTGAATGACATTAAAAGGAAGACATATTTTTTACAAAAAAAATATTGCGGTGTATTCGGCAAGGAATGTTGTCGTTTATTTTAGAAGAGTTATTTTTAGTACCGGAAGCTTTTACCTGTAGAACTATCGCGTGCTTAGTAAGTTAGTTTTGAAGTATAGTTTAATTGAGTATTATTGCGCGGACTGGAATTAGAATGCTTTAAATGATTATTTGTGATGAATCGATAAAGACAACAAACTTTAAGTAGAATTAGGCGTTGACGGGTTGCGTAAAAGTGACAAAGCGGGAGATATCATTAGCAGACGAACCCCCCTGAGCCTCGTTTTGGACGGAACCAGATACTGTCCAATCAAAGGGCATAATTCCTGTCATGTGATACAAAGGAGCGACCGTCCATAGCAACATGCTAGATTTTTTATAGATTTTACCCCTGATTTGATTGATTGAAAATGATGTTATTGGGGTTTAGGTTGTCATAATATAAAAATAGATTTTTTGGAGCTTGCCGTACATGAAAACCGGAAGCGAATATTCCAACAATAACATCGTCAATTTGGCGGACGAAAATAGCTAGTTTTTACGAAAATTCTTTGTTTTTAGCATTGATGTTAAGGACACTACTTACAAAACACCCAATTTATACACTAAATTAATTAAATATTTAAATTCTTCTGGGTTACTCCTATAATAGACAAGTTAAAGCATCGGATTTCGCAAAAAAAAATGTTTTTTTCAAAATCAAGCTCAAGTAGCTATTTTACATCGTAGCCTTAAATGAACATTCCCGACAAGCGACTCATTTGCATATCACCAGTCACATATATTCATGATACCAGAATGGTTGCGCATTCACTTTCAGTGCAAATGACCTCATTTGACCTTAACCCCGAATATCTTGAAAACGCCCCAACGGCGGACTGATTACCACTCGGCATCGTATTCTAGTCTACACAAATTTTACTCTAGAAAAGTTGGGTCTGGTTTTGTGCCCATTTGATGGACACCCCCCGCACTGAGCCTCCAGATTTATAGGCTACCTCAACTCATGACCCCAAATATTGTGTATAAATTTAAAGTCAATCAGATATTAATTTTAGCCTCTAGGATGCCGGACTGACCAACAGACGGGAGCGACGACAATATACAAAAATCAATAGGCTTTTTCGACATATTTCACTGTATATAAATTTAAGCGTCCCCAAGATTTTTCAAAGTCATCAAGTACCATAATGGCATAACTCTGGCAGTAATTATTGGAAATAAGTGAAAGTCAATAGGATGCTTTATCTCATGACGTGAAACACTGTGTATAAATCTAGGAATATTGGATGCTGTACCAACGGATGGGCGGGAGCGACGACAATATACAACCATATTTCAATGTGTGCATATAGAAAACAGTAAATTAAAATTCTAGAACGGACAATAACATACCCGACAAGAGCAATGATAAAAATGTATCATTTTCCAGGCTTAATGGTTTAGCCCTTGAGAATACCAAGATTAAATTAATCCTAGTTTTCATTTAGTCAGAGTCTATCAGTTAGTCAACGTTCGAGAATATGATTTTAGTCGATATTCCCAAATGCAGACAAATCCTCCAATTTAGGTAATCGTGGATTATTATAACCTGAGATCAAAATTTAAACAGACTTCGAGAATACCATCACCAAGTTAATCCACGATTGAAAATTTAGCGTTGATTAACTAGTTTAAAATCTGCCTTGATTGCCTGACATAATTTTTTACCGGACAATTTATCAACCCAATCTAATACAATAGAATTAAAAACATGCTGACCCTTACCGGTTTTAAATTCCTCCAAAATTACTGTATTTTTGAGGGTATAATTAGATACATTTTTCAGCAGAAGTCTGACATTTGTCTTATACTTCGTTTTGACTTACATAACTTTATTTGACAACGAATGACATCTGATAAATAATCTCAATCAAATCTAGCATGCGCTATCGTTTTAACTACTTATGCTATTCCAATTGTAATATTTGTCAACATTTCTTATTTATTTAATAACATAAACCCTATTCAAAATATGATCATAAATCCAAGAAAATGCACAGAATAGATTCCTTTCCCCTAACATTAGACGTTAGATTTCCTGTGTCTCGCGAGATTTTTACTTTCATTTCAGTTATTGTATTAATTATAACTATAAAGCATAACTGCCATGTGCGATCAGAAACAGAGCTTATATTGTCTAGTATTTATCGGATATGTGTATGTGGGAAATAGCTTTATTTAACTTTGCTTCCATCGAAGGAATATCACAGGCAAGTTATCGGATACAATGCATATGAATTTGGGATGTAGCCTATTATGATGAAATGTGATCTATGACTAATTTCTACGTGTTGTCGGCCAACATTAAGGTCATTAAAACGTCCAACAATGGAGAAATACTAGATTAATCACATAAATTATGTTTATTATCAATCTTATTGGATTGATACATAGACTTCTCTTCAGGATTGGATTGATGAATTGTCTGATAACGGATTAAGTCAGGCAATTAAGGCAGATTAACTAGTCAATCAAGGTAGGTATATAGGCTGTATAACACAGTAAATACGTTGATCGTCTTATTACCTAATCAATCCTGACACCAAACAGTATTTGATGTTCATGTCATGCCATCCAAGTCACACTAAGCGGAGTTTACCATACAATCTAGCCAGACGAATCGGAACAATTGTATCTGACACTAACCAACAAAAAGTTCCATCCGAGGAGCTGCGAATATTCCTTTCGAAACAGACAATATCCAGTTGCGATCTGCTGAATGTGAAGGAGAAAATGATGAAAGAAGTTTTAAAATCGATAGAAATCATCCACAAAAAGCATCAAAATAATAGTTTGAAAAACATTCTTAAGGGCTAAATTCACGTCGGAACCTCAAACCCAACAAAATATGAGGTAAAAAAATGCCAGCGGGACATTTAGCGTGAATGCAAATTTAACATGTGCTTTTCATGAAATGTGGTCTATTTCGTCACTTGCCCAGGCTGTACAGATCAGTCAAACAGAATATTTGAGATCACAAGCTGCTGTACACAATTCACAGATTAAAAATCAAGAATATCGCATGATATCTGTGAGCGGGCATCAGACTGGACATATGTGCAAACAACTTTAATATGAAATTTCAAATATTCCTGTTCTACAAGCTCCTAAATGATTGTGCAAAACAGTGAAAGAGGAATATTTCATAGACAAATATTTAGACCTTTGCTAAACAAATAAAATAGCCTAATTTTTTATCCAAATACCTACAAAACAATAAATATGTGTCAACCCTTGTGGACTTCTTGTACAACTTAACTGCTTTAGGATATTTTTTCTGTCTGGTAACCTATCCTTTATATAATTCATAATGAATAACTTGTCTGTTTACTTTATCTAATATTTCTCAGGTTGTAGAAATTAATCTATTTTTTCAGGAAAAATTACAAGCCCAACAAGAAGCTGGAGAAGAAAAACAAAAAGCTATTGAAGATGATAAACGTATGGAAAGAGTGCGCCAAGCTAGGGTTGAAGACCAAAAAAGAGCTAGAGAAGAACGTGAAAGAGTGAGAGAAGGTAACAGTATTCTCAAATTATTGCAAACTTCAATGTACAAAAAGGCTGAGAAATGTAAATACTGGCATATATTGCTGAATTGGAACACATGGTTCATGCGATATTTTATCCTCACTTGAGCTAGATATTGAATCAGTGTGTCCTGGAAAAAGACATTTTAACTCTGCGTTAATAATAATAATAATAATATCTTTATTAGGGTAAGAAATTAGTTAACAACGTGGTATTTATGTTTAAAAAGCTAAAATGAATGTAGCAGTCATCCTGTGATTTTTAAATTTTCAATATTGAAAAGTATCCTACTTAAATGCCCAATAACACTCTTGTTGTAACTGAATAATATGTCACAATCATTTTTCTGGTCAACAAATTGTACTACTTTACAATACTCCAATTAATTGATGATACAAATTTCATCTTAAAACACTGAATTTAAAAATTTGAAAAATTCAACTACATGGTTTGAAAAGCTTTACGTAAACCTTTTCAAATGTAAGTTAGATTTAAAAATATTTTCGAACCCTCTGGACAAGTAAAATTGGATGTAATGGATAATTTACATAACAGGTAGGACACTTTGACATCTAGTAGTTAGAATAAGGCTATATTTTTTTCTGGACCTGTCAAGCCAGCAAGAGTGTTATTGTCCCTTTAAGCCAAATGAAACTTATTTTAATTTCTAATGATTCTTGATGAATAGTCACAAATTAAAAATAAACACACTTTATGGATATACTACTTCTGAATTTTATTAACATGCTATGTTTCAATACACATACTGGTATTGTTATCAATCAAATAATGATTAATTAACAAAAATGTGATGAAATATATAGATAAACACTTTGGAAGCCATTTTGTAGATAAAACAGTAACAATAAACTGATTAACAAGATGAAAGATGTAATATATACACAAGGAGAAACCATTATACTTTATAGCGGATAACACAATAACAACAATTAATTAACCAGATCAAAGATAACAGTTGAACCATTTTGCAGATACTCAAAGACCATAATAATTAAACAAATTGATAATAAGTAGAAACCATGTTTCGGGTAAGCCACAGACCACAATAATATACGAGATGAAATACATATATAATAAATAGAAACCATTCTAGCAGATTAAAGAAAAAGATAATAAGTAAAACCATGTTTCGGGTAAGCCAAAGACCACAGTTGTTATAAAAATGTTCTGCAATTGCTGATTTGTTATATTCTTGCTTCCTAACTGCAGTGTGGTGCTCTTTAATTCGCCCTGACATCGGTCTGGATGTTTCTCCTATGTACTCACTGTCACATACACATTTTATTTTATATATGACACCCTTTGGGTTGTTTTTTGTTTTAATCTGCCATTAGCGTTTAACATGGTTTTTAGTGTTGTGCCGCTGCTAAATACCACATCTGCGCCTATTTGTTCTTTTAAGATTCTTTTGATTTGGTGACTGACTGGTCTTTGGCTTACCCGAAACATGGTTTTTACTAATTATCTTTTTCTTTAATCTTCTAGAATGGTTTCTATTTATTATATATGTATTTCATCTCGTATATTATTGTGGTCTGTGGCTTACCTGAAACATGGTGTCTACTTATTATCTATTTGTTTAATTATTATGGTCTTTGAGTATCTGCAAAATAGTTCAAATGTTATCTTTGATCTGGTTAATTAATTGTTGTTATTGTGTTATCCGCTATAAAGTATAATGGTTTCTCCTTGTGTATATATAACATCTTTCATCTTGTTAATCAGTTTATTGTTACTGTTTTATCTACAAAATGGCTTCCAAAGTGTTCATCTATATATTGCATCACATTTTTGTTAATTAATCCTGTGTATGAACAGGAAAACCATCGAGTTTAAAGACCAAACCAAGTTCCTTGGCGTAATCTTTGACCGACGGTTGACCTGGAAACCGCACATCGACTGGACTGTAGATAGATGCTCCAAAATCCTGAACTTAATGAGAAAATTAACGGGCAGTACGTGGGGCGCCAATAGAGTTACACTAATGATGGTATATCGTGCTCTAATACGTTCTGTATTAGACTACGGCTCTTTGGTCTTCATGAACTGCGCGCCAAAACTCTTAAGCAAGCTTGACACCATCCAATACAAAGCTCTGTGTATTGCGACTGGTGTAGGGCTCGGGACTAGGCGAGAGGCACTACTACAAGAAGTCGGGGAGTTGCCCCTATCCCTAAGAAGAAAAGAACTGGCGACAAGGTATTGGGTCAAGATATCACAACTAGGTGAAAGATCCCCAACATTTGTCAGTCTACAAAAGACAAAATATGTAAGAGATCCCAAAAAGAAAACCTTCAGCCAGGGTATCAGAGAAACGATCAAGGAACTACCGACAAGAAAAATAACCCCAGTGCTGCACATGCTTTCTCTCTAGAACATTTGGAAGATAACTGGCCGTCTGATGACTGGGAACATGTGTACACGGATGGCTCACGCAATCCTGAAAGGGGCACCAGCTCGTTTGGAATATACCTGCCAAACGGGGAACAGGGAATAAGCAGGAAACTGCCCAATAACTGTTCGGTGTACACTGCAGAGCTTGTTGCCATTCGTGACGCTATTTCATGGATCTCTCATCAAAAGACCGGCAAGTTCGTCATTCCAAGCGATTCTCTGAGCAGTTTGATTTCAATCCAAAATGACAACTCGGAATCAAGACCAGAAGTCATTTTGGAAATCAGGCAGCTATTTCAGAGGGTCCTAGAGAAGGGAAGCAAATTAGAGCTCGGGTGGATTCCATCACATGTCAACATTAAAGGAAACGAGGAGGCAGACCGACTCGCCAACGAGGGTCTCAAGGACACAGCTACACCCCGCCTCATAGACTACAGCACCACGGAAATCTACAGTATGGTCAAAAGACAGGTCAATTCAATCTGGGAATTAAATCTCGTTGAACTTGACACATACAGATTCCGACTGGATGAAGAGATCTACACCAAGACAGCGACCAATCACCCTAGACGAGATATATGCAGACTCATATCGAAACTAAGGGTGAAAGAGCGGCTGCGAGACTACACACACCAAGTCATCGTCTGTGAGTGCGGAGAAGAGTGTACTACCAACCATGTCCTGGTAGACTGCGAGGTTTACAAGGTAGAGACAGGACTTAGTGAGAATGATGGAGACCAATAACATACCATTCAACACTAAGAACCTACTCTTCCCTAGACCAGATCTGAAGCTACAAATCTTGGAAGAAATCCACACCGTAATGGACACAGCTGGACTAAGTAAATTAGTGAAACAAGAAAGGGTCATTTTATATTATTTTATTTTATTTTATTTTTTTTTTATTTATTACCTTTAATTTATTTAACTAATAAATTTAAATTAATTCATTTTACTTTATCTTTACTTTACTTTACTTTTACTTTAATTTACTTTATTTTATTACCTTTAAATTATCTGAATACAACTTTAATATACTCTCTTTATTTATTTAATTTTATATTAGTTTAATTTACTACTAACATCTACTAAACTGGCGGGATAGTGGAGAAAGAGGGAGTCATGATCAGACGGGCTCGGCATCTAAACACTATTCTGCCAAAACAAATACCAGTGGGATAGTGGAGTAAGGGGAGACCACGAAAAGACAGGTCTGGCACCTAAAAACACAAATCCCACAAAGAAGACATCTACCAATCCAGAAACAGAAGAGATCATCTACCAACGATGTGTTTTTATTAAATAAAGGGAATAACTTCCCACTAAAACCTAATCCATGGCCTAAGGCCAAAATGGAAAGATTGCAAAATCATATTCTAAAAGTCAGGAAGCAGCTTCGGCTCTCCTATGTCTTGTCTGTGATATCACTTAAGTGGAAGCAGACGTTAAACACCAAAAGAAGAAGAAAAATGTTGATTAATCATTATTTGCTTGATAACGATACCTGTATGTGTATTGAAACGTAGCATGTTCATAAAATTCAGAAGTAGTATATCCATAAAGTGTGTTTATTTTTAGTGTAATCTATTTCTTTATGTCTTATAAGGATTACACAAATTTTTCGTTCAAAATTTCAAAACTTACAAATATTGAGCTAAAAGAATTTGACATAAGCAAATAAGTACTGGATTATGTATTTATGAATTTATTCTTATGCTAGAACGAGCTAATAGAATAAAAAAAAAAGAAGAAAGGGCTAGATTATTAGCAGAAGGTATAGAAGTACCTGAAGAACTACAAAATCTAGATAGTCCAGTACCTGAAGCAGAAGTTAGAGTTCAGTAAGTAAAAATGAAAAAATGTAGTGGTGTTATCATCTTTATTGATATTTTATAATTTTCAGTCTCAGTATGAAAGTTCATATATCAGGGGAAATATATCAGCAAGTAGTTGGCATCCCATTGGGCACCAACTGTGCACCTTTGCTTGCTGATCTGTTTCTCTATTCTTACGAAGCCCAGTACATACAGATGCTCGTAAAAATAAATAAACGATCAGTCAGACTTTTTAATTTCACTTATCGATATATTGATGACGTTTTGGTCCTTAATAATCCTAAATTTAGTGATTATGTAGAATTTATATATCCTGATGAGCTCGAAATTAAAAATACCACTGACAGTGACAATTACGCTTCCTACTTGGATCTGCGTCTCGATTTTGACAATTGCCATATAAACTGAGTGTTAAATTGTACGATAAATGGGATGACTTTGACTTTCCGATTGTCAACTTTCCATTTATTAGTAGTAACATTCCAATATCACCAGCTTATGGAGTGTTTGTGTCTTAGCTAATTCGTTACGCGACAGCTTGTTCCTTTTACTCTGATTTTTTGAGTAGATCGAGGCATTTGTCATCTAAGCTTCAACTACAAGGATACTTAATTACGCACAAAACTTATTAAAACCTTTAAAACGTTTTACGGCCGTCATATTGATTTGATTGGTCTCTCTCGGCTGTTTTTCTAGATAAATTTAATTGACACGTATATACTTTTACTGTATCCCTGATAATGTCTACTACATCGTTATAACACTTCATCGCGTGCATTTTGCATGCCAATGGTTCATTGGCCAATCACGCTATTTTACCGACATTTCGCCTAATAGATTGGATGCAGCTATGGCGGTTGTGGCGCCAGGCAGGGTAAGCTTACTCTTCCCGACACCTGTTACCACTGCTTGTCGTGTATTCTTGTACACGAGGAGCAGTCCATTTGCTGATTACACTATTTTGCTTGATTACACTATTTTGCCTATAATGTTTTTAGGACTTCGAATTCTGTCTTATGGTTTGGATTGTTCGTACTTGGTTTTTATTTTATTTCATGTACGGGAAAATTCTGTATTATATATTCACTTCCTGTCAGGGTTCGAAATTCGTTTTTTTGATCGAAGGCCAACTTTGGCCTACGATAGGCCAGAGTGCAATCTTGATCCAAGGCCAAAAATTGAAAATCCAAGGCCAAGTCATGAATTATGTAAAATGTTATAAATCTGTTTATTGTACATCTTTTTATTACTTTTACAAAAATAATACATCCTTACAGCCGGGGGGGGGGGGGGGGGCGACGGTATAATTATCATATATCATATCGTACCGTTTTTGAATGATTAGTATGGAAATCCCTCGAAACGTGATGCGTCGCCAGAGCGGTATTTTCCCGCAAGTGTCTTCCGTACATAAACGGTACTTGGGCCTATATTTCGATAATTTTTTAGTCAGATTATTTGCATATATTGAGGTTGATATGAAAGTATTTATAAGACAGTCGCTAGTAATATATTTAACTGAAAATGTAATCCAAAATCGCGGATTGAAACTGAAAGTCGGCTATTTTCAGTCAAATGGCTTCCGATTTCACGCTAAGTTCACGATGCATGAAATGTTTACTCTTTGCCAGAGAATGGTCAATATCGCATCGAAAGACGTTTACTAACCATGGGATAAAATAATAGTTATGAAAAAGAATGTTGTACAGGTCTGTGTTTTATTTGGTACGCTCATCGTGTACTCAGATACCTTTGCAACAAGTTTCCAGTCCAATTCAGCCAATCATGAGTTCTGTTTATGAATCGGAAGTAAAGGATTTACCTCCCTTTGAAGAAAGTGAAAACTAGAGTATTCGGCATGAGGCCATTTTTTCCGTGAGAAATTTCCTCCTGTGCAGGAATTTGCGAGTCCTATAGAAAAAACAGACACGTCTGGTGTCTGATTTCAGTGCCGATTATCGATAGTAAAAATAACTATCAACACCCAGCACTAATCGGCGACCATAAATGGCTGTCGATATTGAAAATTCGGCCATGAATCTGTGGCCAAATTCTAAAATACGGAGGCCATGGCCGCCGAAGCCGACAGCAGTGTTGAGCCCTACTTCATGTCATATTTAGCAGTTTCCAGCAGTGATGAGATTTCAAAAAACTTCTTGTCCAAAAGTCAAAGCTGATTGGGATCACCACTAGGCTGCTTCGGACCACATGATAAAAAAAATACTAGAAACTGAGGTTTCGATATTGAATTAAGTTTATAGGAATTTATCTAGGCTATAGCGTAACTATATTAATTATGTGCTTTTCTGTTTCTCCAGAAGGTTTTTACATCTTGCCTTAGACACAGTACTTCTCAAAAATGGTGTAGCGATGTGTGTTGAGTTGGGAGATCGCTTTTCCCATAGTCCTATACACGGTGCTCACTCGAGGTTTCATTTTTTTCCGCCAATTTTTCATTTTAATTTAATAGCCATATATTTTTCCCGCCAAAAATGAACAAATATCTATTAGATTTTTTGAGTAATTGTTATGCATATTATATCACAGTTTTTGAAAGCTTTTTCAACATCTGGGGTAACCACTTTTAGTAACATAAAATTACACAGTGTATTTGTTTTTAATTGAATATTTGTTGTTGTTTTTTACACGCCCACATTGAAATGTGGTCGTATATAGACGTCGCCCCGTCCGCCTGTCGGTCCAGCGTCCACAATTGCTTGTGGTCGCTCTAGAGGCTAAAGTAAATATCCAATTGAATTTAAATTTACACAGTGTTAAATGTCATGAGATGAAGAAGCCTATTGATTTTCAGCGATTTCCGATAATTAATGTCAGAGTTATGGCCCTTGATCACTTCAAAAAATCTTGTGGACGCTCTAGAGGCCAAAGTTAATATCCGATTGACTTTAAATTTATACACAGTGTTGTAGGTCATGAGATGTACAAGTATATTGAGTTTAAATGAATTTTGATAACTTAAACAGATAAATCCAGAATAGCCAAACAAATTCAAATGATTTTCTGATAATTACATAATGAGTTGTTACTTTTAATCAGATTTTAGTGTATTATAAATGTTTCATTACCGAAAAAAGTAAAATATGCGACAACTCTTGTTGACTACCCAGATTATTTAGCTGCTGTGGGCGTATGTTTCGTTGCCTGGCAACCTATCTTCATTATATCTGTACATTCCTTCTTTCATCTTTGCCTTTCCAATAGTTCTCTACCATGTTACACAGTTTAGATATTATGCTGTGTTCAAATTGTTTTGCATATTTACTGTATTAAGAGTGAATAGTTAAGAATTACTCTCGAATCACGGCAAAGATACACTTTTAAATTGCAAACTATAAAGGTATTTAGAATTGCATTTCATTATAGCAGGGCGAAAAATTTCTCCGAAAAATCATAGTCCTAAGCACAGAATTATATCATCTGGATCAAGTGCTGGGATTAATCTTTGTCTTTTAAATATGAGGGGCGGTATTTATAAACATTCTAAGAGTTGAAATCAACTCTTAACTGTCAAAAATTACTCCTAACTTTGTAGATTTCTCTTAGACCTATTTATAAAACATTTTACTTTAAGAATTACTCCTAACTACGACACATATTTAGGAGTCCTCCTGTAGCACTCCTAACTTGGTAAAAGTACTCTTATCTTGGTTAACATGGCCGTCCGTGTACGTCGCCTAAGAGAGTTTAAAACAAGCAGAGATTTCTTAGTGGAGTACAACAATGACGAGTTGATAAGGAGATATCGAATGGACATGGGTCGGATTCTTTTTGTGACAGATTTAGTTTGGTTAGTACCCAAGTCTTACATTTAGTTAAAAGTAACTCTAAGACCCTTTATAAATATTTCTAGCGAGTAACTTTTAACTAAATGTTGTTTTAGGAAGTCTTAGAGTTAAACTTAAGAAAACTCTAAGAATTTTTACGGGTGAACTTAATTCTTTAGGCTTTAATCTTGATCATATTCCTAGGAATAAACGAGTGGGTGGAGTAGCAATTCTATACAAACCCAACTTTATAGTGTATATTAAGCCCCAGCATAAATACCCAACATTCTAATACATTGAATTAACATTAAATTTTGTTAAGTCTATTTACCGATTTGTTGTCGTGTATCGTGCACCAAGCAACAAAATCTCACCGGCAGATTTTCTAGACGATTTTTCTGAATTTTTTGGAATTCTGAACTTAAAATGCAGTCGGTTAGTCATTTGCGGAGATTTCAACATACATGTAAACGACCAAGAAGACAATTTTTCAAAGAGATTTAAAAACCTTGTGTCAATTTTTCGGCTTGAAACAACACATCTGTACCCCAACACACAATAAAGGACATACCCTCGACTTAATATTAACGCGAGCGGTTGAACTGAAAATAATATCAAATATTTTTGTTCAAGATCCATGTATTAGCGATCACTTTGCTATTCATGTCACTTTACCTGCACAAGAAGAGCAGAGTTCAATGAAAAGGCATCACCAAGGCAATATAGAAATCTGAAGAAACTTGAAACTAAAATCTTCACTAACGCAATAGCGATAAGTAGATTATCATCTCTGAATTTTGCAAATTTTCCTGCTCAGATCTAATTGCTACATACAATTCTGAACCCAAGTCTTTGGTTGATGAATATGCACCTTTGAGATAAAGAACAATACTAGTTAAGCCAGACAAACCATGTTTTAATGGTGAAGTGAGAGATGCGAGGCGGAAAAGACGTAAAGCAGAGAAAGTTTGAAAAAAATCAGGCCTTGAGATCCACAGACAGATCTACAAAGCCGAGGAAAGACATGTTTCAGATCTTATAAAGGTCTTAAAATCAAGTTTTTACTCCAATAAGATTCAAAGCTATGGAAAAGATCAAAAAATGTATTTTTCAAATCACAAATGAGTTAATGAATAATCAGAAATACAACACTTCCCTTCCATCACACACCTCAACTGAAGAACTGACGTTTGAAAGATTCAGAATTTGAAATTGTTCGAAGAGAGACAGGCAGAGCATTCCAGAGCCTCGAAGCACATTACTTGAATGCTCGATCGCCATAGAAATTGGTTTTGGGATTTTTCTTCGGGAATTGAAGAGTATAACCTTCTGAAGAACGCGTATTTTGGAGTGGACTTTTCACAGTTACAAGAGTCAAACTTCCCAATTCTTGCTATGAGTCGCGCGCTGAGTTCTGTAAAGTCTGTAGTTTACGAATTTGAAAAAGTCGGAGTTTGTGGTAAAGGCTATTGCAGTAGTCAAGGCGAGAGGTTATCAAGGCATGAACTAGTTTTTCCACAGAACATTTATCAAGAAGGGGTCGGATTCTTCCTATTCTGTACAGAGCGTATGATATACCTTTGCTTGTTTGTTTCACATAAGCGTCCATAGAGCAACCCGTTTCAAATATAACTCCAAGGTTTCGGACTGTATCTGCAGTAGCAACCGTCGTATTGCCAACTCGTAACGAATCAAGGTGATCGCCAGTTTCACCAAACCGTGATGAGAAATAGATTACTTCCGTTTCTCGTCGTTAAGCACTAATTGGTTCTGCTTCATCCACACACGAATCTCACTTACACAGTTTTTGATAGACACTTTTAATAAGGAACCTTTTGTACAGGAAATGTATATCTGCGTGTCATCAGCATAAATCATTGACTCAAGACATTGTTTTGTTATGATATCTTCAATGGGTGATGTGTTTAATGTAAATAACACAGGACCTAGGATTGAACCCTGTGGAACACCTCGATGTAGAGCCTGCTCGGAGCAGGTAGTATTTCCAATTACCACAGATTGACTTCGGTCGCTTAGGTAGGATGTAAACCATTCCAATGCTGTGTCAGATATTCCAAAACGAACATGTAGGCGTTAAAGAAGTAATTTGTGGTTAAGGGTGTCAAAAGCTGCACTTAGGTCCAGCATGACCAGGATGACATGATTTCGTTCATCTAATGCGCAAACTATGTCATTGTGGACGCGGAGTAATGCTGTCTCTGTGCTGTGGTTTGCACGGTATGCGGACTGACATTTGGAGTACAAGGAGTGTTCACTTAGGTAGTTATTCAGCTGGATGGAAGCAGCTTTCTCTAGGATTTTAAAAATGAAAGGAATGTTGGACACTGGTCTAAAATTTTTGAGAATATCCGGATCAAGATTTGGTTTCTTTATCAAAGGGCGAACTAGAGCAGTTTTAAATAATTTAGGAACGATGCCAGCTTCCAAAGATTTACATATTAAATCTGTTATTGATGGAGTCACTTGATCCACACACTGTTTCAGTTGGCATGGAGTCGAGGGCACATGACTTCGATGGTGCCTGAAGGACTAACTTCTTAACTTCCTATTCGGATACGTGTTCAAACTGGTTAAACTGCAAAGAACATTTCCAATCCTCTGCCACGCCTAATGATGTTGTCATGCCCGAACAAAGTTTTTCTATTTTGGAGATAAAGAAGTTAGAAAGCATCTCAGCTGCCTCCGATTGGGAACTTGCAGTAGGTGTGACGGGTGTGCTTCTGTTTTTAACTCCAATCATATTATCAACTATCCGGAAGAGTTCTTTAGAAGAAGCTTTTTCTATTCTTGATTTGTGGTACGACGATTTTGTACTTTCAACTTCTGTAAAATATTTTAAACGTTGGGCTTTGTGAATTTGATTATCAATTTCGAGACCAGAAGCTTTCCATTTTCTTTCGGCGCAGCGCACTCTTTTCCTTCCTTCTGAGAGTTCGGAAGTAAACCAGGGGGTATTTAGTTTATCTACGATGGTTTTTTCTGACGTAGGGACTAAACGGTCCAAAACTTGCTGAACAGTGGAATGGAAGTTGTATGTCACTGTGTTCACATCACTATGAGATAGGGACAGAGAAGACTGAAGAGATTCTTAAAAATTCTTTGAGATCCAGATTTACAAGCTTTCGGCTTTTTATGGAGATTTTCTTGTTAGGTGGGCGCGCTATGTTGAGATTAAAAAGTATCTGGCTATGATCGGACGGTAAATCGTTGTTAGTGTACACATTGTTGAGAAAATCATCAGACAATCTAGTGATCAGGAGGTCTAACATATGACCCTTTTCATGCGTTGATCCTTGGACATGTTGCTCCAGGTTGAATGAAGTTATAAGATCGGTAAACGTTAACCCTTCGGATTTTCAGGTCTAATAATAAGTTCTTCTAATAAACTACTGAATTCGGATATAAAATCGTCTGTAGACCACTTATTTTTTGAGAATATGGTGGGCGATACACTACAATTATGTTAAATAACTGACTTCCAGAACATATGGATGCGTCTAGGTATTGGAAGGAGTTATATGAACTGCTTTTTTTCAGTTTAGTGTTTAGGTTATTTTTAGTCAAAAGGCCCACACCGCCACCTTTGCGATATTTCCTTGGCTGGTGGTAGAGATTATAACCACCTAGGGAAGAGCCAAAATCACCAACAGTGGGGTCTGCCCCATCTTGGGTCCAAGTTTCTGTTAGCAAGTAGATGTCAATTTTATTTTCAATGATTGAAGATGTGAGGGCACCGACTTTGTTTCTTAGGGACCGAGCGTTCCAAAGACCACAGTTCAAGTTAACCTTGGTCGATTGAGATGACACACGGTCAACTTTGACCAAATTTATCGGTATAACACATTTCAATGGAGTATTGTTAGTATTGTCACCAGGGGGAATCTTATTGATTCCATATCTAGGTGTATTTTCTGGAGTAAATGGAGCTTTGTTTGAGTTCCGAACAACTTCAATAGATGAGATGACACTAATGTTTATTGGTTTTGGTTGAACAGCTGTTAGATTTTGAAAGTTAACACCTCGGTCGGTTTTCTTTGATATTATCCTATTATATGTTGTTATGGTTTTGATACGCCTCACTAGTTTCTTTCCCCCTCTAACACCTCTCTTACTAAAACAATGAGTTAGACTTTGAAGGTTAACACCTCGGTCGGTTTTCTTTGATATTATCCTATTATATGTTGTTATGGTTTTGATACGCCTCACTAGTTTCTTTCCCCCTCTAACACCTCTCTTACTAAAACAATGAGTTAGATTTTGAAGGTTAACACCTCGGTCGGTTTTCTTTGATATTATCCTATTATATGTTGTTATGGTTTTGATACGCCTCACTAGTTTCTTTCCCCCTCTAACACCTCTCTTACTAAAACAATGAGTGTCTTGTAATGGATCACTGGTTTTGAATAGGCCTACACCATTGTCATTGTTATACGACGATTTCGGATAAAAGCTGTTGTAATTTACCATAGCTCACATCAGTGCAGAAAAATATATAAATATATATGCAAAAAATCTTTGCAAATTCCATTAAAGTTACACATCCAAAATTATCACAGATACTCACAAGTTATTCAATAGTCCTTTAAGCAGCTTCTTGCGAAAATTCAATATGATAGACACACTTGCCTAGTTGAACAAAAAAATTAGCAAAACAAGAGAGAGCTCCTAAGTCCTAAGCTTAAAACACGACCAGCAGCCTCACTCGGCGCAATATACATTCAGATAAGTCATAATACTACAAAATCTATAGATCGACTCGTATCCATACGGTAATAATGATAGCCTAATTATACGGTTCATTTTAGGCTAACTAGGCACTAGCTCACGGAAGAAAAGATATTAATATCACAGATATAATGAAATGATAGCATCAGATCCATCGAGGGCGGCTGTGTTACTACACTACTAACTGTAGGCCTACTAGGCCGACCGAACAAACTTGAAATGTAAACATACTCTTTGTCATAATTACGCACAGGAGTAAACTTCTTATATACCTCACATCAAAACATTTACCATGCTCGGCGGATCATCAGAGACAGCCATTTTAAATATTTGACAGTTATCAGCTGATCAAAACGTTCTTGTTTATAATTACGGCAAACAGCAAAACAGTATCACTGTAGAACTAGAACCGTTTAGTCTTGTTCTTTTAGCGTTGGAATCTAATCCTACCGTTGAATTTCAAAACATCGTTGAAAAATAACAAAAATGGTTTAATTAGTACAATGGTTTAGATTCTCCGATGCGTTTAGAAACGAATTTCCCGTTCACTTATCTATGGCATTTAGAAACCGGACAAGCCGTTGAACTTCCCGAAATGCGTTGAAAAATGGTTTTCCCGTTTAAATATCTAGGGCATTTAGAAATTGGACAAGCTGTTGAATTTCCCCGTGAGGCATTTAGAAATGAACTTCCCGTTATTAGATAAAACTTTTAATTTCCCGCTAGCCGTTTTTCCGATCGGTTCATTTTGATTACGATTATAAAGGTGAATATAAAAAAATGCGCACACATCACGCCTTACCGTGTCCGTAGTATTTATTATCCATTAGCCTATACAGATAGTATTCCACCATTGACAAATACTTAAAAAATCGGTAAGTCATGTCCCAGAACTCGGTATATCACAGGTTTAAATGCATCTTCATTAAATCACAAATGCGCACACATCACGCCTTACCGTGTCCGTAGTATTTATTATCCATTAGCCTATACAAATAGTATTCCACCATTGACAAATACTTTTAAAAAAAACGGCAAGTAAAATATGTCCCAGAACACGGTAAATCACAGGTATAAATGCATCTTCATTAAATCACAAATGAATTATCGCAGCATTCCACGTGTACACGTCGCCAGAATCAACCCCAGAATGGCAGTGGGATAAGCTCGCGAGAGTTAAACATGTACTGGCGCCAAAAAAATCACTGTGGCCCAATACATTTCGAGGATAAAAGTTTACAAATTCGACCAATCAAATAATTAATGTTAATAACAGGGGAAATTTATGACTCAAGTGTATGTTCAAAGGCATGCTTTTGTATTATACTCAGACATGTAAACCACAGGTGGGAATTAATACACATAAAAATGTTCCTGGCGATCACGCACACATAATAAAGTAAAAATTAATCATTTCCAATATCGATAAATATAATTATATCGAAAATCAAACTCCGTGCCGTTTGAAGGTAACGGCTAACTCACGCATGCGCACCTGTCTAAAACTAGTGGACATTTCCCAGAAGTACTTGGTGAAGCATTAATTTGTCCTTTGATTAAGAAGCCTGGATTGGACGAAGACATCCTAGAAAACTACAGACCAGTCAGCAACCTCAGTTTCATATCCAAAGTGGTAGAAAAATGTGTTCTTATCCAACTAGAATCACACATAGAAAAACATAAACTGAACAATCCATTACAGTCATCATACAAAAGACACCACAGCACCGAAACGGCTTCAATAAAGATTACCAACGACATTTACTGTGCCATGGAGAAACAAAATTGCATGATATTGATCTTATTTAAATTAAATCATACCTAACAAATTGTAAACAAACTGTCAAAATAGGAAATGTAAAGTCAGACTCGCTCCCTATGCTCTGTGGTGTTCCACAGGGTTCTGTCTTTGGGCCAGTTTTAATTATCATTTTCACAAAGCCTATCACGAAAATTGCAGAAAAATATGGGCTAAATATACATTTATATGCAGACGATACCCAAACCTATATATCGCTTAGTCCTGTTAACGAAACTGAAACTGTAAGTAAGCTTGAAGAATGCCTTTCAGAAATTCACAACTGGATGACCAACCATTTTCTTAAATTAAATCCTGAAAAAACAAGCGTTTCTCCTACAACTTAAGAAACTCTCTGTGACAACGCTGAATTTCCAACAGCAGATCATTTACCCTTTAGAAGAAGCAAAGAATATAGGTGCTATTCTTGATTCCCACCTAAGTTTTAAGTCTCTCGTAACCAAAATATGTTCCTCAGCCTACTTTCAACTTCACAGAATTGCCAAAATACAAAAGTGTCTTTAGCGTGAATCTAAAGAACTCCTTATCCATTCCTTTGTTACAAACAGACTAGATTACCACAACGCTCTTTTATACAAACTCCCTAATTATCTTGGTGATCGGAAAAAAAGTATCGGAAAAAAAGTATCAGTTTTTGCTAGGAAAAAAAGTATCAGGAAAAAGAGAAACAGTTTTCAAGTTTTTTTTATTAAACAACTTTAACAAAGTATGATATGGTATACAAGCACTATGCATTTTGACACAATGTCACCTTTAACTTGTCCAACTTCTTCAAAGACATTTTTTCCCTACTTTTTGTCCCTTCTTTTTGGTCAGTTCGCAAATGTTTTTGTTTAATCGGATATTCTGTCCGATTCCTGTCAGAAGGTCGGAGATGGAAGTGTTGCCTTCTATGTACTGGGTACACAGTGCCTTCAGTCTGTACTGAAGGGTCTCTATGTTTTTCTTCCTTCATGTTCTTGGCATAACCCCATAGACGGCCTGCTGTGTCATGGTTTTGGTCATGCTCTGGTCTTTTTGAAACCAGCTTATGGTCTTCCACACTGATGGATGTTGATGGCAAACTAAGTTCAAGAATTCATTGTTCCATCCTTCACAGGCATTGTTTGTCTGGGATGCCCCCTGCAGTGTTGCTTGATGAACATTCACGTAGCTAATGGGTAGTAGGGTGGTGTCGGACTAGGGAATCAGGTCTTGCATTCAAATCCCATACTCTAATTGTTTCTTTATATGAAAACTGTTACTTTTTTTCCTGATACTTTTTTTCCGATACTTTTTTTTCCTGATACTTTTTTTCCTGCATTCAATTATCTCATCCAACAACTTCAACATGTACAGAACTCGACAGCAAGACTTTTAACTTCATCCAGAAAATTTGACCATATAACCCCATTACTTAAATCTCTGCACTGGTTACCCATTGAACAACGCATCAAATTCAAAATCCTCTTGATGACATACAAAGCACTGAAAAATACAGCTCCATCTTATATGATAGACTTAGTTACTCCACACATGTCTCATCGATGTCTTAGATCCTCCGATAAGAGTCAACTAAGTATTCTAATAGTAAATGCAGGAGGACTGCACTACACGCAAAACAAAAAAACAAAAAAAACAAAAAATCTACAAGATAAACCTGCGGACAAGACAGAAAATAGACATTGCAAAAACTAAACAATTATCAAATCAAGTGAATGGATCCGGGGGCCAGCCGTAAGCGTCCACTGCGCTGTACAGGCTTCACTAAAATGATTTACATAAAATGATTTACATAAAAGACGTAACAAAAAAACCCAAAAAAAATGCGACCGATCTTGTAAGTGGTCATCTATTCAATGGCGATAGTCAGTTAATCGACGTCAGGTGTTAGAACGTCAAATAATTTTAACAATAAGGGCGATAATCCAGACAGAAACTCGGAAAACGCTTAAAAAAAAAAAATGTAGCGAGCTAACAGGTGCAAAGCCCGACAACGAGATAAAGTTTAATTTAGAAATAGGAAGACGTGCCTTCTCCTTTTCTGCTCCTTCATTGTGGAACGAAACTTTAAAAAATATTATGGATCTACAATCAATAGAGTCAACAGAAACATTCAAAAAACAAATCAAGACCCTGCTTTTTCACGAAGCCTATTCACATTAATTTCAAAGCGCAATAGAAACTATTGAAAAGTGATTTTGTGGTATAAATATCAAGGATTATTATTATTATTATTATTAAAAAAAACATTCACAAATTTTGCTAAAATTTATCTGGATACAAAGAAAAATATGTAACATTTTTATACGCCCAATAGAGATTACCATACAAAATGGCCGCCGTTTGTACGCGAATACTGTTAAAAAATGGTATATCAATGTTGTGGTCCCTGTAGAGGTCACAATTTTAATTTGATTTTGATGAAACTTGAAATGCATGGATATAACCTAAAGATCTTGGTTCCTTTCAATATTTGTGCATATCGGATTGTAACTTCCTGAATTATGGCCCCTGATTATATGCAAAATCGCCTTTGTTTAGCTTGTGGTTCCTCTAGAGGTCACAATTATTATCCGATTTAAAAAATGTGTGATTATATCACCGTTTCACCCTATGGAAGGGTAAGTTTGAATTTCGGAAAAATTGGACCAAAATTACCATAAAAAATGGCCGCCGTTCGTATGCGAATACTGTTGAAAAATGGTATATCAAGCTCGTCGACCGTGTAGAGGTCCCAATTTTAATACTATTTTGACAAAACTTAAAATGCATGGATATTACCCAAAGATCTTGGGTCCTTTTGATATTTGCGCATATCGGATCGTAACTTCCTGAATTAATTCCCCTGATTATACCCAAAATCACCTTTGTTTAGCTTGTGGTCTTTCTGGAGGTCACAATTATTATCCGATTTGAAAAACCGTTTGGTTATATCACCATTACACCTTAAGGAAGGCTGAGTTCGTATGTCAGAAAAATCGGACCAAAATTGCCATACAAATTAGCAGCCATTTGTACGCGGATACTGTTAAAAAATGGTATATCAAGGTTGTGAACACTGTAGAGGTCACAATTTTAATTCGATTTTGATGAAACTTGAAATGCATGGTTATAACTTCCCAAAGATCTTGGTTCCTTTCGATACTTGCACATATCAGATCGTAACTTCCTGAATTATGGCCCCTGATTGTCTGAAAAATCCCCTATGGTCCCTCTGGAGGTCACGATTATTATCTGACTCTATCACCGTTGCACCCTACGGAAGGTTGAGATCGAATTTCTAGAAAATCGGACCATAATTGCCAGACAAAATGGCCGCCATTCGTAGGCGAATAGTGTAAAAATATGGTATATCAAAGTTGTGGACCCTGTAGAAGTCACAATTTTAATTTGATTTTGATGAAACTTTAAATGCATGTTTATAACCTAAAGATCTTGATTTTTTTCGATATTTGTGCATATCAAATTGTAACTTTAATAAATTATGGCCTTTGATTGTAGGAAAAATCACTTTCGGTTTTGCTTGTTCTCTATCCGTCTCTCGAAAATGTGGGCGTATCCTGCCTGGCAGTGCCAGCTTACTATCTTTTCATTACATTATAATTTTGGCTTGTCATGCAAAGGTGTATTCTTTAGAACGACCGAATTCAACATTCTAAAATACCATTCGTAGGTTTATCAGGCTATGGCGGTTTCCAACACAAATTTTTTTTTTTAATATTTTATGTAACGTACGCAAACTCATAGTCAGATGAATTTAATTTTTTTTTAACAAACAGGGGAGTGTCAAATATGGTTTTAAATGCTGATTTGAACAATTATTTATTTCATTAAAAGTCAGCATGCTTCATTTCTTTACCTGTAATACTGGCAAACATGGAATGAAATGGTTCAGATTTCCATGTCACAATTTTGAATGTTGAAAATAATGAATTTTGACAATTGTTGATAGATAAAAAATAATTTATTTTTTTTCGCTGAACCAGTTTTATTAACAATATTACAGCAGGTATTGGTGAATGGATGAAAAGTGATGAAATATTTGATATATCAAAATTTTAATTATAAATTTAATATTAACAATATTACAGCAGGTATTGGTGAATGGATGAAAAGTGATGAAATATTTGATATATCAAAATTTTAATTATAAATCAAATTCATATTAAAGCATTCGAAAAGTGCCCAATACTGAAAAGTGACCCATATGCCGAGGAGGGCAAAAAGGAGATCCTCCCGACTAGTAATGTCAGGAACTTGTTTAATAGTTGTCTTGTACGAGTCGTAGTCGTACACAGTAACGGCACACTCTGATTGTGAATTAAATAATAAATTACAGCTGGATTTAAAATTAATTAAGGTAGAATGTTAAAACTTGGTGAGGGTGTTTATTTGGCAAATGCCTTGATGGAGTTCAAAGATGAGCATTTTGATTGTTTGATGCTCTTGGACATGATAACTTTAGTTCTAATTAAGTGAGAGTGATGAAATTTTGTGTATAAATTTATTACATCAATACCTTGACTTGGTTTGATAATGAGCATTTTGTGCTCTGGGTATGCAGAGCCATAAACAGTTTGATTGGTTGAGACTTTGAAACACAATAACTATCCTTCCAATTGAGGTAGAATTTTCAAGCTTGGTGTGGGTGTTTATTAGGCCAATGCCTTGAGGGAGTTCAAAGATGAGCATTTTCTGCTTAGGGTAAGCAGAAATAAGCAATTTGATTGGTTGATGCTTTGGGACATGATAACTTAAGTTCTAATTAAGTGAAAGTGATAAAATTTGGTGTATAGTTTTATTACACCAATACCTTGACTAAGTTCGATAATGAGCATTTTCTGCTCAGAATAAGCAGAGTTATAAGCAATTTGATTGGTTGAGACCATGGACGTCATTAAAAGTCAACAACCGGCAAATTTCGCTGGTTACATTAGGCCAATTTTCTGCTACTTTTAAGCTAAATTTTTTACAAAGATCAATTTAATTCTAATAAAATAATTTGGCATTATATTAATTTAATGCCTAAATGCAAAGCACACAGATGTATCAACTTACCAATTTTTTCCATGATACTCACAGATTTACGACCTTTCTCCCGATTTCCCGCATGGAAGGATATTTCTCACGGTAAATGTTCATAATTATGCGAATGCTAGTTTTACTTTCAAAAAAAAAAGGTACCCCCCCCCCTTACTTCCGTTGTATAAATCAACCTCATGATTGGCTGAAACTGACCTGAAACTTCTTATTCTGATAGTATGCTTGTGGAGTAAATATTGTATATATTGTAATCAAGGTGAAAAAATGAGCTTTTCACAACCCATTCAGGCTTTTCATATTTCAAAATATTTCTTCGCAACTTTCATAAACTTGTAGCAATAATCCATACGAAGAGAATGTGTGTGAAAAATAGTTTGCCTGTATAAAAGTCAATTATAATTCGATTTTCATGAAAGTGACACCATTTGATGCGTTATGTCAATTTTAACTATGTCAAACCAATTTAACATTTTCAATGTCACCGGTAATGACATAATTTGGACAAAAACTGTATTTATAGCCTCCAAAACAAATAATTAATTGAAATGAGTCGTATTTGTTATTTGTTTAAAATTTTGATATTTGATTCCAATCAACTAATATAATTAACCCATACGATCATATAGATATCACAAAATGATTTCTATCTTGTTCAGTTGAGGAGAAAGAGACGATTTTCAACAGGTAACTTTTCAAGGTTTTTAGTCCATAAAAGTTTCAATAAATATTTGATTTTCATTAAAGTTTCCCTGTGTGACACCTAATGCCATTTACGATTTCATACAAGTAATTTAGGATTTTCATTATCACCAGAAGTAACGTTATTTTGGCAAAAACTGTATTTTTAGCCTTCAAAACAGATATTTTATTCAAATGAGTCTGGTTTGTAATATTTTAAAAATTATGATATTTGATTCCAATCAACAAATAGATTAAACCCACACGATCATACAGATACCAAAAAATGGTATTATGGAGAGGGGGTCTACAGGTTTCTGCCTGTTCTCCAATCCAATTTCTTTTTAAAAATATTGTTCAAAAGAAAAAATACCCAAAAATGGTTTCTAACTTGTACGGTGGCATAGAAATAGACGATACAAGTCACTTTTCAAGGTTTTGGGTCTATAAAAGTGCCAATTATTATATGATTTATATAAATTGTGATGATGCTATTTCTGATTTCACCACGTGATGCCTTATGCCATTTCTGATTTCATAAAAGTAATTGCAAAAGAAGTACTGTACACTTACATGTAATGAATGTATACAATGAATTGATATTGCTGGATTTAGTTGATTCTGTATCCATTTTATGTGGAGACCTGTTTAATGGTTTCATTGTTAATACCGGAAGTTGGTACCGGAAGTGACATATGTTCATGGGTAACGTGGCACTGGTGAAACCCGTCATTACTGCATCGCAGTTCTAGTTATTTTTTTTAACCTGGCACCGGTGAGACCAGTCACTACTGCATCGCAGTTGTAGTTAGAACTCAGGGCCCTGTTTCACAAAAACTTCAATCTCCTTAAAATCATTGTAAACTAAAATTTCATCCTAACTTACTATAGAAGCGTTTCACAAAACGATTTTAAGCATTGTAGCTAAAATCCACTAAAATAATATTGTAAGTTACAATTGTATCCTAACTTAAAATAGTGGCGTTTCACAAAACTATTTTAAGGACAATTTTAACTAAAATCGATTGTAACTTAGGATAGCTGTCACCCTCTCCTAACTTAAAATCACTACATTAACAAACATTGATTAGAGCTATATTGTTTGATCTATTGCGACATACAGATATAATTGGCACATAATTTTAACATACAATCATTCACAAAAACAATTTTCATTCAATTTCTTTTCATAAGCATGGGATATACAGCTACTGTACATCCGTTTATTTTATTGTAAGGTAATCTAAGCATTTGGATGGGGCCCCATATTAGAACTCCAAGAAAAAAAACCACCCAAAACTCCAGTAAACTACACACTAAAAGAATATTTACATCCAATGTCATGGAAAGAAGAGCAATCTTATCTATAAAGAAAATATCTTCGTGTTTAATATAGCAAATTTCTTTGTATTAGAAGGCCTATAATACTAGACATGCCATATGTAGTATTTACTCATGTTTTTGTGGTTATGATGATTTGTAAAAAGATAAATCAATAATCTAGAATGTGTTTATTCAAAAATGTAATAGGCCTATTTGAAATAAAATTTTGATATCATAAATTTATTATTATTTCTTAATGAAGTTACCGGTACGTTAATAAAACAACATAAATTTTAAAAAATAGGCGCCAAAGCTATTTTATCTTGGGAAAAAAATCATTTAATTAAGTAAGATAGATAGACTCTTCTGCCTTTTCAAAGTATCATTGAAAGTGTCTATGAGAATGACATTTCAAATCTAGGAATCGGAACATTGGCTTTTTGGCGTATTTATTTAATTTCAATATTAATATACTTTTAAACTACGACAAAAAAATTGCAGCCTAGATTAGTCTTTTGAGTGGCGATTATCATAATTTGTTTGTGAAAATTCTCAATAGTTTCTCTTTTCCAAATTAGCCTACTATAAAACTACGAAATTCAAGCGCTTTAGTTTATCGATACACATTATTTCCACTGAAGCCTGCGAGGAAATCAAATGCCAAGTTCAAGGTCAACCCACCAATACATTTCGAAACTAATAATACGCAATAAACTAATTTATTTCATCTCTCTACGACTTTCTGACCATGTGCAATCATTTCTACAACGTATGAAACTCTCCCTATTGATAATGTAACCGTTAATTCAGTCTGTCAACAGTTTTCAGTGCCCAAAGCGGAAATCTGCACTGCGCGGGCGCAAGCGATTTTAACTAAAATCTATTAAAATTGCATTTTAAGTTACAATCGATCTTCGTGAAACGCATAAAATTTAAAATCTCATTTTGATTTTACTTAAAATCAATTTTAAGGATTTTAGTTTAAGTTTTCGTGAAACAGGGCCCAGGTTATCATGTCCAAAAGCATTAACCAATCAAATTGTAATGCTCATCTTTGATCTCCATCAAGGCAATGACCTAATAAACACCTAGACCAGGTTTGAACATTCTAGCAGACAGACAGATTTTAATGCTCCGCTGCTTTCTTTGAAAGGCGGGGAAAACAATATTTATACTGGAAAACAAGTAATTAACAAGATTCTATGACATAGTCAAGGGTAATTGGCTAATAACAGTTGCCGCAAGAAAGTCCACAAGATTTTAAATAGGATTCTTGATATGTAGTAGGGTGGAATTTATAAATGTTTTGTTATATATTTCTTGAAAAGTTTTGCACAACAGTGTATAAACACAAAATAATTTCTAGTTATATAAAGTCTAGTAATATTGTTCCAAAATATATCCAAAGCAGCAAAGAAACTGTTGTTCTATCCATCAAAGAAGTATGTTTTCACTTATTCTTCATCTTGTTATTTATGAGGATCAAGGGACATAAGTAGTTGTGTCAACAACATGTTCGTAGATTTGTTATTATTTGAGGCAGTTTGGCTGACAAGTTATGAGCATACTCTGTGTGGACTAGCGCTATATAAATGACATTATTATTATTATTATTATACACCGTACAATCGCTATGCTTGTTCTATAAATTGAAAACAAATATGGTGGTTATTTTTTTTATTTAATTATTTCTGTAGTTGTGTAATCAGAGTTCAGCTTTAACTTTAACATCAATTAATTAGCACCTTGGTGCTAGTGGTCAGAAAATTAAGGTTGTTGATTGGGTAATCTAGTTTAGTAGATTATCTTAATCATCAAAGAAGCCGCCGCAACGGAATTAAGATTTTGCGTGTACAAAAGGCTTTTGTTATATTTCCCACTTGATAACAATGATATATCCAATATTCATGATTTACTTTGCATGCTGTATGAAGCGACAGTGAACGGAATTCCCTTATCAATAGAAGAGGAAAATGTCTAATTTCGCTGAGTATATTCAGAAACAAAATACGGTACTCTTACAAAACATCCAGAAAAAAGGCGTTTTAAAGTGTTTACTTGCTATTCTGATCTTTTAGGTCGATAAATAGTATATTTATAGACTCATTTTTATACGCCCACATTTTGATGTGGACATATTATTATGTCGTCGCCCATCAGTCCGTCCGTCTATTGTGGACCCTCTACAGGTAACAATTCTTATCCGATTTTGACGAAACTTGAAATATAGGTTTATCCCCAAAAGATCTCGGCTGCTTTCGTTATTGGCATGTATCGGATCAAAACTTCATGAATTATGGCCCCTGATTGTACGTAAAAATCATGTTTTTAGCTTGTGGACCCTATAGAGGTCACAATTTTGATGAAACTTGACATGCATGTTTATAACCCAAAAATCTTGGTTCCTTTCGTTATTTGCACATATCGGATGATAACTTCCTGAATTATTGCCCCTAAAATCACCTATTTTAGCTTGTGGTACCTCTTTTTATCTGATTTAAAAAAACCTTTGATTATATCACCATTACACCATAAGGAAGGTTGAGTTTGAATTTCGGGAAAATCAGACCAAAATTGCTATACAATATGGCCACCGTTTGTATGTGAATACTGTTAAAAAATGGTATATCAAGGTTGTGGACCCTGTAGAAGTCACAATTTTAATTCAATTTTGATGAAACTTAAAATGCGTGGTTATAACCCAAAGATCTTGGTTCCTTTCGATATTTGCGAATATTGGATCGTAGCTTTCTGAATTATGGCCCCTGATTATACGCAAAATCGCCTTTGTTTAGCTTGTGGTCCTGGAGGTCACAATTATTATCCGATTTAAAAAAAAACGTTTTATTATATCAATGTTACACCGTAATGAAGGTCGAGTATGAATTTCGAGAAAATCGTACCAAAATTGCCACACAAAATGGCTGCCGCTTGTACACGAATACTGTTAAAAAATGGTATTTCATGGTTGTGGACATTGTAGAGGTCACAATGTTTATTTGATTTTGATGAAACTTGAAATGCATGGTTATAACCCAAAGATCTCGGTTCCTTTCGTTATTTGCACATATCGGATGATAACTTCCTGAATTATTGCCCCTGATTGTCCGAAAAATCCCCTATGGTCCCGTTGGAGGTCACGATTATTATCCAATTTTAAAAAAATGTTTGACTCTATCACCATTGCACCCTACCGAAGGCTGAGTTTGAATTTCTTGAAAATCGGACCATAATTGCCAGACAAAATGGTGTAAAAATATGGTATATCAAAGTTGTGGACCCTGTAGAGGTCACAATTTTAATTCAATTTTGATGAAACTTAAAATGCATGTTTATAACCTAAAGATCTTGATTCTCTTCGATATTTGCGCATATCAAATTGTTACTTAATGAATTATGGCCTTTGATTGTAGGAAAAATCACTTTCGGTATTGCTTGTTCTCTATCCATCTCTCGAAAATGTGGACGTATCCTGCCTCTCACGTAATTGGTCTTGTCTTTATCTCATTATTATCTAATTGCCTTTGACTATGTCATAGAATCTTGTTAATGCGACAATTACTTATTTTCCAGTATGGATATTTTTGTCATCCGCCTTTCGAAAAAGCAGGGTATTATTAAAATCTGTCTGTCTGTCCTGTTTTCTATAATGTTCAAACTTGATATAGGTGTTTATAAGGTCAATGCCTTGATGGGGTTCGAAGATGAGCATTTTTAGGGTAAGCAGAGATAAGCATTTTGATTGGTTGATGCTTTGGGCCACGATGGCTTCAGTTATAATTAAGCATTAACCAATTTGATTGGTCGAGACTTTGGAACCCAATAACTCTCCTTCTAATGGAGGTAGAATGTCATCTATATACTTTGGGATTTTGACGGGGGACATCAGCTTCACTGTTGGCTTGTGCTTTCTTATACGCCCACATTTTCATGTGTACGTATGTTGTCAGCGCCCCCGTCTGGGCGTCCACAGCTGTTTGTGAACACTCTACAGGTCACAAGTTATATCCTATTTTAATGAAATCTGAAATATAGGTTATCACCATAAGTAGGGTGGCCCATGCAACAAAAATATATCAGCTAAGAAACCCGGAGAGTTGTTAAACCCGTAGAGTCACAATTGTAATTATGATTTTGATGAAACTTGAAATGCATGTCTATAACTCAAAGATCTTGGTTCCTTTAATATTTGCGCATATCAAATTGTTACTTCATGAATTATGGCCCTTGATTGTAGGAAAAATCCCTTTTTTTTTTTTGCTTGTTTTCTATCCATCTCTCGTACATGGATGTATCTGCCTGTCAGCTGCTGGTAGTTACTCAATGAATTACAATGCGACAATCTTTATGACCTGCCCATATGGCTTGACTGTTGTATTGTGTTGCCTGGCAACTTATGTTATTGTCTATTTTAGAATTTTAATTTATCATTTTTTTAGGAATTTAACTGTGAATAATGAAGTTACCATAACCATGTATAAAGGTAATATTAGTTCACATTCAAGTTTAAGAGCACATGAAATTGGCCTGGGAATTTTTCTATGCATGTAGTCAGTGGTTATTATATCAACTTTAACGCAATTACACAGCAATCCGATTAATTAAGGGGACCTACGGCTCGAGTTCATTATAACATTGGCAAATTTCATCATTTTCATGGTAATTGAGATTTTGCCGTATTTGACTGCACAAATATGTTTACTTTCACATATCCCTTCATTTTATGAAGCCTTCATATTTCATATGAAAGCTTATTGTTTCTGTTAAGATTATTATTAAGCTTTCATATGTATTTACATATGAAAGCTTATGGTTTTTGTTAAGATTATTATTCCTATTATTATTCTTTTTTTTTGTGTGTTTTTCCTGCAAATCTTATGTCTCAGAATCTAACCGTAGGATCTTTCTGAAACTTTTACCTACCCCCCCCCCCCCCCCCACGAATGGGTGGTGGCTTTGGATTAAATATATTTTCAAAACGTTTTACGAATCCGAAATCACAGAAATTGACGAATAAACGCATTTGACCTACTTAGCTGCATCCTCCTCGCAGTGTTCCGTTTCATTAGAGCTAATCCTACTACTCCCTGCTGGACTGAGTGGGTATTATATTATTGTCACTAATTATGACTGGTCAGTGGTCCTATTACTGACCAATCACTGACTTCGTTACAAAGGTATTACCTTTAAAACAGGACGTTTAATTAGGGCAACTGTTTACATAACGTTACGTCATGGCTGCACATTTTTTTTATGCTATATTTACCAGCGCATAGCAGGATATTGCAGCAAAACTAATTCGTGACAAACGAGGCTATCGGTATTGACGTAAAGTAAACACTACTGTATGGTAACGAACAGACTTTCAACATTTTTAATACCTTAAATCTTTGTCCAAAATATTAAGGAAGACCCAAGATTAAACGACGGAATGTCATGTTACTGTACGTAAATGGTAGATTTGATTGAACGAGAAGAATAGACACACTTACTTAAAAGTTCAAGAATACGAAGCTAATCCAGCAATGGCCAGAGAGGGATTTCTCGGGCCGTTGCTTCAGGAATATGACTTAGCTGTAACTTTGTGACTAATTGAACTATTTTACTAAATATTTTATCTTTGTGTACCTTGACTCCTTTACGGTACTTCAAATCTGCAATTTCGAATTTCGAAAATTCATCGCTGTGATTTTGAACCGGAAGTAAAAATCAAAATAACAACTTCTTTAATAGTTGCACGATTTTTATGAAATATAGTATGTAAGTAGAACTCGCTCATGTGACTTCAAAAATGTCATTAAAATTTTTCTAAATTATCTCCCCTTGGTGATACTAAGGATCAAAGTTTTCCAAAAAATCAACGAAATATAGGTCAGATTGCCTCGAAAAAACTTTTTTGTACTAGCTACGACACTACTGGTTCGTACACAAAAAATGAAGTTTGTAGCACAGACCGGAAGTGCCGACATCTTGAAATGTGAAAAAACCCTAAGGCTTTTTTGATATTTTATTTACAGACAAGGGAATTATATTTTCTGAATCCCAGATTTAATGCCTAAACAATGTTCCAGGCCGAATTTTGATTTAGGTCAAATCATGGACGCCATTTTGAATTGAAAATGAAAAATAGTGAAAAATCTACATTCATGGGCTTGAAAACATACACAACTGGTCGTTGCTTAGAGAGTGTCTCTCCTATTAACGAAATTAATACATTTCTGGATAGCCTGGCTCATGGTCGAGTGTTTGGTATTTGAATATTTCAAACATTCAAATTTCGCCTTTGAAGTTTTCCGTGCTGACAAGGTTGTTTTCGAGGTTAGCGGTTTTGACTTTGTGCATGCACTACGCTAGAACCAAAGTAACCATGAGCACCAAATTCCGGCGAGAAACCATTTACGTTGGTACCTAGGTGCCCTGAAATTTTCAAGGTGATATTTGCATTTGTTCAAGTCGTTTGTTCGTGGCACCTACCGTCAATTTACGGCTTATATAAGGGGGAAATAGGGGAATTCTGCCGCGGCACCAGCACCGATTGTCCGAAAAGCATGAAATTTGGACACAATACGCCCATTACCATCACAGACTTTGTGCTTTACCCCCATTTAGATCCCATTAAAAAAAAAAGAGTTTTAGCAAAAAATATCGATTTTCGGAATTTAATATTGGTTTTAATTAATTTTGAAATTTCAAATGCAAAAAGATTTTATCGCCTCTTCTGTATATGAGAGGTATTAGTACTATACACATTATCCTTAAAAGATAATTTTTTTAAATGATCAGGCATCATTCCAGTGGTCCAAATCTCTGGAACTTGTAGCGGTTGGCTCCACCGCGATGATATTTATCACAATCAGCCCACTGGAACGTTGCCTTGACGATACTATGAGCGGACATTTTTTGACCTTGACACATACATGATATACATTATTATCATAATCCCTATGAAATATTTTAATTATTTACTGCTATAATATGAAATATCATTTATTCCCCCGTTAAATAAAAATCGGTCACCGGGTGCAGCTATACAACTTCAAAATTGGCCTCAAGTAGGCTTACCTGCGATCCAACTCCAAACTGTCTATTGCCAGAAAATATTTTGTTTTTACTAGTCTAATTCAAGTTTAAAAATGAAAATATATTTTTTCAGAAAATCAATGTCGAAATTTATGGCCCCTGATTGTAGAAAAACGCTTGTTTGGTGGTCCCTCTGAGGGTCGCAGTTACTTTTCGATTTTAAAAAACCTTTCAATATCAAGAAGCATATTGATTTTTAGCGATTTCTAATAATTACTGTCAGAGTTATGGCCCCTGATTGTAGAAAAACGCTTGTTTGGTGGTCCCTCTGAGGGTCGCAGTTACTATTCGATTTTAAAAAACCTTTCAATATCAAGAAGCCTATTGATTTTCAGCGATTTCTAATAATTACTGTCAGAGTTATGGCCTTTGATCACTTCAAAAAATCTTGTGGACGCTCTAGAAGCTAAAGTTAATATATGATTCACTTTTAATTTATACACATTGTTAAAAGTTATGAGACATTTGAACGAGTATATTGAGTTTCAATGTATTTGATTGATAACTTGAACAGCATGGAGGAGAACTTTATCAAAGCCAAACAAATTCGAAGAATTTTCTGATTTACAAATCAGTTGTAACTTTTAATCAGATTTTAGTGTATTATAAATGTTTTATTACCGAAAAAAAGTAAAATATGCAACAACTCTTGTTTAGCTGCTGTGGCCGTATGTTTCGTTGCCTGTCAACTAGTGATGTGCGGTTTTTCGGTTTAACGAAATAACCGCGGTTTTTACATATAAACCGAAAACCGAACCGATAAAACAAAAAATAATCGTGCGTTTCGGTTATTTTTTCCGAATTCCTAAATTTTAATTTAACCGTTTTTCGTTCCGGAAATGTTTGAGAGAATCCAAAATTTTAATGTAATCACCACTTCCGCTGTTATTTTAGATTAACCAGGCTTCCTTTTTATAGAGTGTTTAATAGTTTAATAAGTCTGGACAGCCTAGACTATTTATTTTCTCAATTCGGTTCGGTTTATAATCCAAAATTTTATGCAACCCTTAGCCGCTTGTGAATATTAGGCCCGATGGCTTCCCCAAGAAGTAAAATGTCTTCGAGTCCATGGCTTTCTCACTACGAAAGATTGGATAACAGTACATTTCTATAGACAGTACATAATATAATGCAATCTTTGTGAAAAACATATATCTCCTGAATTCGGAAACACATCCAACTTGAAGGTGCACTTAAAATAAGTTTGTCAGATTTTTTTTTTTACAGTAACTTTGTTTTTAGTTGTCATACTTATAATTAAAGTCATGTCAAAATATGTTTGATATCTGTTCTAGCTTCCAAGTATTCATATAAGATAATTATAAATCAGTACATTTTATAATAGTTTTTATATGAATAAAAAACCGAAAACCGAAACCGAGTTTTTTTGCCCCACAAAAACCGAAAACCGAAACCGAAAGAAAATTTAAAAACCGCACAACACTACTGGCAACCTATCTTTCTGATTTCATCGAAACTTAAAATATAGGTTTATCTGCATAAGATCTCGATTCCTTTCGATATTGGCGTGAATCGGAATATAACTGCATGGATTATGGCCCCTGATTGTATGAAAAATCACGTTTTTGGCTTGTAGTCCCTCTGTAGGTCACAATTATTTTCAGATTTAAAAAAATGTTTGATTATATCACCGTTACACCGTAAAGAAGTTTGTAAGCGAAAAGTTTCAAAATAGATGTCCCAATTTTAATTCAATTTTGATGAAACTTGAAATACATGTTTATAATCTAAAGATCTTGGAACGTAACTTCCTGACTTATAGATAGCCCCTGATTGTCCGAAAAATCACATTTTTAGCTTGTGTTCCCTTTGGAGGTCACAATTATTATCCGATTTTAAAAATAACGTCTGATTATATCACTGTTACACCGTGAGGAAGGTTGAGCATTCGGCAAACCTCAACAGATTCCGGTGCCCTATATCTAGACTCGGCTGTATGATGAAGTCCGCCATTTTGGAACTATTTTAAAGGACCCGGAAAAACATGGTTGCCCCCAGGAGATGGGTGCCAGTCAAGTCGTCCACAAGCGAAGTCGTCCACAACCGTTGGTGGAGTCGTCCACAACCGTTGGTGGAGTCGTCCACAAGGCATTGGTGATGTCGTCAACAACTATTAGTAATATCGTCCACAACTAAATTTGTTTATGAATTTGTTAATGAATTTGTTATTTATGGAATAAAACGATTTACTTTGTTGTTTATCTGCCGGGAGAAAGGGTGACCACGCAAAAAAAAACTATACTCATTAAAAATGCATCGTGTGGACGACTCCAAAAAACATATTACAATATCCAGAAATTATTTACTTTGTTGTTTATTTACCGAGAGAAAGGGTGACAACACAGAAAAACTATACTATTTACAAATACATTATGTGTCCAGAAATTATACTAAGTCGTGTGGACGACTACGCCAACGGGTGTGGACAGCTTAACCAGATTTAGGGACTTTTTTGTAAAAGCGGAACGTTTTCCTGTTAGAGTAAATCGGTAGTCGATAAGCCGCATCGCAAATGTATGGTCGTAGGTACATATCAATGACTATCATACATCCAAGTCTAGATGTAGGTTACGGAGAGTACCGGAATCTGTCGAGGTTTGCCGAATGCTCAACCTTCCTCACGGTGTAACAGTGATATAATCAGACGTTATTTTTTAAAATTGCTGGAAAAAATGGCCGTCAGTTGAACACGAATAGTATAAAAATAATGTATATCAAGGTTGTGGACCTTGAAGATGTCACAATTTTAACTCAATTTGGATAAAAATTGAAATGCATGTTTATTACCCAAAGGTCTTGGTTCCTTTCGATATTTGTGCATATCAGATGGTAACTTCCTGAATTATGGCCCCTGATTGTACGCAAAATCATCTATTTAAGCTTGTGGTCACAATTATTGTCCGATTTTAAAAAAAAAAGGTTGAGATCGAATTTCAGGAAAATCAGACCAAAACTGTCGGACAATATGTTTCATTACCCAAAAAAGTAAAAATATGCGTCAAATCTTGTTGATTGAACAGACGATTTAGCTGCTGTGGGTGTATGTTTCATTCCCTGGCAACCTATCTTTTAGCTTGTGGTCCCTCTGGAAGTCACAATTATTAACAGATTTAAATAATTGGTTGATTATATCACCGTTACCCGTTATGAAGGACTAGATTGAATTTTGTGAAAATCGGACCAAAACTGCCGGTCAAAATAGCCGTCGCTTATATGCAATAGTGTAAAAAATATGGTATTTTGATTAAACTTGAAATGCATTTTTATAGCCCAAAGATCTTAGTTCCTTTGGATATTTGCGCATATCAAATTGTAACTTCATAAATTATGGCCCTTGATTGTAGGAAAAATTACTTTCTTTTTAGCTTGTTCTCTTTCCATCTCTCAAAAATGTGTGTGTATCTTGCCTGGTAGCTGTAGTATTCTCCTTTAAATGCGTAAGAGGTCTCAGGAAAGGTAGAACTAGAAATCTGTAGAATAGTAGCCCCTCAAACCTGTTGAAACAGATAAAGTCCTTAGGTAGTTTTGATGTAGATTTTTATACGCCCACATTTTCATGTGGACGTATTATGTCGTCGCCCCTGTCCGTCTGTCCGTCCGTCCGTCCGTCCGTCCGTCCGTCCGGACGTCCGTCTGTCCGTCCACAATTGTTTGTGGACCCTCTACAGGTCACAATTCTTGTCCGATTTTGACGAAACTTGAAATATAGGTTTATCCCCACAAGATCTCGGCTGCTTTCGATATTGGCACGTATCGAATCAAAACTTCATGGATTATGGCCCCTGATTGTACGAAAAATCACGTTTCTAGCTTGTGGACCCTATAGAGGTCACAATTTTGAACCGATTTTGATGAAACTTGACATGCATGTTTATATCCCAAAGATCTTGGTTCCTTTCGATATTTGCGCCTATCGGAACATAATTTCCTGAATTATGGCCCCTGACTGTCCGAAAAATCACCTATTTTAGCTCGTGGTACCTCTGGAGGTCACAATTATTATCCAATTTGAAAAACCGTTCGATTATATCACCGTTACACCCTAAGAAAGGTTGAGTTCAAATTTCGGAAAAATCGGACCAAAATTACCATACAAAATGGCCGCCGTTCGTACGTGAATACTGTTAAAAAATGGTATATCCAGGTTGTGGACCCTGTAGAGATCACAATTTTAATTTGATTTTGATGAAACTTGAAATGCATGGTTATAACCCAAAGATCTTGGTTCCTTTCAATATTTGCGCATATCGGATCTAACTTTCTGATTTATGGCCCCTAATTATACGCAAAATCGTCTTTGTTTAGCTTGTGGTCCCTCTGGAGGTTACAATAATTATCCGATTTGAAAAACCGTTCGATTATATCACCGTTACACCCTAAGAAAGGTCGAGTTCAAATTTCGGAAAAATCGGGCCAAAATTACCATACAAAATGGCTGCCGTTCGAACGCGAATACTGTTAAAAAATGGTATATCAAGGTTGTGGACCCTGTAGAGGTCACAATTTTAATTCCATTTTGATGAAACTTTAAAAGTGCATGGTTATAACCCAAAGATCTTGGTTCATTTCGATATTTGTGCATGTAACTTCCTGAATTATGGTCCCTGATTATACGCAAAATCATCTTTGTTTAGCTTGTGGACGTGGTCCCTCTGGAGGTGACAATTATTATCCGATTTGAAAAACCGTTCGATTATATCACCGTTACACCCTAAGGAAGGTTGAGTTCGAATTTCGGGAAAATCGGACCAAAATTGCCATACAAAATGGCCGCCGTTTGTACACGAAGACTGTTTAAAAATGGTATATCAAGGTTGTGGACCCTGTAGAGGTCACAATTTTAATTCGATTTTGATGAAACTTGAAATGCATGGTTATAACCCAAAGATCTTGGTTCCTTACGATATTTGCGCATATCGGATCGTAACTTCCTGAATTATGGCCCCTGATTATTTCGAAAAATCCCCTATGGTCCCCCTGGAGGTCACGATTAATATCCAATTTAAAAAAACCTTTGGCTCTATCACCATTACACCCTACTGAAGGTTGAGTTCGAATTTCTAGAAAATCAGACCATAATTGCCAGACAAAAAGGCCGCTGTTTGTACGCGAATAGTGTAAAAATATGGCATATTAAAGTTGTGGGCCCTATAGAGGTCACAATTTTAATTTGATTTTGATGAAACTTAAAATGCATGTTTATAACCTAAAGATCTTGATTCTTTTCGATATTTTAGTATATCAAATTGTAACTTAATGAATTATGGCCTTTGATTGTAGGAAAAATCACTTTCGGTATTGCTTGTTCTCTATCCATCTATCGAAAATGTGGGCGTATCCTGCCTGGCAGTGCCAGCTTACTATCTTTTTTAAATGTTTCGGACTATGGTGTCCTTCCTCAGTTATGGTTAGAATGGAGCACACCATGCTGTTTTTATATGAGTTAATTATGACGTAATAGGATTGTTTCAGAAGGTTAAAGATTGAATTGGATTAATCATGATCATCTAGGACTGATCATGATTATTCAAGAAGATTTTTGGATGCTAATGCATGGAATTTAGACATTTATTAACATAACAAGACCCTAATCAACTTGTGATGTCATCGTTAGCCTGTAATAAGCCTCCACAATTATTAGAAAATTTTATTAGTTCAATTTGAAAAGTCTTAGAAATAAAATTGGTGTAAATAAAATAATTATGAAATTTGTTATTATTTTATTTTCAGTTCTTGATGCCATTAAAAGTCATCGTGATTCCTGGTTATTCTGGGAACCTGTAGAAGAAACTTTTGCACCTGGTTATTTTGATGTCGTGAAGGTATTCTGTTTAT
This sequence comes from Patella pellucida, assembly GCA_917208275.1. Classification (NCBI taxonomy): domain Eukaryota; kingdom Metazoa; phylum Mollusca; class Gastropoda; family Patellidae; genus Patella; species Patella pellucida. Next base: position 37,889,949 of record OU795041.1, on the reverse strand, counting down.
TTCTATATGCTCACATTTCACCGTTCAAGATATCAATTTAAAACTTTTCACACGCTTCAACCAATTATAGTAGTTGTGCCTCTGCTATTTAGCAATTTCTCGGATTTGTATTTTTATACGCCCACATTGAAATGTGGTCGTATATACTATTGCTGTTGGTCCAGTGTCCACCATGGGGACACCTCACTTTCCCAACATCTATTGTTTAGTGTCTAGATCCACAAGGCCATGACTAATCAACGAAAAAAGTGGGTTTAAGGGGATTTAAAGTATAGTCTGTAACAAGTTTGTGACACTTCAACATAGTAAATAAATAAATACATTTTATAGTATAAATATTTATAAACAGTTTGATATATAATAAGTACAAATATATAATCAATATATATATATTAATATATGCATATATTAACTACTAAATAAACAAACAAATACATATATTAACTAAATGAATAAATAGGAAGATAAGAACTCTCGTACAAAAGGTCCATAGTAGCTGGAAACTAGTGACAGGACGACATCTAGACTGGGATCTCAGTGATGCGTAAGAGGTCTCAGGAAAGGTAGAACTAGAAATCTGTAGAATAGTAGCCCCTAAAAACTTGTTGAAACAGATAAAGTCCTTAGGTAGTTATGATGTAGATTTTATTAAAATGTTTCGAACTATGGTGTCCTTCCTCAGTTATGGTTAGAATGGAGCACACCATGCTGTATTTATATGAGTTAATAATGACGTAATAGGATTCAGAAGGTTAAAGATTGAATTGGATTAATCATGATCATCTAGGACTGATCATGATTATTCAAGAAGATTTTTGAATGCTAATGCATGGAAAATTTTGATCTTTCGAAATATTGTTAATAATTTTGGATTTTTAGAAAAAATGTTGAGACAGCTAGATAAATTAATAATATATTGACAATAATGATTATTAAAATAATAAAATAAATAAATACATTTTTATAGTATAAATATTTATAAACAGTTTGATAAACAGTCCAACAAAATTCATAATAGTATTGCGGTACTCCCTTCTTTTGGAAGCAAGTCTGCCCCCCAGATTCTATTTGTATGATGATTAGTTCAATATATTCTTGACGTTGTTCAGTCTTAATTAAAGGAGCTAAATCGCTAACATTTGGGACCTAGAAATTGTCAAAAGTTGGTTGCAACGCATAAAATACTGTAATATAAATGTATATAAATTGATTTACATTCAATGGTTTCTGTTTTTTCCCCAATTTCAAATCAGTTACGTTCAGCGAAATAAGCCATACAGTCTCAATCTAGTGCAAATTTCTATAGCGTCTGGTTATTCCAGTCAACATACGCCATATGGTATGGTGCAATATGTCTAGCCTTGCTCCTCAAGTCTCTTATTAAATCTGGGGCTGAAGCACATTATGGTACACGATTCGTGAAGCTGTGTTTAAAAAATTATTTTATCTAAAATATCGGATATCAGAAGCTCATCTTTTCCCGGTTAGTTTACATTATCAATGTTGATTAAAAATGGCCAATTATTCGTGCTTTCGATGTTAAAGATTTTGGAGGATTTTGAGTTACGGACTTAGGTCCTTGCATGTAGCCACTCTAGAGGCTAAAGTTAACCCATTTGACCCTAAGGCCAATTAAAAGATTAGCTTTTTACACCTAAGCTGATTAAATCAGCAGGGCCCTTCGATCTTAATTCTCCCTAAGCCATTTAGGGGATTATTGTTAATCCTAATACCCTCTACAAAATTGAAAATAACTAAATAAAATATTTTCTATACATAGAAATACTCTGTTACAAAAATGAACAGATTGTTGTGTTCTTTCTAATGATATAAAATTCAATTGTACAAAATAGAAATTATATTATTATAAATAACATTGAAAAGTCAGTTTCACTAAAAAAATATGACTTTTCTCTGTCATAAGGGTAAAATAACGTAAACAATTATCCTATAATTATTTTCAAAAAAAAAGAACACAAATATAGTCACTAACGTTGGCAGCAGTGTTCAAAGTAAATATAACTATAACTTTTAAAAAAGAAATATCACCAAGTGACGGTCACTTCATGGCTATCGGCATATGGCGTGAATGGTCATCTTCTTTGCTTTATTGTTTCGAAGATAAAAATATATAGTTAAAATCTTTGACAATGTAATATTCCTCTACTGACAAGCTATAAAGCCCTTAACAGAACTGCACCTCAATACCTCTGTGACTTGACAACTCCACATAAACCAACCAGAACCTGTATCGCATCAAGGCCCCATCAACCTGCAACCAATCTAGAAATGACAATGAGATCATTTTGGTATTAGGCACCATTCCTTTGGAATTTGCTGCCCCAAACCATCAGACGATGAAGCTCAATAATGATTTTCAAAAAAGAATTTAAAACATTATTATTCAATGAAGCTTTCCTTTACCAGAGTTGAAAACTTTACCTGAAAGCGCAATAGAAACCTTAACAGAGTTTTTTTGCGCTATATAAATTCAGTATGTATTATTATTAATAAAATTTATTAATAATAATACAATAATCAGAGAAATCAACTATTTATTATTTATTTTGACGTTATATGCGAAGAATATGCTTACAAACAGATGAGAACACAAAAGTTACGGCTAAAAATTCTAGACTTTGGAAACTAAATTAAATAAATCCCAAAAGTTTTGATTCAATTTAGTTGTCTTAAGGCCCATTCTCACGGTGGGACTTGTAGTACTGACCCGAGTTGCAGCGTGAGAACACCCTAGTTGTACCAACCTTAAGCTCCCAACCAGTTAAAAGCGAGCTTAGCGAAATAGAAACTTTTCTAATTCAGTCAAAGACCGTTTGAAATCGACCAATCGGAGACGTCAAGTATCAGTACAAACACAAGTTCTCTCCCTTTGAGAGGGTCTTCTTTTTCAAGTTCACGTATTGGGAACTGTACACGCCGGCAGTGGGAGGTCTACGCAGTATCCACTGTCTAACCCAGATGGATTTGGTTTTTCTTCCTTTTGTTCTTATTTATCAAATGTAGGGCAATAATACACTAGGGATCTGGTATCCTTTAGTTTAGTCGAAATGCCACTTATAAACGATGATAATCCTTTAATTTCAAAATACCCTTTAATAATTGATAAAAACCTTTAAAAAAATCGAAAATCGTTTAATTACTACTATGGCTTAATTTAATGGTACACCGTTTAATTTCTCCGAGAGGGGTTTAGAAATGGACGACCCGTTTAATTATCTAAAGCCTTTAATTACTAGCTCAGCCCTTTAATTACCAGAAAACCGTGTATAAATAAACACCACTTAATTTAGCGACAATGCTTAATTATTGGACGAAGCGTTTAATTTCCCACGAGTCCTGTTCCGACCGGTTAATTTTGATTACGATTATTTATGTATGAAGAACGAATAAATAATGTAAATTAAAAAATAAATGCACGCCCACCTTACCGTGTTCGTAGTATTAATATCCATTATTCATTAAAAAATAATGATCCATCATTGACAATACATCAAAAATTGGTAAATCCCGTACAATGTTATTATACTATTCCAATGTTACTATTATACCATTGGAAATCGGCACATATCGGTAATGTATTTTCTATAAGTAATAAATGAATGAATGGTCGTATTATTATCCATTTTTAAAAAATAATGATTCCACCATTGACATGTATACACATCAATAGGGCACATTTGAAATCAGTACGGCACATTCCATCCCACATATCGGTAATGTATTTTCTTTAAATCACAAATGAACGAATTGTCGTAGTATTATTATCCATTATGCATTTAAAATAATGATTACACCATAGACAAATACATCAAAAATCTATAAATCCCGTTGACTGTCATTATACCGGTATAACCATGTGACTCGATCGCTATGCATGTGTCTCCCAATGCCATAATCTCGCGAGACCATTCAGCCGCGCCAAAAAGCCGCTCTATGGACAAGCTGTCGTTCATTTCCAGACATGTCAATCTGAATGGCTTCAAACGATATCAAAAGGAATTAGGATTCAATTCAATGAGCACTGCCTTGATATTACGTAATCACTTTGATAAATCAACATTTACTCTCTTAACTCATTGACCCCTAGAGCTAATTATGTAAATTACTGCTTAATCTCCTAAGCCAATTAACCAGACCATAGCCCATATCCCTAGTGTTAATTAAAGGATTATCCATTATTCTCACCTATTGCAGATAACAAGAATCAAAACAAAAACTATTACTCCAATCAAAAAATGTTTATATTACCAAATGTAGAAATAAAAACAGGCTTTACAGTGATATTTTTTAAAAATAAAAATACCAAATAACAAGTTATTCTTTATAATAAAATGAAGAACTATACTATGAATTATAAAGTTATATTTTAATGCTCAATGCATCAATCAGTAAGCACAATTGGTTATTTTTTTAGTCCACAATAAGTTTTTAGGATTAGCACTGTAAATAAAATGTCAATAGCGAATTTCTGCAGCCGTTACGTCCCTCGATTATTTTTTTTTCGAACCTCTCAATCTCATTGTTGAATTTGTCAGCGTGATATCTGACTATTATTGGTTTCGTCGGTTACCAATGCGAACATATTCAGTCCAAAAAATAAACTAAAAAAATCAAATTCGTTCTTACGTTTTAATATGTCTGTTGGCCCTGGCTTCGGACATAAAAATGATTGCCATATAACGGAAATCTGTGTATCATTCCAAATAATATCACGTAGATTAAATCCGCCATTTTAGTTTAATTTTTAATTAGCTATTTGGTAGCCGTCTTGTTCCTCACTCTAATTGCCAGTCAATTCGTTGTCCAGGATACTATTATTGCTGATTTCTACGTCTTATATATTTTCCGGTAAAAAAATCCTTCAAATCCGAGTCGGAATCACTTGCCATAACGAAGTAATTATTAAAAAAACAAAGCGTACAAATATTTAATGCCACTCAAAATGGCGGCCTCTGAAAATTATTTTCTACGGAGTTCATGACCTTAACCCCCAAAATCCGGTGTTGTGTCGTAAATTTTATGACCTCAATAAATTCAATCATTAGTTGAAAAATTAAACTATATTTCTATTGGCTAATTTACTTTTGGAAAGCGAATCAGTTTTTCTTATATAACTTTATTGCTCAATAAAACGGTGCATGAAAGATGCCGACAGCAGTTGATGAACTTGAAAATTTTCTCGATTTTCTTCACGTGAGTTTACAACGTAACACCTTGATGTGACCTAGACATTTTATGACCCCAATCACTAGTTGAAACTATTGTTTTATGGGATTACAACTTTTTGGAAATCAAACGTTTTTTTTATAACTTTTATTTTTGATCAATAAAACAGTACTGGCGATCGGCCGTCCAAGATGGCGACCGATATGAAAAGAATTTTCTCGTGAACTCGCGACCTTATAGCACCTAAACCGTTGTTGTAACATGTTCATTTTCTGATTCCAATCATTAGTTCAAACTATATGTTGACTAGATAATGGCTTTAGGAAGTCAAAGGGCTTTTGTTTATAAGTTTATTGATCAATATAAAAGTACAATAAAGATGACGACACCTGGCGTCGAGAGGGAGTCTGACTAAACACTAGTCAGTGACAAGTGGCGTAAGTCGGTGGAACTCGGTAGCAAATTATGACGACACTTGGCGAGAGTAGGACCAAATGAGTTAATATGTGATTGTGTGTTGATGAGGCCAAACCCATCCGGAAAAAAGTTTATAAATAAAACAGAACAGATTCTTAGCTTTAATTTATTCATTTTACTTTATCTTTACATAAAGTGTAGTGTTTATTCAAATTTGTTTCCTGTTTCTGTTGAACTGTTCCTTTAAATATAGGTTTATCCCCTAAAGATCTCGGATGCTTTCGATATTGGCATGTATCGGATCGAAACTGATTGTACGAAAAATGACGTTTTTAGCTTGTGGACCCTATAGAGGTCACATTTTTAATTTGATTTTGATGAAACTTGACATGCATGTTTAGAACCCAAAGATATTGGTTCCTTTCGATATTTGCGCCTATCGGAACTTACTTTCCTGAATTATGGCCCCTGATTGACCGAAAAATCACCTATTTTAGCTTGTGGTCTCTCTGAAGGTAACAATTGTTATCAAATTTGGAAAAACGTTTGATTATATCACCATTACACCTTAAGAAAGGTTGAGTTCGAATTTCGGGAAAATCGGACCAAAATTGCTATACAAAATGGCCGCCGTTTGTATGCGAATACTGTTAAAAAATGGTATATCAAGGTTGTGGACCCTGTTGAGGTCACAATTTTAATTCGATTTTGATGAAACTTGACATGCATGGTTATAACCCAAAGATCTTGGTTCCTTTCGATATTTGCGCATATCAGAGCGTAACTTCCTGAATTATAGCCCCTGATTATACGCAAAATCACCTTTGTGATTATTATCTGATTCAAAAATTCGTTTGATTGCATCACCGTTCCTTCTAAGGAAGGTTGCGTTCGAATTTCGGGAAAATCGGACCTAAATGGCCGTCGTTTGTACGCACAAATACTGTTAAAAAATGGTATATCAAGGTTGTGGATCCTGTATAGGTCACAATTTTAACTCGATTTTAATGAAATTTAAAATGCATAGTTATAACCAAAAGATCTTGGTTCCTTTAGATATTTGCGCATATCGGATCGTTCCTTCCTAATTTATGGCCCCTGATTGTCTATGGTCCCTCTGGAGGTCACGATTATTATCCAATTTAAAAAAACGTTTGACTCTATTACCGTTACACCCTACGGAAGTTTGAGTTCCAATTTCTAGAAAATCAAACCATAATTGCCAGAGAAAATGGCCGCTGTTTGTACGCGAATAGTGTAAAAATATGGTATATTTTGATGAAACTAGAAATGCATGTTTATAACAGAAAGATCTTGATTCTTTTCGATATTGGCGCATATCAAATTGTAACTTAATGAATTATGGCCTTTGATTGTAGGAAAAAATCACTTTCGGTATTGCTTGTTTTCTATCCATCTCTTGAGAATGTGGGCGTATCCTGCCTGGCAGTGCCAGCTTACTATCTTTTATAATTTTCATGGTCCAGCTGATATGGAATGACCCAAGTACTTAATTGTTTTAGCGATTATTTAGCAGTTGATGCCACTGGCGCTTTGTATTAGAGCGACATTTACCACAGGGATATTTTTTCTTTTGCCTTCCATAAATATATTGAAATGAAGTATAAGAAGAAAGCCGAACATTGCTGAAAAGTGTATCGACTTATGACCCGACAAATATGGTTTTTTTCAGGCAGGTTTCCCCCGAGTTCTTCGGTTTCTTCCTGCAGTAATGATCGAAATTATTCGCACGATCTGTGCCAAGGGCCAAATTGAAAATAAGCCTCATTATTATTATTATTAAGCTTTCATATTTTAATATGAAAGCTTATTGTTTTTGTTAATATGTTTTTATTATTCCTATTATTATTATTTTATTTGTGTGTTTTATCCACAATTCGGTTTTCTCAGAATCTATCCATAGATTCTTTCTGAAATTTTTACCTACCCCCCCAAAAATAGGTGGTGGCTGTTGGGTAAATATATTTTCAAATGTTTTTCGAATCCGAAATCACTGTATTTTACGAACAAATGCATTTGACCTACTTTGCTGTAACTTTGTGACTATTTGACCTATTTTACTAATTCCTTTTCTTTGAATACCTTGTAACATTTACTTCAAATCTGCAATTTCAGATTTTTGAATTTCGAAAATTTGTCGCTGTGATTTGGAACCGGAAGTTAAATCAAAATGACAACTTCTTTAATAGTTGCACGATTTTTATGAAATTTAGTATGTCAGTAGATCTTACCGATGCAACTTTAAAAATGTCATTAGAAATTTTCTAAATTATCTCCCCTTGGTGAAATTAAGGATCAAAGTTTACCAAAAAAACGAAGAAATATAGGTCAGATTTTCTTGAAAAAAAATTTTTGTACTAGCTACGACACTACTGATTCGTACACAAAAAATGAGTTTGTAGCCCAAACCGGAAGTGCAACCATCTTGAAACGTCAAAATCGATATTCCTTTGTTGATATTTTACTTACAGACAAGGCAATTATATTTTCCGAATCCTTTTAGAAAAGCCAAAAAACTGTCGGGAATAGAATTTTGATTTTTGGAAAATGATGGGCGATTTCGAACCTGAAGTTAAAATCAAAATGACAACTTCTTTAATAGTTGCACGATTTTTATGAAATTTAGTATGTCAGAAGATTTTGCTCATGTGACTTTAAATTTTCTAAATTATCTCCCCTTAAAGAAATTAAGGATCAATATTTTCAAAAAATCAAAGAAATATAGGTCCGATTGTCTTGATATTTTGATTTACTGATTCGTACACAAAAAATGGAAATTGTAGCACAAACCGGAAGTGCCACCATCTTGAAATGTGAAAATCAATATTCTTTTGGTGATATTTTACTTACAGACAAGGCAATTATATTTTCCGAATCCTTTTAGAAAAGCCTATAAACTGTCGGGAATAGAATTTTCATTTTCGGCAAATGATGGATGCCATTTTAAATTGAAAATGAGCAATAGTGAAAAATCCACATTCATGGGCTTGAAAACATACACAATTGGTCGTGGCTTAGAGAATTTGTCTCTTATGTACATAATTAATACATTTAAGGATAACCTGGCTCATGGTCGAATGATTGGGTTTTGAATATTTCAAAAATTCGAATTACCTCTTTGATGTTTTCCGTGCCGACAAGGTTGTTTTCAAGTTAGCTTGTTTTGACTTCGCGCATGCGTTACACTTGAACCAAAGGTACCATGAGTACCAAATTCCGGCGAGCAACTTTTCACGTTAGTACCTAGGTACCCTGAAATTTTCAAGGCGATATCTGCATTTGTTCAAGTCGTTTGTTCGTGGCACCTACCGTGCGTCATAACTTTGCGCATGCGCTACGCTAGAACCTAAGGTACCACGAGTACCGAATTCTGGCGAGGAACTTTTCATGTTGGTACCTAGGTACCCTGAAATTTTCAAGGTGGTACCTGCATTTGTTCAGTCGTTTGTTCTTGGCACCTGCCGTTAGTCGTTTTTTTCTATATAAGTCAATTTACGGAAAAATTTTGATTTTCGGAATTTAAAATTGGTTTTAATTAATTGTGAAATTGCAAATGCAAAGTGATTTTATCGCCTCTTCCATGTCATCTTCATTAAAAGGCTTGATCTCGCCTTAACTACATACAGCTTATCAAGCCCTTCACTCAACACTTTGCATTTTTCGGCACAAAATTTGATTGGGTATAGGCCCCCAACCGTGATCCAATCAGATTCCTTCGTTAAATCGGTTACTAAAAATAGACTACTTTCAATTCATTTTATTTATCCTTCTTTAAAAAAATCGTCAAGATTATCAAGTCTCACGCTTCTAGCTAAAATGTCTATGTGACAATCGAGATGCAAAGGTCAATGTTCGATTCATCGACGTTTAACATTTACACTGGCGTTTTTAGTTGTCAGTGAGTTAGCGGAAAAAAACTTGTCTAGTTCTTTTTCTGTGGGGGCTGCCATATTTGTTTACTACAGTCACGTGCTACATTGTGAGTGTGTTATGTGCCACGACCTCTGATTGGACAATGCTTTGAATGCTAATTAGTCACGTGTAAACACAACCAGTGTAAAAGTTTAGGAATAGCCAAGTGTTGAAGCAACGGTTAAATGTTGTAAAATTTGAAGGTAATCGGACCTTCGGAACGTTGCCCGGGCAGTGCGAATGAAACAAATGAAAATTTGTTCATTCTTGGGTGGTAAACTACATATTTATAGTCACCAAAAAAATACCAGTTTTATTTACCAACTATGTTTCAAACTTGGCCCCAAAGCATGATAATAAACTGTGCTAATGACAATAAAAGTTACATTTTCTCAGTTATGTCTGCATGGATTTTCTTTAAATTTGGCATGAACAAAGTTCATGAGTTTTCATGGAAATTTTATTAGTACATGCTAAAATGAGATATCAATAATCACACCAAGAGTGTCTTACCTTAAATCGGTATTCAAGGGCTCTATTTTACATATACTTGGATATGTGAAAACTTAACTCCACACTTAAATTATGGAAAACTCACATTCGCCAAATAGCATGAATTTTCAATTTATGGAATAGCTTTCACTGCCAAAAATCACGAATTTCTAACATTGCAAGCAGGTTATGCCCCCTTAAGACCATCACTATACTCTATTAAATCATTAGTTGACATAACTAGGAAAATGTCTGTCAAAATATTATAATGTAACGCATGAAAATAGTATGATTATAATTTGGAATAAATTATGATAGTGTGTATCCTTTACGGGAATTGCTGTTTTCATAGACTTTTTTTTAAAGTTCCATTTCAATACATTACAATAAATAGTGGTAGTATAATGATGGATATTGTAAACTTTGATTTTTATCAGTGTATCACAAATAGAAAACAACATATACTATTCAAAAAAAGTAGGGGATATTTAATTTTGGGGGCATAATACTAAAATATGCAAATGACTACGAAAAAAGTCACTATAGAACGTAACAGAAGAAACATTTCCAGTTACATTTAACGCCCAAACGCACCAATAGCTACCGCATGGAATGCAGGTGATGCTTGGGATCATCATGGGGGTCCAACCCAAGATTTGCACGACTCTGACTTTGAATGTTACAGTCATTGTGGCATTGAATTCCAGGGTGGAAACATCAGTTTAATTGTTTTAGTGACCAGAAAACAAATTTTGATATGCGTCGGCTTACCCAAAATGAAAGGTTACGTGCCCTTGGCATGCTACATATCAGCACAAAACACGCAGTAGTGGCGCCAGGGGTCTCAATAACCGGGTTCGCATCGCAGTTTGCTAATCAAATCGTGTCCGTTGCTAATCAATTTTCTAAAAAGTAGCTAACTTGATTCGCACCAATGCTAATCATAAATTTTGCTTCTTTTATTTCTCACACGGTTAATTTTATGTCCACTTTTTAACTGTAAATATTTGTGGACAGTTTTTATAATGATTTCTCGGCATTTCTTCGCCAGCATAGTCACGATCATCGAGTATCTAATACCTATTAATAGCAAAGTTATAGCGCCCCCTATATTATGCAGAGTAACATCCCCCTGATTTATTTTTAATGACAGGCGGTTTTTCGATAAAATAAAAACAATTCATTGATTTTCTTCACAAAATGGGATAGATATTATGGATTATATCACAAAGGTATTAATGCGCGTTATAAATGAGAAACTTATAACGGAGATTTGCAGCAGGAAATTTTCGATAGACGACAGCGATCTTCGTATCGTAGTTGTCAAATTTACTGACGTATCACTATCATCGATGCAATTTCAAAAGTCAATGTTACTGTTAGCTCCCGATGCATCGACGGGTGAAATATTATTTGATTGATATCAGCACAGAGAAGTGAATGGCTGTTATGTCAACAAATGGCATGGTCGTGAATTTTGAATGTTCAAAAGACGAATCAACCCAGAAATTCCTCAAAATTATTTCAATAGTCCTACTACTACTATTTGACTGGTTAATAATATCAATATGATAATATATGCCATAAAAGAAGATACAGCAAGTATACAGCAATGAGCAAACATTGAAATATCTTTGTCCATTGTTTTAAAATAGTGTGACTGAAATAAAGCTTTGCATAAATATTGTAAAATTCAACAGATAGATTTTACTTCAATCACAGTTTTCCGAAATTGTACTTAGTCAATGGATATTCACACACTGCTAATCAAGATTGGACATTGCTAATCAATTTGCCTAAATTTATCTAACTTGATTAGCAGTTCTGCTAATCGAGTTTGAAAAGTTATAGAGACCCCTGAGTGGCGCGGACAATGAATGTTTCTCAGTCTGTCATAAGCAGGCTATGGTCCAGATACCTTGATACACAATCTGTACAGGACAGACCACGCTCAGGTCGACCAAGGGTGACAACTCAAGCCCAGGATTGATTTATCCGTACCTTGGCCTTGAGAAATCGTGTCATCACAGCAAATCAGATCAGCTCTCGTCCTCAAACAGACACTGGTGTGAGAGTGAGTGGCCAGACCATTTGGTATCGACTGCATAGGGGTCACCTTCGCGCCCGTTGGTGTAGGGATCGTCAACACTGGGATAATCGACGCTGGAGCAATGTGATGTTTTCAGATGAGTCAAGGTTCACTGTTAATTTTTTGGACAGACGTAGGAGTGTGTGGCGTCGTCGAAACGAGCGCTTCCAAGACGTTAACGTCATCAGACATGATCGATTTGGGGGTGGTTCTGTTATGGTGTGGGGAGGCATTTACATGTTGTTGCAGGGCGTGTTACAGGCCAGTACTACCAGGACAACATCTCGGCAGTCCATGTTGTGCCGTTCGCACTACGTCATGGCTGCGGTTTCATCTTCCAGGATGACAACGCAAGATGTCACAGGGCCAGGATCGTTACAGGTTACCTCCAACAACAGAACATCACCACATTACCTTGGCCAGCACTGAGTCCCGACCTCTTCCCCCATCGGAGGATTTACCCGTTACTGACTTTGTTGTGATGCTATGGTAACTTTGCTGTTTGACCCCCGGTATCATTTTACCCTTATAATGGTCAGTCTGTGCCTTACTTAGTCTAACGATCATTTGGAATAAATCGATGAATGTGAACTTAATTTCATTTTGTCATTTGTTTCTTTGTCAGTTTCATTAGGTGACTTTAATAACATTTAAAAATCAAATATCCCCTACTTTTTTTGAATAGTATATTATACACAATGACATTTGCCTTCTAATTTAGACTGGACAAATAATACAGTGTTATTTTTATAAATCTAACATTTGAGAAATTAATAGACAGTGTGTAACTACCTACATTTTAAATTTTCGAAAAGGCTTGGCATTGACGGTACATTGTGTGAACGAAAGATGCATGTTGCATTATATTTTACCTCTAGTATTGCAATTTGAGGTCAGCTAATATACGCTCGGCAACATTGTGTATGTTTCAATCTGACTGCCCTAACTTTTAAAATCGCACTTTGGAACTGCTGTTACGAGAGCGTGATTTCCGATAAAAGCACAAAATATGAATGTTGTTAGTAACCCGGGTGGTAACAGGCGGTTTAGAGTCAAGAAGCAGCATAAATGGCAGGCGGTTTCGGGCGTTCCGGTAATGAGAGGGTTAAGTGGATATTTCTGACTTAAACTGGCCTTTGAATACCATTTAAAGACTAACACTAAAAAGTTAAGGCAGCTTAACTTTAAGGGACAATTTGATACTTAACAGTGCCTTTGAATACCACTTGCCCTTAACTTACAGAAAATTACGTATATTTAAGTGAAAGCTAGTAGTAAAGTGACTATCTTAGACTTAGGATATCCTTTGAATACGGACCCTGATCTAGGTCGGGGAAACCTTCTCGTTTGCCATAAATAGTTTTTCTCTCTCTGCTTGTAAGCCGACAAAGTTGAAGCTATTGACGTCATATCTATATATGACGTCAATGGTTGTAGCAGACTAAAGAGATTCATGACCGAATGTGCCTCTATAATAACCTTTACGTGGAAAGAGATTATTGACCTTGACCCGAAAGATAAATATTTTAATAAAAATTAAATGAGAAAGCGAATGTATTGTGGCTATAAACCATACCTAGAAATAAGCGGCCTGTCATGGACACTGTCCGGCACAAAATCATGCTATGTCAGGCACAAATCGGATTGTGTCTGTCACTGAATTTTGGAGCATGTCAGTAAACGATTTACCTTTCAAAATTCAAAGATTTTGTTTACATCGGTGTCCATTAAAAGGGAAACAACTCGTACATAATGCCAAAAGTTTGTACGCATTTATTTTCATATTCCCAAGTCGTGCATATTTTTGTACGATTATGAAATCGAAGGTGGCTAATTTCTGTCTGCTACTATACTCCACTTTTAATAAAATTTATTTTAGTCTCGAATATTGTCTCTACGAAACCGATGTTTGCAGTCTTCAATCTGGGTTGCTATGAGTGGTTGCTACGGTTGTGTGATGTCTGCTGGGGCTGCATCACTGATACGATAGATCAGTGGGCTGGACTGGCAGAAAAAATTACGAACTAGTTTTCAAAACATTGCGACAAGCAGCAGTGGCAGTAGTCGTCACACATATAGGCCTAAATAGTAATAATGCCAATATCAATATGAATAATAATTTATTTTAGTCACGAATATTGTCTTGACGGATCAGGCAACCCGATGTGTTTGCAGAACTCTATGATTTACAGTCTTCAATCGGCGGTAGCTACGGCCGAGGGACCTAGCTCATTGTACCTAGTTGCCGGGGCTGCATTGTCAATATGGCCGGAAAAATTACGAACTTTTTTTCAAAAAATTACGACACTGCCACAAGTAGCAGTGGCAGTAGTGGACACACATATAGGCCTAATAATGTTAATATGAATAATATAAGAAACATTACGTCTAACCGTCAATTAAAGCCAAGAAGCCTGAAAACTGTCACTGTATTAAAATGGATACACCACAACCTCGCCAAGTATAATGCAGACGTCTGGCTCTTATATGACGAAGAGGATGGCCAAGTTTACGCTCTTAAATGTGAAGTGTGCATAGTGCTATAATATTGTGTGGTAAAAATACACAACTACATGACACTCAAATACATACATTGTACACATATTATCTACTCAAAATAAAATATTAACTGTTTTTGTTCTTTATTTTATTCATAAAGTGTATAATGAAATAAGCAAGGGGAACTTTAGTAGGCATATGACCCTGTATGGCCTATACTGGAAGTATCTATTATATTGTTGATACTACCTTGGTGACAGGCACTACAGTCGAAATGTCAGGCACAACTGTCTTGGTGCCTGACATTTTGTCAGGCACACTATTTTAGGTTATTTCCAGGACTGCTCTAAACTCGGAAAGATATTTCTTAGATAACTAGATATAGTATTGTGCAAATGTGCCTCTATAATAGCCTTTACGTGGAAAGAGGAGCCCCGAGATAAGTCGGCCCATGGAACTTAATTATTATTTTTATTAAACAATGAATGAAATGGGGTTAAACGTCCTACGCTTCTGCACCATGGGTTCCATGTCGGCCGTATAAGCCGGTCGGGACCTAGGGTTCTCGAAAATGACCGAAATCGGATCAGACCAGTAGGTCATTTTGCATACATAAAAATAGCATATTTTGTGCTAAATCATAAAATCCCGGGATACAAAGAATCTCTGTGCGTGTCGTGATGTAAACTGTCAGGTATAATAAAATTAACAGTGTTCAGTAGTCCACGAATTGAAACCACTGCCAATCAATTATCCTTCTGTATATTGCTGTACTCACAATTAACGGAGGATCAATATCAAACAGATAAAAAGCTTGACATTTAATCTCTTTAATTAACCGAGTTTTGTTTTTTAATTAGTACTGAGTGACCATTCTTAAAACCGAGTTGTTGTTACAGCATATTTGCAAACTTTTATCGCTCGTGCAGCCATATTTACTATGTCAACACCAAACAAATTAAAAACTTTACTTTTATGTCTTAACTTGATAACTAGAGTTAATCATGCAAATGATATATAAAGCAGAAATGTTAGCATGCTTTACATCATTTCAAAATGTTAAAATGCCAAACCGCTCAGAATAAAAATTGTCGTTAATGAATCCGACCTCCTTTCTTCAACATCGGCCCACATGGAAGACAAGGTCTGTCTTAAAATCTTGTCACAAACATTCCCCGGGTTAAGATATAATATTCCTACACAAAGATGTATTGTCAGTGGTTTTATTATTCTTTTTGTTTTCTTTATATGTAAAAACTGATTGACGTTACTTACTTGACACAATGAATTTTTTACGCTTGGCGCCATTTTGATACATGTGAAATTATCTTTACATGTTATCGAGTGAAAATACTAGAACGATATTGTTTGAACTCACGTAATATTAATACGAGTTGATATATTAATAAGTTTAAAAAGTATGTTAAATTATATAAATTCATTAATCATTTGGATTAATCATTTGGATTAATCATTTGGAACTACTTTTCACCATGTATTGAGAAATAGTCAACAGTCTAACTTGTCCCGTACGCACAGGTTAATTAAAAGATCGTTGTAAGAAATATAACGCCAAGAATAGTTTTGTGATTGTTCTCAAAATTTTAGAATGTGATTGTTCGCAAAAGGGGAAACCACGCCAGAAAATTGAGATGAACTTTTCTAGGCCAATGCAGGGATCAACTCCCGACCTCCAGGCTAGCGAGCCAGCCCCTTACCCACTTAGCCATGTGGTCCCCCTTTTTTAAACAATAAATATTTGGGTGGGAAAATTTAAAAATTTAATATTTATGCACGTTTTAAAACAGTTTGACACAGATTGATTGATGGGACAACATAGTGAACATCCGGGTATTTACGATCATAATCCCTGGAACTCACATGGCGGACAAGGCTCCATGTCAGCATGCTGTCACGTGATCAGTGCAGACTCTAGATAACTCTATGTTATCAGCCGACCTCAGTGTTCCGGTTGGATGTTTTTCGAGAAATGTATTTCAAGAAAAAATTTTTTAAGAAATGTTTCTCAAGATTTGTATTTGGAGATATGTTGTCTAAGATTTGTAAATGTCTTTTTTGTAAAACAAATATTTATTTTAAGATACAAATGTTTGATTTAGTCTACAAATGTTGGTTTTGGGCTACAAATGTCAAAATATGACAACAAATGAAGAAATAAGAATTAAGGACTATGAATTAAGAACTAAGAATTAAGACAACTGAATAAAGAGCTGTTTGGTCTTCCATAAAACAATTGGTGCTAATTTTTCCAGATCAGTATTCATTGTATCATAGTCATAGTGATCGAGACTGAGCAAATATTTTAGGGGGTTTAAAGGCTAAATTGTGATTTATTTGTATATTTCAGAATCCTATAGATTTAATGAGAATAGAGAGTAAAGTAAATAATCGAGAATATAATACAACTGATGACTTTTTTGATGATTTACATCGAATGTTTGATAATTGTATTTTATATAATGGTTCAGATAGTGGTATGTATTATCAGTTTTTATACGCCCACATTGAAATATGGTCGTATATTGCCGTCACCCCTGTCCGTCCGGCGATCCGGCGTCCACAATTGCTTGTGGACGCTCTAGAGGCCAAAGTTAATATCTGATTGAAACAAAGAAGCCTATTGATTTTTAGCAATTTCCGATATTTACTGTCAGAGATTTGACCCTTGATCACTTCAAAAATTCTAGTGGATGCTCTAGAGAAACGAAGAAGCCTTTTGATTTTCAGCGATTTCCAATAATAACTGTCAGAGTTATAGCCCTTGATCACTTCAAAAATTCTTGTGGACGCTCTAGAGGCTAAAGTTAATAACCGATTGACTTTAAATTTATACACAGTGTTTAAGGTCATGAAATAAAGAAGCCTTTTGTTTTTAGAGATTTCAGATAATTACTGTCAGAGTTATGGCCAAAGTTAATATCCCATTGGCTTTAAATTTATACACAGTGTTTAAGGTCATGAGACGATATTTACTGTCAGAGTTATGGCCCTTGATCACTTCAAAAATTCTTGTGGACGCTCTAGAGGCTAAAGTTAATAACCGATTGACTTTAAATTTATACACAGTGTTTAAGGTCATGAAATAAAGAAGCCTTTTGTTTTTAGAGATTTCAGATAATTACTGTCAGAGTTATGGCCAAAGTTAATATCCCATTGGCTTTAAATTTATACACAGTGTTTAAGGTCATGAGACGATATTTACTGTCAGAGTTATGGCCCTTGATCACTTCATTAAATCTTGTCGATGCGCTAGAGGCTAAAGTTAATATCCGATTGACTTTAAATTTATTCACCCAGTGTGTTCAAAGTCATGAGATGAAGAATCCTATTGATTTATAGCGTTTCCGATAATTACTGACAGAGTTATGGCCCTTGATCCCTTTAAAAATTTTGTGGACGCTCTAGAGACTAAAGTTAATATCCGATTGACATTAAATTTATACACAGTGTTGAAGGTCATGAGACGAACAAGTATATTGAGTTTCAATGAATTTTGATAACTTGAATAGCATGGAGGAGAACTTTATCAAAGGCAAACAAATTCGAATGATTTTCTGATAATTACATAATGAGTTGTTACTTTTAATCAGAGGTTAGTGTATACTAAATGTTTTATTACTGAAAAAAGTAAAATATGCGACAACTCTTGTTGACTGCCCGGACGATTTAGCTGCTGTGGGCGTATGTTTCGTTGCATGGCAACATATCTTTTCGGTTTGTTTTGTAATAGGTGAGAATAATGGTTAATCCTTTAATTAACACTAGGGATATGGGCTATAGTCTGTTTAATTGGCTTCGGAGATTAAGCAGTAATTAACATAATTAGCTCTAGGGGTCAATGCGTAGCGCTGCGAGCGAAGAAACATAACTTATTTCGCCGATAATTTAGAGAAATAGGACAGATTTAAGAATACGGTACTCGTTCAAATTAAGGTGTTCTAAAATCTTGTACTACTATTTTGATCTTTTGTGTCGATAGACTCATTTTTGTTAAAATCTCAATTTTGATCAAAATCAATATTTTCACTGTAGTCCAAAATTCAGTCACATTTGTTTGTTTTTGAAATCGGATAAATGGCATGAAATCAATTTAGGCGAAAGACCGAAGAAATTTATTATTCAAGTTCTTTGCAACAACATCTGTGGGAAATTTAATTTTAAAAATTACACGTCTCTTTGTTCTACTTTAAAAAACATGATCTCCACATCTTTTTAACCTAATCACCTAAAGAATAAACATTACACACTGTAGGAATATGCACTGTGATCAATGACGTAACAGCTAGTTCGGTCGATGTGCAATCGGCCTTGAACTTGAAAGATACATACTCATCCGGAATCTGCCGAAGTTTCTTGCCGAGTGCCATTTTGGCCAATCAAAATAAAGAAAACTATTAGCACCGAACCTTCAATCATGGTGTATATAGTCAACAAGGACACATTTATCTGGCATGCTGACCAGAAAAATGAAGTGCCCTATTCATCAGAATACAACACAGCCCTGCAAGTTACTGGTTTTTAACGACAAAACCTGGGGCATTGTGTGGAATATTCAAAACAGTGGCAGACTTTTGATGGAGAAGAAAAAACATTGCAATCACGTATCGAGATGTGTTCGAAGGTATGTTTGTATGTTATTTTTAGATATTTTATTATTTTCTTAGTCTTAATATTTAAATTTTTTCTAGGCTGAGTGTTCACGTTTGTTGTTGTTAATAAATATATAAAGTACTTGTTCACAATACATGGTACATGTATCACGCAAACCAGTGGTGGGCAAACTTTCAATTTGTTTGAGTTAAGTTACTATATTACTGGTAATATATTGTTAATTGAGCAAAGATAATTTAATCTATCACACAATTGTATTAAGATTGTAGTCAGTCTAGTTGCAGTACTTTATTAGTCTGTTCCCACTCCACATAGCTAGTCTTTTGTCTTAAGCTGGACATGTGTTTCTTTGTTTTTATAACTTTTAATTTTAATCTATCACACATGTATGGTGGTGTGATTGGTATCATGTCGTGGTGTCGCCCTTCTTAAGGTGACAACCCGACATCACGACACCAAGACATTTTTAACCCGACACTACGACATTTTCACCCAACACCACGACATTTGAAATGTCGTAATGTCGCGTAAAAATGTCGTATTGTCAGGTTAAAATGTCTTGGTGTCGTGATGTCAGGTTGTCGACTTCATTTATCAAGGTGGAAGAGGACACGAGATCAAGTTAGCCCTCACTATCTCAACCTTCACTAAGAATACCTACACCATGACAAGACAACATTACGACACCACAACATTTTAACTCGACACTACGACATTTTACGCGACATTACGACATTTTAAAAATGTTGTAGTGTCTGGTAAAAATGCTGTGATGTCGACTTTATTTATCAAGTTAGCCCTCACTATCTCAACCTTCACTGTTAATACCGACACCACAACATTACGACACCACAACATTATAACCGGACACTAAGACATTTTTATGCGACGTTACGCCATTTTAATGTCGTGGTGTCGGGTGAAAATGTTGTAGTGTCGGGTTAAAAATGTTGTGGTGTCGGGTTAAAATGTTGTGATATCGGATTGTTGCCTTATGAAGGGCAACATCACGACATGATACCAATCAGCCACCATACACATGTTATACAATTAATGTTGTGGTGTCCGGTGAAAATGTTGTAGTGTCGGGTTAAAAATGTTGTGGTGTCAGGTTAAAATGTTGTGATGTCGGGTTGTCTGGTTATCGCCTTATGAAGGGCGACGCCACGACATGATACCAATCAGCCACCATACACATGTGTTATACAATTAATTATGTATAGACTTGGTAGTCAGTCTAGATGCAGTAGATGGTCTTTTATTCCTAGATAATCCAGGTTTTCAAAAATAAGACTAAAGCTTAGCGTTAAATTGCATTCGTAAACATGCTTTTATTTTTGAAATTCACACATGTGACATACAATTATGTTTTTTTCTAACATATTTCCTATTTTCTTTAAGAACAAAGAAAAAAGTTTCAAAGGTGTATAGATATCATTCGATGTGCTATTCTCGATTTTGTGATAAGCAGCCTGTGGAAAACTCAGAAGAGAGTTGCAAAGAAACCTGCCCCCACCTGTCAAACCGCAGTTAACTCAGTCACCTAAGAAGCGATTACGGTCGCATAGATCACTTTCAGCAGCTCAATCTTCTACCACTGGTGTTCTTCCTGCTATTTGCTTGATTTCTAAAAAGTGGACACATATATTAAAGTACAGTGGACTTTTTTACATCCGACATCATACGGGATTGTTACAATATGTCGGATTGCACAGCGTGTCGGAATACCGAGTTTTCTCCAAAACGGGAAATACTATAACTTCGAAAACTGGAAGTATTTTTATATTGTAGCTTCGAATCACCAGAATGCTATCAGTGTTTCCGCTAGCTGAAAATTTTACCAGTACACCGATAGAGGTTAAAAATACCGGTCCACTCTTAATTTTACCAGTCCAGAATCTCACGGCAATGATGCTCCATATGAACTCCAGGTAGATATTAAAATAAATTGGATCATACATTTGATAGTTTCACAGACCCGTTGTCAGTTAAATTTAAATCTTCATTGAATAAAATCCACTGATATAACACAGAATACGTGTACTCCGAGAATTAGTCATTAACTCTTAAGGCCGTCGTTCGCACTTCATTTGATGAATTTTAACAATAAAATCATTTTTGAGGTTTTATGATTATCTGTGAGTAATACTATCTAGGAACACATACCAGTCATTTTTTTCACTAAATTCTTCTTTATTTCTACACAATTTGGTTCTGAATGAACCCACCCTTTTTTATTTGGCCCTATTTCTGCTAAAACTATTGAGAAAAATCTAAAAACAATAGACATTTCATACGCGAAATACTGGGTTTCCGATCAATAAACTGTCGCCATGTTGGATATGGTTAGAAAGCTTGGGATTTCCCCTGTTGAAAGGAAATGACGTTTTTGTGGGGTGTCTTGAAACCTTTCCTCTGTAGGTAGATAAAAATAGCAAGCATGAACAAGTTTTGCATAAGTAATGAGGTTCCCTCGACAATACGTTATTTGATTGGTCGGTCACAAAGGTCAATGGCGAAGTGTCCAATCAGAAGCGGGCATTACTCTAGGTCAGTTCAATGGGCATGCGCACTAAGCTAGTGACCTATATCAATCATGGTTGCTGTATTACTGACCCATACGGCATTGTTTATCAATATTTTTGAAGATTTTCAAATAAAATGCTTTTGAAATTGTTTAGATGACTAAATAAGTATGACAGACAATCATAATAAACATAATGGAGATGAATATTCGTCTGCTAGACCTAGTAATAGTACTGATAGTAATACCATTACCAGGTAGGCCTACATGTACTGTCACTGATTATACTTGAACTTCAGTGGTTGATTTCTCAAAACCGTTTTTTTCTAGAGTTACCAATTTTAGTCACGCTATATCTCTGAAAGTTATGGTCCGATTTTCTTGAAATTTGGAATATAACTCCCTATATAATAACTTTATGCAATAGGAGATTTTTTTGTAAATCTGCAAAATAGTTCCTGATATATTGTTGCCATAGGAACAGTGACACGGGAAATAATTTCGAAGTTAACATTAAAATGTGTATAACTTGCTTTCTAATTAATATTTTGTAATGAAACTGGCCTATTGCACAGATGAACATGTCAGTAACCTCTGTGCTTAATTTGAAAACATTCTGTTGAATAGTTTCTGAGAAACTAGATGACTAAAATTATATACAGAAATCCAAGATGGCCGCCGTTTCCATAGCAACAGGTACCCCCAGGAAAAATTTTCGGACGTTTTTGTATTACTCAATGGATGTGTTCTTAGATGTGTATAATTGATAACTTTACCTCAATTATTAAAAAAAATGAAATTTTCTACTGTCCACCCCCTTAACTGACCCAAGGCGACTTTTGTCGACAACTATAACGTTACCGTTTAGTACCCAAGGCGACTTTTGTCGACAAAACATGTTAGCCGAATGCAACGTTCCTAGCCTAATGAGAGTTATTTCCCTTACTAACAGACGTCTTTATCTCATTTGTTTACTTCCTGTTTGACATTTTGACAGTTTAAAATCTTACTGCTGCTCCTTGAAAATTATAATAAAACGGTGATATGTCTAGACCTCTACGGCATCGCTCTCCTAATGACGGATTACCATCCTCATTGAATGTCAGTGATTCAGATTGTATCTGTGGTGTAGATTTTTATCGTTTTGCGTTAGGCCTAGAGTAGAACGTGATAAAAAAAAGGGTAGGCTAAGAGTAAGTTAACTCATTGGGTCCGTTTGCTTAAATATAAGGGCCAATTAAACCCCTCTCTTATACCGATTGCTTGAATATACGGTCCACTGCTTATTAGAGTCATATCCGAGAGACTTAAATTCGCGGTCCTCTTGATGCATTGTTTCCTCGAACCATAATTGTTAAATAAAAGCCAATCGGCTAACTAAAAGTAATTAATCCAATCAAATATAGTTTTAGCTAACCAATGAACACAAAAAATGCGTACGTCACAACAAAAGTTTAGGGGTTATAAGGTCATGAACTCTGTGGTCAAATTCGTTTCACTGATCGCCATATTGTTTTTTTGTTACGTAGTATCGCCCTCCGTTTTCTTACAATATCTTCATTATGGAAAGTGATACGGACTCGGAATTCGAAGGGTTTTTACCCGAAGATATTTTGGATGGTGATATCGATATTATTAATGCCGTGGGAAGTGATTTTCCCAATATTTCGAGCGAAGAAGATGAGGATCTTGATATAAACAACGGCCAGCGATAACCAGCATGGAGGCCCGTCTTGCAGTATAACGAGTTTGGCAAACAACATTAAATCCAGTGACCAGTCGGTCATTTTTAGGGCCTAAGCATGGGCCAAGAATATATTAGAAAAGGGGAAGAACGAGTTTGATATATTTAGTTTGTTTTTCGGATTAAATTTATACACGTTAATCGCTGATGATATGAATCGGTACCACGTGTGACGATGCTAAAAATATGAAAATGGAGAAGAATAGGAGAAACGTGACCCTGGAAGAAATTCTAGAATTTTTGGCTCTACGTGTGTTTATGAGTATATCAACGCAGCCAAGAAGTAATATGTACTGGTCGCGAGACTATTATTTCGGTAATTACAAAATTGCTGGTATAATGACCAGAGACCGGTTTAATAAAACAAAAATATTGTGAGTGTTGTAAACAAATGTGATAAACAGAACAGTGCCATTGAGTTGAACTTTACTCAGTGCTAATCATTTATAATCTGTTGTGAACTTAAATCCCAAATGGCTAAATACACACTGATAATTATTTTAAACCTATAATAATATTATATATATTTGGACTAACTTTTTTTTTTCAAATTGTTGACTTAAAAAGACCTTTGAGGAAGAATTATTGACTTGCCAAAATTTTATAACCTTGTAATGTGAATGGTTTTTTTACTTATGTTTTTTTATTAAATAATAACTCTGTTGTTATTTTGTATTATTGATTAAATTTTATACCATTGTAATGCCTGATTTAATATCTGCATTTGATAATATAAACATTTTTTGATTGGAATGATAGTTTTTGTGTTATTTTATATAATCTACTGTATGAGATTAATGGATAATCCTTTAATTAGCTCCAGGGAGATAAGCCATTGTCTAGTTAATTGGCTCAGGGAGATTAGGGGTAGTTACTTAATTAGGTCTAGGGTTCAATGAGTTAATCAACAAATGTCAATTACTACGGTAATTAAATAAGCTTAAATTAAAAGAGATTTGATGATGAATGATTTTTAGTTCACAACAGCCGAACAGAAAAATAGAAATAGGGCCTAACCATTATACACATGAAGTTTGCATGAAATATCTAAATAAATTTTTTGTATAGAATTTATATTTATGAAAATGGCATTTAATTTAGATTATTTTATTCATTTACATGAAGGGTCTTTTTTGAGTTGTTTTTTAATAATATGACTTTAAAATGTTTATATATATTTTAATACTATTGACCATTATGACATGGGTTTTTATGACGTTATGACGTCAAACCTCTGGGTTGTTTAAGAGTTAATAATATATTTTTCAGAAATAATCTTCAATGCTGAATGCCGATGTGACATCGTTGGAAATAGGTCAATGAATCAGCTATGTTAGCTTTAGTTTGTGCCGTCTGTCTATCATTGTTGAATGAAAAAAAAACTATTGCGCAGCAGACATATACCTGTCTTTCCTCTGCCCAAGTTACTATAAATAGCACCACTTTTCGACACACACATGGTCAGCACGAGATTTCTGACACAAGTTATGAATGTAAAATTTGTGGATATTTAGTTTGTGTCGTCTGTCTTATCATTGTTGAATGAATAAAAACTATTGCGCAGCAGACATTAACCCGTCTTCCCTCTGCCGAAGTTACTATAAATAGAACCGTTTGAAGGACGGATTATGTGGTGTCGTTTCAATGGAAATTATAGTGACTGACAGCTGATTGTTGAATCCGGACTTATCAGATCTTTTTTGGCTGAAGTAATAGGGAAATGAATCGGGACATGAAAATCATGTCGGATGTCACAGAAATCCGGAGTGATCAGACATCGGATGTGACAGAGTCCACTGTAGTTGGTAACTTTTGTCAATTTAAATTTAAGTCATTACAGTAATATTTAATGTTGAATTTTTGAACTACATGTATTAAAAATCTTAACAATTTCTTTATATATCAAACATGTCGGCATACATATTTATTTAGTCTATTATGGTACATTTTTTCTCAGTTGTTTGATGTTAATTATCAATGAATTAGTGTATGTGAAGTGTGTACATGTGTGTGTGAGTGTCTGAATACACTATTTTGCCTATAACACTTTTTAGGACTTTGAATTCTGTCTTATGATTTGGATTGTTCGTACTTGGTTTTATTTTATTTATATATATGTGTGTATATTTATGCATTTGATTTATTATTGTAATTTCATTATGTTTTGATTGTTATTTTTTTATTTATTTTTTGGAGAGTGGGGTTGCCTGCTCTATAATCCAATTATCTTTAATAAAAAAAGTTAAAAAAAATAATTTATTTTTAAAACTTCCATAGACCGCTCCTTTGAGCAAGACCAAGTAGTCAATGTATATTTTTTTTAAATAGTGGAATGAGCAAACAAGGGACATTTTAACCTATGCATTAATTTCAAATAGACATAATTTAGCAAACACAAATAACTGTCCACAAAACTTCAGTTAATTGTTATTACATTGTCAAACCTTATTAGGGGTGCCTTTGGTATGGATGTGGACGGTCTTGAGGAATATCCATTTTGTGGGTATATTGATATTAAAAGGTATTTCCAACCTTATATGGAGAGTGGGGGATTAAGCAGTGTATGAGGGAGGGGGGGTGGACCTTGCATTTGATTTATGCATAGTTATATTATATGGATGCTACAGTGTCGACTTTATTAGAGATGACGAAAGGTTGGCTTAGGGTGTCCATTCTAACCAGAATATTAGGGTGGACTCGACAATGTGAAGTAGGCCTATAAGTCTACACACGCAAAGACAAATACAGTGAGTAGGAAGAGAGCCTCTGATAAAATATAGCTTCGCACACCTTGATAGATATTTGGCAATTATCTATATTTATATTCGATTATATATAGGCCTATAATATCATTGCTATCAAACAACATTCCAACCCTTCGCAAATTATCTTAATACTCAGAGCTGTGACGGCGGCTTCACGGGGGTAAAAGGGATAAAGCTTGTCTGGCATCGGGGAAAACTGTTCATCCGAAAACACGGCATAGCTGACCTAAATCTTTCACATTTATACACTTATTACATGTTAGCTGACACCGGTAAATACCAGTATTAATAGCGCGCACTTTCTTGTCATTAGAAATATGATTTATGATGAGTTTGGCTAAAACAAATTGATCTAATTATATTATAGCAATACAACCACAGGATCTATTAAATTCTCCTTAAGTTCACGTGTATTTATTGTTATTCGTTATTTACTAGATTTTCATTGGCTGAAAACTCGCCGTATCACTACTTTATTATTGCGAGGACAAAAAATGCTGTCGTTTAGATTATTTGTTTAAAACGTTTCTGGCACATAAATTGGAGTGTGGCAGTTCTGTTTACAACACATTAGGGTTATTTCCTCGAGAAATAAATATTAAAACTTCCCACAGCGCTGAGTTGCAACGACTTTTTAAAACTAAGCTAGTTAGAACATATGTACATTCATTTTAAAGCCTATTAAACATTCACTCTCATTAAGCAATGAAACACTGTCATTTGTAAGTGTTTGAAATAGGATGAAGGATGTTCTTTTGAGAAAGATTCAGTATTTGACTATCATTCTGGCATGTAGACTATTTTAGTTTGTTATGACATTACTTTAAAATATGACTGATTTTAATTTCTTATTTTTCAGATTATGCATATATGTCTCAAACATTACGTACTCACTTGAAAAAGGTCTATAAGAGACTTTTACCTAAAGAGGAAGATTTGGAGCCTCCACCAGAACAACCTAAAGTAGCAAAAAAAACTGTAGCAGATGACCCATCTTTTAGTCCTGCTGCACCATATGTTTATAAACCTAAAGCTAGAAGAAAAACACAAGATTATCATTGCGTTTATGAGAAACAAGTTTACAAAGTAAGGAGTGATACTAAATATGTTGTGTATTCTTGTTAGAATGAATGAAATGGGGTTTAACGTCCTACTGTTATGCACCTAACCTGGGATAATGGGAGACAGACATGAGGAAAATTTTGCCCAGGCAGCGGCAAACTTTTACTAGCACACCAATGTGTACACGGGACCTCGGTTTTTCGTGACATCCGAATGACTAGACAGCTGTCCTTGTCAAGCCCTCCATTCTTCATCACTGACAAGGGGAAACCACGCCTTTCTCGGCGTATGCAGGGATTGAACACTCAACCTCCAGGCTAGCGAGCCAGCACCTTACCCACATGATCCCCGTATTTCTGTTAGATCAATAGGTCATTAAAATTGGTCTGTCCTTCTTTCTGTCTGTCCCGTCACCCTCTTTGGGACACAATAACTTCCTTCTCATTGAGCTAGAATGTTCAAAGTTGGTATATAAGGTGAATGGAGTTAATCAAAACCTACGTTATCGAGTACAACAAACAATAGTTATAATAAATGAACGAATCTTTATTAACATTTCTAATGCCATACAATCTATCATGCCAGTGACGGAACATGTAACAGACTTACTCCATATCATATAATACCAAGTCCATATAACATCTACTACATCTAATATTAATACAAAACTAAAGCACAGGCTAGATAAAGAGTGACGTAATCGTTTCGTATTATATAATGAAACAAAATATTTAGGTACTTGTAATTACAGTTTATCAAAACCTACGTTATCAAGTACAACAAACAATAGTTATAATAAATGAACTAAACTTTATTAACATTCCTTATGCCTCATTCCGAGATATATTCTACCAATTTTGAGCTTATTTTATTACATAAATCAAACTTTTAACAATTTGTTAGTATAATCACATGGAGTCCGATAATAAACATAATGGTTTAAATGTACTGATTCTGTCTTCCAACGGCCCACAGCCCAATTAAGTTCTGATGGAAAACCTGCCTCTGCTGCCACTGTGGCACCGGTAGGACGAAAATCTTTAGGC
The DNA here is from genome assembly GCA_917208275.1 of Patella pellucida. Taxonomy (NCBI): domain Eukaryota; kingdom Metazoa; phylum Mollusca; class Gastropoda; family Patellidae; genus Patella; species Patella pellucida. The sequence goes on along the minus strand of OU795041.1, from coordinate 37,861,559 downwards.
GTAAATGACGAAGGTAAGCCAACAGCTTCAATAACTCCCCTTAACACTATAGATATTCCCGAACTATTGAGTGCTTTAAAAGGTTTATATAATGATATAAATACTGGTTGAGATGGAATATAAGAACGATTATAATTAGTAATGCAATTATAATCATACAAAGTTTTCACTGGACATAATATGACTACCGAACAAGGCTGTACAAGTTTTGTAAACCCTGTACAACCTTCATGGATCCATCACTTTGACAAATAATATCATTTACAGAGAAATTGTTAGTTGTCTGAAGGGCGCAGCATACAGACCAATGACAGCAAAGTAATGGATTTCATTCGGATTTGTTTGATCGATAAGTCACCATTTGAGGTCCACTTCTGAAATAAATTACCGAAAGATTCAACCGGCATAACATTACTTCTAAGCACGGTTTAATAGTTCTAGCTTTGTAAATACCATCTACTAAACGTCTATGAGCATATTTAATTGGGGACCGCTCACACAAAGCTTCAAATAAATGAGACAGAGCTGCTAATGTCACTTTTAAGACTGAACTAGGTCTTTGAGATTGGCTAGATTTAAAACACAAAAAATCTGCTAAAACGGAAGAATCCCTTTATGGAAATTCACAGCCTTGAACAACACAAAATTCTTTACATGTAAGAGAACATATAGTTGTATAATTTTTTAGTTGATTCAGCTAAACTACAGTTAATATAAGCAAGAGCCTTAGGATTCCAAGAATTTAATGTTCCTCTCCACACAGTCTCCAACAAAGTAGGGTCCAGTTTCGATTGCGTAACGGTTCTGACATTAGAGATCCTATCACAATTAGAGGCGGTCTTGGCAATTTTCACGGTGGTGACAGAGATAGGTCTAGAAGCTTGTTGAACCACAGAATCCCTGGCCAATTTGGAGTAATCATGGTTACGTAATGTAAGCCTCTTATTGAATTATTATATCTATAACCTCAGGTATTAACTTGAAGGGGCAATTTACTAAATTGTTGTGATTTTGCCAATCCATTTGTAAGAGGGCATTGTCTTGAAGCCTGGTGTTGAACACTGGGAGAAGATTGTTCCAATGTGACGCTAATCTGTCTATTATGTGTGGCCTATACCATTCCTTTATCATCTGAAACACGCTGGGGTGTAGGCTCCACTCCAGTCTGTCGTCCATTCGTGATTACGTATCAGCTACAAGATTGTTCTTTCCGGCAATATGACGGGCAAAGAGGCGACAGATTTTCATAATAGCTAACTCCCAAATTGTCGTCACGATTGTATTCAAACTCTGGTAACGAGTGACCATATGGTTTATGCAAGCAAGAGTAGTAATATTGTTGCTTCGAATCACTAATGTTTTGTCCTTGATTTGTTTCTTGAAGCGAATGAGCGTCATATATACGGCAAGCAGTTATCAAAAATTCGAACTTTGTCTTTTCACATAAATATATTTATAAAAATAAGTTTAAATTTATTTTTACCTTTTTTCGGAACCACTGAAATTGGACTAACACATACAGGTTTAGAATCAGATTTAGAAATAAAACCATGTAATGATTTAATTTCAGCATTCACAAAATCATGCTCAGATTTTCATGTGGACGTATTATGTCGTCGCCCCTGTCCGTCTGTCCAGACCCTCTACAGGTCACAATTCTTGTCCGATTTTGACGAAACTGGAAATATAGCTTCATCACCAAAAGATCTTGGCGGCTTTCGATATTGGCATGTATCGGATCGAAACTTCATGGATTATGGCCCCTGATTGTACGAAAAATCAAGTTTTTAGCTTGTGGACCCTATAGAGGTCACAATTTTGCGCGGATTTTGATGAAACTTGTCGTGCATGTTTATTACCCAAAGATCTTGGTTCCTTTCGATATTTGCGCCTATCGGAACGTAATTTCCTGAATTATGTCCCCTAATTGTTCGAAAAATCACCTATTTTAGCTTGTGGTCCCTCTGGAGGTGACAATTATTATCTGATTTGAAAAACTGTTCGATTATATCACCGTTACACCCTAAGAAAGGTTGTTCGAATTTCGGAAAAATTCGATCAAAATTGCCTTACAAAATGGCCGCCGTTGGTACGCGAATACTGTTAAAAAATGGTATATTACACTAAGAAGTAGCTATCGTGTGTTTTGTATGGATTGGGTAGGGAAACGCCGAGCCTGGTGTGTTTTAAACGTAACTGGGTAAAATTCTAATTAATGCGAGATATCTAATAGAAAGATGTTAAATCTGCGGATACGGTGTGTTAATTAACATGTATTTTCAGCCATTTCGATGCAGAGTGAGCGATGAGGGCTTCACAAAACTACAGCATTTATTGTGACCGCATAGGGACGAGGCTGTTCTGGTTTTGGCATGAAAATGATGACATTTCTTACAAGTCACCGCCGGTAGTCCCACTAGTAGGAGACTGGTAGTCCCACGAGTAGGAGACTGGACTCCAAGCTCCAGTCTCTGGACTGACACACCTACAAATAAGTAGACACACCCTCTTCGTGTGATCGATCTCCATAAGTGACATAAGTGGGGCATTTCCACAATGGTTATTACTCGTGCTGAATTATCCCTATGTTCATTGCAAAAGGGGATGATAAAAAATCATTGGGGTTAACTATTTAATTAGTAATATTTTCATTAGTAATTAGCTTAGCGACTTGCTTACCCTCCCTCCAGACTGACAGGTATCCTGTAGCAAAAAATGGATTTAGCGGGTCAGATTCCATGTAAAACCATCGAGAAACAAACTTATCTCGAAAAATGTGGGTTCCCCTGTTATTTCGTAAACGTCCGTCGGATTTTTTGAATTACAATCTAGCCGTTAGTGAACTAGTATCTAAAACAGACTCCGGGGTCCTATTCTATAAATAACATTACAAACAGCAGCGTATTTCGACTTGTATGTGTCATTTTAAACGAATGGGGATTTTAATTAGTTTTTTAATTAATAATTCGCTAATTACTCAAAACCCTCCAGGCTGACAGTGATCCAGTAGCGAAAAAATTCAGCGGGTCCGTTTCCTTATAAAACGGTTGAGAAAAAAACTTATCTCGAAAATTTTGGGTCCCCCTGCTATTTCGTAAATGTCCGCCGGACTAATTGTCGAATTCCATTCCTTTCGTTTCTCGTTTATCTCGCACACCAAGTAACGCACCAAGTTTGGAATAAAACACATAATGGCGTCAGTAGGGTAAATCCGATCATTGATTTTTGCTCTTCATATGGTATCTGGAGATATTTTGTTCATCACCTGTGAAGGGAGTATTCCCCATCAACATTTTATGGACATTTTAAGCGATTTTATTGTCGATTTTTAGACCTGTAGTCTTGGAATTTAGCTACCGGAAATACGTCAGAATGAACAAATTGAATCTATTTTACCAAATTTTTCTGGGGGAGGACCACCAAATCCCAATAAAACGTTTAGGGCCTTCGGCAATTAGTTAAGCAGTTATCCAACCTACCCCCCTCCCCCTGCAAAGAATCCTGGATCCGCCCCTGGTCCTGTATAAACTTCAAAAGCGTGCGGCAAGGACCATTTTGGATGAAAAACCTGATTCACATTCAGCACCTTTGTTTGGGTCTCTAAATTGGCTTACAATCTACCAACGCATTCAATACAACCAAGGAATGCTCACCTTCAAAATTCTAAGAGACAAATTACCATCATATTTATATAACACATTCTGTGAAAATTCTAAATTGACCGAAACTACCAGGACATTGAGATCAGAAAGTCAACTTAAATTAGCAATTACAAAAAGTAACAAAAAGGTAATGACCAGTGTATTCTGGAATACACTACCTCAAACTGCGAAACACGCATCTTCGGTTTTTATCTTCAAAAAGGAGTTAGTAAAATACATTAAATCTTTGAACCTTTGCTAATTACTGTTGTCCTCCGAATGTATGTTTATTTGCCCCTTTTCATTCTTTATTGTTTGTTTGTTTGATATTTCTGTATTATAAGCTTATATAATATGATATATATATACCATGTAAATATTATGACTGTGTAGTTGCTAGTTTTATAGAGTAGGAGGGACATGTTGAAAATTAGAACTTATGTTTTAAATATGTTCCCTCAGAAAATAAAGTCATTATTATTATTATTTTTCCTCGAATCAAAGGCCATAATTCATTAAGTTACAATTTGATATGCGCAAATATCGAAAAAAATCAAGATCTTTAGGTTATAAACATGCATTTTAAGTGGGCTCATAAAATGTCACGGAATGTTTAACATCAGCCTCAGGAAATCGTCTCGCACTCAAATTCAGCCAGCTGACCAGTTCAGGCCTTAAATTGAATTCTTTTTTTTTTGAGTTTCGAAACATCTGCAGACGTTTCTGGCATATTCCCTTAAACAGGGTGCAGGTGACTTAATAATTAGTAAATTTGGAGCGACAGTCTCGGGTGAATCATATGAAATTTTTTGATAAAATTCGGCATCCCCATTGCAAGATTCAGAATTCCGGCCCATACCCAGCACACCCGGACCAGAAAGTCTATTACACCAACCCATTCCAGACTCCAGTGATGCCGTGTCGGCCGGTTAAATCTACCGGCCACATACAACATGATCATCATCGCTCAATGGCCGGTCCAATACCCCCCCCCCCTCCCAGCATATGTTAAGCAGAAAACGGATTTTTTAGACGGATTGGACAAAATGTTGGGTTTTTTTTTCAATCTGCCCCTGACTACAAATTAATATATTCAAATACTTACTCTGGTGATTCAGGTAACATAGATATATCATCTGATGTAGGTACTGTAAAATTAAACATTACACTCAATATTACACAGCAAAAAGTAAAAGACATTAATCAAACTTGTACATAACACATTTTGCCTAATACAGACAAATTCACAATTATACACACAGATTTCCAAATTTCAATGTAAAGATTTCAATAATAATAATAAGGAATGTAATGGATACAAGATATCTTTGAATTGCTTTCTAATTTAACAGATCATATATATATAGTAACATCAAATATTCCTGTTAAAATCAAAACAAGCAGTTGCCATATATACGTCCACATTTTCCAAGAAAAGGACAGACAACAGACAAAATAGATAGGGCTTATCCCCTCATTGTACCAATGTTTCACATTGAATTTGAAAAATATCTGTTAAAGATAGGTTGCCAGGCAACTAAACATACGCTCAAAGCAGCCAAATCGGCCATGGTGTAGACAAGGGTTGTCGCATATTTATTCCTTTGTTGGTAATTGGGGACCTTACAGACAGTTCTATATAAATGTAATTATAATGTTGGTCGTTTAAAGGTTCTACAAACTGAAACAAGAGTCTCAACTCAGGAAGTTATCTACAGAAATTGTTGAAATTTGACAGGCTTTTTCTTTTTACTAATTTAAATAATGCATATATATTTCATACAGATCAGATAATCAATTTGGTCAAACGTTCACAAGGTTCACAATCGCCATAACTCTAGAAATTATTGACGGAAATTGCTGAAATTCAATAGACCTGTTTCACAAATTATGCATATAAATTTCATATCGTATGATAACTTTCATCAATTGCGCATTAACAAGGTTAAACAAAGTGGGACAAAGTGAAACAAGGGCCATAACTCTAGACACAATAAACAGAAATTGCTGAAATTCAATAGGCCTCTTTGTTTCACTAATGTAAATAATGCATATACATTTCACAAAAATCGGATGATAAGTTTTGGCGTAATAGAATTCACAAGGTTCAACAAATTGAAACAAGGGCTTTTACGTACACCCCAAATTGAAACAAGGGCTTTTACGTGCACCCCAATGTGTACATGAGACCTCAGGTTTTCGTCACATCCTAACGACTTCTTCATACTAATTTAAAAGATAGGTTGCCAGGCAACGAAACATACGCCCACAGCAGCTAAATCGTCCGGGCAGTCAACCAGAATTGTTGCATATTTTACTTTTTTTCGGTAATGAAACATTTATAATACACTAAAATCTGATTAAAAGTAACAACTCATTATGTAATTATCAGAAAATCATTTGAATTTGTATGGCTTTGATAAAGTTCTCCTCCATGCTGTTCAAGTTATCTAAATTCATTGAAATTCAATATACTTCTTCGTCTCATGACAAATTTAAGGTCAATCGGCTATTAACTTTAGCCTCTAGAGCGTCCACAAGATTTTTTGAAGTGATCAAGGGACATAACTCTGACAGTAATTATCGGAAATCGCTGAAAGTCAATAGGCGTCTTCGTCTCATGACCTTAAACACTGTGTATAAATTTAAAGTCAATCGGCTATTAACTTTAGCCTCTAGAGCGTCCACAAGATTTTTTGAAGTGATCAAGGGCCATAACTCTGACAGTAATTTTTCGGAAATGGCTGAAAATCAACAGGCTTCTTCGTCTCATGACCTTAAATTTAAAGTCAATCGGTTATTAACTTTAGCCTCTAGAGCGTTCACAAGATTTTTTGAAGTGATCAAGGGCCATAACTCTGACAGTAATTATTGGAAATAGGTGAAAATCAATAGGCTTGTTCATCTTATGACCTTTAACTCTGTGTATAAATTTAAAGTCAATCGGTTATTAACTTAGCCTCTAGAGCGTCCACAAGATTTTTTGAAGTGATCAAGGGCCATAACTCTTACAGTAATTTTTCGGAAATGGTTGAAAATCAATAGGCTTCTTCGTCTCATGACCTTAAACCCTGTGTATAAATTTAAAGTCAATCGGTTATTAACTTTAGCCTCTAGAGTGTCCACAAGATTTTTTCCAGTGATCAAGGGCCATAACTCTGAAAATCAATAGGCTTCTTCTCATGACCTTAGACACTGTGTATAAATTTAAAGTCAATTGGATATTAACTTTAGTCTCTAGAGCTTGTGAACGCCGGCCGGACGGACCATATTTCAATGTGGGCGTATAAAAATCGGATGATAAGTTTTGGCCTAATAGAATTCACAAGGTTCAATAAATTGAAAATGAGTTGCAGGTTGCGTACGATGTATTAATTCATGACGCATTAATAATAAAATATTAGGAAGAAAGGAATATGGTCCGGACATAAATTGGTCCGGACGTCTCGATATTTTTTTTATATTTTATGTGTTCGCCTTCTTGCGTACGGCAAATTACGGTCCCTTTTTAAATGCAACTCACGCATGACTGTGGAACGCAGTATAGACCTGGACCATTCTTTAATAAATATAAAAGACGCACAGAAGGAACGTTGATCTTCTATAAGAAGTCTACGCCTCACTCTGTGTTTAAAGACCTACCTTATACAAAGACCGACTTTCGCGAAACACACGGTCGAACGAGAAATCGCACGGTACAAAAAGATTTCCTATCAAAGTTGATATTTAACACCTACGTGTCAGATAAGGCCTGTTGGCCCAAGATAAATCACCTTTGTTGCAGTTATAACACGGCTTCGAGAAAACTCACCAAGCATAGAATACACACCTTGTCAGTCGTTTTTAACCCGTCCATTAATTAACACACCCAGTACAGAAAACACACTGTCGCACAGATTTTCACTCCTAGCGATAATTAACTCACCCTTAGTCAATTTCTCACCCCTGTTAATTAACACACCGTATCCGCAGATTTAACATCTTTCTATTAGATATCTCGCATTAATTAGAATTTTACCCAGTTACGTTTAAAACACACCAGACTCGGCGTTTCCCTACCCAATCCGTACAAAACACACGATAGCTACTTCTTAGTGTCAAGGTTGTGGACCCTGTAGAGGTCACCATTTTAATTAGATTTTGATGAAACTTAAAATGCATGGTTATAACCCAAAGATCTTGGTTCCATTCTATATTTGCGCATATCGGATCGTCACTTCCTGAATTATGGCCCCCGATTAAATGCAAAATCGCCTTTGTTTAGCTTGTGGTCCCTTTGGAGGTCATAATTATTATCCGATTTAAAAAACCTTTTGATTATATCACCATTATACACTAAGAAAGTTTGAGTTTGAATTTCGGGCAAATCGGACCAAAATTGCCCTACAAAATGGCCGCCGTTTGTACGCGAATACTGTTAAAAAATGGTATATCAAGGTTTTGGACCCTGTAGAGGTCACAATTTTAATTCAATTTTAATGAAACCTTGAAATGCATGGTTATAACCCACAGATCTTGAATCCTGTTGATATTTGCGCATATTGAATCGTAACTTCCTGAATTATGGCCCCTGATTATATGCAAAATCGTCCTTGTTTAGCTTGTGGTCCCTCTGGAGGTCACAATTATTATCCAATTAAAAAAAACGTTTGACTATCACCATTACGCCCTAAGGAAGGTTGAGTTCGAATTTCTAGTATATTGACCATAATTGTCAGACAAAATGGCCGCCGTTTGTACGCGAACAGTGTAAAAATATGGCATATTAAAGTTGTGGGCCCTGTAGAGGTCACAATTGTAATTCGATTTTAATGAAACTTGAAATGCATGTTTATAACCTAAAGATCTTGATTCTTTTCGATATTTGCGCATATCAAATTGTAACTTAATGAATTATGGCCTTTGATTGTAGGAAAAATCACTTTCGGTATTGCTTGTCCTCTATCCATCTCTCGAAAATGTGGGTGTATCCTGCCTGGCAGTGCCAGCTTACTATCTTTTATTTGGTAAAAAAAATTTGTTTGGAGCAATATTGTCAACAAAAGGTATTGGTACTCCATTTGAAACCCAGTCTAAAATTAATGGCTGAACAGTTTTTTCTTCCCAATGTGCAACTGAAAACCCCCAGGCCATCAGTGCAAGTAAACTGTTTAATAAAACATACATATATAAATACACCTAATACTATAAAATTTAACAAACAATGTAATAAAATAATGCACAAAGTAGACAAATATAATACAAAATATACCCTGCAGGCTAATCAGCCTCTCCACTGTTATTTGAATTGTTATTAATATATCTAGGTGAATTATCAAATCGTCCTCTTCCAAAGGCTGGTGAATTTTGTCTATAATCTTTGAAATTTTTTCGTGATTGAAATCTATTTAAAGGACCTCCACGATATCCTGCATGTTGATAACTGCCATATCGTGATGAATGAGAATTTGATAGTGAATTCATAAGACTTGAAGATTTAACAAATAAAGTTGAATATTCTTCTTGTAGATAAGATAAACCACCTTTCTGAATATCTAGCAAATCATGCAATACCGCATTGGTCACATATTCCTGCTTATTTACAGCATACAACACTTTTACCGTTGTTTCAAGATATCCTAAATACTTTTGTATAATATTTAGTACAGGAAACTCAGCTCCCTTTATACCCGTACGTTCTACATTAAATGTATCTTTGGGAATTCTCACATGTTGAACCGACTTTTTTATTTCCGAATAGGACAACTGGAGATCCCTTGAATCTGCTGTTAAACCAGCCGAATTATTGTCAATTTCTGATTCAAGGGGTTTGACTAGGCCTTTATTGTTTACAACTTGGCTGCTCTCGGCATGCGCACTCTGACAACCGTCAGTATCATTTTCTGCATAATATTTTTGCTTTCTTTCTAAACTCTGTAATCTTGTAAGATTCTCTTTTACTTGGACTGTCAAACTTTCAATGGGTGTTTTCTCGTCGTCTGACATTATTTAGTTGCGTTAGTTGCCTCAAAATATTGAAGCTAAACTTAATTTGTTTTTAAGCGAGGCGTCTGGCACACCATTACCGCCATAGGCAAGATAAAGAGTGACCTAATTGTTTCATATTATATAAAACATGAAACGAAGAATAATATGAAACGAAATATTATTAAGGTACTTTTAAGTACAGTTCGAAGATGAACATTTTACCCTGAGCAATTTGATTAGTTGAACATTTGGGACACAATAACTTTTAGTTCTAATTAAGTGCGAGTGAGGACACTTGGTGTACAGTTTAATCACACCAATACCTAGACTAAGTTCGATAATGAACATTTTCTGCTTAGGGTAAACTGAGCGATAAGCAATTTGATTGGTCGAGTCTTTAGAAGACGATAACTGTCCGTCGATTTGAGGTGAAATGTTCAAACCTAGTTTAGGCGTTTATTAGGTGAATGCCTTGATAAATTTGAGGATGCACATTTTCTGCTACGAGTAATTACGCATAGATAAACAATTTGATTGGTTCTTTCTTTAGTACATAACAATTTTGGTTGTAATTGAGTGAGAGTGATGAAACTTAGTGTATAGTTTCATCACATCAAAACTTTGACTAAGTTTTTATACGCCAACATTTTCACGTGAACGTATTATGCCTTCGTCCGGACGTCCACAATTATTTGTGGACTCTCTACAGGTCATAATTCTTATTCAATTTTTACGGGTTATCCCCAAAAGATCTCGACTGCTTTTGATATTGGAATGTATCAGATCAAAACTTCATTGATTATGGCCCCTGATTGTACAAAAAATCCTGTTTTTAGGCTTGTGGATTTTGAACCGATTGGGATGAAACTTGATATGCATATTTTTAACCCAAAGATCTTGGTTACTTTCGATATTTAATAATAATGATAATAATAATGAATTTATATAGCGCTTCGTATCCAAAAGTTTGCTAACTGGCGCTGAGTTAAGTTAGTCTGTCACATTTACTACAGATTCCCATCATCTGCATTGAATAGATGTGTATTTTAAGAGTATTTTGTAATTAATGCGTTGATTGATAGGAAGCCAGTGTAAATCTTTCAGTATTGGTGTGATGTGCTCATATGGTTTGGTTCTGGTTATAATACGGGCAGCAGTATTTTGAATTTTTTGAAGGCGTTGTAGAGTTGATACAGGGATGCCAAACAGTAACGAATTGCAGTAGTCCAGTCGAGGCGTGATCAGAGCATTTACTATGGTTTGAGTTGTATCTATATCTAAGTATTTTCGAACTTTGTTGATTCTGTAGAGATAATAGAAGGAAGATTTGCAGATTGAAGAAATATGTTGTGTCATGTCCATAGTATTGTTAAATATTACACCATGGTTTCTAGCTGAATCTGAAGATGTTATATTATCGTTTCCTACAAGAAGAGTGCTGTTTAGTAGTGATGCAGTGACTTTCTTTGAACCAAGAGTCAAAAATTCAGTTTTGTCTGTGTTTAATTTTAAAATTTTTTCACACATATATTCTCTTATTCTGAATGATACTTGAAGGTCCTGCTACATACAATTGGGTATCATCAGCAAACAAGTGAAAATTGATGTCAAACTGCCTAATAATATCTCCTAGTGGAATAATGTAGACCGAAAACAAGGGTGGACCAAGAACCGAGCCCTGGGAACGCCATATCGCAGACGGCTTGGCTTAGATTTGCTATTCTGTACACATTCTACTTTACTTCTGTTCGATAGATATGACTGTATCAGGTTTACAGCCGGATCTGACAGAAACAATTTGTATTTGAGACGATGTAGAAGGATGCTATGGTCTATTGTGTCAAACGCTGCAGATAAATCTAGCAGCACAAACAAAACAGTATGCTTCTTATCCATAACCTGGAACACGTCATTGTGCACGCATGTTAATGCAGTTTTGGTACTATGTCCTTCTCTGTAGGCTGACTGAAATGGTTCAAGTAGGTTACAACGTTTTAAATGTTCCTTGAGTTGAGCGGAGATAATCCTTTCCAGCAGTTTAGAAGTAAAATAGAGATTCGAAACCGGTCGATAATTTTTAAAATTGTTACGATCAAATTGAGGAAATGTTCCAGTTGTCAATGACAGTTTAGGCAGCAGTAATGGTGCAAAACAAGACACACACTTTTTAAGAATCCAAGTTGAAACTGTATCTAGTGCACATGACTTTGTTGGTGCCGCAGTGATTAACTAGGTAACATGTTCAAGGGAAACAGTTTTAAAATAAGATGTGTTAGTTGGTTCAGAGACCGGGCTAATAGTTTTTGAGATGGCAGATGATGGAGTAAATAGGTCTCGAATTTTTTGAATTTTAGAATCAAAGTATTCCGAGAATAATTCAGGCAGGTCATCTTCTTTATGACTTGCTTGGAGGATATCAGTAGTGCCTTCATTTGATAGCTCTTTGAAGACACTGAATAGCACCTTTTAGTTACCATTGTTACTGATTAATTCCTTTAAATGTTGTATTTTAGCTTTACTAATGTTTTTATTGTATTGGTTACGTTTCCAAGTCTTCTCGGCTTTCCTACACCCTTGTTTTGCATTTTGGAGATCGTCTGTAAACCATTTGGTATCAGGCCTAACAATAATTGATTGTTATTTCAAAGGTGCATGAACATCAAGTACACTTTGAATGGAATTGTTTAGAAAAGACCACTTATCAGTAAGTGTCTTTAATCTGATCAGAACTTTGTGCAGAATTAATTGCAAAACAATTTTTGTAAACTAATGCCAATCCCCCATTTGACGATGATTTTCGATTTTTAGTAATTATATTATAATATTTGCACCCATGTAACGAAACTTCCTGAATTATGGCCCCTGATTGTCTGAAAAATTGCCTATGGTCCCTCTGGACAATTATTATCTGATTTAAAACAACGTTTGATTATATCACCTTTGCACCCTAAGGAAGGTTGAGTTCGAATTTTGTGAAAATGGCCTCCGTTTGTACATGAATAGTGTAAAAATATGGTATATCAATGTTGTGGACCCTGTAGAGGTCACAATTTTAATTCAATTTTGATGAAACTTGAAATGCATGGTTATTACCCAAAGATCTTGGTTCCTTTCGATATTTGCGAATATTGGATCGTAACTTCCTACATTATGGCCAATGATTATACGCAAAATCGCCGTTGTTTAGCTTGTGGTCCCTCTGGAGGTCACGATTATTATCTGATTTAAAAAAATGTTTGACTATATCACCGTAACATCCTACAGAATATCAAAGCTGTGGACCCTGTTGAGGTCACAATTTTTAATTCGATTTTAATGAAACTTGAAACGCATGTTTATAACCTAAAGATCTTGATTCTATTTGATATTTGCGCATATCAAATTGTAGGAAAAATCACTTTTGGTATTGCTTGTTCCTTATCTCTCGAAAATGTCGGCGTATCCTTCCTGGCAGTCACGGTAACAGGCATAGTTGTTACTAATGATCTCTGGGTGCTTATTACCTGGCCTATGTATCACTAAATTCATGAGGCCATCAAAAATGGTTAAATGTATTCACTATTCAGGGAAACTCGTGAGAAATATATGTGTTGTCAGTAGTGGCTTAAACCCGTCAGTACTTGCATCGTATGTCAGTATTACTATAAATGGTCACTAATGATCAACTGGTTATTATTCCTTACTTGTGTCAGTATGTAAAGATAACGTGACTATTTAAACAAACGTGAGTTAAGCCGACTATATCACTAGTCGGGTGCGTGCGGGAGAAATTAAGAAAAGCGTGACTATTTATGAAAACGCCACTAATGAGATCCCGTCACTATCTGAGTGAAGCCGCCAGTTATCTTTGATGTGCGTCAGTAACTGGAACCGACGCCAGTAGAGCGTGAAATAGTTAACTATATACATTTCTAGTGAGTATTGCTACTATACGTGATTAAGAGCGTGTCCGCGAGAGCACCATGCAGAGGGTGATAATTAGGGCTGCAACGATTCATCGATGAATCGATGAACCGCGATGTTTAAAAAATCCACGATGCACGATATAAACAATGGTCGCATCGCGATTCGTTATCCAAATAATAATTTTACATAAATAGACTGATATTCTGACAGGCCTTGCTTTTTTAGGTGCGCGCTCGCGCATCTAAATTTCATGTCAGGCGTGTTCACATTCACGCTCCTTTTGAATCCGAGAGCCCTCAAAAAACAATGAAATCATTGAATTGAATCTCGATCATGTGTCGTCATTTATGACTTGTTGATATAAGCAGCCCATACATTCGGAATTCTTCGGTTACCGCTGGCTGAATAACTGGGCCGCTTATGTCAATATCAAGTAATATGACCGATCGCCTCTCGCTGCAGCAACATGCGATATGGCTGCACAGATGAATTATTATGTTTATTCGGTAAATCACGGACCTTATAAAGGATAAATTTTGTTTCCATGAATGATAATTGTGTCATCTTCTTGGTGAAAATACCTTGACAACTTCATATCTCATCTAAACTCGCCTACAGAGATCTCTTTCGTCGCAGCAAAAATGGCTGCATTTTTATTGTTTTAGACTTGTAATGAATACACCAAATTGAAGTCGCACGATCGACAAAAGCAATATTGAGTTGAATGAGATCCAAATCCCCCTTAACATAAGTCACATAAAAAGTATGGAATTTTTAGGATTTTCTGTTAAGAATGACAGCAAATAAATCCGGTCAGTTGACCTAGCTAGAAAACACCACATTTATATAAAGTAAATCATACAAGCAGACCTTTGAATTTTCACAGAGAAAGACTGTCAAAATTTAACAGCATATTTAATATTTATTTTCTATATCGCAATACAAATCGTATCGTAGGCAATGAATCATGATGCGCATCGTATCGTGACCTGGCGTATCGTTGCAGCCCTAGTGATAATCCTTGCGTCAGGGATTTGGACCAAATTTTTTCTGTGAGATGGTTTAGTACCCAGATACATCCGCACAAAATATTATATTGATTCAGTTGATACCAACCTGGCAAATTGGAAAAATATGTTTTTAATAGAAAAATACTCAAAAATGGGCTAATTTGGAACTAAATTTGTATGATCTGTTATTTGTAAAATATTTGATTTGGACAGACGAAATTTTGGGCATTAGTAGGACTACCCAGGCTCCTCCCACACACAGAGTTTTAAATTTCTACTGCCAATGATATCTTGGTACTAGCCAGATACGCAACTCGCTCTTAAAATTTAATTTAATGAAAACCAAAGTTTGAGAGGCTATAGTACGTTCTTGGCGGGGACTAGGACCAAAGTTGAAGGTTACCCAAAACCAGCAACCTTCCTACTAACAATATAAAAAATAAAAATGACCGGAACAGGCATAATAAAAAAAGCAGAAATAAATTAAAACCCCCCAAAACTGGGATAAAATGTCCTGATTGTCAATATCCCACATGAAGAAAATGTATGTACATCTTTACAAATTTAATATATTCCATTTAATCATTAGCAAGTATGATTGAGAATTGAGAGGGAGAAAAAAATGGGTTTAACGTCCACTGGACACAAACTAGGTCATTTGGGGACGAACCTATGGTGATGCACATGTTTGGTCATCTTTACAAAGTTTATATTATCCATTCAGTCATCATCTAGGATGATTTTGACCTGAGAGAGAAACGGGGTATAAGGTCCACTCGACACAAACTAGGCAATTTTGGGACTAACATATGATAAGTTTTACAATAATTTGCATGCACGAAAAGAGAGAATCCGTGAGATTGGATATTTACAAAGAAAAAATCTAATATGATATAGTAATGAAATTAAACATAATATAAGGAAGTGAACACTTCTGCTCAAATATAGGTAAATGCCGGATGTTGGCATATGTAGTCAGAATTATCCTTGATTGTCTGGAGTGACACCGCTAAATAATAAATGATTCTTCATGAGGTTCTTCTTACATGAGAATGTGGATAATAGATATATCAAGTTTATGATAGCCGATAGCCGTGACAGCTCATAAATCTATACGATGATCTGCCCCTAAGTACAGATCTTACCATGGACAGACAACGTCCACGAAGCCTTTAGAATTCTGTGCCGTGGCAAAAAGCAGACCTGACAATCGTGACTAAAATAACATTACCCCCCCCCCCCCTCATGCAATTACCAGTGTTAAGTTAAAAAGCAAAAAAAACAACAGAAATCAATTCATAATAGTTCTATTAATCTTGCTAATCTTTTTTTCAACCTATACATAGATATACTACTGGTGATTGGGGGTGTAAATATACCAAAGGATTGTCTTGTGTACTTCGGACTGCGAACACGCCCATGTGAATCCGAAAAAAAAACATGTTGAGTTTTCGTTAAAAGCAAACCTACTAAAACACCCTTTTAATTTTTACTTCTGTACAATTGTTCATCATTCGGGACATTATTATACCTGAACTCTATTTTCATAATTTTAGAATCTTTCATACTAACGGGAATTTGGTTTATTAAAGTAAAACACAAAGGCTTACAAAACTACGAAAATATTGAAATCATTCATTTCACAATTTTCAACTGCTGCATTTGGAAATTTCAAAGTTCTAAACTGGAGAAATTTGTCACTACCGTATAGAAATACTTATTATTTGAAAAATTAACGTGTAACTATAAGAATACAGTAAAATCTAATGAGGAGTTCGAGAAATTACTCTGTATAAAATCCCGCAATGTCTAGAATCACTTCGCTTGGTTTACCGTTGGCTATCTATCTTTATACAGGCCATGATCATCTTTATACAGGCCGTGATCTTACTAATCGTGGTCTGATCACTGCAAAATTATGCATGATTTATGACCTTCCCAACAGCTATCCAGCGAACGAAAACGTTATGATTTTGTACCAAAGTACCCTTTTTGACAGGCATGTTCAAATAACGAAATATATAGTAGTTTTAAGTAATGGTTATGATCAGTGGTCATTTAGAAATAATCGTTGGTCATTGGTTAAAAAGCGCTGCTTTGGTTAGATTGTGCTGATATAAAAGCTTGCCATGCCAGCCCATACACCTCCCTGCTAGTAACTACAGAATACAAATGAGAATAATAGTTGTCTGATTCTGCAAAATTGTACACCAGTAATTTTACGCCCCCTCCCTACGATGATCGTGAACGTCCGATTTTGTTACAAAAACTTTATGATTTTTACCAAAATAACATATTTGGTACGAGGAACGCTCAAATAACAAAAAAAGTACTAATGTTGATAATCGATGGTCATTGTTACTCTTTAAGATAGTCGTCGATCATCAGTAAAAGAAAAATTGCATGGAAAATACTGATTTTTACACATTTTCAAAATATTGTAGCATACTAGTGGGTTTAGTTCCGGTCAATTTGTTTCTTCTGACATATACTTGAACAAATGCCCTTCATAACCGCACCCAGCAGTTCTAGGTCAGACCCGCCAAGAAGCCGCTACATGCGTTTTAGGATGACACAGTTTTCAACATACGTAAAATGACCACTTTAAGATAACTCACAGAAAATTCCACACGATCCATTTATTCCCAAACGACTGTAGGATTTTAAGTCGACCACTTGGCCTATCATACCTGACCAATATCAAAATTTTACGATCACGCCAATTCGAGGAGGAGCGTTTTGAAATTTGGGCAAAAAAATGGTCGAAATATGGCCAATTTTGACCCAAAACAACAATTTCCAGCTATACCGGAAGTTGTCATTAGATTTTTTTTTCACTGCATTGCATGACTTCTGTTGCCTAGGGGTCCCCATAGACCAAGTATGATTGAAATTTGTTGACCCCCGGGGTTATCATTTTTTTCAATTTTTGCATGGTCCTCTCGCAGACGCGTTCTTAATTAGTATCAGTTAAATTGTAACTTGAAGGACAGCAACTGGAGTATTTGTCGTCGATTTCGACTACCGCCGTAGATGGCAGAACGTATATGTCCGTGATATAACACACCAAAGAAGACTTGCTGTGTTCAGTAACTGGACCAGACGCCAGTAGAGCGTGAAATCGTTAACTATATAGATTTTTAGTGAATATTGTTACTATACGTGATTATTATAAACATGTATTAATTATACTGAATAAATGAATTATTATTTATTAATATTCTCGAATCGGAGGAAATCTTTTAAACAATTATGGATGGTAGTGAATAAAGGGACTATTTTTCAGTGATTTCGATTATCGCCGCAAAAGACACCGAAGATTGTTAGATATATCAATCTAAAATACCTTCATATTTAAATATGAATTTAAATGCACATTGGCAAGGTTTGATTCGTCACACTATTTGTGCCCGTTCTTATAACGGGTTTCCCATGCAGAAACGGCGCAATGTGCATTGTTATTTAATTTACAATTTATATTTATTCTCGGTACATTTTACATTCGGATTGACACATATTTTGGCACAGGCGGCACTTTGATATCTGTATAGTAGCAATACGCACTAGAAATGTATATAGTTAACTATTTCACGCTCTACTGGCGTCGGTTCCAGTTACTGACGCACATCAAAGATAACTGGCGGCTTCACTCAGATAGTGACGGGATCTCATTAGTGGCTTTTTCATAAATAGTCACGCTTTTCTTAATTTCTCCCGCACGCACCCGACTAGTGATATAGTCGGCTTAACTCACGTTTGTTTAATTTTTAAATAGTCACGTTATCTTTACATACTGACACAAGTAAGGAATAATAACCAGTTGATCATTAGTGACCATTTATAGGAATAATGACGTACGATGCAAGTACTGACGGGTTTAAGCCACTACTGACAACACATATATTTCTCACGAGTTTCCCTGAATAGTGAATACATTTAACCATTTTTGATGGCCTAATGGATTTAGTGATACATAGGCCAGGTAATAAGCACCCAGAGATCATTAGTACTCACTATACATCTAGCAGTGAGTACCAGCCTATCTTTACCTTCAGTTTTGACCTTGTGGGAAAGGTTAAAATTCTGAAAAAGTTGGATAATAAAATTTCAATCACCCTACTATAATATACATTAAAGTCCATCTTGTGTATTTGATGGCTTATATTAATTGGCCCTTGAAATCTGTGCGGTGATGAAGTTATAATGGCTATTATGAAAATTTCACGTTGATTTTAAAATAGCTTCTAAATGACCTTTACTCCTCAAATGGGTCCATTTAGAGTGACTTTGTGTGTAGATTACAAATATGTAATCATTGTATTGTTCTAATTTTATTTTCCCACCAAAAATGAGGACAAAATGGTTAATACCCTAGAGGAATTGGAATAATGGGTTTTGACAATCAGATTAAAATTATTTCTGAAAAACTTATGCCCCTCATATTTGTCATTTTGGAACAACTGATGATGTAGAATAAGAATATAGACTCATTTTGGCTACAAGTAGTATCAAAGATAACTGGCGGCTTCACTCAGATAGTGACGGGATCTCATTAGTGGCGTTTTCATAAATAGTCACGCTTTTCTTAATTTCTCCCGCACGCACCCGACTAGTGATTTAGTCGGCTTAACTCGCGTTTGTTTAATTTTTATACGCCCACATTGAAATGTGGTCGTATATTGCCGTCGCCCCGGTCCGTCCGTCGGTCCGTCCGTCCGTCCGGCGGTCCGGCGTCCACAATTGTTTGTGGACGCTCTAGAGGCCAAAGTTAATATTCGATTGACTTTAAATTCATACAGAGTGTTTAAGGTCATGAGACGAAGAAGCCTATTGATTTTCAGGGATTTCCGACAATAACTATCAGAGTTATGGCCCTTGATCACTTAAAAAAATCTTGTGGACGCTCTAGAGGCCAAAGTTAATAATCGATTGACTTTAAATTTATACACAGTGTTTAAGGTCATGAGACGAAGAAGCCTATTGATTTTCAGCGATTTCCGATAATAACTGTCAGAGTTATGGCCCTTGATCACTTAAAAAAATCTTGTGGAGGCTCTAGAGGCTAAAGTTAATAACCGATTGACTTTAAATTTATACACAGTGTTTTAGGTTATAAAATGAAGAAGCCTATTGATTTTCAGCAATTTCTGATAATTACTGTCAGAGTTATGGCCCCTTATCACTTAAAAAAATCTTGTGGACGCTCCAGAGGCTAAAGTTAATAACCGATTGACTTAAGATTTATACATAGTGTTTAAGGTCATTAAACGAAGAAGCTTATTGATTTTCAGCAATTTCCAATATTTACTGTCAGAGTTATGGCCCTTGATCACTTCAAAAAATCTTGTGGATGCTCTAGAGGCCAAAGTTAATATCCGATTGATTTAAAATTTATACACAGTGTTTAAGGTCATGAGACGAAGAGGCCTATTGATTTTCAGCATTTCCGATAATTACTGAGTTATGGCCCTTGATCACTTTCAAAAAATCTTGTTGACGCTCTAGAGGCTAAAGTTAATAACCGATTGACTTTAAATTTATACACAGTGTTTAAGGTCATGAGACGAACAAGTATATTGAGTTTTAATGAATTTAGATAACTTGAACAGCATGGAGGAGAACTTTATCATAGCCAAACAAACTCCCTTGATTTTCTGATAATTACATAATGAGATAAGTTGTTACTTTTAATCAGATTTTAGTGTATTATAAATGTTTCATTACCAAAAAAAGTAAAATATGCGACAACTCTTGTTGACTGCCCGGACGATTTAGCTGCTGTGGGCGTATGTTTCGTTGCCTGGCAACCTATGTTTAAATAGTCACGTTATCTTTACATACTGACACAAGTAAGGAATAATAACCAGTTGATCATTAGTGACCATTTATAGGAATACTGACGTACGATGCAAGTACTGACGGGTTTAACCCTTCCTTGTCGGCAACGTTTTTGACCGCTGGTAGCGTCTTCCGACAAATGTCGGGAAATTAGAATGCATGGTTCAGTGACCTTGTATCACGTAAAATCTAACTCGGGAGTGTGTAACTAGAGTTAGTATTACTAGCGACCGAATATAGCCAACATCCGGGTCATACACAACCAAAACATTCGACTAAAATATCAACAAATACTACGCATTTCAACACGCCCTAGATTTCATTTTCAACGGCTCAGATGCCGAAAATGGAGGGCCCGATAGCTTTGGCAGTGAATACGATATACCGACAAACGACATATCTCCCGAAAGCTCAGAAAATGAGGCGTTTGATGACATAGCTGACAATGTACCTGGACCGATGCAAGTTGATCAGCCGGCCTGTAGCTTCCCCGCCTACCTTCGCTGCCCCCCCCCCCCCAAGATGAGGTTAGTTTTGGCGATGATCCAACATGTCCCATAACATTTTTTTATATTTCTCTCTGTTCACAATGAGATAGTTATATATTTTGTTCAAAAAACAATTTAGAAGTTTATTGATGACAAAATAAATGTTTTTTGTAAGTCTTTGTGCGAAAAAAAAAATTCTCAAAAAATCTGTCTTTAATTAGTTATCACACAATTATTTTTTAAATATTTGATGTTATCCCCCCTTTTTTGGTGGTAAAATATTGGAAACATGTTAGGCCCCATATTCTATACAATTGGCACTATTTTTATATATATTTTATAGCCTACAGCACTTGATTATCTTGAAAATATGATATTTTCAAAAAGTGGTGGCCATCTTGGATTACCTGGTTACCATGGCAACTTGGTAGATGTAGGTCAAAACTTGCCAAGTACAACCTGAGATAGTAATAAGTAGTTCTTGAAAATTTGAAAGTTCTATATTCATTAGTTACTTAGCTGGACTAATTTTAATAATGCATACAGTATTTGGCACGTTTTGCCTAAAAATATTGCGCTACCTCAGTGAATATTTATGCGCTAAGGAAGGGTTAAGCCACTACTGACAACACATATATTTCTCACGAATTTCCCTGAATAGTGAATACATTTAACCATTTTTGATGGCCTCATGGATTTAGTGATACATAGGCCAGGTAATAAGCACCCAGAGATCATTAGTACTCACTATACATCTAGCAGTGAGTGCCAGCCTATCTTTACCTTCAGTTTTGACCTTGTGGGACAGGTTAATATCTGAAAAAGTTGGATAATAAAATTTCAATCACCCTACTATAATATACATTAAAGTCCATCTTGTGTATTTGATGGCTTATATTAATTGGCCCTTGAAATCTGTGCGGTGATGAAGTTATAATGGCTATTATGAAAATTTCCTGTTGATTTTAAAATAGCTTCTAAATGACCTTTACTCCTCAAATGGGTCCATTTAGAGTGACTTTGTGTGTAGATTACAAATATGTAATCATTGTATTGTACTCATTTTATTTTCCCACCAAAATGAGGACAAAATGGTTAATACACTAGAGGAATTGGAATAATGGGTTTTGACAATCAGATTAAAATTATTTCTGAAAAACTTATGCCTCTCATATTTGTCATTTTGGAACAACTGATGATGTAGAATAAGAATATAGACTCATTTTGGCTACAAGTAGTATCATGTCAATTTGATTTTGCTTTAAAAAAACTGTAGAAAACTTGTTTTGTCTGTTTATAAAGTTGAAGTATAGTAATGTTATTACAATATTGCTGAACACAACAGGCCGCAATTCTTAAAAATTGAAACTTTGCACACTTATTCCTTCTACCCTAAGGATCTTTTCTATTGTTTTGGTGCATGCAAATCCCGGGTAAGAACCACACCCATTTTTATACGCCCACATTGAAGTGTGGTCGGATATTGTCGTAGACCCCATCCGGCAAGCCAGCGTCAACAATTTCTTGTGGAACCTCTTGAGGCTAAATTTAATATATGATTGTTTTTAAATTTATACAAGATCATGAAACGAAGAAACCTATTGATCATTTCAAAATATCTTGTGGACGCTCTAGAGGCCAAAGTTTAACATCCGATTGACTAAATTTATACACAGTGTTCAAGGCCATGAGACAAAAAGGCCTTTTGATTTTCGGCAATTTCCGATAAATACTGTCATAGTAATGGCCGTTGATCACTTCAGAATATCTTGAGGACACTCGAAGAGGCTAAAGTTATCATCCAATTGACTTACACAGAGTTTAAGGTTTTGAGATGAACAAGTATATTGAATTTCAATGCATTAACTTGAACAGCTAAATCCATGATATTTAATGTTTCGTACTAAACGTTAGCATGGAGGATAACTTTTTCAAAGCAAAACAAATGCTGAAGGCAGCTCCACACGAGCTCTGTTTGGTTTTGAAATTGTCCATGTAATCTATAGGATCAAGACCTTCTAACTTTTATCCGCACAAATTTTGTTACCTTCTGCAACAGCGTTTAAATTTATTTTAGCTGAAAATATTTTTGATTTCGAAATATTTGACTTTATATATTTATATTGACTACAATAGTGATTAGTGGAGCATGAAGATTTGGATTTCTATAATTAGCAGTTTACTTTACTCCAACTGTGTGATGATTACGGGTGAGAAAATTTCAACAGGTATCTCACTGCAGTACAGCAGAGATGAACTATTTCAACTGAAAGACAAAGTGACAGTGGCTGATAGCAATAAAATCTATCACAACATCAAAAATAGTTTCAAATCAGTGTTAAAATTTAAACCTACCAGAAGAAAGCTGAAGATTCCACGCTATCATAGAATTCCCAGTAGAATTACTAAACACCCAGAAATAGTAAGAATTGGCAAACCTAATTTTAATAATTTAATTCGCATTAAGAAAACTGATATTTGCACATCTATTTCATCTGATATTCATTTTTGCCTCATTAACGCCAGATCTGTCAGAAATAAGGCGACTGATTTAAACACGTTTATCTGTGATAACAAGTTTGACATTGTCGCTATTACTGAAACCTGGCTATCGGAGCTAGAGTCTACCAACTTCACTGTACTATATGAACTTGTACCACAAGGCTATTCAAAAAAATGCATATCCAGACGTAAGAGGAGTGGAGGCGTGGCTCTCATTTATAAGTCACAAATACCCGTTTCCTTACTAAATGTCAAGAAATTTGAGAGCTTTGAATATCTTGATGCTAACTTGACCATCACTAAGAAGTCTGTAGGCTGCATTTTAGTGTATCGCACCCCTGCTAAATTTGACAATGTGTTTTTCAGTGAATTATATGAGTACATTGAATTAATAAATGGATCTGTGTCCGAAAATTGCGAGCTTCTTATTTTAGGTGACTTTAACTTCCATTTGGACACTGTATCTAATATCTCTGCATCACGATTCAACAATCTAATTAACGTATTCTCACGTAAACAGCATGTGAATTGTTCCACTCATGGCCATACACTGGACCTCGTTTTAACAAGAGATGACAGTTCACTCCTTCGAAACCTCCACGTTGAGGATAAATTAATATCGGACCATTTTACTGTTATTTTCAACTTGCAGATCTCCAAACCAGCATATCTCACCAAAACAATCACTTTTAGAAAACTCAGGGATCTAAATAAAGATGTTTTCCTCGATGCACTCTCTGATATCCAGTTTCTGGATTCTGTTGATAAAAAGTTGAACAATACAACTCCATCTTAACCAATATATTAAATGAACTAGCTCCTGAAAAAACAAAAACGTTTAAAATTCGACCAAATTGTGAATGGTTTAACCCATTAGCACGCAGAACGTCCGTCAACGCCCGGGTGTTAATATTATTCACTGTATTAAAACTACTGCACTGATATCATTGATTAACGGCTCCTTTGATAGCTAAAACACATGCCGACATTCTCGAGGTGTGAAAACCGGGTCATTGTATTCGACTTTTCTTAGTAAACAAAGCGTGAACTTTGATACCGGAAGATAACGGTGACAAGTCATGTGACTAGCTAGCTGGGTTATACCCTCTGACCTTCATCACTAGTGACCTTTATTCTACTGTTTCAACATGGCAAGCTCTCGTGTCGTAAACGAATGAATGTTACGACTGCATTGGGTCTTTGATGGTATCGGATTCGGAATTTGAAGAAAGCAGTGGCGAGGAATCGGATGTTCATCCAGAGCCTTCGGATTTAAATCTCAGTGTAGTAGTTTTGATATTTACACCCAGGCGTTGACGGACGTTCAAAGGAAATATATACCTCTGTGCCCTAAAAACTACACACCATTGGAAAGATGAATTTATTTGCTATAAAATAACACTTGGTTGTAATGTATGATTTTCAATAGCTTTTTCATGGGGTAGTTGAATGAACAAAACAGGTCATTTATTACGTCATATGTATATTTTAAGCGTTTCATATAACGTAATCAATAATTTAACTTCTGGCAGCTAATGGGTTAACAGTGATATTTTAGATATCAAACGTCTCCGTAATAAAGCTGAGCATGTATGGCACGAATCAAATCTAACTGTCAACAAGGATATGTTCAAAAGTTAAATTAAACCACATGATTCAAGATGCTAAGAAAACATTCTATTCTGACAAAATCGATTATAGTCACAATAAACAATGGATATTTGGAAAATTACAAATTCTCTGTTGAATCCTTCTTATGGTAAAACTACACTTCCAAACACTGATTCATTGGAATGAATGAAATGGGGTTTAACGTCCTACTGTTATGCACTTAACCTGAGCTAATTGAAGACGGGCATACGCCATACAGTGTGCAATGAGGGAAATTTTGCCCGGGCAGCGGCGCTACGGCCTACTCTTATATCGAATTCCAACTGCCAAGGGATCTTTTACGTGCACTCCAATGTGTACACGGGACCTCGGTTTTTTGTCCCATCCGAACGACTAGGCAGCTGTCCTTGTCAGGCCCTCCTTCTGCATCACTGACAAGGGGAAATCACGTCGGAAAATCGAGATGAACTTTCTCTGCCAATGCAGGGATCGAACACTCGACCTCCAGGCTAGCGAACCAGCGCCTTATCCACTTAGCCACCGTGATCCCCCTGATTTATTGGAACAGTTATCTGAAAAAATGTTCCCACTATTTTAGTGATAAAATTCAGATGATCCGCTAGCATTTAGAAAGTCAAAGCAATACAACAGTAACCACTCGTTCATCAAAATCAATATTCAGCAGCTTTCGCCAGTATTCAAATGAAGAAGTATCAAAAGTTATATTAAAGTCGGCATCCAAATCCTGCTTGCTGGATCCAGTTATAACTAGTATTATTAGTTCTGCTATTGACGAAAATCCATTTCCAAATATATTTAAAGCAGCAGTTGTTTTTCCATTAATTAAAAAGCCGAATCTGGACAGGAATGTCAACAAAAACTATAGGCCAGTATCGAACCTCAGCTTCTTGTCGAAAAAATGGGAGCGGGTAATTGCTGCACAGTTAACATCGTATTTGGAAGAATTTCAAAGTGCGTACAGACAGTTTCATAGCACAGAAACAGCACTTGTGCGTGTTCACAATGATATAAATCTGTGTCTTGACAATCGTGAATGTGTTCTTTTGATCCTTCTCAACCTCTCAGCTGCATTCGATACTATAGACCACAATATTCTACTCAAATGATTGGATCTGGATTTTGGCATAACCGGCAATGCATTGAAACTTTTAGAATCTTACATCACTGATAGGAAACAGAGTGTTTCTGTGAATGGCATAGCATCGCCACAAAGATCCCTGACATATGGTGTTCCCCAAGGTTGCGTCCTCGGTCTTCTGCTATTTAGTTTATACACTAAACCACTGGGTGTTTTCGTTAGAAAATATGGTCTATCATTCCACTTTTATGCGGATGATACCCAACTTTATATTTCATTTAAACCTGTAAATAATGACATTGATACATTGAAGTTGAAGTTAGAGAAATGTATTTTAGAAATTAAATCCTTGATGACAGATAACTTTTTAAAACTCAATGACGAAAAAAATGAATTCATAGTTATCGGTTCAAAAACTAAATTACCTATTTGTAAAAATCTATCAATGTTGATAGCATTTCAATCAATTCTGTACATACAGTTAGAAATATAGGTGCATTATTTGATTCTAATATGTCTTTGGAAAGTCATGTCAACAATATTTGCAAATTAGGTTATCTAATTACTAGAACACTTATCAGTTGCCTTGTCATTTCTGGTCTTGATAATTTTAATTCTCTTTTATATAGTTTGTCTTTAAAACACATTAGTAAACTTCAAAAACTTCAAAATTGTGCTGCTAGAATGATAACAGGAGCCTCTTTTAGCAATCACATTACTCCTAGTCTTTTTAATTTGCACTGGTTGCCTGTCCATCTCAGAATTCAGTATAAGATTTTACTATTAACTTTTAAGTGTATCCATAATCTCTAGTCTTTTACGATTTTATACCCCATGTAGAAACTTACAGTCTGCAGCTGATTTATATCTTTTAGTCGAAAAAAATGCCAATATGGTGTCATATGGAGAAAAGGCTTTCTCAGTGGCTTCTCCTAAGTTGAGGAATAAGATCCCCTATTTTATCAGAAGCAGCATTTCATTATCTATTTTTAAAACTCGTTTATTGTTTTATATTTATATCATATTTATTTAGACTGCTTTTAGGCCTATGCTTTTTTTTAAAACTCGCTTATAGACAAATTTATTTGATATTGCTTTTAAATGATTTTTTTGTATCTTGTTTTATATTTATATCATTTTTATTTAGACTTCTTTTAGGCCTATGCTTACCTTTATGATATACAGTTACTTTTAAACATTGTATTTATGCCATTAATCATTTTTATACGCCCACATTGAAATGTGGTCGTATATTGGCGTCGCCCAGTCCGTCTGTACGTCCGTCCGTCTGTCTGTCCGTCCATCGTCCACAATTTCTTGTGAACACTCTACAGACTACATTTATCACCTGATTGTTTTGAAATTGATATATATTGTTTACATGAGTGAGATGAAGAAGCCTATTGATTTTCAGTGATTTCCGATAATTACTGTCAGAGTTATGGCCCTTGATCATTTCAAAAAATCTTGTGGACGCTCTAGAGGCCTAAGTTAATAACCGATTGACCTTAAATTTTTACACAGTGTTTGAGGTCATAAGATAAAGAAGCCTATTAATTTTAGCAATTTCCGATAATTACTTTCAGAGTTATGGCCCTTGATCACTTCAAAAAATCTTGTGGACGATCTAGAGGCTAAAGTTAATAACCGATTGACCTTAAATTTTTACACAGTGTTTGAGGTCATAAGATGAAGAAGCCTATTGATTTTCAGCAATTTCAGATAATTACTGTCAGAGTTATGGCCCATGATCACTTCAAAATATCTTGTGGACGCTCTAGGGGCTAAAGTTAACCCTTCCTGAGCTAACCACTTCTATCCATAGAGGGCTATGCAAATATTGAGTAAAAATCAAGCTTTAGACCCTGTTGTGAAAAACCATGCGAACCTTGAATATTAATGTGACCACAACTGTAAAATTGCAGATGTTTATCCATTATATATCACTTATGATCGTTGCAAATTTTTAGTTTAGATTTTATGGTTACTATGGTTACCAATGGGTTTCAAAATGGCTGCCATTTTATTGTCATAAATGAAATATTGGATATATTCATGCCATTAAAATTTTCAAGATGTGCAGGAATAAAGCTATATTGATTTTTAGCATGATATATATGACTTTTGTAAGAATAGTATAGGTTTTGGGGGGAAAGTCACTAAATTTTGATAATAATGTATTTTATCTAAAAATAATAAAACGAAAACGAGCAGTATTGACATTTTTGCGGTAGATACCACAAATATAAAAATCATCAAAAACGATTTTTTAATAACATTAAAATAAACATAAAATAAATATTTCGAAAATAACATAATATATACCAAAATATTCAAATTAAGATTGCCATGGTAACCAATTTGACCAAATCACATACGTCTATATGGCAGCGATCCACGTGTTGTTGTGAGTGCGTCCGCGACTGTATAAAAGCAGACGAAAAAATTTCGCCGGGCCTTCCTTTTTTGTATCGTTATTTTGTGACAAACATCCGAATTTCCATCAAAAGAACAACCCCAATTAATGAATTATCACTACCCGAATCCAAAATAGACGTGACGTCATCTGTATCGGAATTCATGGCTAAATTCAGCCGAAGTCTTTTTGTTGTGAAGGACGCCATTCCTCGGCTATTCTGACTATTGATGGTTGTTCCGTCAATAGAGGAACCTCCCTCATAATAAAAACTCGTGTTATACACCATCTAAGATTAAAACCATGCTTTTACGGGGGAGTAAGACAGGTTAAGTAAACTTTCCCGACTATAGTCGGGTCCCGCTCTGACAGACTATAAAATTATCCCGACTATAGTCGGGATTAGCTCAGTAAGGGTTAATAACTGATTGACCTTAATTTTATACACAGTGTTTAAGGTCATGAGACGAACAAGTATAGACTATTAAGTTTACATGAATTTTGGTAACTTGAACAGCACGGAGGAGAACTTTACCAAAGCCAAACAAATTCGAATGATTTTCTGATAATTACTTAATGAGTTGTTACTTTTAATCAGATTTTAGTGTAGGCTATTATAAATCTTTCATTACCGAAAAAAGTAAAATATGCGACAACTCTTGTTGACTGCCCGGACGATTTAGCTGCTGTGGGCGTATGTTTCGTTGCCTGGCAACCTATCTTATTGAAAAGCGCCCTTGAACATTTTATGAAAAGGGCGCTATATAAATCTATAGTAATTATAATAATAATGATAATTACTTAACTCATTGACCCCTAGAGCTAATTATGTAAATTACTGCTTAATCTCCTAAGCCAATTAACCAGACCATAGCCCCCAAGCCAATTAACCGGACTATAGCCCATATGTAGAAATTTACGGTCTGCAGCTGATTTATATCTTTTAGTTAAAACAAAATGCCAATATATATGGTGTCATATGGAGAAAAAGCTTTTTCAGTGGCTTCTCCTAAGTTGTGGAATAAGATCCCCTATTTTATCAGAAGCAGCATTTCATTTTCTATTTTTAAAACTCGCTTCAAGACGTATTTACTTATTATTGCTTTTATAAATTGTTTAGTATCTTGTTTTATATGTATATCATTTTTATTATACGCCCACATTTTCATGTGGACGTATTATGTCGTCGCCCCTGTCCGTCCGTCCGGACGTCCACAATTGTTTGTGGACTCTCTACAGGTCACAATTCTTGTCCGATTTTGACGAAACTTGAAATATAGGTTTATCCCCAAAAGATCTTGGCTGCTTTCGATATTGGCATGTATCGGATCAAAACTTCATGGATTATGGCCCCTGATTGTACGAAAAATCACGTTTTTAGCTTGTGGACCCTATAGAGGTCACAATTTTGAACCGATTTTGATGAAACTTTACATGCATGTTTATAACCCAAAGATCTTGGTTCCTTTCGATATTTGCACCTATCGGAACGTAAATTCCTGAATTATGGCCCCTGATTGTCCGAAAATTCACCTATTTTAGCTCGTGGTACCTCTGGAGGTTACAATTATTATCTGATTTGAAAAACCGTTCGATTATATCACCGTTACACCCTAAGGAAGGTTGAGTTCAAATTTCGGAAAAATCGGACCAAAATTACCATACAAAATGGCCGTCGTTCGTACGCAAATACTGTTAAAAAATGGTATATCAAGGTTGTGGACCCTGTAGAGATCACAATTTTAATTCGATTTTGATGAAACTTGAAATGCATGGTTATAACCCAAAGATCTTGGTTCCTTTCGATATTTGCGCATATCGGATCGTAACTTCCTGAATTATGGCCCCTTATTATACGCAAAATTGTCTTGGTTTAGCCTGTGGTCCCTCTGGAGGTTACAATAATTATCCGATTTAAAAAATCGTTTGATTATATCACCGTTACACCCTAAGGAAGGTTTAGTTTGAATTTCAGAAAAATGGGACCAAAATTGCCATACAAAATGGCCGCCATTCGTACGCAAATACTGTTAAAAATTGGTATATCAAGGTTGTGGATCCTGTAGAGGTCATAATTTTAATTCGATTTTGATGAAACTTAAAATGCATGGTTATAACCCAAAGATCTCGGTTCCTTTCAATATCTGCACATTGAAAGGAGGTCACGATTATTATCCGATTTAAAATCTTGACTCTGTCACCGTTACACCATACGGAAGGTTGAGTTTGAATTTCAGGGAAATCGGACCATAATTGCCAGACAAAATGGCCACCGTTTGTACGCTAATAGTGTTAAAATATAGTATATCATAATCAAGGTTGTGGACCCAGTATAGGTCACAATTCTAATTCGATTTTGATGAAACTTGAAATGCATGTTTATAACCTAAAGATCTTGATTCTTTTCGATATTTGCGCATATCAAATTGTAATTTAATGAATTATAGCCTTTGATTGTAGGAAAAATCACTTTCGATTTTGCTTGTTCTCTAACCATCTCTCGAAAATGTGGGCGTATCCTGCCTGGCAGTGCCAGCTTACTATCTTTTAGACTTCTTTTAGGCCTATGCTTTTTTTTAAAACTCACTTATAGACGAATTTGTTTGATATTGCTTTTAAATAATTGTTTTGTATCTTGTTTTATATTTATATCATTTTTATTTAGACTTCTTTTAGGCCTATGCTTACCTTTATGATATACAGTTACTTTTAAACATTATATTTATGTATATATGCTATTAATCATTTTATTGTAAAGTGTCCTTGAACATTTTATGAAAAGGGCGCTATATAAATCTACAGTAATAATAAAAATAATTACTTAACTCATTGACCCCTAGAGCTAATTATGTTAATTACTGCTTAAGCTCCTAAGCCAATTAACCAGACTATAGCCCATATTGTGCAACCGCCCATATCCCTAGTGTTAATTAAAGGATTATCCATTAATCTCACCTATTGCAGATAACACAAAACAAAACAAAAACTATTACTTCAATCAAAAAATGTTTATATTACCAAATGTAGAAATAAAAACACCAAATAACAACAAAGTTATTCTTTATTATAAAACGAAAAACTATGTAAAATAAATAATAGACTTCGTTTATGAATTATAAAGTTTTATTTTAATGCTCCATGCATAAAACAGTAAGCACAATTGATTATTTTTGTAGTCCACAATAAGTTTTTTGGATTAGCACTGTAAATGAAGTAATTGGGAATTTCTGCAGCCGTTAGTCCCTCCATTTTTTTTTTCACACCTCTCAATCTCATTGTTGTATTTCTCAGCGTGATATCTATTGGTATTGTCGGTAACCAATGCGAACATATTCAGTCCAAAAAATAAACTAAAAAAATCAAATTCGTTCTTACGTTTTAAAATGTCTATTGGCCCTGGCTTCAGACATAAAAATGATTGGCATATAACGGAATTCGGTGTATCATTCCAAATAAAATCGCGAAGATTATCCGCCATTTTAGTGTAATTTGCTATTTGGTAGCCATCTTGTTCCTCACTCAAATTGTCAATCAGTTCGTTGTCCAGGATACTATTATTGCTAATTTCTACGTCTAATATATTTTCTGGTAGAAAAAATCCATCGAAGTCCGAGTCAGAATCACTTTCCATAACGAAGAAATTATTAAAAAACAAAGCATACAAATATTTACTACCACTCAAAATGGCAACCTCTGAAAAAAAAATTCTACAGAGTTCATGACCTTAACCCCCAAAATCCGGTGTTGTGTTGTAAATATTACGACTTCAGAAGTTCAATCATAAGTTGAAAAATTGAACTATATTTCTATTGGCAAATTTACTTTTGGAAAGTGAATCAGTTTCCTTATATAACTTAATTGCTCAATAAAACAGTGTATGAAAGATGCCGACAGCAGTCGTTGAACTTAAAAATTTTCTCCATTTTTTTCACGTGAGTTTACAACCTAAAACCTTGTGACCTACTACCTAGACATTTTATGATTCCAATCATTAGTTCAGACTATATGTTTACAAGATAATGGCTTTTGGAAAGTCAAACGGCTTTTGTTTATAACTTTATTGATCAATAAAAAAGTACAATAAAGATGACGACCACTGGCGTCATGGGAGTCTGACTAAACACTAGTCAGTGACAAGTGGCGTAAGTCGGTGAAACTCAGTAGCAAATTATGATGTCACTTGGCCAGAGTAGGACCGAATGAGTTAATGAGTTACTCTTAATCAGATTTTAGTGTATTATAAATGTTTCATTGCCGAAAAAAGTAAAAATATGCAACAACTCTTGTTGACTGCCCGGACGATTTAGCTGCTGTGGGCGTATGTTTCGTTGCCTGGCAATTTATCTGTTCTTTGGTGCTTACACACCGCAATACTTAATGGATTGTCTTGAAAACTCTTCATATATATTCCTTATACCCAAAGGATGACTGCTATTATTTTAGGTGCATGCCCGACGCCCAATGGCACATCAACAGCAGATTTTGTGTTATCGTCCACGGGCTGCAATTCTAAATTGTGCAATTGTATACGTAAATATTCATATGAAACATGACAACGTGTGCTAGGAAGATGCATTCCAGATTACAGACAAATTAACATATGATATACTTTTATGTTTCAGGATATGGTAAAATGTCCCCCGACATCATCTGGAACATTTAAACATGGTAACTACATGGTTCGTATGGCACCTGCGATGAGAGAAAGTAAACAAAGAATATTTGATGAACTAGATAAAGAAATGGCAGCTTATAAATCTAGTCAGAGTGATAAAAAGTATACAAAACTACCTATGTTAGCTACTTATCCTGTAAAGCAAGAAAATCGACCACTTATCGATCCTGAAGATTCTCTGGCTGGAAGATTCAAACGTAAAGTGGATCAAAACAAAGTTCTTGCAACAGGAACTCCTAAAGTGGAGACTATTGCATCACCTGATAATCCAGCTGTTAAGAAAAACATATGGCACATTTCTCAGGAGGACATGATTAAATATCGTAAAATTGCTCAAGAAAATAATGGAATGGTAGAAATTAAAGGACCCGACGGAAAAATTCTTAAACTTCAGTTCAAATCAGCTCCAAAGCCTCTATGTGAATCATCAACAACTACAGCACCTGCCATAGCACCAGCCTTAGTTCATTTAAATATGGAGAAAGAAGTTCAAAACATCCCCCAATTACATCCAGTGGTAGTAGTTGCTGATAAGCCTGTAGAAGAAACTGTAAAATCCGATGGCACAGCAGGTGATGAAATGGCTGTGCCAAATACAGCCAGTTCATCTTCTTCATCTGCAGAAAGTACAGATTCAAATGACAACAAACCACCATCAGATATTCCACCAGATACAAATGACAACCAGACGGACACTTTCACTGAAGTTAAGCCTGTAAGTGAAATAGATGAAACCAATCAAGAATGTCAACGTACTTGTAACAATGGTGAAGTTTTAAAGAGTGCTACAGCAACTGATGATGAGGACCCAGAAAAGTCATTAGAAATTCATAGTATCAGCACTCAAGCAGAAGTAGACTATGAAGACTACAAGAAAAGTGTTGAACTAATAAATGGTAATCAAAAGAAACCAAAATATACTCCTTTTAGAAAGAAACAAACTAAAGCTAAAACTCACACAAATCAACAATCTCTAGAAATATTAGAAAAGAAATTACGTGAAGGCCATTCAGTAACAGAAATCACAGGTAAAACTAAGAAACCAAAAGAAATGAAGTCAAACGTTATAAAGAATAAAAGTAAAAACTTAAATGGTGTTATAATTCGTGGTGTTCATCACCAAAATGGTGTCAAACGTAAACATATACCTGCAAATAACAAAGCACTGAAAAACGAGTCAGCAAATAAGGGGGACGACTCTGACTTTGATGACGAAGATGACATCCCATTGAAGAAATTATGGCACCCTGTTCAACAGAGCCCTGATAAAATGAAACTTGTTATATGTAGAGGTCGTAAAGATAGTGACACAGAAACACCTCAATCAGAACTTAGTCCTATTTCACCTAAACCTGGCATTTTGAAAAAACTAGGAACATTTGATAATTCACCATGGTTTACTAAAATAAATAAAAAAAATACAGAAGAAAGTACACATTTGAATAAATCCATGGCTGAGAGTACAGAAAATGTTGAGCAACCTCCCAAGAAGAAAAAAAGAGTGTCTTTTAGTGATAAGCTTTCTGTTAGAAATTTTTCAGCTATTGCTTCAAATGATGATCATGATCAAGAAACTGGACCATTTATGGTGCCAGTTCCAGAACCATCTCCAGTGCCACCAAGTAGAAAATCTCCACCAAAAAACACATTGGCTAACGAAAAATGTGCAATAGAATCTCCCTCTCTATCCATTTCTATAGATCCTGCTTTACTTACTACAATGCAACATAAAATAAAACAGCTTAAATCTGAATCGATTTCCCATAAATATGTGTGTGACTTCGACAGTGATGATGGAGAGGAGTTACCCCCCCCTATTAAACCATCCTCTCAAGTTAGACCTGTAATAAGTGTATTACCGAAGCGACCGTGCTCTTATCTTAAGACTAGTAGTTATTCAACATTATTGAATAAACCACATGAATTTTCTGTGAATGCCCCACATTCTGTTGTGAGTAAAGTGGGTAATGTGTTCAAGAAATCGCAAGTAGAGTCAGTGAACATCCAGACTGAGAAAACAGGAGACCCTGTTACACAATCCAGAAAAGATATTTGTGTTGGAGCAATGGAAGTAGAGATCGAGTTGCCGAAAAAGCCAAATGTGCGTGACGCAGCTGTAGAAACCAAAGATTTATCACCTGATGAGGAAATCGATGTGAACAATTTAGACAAGAATGTTGAACAGGAAACAGAAATTGATCCAGTTGATAAAAAACGAGCGGAATCACTCATAAAAACCTTTGTGGAGGAATACCAGTATCCTCAAATTAACAATCCTTTAATTTCTAAAAAAAAGAGGGCAAAACCCAACTTACAAAAAAAAGAGACTAGAACAAAAAAACTGGAACATTCTGAAAATATCGAAGATGTTCATGAATTTGCTAAAGTTGCACTATCTAGAATGAAAAACAAAAATAATTCTTACTCTACTTTTGAAAATTCAGGAGATATTCAAAATTATGAAAATTCAGGAGATATTCAAAATTATGAAAATTCAGGAGATATTCAAAATTTTAAAAATTCAGGAGATATTCAGAATTTTGAAAAGGTTGACAAATCTGAAAATATAAATACTACTATCAATTCAGAAAATATTGAAAGCATTGAAAATGCTGACAATGCAAATATTCACAAATGCAAAAATATTGAGAATGTGGAGAGTATTGATAGTGTTAAAAATATTCACATTGACAATTCTGAAAATATTCACATTGACAATTCTGAAAATATCCACATTGACAATTCTGAAAATATTCTCTTTGACAATTCTGAAAATATCCACATTGACAATTCTGAAAATGTCCACATTAACATTGACAATTCTGAAAAAAAATTAAATTCTGCCAGTATTAAAAATTCTGCTAATATTAAATGTGTCAAAACTAATGAAAACTGTCAAGAAAGAGATATGATTGAACAATTGGAAGCTACTAAAGAGCACCTAGCAGAACAGACAGAAATACCAACTAAACTTCAGCAATCGGAAATGTTGAAAACAGCAACAAAAAAATTTGCAAAGTCACTTGTTGCTGACTATACAGACGATGATGACC
This sequence comes from Patella pellucida, assembly GCA_917208275.1. Taxonomy (NCBI): domain Eukaryota; kingdom Metazoa; phylum Mollusca; class Gastropoda; family Patellidae; genus Patella; species Patella pellucida. The sequence continues at coordinate 37,825,353 of OU795041.1, read as the reverse complement.
AATCTGAAAATGAGAGTCAAAACTCAGAGCAATTGGAAGATTTACCACTAAATAAAAAGACTTTGAAGGAGGAAGCACTGCCAACATTAGATAAAGAATTACCACTGTTAGATAATGATATGCCTACACTTGAAGCCTTCAATGATTCTTCGATGCCACAACTTTTTCCAGCTTACGAGGAGGAAATAGACCATGAGGAAAAATTGGGTGTTGTGGATGACATGCCCATTCTTGAGGAAAACCCAGATATTAAGAATTCTGTGAACAAACTGAAAAGAGACCAACTAACATTTGTTTGTGAAAAGAGTTCAACTGATTCACCCCAAAAGACAATAGAAACCTCTCCAAAAGCATCAGTTGAAACATCTCCCAAAATATCATTACAATCATCTCCCAAAACCACATCAGAAAAAAAATATCGAGATAGGGAGCATCCATTTTTCAATGATCCAGCCATGATTATTCTGTATTCTCCTGATTCTCCAAGTCAACCCAAAACAGCAAAAGCAAATTTAATGGATTCATTTATGAAGCTCGGCAGAAGTGAAAATAGTTCAGAGGTAATGCTCAATCCATATAAATAATTCTGGGAGGTAGAATGGTCATCGGTATCCCCAGTGGTTTCATTCTGTTATACTCCACTAACCCCTGGGTTACTCTATTCTATGGGAAGACACATTTTCAAATTATCCACCCTTGATGATTGTGCTATTTTTATCGACTAAATCCATACATCATTAATTGCAAAGGAAGTTGGTAAAGTGAAGTAGCGCTCATTGGACAACCCTATATGAGAGAATTCGAAATTATTCTAATTGCATATTTTATAAATTATAAAATATTATATTAATGATGGCCGAACGATTATATAAATATATCTATGTAGGGTCGAGAGTTTTATTTTAGCTTGTGTGATTCACTATTGTTTTTGTTTGGATTATTCTTCTTATTATTTTATTTTTTATTTAATTTTGGGCATATCTCAGAAACTACTTATCGGATTGAACCAATTTCTTCAGTTTTACTGGGAAAGTGGGTGTGACTTAGATATTAAAACTATTTTAAACGTTCTGCGACAATGCGAAATGTCAGAAATTGTCATTTTTTGAAATAATGTGGTATATTAACAACAATCATTGGATTTTAACGTTTGATAGATTTAGACATAGCCAGAGGCATGGCACATAGCTAAGGTTCTTTAGATTTTTGAATTTCGACGAATCTTTGGAAATATTTGGTGCCAAATTTTGACAAAAAACTTTTTATTAATGAATATTTTTTCATGGCCTTTTACCCAGGGTTAAAGAGTTGTCTGATTTGAGAAAAAATGTGAACAATGTTTGTCTCGATAATTCTCCTTAGGCGCTATTGGCTAATTTAGTTTATCAGTTCTAGATAAATTATTTAATACCCAATTTGTATAAAACAAAGTTCATATCCTCCATGGTCCAAAATGTCATTTTTTTTGTTATCGGTACAGTTTTCTGTCGGTACCAGAAGTGACATATATTTAGCAAAAACTATGTGAAGAGAATGCATGTGAAAATTAATTTGTAATATTAGCATTACCACTTCAAAATTTCATTTATCAAAATCGCCAATCAGTTTATTAATAAGTTTTTTTTATAAACATTTTCCTAATCGAGGCTAAATTTAATATCAGATTGACTTTATATTTATACACAAGTATATTGAATTTCAATGAATTTTAATAACTTGGAACAGCATGGAGGAGTACTTTATCAAAGCCAAACAAATTCGAATGATTTTCTGATATTTACATAATGAGTTGTTACTTTTAATCAGATTTTAGTGTATTATAAAAGTTTCATTACCAAAAAAAAGTAAAATATGCGACAACTCTTGTTAGCAAGAAGAATCCTATTGATAATTACTTCCAGAGTGATGGCCCTTGATTACTTCAAAAGATCTTGTGGAAACTCTAGAAGCTAAAGTTATTACCGATTGACTTTAAATGTATACACAAATGTTAGCATGGAGGAGAACTTTATCAAAGGCAAACAAATTCTAATGAATTTCTGTTGTTACTCTTAATCAGATTTTAGTGTATTATAAATGTTTCATTACCAAAAAATAAGTAAAATATGCGACAACTCTTGTTGACTGCCCGAACGATTTAGCTGCTTTGGGCGTATGTTTCATTGCCTGGCAACCTATCATTTTAAAACATTACTACCTAGCCTAATATATCGAATCACCATTTGTTTCATAAGTACTCATTTACAACCTGAAAAACAGTAGCTAACATTGCCTATGAGATCAGCAGTTTTGGCTATCGGGTAGTCTCATTGGCATGACCAAACCCTGTGAATATGAATGGAATTGGCCGACCCCTCACCTTCCCGATTTCTGCATGGTTTTCTCGTTGACAGGTATGGTCCGACTATTGATCTGGAATATTCCAATTAATAAATGATACAAATTTCATCTTAACACACCTAATTTTTAAAATTGAAAAATTCAGCTACATGCCGTAACATGGTTTGAAAAGCTTTACGTAAGCACTTTCAAATGCAACATGGATATAAACATATTTTCGAAACCTCTGGACAAGTAAGATAGGTAATAATGGATAATTTACACAACAGGGAGGACACTTAAACATCTAGTAGTTAGATTTAGGCTAATTATTTTTTTCGGAACCTGTCAAGCCAGCAAGAGTGTTATTGTCCCTTTAAAGTAAGCCATAGTACTCACTAACCACATTTATAATTCTCTGTCTATTATTTGTATTAACAGATAGGTGAAATACAGTTGACAGATACTTCATCTTCAATATCATCATCAGACGTCCAACAAGAATCAACTGAGCAGGTAAATAAACCTTTTTGTTAATATACATTTATATGCCCACATTTTCATGTAGACTTAGCCTATATTGTCGTCGCCAGGACGTCCGTTTAAAATTTGTTTGTGGACACTACAGGTCACAATAGGTAATCTCCCAAAGGGTATGCAGACAATTCATCCCAATAAAAGACAACTCAACCCAAAATAACAAGATAAAAGACAACTCTTCCACAATTTCTTGTCTTCAACTAACTTTTATTATATGGGGGGAAAAAAACCCACATATATTTTTATACGCTCACATTTTCATGTGGACGTATATTGTCGTCGCCCCTGTCCGTCCACAGGTCAGAATTTGTTTGTGGACACTCTACAGGTCACAATTTTTATACGCCCACATTTTCATGTGGACATATTATGCCATCATTGCCCCTGTCCAACCGCCGTCCACAAGGCACAGTTGTTTGTGGAATCTCTACAGGCCTATGGTGTCCAATGGTCGCAATAGTGTTTTTTTTGCATTTCATTTAAAAAAATAAAAAATATTAGTAAAAAAACTAGAATTTTTTTTTTTTTTTTGGTTTTACGAAATAAAAAAAATCTTTTTAAAATTTAAAGAAAAAAATATTATTTCTCTTTTTTTCGGTGATATAATTTTTTTTTATTTTAAAACTTTAAAAAAATTATATCAGAAAAAAAAGAAATAATAAAAAAAAAAAGAAATAATAAAAAAAAAAATATATCAGAAAAAAAAAAAATATATCAGAAAAAAAAGAAATAATAAAAAAATCATATCAGAAAAAAATAGAAATAATAAAAAAAAATATAAAGGAAATAATTCTCTATGTGGCCCATTGTCGCAATAGTGTCTTGGGTATCCAGACCCAGAATACAACTTGTCATTAGGCAAGAGCGACTAGAAACATTGTGGCCATTTGGGAAGTGACACACGATTATCAACAAAATTACAGATGCTATTGTTGTGGTGTAAATCATTCCAAACAGACCCAGTGTCCAGCATTTGTATCAACATGCTCGTTTTGTGGTTTAGCTAATCATTGGGCTAAAGCTTGTCGAAAAAAGAATTACAACCAGCATCAGAAACAAAAGGTTCATTCAGATGGTATAGATGATGGTGATGATATAGATTCGTTTTTTATTGGAAGTTTAGAAACTGCCAATATCACAGAAAGTAAATGGTATGTCACTTTAAATATAAATGACACTTTAGTAAAATTTAAATTAGACACTGGGGCAGAATGTAACGTTATCCCAAAATCCCTGTTTGATAAATTAGTAAAAGGGTCGCTATCCAAATCAAAGGGAAAACTAAATACCGTTGGGGGACATCAGCTGACGTCATTAGGTCGAGGTGTTTTTGTTTGTCAGTATATACAAAAATATCATGTATTAGAATTCCAAGTGGTAGAATCAGATGTGCCATATACTTGGTTTAAAGTCGTGTGTTGAGTTGGGTTTGATACAGCGAATATACAATATTACAAATAAACCCGATGTTCCTTTAAATAACTGTGAGAAACTTTTACATGATTTTTCTGATGTGTTCGAAGGACTAGGCTGTATTATAGATATTAAACATCATATAGTTACAGATCCAGCAGTCAATCCTGTTATACACCCTGCTAGAAGAATACCAGTTGCTATAAGACTAAAGATTAAAGATGAATTGGATAGGATGAAAAATTTGTGAGTCCTTCCGATTGGGTAATTAAATTGTTTAGTGACCGTGGTTAAGCCAAATAATACACTTCGTTTATGCATTGATCCCAAAGATCTAAACAAAGCCGTTAAGCGTGAACATTTTCCTATGAGAACAATTGAAGAAGTAGTTTGGCGAATGCCCCACGCTGCTGTTTTTTCAAAGTTAGATGCGACTCATGGTTACTGGCAAATTCAATTAGATAGTGAAAGCTCTACGAAATGTACATTCAACACACCATTTGGACGGTACCAATTCAATCGACTACTATTAGGTATAGTTTTGGCATCTGAAGTTTTCCAATGTGCTATGTCTGGAATATTTGAAGACATAGATGGAGTTGAAGTCATAGTTGACGATATTCTAGTTTGGGGTGAAACTAACGAGGAACATAATTCTAAACTTAAACAGGTTTTACAAAGAGCTCGTGACGTGTGCCTTAAATTAAATAAAAACAAATGTAAATTTGAACAAAGTGAAATTTCGTATATTGGACATTTATTAACTGAAGATGGTCCTAACCCTTCCTGAGCTAACAACTTCTATCCATAGAGGGCTATGCAAATATTGAGTAAAAATCAAGCTTTAGACCCTGTTGTGAAAAACCATGCGAACCTTGAATATTAATGTGACCACAACTGTAAAATTGCAGATGTTTATCCATTATATATCACTTATGATTTTCGCAAATTGTTAGTTTAGATTTTATGGTTACCATGGTTACCAATGGGTTTCAAAATGGCTGCCATTTTATTGTCATAAATGAAATATTGGATATATTCATGCCATTAAAATTTTCAAGATGTGCAGGAATAAAGCTATATTGATTTTTAGCATGATATATATTAGGTGTCACAGCTCCATTGCTCACGTTGGAAGAAAGTCGTTTTTTCCCGATTTGTAACCCCTTTTAAACTTAACGTCATACACTGGCTATTTAATCTTTTGTAATAATTTTAAAATATTTTGGAAGCAGATATCCTGTGCTTTTGTTTGATATAAATTTTATGTATGTGTTCATTTTATCAATTTCATAAACGTAAGTTTAAAAACGTCAATTTCCCGTGTTTTGACGTTGCGCTGAAATTTTTTGTCACGTTTTTAAATGGGGGTACCCCACTTCAAGTGCTTTTATGCAGAGCTTATAATTAATATTATTATTTCATTCTAATATCATTAGAAAGACAAATGAACGACATTTCGATCGGTCTTGGATGCGATGTTAGCATTTCGAAATATCAGGCATTTTTGTTAAAGTTCAAAATTCGATTCACAAAATCTTTTTTTGAGGCGATTTGTCAATATCGCATCCAGGTACGATCGAAACTTCGTTTTATTGTCGTTTCAATGCTATTAAAATCAACAAAATCGGAGCATAGTAAGCTCAAAAACTTTGCACTTGAAAATGGTATACAACGTGATTTTTTCAGAATAGAAAAATAACGCAATCGGAAGCCATGATGTCGTCTGCAATGTCAAAGAAAAGCATGGTTACGTTGAGAAAAATCTCTAAGTCTAGACCGAGTTGTTACGTTGTGAACAAGGGGACATGGTGTGTTTTATATAAATAAAGGACTTGCCTGCAAAAAAATTCAGGGTTTATCATGACTATTATTATATAAATTAGAGCAATCAAAGTAAGAATTCATTCTCGCCTCGACTACTGTTGTGCCACGTGACTGCTCCCATATATGGGCTTTCTATTATTATTCAGCGACAGGTCAAAGTGCAATTGCTAAATTCCCGCGAAAAAATAAACCTTAACCAATGATAATTATGTTTACAAGGATTGTCCAATAAGAGGTCCCGTACCGAAAACATTGGGTCGAAGTTCAACGTTAAAAATAGCTCTAGTCGGAACTCACATGTTCAGCTAGAATAGATCGCACGTCTCGTCTGGATGTTTAAAACCAAATATTTTTCGACAATTAATAAATTGCGTAACATGGACACGTACTTCAATGTTCTAAATTACTAAATTCTTTGTTATGATGCCTAATTTAAAGTATTTAATGTGCACACGAATGAAAATGAAATCGGAAAATATTATCAACACGGTACGCCACGATGAGAACCATTTCCCGTACGGTTGAATTGAACAAACCTTTACTTAGCGTAGGTAGGGATAATAATATTATAATAATATGATTTCTGACCATTGTAATACCCAAATAATATTGGAATTTCAAAAGAATTAACGCTAACAAAAAATAATTTAAATAATCGCTCAAATTCTGGATTTCCGTTGACGATTTACAACATTTCCTTTTGAGATTAGTGCCGTGTCCGTCAATCAGATAACTGATTGTCAGTGTCACAAAGAAGAAAGTTCCACTCACAGTTTATTCAATATTTTATCATTATATATCGGTTCTTAAACTAATTATTTATTATGTTTAATTCATTGTGATTTTGGGGAAATATTTAATACCTATCTTTATGGCCAAATTCGTTGAAAATGATATAAATATTGCATTTTTGGAGGTTTTTTTTTTTCAGTTTGGTTACTATAACATAATAACAACATTATATGAAATTATATACAAGGGTAAAGATATGTTAATTTTAAAATATCTAAAACTGTTGGAGCTGTACACAAATTTCACTTGAAAATCGCAATTCCTTCATATATTTTTTTAGGCCTAAAATTGGGCAATTTCCTATTGTGGAATGTTTTTTTCAAAGTGAACCCCTTTCCAGTATATAAAGAGATGGCATATAAATATGTTGTTATTATTTATTTGTTCAATCTTCCCCAGTAGCTACTGACTTAAAATAATATCAAAATTAATATTAATGAGAAAATTATCGGAAAATAATGCATTTTTAAAAAATATAAAGTGGTTGCTATGGTAACCACCCAATTTCCTTAATATTTTGCTTGAACTTATTAAATCTGTATCATTTGACATTACACAGGTTTCAAATATTTTAAAATGCTTATTTTTAAATCTAGTGATCATTATTTGGGTTACGGTAAAGACCGTTGAAAATGGTCAAAAATGGCATTTTTTCCGTTTTGGTTGCTATGGCAACCAAAATTGATAATAAATGGCAGATTGAAAATATGTAATTTTAAAAATTCACAAACTTTTTGACATATTCCCATAATTTCACTTGTGTATCCCCATTCCTTCTTATTTTATTAATCGCCCCAAAACGCCCCAAAAATAGGCAAATGTGTGCCGCGGACAATTGTTCAAAAATGAACACATATCTAGCTCTTGAGATAAGGCATATGGATATTTTTCTGTTTATCTTACTTGATAGCTACTGATTTTAAAATGCATAACAACCAGGTTAATTATTTCAGATATAACATGGACAAGACCATTTTTGATGAAAAAATTGACCAAAATCACGTTGGCAAAATGGAATTTTTGAGAAAACCTAGGTATTTTGGAGTTGCTAGGGAAACGAGAAAAATTGTTACACGAATTTGAAAATTTATATATAGTTAGCCTTAAAGTTGTATTTCATGAATTTACATCTACATTTTTGATAGTTTTGATATGAAATTAAATATGGTATTGCAAAAAACACCAAAAATGACCTATTCAATGTGTTGAAAAACCTTTCTTCCGCGAAAAGTCAAAAATTGTAACTTTGAGCCTCAATAAAAAAATTAATTTTCATCTGATTTTCAATCTGTAAAAAGTTTTGTGAGAAGAACGCTGAGATCTACTTGAAAAACTAATAAAATCATATGTATAATCATAATCTCAAAATCACCTTATAAAAAATCACTAATAAAATCATATGTATAATCATAATCTCAAAATCACCTTTTCCACCTATATATATGTCTTTTGTAAGAATAGTATAGGTTTTGGGTGGAAAGTCACTAAATTGTGATAATAATGTATTTTTTCTGAAAATAATAAAACGAAAATGAGCGTTAGGCCTATTGACATTTTTGCGGTAGATACCACAAATATAAAAATCATAAAAAACGAGTTTTTAAGAACATTAAAATAAACATAAAATAAATATTTCGAAAATAACAATAATATATACCAAAACTAGTGTTGTGCGGTTTGTAAATTTTCTTTCGGTTTCGGTTTTCGGTTTTTCTGGGGCAAAAAAACTCGGTTTTGGTTTTCGGTTTTTTATTCATTTAAAAACTGTATTATAAATGTAGTGATTTATAGTTATCTTATACAGCCTATTTGGAAGCCAGAAAAGATATCAAACATATTGATGTAAATTGTAAACAACAAGTTTTTTTTACTGTTAAGATGACTTTACTTACGACTAGTAAATACAAAGTTACTGTAAAAAAAAAAGAAGATTTGACAAACTTATTTTAGGTGCACTTTCAAGTTGGATGTGTTTCCGAATTCAGCAGAAATATGCTCTTCACAAAGATTGCATTATATTTAGTACTGTCCATAGAAATGTAGTGTCATCCAATCTTTCGTAGTGAGAAAGCCATGGACTTGGAAGACATTTTACTTCTTGAGGAAGCCATCGTGCCTAATATTGACAACCGGCTAAGGGTTGCTTAAAATTTTGGATTATAAACCGAAACGAATTTAGAAAATAAATAGTCTAGGCCATCCAGACTTATTAAACTATTAAACACTCTATACATAGGGGGCCTGGTTGATCTAAAATCAAAACGAAAGTGGTGGTTACATTAAAATTTTGGAATGTATCAAACATTTCCGAAACGAAAAACGGGTAAATTAAAATTTAGGAATTTGGAAAAATAACCGAAACGCATGGTCAATTTTTTGTTTTATCGGTTCGGTTTTCGGTTTTTATGTAAAAACCGCGGTTATTCGGTTAAACCGAAAAACCGCACATCACTAACCAAAACATTCACATTAAGATTGCCATGGTAACCAATTTGACCAAATCACATACGTCTATGTGGCAGCGTTCCACGTGTTGTTGTGAGTGCCTGCGCGACTGTATAAAAGCAGACGAAAAAATTTCGCCGGTCTTCCTTTTTTGTATCTTTATTTGTGACACACATCCGAATTTCCATCAAAAGAACAGCCCCCAATTATAGTATAATCACTACCCGAATCCAAAATAGACGTGACGTCATTGGTATCGGAATTCACGGCTAAATTCAGCCGAAGTCTTTTTGTTGTGAAGGACGCCATTCCTCGGCTATTCTGACTATTGATGGTTGTTCCGTCAATACAGGAACCCCCCTCGTAATAAAAACTCGTGTTATAAACTATCTAAGATTAAAACCATGCTTTTACAGGGGAGTAAACCAGGTTAAATAAACTTCCCGACTATAGTCGGGTCCCGCTCTGACAGACTATAAAATTATCCCGACTATTGTCGGGATTAGCTCAGAAAGGGTTAAATCAGATAGTAAGAAGATAGATGCGATTAACCAGATGGACAGTCTAGTTGACAAATCATCATTACAGAGATTTTTAGGAATGGTAACATATTTTGCAAAGTTGATTTTTAGGAATGGTAACATATCTTGCAAAGTTTATTCCTAATTATTCAGAGATTGCTACATCTTTACGCTTATTACTAGAAAAAGATGTCGAATGGCAGTTTAATTCTGAATAAATCAAGATTTTTGAAAAATTAAAAGGATTAGTCTCGCACGCACCAGTACTACAATATTTTGATGTAGAGAAATCTGTGACGCTTTCTGTTGATGGGAGTTCAACTGGTTTAGGGGCAGTTTTACTTCAAGACAATAAAACGATCACATATGCATCAAAATCGTTGAGTAAGTCCCAAATAAACTATGCGCAAATTGAGAAGGAGATGCTTGGAATTACTTTTGCGTGTGAACGTTTTCATGAGTACATATATGGTCAGCAAGTTGTACATATTGAATCTGACCATAAACCGTTAGAGGTAATCCTAAAAAAAACGTTATATTGTGCACCTTCACGTTTACAAAAATTTATTTTGAGGGTCAAGAAATATAGTTTAAATGTAAAATATCGACCAGGTAAAGAGTTATGTGTTGGCAGATACACTATCCAGAGTCTGTAGTTCACAGCCGTGTGACACATGTGATGATGATGATTACAATGAATTTGAAGTAAACATTCTACAAAGTAAACCTATGTCAGTACCTAAATTAGAAAAACTTAAAATGTGTATTGATGAAGACACAACTATGCAACAGCTTAAAACATACATATTAAATGGTTGGCCTGATCATATTAGTAGTGTACATGTTGGCGTTAAACCATTTTGGAACTTTCGAGATGAACTGTCATTATTATAGTGTTCTGTTTAAAGATCAGAAATTTTAAATTTGATACATAAATTGCACCAAGGCATTTTAATGTCATCACAGTTAGCTCGAGATGTAATTTTTTTGCCAAATATGAGTGCTGACGTAGAGCAAATAGTTCAGCAGTGTAATGTGTGTTTTAAATTTCGTCGTCATAATATTAAACAGCCTATGCATCGACTAATTCTTCCAAACAGACCGTGGTCTCATGTTGGAAACTGATTTATTTGAACTAAATAATAAAACATATCTATTAATATAGTTGATTCTTATTCTGGGTTTGTGGAAATTGATCTGTTGCGTCGTATAACAAATAGTGAAGTAATACTTCATTGTAAATCACAGTTCGCTCGTCATAGTATACCCGATGTGTTGTATTCAGATAACGGACCACAATTTTCAAGTTTCCTGTTTAAAGATTTTTCGCAGAAATACGATTTCAAACACGTGAGGGGATCACGGTGGCTAAGTGGATAAGGCGCTGGTTCGCTAGCCTGGAGGTTGAGTGTTCGATCCCTGCATTGGCCGAGAAAGTTCATCTCGATTTTCCGGCGTGATTTCCCCTTGTCAGTGATGCAGAAGGAGGGCCTGACAAGGACAGCTGCCTAGTCGTTCGGATGGGACGAAAAACCGAGGTCCCGTGTACAAATTGGAGTGCACGTAAAAGATCCCTTGGCAGTTGGAATTCGATATAAGAGTAGGCCGTAGCGCCGCTGCCCGGGCAAAATTTCCCTCATTGCACACTGTGGCGTATGCCCGTCTTCAATTAGCCCAGGTACGGTGCTTAAGCGTAGGACGTTAAACCCCATTTCATTCATTCATTCATTCAAACACGTGACATCTAGTCCGCTTTATCCCCAGTCAAATGGTTTGGTGGAGAAAAGTGTCCAAACTGTGAAATATACTTTAAAAAAATCTTTCAATTGGAAAAAGATCCATATTTAGCTTTGTTATTTCTATGTAATACACCACATGACAATGAATTAGGATCTGCTGTACAAAGACTAATGGGAAGAAGAACTAAAACGTTGATACCCACTAGCGAATCGTTGTTAATGCCAAATTTAATAAAACCTGATATAGTTCGCGATAGATTTGGCGATTTACAAAATAAACAAAAATTTTATTATGATTCGAGGATATTACCTCGAATTAAACCGGGTGAAGATGTCGGGCTAAGGTCCAAATGTGGTTGGGAAGCAGTAACTGTTATTAAAGAATCGCCAGAACCACGTTTGTTTATAGTTAGAAATGATGGTCAGATATATCGTAGAACGTGACAACATATTCTCAAAACTCAGGGTTCAGTTCCGTCTGATAATACCGGTTCAAATGAAGCTGAATATTAATATATTGTATATCAATTTATGACATGTGATATATTGTAATGTATTTGTATTTCATCTTTTGTAAAAAAAAAAGAAAGATGTGATATAGTGTCCAGATAATCAAGACTACAAATATCTTGACTATATATGATGTCTTTGCCCCTGTCCGTCCGAACGTTCGTCCGTGCACAATTGTTTGTGGACTCTCTACAGGTCACAAATCTTACCCGATTTTGACGAAACTTGAAATATAGGTTTATCCCCCAAAGATCTCGGCTGCTTTCGATATTGGCATGTATCGGATCAAAACTTCATGGATTATGGCCCCTTATTGTACGAAAAATCATGTTTTTAGCTTGTGGACCCTATAGAGGTCACAATTTTGAACCGATTTTGATGAAACTTTACATTCATGTTTATAACCCTAAGATCTTGGTTCCTTTCGATATTTGCGCCTATCGGAACGTAATTTCCTGAATTATTGCCCCTGATTCTCCGAAAAATCACCTATTTTAGCTTGTGGTACCTCTGGAGGTCACAATTATTATCCGATTAAAAAAAACGTTCGAATATATCACCGTTACACCCTAAGAAAGGTCGAGTTCAAATTTCGGAAAAATCGGGCCAAAATTACCATACAAAATGGCCGCCGTTCGTACGCGAATACTGTTACTGTGGCTTGGCCACGTGAGGCGTATGGAGCCGGAGGATGGTCGCCTACCGAAGGATATTCTCTACGGCGAGCTCTCATCTGGCTCCAGACCAGTTGGCCGACCAATGCTGCGCTACAAAGATGTCTGCAAAAGAGACATGAGGTCTGCTGACATTAATCCAGACACATGGGAAGCAGTCGCAGCCGACCGCAGCAACTGGCGTCAAGTGGTGTGCACAGGGGTGAAGAGAGCGGAGGCAAAGAGGGAGCAGCAGTGGCAAGACAGAAGGGAGCGACAGAGATCGCAAACAGCCCAAATGACCCAAACATCGATGACATATACCTGCAGCAACTGTGACAGAGACTGCGTCTGCCACTCTAGAATTGGTCTCTACAGCCACAGTCGACGCTGCTCCACACCAAGGAATTGACATCCCAGACGCAGTCCATTGTCTTTTGAGACAGACGGAGACTAATTCAATTTTGATGAAACTTGAAATGCATGGTTATAACCCATAGATCTTGGTTCCTTTCAATATTTGCGCATATCGGATCGTAACTTCCTGAATTATGGCCCCTGATTATACGCAAAATCGCCTTTGTTTAGCTTGTGGTCCCTCTGGAGGTCACAATTATTATCTGATTTAAAAAATCGTTTGATTATATCACCGTTACACCCTAAAGAAGGTTTAGATTGAATTTCGGAAAAATCGGACCAAAATTGCCATACAAAATGGCCGCCGATCGTACGCGAATACTGTTTAAAATGGTATATCAATGTTGTGGACCCTGTAGAGGTCACAATTTTAATTTGATTTTGATGAAACTTGAAATGCATGGATATAACCCAAAGATCTTGGTTCCTTTCGATATTTGCGCATATTGGATCGTAACGTCCTGAATTATGGCCCCTGATTATACGCAAAATTGCCTTTGTTTAGCTTGTGGTTCCTCTGGAGGTCACAATTATTATCTGATTTAAAAAAAAATCGTTTGATTATATCACCGTTACACCCTAAGGAAGGGTGAGTTCGAATTTCGGAAAAATTGGACCAAAATTACCATACAAAATGGCTGCCGTTAGTATGCGAATACTGTTGAAAAATGGTATATCAAGCTCGTCGACCCTGTAAAGGTCCCAATTTTAATTCGATTTTGATGAAACTTGAAATGCATGGATATTACCCAAAGATCTTGGGTCCTTTTGATATTTGCGCATATAGGATCGTAACTTTCTGAATTAATGCCCCTGATTATACGCAAAATCGCCTTTGTTTAGCTTGTGGTCCCTCTGGAGGTCACAATTATTATCTGATTTAAAAAATCGTTTGATTATATCACCGTTACACCCTAAAGAAGGTTTAGATTGAATTTCGGAAAAATCGGACCAAAATTGCCATACACAATGGCCGCCGATCGTACGCGAATACTGTTTAAAATGGTATATCAATGTTGTGGACCCTGTAGAGGTCACAATTTTAATTTGAATTTGATGAAACTTGAAATGCATGGATATAACCCAAAGATCTTGGTTCCTTTCGATATTTGCGCATATTGGATCGTAACGTCCTGAATTATGGCCCCTGATTATACGCAAAATTGCCTTTGTTTAGCTTGTGGTTCCTCTGGAGGTCACAATTATTATCTGATTTAAAAAAAAATCGTTTGATTATATCACCGTTACACCCTAAGGAAGGGTGAGTTCGAATTTCGGAAAAATTGGACCAAAATTACCATACAAAATGGCTGCCGTTAGTATGCGAATACTGTTGAAAAATGGTATATCAAGCTCGTCGACCCTGTAAAGGTCCCAATTTTAATTCGATTTTGATGAAACTTGAAATGCATGGATATTACCCAAAGATCTTGGGTCCTTTTGATATTTGCGCATATAGGATCGTAACTTTCTGAATTAATGCCCCTGATTATACGCAAAATCGCCTTTGTTTAGCTTGTGGTCCCTCTGGAGGTCACAATTATTATCTGATTTAAAAAATCGTTTGATTATATCACCGTTACACCCTAAAGAAGGTTGAGTTTTAATTTCGGAAAAATCGGACCAAAATTGCCATACAAAATGGCCGCCCATCGTACGCGAATACTGTTTAAAATGGTATATCAATGTTGTGGACCCTGTAGAGGTCAGAATTTTAATTTGATTTTGATGAAACTTGAAATGCATGAATATAACCCAAAGATCTTGGTTCATTTCAATATTTGCGCATATCGGATTGTAACTTCCTGAATTATGGCCCCTGATTATATGCAAAATTGCCTTTGTTTAGCTTATGGTTCCTCTAGAGGTCACAATTATTATCCGCTTCAAAAAATCGTTTGATTATATCACCGTTTCAAGCTAAGGAAGGTTGAGTTCAAATTTCGGGAAAATAGGACCAAAATTACAATACAAAATGGCTGCTGTTTGTACGCGAATACTGTTAAAAAATGGTATTTCAAGGTTGTGGACCCTGTAGAGGTCACAATTTTAATTTCGATTTTGATGAAACTTAAATTGCGTGTTTATAACCTAAAATATCTTGATACTTATCGATATTTGCGCATATCAAATTGTAACTTAATGAATTATGGCCTTTGATTGTAGGAAAAATCACTTTCGGTTTTGCTTGTTCTCTATCCATCTCTCGAAAAAGTGGGCGTATCCTGCCTGGCAGCCTCTGGTTTAAAATTGCGTTTAAAGTTTTAAAGTTTTGTTTAGCACTGACATAAATTAACAATTAGTCCATCCCCTCGCTAAAAACATTAGCAGAATTCAGACCCAATCGAAGCACAAAATAGTGCAAATAGTGCAGCCCCTGCGTGTATCAAATGTTGCTAATTCTGTTAAAATCCCATTTTCTTCTGGGGATTATTATTCAATCTCGAGTTGTGTCCGTGTTATTGCACAGACAACCCTGATACGATGCAGGTTTTCTGCTGTCAAAGTCATTGTAATTTCGTTTGTTTACAAACAGAATTTTGTGCGCTGACCTCGCGACCTGTGATGTTTAGATAACGTCATGTAGATATTATGGCTGTTCATTATGTCAGAGTCACTTTCATGTTGTCGTATTATGCCATCATCGCCCCTGTCCATCCATCCGTCTACAAGGCACAATTTTTTGTGGAATCTCTACAGGTCACAATTCTTACCAGATTTTGACGAAACTTGAAATATAGATTTATCCCCAAAAGATCTTGGCTGCTTTCGATATTGGCATGTATCTGATCAAAACTTCATGGATTATTGCCCCTGATTGGACGAAAAATCACTTTTTTATACGCCCACATTTTCATGTGGATGTATTATGTCGTCGCCCCTGTTTGTCCGTCCGTCCTTCCGTCTGTCCACAATTTGTTTGTGGACACTCTACAGGTCTTAATTTTTATCCGATTTCAACAAAACTTAAAATATAGCTTTATCTCCAAAAGATCTCGGTTCCTTTCTATATTGGCATGTATTGGACCGTAACTTCATGGATTATGGCCCCTGATTGTACGAAAAATCACGTTTTTGAGCTTGTGGACCCTCTTGGGGTCACAATTATTATCCGATTTGAAAAACCGTCTAATTGTATCTCTGTCACACGGTAAGGAAGGTTGAGTTCAAATTTCATGAAAATCAGACCAAAATTGACTGACAAAATGGTCGCCGTTTGAACGCGAAATGTGTAAAAATATGGTATATCAAGTTTATGGACTCTCTACAGGTCACAATTCTTATCCAATTGTGACCAAATTTTAAAATATAGGTTGATCCGAAATAGATCTCAGCTGCTTTCGATTGTGGCGTGTATCGGATCGAAACTTCATGGATTATGACCCCTGATTGTTCGAAAAATCACATTTTCAGTTGTGAACCCAATAGAGGTCACAATTTTGAAACAATTTTGATGAAACTTAACATGCATGTTTATAAGAACCCAAAGATCTTGGTCCCTTTCGATAATTGCGCCCATAGAAATGTAATTTTCTGAATTATGGCCCCTGGTCCATCTGGAAGTCACAAATATTGTCCGATTTGAAATAAATGTCTAATTAGATCACCGTTACAATGTCAGGATGATTGAGTTCAAATTTCGGGAAATTTTGGTCCAAAATTGACAGACTTAATGGCCGCCGTTTGAACCAGAATGTGTAAAAATATGGTATATCAAGTTTATGGACTCTCTACAGGTCAAAATACTTATCCAATTTTAACGAAATATGAAATATAGGTTTATCCCAAAAAGATCAGGCCCCGTGTTCACAAAGAAAAAAAAATCTCAGTTAATATTTCTGCTCAAAGTTGAGAATATTTTCAAGTTGAGAACATTCTCAACTTTGGTGTTCACAAAAGCAGTTGAGCAAATACTCAGCTTGAGTATTCTATTTAACGACGTCATCGATTACGTCATGTTATTTGTTTTCAATGCTACAAGCGACTGGGTCAGCTCTACCTATTAGCCAATGAAATCGCTAGGAATAAAATCCAATTTTAGATACCGGTGTTTTACACGGTAGAATTAGCGGGTTCAATAAGAAATGAATGGAATTGTAGTAATAACTATATAATTGTTATTTATACTTTATTTCCACTTGCCATTGAACAAATACGTATGAACAAACCGATTGACTTATTGTTTTTATTCAATGAAAACTCGACTGAAGATGCTGCTTATAATTGGGTCAAATGAACAAGCTATCATCTTTTGTATTATTATTAATAATTATAATTATATTTTTTCACGAAGGGCGAGATGGTAGAAAGGCTTCTACAGCCTAAACCTTTACCCTTCTTAAAAAAAGTTATTTTTTTATGAGACATTCGGCGTAATGAAAAATGTAAACAAACCCATTCCAACGTCGTCTGCTATGCTTGTCACAAACTAAAAATGGAAGGCGATGGCAGGAAGAGGGTGTCTAATTGGTCAACGCAGAGTAGATGACTCTGAAAGAAGAATGTACGAATATGGAGGCTACTTTATTTGGGAAAATAAAGGGATGTGGTGCCTTGGGGAAAATTTCCAAAATGAAAGAAAATGGGTGTCATAAGTTTAGCTTATTAGGCCTATTTATTAATTTAGACTAGTCCCTAAATCTATAGCCTACAGGTAGGCCTACTATCTTATTCACACAAATCACATCAATATTAAAAAATCAACAAGTTTAATCTTTATTAAAATAGTGATACTTAGTAATATAAATACTAATAATATAGTGATAGAAATTATTAGATAAATATCTATAGCCTACAGGTAGGCCTACTATCTTATTTACACAAATCACATTAAGATTAAAAGTTCAACAAGTTTAATCTTTATTAAAATAGTGATACTTAGTAATATAAATACTAATAATATAGTGATAGAAATTATTAGATAAATATCACATTCACACTAATCACGGTCAAAATAGGCCTATAATAAGTAGGCCTATAAATTAAAATACAAATTCTAACTAAATCTACCATTTAAATATTGTTTACTATTTCAGACAATTTATAACAAAAAAGAGGGGCATTGGAAAAGTAAAAAAGAAGTATCATAACTGTAACATAAAACAAAGAAGTAGGCCCTATGTCTAACTAAGTAATAACATTGTGTGTAAGATTTAAATAAGGAACTGACAGTTAAAAAACTAATTTAAATCTATATAAAAAAAACCCAAAGCTTCAATGTTATGAAATTAATGCAGATTTAAAAATCATAAATACTTTATTTATAAATAATTGTACTATTAGTATTAGCATAGGCCTACTATTAATAAAATATCTGTAAAAATTTTAGACTTAAGTACACTTAGCAGCTTTCTCAAATATTTGAGAACTTTCTCAACTTTGAGAACAAAAATATTCTCAAATTGTTTTGTGAACTCCATTTATTTTGAGAATTTTCGATTTGAGAAAGTTCTCAAAGTTGAGCATAGATTTGTACTTAAGTATGCTTTGTGAACTCGGGGCCTTGACTGATTTCGATATTGGCATGTATTGGATCAAAACTACATGGATAATGGAACCTGATTGTACGAAAAATCACGTTTTTAGGTTGTGTACCCTATTGAATTAACAATTTTGAAGCGATTTTGATGAAACTTGACATGCATGTTTATAACCCAAAGATCTTGATTCCTTTCGATATCAAATTGTAACTTAATGAATTATGGCCATGGATTGTAGGAAAAATCACTGTTTAAAAAATGTTATATCAATACTGTTTAAAAAATGGTATATCAAGGTTGTGGACCCTGTAGAGGTCACAATTTTAAATCGATTTTGATGAAACTTGAAATGCATGGTTCTAACCCAAAGATCTTGGTTCCTTTGGATATTTGCGCATATCGAATTGTAACTTCCTGTATTATGCCCTATGGCCCCTGATTATACGCAAAATCGCCTTTGTTTAGCCTGTGGTCCCTTTGGAGGTCACAATTATTATCCTATTTTTGAAAAATCGTTTGATTATATCACCAATACACTTAAGGAAGGTTAAGTTTATATTTCGTAAAAAATTGGACCAAAATTGCCATACAAAATGGCCGCTGTTTGTACACAAATACTGTTAAAAAATGGTATTTCAAGGTTAAATAGAGGTCACAATTTTAATTTGATTTTGATGAAACTTGAAAAGCATGGTTATAACCCAAAGATCTTGGATCCTTTCGATATTTGCGCATATCGGATCATAACTTCCTGACTTATGGCCCCTGATTATACGCAAACTCACCTTTGTTTAGCTTGTGGTCCTTTTGGAGGTCATAACTATTTTCCTATTTAAAAAAACGTTAAATTATATCACTGTCACACCCTAAGGAAGGTTGACTTCAAATTTCAGTAAATCAGACTAAATTTTCCACACAAAATGGCCACCGTTTGTACGTGAATATGTTAAAAAATGGTATTTCAAGGTTGTGGACCCTGTAGAGGTCACAATTTTAATTTGATTTTGATGAAAATTGAAATGCATGGTTATAACCCACAGATCTTGGTTCCTTTTGATATTTGTGCATATTGGATCGTAACTTCCTGAATTATGGCCCCTGATTATACGCAAAATCGCCTTTGATTAGCTTTTGGTCACTCTGGTGGTCACAATTATTATCTGATTTAAAAAATTGTTGGATTATATCACCGTTACACCTTGAAGAAGGTTTGTGTTAAAATTGGGGAAAATCGGACCAAAATTGAAAGACAAAATGGCTGCCATTTGTATGCGAATACTGTTAAAATCGATTTTGATGAAACTTGAAATGCATGGTTATAACCCAAAGATCTTAGTTCCTTTTGATATTTGCCCATATTGGATCGTAACTTCCTGAATTATGGCCCCTGATTATACACATATTGGCCTTTATTTAGCTTGTGGTCCCAATTTGCTTACTATCGGGAATGACCTATTTGGCAAAAAGAGAAACAAATTCAGCAGGTTATGTCTGGATGCAAAATGTCATACTTTGATGCTAAAATGCAAGTAGACCTTTCTACACTTTTTCCCATTGCACCACAAGGGAAATCTTACTTAAGTGTAGCCAAAGTTTCTACTAAAACCATTGCTGTTAAGACAGATTTAACCTGGCATGAAAAAGAGGACATGCCTAAAATATTACCATCAGATCATAGTAAAGGGGTATAGAGCTCCTCTCAAACCAAAGAGAGCTCGATCGAAACTATTTTTTTTTGACTGGCAAGGGTTCATCTTCCTTGCCCCAATCTGAAGTTGTTGGGATCATTCCTAACACTTTTCTCCATCAAAGAAAGACAAAGTAGGAAAGTTTCGAGAGGGAGAGAAGGAGGATTCAAAAGACCCTATCTCCCTCTATAATAAGTTTGGGGATGATCTGATGGACGGTATTGCCATTGCGGGTGTCAAAATGGACCCACATGGTAAGCCGTCAAAAAATAAAATACCCTTACAATGGCTAATTCCATTATTCAATGGAATTGTCAAGGTTTAAAACCAAATTTTAATGGAGTCCAATTATTAATTCAAAAGCACAACCCTTTAGCTATTTGTTTACAGGAAACCTTTTACAGAATTCTGACACGTCTTTTAGACATTTTGTTGGTTATCATCATCATTCAGTTGGTGATGGTAGAGCTCATGAGGGTGTTTCTATTATTCTTAATGGAGACATTCCTCAAAGCCATGTCACCCTCAACTCGCCTTTACAGGCAGTTGCAGTTAGGGTGACTTTGCATATTCCTATAACACTCTGCTCTGTATATCTTCCACCAAGTTTAAATCTTAATCCCAGAGATCTTGATGAGCTTGTTTATTATTACGGGAGATTACAATGGTCATCATTCACTCTGGGGTATTCCAGATGATAACAACAGAGGTAATAGAAATAGCGGACTTTGCATAGGCGTACGGGACCGAACATGTTTGGGGGGGCCAGAAGATATTCCCGACAAAAAGAGCCCGATGGCGGGGGGGTTTGGGCCCCCCCCCCTCAGAAAATTTTGAAAACGAGACGGCTGTAGACGCGTTTTCCAGGCATTTCGAATACTTTCTAGTAATTTGGAGTGGGTAGTAAATTATGTCAGTTGCGGCATAAAAACTGGTGAAAAATTATCTTTAAAATACAAGCTCTATAGCATAGGCGTACGGGACCGAACTTGTTTGGGGGGGGGGCAGCATATTTTCCCGACAAATATTTTTCTTTAGAGTCCACGGAGCCGTTGGCAGCGAAGCCGTCAAACTGTGAGCGCCGGAGGCGCAAAGCGGCCGACGGGGGATATTCAGGACCTCCCCCAGAAAATTTTGAAAACCAGTCGGTCGTAGACCCGATTTCCAGGTATTTCGAATACTTTCTAGTAATTTGGAGTGGGTAGTAAATTATGTCAGTTGCAGCATAAAAACTGGTAAAATGTCATCTTTAAAATACAAGCTCTATTAATACGAAAACAAGAACAAGTCGAACGCTTTGCTTTTGCCACATTTTTCATTTTATGAGACTTCACATGTTTTATCCAGATATCAGATGGATTTTGCTGTTTCGTAGCAGAAAAGAATGATGATAGCGTTTCCTGATTACTCTCTAACATCCTAGAGAATTTAATGTCAGAGGTGCTGTGACCATGATTTCTCTCGCAATGCAATTTAAAGTGTTCTTTGTCTATTATCTGTTGGCAAGACATACAATGTATTTTGCCGCCGTGATCTTTCTGTCGGTTATTTGACTGTGACTCCATAGGCCTAGATACGTTTCCTTCACTTTTCGCGGAAGTACTGCAAATTTTCGAATCTTCAATACTGATTTCAGTACTGCCAAAGCATTAGTAATCTTTTATGCTAGCAGTTTTGATTTTTTTTATCGAATTGATATTAAATATCAGCAATAGAAAGTGTAGCACTCATATCATTCGAGTTATTCGCCCTGACAGCAAATTAAGTGTGGAGTGTGGATTTAACTTCAATTCAATCCCTACAGTTTTGACAACAAACAATTTTTACAAATTTTGACAGTTTTCTCACCAAGTGTTCCTTAATTGTATAAATATGGTACCGCTCTCACATCGAACTTGACAAAAAGCGAGTGATAACTTAATTCATGTAAATTGATTAGTTTAACAAAGTCATATAAAATCGAAAATGAGATCAATGAGTTACTATTAGACAATGGGCAAAATTTACAGTTATCTTGTACTGAAACCGAATCCATTAATCAATCGACGACACTTTTTAAGTTTGTCATGCAATATACAGGAACACAGTACCGGTACTCAAGAACTGAGAAAGGCCATGTGTACGTGCTAGTTATATTCAGATGGCGTACGTGTTCATCATTGACTGGACTGCTTTCTTTTCGTTTCCATATTATTAAAAATATTCAAAACCCGACAGACGGCGCGACGCTTCCCGACAAACTGAGCATTCATTCCCGACAAGACCATGTTTGGGGAGGCCATGGCCCCCCCGGCCCCCCCGCCTCGTACGCCTATGGGACTTTGTTTATTAAATGATAACTCGCCTGCTTATCTACATCCTGCCACAGCTTCTTTTTCTTTCCTTGATCTCGCCATTTGCTCTCCGGTCCTGATTCAGGATTTTACATGGGAGGGTAAATGAAGATCTGTGTGGTAGTGACCACTTTCCTATCTTGATTGATAATAATGGTCCCTCTCTGGTCGAAAGACCTCAGAGGTGGATGTTGCATAAGGCTGATTGGGCTGTTTGAATCTTTGTGTCTCTTCTCTTTTGATTCAA
The DNA here is from genome assembly GCA_917208275.1 of Patella pellucida. NCBI lineage: Eukaryota > Metazoa > Mollusca > Gastropoda > Patellidae > Patella > Patella pellucida. The sequence continues at coordinate 37,802,429 of OU795041.1, read as the reverse complement.
AAGAGTTAGAAAATGCAGATGAGCCCATGGCCTTATTCACTTCAATTCTTCAAGATGTAGCTGAGCGCGCAATTCCAAAAACCACAACTGAACTAAAAGTTTCAATAAACCATGGTATAATGAGGACTGCAAATTTGACATCAAAGAGCGTGATCGTACCCTGAGATGATTAAAGAACTATCCTTCGAATGGAGAATATTGCAGCTTACCAAATGGTCCAGACGAAGGCCCGTAGAGCCATACTTCAAGCTAAGAAATCTTCATGGCAAGGTTGTCTCAAGGATCAATTCCCTTACCACATCCAAATCGGTATGGGATAGGATCATAGGATTAAAGGTAAAAGTAGTGCTCTATCAGTTAACCATCTGAATGTTGATAATAGCTCCTTAACAACATTTTCTGATATTGCTAATTCTCTGCCCAGTACATTTTCATTCAATTCATCATCCAATTTCTCTTCTGATGCCTTTCGGCGCATTAAGAAACAACAGGAGAAAAGGCGAGTTAATTTTAAAGACCCGCAATGATGAATGTTACAATGATCATTTTTCCGTTGCAGAGCTCTGAGACTCACTTAAACGAGCTCGCGTAATGAAATACACTACCAGATATTAAAACATTACCCTTTCCAACTCTCTTAATTTTCATAGATCTTTTTAACCGGATTTGGGTTGATGGGAATTTCCCTTCTTCGTTGCATGAAGCCACAATAATTCCATTCCTAAACCAGGTAAAGATCATACGAATCCTACCAACTATCGTCCGATTGCTTTAACTAGCTGTATTACGGTCATTATTGACCTCCATAACCTCGGCCTACGATGTTGCTTACCTATCTTTATAAAAAATATCCTGGAAGATAGATCATTTTAGGTACGACTATAATCAATATTCTCTGACCCTTTTCCTCAGGAAAAGGAGGTTCCCCAGTGATGTATTTTGTCATAATTCAGGGGCCATAATTCAGGAAGTTACCATCCAATATGTGCAAATATCAAAAGCAACCAAATTCTTTGGTTATAACAATGCATTTCAAGATTCTACAAAATCGAATTAAAATTGTGACCTCTACAGGGTACACAACCTTGATATACCATTTTTTAACAGTATTTGCATTCAAACGGCAGCCATTTTGTATGGCAATTTTGGTCCTATTTTCCCGAAAGGTGAATTCATCCTTCCTTAGGGTGTAACAGTGATATAATGAAACGGTTTTTCAAATCCGATAATAATTTTGACCTACAGAGGGACCACAAGCTAAGCAAAGGCAATTTTGCATATAATCATAGGCCATAATTCAGGAAGTTACGATCCGATATGCGCAAATATCGAAAGGAACCAAGATCTTTGGGTTATAACCATGCATTTCAAGTTTCATCAAAATCAAATTAAAATTGGGACCTCTACAGGGTCCACAACCTTGATATACCATTTTTTTACAGTATTCGCGTACAAACGGTGGCCATTTTGAGTGGCAACTTTGGTCTGATTTTTCCGAAATTCTAAGTCTACCTTCCTAAGGGTGTAACGGTGATATAATCAAATGTTTTTTCAAATCTGATAATAATTGTGACCTCCAAAGGGACAACAAGCTAAAATAGGCGATTTTTCGGACAATCAGGGCCATAATTCAGGAAATTACGTTCCGATAGGTGCAAATATCGAAAGGAAACAAGATCTTTGGGTTAGAAACATGCATGTCAAGTTTCATAAAAATTGGTTCAAAATTGTGACCTATATAGGGTCCAGAAGCCAAAAACGTGATTTTTCGTACAAACAGGGGCCATAATCCATGAAGTTTTGATCCGATACATGCCAATATCTAAGCAGCTGAGATCTTTTGGGGATAAACCTATATTTCAAGTTTCCTCAAATTGGGTAAGAATTGTGACCTGAAGAGAGTCCACAAACAATTGTGGGATGGACACTTATTTGTTTTTTTGCGATATCAGTTAGGTGGAGGTGTAAAACACACAGCTACCATGATTAGTTTAGAACCCCAATTTAGCTTTCACAACACCACACACTAGGGACCGGGAATCTACAAGTTTTTACGAAAAAAGGTAATAAACTAGCATTATCATCTAGAATCTAATACACGTCAAGAATGTGTTAAATACCGTCAAGATTCTTCAAAAACCGTCTAGTTTGTGCTACCGTGTAGATTTAGAAAAACGTTCTAGTTTTGACATCGATCGTCTACTTTTGGAAGGTGTTTAGTTTTTATACAAGACCTAATTTCTCGTACGTTGTCGAGAAATGAACAGTGTTTCATAACACAAAACATTTAGATTTTACTCCAAATTACTACTTTACCGATAGCCGTATATGTGGTTACGATTTATGTGGTTACAATTAATAGAAAAAAAGATTTTAAAAATATTCACTGATACAAGTTCGTCATCGTTTTATTCTTTCTGTCATTCATATAATATCCATGATGGCTGTACGCGCATCAAACAAAGATAATTGTTCATTGGTTAAAGACTGTCTCAACGCGGGAAAATTTACAGTAGCTATTGGATAACAGCACGTATAAGCAACCGTATTTGCATATTGCATAAATATACTATTTATAGTATTATTAAATTAGCTGGAATTATTTTTAATTCGATCGCCTCAAGGACCAACGTAGTGCCGTATTTTGGATATTATATGAATGACAGAAAGAATAAAACGATGACGAATTTGTAAAAGAAGCTTACTATACGAGAACGACGTATTCACAAAAAAAAAACACACACAATGGGCTATGGGTTTCAGTCTACAAATAATGTAAAAGTCGCTTGGGACTGTCATTATAATTTAGAACGACTGCCTGCTATTGTCTATATCAATCACAAATTCCACATGTCACATGACTCAGTTCTGTCTGAAACAATATCGCTCACAGACGTGTACATGTAATTACACCACCATCGCATAGATACAGCACGTCAGCAGTCATACATGTAAATGTCGGTCGTAAGATTCTTTGAATAGCCGCAACCTATTGTTTAATTAATCCCCTAATCCAGACACATGGCCGTGTTTCATCCGAAACAACACCTTCCACGTTAATATGAATACGTACACTATCCCTATAAACCTCAGAATGCCTCGTTCAGCATTTTTGTTCAAACGAGGTAAAAAAAATGCCTTGTTGTCTGCAGTTCCAAAACAAGGTATTTTAAATTGCCCTTTTTTGGAACGAGGTATCTTGTTCAGAATGAGACTTGGTAAAAAAGCCTTGTTTCCTAACCATTTTTTTTTTTAAGATAGTAGCGCTATTTGCCATCAGCGAATTTGTAAAAATTAAAATTTATGTTATTTAATACGAAAATAAACAAGTCCAAACTATGATATTATAATCAGGGAAATAGGAAAGGCAAGAATACACGCCATAGTTGAAGATGTAAAACTATTGAAGACACATAGCTACCTTGCCTTGATTAATTTATTGCCCAATCAGGTTTAGGTGTTAAGTAAAAACTGTGGTGTTGTGGAAGCTAAATTGGGGTTGTAAATTAATCATGGTAGCTGTGTGTTTTACACCTCCACCTAACTATCGCAGACAACAAATTAGTGTTTATCTGATCTAAATACAACAAATAATCCACTTGACCATAGCATTGACTGTTTCTGTTGATACCCCATAACATTGCGCAAAATATTATTGGAGCAAAGTCATATAAACGCACAGCAATGAATTTGTCAGCTTTATACCAATTGTCAATTAAATGGGAAATTTAATTAAAACCAGGCCCGAGGCTAGCGGCTCGTCCCCCCTCCCCCCCCCCCACATGGCCGCCCCTGTCATAATTTTTCTGTCTGTGTCGGAAAAAAATCGCTGGTTAGCTATGCTCGCATTTTCACCGGGAGAGAGTTTTAGTACGACATATCCTCTCAAATTCGGCCGGGAGATAGTTAATGTCGGCTGGAAACTCTTAATTTTCCGACACATTCGCCACCTGCATGTCATAGAGGCCTAAATTCCCTCTCACAGCTTCTAATTTTAGTGCTCTCCCCTCCTGCTTACGGCAGTCGGCGATGACCTTCGTTCATTAATTTTTTGTTGTCGGAAATTTATCTTCCTCAACCCCCCTATGTCAGCTAAATTTTGATTTCTGGCTTCGGGCCTGATTAAAACTTTAATTATGAAGACAGATGGGTATAATTATGCGAAAATAATTTATGGTATGGTGTGTATTCTTGTCTTGTCTATTTCTCTGATTATAATATCATAGTTTGAACTGGTTTTATTTTAGTATTAAATAACATAAATTTTAATTTTTACAAATTCGCTGACAGCAAATACCGCTAATAACTACCTGTTAAATTTTTTTTACCACGCCTGGTTCTGAACAAAATACCTCGTTCCAAAAAAGGGCAATTTAAAATACCTCGTTTTGGAACTGCAGACAACGAGGCATTTTTTTTTTTAACTCGTTTCGGCAAAAATGCCGAACGAGGCATTCTGAGGTTTATAATTATATAGTTTTAATATTTATCATTGTGCACTTAACATGGACTAACCTTGGCGTAATACTGGAATTACAACTTCGGCTTCAAATCAGTGTGGACTGTCGCCTAATGTAAGACAAATTTTCACAAATATAATTATTTCAGACTTGCATACTATTATAAATTTATGCCGCACTACGCAAAACACGGTATTATTTCGGTCCTTGGGACTGTCGACTTAAAAATAATACAAGGTAACAATACTATAAATAATATGCTTATGCAATATGCAAATACGGTTATTTATAATGTGTGTCGTTAGCCAATAGCTGTTGTAAATTTTCCCGTGTGTAGACCGTCTTTAACCAATGAACAATTATCGTTGTTTGATGCGCGTAGTAATGTACTTCAGCCATCATGGATATTATATGAATGACAGAAAGAATAAAACGATAACGAAGTTGTATCAGTGAATATGCAAATACAGTTATTTATAATGTGTGTCGTTAGCCAATAGCTGTTGTAAATTTTCCCGTGTGTAGACCGTCTTTAACCAATGAACAATTATCGTTGTTTGATGCGCGTAGTAATGTACTTCAGCCATCATGGATATTATATGAATGACAGAAAGAATAAAACGATAACGAAGTTGTATCAGTGAATATGCAAATACAGTTATTTATAATGTGTGCCGTTAGCCAATAGCTGCTGTAAAATTTCCCGCGTGTAGACCGTCTTTTACCAATGAACATTTATCGTTGTTTGATGCGCGTACAGCCATCATGGATATTATATGAATGACAGAAAGAATAAACCGATAACGAAGTTGTATCAGTGAATATGCAAGTACGGTTATTTATAATGTGTGCTGTTAGCCAATAGCTGCTGTAAAATTTCCTGCGTGTAGACCGTCTTTAACCAATGAACAATTATCGTTGTTTGATGCGCGTACAGCCATCATGGATATTATATGAATGACAGAAAGAATAAAACGATGACGCAGTTGTATCAGTAAATATTTTTTAAATCTTTTTTTCTATAAATTGTAACAATATATACCGCTCGCGGTAAAGTAGTAATTTGGAGTAAAATCTAAATGTCTTGTGTTATTAAACACTCTGTTCATTTCTCGACAACGTACGAGAAAATAAGGTCTTGTATAAAAACTAAACACCTTCCAAAAGTAGACGATCGATGTCAAAACTAGAACGTTTTTCTAAATCTACACGGTAGCACAAACTAGACGGTTTTTGAAGAATCTTGACGGTATTTAACACATTCTTGGCATGTATTAGATTCTAGATGATAATGGTAGTTTATTACCTTTTTTCGTAAAAACTTGTAGATTACCAGTCTCTAGTGACAGTTGTTACTTAACACCTAAACCTGATTGGGCAATAAGTTAATCAAGGCAAGGTAGCTGTGTGTCTTCAATAGTTTTACACCTTCACCTATGGGGTGTATTCTTGTCTTTCCTAATTCTTTGATTATAATATCATAGGTTGGATTTATTTATTTTCGTATTAAATAACATAAATTTTAATTTTTACAAATTCGCTGATAGCAAATAGCGCTAATAACTATCTTGAAAAAACCCCACATGTTTAGTAAACAAGACATTTTTACCAAGCCTCGTTCTAAACAAAATACCTCGTTCCAAAAAAGGGCTATTTAAAAAAAAACGTTTTGAAACTGCAGACAACAAGGCATTTGTTTACCTCGTTTGGACAGAAATGCCGAGCCAGGCATTCTGAAGTTTATAGTTTTAAGAGTATAATCTGGCCCTGCAGTATGCTACGAAAATTGTATCACTTCCAAATCAATTTCATTTAACACCATATTTAGATCCTTTCATGAGCATTTGTATCTAATGAAGACTAAAGTCATTCCACCATTCAGTATTCGCATACAACCCCTGTTGTCTGAGGCTGGTATCAGCCTTGACAGTATTGCGAAAAACCCTTTCTTTAGGACTCCACCGTGGACCATATCTCTCCCAAAGATCGATTTCGATCCTACTTAACATAACGAGAGATACTAGCTAAATGGTTTTCAGTTTCTCTTTCGAGAGCTAAGGATAAATATGGTGATTATGCTCCAATATACACAGATGGTTCGAAGGACGATGATCGGGTAGATTCGGCTACCGTGACACCATCCGAGACCATCGTCGTCCGCCTCAAGGCCATTCTCCAAGCTTTGGAGTTAATTCAATCATCATCTGATTTAAAATATATAATATTTAGTGATTCTTTGTCCTCATTACAAGTAATAAATAACTAACAGCTTGACACCCATTAGTAGCAGATATTTATAGTCTGCTACTATCATACGAGTTGAGCAGCAAGAATATTGGAACAATCAAGCAGATTTGGCTGCCAAGTTTAGATCTTCCCTCATCCTATTTTTTAAATACCATACACAGATTTTAAATCTTCCATTAATCTCTTTAGTTATGGTCGCTGGCAATGGGCTTGGGATCTTGCAGGCACAAACATTAAGCCTCTCTTAGAAGATTGGCCCAACTCATATAGAACCAACAGGAGGGATGAAGTTGTTTTGTGTTGCTCTTGCATTGGTCATACATTTTTAACACACATTTTCATCTTGAAGCGAGAGCCTCAACCGGAATGTGAACACTGTCATCTTCCTTTGACAGTGAAGCACATTTTGATTGAGTGCAATCATCTCAAGAATATAAGATTGAAATATTACTGTTGCCAGTCTCAACGTCATTTATTTGCCCAACCGGGTTTATATTGCAACATTCTAGACTTCTTAAAAAAGACAAGCTTTTAATTGTGTATTTATTATTTCATTTTCGAAATTTAAATATTTATATGCATAAAAGATTTATTTTGTTTTTGATTTTATTTTTTGTGATATTCTTTTTATACGCCCACATTTTCATGTGGACGTATTATGTCGTCGCCCCTGTCCGTCTGTCCGTCCGGATGTCCGTCCGTCCGGATGTCTGTCCGGACGTCCGTCCACAATTGTTTGTGGACTCTCTACAGGTCACAATTCATGTCGGATTTTGACGAAACTTGAAATATGGGTTTATCCCCAACAGATCTCGGCTGCTTTTGATATTGGCATGTATCGGATCAAAACTTCATGGATTATGGCCCCTGATTGTACGAAAAATCACGTTTTTAGCTTGTGGACCCTATAGAGGTCACAAATTTGAACCGATTTTGATGAAACTTGACATGCGTGTTTAAAACCCAAAGATCTTGGTTCCTTTCGATATTTGCGCCTATCGGAACGTAATTTCCTGAATTATGGCCCCTGATTGTCCGAAAAATCACCTATTTTAGCTCGTGGTACCTCTGGAGGTCACAATTATTATCTGATTTGAAAAACCGTTCGATTATATCACCGTTACACCCTAAAGATGGTTGAGTTCAAATTTCGGAAAAATCGGACCAAAATTACCATACAAAATGGCCGCCGTTCATACGCGAAGACTGTTAAAAAATGGTATATCAAGGTTGTGGACCCTGTAGAGATCACAATTTTAATTCGATTTAAGATGAAACTTGAAATGCATGGTTATAACCCAAAGATCTTGGTTCCTTTCGATATTTGCGCATATCGGATCGTAACTTTCTGAATTATGGCCCCTGATTATACGCAAAATCGCCTTTGTTTAGCTTGTGGTTCCTCTGGAGGTCACAATTATTATCTGATTCAAAAAATCGTTTGATTATATCACCGTTACGCCCTAAGGAAGGTTGAGTTCGAATTTCGGTAAAATTCGGAACAAAATTGCCATACAAAATGGCCGCCATTCGTACGCGAATACTGTTTAAAAAATGGTATATCAAGGTTGTGGACCCAGTAGAGGTCACAATTTTAATTTTCGATTTTGATGAAACTTGAAATGCATGGTTATAACCCAAAGATCTTGGTTCCTTTCAATATTTGCGCATATCGGATTGTAACTTCCTGAATTATGGCCCCTGATTATACGCAAAATCGTCTTTGTTTAGCTTGTGGTCCCTCTGGAGGTCACAATTATTATCCGATTTAAATAATCGTTTGATTATATCACCATTACACCAAACGGAAGGTTGAGTTTGAATTTCAAGGAAATCGGACCATAATTGCCAGACAAAATGGCCGCCGTTTGTACGCTAATAGTGTTAAAATATGGTATATCAAGGTTGTGGACCCAGTATAGGTCACAATTTTAATTCGATTTTGTTGAAAGTTGGAATGCATGTTTATAACCTAAAGATCTTGATTCTTTTTGATATTTGCGCATATCAAATTGTAATTTAATGAATTATAGCCTTTGATTGTAGGAAATATCACTTTCGGTTTTGCTTGTTCTCTATCCATGTCTCGAAAATGTGGGCGTATCCTGCCAGGCAGTGCCAGCTTACTATCTTTATTTATGCATTATACATTTACTGTGATATTCATTTAACTTGTCTCGCATAAATCACCTTATGTTTGGCGCAATATAGCGCAGTGGGTGCTGATGTGCCATAAAACCACATTTCATTTCATTTCTCTACAGGTGACAATTTTTATCTAATTTTGTTGAAACTTGAAATGTAAGTTTAAAACCCAAAGATCTCGGTTCCTTTCTATCTTCGCACAAATCAGACTGTAACTTCCTGAACTATGGCCCCAGATTGTTCGAAAAATCGTGTTTTTAGTTTGTGGACCCTTTAGATGTCATAATTTTATCTGATTTTAAAAAAAACGTTCGAATATGTCAATGTTACACCCTAAGAGTGGTCAAGTTCCAATTTCGAGAAAATCGGACAAAAACTGGCAACAAAATGGACGCCCCTTGTAAGTAAATAATATAAACATCTGGTATATCAAGATGGTAGACCCTCTAGAGGTTACAATTTTTATCCTTTCGATATTCGCTCATACCAGATTGTAACTTACTAAGTTAAGGTCCCTGATTGTACACAAAAATTGTTTTTTAGCTTCAGAATTTACAAAGATATGTTGAATTGAAATTTAATTGATCTATGCTGCTCTGTATGTTATAAACCTGCTCCCATTTTTTTTTTGCAATAATTTAATGATAGGCCTGTTTTCTAGCATTGGTAATTTGATTTCATTTTCTTGAATAAATGTCAAATAATCAATCTTAGTACATATTGGCTTAGATTAAGCCATGAAAAATTTGATATTTTAGCAAAAAAGCAAATGACGCATCGTTACTTTAATAGATCACATATATTTTTTCTATTCTATGTTCCAGGTTAGTCCAGTTGCAGACCAATTAAACAATTCCTGATATTCTACAGAACTAGAAACAAACAACATATATAATCCTTGAGTGGCATTTAGTGATTGAGAACATTAAAAAACACAACACAATTTATATGGAAAACAATCACTGGTGCTGTATATTTATAAACCAGTGATTGTATTAATGTTTCAAGTTGTGTTTTGTTAAGTGTAAACCTATAACTTAAATATATAAATAATTTGACGGCCTTGCAAGAATCTGGAAGATAAAAATCTATACTCAGGAAGATTTGTTAATTTTCAGTTCAAAAGGTTTACTGTCACCTTTAGAAGAAATTGGTCTGTCAGTCTGTCCAACTGACACACTTTTTATACGCCCACATGGAAATTACTGTTAGAGTTATGGCCCTTGATCACTTCAAAAAATCTTGTGGACGCTCTAGAGGACAAAGTTGATAACCGATTGACTTTAAATTTATACACAGTGTTGAATGTCATGAGACGAACAAGTGTATTGAGTTTCAATGAATTTTGATAACTTGAACAGCATGGAGGAGAACTTTATTAAAGCCAAACAAATTCGAATGATTTTCTGATCATTAAATAATGAGTTGTTACTTTTAATCAGATTTTAGTGTATTTTAAATGTTTCATTACCGAAAAAGTAAAAAATGCGACTACTCTTGTTGACTGCCCGGACGATTTAGCTACTGTGGTGGTATATTTTGTCGATCCAACTATTGTATGTAGGCGTATCCTGTCTGGCAGCCGCTGGTATACTTTCACTAAGCCTAGATAATTGATTTGATTGCTTGATACTTTTGATAAAGATAAATGTTCAATTAATTAATGTGTGTTGGGAATTCGGCAAAGGACATCAGCCTGACTGTTTGCTTGTATTTTAATCACCATGTTATATAGATAATTCCACATAAAGAGTTTCAGGTTATTTGTGTATGTGTTTAAGAAATTTTATATAGATTTGTAATACAAATTTTGTATATAACTGTATGTGGTGTTAAGAATTTATTGAGAAATAGGTTTAAAACAATATTTAGAATTCAAAATAAAACAATAAAATGATTAATATATTTTACAAATTTGGCAATTAAATTTTCTGTGAAGAATTCTACATTTGGCGAGCTTGGCACGGTTTTGAGATCTATTTCTTTAGAGTAATTTAAACGGGTCAATTTCTTAAAATTTGTCGAGGTCTGGTTCCTTGCCCAGAACGGCATGCTTATTGCGGCCAAATGTAAACGGGGCTAACAAAGCATTGTTTGAGGAATTTGTAGATAGCTTGACTTCTTGCTTCATGCACTTTGTAACAAGAAAAATACATCATCATATTGGTTACTTGTGTAATTTTATAGAAAATAGAGAGTCATTGAATCTATTTTCTTCTCATTTTCAACAATAGGTTATTGGAATTGATGAATGATTACTTCTGTTAGTTATGATCTGGAAAATGGATATTTGATAATATTTCAATATTTAAATCAGCATATTAATTTTAGACTTTTAAATTAATCGAGTATACAGACTTGTTAAAATTACATTTGAAAATGTATTTTATTTCCTTTCCGATAATAATTTGCTTATACTATATGCATACATTTTTTATATTTTTTTGTCCTGTGCATGTTGATGTCAATGGTACCATTCTATTCTGAATATACATTTCACTTTTTATATAAATATTTCATAATTATGCACATTTTGATGACTTATGAAATTTATATTATTTATGTTATTTTAGAAATATATTTGCTATGAACTGTTTATGAATCATACAGTAGTGATTATAAATGATTTTTACCTGTTTTGGTGTGAAAAATGAATGAGGAGAAAAATGACTATATTGTATACAGACTTCTCCAAACAAAAGATTTTCTTTATATTATATAATATAGTATTAATGTTGAATGTATGAGCTGACTGAATGTGGGTGTTTCAAATATTCATCACACCATAATAAATTTATGTTATGTATACACCATTTTGTCTTTTAATTCCACCAGAATCTTGTACAATGATATTTAGCTACTGCAATAAAAAATCCCAGCATATGATGGAGGGACCTCAAAATTCAAATGCCAAATTCGAATGTCTGAATTGACCCAAGAAAAGTCATCCATGTTCAGTTCACTTCACCCAAACTTTTGAGTATCCAGTTCTACATATTCCCCGTTTTTCTCTGACTGCTAAAGACCCCTACATGCAAGCGAATTATTGAAATAAAATTAAACCATATGTTAGTCCGAAATGACCTAGTTTGTGTCGAGTGTATGTTAAACCTCATTTCTCTCTCTCTCTCTGTCTCTCTACATACTCCCGACCGTCTTTCGTTTGAATAGAGCTAATTCCACTAAACACAGCTTTAATGAAAGCAAATTTATGTTCCAATTTATGACTGGTCAATAGTCTGATTAACAACCAAAAGCTAACTGCATAACAATTTGATTACGCTTTAAACATAGCTCCACATTGTGGACCTAATATGTTTACATAACATTTAAGTCATGACCCCAGATTGACGAAGGTCTGTCATGAGGCTGTACTTGGGATAGATTTGATTGAACAGGAAGAATAGACACACACTGCCTCAAAAGCTCAAGTATCGGAAGCCAATCCAGTAATGGGCAGAGAGGGAGTACTTGGGCCATTGCTTGAGGAATATGCTAGTTCAAATACCCAAAATCCCACGAATGACAAATTCGAAATTATTAAGTTGTAAATAAAAGAATATAGACATAGTCGTGAACCGCACAGGCACTTGAAGGGATTAAATATACTATAATATATCAAGTGCCTGTGGTGAACCCATATCGATTGATATAAAATGCCTTGTAATCTCAAGGGCCACCCCAATTTTATGAACATCATCATAGTTTTCAGCCTTTATATAGCTTTAAAATCCAGATACATTGCCAATCAGATAAGCATTTAAAGAACGGATATTAAGTGTAATTATCATTTGTGGGTCTCCTAATAATTCCAGTAAAGTGACATTAAGTGTTCTGTATAAAGTATGAACACCTTATGAAAAGCCTAATCTAAAAACAAACATAGCAATGTGGCTAAAAATGGTCCATGTGAATAATACTAATGGACATTGTTTTCGAAATGGGTGATTTATGTATCGAACTTAGCTTTGTTGAAATTATTCCATCTCGCTACTTCTCAGGGGCCGCGGAGCTAAGGGGGCTTTAGCCCCGGCAATAATTTTTAATAGTGAACAATAAAATGTCGACAAAAGCTCAAAAAAGCACAAAAAGGTTAGGGGGAGGTATGGGTGTGGTGCTTAGTGGGGGCGGACACATTGCGTGAGTTATTGTCAGTAGCCCCCCGAAATCGGGGCCGCCACTGGCATACATACACACAGTCGTCTTTTTCTGTGCTCTGTAACGTTACATATACTCCTCCTTTCTTCTTTTATTTGCAGAATCTGTCACTGTTCGCTTTATTTCACACTTTAAAGGGCCAATCCCGATAACTTTTGGGGGAATAAAACTGCTTTATTTTGTGTTAAAATCATTTAAAACCCATTATCTAAGGCCGACCAACTAACCCGATATTTGTGATACGCTTGTAAATAACTTCAACCTGACATTCTGCATCTGGAAATGGAGACCTTTGTATTATACAGTACCTGGATAAAACCAGACTTTTGTCTATAAAAATAATATGTAGGTGAAATTTACCTTTTGTTATCTAGTACAGTACATGGGTCATTCATTGTATTGACCACTCAAGAAACGTAAATCGATTATCAGGTCACCCAATGAAAAAAATGACCCGAAATCTTAAAAGGGTTACGTGTCCGGATAAGCAGTGTTGACATTCATGTCCATACGACTCAATATTTTCAGCTGAAATTTTCAGACAGTGTAAATACGCCATGCTTTTATATTTTGGTCCATAAATTTCACAAATACTGGGACTTTAATTTTTGAGACTCTGTTCTTATCTGGATTGTCCCTTTAAAGGGTTATCCATGATGAATTGAACTTTCAATTATACCCGAGTGACTCACATTTTAGTCGGATGCACCAGTAAACTATAACAATTGGCTGTGAAAAATAAACATCCAATCAGATTCTTATCTCGAATTATCGCTCACCGGCCACAACCAGACACAACCAGACTCGGTGAAAGCTGTCTATTACTATCATTAAAGGGACAATGCCGAATTAAACGGGCTGAAAAAAAATAATCTGAGAATGTATGAAAATAAAACGCCAAAATATAGGGGAACGGTGTATTTACCTTGTCTCAAATTTCAACTCAAAATATTGAGCTGTTTGGACGTGAATGCCAAAACTGCTTATCCGGACACGTAACCCTTTTAAGATTTCGGGTCAATTGTTTCGTTGGGTGACCTTATAACCGATATTACGGTTATTTGAGAGGGTTATGCAGTGAACAACCCACGTGCCGTACTTGATAGAGAAAGGCAAATTTCAACTACACATTATTTTTATAAAAAAATGTTTTGGTTTAATCCAGATACCACAAAATACACTTTGGGGCACCGGTCTCAAATTCCAGATGAAGACTGACGGATGTAAGTCGTTTGAAAACGTATCATAAATACTGAAGTAGTTGCTCGGCCCTTTCCTCGAATATTTTAAGGGACTTTAACACAAAATTAAGCAGTTTTATTCCCAAAACAAATATCGGGAATTGTCCTTTAAGTAATAATAATAATAATAATGGACATTTATAGAGCGCCAACATCCAGCTAGATTAGCAGCTCTGGTGCGCTGTTACAATATTCATAATGGTGTGGGAAAAAAAGTTTAAAAATCGCAACGGGGAATCACGAAGGCTTCATTAAAAAAATGAGTTTTTAGTTTCTTTTTGAAAATATTTATGTTATCTACACTTTTCAATTGAAGTGGAAGCTCATTCCATAGTTTCGGAGCAGCCACCTTGAAGCTTCGGAAACCAAGATTACTTTTTACTTTTGGTACAACTAATAGGTTCTGGTTTTTTGAGCGAAGGCTATTAGTTGGTTGGTATTGATGTAGAAGTGTGGATATGTATTCAGGGAATTCAGTAGAGTAGGGGGTGCAGTATGTGAAACATAAGATTTTGAAATTAATGCCATACTCTAAGGGCAACCAGTGCAGTTCTTTAAGTACAGGTGTAATACTGGTGAACGGTTTTGATCGGGATACAATTCTTGCTGCTTTGTGCTGAAGAAGTTTTAATGGCCGAAGGGATTTTGCCGGAAGATTAATCAGAAGTGAGTTACAATAATCTAATTTTGAGGTGATCAATGATATTTGATTCCAATCAACAAATAGTATGAACCCATATGATCATACAGATACCACAAAATGGTTTCTAACTTGTACGGTTGCAGAGAAATAAAATAGACGATTTTCTACAAGTCACTTTCAAGGTTTTTGGTCTATAAAAGTAGCAATTATTATTCGATTTGCGTACACGTTTCACCATGTGATGCCTTATGCCATTTCTGATTACGATAAACTAATTGAATATTTTCACGATCACCGGACGTAATGTAATTTTGTCTGAAATGTATAAAATGAATAAATATTTCTGGATTTGGTTGATCCTGCTTCCATTTTTTTGATGGGTGCAATGTTTACGTGGAAATCTGTTTATCGGTTCCATTGGTACTGCAAGTGATATGTGTGTAAGGGTAACGTGCTACTTAAAGTGACATAAGTGCAAAGGTAATGTGGTACCAGTGAAACCCGTCATTCCTGCTACGCAGGTCTAGTTATTATTATTATTATTATTATTATTCTTTTGTTTTGAGTAGATCTCAGCAACTGCTTGTCGAATCGTTACGATTTCTTCGGTTTTACTGGGAAAGTGGTAGTAACTATACTTGTTACCTTAAACTGTGTTTAAGGTAACAATTGGTACAGTCTAAGACCCCTTACGCAAGTTGAAATAGGTTCAAACGAACAATTGTCAACACATATCATTACAGTTTGTATTAAAATAAGTAATTCCATCACAAATAGTGAAGATTGCACCATTAAAAGAGTTACCGAACAGTTTTTCTCTGCATAGCGCTGTTTATGTTGTAGGCCTAATGACGTATTACGCAACTTTCGGCCATGACGGTCGGCCAGTTGAAATTTCGCGTAGGAGATGGGTTTCATCAAATCATATAATTATGCGGTAAGGCCTCACCTTTATTTCAAGAAGAATTGATTTATTATATGTTAAGCTGCGTGCAGTAGTGCTTTGGGTCAGTTTATTTGTAAATTAAGCGAGCTATAGGCTAGTAAACTGTTTGTAGTCATTTGACTAAATAACTTGCGCAAAGGAACTCTGTAGGAAAAACCACTACTGCGACTGGAGTAAGACGGAAGACAGCAGTAGTGGAACCATTTCTAGGAAAGTGGGTGTGACTTAGAGGATAAAGCTATTTTGAACGGGGTGTTCTCATCCAGCTCAAAATATTGATTAGGGTGATTAAGGGTTTAGGGCTGGGGGATTATGGTCTGTATCTGAAATGTGTTCACCTAATAAGATATGGATTAACCGTTTAATAAGTGTCATGTGAACTGTGTTTAATAAGTCTCATGTGAACTGTTTTATGGGTGATATTTTACAAAGTAATGAATCCATTTGGTTCAATAACTGTGAACTGTGTTTAATAAGTCTCACGTGGCCATCCCCATCCAAATATCTATGAACTAGTTACTGTGCTGAAAAGAGAGCAGACGCTGACTGAAATAAGAATTTTACACTATTACAGCATGGTGCTAACGGCATTTCCAGGCCAAAGAAGAAAGCCTATCGTCAACTAGAAGAGATACTTCAAGCATTAAAAGATCAGTTCCGAAATGGTCAAAGGGACATCATGCTTTATGTAGATGCGGTATCCCATCTTGTCCATTTAGACTAAAAAGAATGAAATGTTGATGGATATTGTTAATGTTATTAATATTAATGTTATGAAAAAGTCGTTTACTTGCCCATAATGAAATATATATGTTGATGCTCATTTTAGTGCTATTTAGTTATTTATTTCTTATATTAAATGTTTTCATTTACATTAAAAGTATTACAATAAACATGTTTTATATAATAAATATTGAATAATACATTATCAAGTGAATTTGTTTTAATATTAGGTTTAACCTAATGAAATAAACAGTGCCCAATGTGAAACAGACTACATCTAATCCTTCTTTAGAAATTCCAATTAACACCTTAGTCACGCTAACATGTTTATTTAAGTTTTGAGCTTGGTGAGAATGAACCTTTTGAACGTTCTGTGACAATGCGAAATGTCCGAAATCACCGAAGTTATCATTTTTAAAAATATTGCAGTAATTTTAACAATAATCATTGGATTTTAACTTTCGATACATTTTGGCATAGCCGGTGACAGGGCACATAGCTATGCTACTTTCTATTTTTGATTTTAGGCAAATCTTCGAAGATATAAGGCGCCAAATTTCGAAAATTTAAAATTTTACAAAAAATATTTTTATTTATAAATATTTTTTAGTTGTGTTGTACACAGAATTAAAGAGTCATCTGACTTGCGCAAAAATGTTAATTTGTTTGGTCTCAGTAATTTTGCTTGACCGCCATTGGCTTATTCAGTTTTTCAGCCCTAGATTAATTTTTTGTTGTTCGATTTGTATAAAATAAAGTTCATATGCTCCGTTGTCTCAATTGTCATTTTTTTTTTTATTACCGAAAGTGTTATCTATTGGCACCGGAAGTGGCATAATTTTACCAAAAACTACAATTTTGACAGTTAAATACAATCTTCAAAAACAAATATTATTTTTTTGAAAAATTATATGACTAAAAAAGTGTGTCCTTTGAAGGCTCAAAAAATGGCGGAAGCAGTTTTTTTAATTTCAATTTCATTTTCTAGCAAATTGGATTAAGAGGTGAAAAAAGGCGTAAAATTGACCTATTTACAACCCATTCAGGCTCTTTAGATTTTAAAATATTTTTACACAACTTTTATAAACTTGTAGCTATAATCCAAACAAAGAGAATGTATGTGGAAATTTGTTTGTAATTTAAGCAGTTGCCGAGAAATGGGCAGTTTTGCATAAGTCACTGTTTTCTTAATTTTGCCTGTAAAATAGTCATTTATTAATGGATATTCGCAAAAGTGACATAATTTGATTCAAAAAGCAAGTATGCGTCATATCAAGTTGATTATAATTTAAAATTGAGACCGAAAGTGACAACATTTGGTCATAAACTGCCTTTTTGACTTATAAAATCAATATTTTTTTCAACCAAGAATAATTTAATATGTATTACTAATTTGAACTTTTGGTTTAGATTCACATATTAATAAAATACATACGGTTATATAGATATAAAAAATTGTTTCTAACTTGTTCGGTTGCCGAGAAATAGACAGTTTTGTTCAAGTCACTTTTCAGGGTTTTTGGTTCATAAAATGGTCAATTATTATTCGATTTTCGTAAAATTTTCATCATGTGATGGGTAATGTCATGGACTATGTTATAAAACTAATTTACGA
This sequence comes from Patella pellucida, assembly GCA_917208275.1. NCBI lineage: Eukaryota > Metazoa > Mollusca > Gastropoda > Patellidae > Patella > Patella pellucida. The sequence continues at coordinate 37,784,251 of OU795041.1, read as the reverse complement.
TTTTTAGTATCATCGGAATTAATGTCATTTTGGCAAAAACTGTATTTTTGGCCTTCAAAATAGATATTTTATTCAAATGAGTCTGACTTGTAACGTTCTTAAAATTATGATATTTGATTCCAATCAACAAATAGTATGAACCCATACGATCATACAGATACCACAAAATGGTTTCTAACTTGTACGGTTGCAGAGAAATAGACGATTTTCTACAAGTCACTTTTCAAGGTTTTTGGTCTATGAAAGTAGCAATTATATTCGATTTACGTAAACGTTTCACCATGTGATGCCTTATGCCATTTCTGATTACGATAAACTAATTGAATATTTTCACGATCACCGGACGTAATGTAATTTTGTCTGAAATGTATAAAATGAATTAATATTTCTGGTTTTGGTTGATACTGCTTCCATTTTTTTGATGGGTGCAATGTTTACGTGGAAATCTGTTTATCGGTTCCATTGGTACTGTAAGTGATATGTGTGTAAGGGATACGTGCTACTTAAAGTGACATAAGTGCAAAGGTAATGTGGTACCAGTGAAACCCGCCATTCCTGCTACACAGGTCTAGTTATTAAGCTTTCATATGTATTTACATATGAAAGCTTATTGTTTCTGTTAAGATTAGTATTCTTCCTATTATTAAGCTTTCATACGTATTTACATATGAAAGCTTATTGTTTCTGTTAAGATTATTATTATTCCTATTATTATTTTTTTGTGTGTGTTTTATCCACAAATCGGATTTCTCAGAATCTACCCATAAGATCTTTCTGAAACTTTTACCTCCCCCCCCCCCCAAAAAAAAAAAAATGGGTGGTGGCTGTTGGGTAAATATATTTTCAAAACGTTTTTCGCATCCGAAATTACCAAATTTTACAATCAAATGCATTTGACCTACTTTGCTGTAACTTTGTGACTATTTCACCTATTTTACTTATTCTTTTTTTTTTTGAATACCTTGACTGCTTTACTTCAAATCTGCAATTTCGGATTTTCGAATTTCGAAAATTCGTCGCTGTGATTTCGAGCCGGAAGTAAAAATCAAAATAACAACTTCTTTAATAGTTGCACGATTTTCATGGAATTTGGTATGTAAGTAGATCTCGCTCATGCGACTTTAAAAATGTTTCTAAATTATCTCCCCTTGGTGATATTAAGGATCAAAGTTTTCAAAAAAATTGACGAAATATAGGTCAGATTGCCTTGAAATTTGTTTTTTGTACTAGCTACGACACTACTGATTCGTACACAAAAAATGGAGTTTGTAACCCAAACCGGAAGTGCTTCCATCTTGAAATGTGAAAAATAAATAAGGCTTTTTTGGTATTTTACTTACAGACATGGCAATTATATTTTCCGAATCCTTGTAGGAAGGCCAAAAAACGGTAGCGAAAATATTTTTGATTTCTGGCAAATCATGGACGCCATTTTGAATTGAAAATGACATATAGTAAAAAATCCTCATTATTGGGCTTGAAAACATACACAATTGGTCGTGGCTTAGAGAGTGTGTCTCCTATTAACGAAATTAATACATTTCAGGATAGCCTGGCTCATGGTCGAGTGTTTAGTATTCTAATATTTCAAAAGTAAATTCCCGCACTCCGTAAGGGGAAAAAAGTGTTTTTTGCCCTAGCAGCGCCAAAAATTCTTCGATTAACCTGGTTTCTTAGCACGATGTGCCCATTTACTAGCCCGAATTTTGAGTACTTGTCTCATTTGATTCCGATGAAAAAAAACAAAAGTTATGGTCAAAAAACCGATTTTACGGCTTTTTTCGCCGATTTTGAGACTAAAAAAGTTTTTTAGAATTTTGAAATTGCAAACGACAAGATAAAGTCATTTTGTGAGTCTCATGTGATGGGTATGAGTCTTCTGCACCGATGCGGATTGGGTTTGATTTTTTCAAAATGGCGGACTATATTTTTGAGACTGTCAAAGTTTTGATGTTCTGAGACTACCGAGGAATCATTAGGAAGTATTTTTTTTTTAAATTTATACTGGTCGGATGCGCCACGATGATTTTAGTAACATATTAAAGGAGAACATGATCGAATTAAAAATTCGAAAATATATGGCCATGTTTTACAATAAAAAAAAGTTGCTGGGTCGGCTTGGGTTCGAATTTTTTTAGGCCATGTTCCCGTATTAGAAATCACTTAAATTTTTTAAATGTGCTAGCTAACATCCCAAGGCACAATCTCTGAAAATTTCAAGAAATTCCGACAACCGTAACGCCTGCTAAAACACGCTCGCGCAATTAGGCCTATTTTTTGCCTATTTTTCGAATGTTTTTAGACTAACAAGTCACTTTTTCGTGCGCTACGTTTGAGGCCCTATATCTCGCCGGCTATAGGTTTGAATCCATATGTTTTGATCGGGATCGATAGCTTGGACACTTCCGTCCGTCGTATAAAAAGTTTGGACCCCTGACCCTAACCACGGTCACGTGACAGGGTGTCAAACATGGCTTCCCAAAACGAAGGGCCATGTTTGCTGCCTTATACCTCGGCCCCTATGGGCTCGAATCAAAATGTGTTGGCTGGGAATAATAGCCTTGACAATTCTCTCCATTGTATTAAAAGTAGATCTCACCCGAATGCCATGCACACGCTACGATATTTAAGAGTGCCCGGGCGGGTCTCGAGGCTTACGTATTCAAAGGTGAAATCTCTGGAATTTCTAGCGGTTGCCTGTGCCGCGATGATATTTATCACATATTAAAAGGAGAGAATATTCACATATCAAGAATGAAATAAAAAGGGGTAAAATGCGGCAATTTTTCAAGCAAAAAAAGTTTGATGGGTGGGGGTGGGTTTATAATTTATTTTCATTGTTCCCGGAATCTCACTCATTTCCATTTTCTATATGCGATAGCTAGAATCTCAAAGTACAATCTTTGCAAATTTGAAGGCAAACGGAGCACTGGAACGTTGCCTGGGCAGTGCAAATCTATCCCGGTCGCAAAAATCTGCATTCGGGAAACCTCGATGGATGATACTATGACAGGACGTTTTATGACCTTGACACATACATGCTATACACTAGAACCAAAGGTACTATCAGCAACAAATTCCGGCGAGGAACTTTTCACATTGGTACCTAGATACCCTAGAATTTTCATGGTGATATCTGCAGTCGTTTGTACGTGGCATGGCGCAAGGTCGGTTGACTTCGCGCATGTGCTACGCTAGAACCAACGGTACCATGATTACCAAATTCCGTCGAGGAACTTTTAACGTTGGTACCTAGGTTCCCTGAAATTGTCAAGGCGATACTTGCATTTGTTGAAGTCGTTTTTTCGCGGCACCTGCCGTTCGTAGTTTTTTCGAAGTCAATTTATAAGGCTTCCATAAATATTGTTTTGCCCTGGTGCAATGTTTCGAACTATATTTAGACCTGTAACCAATTTAAAAAAAAAATATTAGTTCCGATGGAATGAAAAACCGAGGTCCCCTGAACAAATTGGCGTGCCCGTACAATATCCCTTGGCAGTTGGAATTCAGTTGCTGCCCGGGCAAAACATCCCCTCATAGCACACTGTATGGCGTATGCCATAACCCGACTTCAATATTTCTAACTATATTTAGACCTGTAACTTCGCCAGTTTTTCACCAATTTTAATTTTAAAAAAATATTAGTTTTTATGGAGTGGACGTTAAACATCATTTTTCTCTCTCTCTCTCTCTGAATGAACTTTCTCGGCCAATGCAGGGATCCAACACCCGACCTTACGAACTAAGCCCTGTTCCATTTGGACCCCGTACGCGCACTGTATCATAAAGCCTGTCATTGAGCAACTGGCGTGGTTTCGAATCCCCGGTTGTACGTGGCAAGGAGTAAGTTCGCCTATCCAACCTTGTGGGGTTTCTCCGGGTCCTCCAATTTCTTCCCACTGCTAAAGACCCCTACGCGCAAGCGAATTATTGAAATAAAAGTAAACCATGTGTTAGTCCTGAAATTACATAGTTGGTGTCGAGTGGACGTTAAACCCCATTTTTTTTTCTCTCTCTCTCTCTCTCTCTCTTCTCTCTCTCGCAATTTGGACCAAATAACCGTAGGGGATCACATGGTTAGCCAGGTATTCCGGCGTGGCGCGGTTTCCCCCTTGTCAGTAATGCAGGAGGGATCGCCTGACAAAGGACACCTGACTAGTCGTTCTGATGGTTCGAAAAATCGAGGTCCCGTGTAAACATTGACGTGCAGTGAGCAGAGCCCTGGGAAGTTGGAATTCGATTTAAGAGTAGGTAGCGCCGCTGTCCGCGCAAAATTTTCCTCAAAGCACACTGCATGCCCGTCTTTACTATCCCGGTTTAGGAGCAGAACAATTTCATTTCATTTAATTCTATGCTATAAGGGGGGTCAGGTGGCTAAGTTGGTAAGGTGCTGACTCGCTAGTCTGGAGGCCGGTGTGCGATCCATGCATTGGCCAAGAAATTTCATCTCGATTTTCCGGCGTGGTTTCCCATTGTCAGTGATGCAGACGGAGGGCGTGACACGGACAGCTGCCTAGTCGTTCCGATGGGACGAAAAACCGAGGTCCCGTGTACACATTGGCGTACACGTAAAAGACCCCTTGACATTTGGAATTCAGTTTCTGCCCGGGCAAATATTTCCCTCATAGCACACTGTATGGCGTATCCCAGTCTTCAATAAGCCCAGGTTAGGCGCAGAAGCGTAGGACGTTAAACCCAATTTTAATTATTCATTCTATGCTATAATAAATGCCGACAAATCGTTTGAACTTATTACACAATACCAGTCTCACACTTTTATGGAGAAACGTTTCCTCGGCTCGTTATTTTGAATATTTTGGCTTCCAAAAATATTTTTTGCCCGGGTGCAATGTTTTTAACTATATTTAGACATGTAACTTCGCGAGTTTTTAACCAATGTTAATAAATTCCGGCGAGGAACTTTTCACGTTGGTACCTAGGTACCCTGAAATTTTCAAGGTAATACCTGCATTTGTTGAAGTCGTTTGTTCTTGGCACCTGCCGTTCGTCGGTTTTTTTTTAAAAAGTCAATTTACAGCTTCCATAAAAAAATGTATGCCCTGGTGCAATGTTTCTAACTTTATTTAGTCCCGTAACTTAGCGAGTTTTTGACCAATTATAATATGTTTTTTCTTGTTATTTTCAAGATACTTAAAATAATTGATGACACGTGACGATGAATACCGTCATTTACCAAACCCCGAAATATACCAAAAATCCCGAAATTGACAAAAATGACTTTTAAATTCGCGCAAGCGCCACGCTGGAACCAAAGCTTTCAGTTTTTTTTTGCCCGGGTGCGATGTATTTTGTAACTATTTTCAGACTTATAACTTTTGCGAATTTTTGACCAATACACGTGACATGAATATGAAAGATTTCATATCTGCATGGGACAGAAGCAGATCTAGTTAAGCTTTCATATATTCATATATGAAAGCTTATTGTTTCTGTTAAGATTATTATTCTTCCTATTAAGCTTTCATATTTTAATATGAAAGCTTATTGTTTTTGTTAAGATTATTATTCCTATTATTAAGCTTTCATATTTGAATATGAAAGCTTATTGTTTTTGTTAAGATTATTATTCCTATTATTATTTTTTTTTTGTGTTTTATCCACTTTTCGGTTTTCTCAGAATCTACCCATAGGATCTTTCTGAAATTTTTACCTACCCCCCCAAAAATGGGTGGTGGCTGTTGGGTGAATATATTTTCAAACTGTTTTTCGCATTCGAAATCACCGATTTTGACGAACAAGTGCATTTGACCTACATTGCTGTAACCTCATGACTTTTTGACCTATTTTACTAATTCTTTTTCGAAAATTCGTCGCTGTGATTTCGAACCGGAAGTTAAATCAAAAAGACAACTTCTTTAATAGTTGTACAATTGTCATGAAATTTAGTAGGTAAGTAGATCTCACTCATGCGACTTTAAAAATGACATTAAAAAATTTAAAAATTATCTCCCCTTGGTGATATTACGGATCAAAATTTTCCCCAAAATCGACGAAATATAGGTCAAATTGCCTCGAAAATAATTGTTTGTACTAGCTACGACACTACTGTTTCGTACACAAAAAATGGAGTTTGAAGCACAAACCGGAAGTGCCGACATCTTGAAAAGTCAAAATCGATATTCCTTTGTTGATATTTTACTTACAGACAAGGCAATTATATTTTCCAAATCCTTTTAGAAAAGCCAAAAAACTGTCGGGAATAGAATTTAGATTTTTGGAAAATGATGGACGATTTCGAACCGGAAGTTAAAATCAAAATGACAACTTCTTTAATAATTGCACGATTTTTATGACATTTAGTATGTCAGTAGATTTTGCTCATGTGACTTTAAAAATGTCATTAGAATTTTCTAAATGATCTCCCCTTGGAGGAATTAAGGATCAAAATTTTCAAAAAATCGATGAAATATAGGTCAGATTGCCTTGAATTTTTTTATTTTTTACTAGCTACGGCACTACTGATTCGTACACAAAAAATGGAAATTGTAGCACAAACCGGAAGTGCCACCATCTTGTCTCTTATGTACATAATTAATACATTTAAGGATAACCTGGCTCATGGTCGACTGATTGGTTTTTGAATATTTCAAAAATTCGAATTAACCCCTTGATGTTTTCCGTGCCGAAAAGGTTGTTTTCGAGTTAGCTTGTTTTGTCTTCGCGCATGCGTTACGCTGGAACCAAAGGTACCATGAGTACCAAATTCCGGCGAGCAACTTTTCACGTTAGTACCTATGTACCCTGAAATTTTCAAGGCGATATCTGCATTTGTTCAAGTCGTTTGTTTTGGCACCTACCGTGCGTCATGACTTTGCGCATGCGCTACGCTAGAACCTAAGGTACCATGAGTACCAAATTCTGGCGAGGAACTTTTCACGTCGGTACCTAGGTACCCTGAAATTTTCAAGGTGATACCTGCATTTGTTCAAGTCGTTTGTTCTTGGCACCTGCCGTTAGTCGTTTTTTCTACTATCAGTCAATTTACGTAAAAATATCGATTTTCGGAATTTAAAATTGGTTTTAATTAATTGGGAAATTGCAAATACAAAGTGATTTTATCGCCTCTTCCATGTCATCTTCATTAGAAGGCTTGATCTCGCCTTAACTACATACAGCTTATCAAGCCCTTCACTTAACACTCTTCATTTTTCGGCACTAAATTTGATTGCATGGGTATAGACCCCCAACCGTGATCCAATCAGATTCCTTCGTTAAATGGGTTACTAAAAATAGACTTCTTTCAATTCATTTTTTTTATCCTTCGTTAAAAATATCGTCACGATTATCAAGTCTCGCGCTTCTAGCTAAAATATCTATGTGACAATCGAGATGCAAAGGTCAAGGTTCGATTCATCGACGTTTAACATTTACACCGGCGTTTTTAGTTGTCAGTGAGTTAGCGGAAAAAAACCATTCAACGGCTGTAAACTTGTCTAGTTATTTTTCTGTGGCGGCTGCCATATTTGTTTACTACAGTCACGTGCTACATCGTGAGTGTGTTATGTGCCACGACCTCTGATTGGACAATGCTTTAAATGCTAATTAGTCACGTGTAAACACAACCAGTGTAAAAGTTTAGGAATAGCCAAGTGTTGAAGCAACGGTTAACTGTTGTAAAACTTGCGTCCGTTGCTTCAGGAACATGCTTCCATGTTTGATAGGTATAAATACTTAGATCCATTGCTCAGATATAAAAAGATATAAAAATTGATAAAATACGACTATTTTTAATCAAAACAACTTTGATGGACGGGATGTGTTTTGAATTTATCTCAACGTTCTTTGAATCTCACACTCTTCTATTTTTAATATGTGAGGTACAATCGGTGCATATTTTAAGGTAATCGGACCTTCGGAATGATGCCCGGGCGGTGCGAATAAAACCCGTAACGAAAATTTGTTCATTCTTCAACGCGTTTTATATTGTGTCATTTACCAAACAACTTCAAAATATACCCCAAATTCTTAAATCGACCATAATTTCTTTTAATTTCGTGCATGCCCCACGATGTAACCAATGTTTTCAGATCATTTTGTTTTTGCCCGTGTGCAATGTTTCTAACTATATTTAAACCTGTAACTTTGCGAGTTTTTGACCAATTTTAATACTTTTTTCTTGTTACCTTCTTTAAGATACTTGACATATTTCATTACACGTGACGATGAATATGAAAGCTTTCATATCTGCATGGGACAGTAGCAGATCTAGTTCCTATTATTATTATTTTTTTATTTTTGTGTTTTATCCACTTTTCGGTTTTCTCAGAATCTACCCATAGGATCTTTCTGAAATTTTTACCTACCCCCCCCCCCCCCAAAAAAAATGGGTGATGGCTGTTGGGTGAATATATATTTTTATACGCCCACATTTTCATGTGGACGTATTATGTCGTCGCCCCTGTCCGTCTGTCCGCCCCTGTCCGGACGTCCGTCCGTCCGGACGTCCGTCCACAATTGTTTGTGGACTCTCTATAGGTCACAATTCTTGTCGGATTTTAACGAAACTTGAAATATAGGTTTATCCCCAAAAGATCTCGGCTGCTTTCGATAGTGGCATGTATCGGATCAAAACTTCATGGATTATGGCCCCTGATTGTACAAAAAATCACGTTTTTAGCTTGTGGACCCTATAGAGGTCACAATTTTGAACCGATTTTGATGAAACTTGACATGCATGTTTATAACCCAAAGATCTTGGTTCCTTTCGATATTTGCGCCTATCGAAACGTAATTTCCTGTATTATGGCCCCTGATTGTCCGAAAAATCACCTATTTTAGCTCGTGGTACCTCTGGAGGTCAAAATTATTATCCGATTTGTAAAACCGTTCGATTATATCACCGTTACACCCTAAAGATGGTTGAGTTCAAATTTCGGAAAAATCGGACTAAAATGACCATACAAAATGGCCGCCGTTCGTACGCGAATCCTGTTAAAAAATGGTATATCAAGGTTGTGGACCCTGTAGAGATCACAATTTTAATTCGATTTTGATGAAACTTGAAATGCATGGTTATAACCCAAAGATCTTGGTTCCTTTCGATATTTGCGCATATCGGATAGTAACTTCCTGAATTATGGCCCCTGATTATACGCAAAATCGTCTTTGTTTAGCTTGTGGTCCCTCTGGAGGTCACAATTATTATCCGATTTAAAAAACATTTGATTATTTCATCGTTACATTGTAATGAAGGTTGAGTTTGAATTTTGTGAAATCGGACCACAACTGCCGGACAAAATGGCCGCCACTTGTATGCGAATATTGTGTAAAAATATGGTTTATCAAGGTTGTGAACCCTGTAGAGGTCATAATTTTAATCCGATTTTGAAGTACCTTGAAATGCATGTTCATAACCCATTCAAAGATCTTGGTTCCATTCGATATATGCGCATATCGATTTGTAACTTCATGAAGTTATTGTCCTTGATTGTAGGAAAAATCACTCTTGTATATGGGCGTATCCTGCCTGGCAGCCGCTGGTTTAAATGTTTTTCGCATCCGAAATCACCGATTTTGACGAACAAGTGCATTTTACCTACATTGATGTAACCTCATGACTTTTTGACCTATTTTACTAATTCTTTTTTCTCTAGGTACCTTGTAACTTCAAATCTGCACTTTCGGATTTTCGAATTTCGAAAATTCGTCGCTGTGATTTCGAACCGGAAGTTAAATCAAAAAGACAACTTCTTTAATAGCTGTACGATTTTCATGAAATTTAGTTTGTAAGTAGATATCACTTATGCGACTTTAAAAATGACATTAAAATTTTAAAAAAATATCTCCCCTTGGTGATATTAAGGATCAAAGTTTTCATAAAAAACGACGAAATATAGGTCAGATTGCCTTGAAATTATTTTTTTTTACTAGCTACCACACTACTGATTCGTACATTAACAATTGAGTTTGTAGCCCAAACCGGAAGTGCAACCATCTTGAAACGTCAAAATCGATATTTCTTTGTTGATATTTTACTTACAGACAAGGCAATTATATTTTTCGAATCCTTTTAGAAAAGCCAAAAAACTGCCGGGAATAGAATTTTGATTTTTGGAAAATGATGGACGATTTTGAACCGGAAGTTAAAATCAAAATGACAACTTCTTTAATATTTGCACGATTTTTATGAATATTAGTATGTCAGTAGATTTTGCTCATGTGACTTTAAAAATGTTATTAGAAATTTTCTAAATTATCCCTTGGAGAAATTAAGGATCAAAATTTTCAAAAAATCGAAGAAATATAGGTCAGATTGCCTTGAATTTTTTATTTTTTACTAGCTACGGCACTACTGATTCGTACACAAAAAATGGAAATTGTAGCACAAACCGGAAGTGCCACCATCTTGAAATGTGAAAATCGATATTCCTTTGGTGATATTTTACTTACAGACAAGGCAATTATATTTTCCGAATCCTTTTAGCCTAAAAACTGTCGGGAATATAATTTTCATTTTTGGCAAATGATGGACGCCATTTTGAATTGAAAATGAGCAATAGTGAAAAATCCACATTCATGGGCTTGAAAACATACACAATTGGTCGTGGCTTAGAGAATTTGTCTCTTATGTACATAATGAATACATTTAGGGATAACCTGGCTCATGGTCGAATGATTGGTTTTTGAATATTTCAAAAATTCGAATTACCCCTATGATGTTTTCCGTGCCGACAATGTTGTTTTCGAGTTGGCTTGTTTTGACTTCGCGCATGCGTTACGCTGGAACCAAAGGTACCATGAGTACCAAATTCCGGCGAGGAACTTTTCACGTTAGTACCTAGGCGATATCTTCATTTGTTTAAGTCGTTTGTTCGTGGCACCTACCGTGCGTCATGACGTTGCGCATGCGCTACGCTAGAACCTAAGGTATCATGAGTACCAAATTTTGGCGAGAAACTTTTCACGTTGGTACCTAGGTACCCTGAAATTTTCAAGGTGATACCTGCATTTGTTCAAGTCGTTTGTTCTTGGCACCTGCCGTTGGTCGTATTTTTCTATACAAATCAATTTACGGAAAAATATCGATTTTCGGAATTTAAAATTGGTTTTAATTAATTGGGAAATTGCAAATGCGAAGTGATTTTATCTCCTCTTTCATGTCATCTTCATTAGAAGGCTTGATCTCGCCTTAACTACATACAGCTTATCAAGCCCTTCACTCAACACTCTGCATTTTTCGGCACTAAATTTGATTGGGTATAGGCCCCCAACCGTGATCCAATCAGATTCCTTCGTTAAATGGGTTACTAAAAATAGACTACTTTCAATTCATTTTATTTATCCTTCGTTAAAAAAATCGTCACGATTATCAAGTCTCGCGCTTCTAGCTAAAATGTTTATGTGACAATCGAGATACAAAGGTCAAGGTTCGATTCATCGACGTTTAACATATACACCGGCGTTTTTAGTTGTCAGTGAGTTAGCGGAAAAAAAGCATTCAACGGCTGTAAACTTGTCTAGTTCCTTTTCTGTGGGGGCTGCCATATTTGTTTACTACAGTCACGTGCTACATTGTGAGTGTGTTACGTGCCACGACCTCTGATTGGACAATGCTTTGAATGTTAATTAGTCACGTGTAAACACAACCAGTGTAAAAGTTTAGGAATAGCCAAGTGTTGAAGCAACGGTTAACTGTTGTAAAACTTGCGTCCGTTGCTTCAGGAACATGCTTCCATGTTTGATAGGTATAAATACTTAGATCCATTGCTCAGATATAAAAAGTTATAAAAATTGATAAAATAAGACTATTTTTTAATCAAAACAACTTTGATGGATGGGGTGGGTTTTCAATTTATTTTCAACGTTCTTTGAATCTCACACTCTTCTATTTTTAATATGTGAGGTACAACCGGTGCAAATTTGAAGGTAATCGGACCTTCAGAACGTTGCTCGGGCGGTGCGAATGAAACCCGTAACGAAAATTTGTTCATTCTTCAACGCGTTTTATAATATTGTATTATGGCCGCCACCTTAGATCCGCCGTCATTTACCAAACAACTCCAAAATATACCCCAAATTCTCAAATCGACCATAATTTCTTTTAACGTCGCGCATGCCCCACGATGAACCAATGTTTTCAGATCATTTTGTTTTTGCCCGGGTGAAATGTTTCTAACTATATTTAAACCTATAACTTTGCGAGTTTTTGACCAATTTTAATACTTTTTTCTTGTTACCTTCTTTAAGATACTTGACATATTTCATGACACGTGACGATGAATATGAAAGCTTTCATATCTGCATGGGACAGTAGCAGATCTAGTTATTATTTTTTTTGTGTATTTTATCCACTTTTCGGTTTTCTCAGAATCTACCCATAGGATCTTTCTGAAATTTTTACCTACCCCCCCAAAAATGGGTGGTGGCTGTTGGGTGAATATATTTTCAAAATGTTTTCCGCATCCGAAATCACCGATTTTGACGAACAAGTGCATTTGACCTACATTGCTGTAACCTCATGACTTTTTGACCTATTTTACTAATTCTTTTTTCTCTGGGTACCTTGTAATCCTGACTTCAAATCTGCACTTTCGGATTTTCGAATTTCGAAAATTCGTCGCTGTGATTTTGAACCGGAAGTTAAATCAAAAAGACAACTTCCTTAATAGTTGTACGATTTTCATGAAATTTAGTATGTAAGTAGATCTCACTCATGCGACTTTAAAAATGACATTAAAATTATTTAAAATTATCTCCCCTTGGTGATATTAAGGATCAAAGTTTTCATAAAAATCGACAAAATATAGGTCAGATTGCCTTGAAATTATTTTTTTTTACTAGCTACGACACTACTAATTCGTGCACGAAAAATTGAGTTTGTAGCCCAAACAGGAAGTGCAACCATCTTGAAACGTCAAAATCGATATTTCTTTGTTGATATTTTACTTACAGACAAGGCAATTATATTTTCCGAATCCTTTTAGAAAAGCCAAAAAACTGCCGGGAATAGAATTTTGATTTTTGGAAAATGATGGACGATTTCGAACAGAAAGTTAAAATCAAAATGACAACTTCTTTAATATTTGCATGATTTTTATGAAATATAGTATGTCAGTAGATTTTGCTCATGTGACTTTAAAAATGTCATTAGAAATTTTCTAAATTATCTCCCCTTGGAGAAATTAAGGCTCAAAATTTTCAAAAAATCGATGTAATATAGGTCAGATTGCCTTGAAATTTTTATTTTTGACTAGCTACGGCACTACTGATTCGTACACCAAAAAATGGAAATTGTAGCACAAACCGGAAGTGCCACCTTCTTTAAATGTTAAAATCGATATTCCTTTGGTGATATTTTACTTACAGACAAGGCAATTATTTTTTCCGAATCCTTTTAAAAAAGCCTAAAAACTGTCGGGAATAGAATTTTCATTTTTGGCAAATGATGGACGCCATTTTGAATTGAAAATGAGCAATAGTGAAAAATCCACATTCATGGGTTTGAAAACATACACAATTGGTCGTGGCTTAGAGAATTTATCTCTTATGTACATAATTAATACATTTAGGGATAACCTGGCTCATGGTCGAATGATTGGTTTTTGGATATTTCAAAAATTCGAATTACCCCTATGATGTTTTCCGTGCCGACAAGGTTGTTTTCGAGTTAGCTTGTTTTGACTTCGCGCATGCGTTAAGCTGGAACCAAAGGTACCATGAGTACCAAATTCCGGCGAGGACCCTTTCACGTTAGTACCTAGGTACCCTGAAATTTTCAAGGCGATATCTTCATTTATTCAAGTCGTTTGTTCGTGGCACCAACCGTGCGTCATGACTTTGAGCATGCGCTACGCTAGAACCTAAGGTACCATGAGTACCAAATTCTGGCGAGAAACTTTTCACGTTGGTACCTAGGTACCCTGAAATTTTCAAGGTGATACCTGCATTTGTTCAAGTCGTTTGTTCTTGGCACCTGCCGTTGGTCGTTTTTTTATATATATATGTCAATTTACGGAAAAATATCGATTTTCGGAATTTAAAATTGGTTTTAATTAATTGTGAAATTGCAAATGCAAAGTGATTTTATCGCCTCTTTCATGTCATCTTCATTAGAAGGCTTGATCTCGCCTTAACTACATACAGCTTATCAAGCCCTTCACTCAACACTCTGCATTTTTCGGCACTAAATTTGATTGGGTATAGGCCCCCAACCGTGATCCAATCACATTCCTTCGTTAAATGGGTTACTAAAAATAGACTACTTTCAATTTATTTTATTTATCCTTCGTTAAAAAAATCGTCACGATTATAAAGTCTCGCGCTTCTAGCTAAAATGTCTATGTGACAATCGGGATGCAAAGGTCAAGGTTTGATTCATCGACGTTTAACATTTACATCGGCGTTTTTAGTTGTCATTGAGTTAGCGGAAAAAAACATTCAACGGCTGTAAACTTGTCTAGTTCTTTTTCTGTGGGGGCTGCAATATTTGTTTACTACAGTCACGTGCTACATTGTGAGTGTGTTACGTGCCACGACCTCTGATTGGACAATGCTTTGAATGCTAATTAGTCACGTGTAAACACAACTAGTGTAAAAGTTTAGGAATAGCCAAGTATTGAAGCAACGGTTAACTGGTGTAAAACTTGCGCCCGTTGCTTCAGGAACATGCTTTCATGTTTCATAGGTATGAGTACTTAGATCCATTGCTCAGATATAAAAAGTTATAAAAATTGATCAAATACGACTATTTTTCTTCAAAACAACTTTGATGGATCGGGTTGGTTTTGAATTTATTTTCAACGTTCTTTGAATCTCACACTCTTCTATTTTTAATATGTGAGGTACAACCGGTGCAAATTTGAAGGTAATCGGACGTTCGGAACGTTGCTCGGGCGGTGCGAATGAAACTCGTAACGAAAATTTGTTCATTCTTCAACGCGTTTTATATTGTATTATGGCCGCCACCTTAGATCCGCCGTCATTTACCAAACAACTCCAAAATATACCCCAAATTCTCTAATTGACCATAATTTCATTTAATTTCGCGCATGCCCCACGATGTAACCAATGTTTTCAGATCATTTTGTTTTTGCCCGGGTGCAATGTTTCTAACTATATTTAAACCTGTAACTTTGCGAGTTTTTGACCAATTTTAATACTTTTTTCGTGTTACCTTCTTTAAGATACTTGACATATTTCATGACACGTGACGATGAATATGAAAGCTTTCATATCTGCATGGGACAGTAGCAGATCTAGTTATTATTTTTTTTGTTGTATTTTATTCACAAATCGGATTTCTCAGAATCTACTCATAGGATCTTTCTGAAACTTGGTGGCTGTTGGGTAAATATATTTTCAAAACGTTGTTCGCATCCGAAATCACCGAATTTTACGAACAAATGCATTGACCTACTTTGCTGTAACTTTGTGACTATTTCACCTATTTTACTAATTCTTTTTTCTTTGAATACCTTGACTCCTTTACTTCAAATCTGCAATTTCGGATTTTCGAATTTCGAAAATTCGTCGCTGTGATTTTGAGCCGGAGGTAAAAATCAAAATAACAACTTCTTTAATAGTTTCACGATTTTCATGAAATTTGGTATGTAAGTAGATCTCGCTCTTGCGACTTTAAAAATGTTGTTAGACATTTTCTAAATTATCTCCCCTTGGTGATATTAAGGATCATAGTTTTCGAAAAAATCGACGACATATGGGTCAGATTGCCTTAACAAATTTTTTTTTACTAGCTAGGACACTACTGATTCTTACCCAGAAAATTGAGTTTGTAGCCCAAACCGGAAGTGCAACCATCTTGAAATGTGAAAATCGATACTCCTTTGTTGATATTTGACTTACAGACAAGGCAATTATATTTTCCGAATCCTTTTAGAAAAGCCGAAAAACAATAGAATTTTGATTTAGGTCAAGTGATGGACCCCATTTTGAATTGAAAATAAGAACAAGTCGAATGCATTTGACCAACATTGCTGTAACTTTGTGACTTTTTGACCTATTTTATTAATACTTTTTTCTTTGAATGCCTTGAAACATTTACTTCAAATCTGCAATTTCGGATTTTCGAATCTAGAAAGTTCGTTGATGTTATTTCGAAACCAAAAGTTGAGACCAACTTGACAACTTCTTTAATAGTTGCACGATTTTCACGAAATTAAGTATGTGAGTAGATCTTATCGATACGACTTGAAAAATATCATTAGAAATTTTCTAAATTATCTCCCCTTGGAGAAATTAAGGATCAAAATTTTCAAAAAAATGGACGAAATATAGGTCAAATTGCCTTGAAATTGCTCTTTGTAATTGCTACGACACTACTGATCCGTACACAAAAAAATTGAGTTTGTAGCCCAAACTGGAAGTGCAACCATCTTGAAATATGCAAATTTTTAGGGGGAAAGGAGATGGCCTAGCAATGACCTCACACCAAATTTCAGCTAAATCGACCAATAACTATTCATTTTACCGACCTTGAGCTTCCCACGAGAGATAAAAATTTTGCCATTCGGTGCCATTTACAATTGTTGACTCTAGACTCGAATAACAAGACACTCAAACGAACTCCAACACTCGGCACTTCGTGCCTAACGCTGCAGTTCATAATAATAATAATGATTTTCGTATATTTTAATTGTACGCTCACATGGAAATGTGGTCGTATATTGCCGTCGCCCCCGACCGGCCGTCCGTCAGTTCGTCGTCCATAATTCTTGTGAACGCTCTAGAGGTTAAAGTTAATACCCGATTGACTTTAAATTTATGCACAGTGTTTAAGGTCATGAGACAAAGCATATGGAAATGTGGTCGTATATTGCCGTCGGTCTTCCCGTTCGTCATCCACAATTTCTTGTGAACTTTCTAGAGGCTAAAGTAAATACCTGAATGACTTTAAATTTATGCACAGTGTTTAAGGTCATGAAACAAAGAAGCATATGGATTTTCAAGGATATCCGATAGTTACTGCCAGAATTATTACCCTTGATCTCTTCAAAAAAAACTTTTAACGCTCTAGCGGCTAAAGTTAATATCCGATTCATTTTAAATGTAAACACAGTGTTTAAGGTCACGAGACGAAGAATCCCATTGATTTTCAGTAATCACTGCCAGAGTCATGGCCCTTGATCTGTGAACGCTCTTGTGGCTAAAGTTAATATCCGATTGACTTTAAATTTATCTGATGGTTCGAAAAATCGAGGTCCCGTGTAAACATTGACGTGCACTGAGCAGAGCCCTGGGCAGTTGGAACTCGATATAAGAGTGGGTAGCGCCGCTGTCCGCGCAAAATTTTCCTCAAAGCACACTGCATGCCCGTCTTTACTATCCCGGTTTAGGAGCAAAACAATTTCATTTCATTTAATTCTATGCTATAAGGGGGGGGGGGGTCAGGTGGCTAAGTTGGTAAGGTGCTGGCTCGCTAGTCTGGAGGCCGGATGTGCGATCCATGCATTGGCCAAGAGTACACAGGACCTCGGTTTTTCATCCCATCCGAACGACTAGGCAGCTGTCCTTGTCAGACCCTCCGTCTGCATCACCGATAAGGGGAAACCACGCCGGAAAATCAACATGAACTTTCTCGGACAATGCAGGGATCAAACATCTGAACTCCATGTTTAGCGTCTGAATTGATTGTCTCGGAACTTGGTAAACTTATTGCTTAAGCATGACAACTATTGATTTTGATGCATGATTTGCCCCACCTTGGACGGTGCCACACCCAATTTTTTTGTTAAAATCTTGTCTGTATTAACGGATTTTGTTCCATTTCGACATGGTCAACCAAGGTTGTACCTATTTATACTGGTCTATGTCCAATCCCACAAAGAAGTGGGCAATGTCCAATTTTTGTGCTTCTAATCTGCAGACTGCAAATCTGAATGGATCATCTTGTTTTACGTTATATTTACGTTAGAAAACTAATGTTAAATTTACGTTAGAAAACTAACGTTAGATTTACGTTAGACGTTAGATTTACGTTAGATTTACGTTAGAAAACTAACGTTAGATTTACGTTAGAAAACTAACCATAAACTAACGGTTAGAAACCATACGTAAAATTTACGTTAGATTAACGTTAGAATTTTCACCATGGATCATCCTGTTTTATGTTATATTTACTAATGTTATATTTACGTTAGAAAACTAATGTTATATTTACGTTAGAAAACTAACGTCAGATTTACGTTAAAAAACTAACGTTAGAAAACTAATGTTAGATTTACGTTAAAAAACTAACGTTAGATTTACGTTAGAAAACTAACGTTAGATTTACGTTAGAAAACTAACGTTAGATTTACGTTAGAAACCAGACGTCAAATTTACGTTAGATTAACGTTAGAATTATCACCAATAATAAATATTTAATTATTATGACTAAATTCCGACTATTTATCAATTGTTATAATGTGCACACACTGGTGTGGTTATTTAATCCAGAAGTATTGAAGCGAAAAAAATTGGTTATATAACCGTTATAAAATTTACGTTCGATTTACGTCATCTTCTGACGTAAAAGTAACCATAACCATTCTGACGTAAAAGTAACGTAAATTTAACCATACAATTTTACCATTATTGAACGCTAACCTATTAAAATCTAACCATAATGACGTAAAAGTAACGTAAATCTAACGATCCATGTTAACTGGGTCTGCTTTTATACGTCGTAAATCGCCATACTTGTTCTATCAAATTGAAACAAGTATGGTGGTTATTTTATTTTTATTTAATTATTTCTGAAGTTTTGTAATCGGAGTTCAGCTTTAACTTGAGCATTAACATCTGTTTCGTGTTCTATTTTATTCAGTTTTTCGGATGATAGGATGTCAGTCTTAAACAGTTATTAGCAGTGAATAGTTATTAGCACACTTTCCGAGGTGTATCGGTGCATATCAGGACCGACCAACACTGTCCTGATATTCACCGATACACCGAGTATTGTGAAGCAAAATGTGAAAAATAGTATTTATTATCGAGTCCTTCAGGAGAGACGACCTGAAGGAGTTAATGAAGTGTGATAGAGCCGGAGCCCAGGGGGTCAGCCTAGCTGAAAAATGTACCAATTTTCTCCTGTATAGCACGAATGCATGCAATGTGATAGAGCCGGAGCCCAGGGGGTCAGCCTAGCTCAAAAATGTACCAATTTTCTCCTGTATAGCACGAATGCATGCATATATGGTACCTTAAAAATGTAAGTCTGCCGGGTTTCTGGTGGTGGGTGTGGCTGTGAGGGCTAGGATTATGGGCATGAATTCGTGAGCTAGATTAGCTCAAAAGTGTACTACACGAAAATGATGCAGCAGTGTACCTTACATCTTCAAGTATTACAAAGCACTATGACAGACATTTCTAGTGGTGGGGTACCCGCCCAGAGTTATGTAATTGGCAGCCCACAGCTAGGCTAGACTAGCTGAAAACTGTACCAACTAAAACTACTTGGAAGTTGTTCAGCACAACTACAGGAACCAGGAATGATCACTGCCAGACAGTTTGTGTGGTGGGTTACCCCTCAAAGACACTCACAAAATGTCCCGACCCACAACTAGGCTAAATTAGCTGAAGCCAGTACCTGCTAAAACTGTTTGGGAGGATTTTTTTAACAACCAAAGGAATCATGAATGATCACATTACGGTGAGTTACCCCTAACAGACAAACATAAAAATGCCCCCCCCCCCTCAATTAGGCTAGATTACCTGAAGTTCGTACCGCCTAAAACTGCTTGGAATTTGTTCATCACCACCACAGGAATTATGAATGATCGCGGCCATACCATTTTGCTGTTGGGTACCCCCTACAGACACACACAACATCCCCCCTCCCAATTAGGCTAGATTAGCTAAAGTTCGCACATCCTAAAACTGTTGGAAGTTGTTCAGCACCATCACAGCCAGACCATTTTGTGGTGGGTTACCCCTAACAGACACACACACACAAATGTCCCGCCTAAAACTGCTTGAAGGTTTGTTTAGCACCACCACAGGAATTATGATTGATCGCGGCCAGACCATTTTGCGGTGGGGTACTCCCAACAGATATACACATACCCCCCCCCCCCCAATTAGACTAGATTAGCTAAAGTTCGCACAGCCTAAAATTGTTGGAAGTTGTTCAGCACCACCAAAGGAATCATTAATGATCACAGCCAGCCCATTTTGTGGTGGGTTACTCCTAACAGACACCACAGGCTAGATTAGCTAAAGCTCGCACAGGTGGGGTACCCACATTAGACACACAAAATGCCCCCCCCCCCCAATTAGGCTAGATTAGCTCAAGTTCGCACATCCTAAAACTGTTGGAAGGTGTTCAGCACCATCACAGCCAGACCATTTTGCGGTTGGTTACCCCTAACAGACACACACACAAATGCACCCCCCCCCCCCATTCAATTGGATGTGAGATTTAATCACCGTATAGGGTATTGATTACCGAAACGTTTCAAAAACTCTAAAAAAAATAACGTGTGAATCACTTAAAGGTGCTTTTTACGATCCTCAAAGTTTTTTGGGTTTAGGTTCAACGCGGCGTGAATATGCATTCACTTGATATCCTCAATCCGTTTGTTTGACATCTCCCTCTTTTATCGGATATGCTGGTGATTTGGCGACGAACAGTATCTGGTCAGCTCTATTTATCTCGAAGACCAGTATCTGAAATACTGCCAGACTGTCAGACTGCATTTCCGGCAGTTTATTGTGGCGAAAATATTCATTCAATTTAATTCACTCACTCCGTCGGTTTGCCAGTTTCCTCTCTGGTCGGATAAACTAGTGATTTGGCGACAGGCCTGAAATACTGCCAGATATTGCATTTCGGGCAGTCTACTTTTCAAATATTTTCGGGGGCTTTGTTGAGGTTCGCAAGTACGTTCATTTGACACTTTCCTCACTGGGGTCGGATAGACTAGTGATCAGGCGACAGACGGCATCTGATCAGCTCTATATATCCCTACAATCGGTGCCTGAATACTCCCAGACAGCTTTTCCGACATCTATTTTTCAAAAATTTCTTGGTCCCAATATCCCCCACAAGGATTCCCTACGCTGGCACTCGTGAGTGGTTTTCGTCGAGGTTCGCAAGTCCGTTCGTTTGACACTTTATCTCAACGATCTGTGCCTTAAATACCGCCAGGCTGCATTTACGGCAGCCTGTTTTTCAAAAATAGTTGATGCTCGTGCCTTTGCCCCATTATCCTTGGACTTTGCCCCAGCCTTGCCCCTCCAACCACCGGCGGCTAGCGCCGCCACTGGCCCTAGACAGAATGTTTTAACCCATAGTCAACTCAGTACAAATTCGTTATGTTCAATTACAAGAAAAGTAAAATTAGTGTTTTATTAAGGCTCGATGACAGTTAGGGAAGCTAAACTAGAAATTCCGAAAAATTTCGGTTTTATAAACAGCGGCGCCGGTTTTCTTTGAGGGGCGAATACCCACCCCCCTCCCCCCAAGAATTTTTTTGATCATTTGACGGTCAACAGCGCGTTTTACTACTAGTATCGATACACCCGATTCGCCTCACTTGAAGAGGCGGTTGTGCAGTCGAAATTATGCTGTTGAAGAGGGCCAAGTTAATAATTCATAATTTAAGTTATAATTTATTACTCTTGAAGAGGGCTTATTGAATTCCAGTTGAAAAAGTTACAGCCAATCAAAGGGGAGTTATGGGTATAACGTCATAATTATAGGCTACACAACGGCTCTCATGATGATAATAATAATAATAAGAAGAATAAGAAGAATAAGAAGAAGACTGGGGGGGGGGGGGTACATGCCCCTAATCAGGTTTGGGTAAGGTTTCAGAAATTGGGGAGGGGTTCAATCTCAACATAAATATAGGTCAAAGGCCCCTTCCCCCTAAAATCTAGTTCTGTGGGATGGGGAAATTTGTCGGGGACGGCCCCAGGAGGGGGATGGGGTCAATATTTTGTATGCATGCATACTATATTTTTTTTCGAAATTTGACATTTTGGTTTCCGGGTTATGTCCGGCCCAAAAAAATCTAAAGGGGCATGTAACCCCCCCCCCTGGTTTTTTTTTGTTTTTTTTTTAAATTTGAACGTCAAAACTTTCCTTCCGTTATTGCCCTGCCGCCCCCAAAAAATCTAAGGTTCACTTCCCATAGGGGAGGAGCTGTGGGGCGGAGAATTCCGACGATTCGAGAAGCCATGTTTGCGACACTGCCACGTGCCCGATATTGAAGGGTTAGGTCTCATCTTTTAATACGATGGCCCTTATGGCCCACGCCATCGATCCCGCGCTAGGGGCCGAGATATAGGGTCGCAAACATGGCCGCTAGATTCGTTCAGAGTCAAAATATTTTTACCCGAAAACACCAATTTTCAACTGTAAACACACAGATGCACCCACGGGGGGTTTCGAGGTTGGGTATTCATATTGTAAATCACCCCCGGGGAGTCGTTTTTTACCCTCAGATTTCACCCCCTGGGACCGGAAGTGGGTAAAATCTCGTTTTTTTTAACTTAAAGGCCTCAAAGGCCCACTTTGCCTGACCGGAAGTGAATTCTTATGCCATTTCATGATTTGCAGTGTCCGATTCTAGGTAGTAGGGCTATTTTCCGGGGGCCTTGACCCTTTGTGGAGATTAAACCCTGAAAAAGCAGTTGCAGAGGTGTAAAAATTTTTCGGAAATCAACACCGGAAGTGGTAGAGGTCTGAAAACTTTGTGGTGACCTAGACCGATGGCTCGACCCCGGATCCGGTGTAAAAATCCGGAATTTCCGGTCGCTTGGGATTCGGGTGGGGGCACATGTGCATTTTTCAGATATATTCATTTTTTAAAATTATCAGCTCTTTCGCGAAACTATTCCTCGCGGCTACCCCCCTAAATCGACCATTGGGAGTCACGTGGTATCCTTGAAATTTTTCTTCGACCACCGGAAGTTGGCCAGATGGCATCACGATCTTGATTTGACCTTGACCTTGACCTCTGATTGTCAAACCAAGGTCACCACGCGACTCCCAGGGTCGATTTAGTTTATAGGGCCGCGACCTCAAGGTCGTCAGAATCCACTAGGGACAAAAGAGTTAGCTCCCCTTTGACAACATGCGTTTTTCACCATAAAATTGACTTTCTGAGTGATTTTTTCTCTCAAAAGGTCTTCCGATCGGCCCAAAAGTGCGTGACCGGGTAGAACGCCCACCCATTTGTTCTTCATTTTTTTAAAATCGCCAGTCAAAAGTCGTGACTTTGACCCGCTAGGGGCGCCGGAAGTTGTGCGATTTTTACACCCTGGAGGCCAAACTAATTAAGATAGAAACCTCGGGTCTTGACCTGTTGACCTACCGTCGTGACCCGCATTACCTCAAAAGGTCAAAGTCATCTGAAAGGGTCAAGGTCATCCAAGGAACTACATACAAGCGTGTTCCGGGGCCTATGTTTTGATCCCATGGCCACGTGGCATGCGAAAGGTTATGACCTTGGATGTACACATCAATGACCTTTCATATGAGACCTTGACCTTTGATCTGACATTTGACCTTGGGGTCGAAAAATCACCAAAACTTTAGGTTCCGTCCAGAAATTCTGAAGAGAGGTCAAGGTCAAGGTAAGGACCCTAGCTGACATAGCGTGCCCCCTAGATGACATAGAAAAAAATTACTTTCAACCTCACCGAGGTACGCGCACCCCCGTCTGTAAACGCCCCGAAGGGTGCCCGGTGGGTTTTGAGGCTTAGTAGTCTATAGGTATATCCACCACGACAAGTCGCTGGGTCACTTCAAAATGGACGTCCGTCGACCGGCCCTATGGAGTGACGATGTGCCTTAACCTTGACCTCTACAGGTCACGTGGCATGTCAAGGGTCATGACCCTAGATGGACACATCAACGACCTTTCATGTGAGACCTTGACCTTTGATCTGACATTTGATCTTGAATTCGAAAAATTACCAAAACTTTAGGTACTGTCCAGAAATTCTGCAGAGAGGTCAAGGTCAAGGTCATAGACCACAAGCCCGTAGACCGGAACGTCCTGGTGGGTCAAGGTCATGACATAGTCTGACCTCCCCGACATAGTTCAAAAGTCAACTTCAAACTCCCGAACTTTGGGAATTTGACCAAACCGGAAGTTGATGTCCTTGCGGCTACCCCCCCCCCCCCCCGCCTCCCAAACAAATTCGACCCTTGCGCGTCACGTCAGGATCTCGGAATTTTTCTGCGGCCACCGAAAGTGGGTCAAAATTCGAAACAATATTCTATTTTAATACGATTTTTCTGAAATATTAATACAACCTGCGCGTGGGGAATGCACAGTTCGTATGAAATTCTCAGAAATATTGTCCGAAAATTGAGCCGCGGAGAGTAAATTTGAGTTTTGGGTGCAGAAATTCGGGAAGCCATGATTGCCACCCTGCCATGTGCCCGATTTGGGAAAAAGGGACCAAAACTTTTAATACGATGGAGGGAGTTGTCTGTGCTGTTGATCCTGCCCAAAACATCTGGATTTGAACCCATAGGGTCCGATATATACGGCCGCAAACATGGACCCTCGTTTTAGGATACCATGTTTGTCACCCTGCCACGTGCCCGATTTTGGAGAATGGGGCCCCAGGTTTTAATACGATGGAGCGAGTTGTCCGGGCTATCGATCCCGCTCAAAACATCTAGATTCAGACCAATAGGGGCCGAGATATAGGGCCACAGACGTAGCGCAGGCCTAAATTAAAAAAAGTGACTTTTGATGTAGAGGTTCGGGAAGCCATGTTTGGCCCACTACCACGTGCATGGGGTTAGGGTGAGGAACACCAACTTGAATACTATGGAGGGAGTTGTCCGAGCTATCGATCCCGCCCACAAAATCTAAATTTAAACCCATAAGGGCCGAGATATGGGGCCGCAAACATGGCCCCTCATTTTGAGAAGCCATGTATGACACCCTGCCACGTGCCCGATGTTATCGGCAGTGGCCCCAACTTTCAATACGATGAAGCGAGTTGTCCAGGCTATCGATCCCATCCAAAACATCAGGATTCGAACCTATAACGTAGGCAACTTTGTGCGAGCCTTTGATTCCAGCTGTGCGCATGCGCTAATGACGAAAAGGGCCTGAATTTGAATATCGTTAAAAATTTCTTTAAAAATGCTAGAAATTGCGCATCCGAATCTGGTCTCAAAATTAAATCGAACACCTAGTTCCACCTCTATTTGAAAGTTTACTCCCTATGTACCCCCGGGAAAATGGCCCCTATGGGTCATGGCCCAAAAACATGTAGATGACATTGTGACTGGGTCCATAGCGGAGGTACCCAAGTAAGTTTCGAGTGTGTGCGCATGAATCGAAGGGTGTGAGATGCATCCGCGCGCGCGTATTTTCATTTTTTGGTGAGTTTTGACCAATTTTCCTCTGGTAAAGGGCCCGTATTAGGCCCCTATGAACCACATCGGTTCCAAATTTGGCTTGAGACATGGCATTAACCCTTGGCTACCTGCCCAAATACATTTAAAACTGGTCGTGATTTCGAGAGGGTCGGGTCGGGGCGAGCGTTATTCCAGGGGGCCTCGTACCGATATTTCCAAAGTCGCAAAAATCCTTAATAACTTTTAAAAATTGTCCGAATTGCTTCGAATTTTTTCTACCCCTCATTTCGATACCTTCTGATTTTAAAACTGGTTTAAAAATTAAAATCGGGGCATCCTAAACGATTTTCGAATTTTTTTATAACTTGGGTACCATTGGGAAAACGGCGATTATTCGACTTCCGGAAGTGGGAACTTGAAGTGGTTGGTGTGGAATGATGGCGCAAATCCTAGGGCAGGTGACCCTGTGATATTTAAGCCAATACCTACGACGATAAGGATGTGGTGAACAGAGGCGCACGCGACTTTGTTTTTTTTCCGTCATTTTGACCCAAATATACTTAATAACATTTTTTTTTAAAATTCCCGAATTGCTTCATATGCTGATTACACTATTTTGCCATATTACATTATTTTGCCTATACCGTTTTTTAGGACATCGAATTTTGTCTGATGGTTCGTACTTGGTTTTATTTTATCGAAATTTCGGCTACCTCCCCTGCCCTATTTCGTCATCTTGCGCATCCAAAACTGGTTTCAAAATTAAAATCGGAGCATCCTACGATTTTTCGAACTTTTTTTCCATTTTGGTACCCTCGGGAAAACGGCATTTATTCGACTTCCGGAAGTGGTTGGTGGGGAAAGATGCTCAAGATCCCCGGCCAGGTACCCAGTGATTTTCAAGGATTGCAGGGGTTAAGATAGGTCAAGGGGACATCGTAGGGGGTTAAACTAACCCTCCCTAACCCTTGGTTCAAAACCCCTAACCCTAGCAGAAGAGTATTTTCCTCTCGGCCACGTTTTGGCCCATAGCCGCGCCCCTAAAAAGTCGATGGTGTAGAGTTCAGAATTGGAAGTGAGTGTTATGCAATCCTGCGGAGGGTCCTATGGCAGGTATCCAGTCAATTTCAAGCTGATACTCACGAAAGTACGGATGCTGTGAGCATATGGGCACGCGTATTTCGATTTTCGACCAAATTCGACTCAATTTTTCTCTCAAAAAGGATCCATACTCAATTTGGAAAGTTGACGGTGGGAGTCCTTGGGCAAATGCCTTTAACACGATCTTTCCGGGGTTCTAATTTTATTAAAATTCTCTGGGAAATCTCAAATTGGGGGTAGGTAATTATAAAGTGTGGGATCCTAGATCTACTAGGCGCTTTCAATTGAATATCCAAGATATCTCTGACCAGACATTTACTGTATCAGTTGAACAGATATCTAATGTATGCATCTAACGTGTATACCCGTCTTCATTAGCCAAGTTTAACACGATCTTTCCGGGGTTCTAATTTTATTAAAATTCTCTGGGAAATCTCGAATTGGGGGTAGGTAATTATAAAGTGTGGGATCCTAGATCTACTAGGCGCTTTCAATTGAATATCCAAGATATCTCTGACCAGACATTTACTGTATCAGTTGAACAGATATCAAATGTATGCATCTAATGTGTATACCCGTCTTCATTAGCCAAGTTTATGATCAGAACAGTAGGACCTCTAACCCCATTTCATTTTGCATCCCTTTATGCCATCAACAGAGCCCCATTTACAGCCGAAACCTACCCCTTCGTTGAAAAGAGACATTAATACCTACCCCTATCCAGACATTTGATATGAAAATCCACCCTTTAATCGAAATGTTTAATATTTCAGTCACAGTTTAGCACAATACTGCTAATGAGATTAACCCTAGCGAAAGTTTAAAAGGATAAATCCTCTCTAGGTTTTTGTGGTCATACAGTAAGTAAAATCCTATGGGTTTTTGTCATGTGACACAGATAGAAATATAAATAAGCCTTTTCTTGTGTCTATGGTAATCTTAAGATTGAATCGATCACAGAACGATCAGCGGTTGAAATAAAAAATAAAATTCTGTAAGGGCCGATTGAGTTCACTAGCTCATGTATATGAAAATGTGTCCATATAAAAATTAAATAACTGTACTATACACTTAAAACTTTATTAAACAAACATCATATTTAACAATTTCAACACATGTATCTTTAAATGAGTCATTTAACATATGCATCTTAATACTAACATTAGACTTATCAAAATATGTATTTTTATAATACCATAGCCAACTATTGAGTCTTTGACATTATATTATTCAACACATTTATCATACTTTAGATCATTCCACACACACAGAACATTGCATCTACATAATAACATTTTTCACTCAAAACATGTATCTCAGCATGAAATCTGCCAATAATAGCATTTGATCTATCAACACATTATACTAACTAGAACACATGCATTTTAATAATAGCATTAGATCATTCAAAACATTATATGCAAGCCTGGAAATAAGGCACCTGTCACTGACAATGTCCGGCACAGATTCAGGCTTTGTCAAGACACAAAACCACTGGTGCCTGTCATTTTGTCCCGCACTGATTTGTCTTTTTTAATGATATTATTAAAACATGTCCGGCACTTAGATGAAAATGTCAGGTACTATTTAATTAGTGCCTGACATTTCGTCAGGTACATCTAAAACCGTTATTTCCAGGTCTGATTACATGCTCATTCTTTGTGTGTATAAAAAGCCAAACTAAATACTCAATAAAAAAAATTATAACTTTTAGTAACTATGGAATGGAATGTGGGAAAGTAATCAAACTAAACATAAACTAGATCTTAACCCATAGACTCACAATTTTTTAAGTTTCATAAGAATATTATGATAACAAAAATACCAGAAGGGAAGTCTTCAACAACATATTATTGCTCCTGATTTTGCGCAAATAAGCTACATGATTAAATGATTTAATACACCCAACTTTGTGTATGATGCAGTAACAATAAGTACATTGGGACAATGAGAGGATGACTCCTAAGTTTTCTCTGTTTATCGATCATCACTACTAACATGTGAGCACTGAGCATATCTTGCAATGTCAACCACTTGTCAACGAATATTTTTAAAACTTGGGATAATGTTTCTTTTGGCTCAAGGCAGATTTGGATTGAAGGAAGAGACAAGGAAAATGGGAGTATTTAAGGTGGAAAAATTGTTCACCATACATTGATTCAGGGCAAATAGAGAAAAATATGAATGAAATACTAAGATCTTGTGCCAAACGTTTAAAATTGTAATGTTTTTCAAAATGTGTAGATTATATTGTTACCATTTATGTCGTATATTTATGATCAGTTGTTAGAGAGAGTTTGCTGTTCAATGAATTCAAACATTCAATTCAAAAGTTATATTACTTTTTATCGAAAAATTATGATTTTCTTTGTTATCATAATATTCTTATGAAACTTAAAAAATTGTGAGTCTATGGGTTAAGATCTAGTTTATGTTTAGTTTGATTACTTTCCCACATTCCATTCCATAGTTACTAAAAGTTATAATTTTTTTTATTGAGTATTTAGTTTGGCTTTTTATACACACAAAGAATGAGCATGTAATCAGACCTGGAAATAACGGTTTTAGATGTACCTGACGAAATGTCAGGCACTAATTGAATAGTACCTGACATTTTCAACTAAGTGCCGGACATGTATTAATAATATCATTAAAAAAGACAAATCAGTGCGGGACAAAATGACAGGCACCAGTGGTTTTGTGTCTTGACAAAGCCTGAATCTGTGCCGGACATTGTCAGTGACAGGTGCCTTATTTCCAGGCTTGCATATAATGTTTTGAATGATCTAATGCTATTATTAAAATGCATGTGTTCTAGTTAGTATAATGTGTTGATAGATCAAATGCTATTATTGGCAGATTTCATGCTGAGATACATGTTTTGAGTGAAAAATGTTATTATGTAGATGCAATGTTCTGTGTGTGTGGAATGATCTAAAGTATGATAAATGTGTTGAATAATATAATGTCAAAGACTCAATAGTTGGCTATGGTATTATAAAAATACAGATTTTGATAAGTCTAATGTTAGTATTAAGATGCATATGTTAAATGACTCATTTAAAGATACATGTGTTGAAATTGTTAAATATGATGTTTGTTTAATAAAGTTTTAAGTGTATAGTACAGTTATTTAATTTTTATATGGACACATTTTCATATACATGAGCTAGTGAACTCAATCGGCCCTTACAGAATTTTATTTTTTATTTCAACCGCTGATCGTTCTGTGATCGATTCAATCTTAAGATTACCATAGACACAAGAAAAGGCTTATTTATATTTCTATCTGTGTCACATGACAAAAACCCATAGGAGTTTACTTACTGCATGACCACAAAAACCTAGAGAGGATTTATCCTTTTAAACTTTCGCTAGGGTTAATCTCATTAGCAGTATTGTGCTAAACTGTGACTGAAATATTAAACATTTCGATTAAAGGGTGGATTTTCATATCAAATGTCTGGATAGGGGTAGGTATTAATGTCTCTTTTCAACGAAGGGGTAGGGATGCAAAATGAAATGGGGTTAGAGGTCCTACTGTTCTGCTCATAAACTTGGCTAATGAAGACGGGTATACACGTTAGATGCATACATTAGATATCTGTTCAACTGATACAGTAAATGTCTGGTCAGAGATATCTTGGATATTCAATTGAAAGCGCCTAGTAGATCTAGGATCCCACACTTTATAATTACCTACCCCCAATTCGAGATTTCCCAGAGAATTTTAATAAAATTAGAACCCCGGAAAGATCGTGTTAAACTTGGCTAATGAAGACGGGTATACACGTTAGATGCATACATTAGATATCTGTTCAACTGATACAGTAAATGTCTGGTCAGAGATATCTTGGATATTCAATTGAAAGCGCCTAGTAGATCTAGGATCCCACACTTTATAATTACCTACCCCCAATTCGAGATTTCCCAGAGAATTTTAATAAAATTAGAACCCCGGAAAGATCGTGTTAAAGGCATTTGCCCAAGGACTCCCACCGTCAACTTTCCAAATTGAGTATGGATCCTTTTTGAGAGAAAAATTGAGTCGAATTTGGTCGAAAATCGAAATACGCGTGCCCATATGCTCACAGCATCCGTACTTTCGTGAGTATCAGCTTGAAATTGACTGGATACCTGCCATAGGACCCTCCGCAGGATTGCATAACACTCACTTCCAATTCTGAACTCTACACCATCGACTTTTTAGGGGCGCGGCTATGGGCCAAAACGTGGCCGAGAGGAAAATACTCTTCTGCTAGGGTTAGGGGTTTTGAACCAAGGGTTAGGGAGGGTTAGTTTAACCCCCTACGATGTCCTCTTGACCTATCTTAACCCCTGCAATCCTTGAAAATCACTGGGTACCTGGCCGGGGATCTTGAGCATCTTTCCCCACCAACCACTTCCGGAAGTCGAATAAATGCCGTTTTCCCGAGGGTACCAAAATGAAAAAAAAGTTCGAAAAATCGTAGGATGCTCCGATTTTAATTTTGAAACCAGTTTTGGATGCGCAAGATGACGAAATAGGGCAGGGGAGGTAGCCGAAATTTCGAATAAAATAAAACCAAGTACGAACCATCAGACAAAATTCGAAGTCCTAAAAAACGGTATAGGCAAAATAGTGTAATATGGCAAAATAG
The DNA here is from genome assembly GCA_917208275.1 of Patella pellucida. NCBI lineage: Eukaryota > Metazoa > Mollusca > Gastropoda > Patellidae > Patella > Patella pellucida. The sequence goes on along the minus strand of OU795041.1, from coordinate 37,753,219 downwards.
TGTAATCAGCATATGAAGCAATTCGGGAATTTTTAAAAAAAAAGTTATTAAGTATATTTGGGTCAAAATGACGAAAAAAAAACAAAGTCGCGTGCGCCTCTGTTCACCACATCCTTACCGTCGTAGGTATTGGCTTAAATATCACAGGGTCACCTGCCCTAGGATTTGCGCCATCATTACACACCAACCACTTCAAGTTCCCACTTCCGGAAGTCGAATAATCGCCGTTTTCCCGATGGTACCCAAGTTAAAAAAAAATTCAAAAATCGTTTAGGATGCCCCGATTTTAATTTTTAAACCAGTTTTAAAATCAGAAGGTATCGAAATGAGGGGTAGAAAAAATTCGAAGCAATTCGGACATTTTTTAAAAAGTTATTAAGGATTTTCGCGACTTTGGAAATATCGGTACGAGGCCCCCTAGAATAACGCTCGCCCCGACCCGACCCTCTCGAAATCACGATCAATTTTAAATGTATTTGGGCAGGTAGCCAAGGGTTAGGGCCACGTCTCAAGCCAAATTTGGAACCGATGTGGTCCATAGGGGCCTAATACCGGCCCTTTACCAGAGGAAAATTGGTCAAAACTCACCAAAAAATGAAAATACGCGCGCGCGGATGCATCTCACACCCTTCGATTCATGCGCACACACTCGATACTTACTTGGGTACCTCCGCTATGGACCCAGTCACAATGTCATCTACATGCTTTTTGGCCATGACCCATAGGGGCCATTTTCCCGGGGGTACATAGGGAGTAAACTTTCAAATAGAGGTGGAACTAGGTGTTCGATTTAATTTTGAGACCAGATTCGGATGCGCAATTTCTAGCATTTTTAAAGAAATTTTTAACGATATTCAAATTCAGGCCTTTTTCGTCATTAGCGCATGCGCACAGCTGGAATCAAAGGCACCATTAGTACCAAACATCTAATGTGGTACCTACACTGTTAAAATTTTTATGTATTTTTACCTCGTTTTAACTTGCAGATTTATTGCCATCGTTATAGCTGTATTTTAACATTGTATGTTATTTTAGAGTCTATAATGTAAATTTACCTCTAGCTGTTATACACCCAAGGTATATTTACATACCTGTAAATGGAGTATATCTAAAATTACAGTGATGTTAATTTACATAAATTTGTATAATAACCTAACCCTGCTTAAACGCGCTCGCACAAATTTGCCTATTGTTTTGCCTATTTTTCGACTTTATAAGACTAACAAGTCACTTTTTAAGCGCTACGTTATAGGTTCGAATCCTGATGTTTTGGATGGGATCGATAGCCTTGACAACTCGCTTCATCGTATTGAAAGTTGGGGCCACTGCCGATAACATCGGGCACGTGGCAGGGTGTCATACATGGCTTCTCAAAATGAGGGGCCATGTTTGCGGCCCCATATCTCGGCCCCTATGGGTTTAAATTTAGATTTTGTGGGCGGGATCGATAGCTCGGACAACTCCCTCCATTGTATTCAAGTTGGAGTTCCTCACCCTAACCCCATGCACGTGGTAGTGGGCCAAACATGGCTTCCCGAACCTCTACATCAAAAGTCACTTTTTTAAATTTAGGCCTGCGCTACGTCTGTGGCCCTATATCTCGGCCCCTATTGGTCCAAATCTAGATGTTTTGAGCGGGATCGATAGCCCGGACAACTCGCTCCATCGTATTAAAAGCTGGGGCCCCATTCTCCAAAATCGGGCACGTGGCAGGGTGACAAACATGATTTCCTAAAACGAGAGGCCATGTTTGCGGCCGTATATATCGGACCCTATGGGTTCAAATCCAGATGTTTTGGGCAGGATCAATAGCACAGACAACTCCCTCCATCGTATTAAAACTTTTGGTCCCTCTTTCCCAAATCGGGCACATGGCAGGGTGGCAATCATGGCTTCCCGAATTTCTGCACCCAAAACTCAAATTTACTCTCAGCGGCTCAATTTTCGGACAATATTTCTGAGAATTTTATACGAACTGCGCATTCCCCACGCGCAGGTTGTATTAATATTTCAGAAAAATCGTATTAAAATAGAATATTGTTTCGAATTTTGACCCACTTTCGGTGGCCGCAGAAAAATTCCGAGATCCTGACGTGACGCGCAAGGGTCGAATTTGTTTGGGAGGCGGGGGGGGGGGGGGGGGTAGCCGCAAGGACATCAACTTCCGGTTTGGTCAAATTCCCAAAGTTCGGGAGTTTGAAATTGACTTTTGAACTATGTCGGGCTTGTGGGATAAAAGAAACACCAGATGAAGACACAGATAATTTAATATTAGATCTTGTCAATCAACACATTTTACCAGAGGGTGAAGAAAGGTTACAACTTCATCATATTGGACGTTCGCACAGGGTTGGCCGAAAAAATGACGGATATGAAAGGGACATTATTGTGTGTTTTATTAGCTATAGGAACAGAGCTGTTGTGTTCAGAAATAAAAAAGTTTTAAAGGATTACAACACTACCAATAAATCCAAAATTTATATCAACGAAGCCTTAACGAAGAGAAGATCCTACTTATATAAACAAACACGAGCAGTTTTCAAAGCTGACCTCATTAAAAGTTGTTGGACGTATGATGGGAGAATATACGTCAGAAATCTAGATGATGACAGAACATATCTGATAAATAATGAAGAAGATCTGAAAAAGTTCACACCAGTACCAGCAATAACAGGACCTATTCTTGGAGCGCAAGAAGGAGATACCAGGCGAAGTATATTTGGAGAACTAGCATCTATAAACGAAGGACAGAAGACAACAGTTACGAGACAACAATCCATAGTAAACTTTGGAGTTATGACGTCAACACCCAAAAACCCAACACCAATAATGTCACCAAATAGATCTAGCCAAGCTTCGAGACTTTAATTATCTATAACAATGTATGTAAGATTCTTTAAATTCATATCTAAGTATATAAATAATTTTATATTGAAACTTTAAGTGTATATAATATTCTCAATTATATCTGAAGTTACAATTTGTTCATAGTTAAAGGGAGCGTCCCAGATGTATCTATTAGGCCCTTCTTTTTGTAAATATTATGTGAGTCTAATAAAACCCGACGAGCTTTCCAATTTTTAACACACTAGTAAATTGTCCCGTTTGTCAAGACGCACCTGTGTTTACAACATTTTTGGAGAGATTAGCGTTTAAATTTCATGCATAAACGAACTATTAGCTGAACCATCTGGGACTGTCCCTTTAAGCTTATAGAATACTTTAAAAATAATATGTTATGATAAAACTGGTTCATAATAGTATTTTGTACACACAGTAAGACAACATTGTATAATAATTACTTATGTGAGACTTATATTATGCAATATTTCATAGTACAACGTAATACGTTAAGCTGAAACTGGCTCTGACTTAAATAGTAGCACTCTGTACACATATTGGGTCATAACATTTTCAAAATAAGGCCTAGTGTTGAAACTTGTTCATATTTAAGTATATACAATATTTTACAATAAAATGTTAGATTGAAACTGGTTCATATTATGATATTAGTATTATGTACACCTTTCATATTGAAACTGAGTCATACTAGACTTATACTTAGACAAAATTATTCAAAAGGCAATATATTGACACATATTATAAAACTTGTCAGTTTTTTTTTATGCTAAGACAGTAGTGTAACTAGTCTTGTGTAAAAAATACTAATACAATTTTTAACGTTTCAATGGCCACAGTTTTCAATGAAACAACATTCACTAATTCCATACAACTTTCCATAGAAATATAATTATAGTGAAACTTTTAGGCAATAGTATTACTCTATGATCTTATTAAGACAATATCAAAATAGGTAATAATAATATGCTAAGTTGCAATTATTTAAATAATTATTAAATAATGGTATTCTATAAAGAGATTGAGACAGCACATGTATTATATAATAATGCCTACCATATTAAAGGAGCTAAGTCGCTAACATTTGGGATCAAGAAATTGATACAAGATTTTTTTTTTTTATGCTAAGACAGTAGTGTAACTAGTCTTGTGTAAAAAAAATACTTATACAATTTTGACGTTTCAATGGCCACAGTTTTCAATGAAACAACATTCACTAATTCTATACAACTTTCCATAAAAATATAATTATAGTGAAACTTTTCTCTTTTTAGGCAATAGTATTACTCTATGATCTTATTGAGACAATATCAAAATAGGTAATAATAATATGCTAAGTTGCAATTATTTAAATAATTATTAAATAATGGTATTCTATAAAGAGATTGAGACAGCACATGTATTATATAATAATGCCTACTATATTAAAGGAGCTAAGTCGCTAACATTTAGGATCAAGAAATTGATACAAGTGGGTCGCAACTCATATAATACTGTAATATGAATGTGTATAAACTGAATTACATTCAATGGTTTCCGTTTTTTCTCTAATTTCAAATCAGTTATGTTCCGCGAAATTATCCAGCAGTTTCAATTGAATACAAATTTCTAGCGCCTGGTTATACCAGTCTACATACATTTGGTTTGGTGCAATATGTCTTGCCTCGTTCCTCAAGACTATCCCTTGCTGGAGCTGTGGCTGAAAGGCGTTATGGTACACGATTCGTGTACCAATAGTAAAATGTTTATTTTTTCTTAAATGTGGGTTATCAGAATCCCATCTTTTTCCGGCAAGATCACAGCATCAATGTTCACATAAAATTGATACAATTATTCGTCTTTTCAATGTTGAAGAATTCAGATGATATCGGGTGAGAGACTCTGCTCCTTTAACATTTTAAAAAACCAACAATTAAAATGATATATTGTATTGCATTTTTGTATTAGATTAATTACTACAATATACACAAGATTCCATAATAATACATCATTTCGCAAATATCGTTCTTAGGAAATAGTATCTTATAAACATTGTATAATGATATATTATATCGAAACGTGTTTATCCTTAGATAATACATATAGTATTCTGTAAACATTTCAAATCAGAAATTCATAACATGTTATGCTTAAAACTTGTTAATACTTAGACAAAAGTGTTCAATGCATTCATTAAAACAACATTTTATAACTTGCTACTAAGACAGTAGTACTCACACACACAATCAAATTTTATGCTGAACTCATACTCAGAAAACAGTATTCTGTACGAACTTATTAGAAATAAAACAAAAATAGTACACATATTGACACAATATTTTCAAATTATATCTTGAATTAACTTTGTGCATACCAATACAAATATTTAGTGTAATAGATGTTTATGCTTAGACACGAGTACTCAATGCAGATATTGATAAGATATTCCATACTAGTATCACGTCAGTTAATAGCATAGACAATATTCCACAATATTATATTATGTTGGAACATGCTTTAGTATTAAAGTATATATGCAATATACCCCCCCCCCCATATACATAGTGATGTAACAAAATATAAGATTTTAATATGATATATTATGTAAAAACTTATTGAACAACATATGATATATTATGTAGAAATTATTGATATATTAAAGCGTGTTCATACTTAGATAAGAGTAATTCTAGAGTATATCAAGACTTTTCAAAATTATTATGTTAGACTATTTAAAACTATATACTCGAGAACAATTTTGAACCCACACATTGATATGTTCTGTTGAAAATTTTCTCTTTTTAATAACATTTTAGATAAAATGCTTTGTTAAAACTTTATTTTCTACACATTGATACAATATTCTGACACAATAAAATTAGGATAACAGTGTCTTATATACAAACATTACTCTTTTTTTTGGTAATACAAAAGTACGTGTAGTTAAAATATACATTGATTGGTCATGTATTATCTCATAGTAAATAGCTTAAATTTTGTAAATATTTTTGATAAAAAATTTTCATATAATTTTTAATGCTATATTTCGTCACATTTTTTTATTTTTTTTTATTTTTTCGAACCGACGAATCTGATGTGTGGTTGAGTGTTGAGAGTTTGTATTGGGGGTTAATACTATGTTGTGTCTTTGTGGCAGTCAAATACCAATATTTGTATATCATTTAATATCTCATGCATATACGTCGGGACACTGAACGTCATTTAAATAAATGATGTTATTCTATGGCCGCAGAGAGGGCAGCATGGTGTAGATTTCTCAATGCATAGTTCTCGATGCTTAGGTATATATCGGATTCGTCGGTGCGCGAGAAACGTGACGATTTAATCTAACTTATTCTTTAATTAAAATTTCTCTCTTTAATCTGTCTGAACATATGCAGCTTGTCGTTATTTTAAACGGCAATCACAGAGGTGCGATAGCGATGTACCTCTTGTACATAAATGTAAATAATTTCATTTCGTGTATTTATTGTCATTGTATTGTATATAATCAATCACAGCCACTTCATAAGCCCTATATTTATTACGATTATCATGTATCAATTTTCATTAGCTTTTTAATATTTATATTATCTTTGTTATTACAGAGTGGAGATGTCGAGCAGAATCCTGGACCAAATAAATTTTCCTTGGTGCATTTGAATGTTAGGAGCATCCGAAATAAAATTGATCTTGTGACAGCAGAATTATCAGAAGATTATGATTTTATTTTACTTACAGAGACATGGCTTGACAAAAACGTTTCATCTGACACCCTATCTATCCCTGGTTTTAATGCACCTATAAGAAAAGACAGGACAGACGGACAGGGTGGGGGCGTTGCACTATATTACCGTACGAACATATTAACAAAACGTAGGACTGATTTAGAAACCGGCAGTACAGAGTGCATTTGGATTGAAACTAATATTAATAATGCGAAGTTTTTAATTGGCACCTTTTACAGACCTCTAAATTCTTCAACTCAAATTAACAACTCAATATTTGATTCTTTGTCATTGGCTGCATCAGATGATATAAATAACCTCCTTATATTTGGCGATTTTAATTTTGATCTTTTGACTAAAACAAATACTATTATTCACTCAGCTATATCAGTTTTTGATTTCAAACAGATTATTACAGAACCAACACGATATGACAACAAGGGTGGGAAAACATTAATTGATTTAATTTTAACAAATTGTTCAGGATATATTTACGAATCTGGTGTATTAGATAACTTCTGTAGTGATCATTGCCCTGTGTACTGTCGGTTAAATTTTCATCGTCAACACTACATAGCTTCTCTCGAACAATATGGAACTACGATAGGGCAGACTTTGACAGTTTTCGACATGACATTAGGAGTATACCATGGGAATCCATCTTTGATAATAGTTCAATTGAAAGTTCGAGTATAGCCTTTACAAACGAGTTAATACAACTTGCAACAAAACATATTCCCAACAAAAAAGTTACTATTAGACCTAAAGACAAATTATGGATGAATAACACTATTAGGAAAATGAGAAGGAAAAAAAAATAAAATACACAGGAAAGCTGTAAAAAATAATTTGGCAACTGATTGGCAAAATTTTAGACATATTAGAAATACATATATTGATTTAATAAGAAACTGTAAAAAAGAATATTATCAAAAATTAGACGACGAAATTAACAGTCCAAGCAATTTTGGCAAAAAGGGGTGGTGGCGTATTGTTAACTCGTTTGTTAAGGATAGAAAAGGTGGAGAAATTCCACCACTTATGAAAGATGGGACCCCATTATTTAATCCTAAAGACAAAGCACACTATTTAAACGAATTTTTTATTAACCAATCACAGCTAGACTACACTAATGCAAATCTTCCGGATCTCGAGCACGAAGAACACTCATTGTGCAACATATTACTAACACCTAAAGAAGTTAAAGACATGATTTTAACAATTGACACTTCTAAAGCTACAGGTCATGACGAAATTAGTGGGAAATTATTAAAATCTCTATCTTCCGAAATAAGTGAACCATTATGTAAATTGTTTAACATCTCTTTAAACTGTAAGCATGTACCAACTATTTGGAAATATGCAAACATCACGGCAATTTTTAAAAAGGGTGACCCAACTCTTTGTGGTAACTATAGACCAGTATCATTATTGAGTATTGTTGTACAAATTTTTGAGAAATGCATTTACAAACATGTCTTTAACTTCTTTAAGGATCACAACACTATAACTAATCTACAAAGCGTTTTTTTTGCACGGGGACTCAACAACTTACCAACTAATAGACCTTACTCACTTTTTTTGTCAAGCCATCGATCAAGGCCAGTATACGAGAACGGTGTTCTGTGACATCAGCAAGGCTTTTGACAGAGTGTGGCATGCTGCACTTTGTCATAAGCTAGGGGCAGTTGGGATCAGAGGAGATCTACTAGAGTGGTTTAAAGACTATCTTAGTAATAGAAAACAATGTGTGGTTATTGGGGGTGCTTCCTCTGAACCCCTGACTGTCCCAGCTGGTGTCCCACAGGGCTCCGTTCTCGGACCCCTTTTGTTCCTTGTTTATATCAATGATATTGTCAAAAACATCGACTCGAACATCAGACTATTTGCAGACGATACAAGTTTATATATAAAAGTAAGTGACCCAACAGCGTGTGCGAATGTTCTTAATGCTGATCTAGAAAAAATAAATATTTGGGCAAAAACATGGCTGGTATCCTTTAACCCGCTGAAAACTGAAACACTTGCACTTACTACTAAGAAGAAAATTATACTACCGACACTTAACTTAGACGGCATTCCAATTCAAGAAGTTTCGCATCACAAGCACCTGGGACTGACATTTCAAAATAATTGTAAGTGGGATATTCATATTAATAATATCTTAACAAAAACTGGTAAACTCGTGAACTGTCTTCGATCTCTAAAGTACCGACTTAGTCGTAAATCCCTAGAAACCATGTACACCTCTTACATTCTTCCCCATTGTGACTACTGTGACGTTATATGGGACGGGAGCACTGCTGAACTGACTAACAAATTAGAATTTTTACAATTAGATGCACTCAGCACTATATGCGGTGCTGTAAAGGGTACCAGTCATAGGCTTATATATCAGGAGACCGGTTTTATATCACTGCAAGAAAGAAGAAGGCGACACAAACTAATATTAATGTATAAAATTTTAAATCATTTTACTCCCGACTATTTATTTAAACTTATCCCTTGTAATCAACCATATTAATACAATCTACGAAACCAAAACAATTTACCAGATTACTTTTGCCGAACAACTCTCTTCTCTTCTTCTTTCATACCATCCACTATTAAAGAATAGAATACACTTGATAATGCTACCAAAAACGCACCTACAATTTCTTCTTTCAAATTAAAATTACGATCTAGAGACAACTCTGTTCCGCCTGTCTACTACATGGGTTGCAGGAAGAATCAAATTCTCCATTCTCGCCTTCGACTTTCTTGCAGTGATTTAAATGGACATAAATTTCTAAGGCATATTTCGGACATTCCTACATGCGATTGCGGTCACTATTTTCAAGACTCTGAACACTTTCTGTTAGTATGCTCCCTAGATTCAAATGCCCGTTCTCAAACTATTTTTCAACTAGAAACAGAGCATCACAATATTAACTCCCTATTATTTGGCGTAAAAGATAGCTATAAGGCAACTCAGATATTTAATGCAGTCCACGATTTTCTCGACATCTCCAAGAGGTTTTAAAGTAATGAATTTTGAATTTTAAAACTGTTGTTGCTGTGTAATTTGTATATAATGTAAATAGCCATCACATTTCAATTATTTTGTTTATTTATTACTATTATTTTGTATTTTAATGTTTGTTTTTGTATACTATGGAGAGGGGGTCCATAGGCTAAGCCTGTTCCCCAATCCAAAATTTCTGAATAAAATATTGTTTAAAAAAAAAAAAAAGATCAAATGTCAGATCAAAGGTCAAGGTCTCACATGAAAGGTCATTGATATGTCCATCCAAGGTCATGACCCTTGACATGCCACGTGACCTTTAGAGGTCAAGGTTAAGGCCAAACGTCACTCCATAGGGCCGGTCGACGGACGTCCATTTTGAAGTGACCCAGCGACTTGTCGTGGTGGATATACCTATAGACTACTAAGCCTCAAAACCCACCCGGGCACCCTTCGGGGCGTTTGCAGACGGGGGTGCGCGTACCTCGGTGAGGTTGAAAGTGATTTTTTTCTATGTCATCTAGGGGGCACGCTATGTCAGCTAGGGTCCTTACCTTGACCTTGACCTCTCCTCAGAATTTCTGGACGGTACCTAAAGTTTTGGGGATTTTTCGACCCCAAGGTCAAATGTCAGATCAAAGGTCAAGGTCTCATATGAAAGGTCATTGATGTGTACATCCAACGTCATAACCTTTCGCATGCCACGTGGCCATGGGATCAAAACATAGGCCCCGGATCACGCGTGTATGTAGTTCCTTGGATGACCTTGACCCTTTCAGATGACTTTGCCCTTTTGAGGCAATGCGGGTCACGACGGTAGGTCGACAGGTCAAGACCCGAGGGTTCTATCTTAATTAGTTTGGCCTCCAGGAATAGTTTCGCGAAAGAGCTGATAATTTAAAAAAATGAATATATCTGAAAAATGCACATGTGCCCCCACCCGATTCCCAAGCGACCGGAAATTCCGGATTTTTACACCGGATCCGGGGTCGAGCCATCGGTCTGGGTCACCACAAAAATTTTCAGACCTCTACCACTTCCGGTGTTGATTTCCGAAAATTTTGTACACCTCTGCAACTGCTTTTTCAGGGTTTAATCTCCACAAAGGGTCAAGGCCCCCGGAAAATAGCCCTACTACCTAGAATCGGACACTGCAAATCATGAAATGGCATAAGAATTCACTTCCGGTCAGGCAAAGTGGGCCTTTGAGGCCTTTAAGTTAAAAAAAACGAGATTTCACCCACTTCCGGTTCCAGGGGGTGTCCTATTTAGGCTAGCAGTTTAATTCAGGTTATTTGTATATATTATTATTATTATTATTATAAAAACATTTATATAGCGCTAATTCCACCAACGGTGTTCAGAAGCACTTTACAATCATATACCAGTAAACAGAAAATATATATAACAACTAAAAGACTACAAAAAGATACAATATAATAAAATTGTATATATCTAATTAAAAGCCTTTTTAAATAAGTAAGTTTTAAGAGCACATTTAAAAGATTTTACTGAAGGGCTGGAACGAATATCAGTATCAGAACCAGATGGTTTTAAATCATTCCACAGGTTTGGGGCTAGAAATGAAAACGATCTTTCACCATATGTAACCATTCTAGCAGATCTTGGTTTGAGACGATAAATGTCATTTGAACTACGGAGACTGCGAGCATTTGTTTGTTTTTCAATTAGATGACATAAATAAGATGGGACTAAGCCATGAAAACATTTATAAGCAGTTAAAAGAATTTTAAATTGAATACGATATGAAATGGTACACATGTACCGGTACACTTAATTATACAATATCTAATGTCCATTAAAGCTACAATTTATATTTGTAAGTCATATTTTTAAAATGTATTAAAATTAAGCCTTAGTGTAGATCGTATTAATAAACAGCCCTACTTTGTTAAAGAATAATCATATTAATCCTAAAATACACCATTGCTAGTTGAGCAATTGGCAAAAATATAATTTTAACTTCAAATTCAAATGTTCAAAGATAGCTATTCCATGGGAGCAATAGAAAAACAATGTAGGTAATTGTGTTTTATTGTGTTAGTTTGTATGGTATTATAATGTTTGTATTTGTTTATATATGTAACTATAATGTTTGTGTATATATGTTATCTGATGAGTCAGTAGACTCAAAGAAATAAAGAATTGAATTGAATTGATTGGCGTGGGCGCCTATTATATAATTGGCGGGCGCCCACAATCAGATTGGTTAGGTGCCCATGAATGCATTGGTCTCCAAAAACGGTGTGATATTCTTCAAAATTTCCCAAAACGGTGTGATATTCTTCAAAATTGGTAAGGTGCCTCATCCTGGAGGGGCGCCCATAATGCTTCTATTGGTGGGTCGCCAATAACATAACTTACGGGGTCGCCCAAATTAGCGTGATAATCTTCAAAATGCAAACAAGTCGCACTCTAACCGGATTGCGAACTTTTATTTATCATAAATTATTATAGGTACACACCGTACATCGGCGCCACCAGAAGCCTTTGCCCCCCCCCCCCCGAAAACAAATTGTGATAGCTACGGGCCTGCTGACTAGCTTACCAACCCTTGGAATGTATTTTTGACATCAAAAACCGACCTGTCAAAATTCAACAATAGGTGACATTGGCCATTAAGAAAAATAAAATCTATAGAAACTTAAACCCCATTTTTTTCTTTACGTTTATACCCTCGCCACAATACGATAGAGTATTTGTAAAAATCATTAACAAGGTAAATTTCTGATAGAGAAGTAGTATCTCAGTGCTCCATGTTTGAAAATTATAGAAAAGCCATATAGATCTCTTCTAAAACTGCAATTGCTGAAAATCACTCCCCCCCCCCCTAAAAAAACCCCCTCTTCTCAGCCCCAACCAAATCCATTATTTAGAAGAGCTATTCATGTATTTCATACTTTGAGTATAGATGAAGCCATTTATTGTCCATTATTTCATACTACACTACTCTCAACATAGCAACTTTTCACAATTTTATGAACAATTACAACAACAAATATAATATCAACATCCTCAACATAGCAACTTTTCACAATTTTATGAACAATTACAACAACAAATATAATATCAACATCCTTTTATTTATTAATCAATAAATTATAGATGATAAAATGAACAAATTATTCACACCATATAGTTGATAAAACAAACAATAAACTATTTAACAAAATGGCAAATAAATATTTGCACTATAGTTGATATAAAATCGCCAATAAACTATTCACATTATAGTTCATAAAAAAAATAAACAATATATTAATTCCAGTACAGATGTTAAAATATGCAAAATAAATTATTTGCGCTGTAGTTGATAAATGAGCAAAGCATTATTCATTGTATAATTAAGAAAATGAGAATAAATTATTCACACTATGTATGTATATTATCTTTGGAGAGGGGGTTTGCATAGGCTAAGCATGTTCACAGTTCCCCAATCCCAGTCAAATTATTACAGCTTTTAAGTTAACTGTCAGTACAAATTCCATTCATTCATTCTTGATGTTTTATTTCTCCATCTTGCACAGTACTGATACTTTATCACATAAAAATTTAAAGCATACCTTTGGATTTTTAAATGCAAAATAAGTTTGATTATTTAACATCAGCTAATTCCAAAGAATTCACTACACATTTTGCTATCGTCAACTTTCTTTGATGACCGAGGCTATTTAATGCTTAACTTCCTGAGACTTATTACAAATTGCAAGTGCTATTTGAAGTATTTATGTGGTCTTAAAAAAGCCCAGGGCCCCACGGTTCATGGCAAAAAAAAAAAGATAAATATTCGGAAATGAGTAGGGCGGTTGGATGGCCGAATGGTTAGCACATGCGCGCTGTATCATAAAGCATGTCATTGAGTCAACTGGTGTGGTTTCCAATCCCCGGTTGTACGTGGCAAGGAGTAGGGTCGTCTGTCCAACCTTGTGGGGTTTCTCCGGGTCCTCTGGTTTCCTCCCAATGCTAAAGACCCCTACGCGCAAGCAAATTATTGAAATAAAATTAAACCATATGTAAGTCCCAAAATAACCTAATTCACTTGTCGCCTTAGAGGCCTGAGGACCCACTCCAGTTAAGCTGGGTTTTGGGTCTTAGTGAAGGAAAACAATGTTGTGGTTACCATTCCTGGGTATGACGGTCAGGTATAATATAAAAACGAATACCAGTTAGTAATTTTTTGAGTCGCTTCAACAATGCAACCGAACCGTGAACCCTTAATTGAATACCAGTTGGTATTTTTGAGAGACGGTTCAAAAATGCAACCGAACCTTGACAGGTTAATCGAATGACCGTTTACATCCTTAATTAATGCAATCGATAAGTTAATAATACTTTATCAATACTGTCAATACGGTGATCAACAAAATATATCAATACACTTCATACACTATAGTTGATAAAATTATGTTGATAAACACTACACTTTGATAAACAGACTATTTATCAATACACTCGGTAAATGAACTATTCGCGACACACATTATATATCTTTATCATTATCACAGTAATCTTCTCCATAATAGTCAAACAATTTGTTTTCCACGAAATCATCCACAATAACATTTTTCCGAACATGACTTTTTGCATCAAACATTGTTAGACAATGTTAAGGCATTAGCAGCTACTTCAGATTTCTAGTTAATTTGTCAGGTGAAGTAACTTGACTTTTTACCAAAGTGTATCATATGTAAGAATTTATTAATGGGTGTAGACTGTAGAGAATTATTCAAATGTATGTTTGCTGTTGAAGACTTCTCTTCTGGTATTTCTTGTTGTGTTGCTTAATACGTTTTGTGACTTTTGGTTAATACTGATTATCTTCAGTTGCCTTTCAACTCTGATTGCAAACTCTGATTGCAGCAGCCTTGACTCCTGTAAAAAAAACAAATAGTATTTATGAAGAAAAAGTAAAATAATAATAACCAAGGTGCCTTTAGCGCCGTCGGTATCAGATTTGATACCAATAATTAACATAATCGACCTATAAAGTAAATCTTGAGCAAATAATCTATCACCGTTTTTTTTATGACGAGAACGCCTATGGTATCTAATATAGTACCATACAGTGCTGCTATATTGAGTATATGGGGTTCACTGTGCTTTCAAAGATGGAAGACCCCATGATGGAGAAGTTTGAGTGTTTTGACCAGGGAATATTTGAATATTATTCAACAAAATAGTTAAGTTTACCCAAAATAAATATATTATTCATGTATATAAGAATACTGAGAACTTAATAACCGTTCACAGTATATTTATTTGCAAACTTAATCGCTCGGTGTGTGGTGAAAACATGTGGTATTAAATTTGTTACCACTGGCATTTGAGGATGACGTGCCATTGGCAAATTTTGCCACCGCCGATACGCTTAGCCTATCACAAATAAATATGATATCAAACCTGAGTTTTCTGATATATTTCTTAGTTGTCGATATATGGTATCAAATTTGATACCTGTCCAAAATTTTGGAAATGATTTTTTTTTTGTGGATTAGGTTTATTCAAACCCCAGGCATCATGAAAAACACAATTTGTGAATTTTTGAAGACCTCCTTCATGGTTCAGGCTTTTAAGGGTTAAGATGAAAGATAATGTACCAAATTGAAGGGGTATAATGTACCGGTATGTGATCATTTAGCATTTCAAAGTGGGACGACAAGATTTCAACGAAACAGTAAAGATCAAATAACTTAAAATATTTAAGGCACAATGTTAAAAGTAATATATTAGTTTGTCAGTGAATTTCTCATTGATACTGTTACCCATTTAATCCATCCCTTACAGTTACTGGGCACTGTAGGAACCATACTCCTAGCAGTGTTCTGTTTGATTAGAGCTAGAGCTAATCCCACTACTCACTGCAGGACTGAGTGGGTATTATTGTCGCTAATTATGACTGGTCAGTGGTCCCATTAACAACCAATCACTGACTTCATTACAAAGGCACTACCTTTAAAACAGAGTGTCTAGTTAGGGCAACTGTGTTTACATAACGTTACGTCATGACTGCACGATTTTTTATGCTAAATTACCCAGCGCATAGCAGGATATTGCAGTAAAACTAATTGCATGACAAACGAGGATATCGGCATTGGAAACGAACAGACTTTCACCGTTTTTAATACCTTAAATCTTTGTCCAAAGTTTTAGGGAAGACCCAAGATAAAAGGAAGGACTGTCATGTTACTGTACGTAAGTGGTAGATTTGATGGAACGAGAAGAATAGACACACTTCCTCAAAAGTTCAAGTTTCAGAAGCCAATCCAGCAATGGCCAGAGAGGGATTTCTCGGGCAATTGCTTTAGGAATATGTGTGGGGACCTGCTTTGTGATCTTATTTCTACTACAGCTAGACCTATTAGCTTTTTGTCATTGTGGTCTACTGTTTAATTGAATGTGGTCGTTGGCATTTGAGATTACTCATGGCTAGGAATAGGTCCAGTTACTAGACGCCACAGATAATTGTGACCTTTGTGACGACCCAATGACTGGGGCCCTATGTATTGAAAAGATTTGCAATATTGTAAGTATGGTACCTTGTATGAGACGATGACGCTGTAAAGCATTGCTTTTCTTCCATTGAAAATTTTCTTACCTCAAATCTACAATAAATACATTACAGAGTATTATGATTTAAATAATCCATCATGCACAATGATAGTGTTATGGTCTTATGGACCTGACATGTAACTAAGTTTTGGGCTGAGTATTCAATACTGGTGCAATCTTATCACAGAATAAAATCAATTGTAATAGTTGCAAATTCTATCTGCTGATCTTTAATACATACATCACATCCACATGTACTATTAGTAAAAAAAACTACATATTTTCAAGGAACACAAGAAATATCTGTAGTTATGATGTAGGATGAAAGGATATAGTAAAGTTGTAAACACACAAAAGACAATGCAATCTGTAAAATCGTTAATTGTAAGCTAATTGAAGAAAAAAACAATTAAAGACCCCTTCAGTAAGATTTTGACCAAGGAATAATTTGAAAATTTCAGTAAAACTACTGCATTCTTTGAGACGTTATCAATGTTTGAAGAATAGCGTAGTCTCGATTTCATTGCTACTGTTTGTTACGATATAATCAAAGTCTCGGATATCGATTTTTAAATTAATATTAAATGACAATCCTGTTTCAATCTGTTCATAATCACAACCATTCGACAGTCTATAAGGTTGATTATGGGCTTGCCATGTGAATTGTAATTAATAATTTTAATAGTATTTCTGTCCAACAGCAAGATTTGCAATAGACAAATTTAGCTCTTACATAATGCATCTTTAAAAGAAACCTTAAACATCGTAACTACTCTACCCGGAAGCTATAAAAATGTTGGCATAAAACATCTTCCCTGACTACTTGATAATGAATCTTTTAAATGTTGCATTGAGATTTGAGAGTGTCCATTATTACCTGAAAAAATATATATATGCCATATTGTTAAAGTATTTAAAGTAATGAGTTCTATAAATTATAGAAAGATAGGTTGCCAGGCAAAGAAATGCACGCCCAAAGCAGCTAAGTCGCCCAAGCACTGCGCGCAGTCAACAAGGGTTGTCACATTTGTTTCTTATGTCAGTAATGAAAACATTTACAACACATGAGTAACAATCAATAATTTAATATCAAGGATTATAAGGCGACATAAAAAAAATTAGTTGGGGATCATCCTCGCCCGCCCAGAAAATTCTACCCGACCAGAATTTTTATTTAATTTTATTTTCAAAATTATAATAATTGACACGTGTTCCAATACTATCAGCTCGTTTCATTAGAAATTTCGTAGCCTGGCTACTATTTGGAACTTTTAGCATTGGTTTTAAACATCGTAATAGGGTAAATTTTGAAAATAAAAAATAAAAAAAAGTGCTGGTCGGGTAGAATTTTCTGGGCGGGCGAGGATGATCACCAACTAATTTTTTTTATGTGGCCTAACTATGGCAGTAGTTATTGAAAATCAATAGGGCTCTTTGTATTATGACCGTAAAAAATGTGTATAAAAGTTAATCAGACATTAACTTTTAACCCATAGAGCTTCCAAAAGATTTTTCAAAGTGATCAAGGGCTATAATCTGGCAGTAATTAATTGGAATTTGGTGAAAAATAATAGGCTTCCTTTAATTTCAATAAATGATGCGTGTTTGCGTTTTTAGCAGAGAAAACGTACACGGTTAGACAGACGACCCTACCCCTTGTCCCGTATAACCAGGGAAACAAATCCACAAAACCAGTTGACTCAATGACAGACCTTATGATATACAGCGTGCATGTAAAGCCAATCGGTAACTAACTTTAGCCTCTAGAGCGTCCACAAGATTTTTCAAAGTGATCAAGGGTCATAATTATCAGAAATCATTGAAAATCAATTGACTTTTTTTGTCTCATGCCCTAAAATTAAATGGAATGAGGATTAACGTCCTACGCTACTGGTCTCATTTTGTAAAAATTTAATGTCAGAGATGAGAGTGGTAATGAAGATTGAAGACCTGGTTATCCCGAGTGTCAGTAACTAGTTGGACTTGCGTGGCAGGCGTTTTTATTTATTTATACTATTCCGAAACCCTGGTCACCGCCATACCAGGGGTTGTGTATCAAGCGGACATTAACTTTAGCCTTGTGGGTGTACCGTACAAACGGACAGGGGCGACAACAATGTATGTCGACATTTCAATGTGGGCATATAAAAAGTAGTCTACCTGTCCAATCATACCAGGTAGGCTACACTGCTGTTATGTCAAATCAACAAATAATTAATTGACTGAATTCTGATACACCATCCAGTACAATAGGCCTAAACATTTGGAATGATATACATCTACTCGTTTTCAGTTATCATTGAGAGAAAAGGGTGATCTATTCTAACTCTGAACTACATCCTCTGTAAAATGAAATGATAAATGTTTCTTTGACACCAGAAGCAAGCAAAGGACTGTTTAGTTATCGACAGCAACTCTTTTATGAATATGAGTACCGTAGGCCTACACTTTTAATATTAGGGGTCGATTCAAATTATTCTTTGACAATGCAAAAGAAAAACAAAAATGATATTACCAGGTAATGTGAACAAAGGTAAAAAAGTGCTATCAGATGTTCTAAAAAGAATAAGTACACCCTGCATAGGCTGCTAATTTAAATTAGCCTTAATAAGAGAGAGAGAGAAATGGGGTTTAACGTTCATTCGACCCAAACAAGGTCATTTTGGGACTAACGTATGGTTTTCAATCTTTTATTTCAATAATTCGCTTGCGCGTAGGGGTCTTTTAGCAGTGTGAGGAAACGGGAGGAAACCAGAGTGCCCGGAGGAAACCCACGAGGTTGAGAAGGCGCCCCTATCTCCATGTCACATATGCTCACACTAGGGTCGAAACCACAGCCGCAAGCCAGAGGTGACCAGCCAGCTAGAAGTATAAGCGCGGCACTCTAGACCACTAGGCCATCTCACCCCCCGCCAGTCTTAATAAAAAAGGCGAGCCTAAAGTTGCATCCTTTTTATAAATTATAGATCAAGGTTTTTTTTCAAGGTTTTTAAAACATAGACGAAATGAGCTATAATGTCTCTGATTGAACTTTTGCATGGAAGAGTGCCTAGTTGTTTGGATGGGAATAAATTACAGTATAGAATTACAAAAAAGAGTAAGTGTACGTAGGCTACATTGGTGTCACTCTGTCACTGTCCATGCAAAATTTGCCTCATCATGACATAAGTTAAAATATTGATAGTCATATGATACTCATCATATTCATAGTGCGTTTTCTTCATTAGCCCAGAAAGAGATCTGCTACCTTATACTTATTACTTAGACTAGCCTATGTCAATAGTAGGCCTACCTCAAATCTAGGCCTACCTCAAATCTAGTAATAAGAGTGCACTATCTACTATCAGGCCTGTAGCCAGCTTGCTGTCTGCTAAGGGCAGTGGTGGATCCTGGTGGGAGCCCTAGGGGCCCGGGCCCCCCTAAATAACAGTGAAATAAATCCCTACTATTCAGTTTCTATGAAACGACTACAGCTTGTCATCACGTTTTTAAACAAAAAAAACCCAAGCCCCCCCCCCACCCTAACAGGATGTCCTGAGATGGCCACTGGCTGAGGGGCAGTGAAGTTTTTAGGGGGGGGGGGAGCATACCCGACGGTCTACAGTGAAACAGTAGTAGTAGGTATTTTTGAGTTATGGTCGGCAAATTTTATTGGGAGGAGAGGAGACATTTTTCAGGGGGGGGGGGGCCCGGGCCCCCCTAAATAACAGTGAAATAAATCCCTACTATTCAGTTTCTATGAAACGACTACAGCTTGTCATCACGTTTTTAAACAAAAAAAACCCAAGCCCCCCCCCCCACCCTAACAGGATGTCCTGGGATGGCCACTGGCTGAGGGGCAGTGAAGTTTTTAGGGGGGGGGGGAGCATACCCGACAGTCTACAGTGAAACAGTAGTAGTAGGTATTTTTGAGTTATGGTCGGCAAATTTTATTGGGAGGGGAGGAGACATTTTTCAGGGGGGGGGGGGGGATTGTCCCCTTGCTAAGGGCCTGATGCCCTGAAGTAAACCCGTCTACAGTACAGTAGGTATTTAAGAGTTATGGCCGGCAAATTGTCTTGGGAGTATAGTGCCTGATGACATCCTGATTCCTGTCCTGTTGGAACATTTTTCAGATTTCATTCATTAATTCGTGGGTCACTCACCGAGTCTGACATAGCTTGCGTCGATTTAACAAAGTTAGTCCCGAAATGACGGGTTCTAATCGCTGTTTATTTAACATTAAATAAAGTAAGATACCGTACCTCAAATTTTGGACTTTCCAAGCCAAAATATTAACAATGGCGCCTTTTCTCACCCTGTGTCATGACCTTGAACCTTGTCCAAACGATCGAAGGAAAGTAGTTCGAAAGATAGCGTAACCCTACACAGTTAAAAATAATAAGGAAGTTTACACCAATTCGGGTGGCAACTAGTTGCCACCTAAATAGGCGTATCTCCTAGCCTTCAGTGGTGTAAACTGATAACACCCAACTAGTGTAGAAAATTACACCAATTCAGGTGGAAACTAGTTGCCACTTCCGGTAGTGTAACCTGCCTGATGCACTAACACAGTGTAATGTTACACCCGTTGGTGTAGATTAAGGATTACACCTCAAGGATGTTTTGTAAATTAAAATTATTACACAAAAACGGATGTAATTTGTTTGGCTGGATAGTTTAATTCAAGCCAACGATTTCTTAGTTCAGAAAACTTGAAATTGGCTAGCGGTCACTTTGATAATTAGTATAGGGCGTTTAGCCCGACCCAGATTACATATAGACCGTTGGCTACTTCTCTTCATTTTACAACCACATTAAATTGACAGATACCCACCAGACTGATTCAAATTCAACTGCTGTTGGGCAATTAGACAATCTGTATCAATTTATAATGAATAGAAATCATGGGGAAAAATCAATACGCATATCCTTACTACTAAGCTAAATAATGTGGTTTATTCATTTGGGCACCTCAACTGAATTAAAAATAATTAATTAAGATATTGTACTTGGTAATATTTTGGAACGTTTACACGTCCAAAACACCCTACAATTACACCTATTCAGGTGTTAAGTAGTCATGAATATCGGTTACACTTGTTAGGTGTAGTTCTTTTAGTTGGTTACCCATGGAAAGGTATTACATTTAAAAAACGCTCGCTGTGGTGTAAAGTTTACACTTAATTAACACTGCTTATAGTTTTTAATTACACACATTTTTAACAGTGTAGTAACTAAAAATGTCATTCTTCAAGTCGATTCCCGTTCATATACAGGCCCAAACGCAGTATGCTACATGTATGTGGCGGGGGGGGGGGGGGGGATTTTCCTAGACTTCGGCGGTATCGGGTAGGCCTACGGTGTGCTCTGATGTCGAATCATCAAAACTATGTAATGTAGGCCTACGTGTGACCTCGGTCGTTTTTGTCCCATCTGAATGACTGTAGGCTATAGCTTTTCCTTGCTATAGGCCCTAGCCTAGGCCCTGTCCTACTGAAAATGGGCAACCTTGCTTCAAAATTCTGAACTACTATCAAGGGAAAAACCACGAGGGGCTTATATAAATCCACACCGGGAGCGAGCCCAAGACCCCCTAGCTATAATACTATAATAGCCTAATTATTATAAGAAGTAGGACTAGTCCTACTGGAAATTGCGTTCCATAGAATAGTGGCCTGCGTATATTCCAGTTCATTTACTAAATGCTATTGAAACTAGCCTATTTATTAAACCTTTTACGCTATAAACTAATCTCCATCCAGGTTCAGCGGTACTGGTTCGAGCGAGGTCGGCGGGTAAGGCTATATTTTAAGTATAGTTGTTTGAAAGATTGTCTCTAACTTGAAAGAATTGCTTGGATCGTCATAGGAAGGGGCCCTATATAAATTCGATCTTTTATTTCGATTTATATCGGAAATTAAGAAAATAATGATTTAATAGCGGTTACTAACTAACGGCCCTTGTTAGTTGCTACTATAGTAGATAACAAAGGCCGCCCTTGTTAGCTGTTACTGTAGCGGCTAACAACTGCCCCCAAAGGCGCAGAGGCTGCCCTTGTGACTGCTACTAGCATCTAAAAATGACTAATAACTCTCTGCTAGTAGCAGGAAGATAATAGGCGGATCGTGTTCCGCGAAATTTCGATCCTAGGTTGTATGTGCGTATATAGTCCGCACATAACGTTTCAATCTTTACTTTTCATAGAGCTGACAATACAGAAAGAATAAGATGACAAATTATAAAAAGCTTTCGAACAAACATAAATCTGATGAAGTTGATATGTCATTTCTTGTTGATATTTTTTAACTATGGCTTGAAGTGACTTATTGCAAAACCACATTAATGAATGGAAATATGGATTGTTTGGTGTAATTGTATAATTGAGAATTAAACTTGTATATTTCATTTTGATAGATAACATTTAATCCAAGAACTGATCACATGTAAGTATCAACATTTTTCTATTACTATATTTCATAAATAGCACTGTTGATTTATAGTTTTTGTATATCCACATCAACTGACAGTTTGACAATGTTTATTCCAGTCCACGCCGATAGTATTTATTGGGCAAGCTCTCCAGATATGAATATGCCGTCACCGTTTGACATATTTTGTTAAATATGTCTAGCCTCGTTCTTCGAGTCCCTTGTTTCAAATGGCACTAAAACGCATTACGGTTCAGGATGCGTGTAGCCATGGTAAAAAGTTCAATTTACCAATATTTTCCCGGTAAGATGATAACATCAATGTTGATTTATATTGACAAATAATTCGTGTTTTCAATGTCGAAGACTTTGGATGATAGTGCGTTAGAGACCTAGCTACATTAAAGGAGCTAAGTCGCTAACACTTTGGACCTAGAAATGGACACAAATGGGTAGCAACGCATATAATAATGTAATATGAATGTGTATACCTGATTTGCATTCAAAGGTTTCCGTTTTTATTATAATTTCAAAAAAGTTATGTTCGGCGAACTACTCGAGGTTTCCTTATCGATGGCCGATTTTGATAGCGTCTAGTTATTCCAGTCTAATAACTCCATTTGATTTAATGTAATGTGTCTAGCCTCGTCCCTCGAGTCTCTCAATACAACTGATGCTGAAGCGCCTTATGGTACACGATTCGTGTACCAATGTTAAAAAAAACTATTTTATCTTAAATATCGGATATCAGAAACTTATCTTTTCCCGGTAAGCTTACATCATCAATGTTGATTTAACTTGACCAATAATTCGTGTTTTTGATGTCGAAGATTTTGGAGGATTTTGAGTTACGGACTTAGGTCCTTTAAGATTAGCTCAAGTATCTTTTTATATATATACATTTAGTGGAGATGGTTTAAAATTGTGTGAAACTATGAACATGCTCATGCCCAATCCAGCTAAATCATTTTGCATGTGTGTCATCATTATCTAGCATTTTTTTTTATTTCTAAAAGCAATACACATTTCTTTATTTTCTAACATTATGTATGTATGTATTAATAGACCCGTTCCTGTAGAATCTTCTATCTCACCAATCCACAATGCAATATTTGATTCAGTAGATGCATTACCAGATTTATACTATGACTCCGGAACACCAACAGTAAGTTATCTATAAATGATTTTTTTTATACGCTCACATAGTTGTCACATTTCTCTGTTCAATAATTTCTTAGACTTTACCCCAACACATTGTTACTTAAATATTAAATATATGTATATATATTTCTTTATTTTCTAACATTATGTATGTATGTATTAATAGACCTGCTCATGTATAGAATACACACATATATATATATAGCTGTTTGATTGTTATGCTTGTTATAAACCATTTTCTCATCAAATCTGTGAACATTCCCAAAGGAGAGGAGACGAATAATGTACTCATAAAGCTCATTTATTTTTTTTAAAATCTTGATTGTAATAAATTATCTACATATACATTTATATTAGTGCTGAAGAGGGGATGAAACATGAATAGATGCGAGCAGATGCGAGGAGTGTACTAAATCCTTAACATGTCACAATTTTTATCCGAAAGTTGAAATCCAGGTTTATATCCCCAGCATCTCGGTTCCTTTCAAAATTGGCACCTATCGGGCGGTCACGCTTCCTGTTGATATTCGCACACACAGGACCGTAACTTCCTGAATGATGTCCATTGGTTGTTCTCTTTCCATATCTTGCATAATGTGGACATAGCTTGCATGGCAACCGCTTGTTGTTTTTTTTAAGATAAGGTAATTCTTTTATTAACATTTTTTTTTATAGGTTACATTTAACCCAAGGACTCTTCACAAGTAAGTAGCAGTTTTTATGCATCCACATTTTAGTGCATACTGAAATCGTCCATGGGCCGGTTGCTCAAAGCTCTATTATATTTTACCGATCCGTTAACATAGAATTCGTTATCTTGAACGGAGAGAGTTTTTTTCCTGGAAGCTACCTTAACTTTAACTTGTCGTTAACTTGTCGTTATAGTTAACAGAGGTGTTGCGCTCCGTTTTCTGTTTTCTGTAGAACATTCTAGAGGGTTGGGCAATCGGGGGCTATTTCATTTTATATAGGATGAAATTATATTGTATTCGGCAAAATTTAGGGGTTTGTAGAAAATAATGGATCCAAATATTCTGTAGTGCAAATAGCATTTTTTCCCTACAGATTTATGCTAAAATATATAAAGGAAAAAACAAAGTATTCTATAGTGATTCCTGCAGAAAATTATCTTTTTGGCTTTTATTCACGTTTTGTGAACAGACTGCACAGTTGGTTGTCCCACTGTCTTCAGTTTCTTGTAAATACCAATTACTATGAAGTTGTTATACATGCACATTGAATTGATTTTAAATTCAGCCAATGAACAAACAGTCTTCTTTTGGATTAACTTTAATCAATCCGTTAGCTAACGGATAATGACCGTTAAAAAACGACACGTTAGCAAGATAACGATCCGTTAGAGTTTAACGAATCGTTAAAATAACTTAGTTTTGAACAACCGGCCCCATGTCCTTTGTTTCTCAACAAATCGTTTGTTATAATATTGATTTTCACGTGTCTCGTTTCCAGGGTTATTCCTCTTTTCATTCTCACACAAAAAAAATATGCAAAATAGACTGCAGCAATTTGTATTTTGATAGTGTAATAGTGTTGGTATAAATTGGTGACATATATTATGTCTGTGACCTATCCACGTGAAATGCCACCATTTGTTTAAATAGGCAAACGTGTTAATGTACTTTTCCAATCATAGCTTCCACATGAGCACATTTCCATGCCTTACGTGGCTTGCTTTTTATATGAATGTAAAAGTTTTATTCAAAAGCATTTGATACTTACATTTAAATATGAAGGTGCCTTTTTAAAATAATTGTTACATTCTTTCATTAACGTTAACAACATTGTCCTTTATCAGATCGGAAACCTTACAAGAAATTATTCTTAAGCTTAATAGCCAGACCGAGTTAGAAGGGCAGAAAAATATAATAAATGTGACAAGAGGGGATTTTTTAGATGGGACAAAGAGAGCTTTTCTCGGAAAGAATTTTGCCTTGGAAAGATTACCTAATGTAAGATTTTCAGGTGAAAGTGGAATGGATGATGGTGGTCCTCGTAGAGAATTTATGAGGCTATGTTTAAAGGAAATAAAAGACTCAATGATTTTTCAAGGCACTGAAGCAAAGTACCTTGTACCAGATGTGAAGTGTAAGCTTTAGTTGCATTTTTATATACAAGATGGTATTAAATTTTGGAAATATCAGCTTGCCACCTCCTGCTAGTTTTTTTTTCTCAACAATATAACTGATACGTGGGCTAGTGTATGGTTAAAGGCCACTGATAAATTATAACAGTTGGTTTATTTGCTGTCATTCTAATATTTTGTAGTTTTTCCCTTTACAGTCAGCTACTTTCAACTTTCAGTGGACGTATGTTACTGGTGTCCACTCATTGTATTATGTACTAGAAGGATACTCAACTTCGCCCGGGGGTCATAACTCCAAAACCAGAAGTGGTAGCCAATCGCCACTGCTACTCCCTGGTCCGACTTACCCCTATACACCACATTTTAGCCTCGGGACATCCTTAGTGTAGCCGCAAATTCTGAATAGACAGAAGACAGCCACAAATATTAGTATCTACCAATGGAAATGAAAAAAATACATCAAGAAATGCTTACATGCTTATACTGACTGAATAAAGTACAAAATTGCTAAATAAAAATAGTCCAATATCTGTCAAACTGTCTTGCCCCTTTGGGTGAAGACTACATCGAGAAATACTTTTATTTACAGCTAATTTGGTATTAGATGATAAAGTCCTTTTTCAAAATATATAACTATTTATTGTGTAAGAATCTGAATTCAGTTTTTAAACATACATTATGCAAGAGCCAAGTCTGTTTATTGCGGGTCTTTCTTTAGGCCTTAAATGTTATATAAATTATTATTTATACCAAGACCATATTCAACTCTCGATGTCATCGTAAAGTCTAGATGTTCATTAGATTAAAAAACATTTTGCGTTTGTTTGTTTATATATAACAACAATAGCAATGGCAATCAAAGCTAAACTGTTTTTAACGGCGATAACTTGGCTAAGAGTGAAGTAATTTGACTGAATATATTCCTTTTTCATTATTTATCAGCTCTGTATGTAATCTTACATAATTACCTTTTAAAGCCCCAATACCACTCTTGTTGTAGCTGAATAATATGTCCCAATCTTTATTCTGGTCAACAATTTGTACTATTTTACAATATTTCAATAAAAAGATGATACAAATTTCATCGTAACACACCTAATTTTAAAAATTGGAAAAATTCAACTACATGCCGTAACATGGTTTGAAAAGCCTTACGTAAGCACTTTCAAATGCAACTTGGATTTAAAAATATTTTCGAACCCTCTGGACAAGTAAGATAGGTTGTAATGGATAATTTACACAACAGGTAGGACACTTAATCATCTTGTAGTTAGAATAAGGCTATTTTTTTTTCTGGACCTGTCAAGCCAGCAAGAGTGTTATTGTCCCTTTAATAGAATTTTATTTATTCATCATAATGTATGCTATAAATGTATCATAAATTGAAATCCGTAATTTGATATTATACTTTGATTGTTTGTATTTTATACAAGATTTTATTTTAAATACAGGTGAACAGAACAACTTATACTTTTTATATGGAAAGATGATTGCTTATATCATAGTCCATTTGGGGCCACATCCATCTTTATGTCATGATAGCCTATGGCCCATCACAAGTTGTTGTATCGATTGCCGATATAACGTATTCGGAAATCAAGGATCAAATAACTCAGGTCAAGGAAAAATCTTCTAAAATCTACATGCATTTAAAAATGTCTTTCTGTTTAACTTATGTGTGAAAATTTCCTTTTTTGTTATATATACTATAAAAAGTTGGCTTTGAATGTCGGATCGAAATATTGAGGAACTCAGTTATTGCAGTAATTAATATTAGATTAAGGTTTCGTTACAAGTTATTTTGACCCTTGTTTGCTCCTTAACTTAAAAGAACAGAGATGTCCTTTAAAGAAAGATAAATAATACAGTTTTTGAAATAGGTTTTTTTCGGTTTTTATTACAGATTCAGAATTCGGAAAGTAATTTGGCTTTTCAAGAGACTGTTCAGCCATTAATGCAAATTATTGATTTTTTTGGGGGGTGTAAACCTCTCTATTAACTTGAGCTCCAAACATGAGCTTGTCAATCTTTTGATTGAACATATAGTTAAAAAACGAATAGAGCCGCATCTGAAAGAGTAAGTGTTGTATAGCTAACTTCTACTATACTGAGCCATGACAACAACAGATTTTGGGCAATAATGTGCTATATTATTATAGTCTTCTGCATTTATTAGATTTTTTTACATTATGATAATGGGGGTGGGGGTGGATAATAATAAATAATAAATAATAATAATCGCGTCATTTTACAAGGGTAGCAAATTAGGCCTGAGGCCTTTTTCCAATTTGGCCCTTGGCACAGATCGTGCGATGGCCGAATGGTTAGCACGTGCGCGCTGTATAATAAAGCCTGTCATTGAGCACCCGATTCGCCTGCTATCTCACGCTTCAAGAAGAGAGTTAGTGAAAGCTATCTGCCTGTTGAAGCGGCAGGAATGACGAGAATTGGTAACTGGGTTATGCCATCATACGCTTCAAAACGGCTATCTGCCTCTTCACCAAGTGCTGCATCCCATGGTAGGTTTATATAGCATTATGTACATACGCATTAGCCAATCAGATTTATCCATTTTTATGCCGACATATTATTGTGACGTTAGGCCTGGGTTGGTGTATCATGTCGTGGTCGGGGGAGGGGATGGGGAAGGGGGCGGGGGTGCATGCCCTCTTCCTTGAAATTGACTGACGTTAATTTTCGTATTCTAAATAACTGTTTTAAGCAAAAAAAGATGGCATTGTTTGCAATGGGGAACTAAAACCAATTAAAATGGGCTAAAAAAAAAATCTCACAAGTCTGCATGGTTTATTAAGGTTGTTGTTTTTATACGCCCACATTTTCATGTGGACGTATTATGTCGTCGCCCCTGTCCGTCCGTCTGTACGGACGTCCGTCCACAATTGTTTGTGGACTCTCTACAGGTCACAATTCTTGTCCGATTTTGACGAAACTTGAAATATAGGTTTATCCCCAAAACATCTCGGCTGCTTTCGATATTGGCACGTATCGAATCAAAACTTCATGGATTATGGCCCCTGATTGTACGAAAAATCACGTTTTTAGCTTGTGGACCCTATAGAGGTCACAATTTTGAACCGATTTTGATGAAACTTGACATGCATGTTTCTATCCCAAAGATCTTGGTTCATTTCGATATTTGCCTATCGGAACGTAATTTCCTGAATTATGGCCCCTGATTGTCCGAAAAATCACCTATTTTAGCTCGTGGTACCTTAGCTGGAGGTCACAATTATTATCCGATTTGAAAAACCGTTCGATCATATCACCCTAAGGAAGGTTGAGTTCAAATTTCGGAAAAATCGGACCAAAATTACCATACAAAATGGCCGCCGTTCTTACGCGAATACTGTTAAAAAATGGTATATCCAGGTTGTGGACCCTGTAGAGATCACAATTTTAATTTGATTTTGATGAAACTTAAAATGCATGGTTATAACCCAAAGATCTTGGTTCATTTCAATATTTGCGCATATCGGATCGTAACTTCCTGAATTATGGCCCCTAATTATACGCAAAATCGTCTTTGTTTAGCTTGTGGTCCCTCTGGAGGTTACAATAATTATCCGATTTAAAAAATCGTTTGATTATATCACCGTTACACCCTAAGAAAGGTTCAGTTCGAATTTCGGTAAAATTGGACCAAAATTGCCATACAAAATGGCCGCCATTTGTACGCGAATACTGTTAAAATATAGCATATCAAGGTTGTAGACCCTGTAGAGGTCACAATTTTAATTAGATTTTGATGAAACTTGAAATGCATGGTTATAACCCAACGATCTTGGTTCCTTTCGATATTTGGGCATATCGGATTGTAACTTCCTGAATTATGGCCCCTGATTATACGCAAAATCGTCTTTGTTTAGCTTGTTGTCCCTCTGGAGGTCACAATTATTATCCGATTTAAAAAAAATCGTTTGATTATATCACCGTTACACCCTAAGGAAGGTTGACTTCGAATTTGGAAAAATTCGGAACAAAATTGCCATACAAAATGGCCGCCGCTTGTACACGATTACTGTTATAAAATGGTATATCAAGGTTGTGGACCCAGTATAGGTCACAATTTTGATTCAATTTTGATGAAACTTGAAATGCATAGTTATAACCCAAAGATCCTGCTTCCTTTTGTTATTTGCACATATCAGATCATAACTTCCTGAATTATGGCCCCTGATTCTCCGTAAAATCGCCTATGGTCCCTCTGGTGGTCACGATTATTATCTGATTTAAAAAAACGTTTGACTCTATCACCGTTACACCATATGGAAGGTTGAGTTTGAATTTCAGGGAAATCGGACCATAATTGCCAGACAAAATGTCCACCGTTTTTACGCTAATAGTGTTAAAATATGGTATGTCAAGGTTGTGGACCCAGTATAGGTCACAATTTTAATTCGATTTTGATGAAACTTTAAATGCATGTTTATAACCTAAAGATCTTGATTCTTTTCGATATTTGCGCATATCAAATTGTAATTTAATGAATTATAGCCTTTGATTGTAGGAAAAATAACTTTCGGTTTTGCTTGTTCTCTATCCATCTCTCGAAAATGTGGGCGTATCCTGCCTGGCAGGCGCTGGTTTTTTCCTTCGCTTCATTCTATCCTAATAATTTGATGAGACGCACAGGAGATTAAAAAATGTTTCTGTATTCTATATCATCGTATGTCAGTATTCTATATCATCGTATGGCATAAGGGGGTCGGGGTGAGGGGATTCTCCACGCAAGTCTCGCTACCCAGCATTCGCGGACTGCAAGGGAAGACAACTCTGTTTGGGAGATTGGGTGGGGAATGCAAAAGAGCATGATCGAATATTGGTAATCAAGTACATCCTAGTCTCGGTTGTCAAGCTATACATCTGTGCCTTTTCAAGCCCGATTGGTGACCTTATGCATCCTACTTTAGCGAAGTTGGGTCGGCCCTGTTATGAAAAATACCCCTCCGTTTATAAAAGAAAATTCCGTATAAAATAAATCAAACCCAATCGGTCCTAATCTGAAGTAGAAAATGACAGCAAGTATATTCAACATTGACGACCCATGAAAATATTTGCGGCATGGGCCTGACGTTAATAGCCTAGCGTTGAAAGTTACAGAAAGGATGACTTGTTGTCCTGGACTATGGATTTTATTTTATTTGAGATAATTCACCTGTTCCAATATTATTACCGCCTTGAAGTGGCTTATAACAACGAAATAAATCGGCCTTCAAGGCGGTAAACGGCCTTCCGCTTTTACCGTACGGTAAATTTATGACCGCCTTCATGTGGACATAAAGGCCACCACGGGACAAGTATGTTTAAGGCTCGGTTATCCATGGCGTTATCTCGACTCTCCTTGGGTTTAAAGCTTCCGTGTGCTACCTCACTATGCCTCTAATTAGGGTTAGAGTTATCGATTAAGGACCTATTATATAGATCAAAGGCCCCTGCCCCCGGCTACGCTAAAATCAAGTTTTGTGGGGTGTGGAAATTTGTCGGGAACGCACCCGGGAGGGGGTGGGGGCATTTTTTTTGCGCATGCGAACTATATTTTTTTCGCAATTTGACATTTTGGCCTCCGGGGGGTGTCCGGCCCCTAAAAAATTAAAGGGGCATGCACCCCTGGAAAAAATTATTCTCACGTCAAAACTTTTCTTTTGTTATGGCCCTGCCGCCCCCCCCCCCAAAAAAAAAATCTAAGGTTCACTTCCCATAGGGGCGCTGTGGACGATTCGAGAAGCCATGTTTGCGACACTGCCACGTGCTTGATAGTGACTGGTTAGGTCTCATCTTTTAATTAGATGGTCCTTATAGCCCACGCTATCGATCCCGCCCTCAACCTCTCGGATCTGACTCATAGAGGCCGAGATATAGGGTCGCAAACATGACCCCTCGTTCCGTTCAGAGTCAAAATATTTTTACCCGAAAACACCAATTTTCACCTGTAAACACCCAAATGCACCCCGGGGGGGTTGGGTTTTCATAAAGTATATCACCCCAGGGGAGTCGTTTTTTAACCTCAGATTCCCCCCCTCCCCCTGGGACTGGAATTGGGTGAAATCGCGGCCTTTTTTTTAGCTAAAAGGCCTCAAAGGCCCACTTAGCCTGATTTCCTGATTCGTAATGTCCGATTCTAGGGTGTAGGGCCCTTTTCCGGGGGCCTTGTCCCTTCGCGGGGATTTAACCCAGAAAAAGCAGTTGCAGAGGTGTAGAATTTTTTCGGAAATCCACACCGGAAGTGGTAGAGCTCTGAAAATTGGTGTGGTGACACAGACCGATGTCCCGACCCAGGATCCGGTGTAAAAATCCGGAATTTTCGGTCGCTTCGGGTTCAGGTGGGGGCACATGTGCATTTTTCAGCTATAATTTTTTTTAAAAATATCAGCTCTTTTGCGGAACTATTCCTCGCGGCTGCACCCTAAATCGACCCCTGGGAGTCGCGTGGTACCCTTGAAAATTCTCTGCGACCACCGGAAGAGGGTCAGATGGCATCACGATGTTGACTTGACCTTGACCTTGACCTCTGAGGGTCAAACAAAGGTCACCAAGCGACTCCCAGGGGTCGATTTAGTTTTAAAGGCCGCGACCTCAAGGTCGTCAGAATCCACTAGGGACGAAAGAGTTATCTCCCCTTTGCCCACAGGCATTTTTCACGATCGAATTGACTTTCTGAGTGATTTTTTCTCCCAAATGGTCTTCCGATCGGCCCAAAAGTGCGTGGCCGGGTAGAACACCCCCGAATTTGTTATTCATTTTTTAAAATCGCCAGTCAAAATTCGTGACCTTGACCCGCTAGGGGCGCCGGAAGATGTGCGGTTTTTGCCCCTGGAGGCCAAACTTGTAAAGATAGAACCCTCGGGTCTTGACTTGTCGACCTTCCATCGTGACCTACATGACCCCAAAAGGTCAAGGTCATCTGAAAGGGTCAAGGTCATCCAAATAACTACATACACGCGAATTCCAGGGCCTATGTTTCGATCCCAGGGCCACGTGACATGTCGAAGGTCATGACTTTGGATGGACACATCAATGACCTTTAGGTACAGTCCAGAAATTCTGGAGATAGGTCAAGGTCAAGGTCAAGGTCACGACCCACAAGGACTTTGACCGGGCCGTCCCGTTGTGTCAAGGTCATGAACCTGTCTGACTTAGCGTGCCCCCTAGGGGACATAGATAAAAAATCACCTTTAATCTCACCGGAGCAATTCCACCGAGGTTTCGAGGCTTGGTATTCGATAGGTATATATCTACCCCGACA
Source organism: Patella pellucida (assembly GCA_917208275.1). Lineage (NCBI taxonomy): Eukaryota > Metazoa > Mollusca > Gastropoda > Patellidae > Patella > Patella pellucida. The sequence goes on along the minus strand of OU795041.1, from coordinate 37,720,140 downwards.
AGTCGCTGGGTCACTTCAAAATGGGCGTCCGGCGACCGGAAGTGGGCGAAACGGCCCAATGAAGTACAGTTTGACCATAACCTTGACCTTTAAGAGCCATGGAAAGGGTCATGACCTTGGATGAACACATCAATGACCTTTCATGTCAGACCTTGACCTTTGATCTGACATTTGACCTTGAGTTTGAAAAATTCCCAAAACTTTAGGTACCTACCAGAAATTCGGCAGAAAGGTCACGGTTGAGGTCATGACTCAAAAGCCCGTAGACCGGGATGTCCTGATGGGTCAAGGTCATGAGTTAGTCTGACCTCTCCGACACAGTTCAAAGGTCAACTTCAAACTCCCGAACTTTGGGAATTTGACCAAACAGGTAGTTGATGTCCTTGTGGCTACCCTAAATCGACCCTTGCGCGTGACGTCAGGATCTCGGATTGTTTCTGCGGCTACCGGAAATGGGCCAAAATTCGAAACAATATTCCATTTTTGGACGATTGTTCTGATACAACCTGCGCGTGGGGGATGTGCAGTTCGTATTAAATTTTCAAAAATATCGTTCAAAAATTCAGTCGCTGAGAGAAAATTTGAGTTTTGGGTGCAGAAATTCGGAAAGCCATGATTGCCACCCTGCTACGTGCCCGATTTGGGAGAGAGAGGCATCAACCTTTAAAACGATAGAGGGAGTTTTCTGTGCTATTGATCCCACCCAAAACATCTGAATTCAAACCCATAGGGGCCGAGATATACGGCCGCAAACATGGAACCTCGTTTTTGGAGACCACGTTTGTCACCCTGCCACGTGCCCGATTTTAGAGAATGGGACCCTAATTTTTTAATACGATGGAGCTAGTTGTCCGGGCTATCGATCCCGCCCAAAACATCTAGAATCGGACTAATAGGAGCCACGATATAGGGCCGCAAACGTAGCGAAGGCCTAAACTTTAAAAGGTGACTTTTGGTGCAGAGGTTTGGGAAGCCATGTTTGGCCCCCTACCACGTGCACGAGGTTACGGTGAGGGACCCCGACTTAAATACAATGGAGGGAGTTGTCCGAGCTATCGATCCCGCTCACAAGATCTGGATTCGAACTCATAGGGGCCGAGATATAGGGCCGCAAACATGGCTCCTCGTTTTGGGAAGCCATGTTAATTGACACCCTGCCACGTGCCCGATGTTCTCGGCAGGGGCATCAACTTTTAATACGATGGAGCGAGTTGTCCGGGCTATCGATCCCGCGCAATAAATCTAGATTCGAACCCGTAGAGGCCGATAAATAGGGCCTCAAACGTAGCGCTTAAATAGTGACTTGTCAGTCTAATAAAGTCGAAAAATAGGCAAAAAATAGGCAAATTTGCGCGAGCGTGTTTTAGCAGGTTAGGGTTGTCGGAATTTCTTCAAATTGTCAGAGATTGTACCTCGGGATGTTAGCTAACACATAAATTCTTAGCTTTTTTGGCTACCCCCCCCCCCCCCATTTTCGACCACTGCGCATCCGAATCTGGTCTCAAAATAAAAAGTTGACTCCCTATATACCCCCTGGAAAATGGCCCCCATTCGGCCAAAATGGGTCATGGCCCAAACATTTTTGGGGACATTGTGACTGGGACCATAGGGGAGGTACCCAAGTAAGTTTCGAGTGTGTGCGCATGAATCAAAGGGTGTGAGATGCATCCGCGCGCGAGTATTTTCATTTTTTTTGGCGATTTATGACCAATTTTCCTCCGGAAAAGGGCCCGTATTAACCCCCTATGGTCCCGATCGGTCCCAAATTTGGCCCTTACCCTTGGCTACCTGCCCAAAATGAAATACAGGGTCAGGGCGAGCGTTATTCCAGGGGGCCCGTAACGATATTTCCAAAGTCGCGTTTTTCACCCGAAAAACCTTAATAACTTCTTTTTAAAAATGCCCGAAAGCGCTTCGAAATTTTTTCTAATTATAATAATAAAATAATAATTTATTTATACATAGTGCATTACACGTTGTTTCAATGCGCTGTACAAGGCATTACATATAAAATAGGTACATTTGAAAAGAACAAAAATAAATAAGAGCAATTACAATCAATACAAACAGGAGTACATATATACACACATATTCACATACAGACATATTTACATATTCATATACATGCACATACATACAAACATGTTCACGAGTAGCATTGTTTGAACAAATGTGTTTTTGAACAGCGTTTAAATGAAGCAATTTCTGCGATTTCACGGAGTGTTTAAAAGCTTGCGACCCATAAAATTTGGTTTTGGGAGGTTTTGGGGGTTATTGCAGACAACTACCTTGAACGAACCGGGTGTTTTGAGTTGTATATTTCACAGTGACAAGTTCGTTCAGGTACATAGGTGCTGAACCGTGGATAATTTTGAAATTTAATAGAATGATTTTGAATATTGATCTTTGAGCTACTGGAAGCCAGTGGAGTTCACATAGTATAGGGGCTGATGGAGCAAACTTGCCTTGTCTTGTAACTAATCGGGCAGCAGAGTTTTGTAATGGTTGGAGTTTTTGTATTTGGGTGAAGCGTAGGTTGTGATGTAGACTGTTGCAATATTTTCTGTGTTCATCTAACAGAGCGACTTTTTCAGTCCAAACCCATCCTTTTCCTCTAGATATGTAATGTGCGCATCTAATAGAGCGACATTTACAGCATAAACCCATGATTTCGACCAGATGTTTAATGTGTTCATCTAACAGTGCGACTTTTACAGTCCAAACCCGTCTTTTTCCCTAGATATTTAAGGTGGGCATCTAACAGAACGATATTTAGAGCCAAAACCTACCCCCCGACCAGACATTTACTGTATCAGTTGAGCAGAGCTACCTTTTCTCAGATATTCAATGTGTGATTGTAACAGGCCAACTTTTACAGCCGAAACCCTAGAAATGGTTCCACTACTGCTGTCTTCCGTCTTACTCCAGTCGCAGTAGTGGTTTTTTCTACAGAGTTCCTTTGCGCAAGTCAAATGACTGCAAAAGTTTACTGGCCTATAGCTCGCTTAATTTACAACTAAACTGGCCCAAAACAGTACTGCATGTAGCGTAACATATAATAAATCAATTCTTATTTAAATAAAAGTGAGGTCTTACCGCACAATTATATGATTTGATGAAACCCGTCTCCTACGCGAGATTTCAACTGGCCGACCGTCATGGCCGCAAGTTGCGTAATACGTCATTAGGCCTACAACATAAACAGCGCTATGCAGAGAAAAACTGTTCGGTAACTATTTTAATTGTCCAGTCGTCACTATTTGTGATAGAATTACTTATTTTAATACAAACTGTAATGATGTGTGTTGAAAGTTGTGCGTTTGAACCTATTTGAACTTGCGTAAGGGGTCTTCGACTGTACCAATTGTTACCCTAAACACAGTTTAAGGTAACAAGTATAGTTACCACCGAAACCCATGCTTTCCTCTTGATATTTAATGTGCTCATGTAAACAGAGCGACTTTTATAGTCCAAACTAATCCTTTCCTCTAGATATGTATTATGTGCATCTAACAGAGTGACTTTTACAGCCCAAACACATTCCTTTCCTCTAGATGTTATTGTGTACATCTAACAGAGCGACGTTTACAGCCCCAAACCACCCGTCCTTCTAGATATGTTTAATGTGTACATCTAACAGAGCGATATTTAGAGTCAAAACCCACCCCTCCGACCAGACATTTACTGTAACAGTTATATATCGCGACTTTTTCTCAGATATTCAATGTGTGAATGTAAAAGAGCGACTTTTACAGCACCAACCCATGATTTCGTCTAGATGTTTAATGTGCGCATCTAAAGAGCGATTTTTGCAGCACAAACCCATGATTTCGTTTAGATGTTTAATGTGTTCATCGAACAGAGCGACCTTTACAGGCCAAACCTTCCCTTTCCTATAGATGTTTAATGTGTTCATCTAACAGAGTAACTTTTACAGCCCAAACCCATCCTTTCCTCTAAACATTTACTGTATCAGTTGAACAAAGCCACGTTTACACAGCCTAACTTCTAGATATTTAGTGTGTGTACCTAACAGAGCGAAATTAGCGGCAAAAACCTATATATATACACACCATCGACCAGACAGTAACTAATCCAGATGAGCAGAGTGACTTTTGCCCAGATATGGAATCTATGCGTCCAACAGAGCAACTTTTACAGCCGAAACACATCCTTTCATCCAGATATTTAAAGGGGCCATCCCGATAACATTTTGGGGGTTAAAACTGCTTAATTTTGTATGAAAAGCCCTTAATAGCCTCTAACTTAGATCAGAGCAACTTCTTCAAGCTATATATGTGATACGTTTTCAAACAACTTCCAATCGCCTGTACGGCTCGGTGACCGAAGACTTGTGTTCTGTTTGCATTACACAGAAGTGTCTGGATAAAACGAGTCTATATTATGTGCAGCTTTCAATCTAACCCTATTGACTCACTTTTGAAGCTCTCTTTCGATTAAGTTAAAATTGGTATCATAACAATTTAAAAGAAAAACTTAAAAGAGCTAGTGTCCAGTTAAGCTTTTTTTGCATTCACGTCCAAACTACTCAATATTTTGAACTGAAATTTTCAGACAAGGTAAATACACTATTCCTCTATATTTTGGCGTTTAAATTTCAAACGTTCATGAACGTGTAATTTTCAGATTCTTTGAAATTCGGGCTGGTCCCTTTAAAGGGGCCATCCCGATAACATTTTGGGGGTTAAAACTGCTTAATTTTGTATGAAATGCCCTTAATAGCCTCTAACTTAGATCAGAGCAACTTCTTCAAGCTATGTGATACGTTTTCAAACATCTTCCAATCGCCTGTACGGCTCGGTGACCGAAGACTTGTGTTCTGTTTGCATTACACAGAAGTGTCTGGATAAAACGAGTCTATATTATGTGCAGCTTTCAATCTAACCCTATTGACTCACTTTTGAAGCTCTCTTTCGATTAAGTTAAAATTGGTATCATAACAATTTAAAAGAAAAACTTAAAAGAGCTAGTGTCCAGTTAAGCTTTTTTTGCATTCACGTCCAAACTACTCAATATTTTGAACTGAAATTTTCAGACAAGGTAAATACACTATTCCTCTATATTTTGGCGTTTAAATTTCATACGTTCATGAACGTGAAATTTTCAGACAAGGTAAATACACTATTCCTCTATATTTTGGCGTTTAAATTTCATACGTTCATGAACGTGTAATTTTCAGATTCTTTGAAATTCGGGCTGGTCCCTTTAATCTATGTATAATGTGAAGACCAGGATTAATCAATTGTTCAAAATTCAATGCCTTATAATACTATATAGACAGGTGACTATGATATCGGATAAGTATCCTAAGGTTAAAGGACCCAAGTCCGTAACTCAAAATCCTCCAAAATCTTCGACATCGAAAACACGAATTATTGGTCAATTTAAATCAACATTGATGATATAAACTTACCGGGAAAAGATGAGCTTCTCATATCCGATATTAAAGATGAAATAATTTTTCTAACATTGGTACACGAGTCGTGTACCATAATGCGCTTTAGCCCTAGTTGTATTGAGAGACTCGAGGGACGAGGCTAGACATATTGCACTGTATCAGACGGCATATGTAGACTGGAATAACCAGGCGCTAAAAATGTGCACTGTATTGAGACTGAATGGCCTATTTCGCCAAACATAACTGATTTGAAATTGGAGTAAAAACGGAAACCTTTTAATGTAAATCAGTGTATATACATTCATATTACAATATTACGTTGCGACCCACTTTTGTCAGTTTCTAGATTCCAAATGTTAGCGATTTAGCTCCTTTAAGGTACGTTCGAAATACAGTGTAATGACTAATGTCAATAACCTGTAAACATTATCTAAATCTACAAATCCGTTCCATTTTCTGTATCTAAAAGTTTAGCAAGTCTATGATCATACTAGTGTTTGTATTTTGTCATATGCATATATTCTATCCTCAATAATTTACTTATTAGGGACATTTGATGACGTCGCAATAGCATAAGCGTTAAATTGTAAAGTGACATAACGCCAGTTAATGCTAATGCGATCTAAACGTCCATATTACTTGTTAAGTTATTTCAACTGGACCCCATCTCTTTCCATACAGTTTTTGTCGGTAAATGCCCCGGTGAAAAAATTCTTGTGGACTTGATATATGACCAATGCGTCGATGTCCGATGATCAACGATGGCCGACTAGCTGCACACGCTTAAGATCGAGAGAGAAATTTTACCTGTTATAATGAGATTACTTGCTTAGAATACCTTTAAAGTTTGCATAGTTATACATTTAGTGTCAAGGATTATATTTGTGAAGTTTGTGCACCTAAATATTATTTGGATCTTCAGAAATTCAAGGAAATAGGATACTTGTGTATATTTAATAATACAGCTCACCTGAGGCTGAGTTGTATTTGGATCTCAAATAAGTGAGTAGACATTATATATAAACAAGAAGGTCACATATTAAACGCTCCTGTAATTACAATTACTTATTTCCAAAATGCCACAGAAAAAGGGCCGAGAAAAGAGACCAAGGGTATCCGACTCAAGCAGCTCACATAGCATAAATTCCTTTTTTAGACAGTATGCTGGAATCTAACGATTCAATTAGATTCTTAATTACAGAAATTTTAAAAAGAGACGTGTTGGTTACCCATCTGTCAAATGCCATAGCACCTGAAATCATGCAAAAAGCAGAGCAAAAATTTTCTGAAATCATGGATGTCGGATTGGATGAGTTAGAACAGTACTCACGAAGAAATTGCCTAAAATTCACAGGCTTACCCGAAAGAAGTGATGAAAACACCGACGACATCATCCTAGACATAATAAATAAACACATACTAAAACCTAAACAAGAAAAAATGACATATAGACACATAAGTAGAAGTCACAGAGTAGGAAAGGTAAATTCGGATTACCCCCGAGATATCATTGTTCGCTTTATTAGCTATAGAGACAGGGCTACGGTATATGGTCAAAAACGCAATCTAAAGGTGTTTAACGCAGCTAATAAACTTCAGGTCTACGTAAACGAGGCTTTAACTAAGAGACGTTCTCTACTATACAGAGACGTAAGATCAGTTTTTAAGAAAGGGTCCGTGAAAAACTGTTGGACCTATGACGGTAGGTTATATGTAAGAACACTAGCAGACGACAAAAATGTAGAGATTCGATCACAAGAAGACCTTAAACAGTTTGACACGGCTACCGAACAATATACACCAAGATCTCGACGAAATAAACAGAACGACCGACATACCGAAACAGAGATATTTGCTTCTGGTTCTGCACTTGATACACCAAGATCTCAACCAAATAAACAGAACGACCGACACACGGAAACACCGATATCTGCTTCTGGTTCTGCACTTGATAGAAACGACCCTAATGTGAGTGTTAATTTAATACAGAGGTCATTGTTGGATGTCGGAGTTGTAACTTCTACTCCCGCCGCGCCCTAAAATCATGTTGTGAATAACTGTGTCTTATCAGATTGACAGTAATTACATGTTTCCTAACGACATATCCCTTTGTCCACAGTCTACTTAATATTGCCCATGTACAATATCGATTTTAATATTACATTATATACCTAATTAACCTAATTAAACAGTATTCTGCGTAAATTATTACACAATAATTCTCAACAAATATTGTCCTAGATTAGTCCAAACATTATCATTAAATCCTAACGACGTCATAAACTGCATTATATATATAAATATATATATTTTCTTTAAAAAATCACAAACTAAAAATAAGTCGTCATATAATTTATTTATCAACGCATCAGGGTATTATATCTATTTGTTGTTGGGATTAGTACAATTACTCGACAGCATTTAGGACGTAGTTCAAACGATTGTGAGCCGAATTGATTGTTTTATGTTTAATTGTTGATTTCCTACATGAATGTCATCATTAGTTTGGCACAAATTGACCCTATCTTTGATGTATTTTTAGCATAAGTGAACATTAAATCAATTATTTATTGAGAATCAGTATGACCTTAAATATATACAACGGTAGTCTACATTGTAACTAAGCTTATAATTTATAGTATATAATAATTATTATATAATAATATATAATAACCTTTCATAGGTTTGTTATTTGAGTTTGTTTCTTTACATTTTTTACTATTCTTTTAAATATATATATACTTATATAAATAGTCTTCTTTATTTAGTGTCCTTTTTGTGTGGAAGAAGGTAGTGGGGGGGTCCTTCTTAAGTTCGCTTTATTAGCTATAGAGACAGGGCTACGGTATATGGTCAAAAACGCAATCTAAAGGTGTTTAACGCAGCTAATAAACTTCAGGTCTACGTAAACGAGGCTTTAACTAAGAGACGTTCTCTACTATACAGAGACGTAAGATCAGTTTTTAAGAAAGGGTCCGTGAAAAACTGTTGGACCTATGACGGTAGGTTATATGTAAGAACACTAGCAGACGACAAAAATGTAGAGATTCGATCACAAGAAGACCTTAAACAGTTTGACACGGCTACCGAACAATTTATTAAGCAGTCACAACTAAATGAAGCGCACCACGATCTTCCTACAACACAACGCATTAAAGCCTCGGTTACTAACATCACACTTACAAAAACAGAAGTTAAAGATATGCTTTTATCAATTGATGTTTCAAAAAGCTCCGGCCCTGATAATGTCAGTGGAAAATTACTCAAATCTATAGCTTCCGAAATTTCTTTACCTCTTTGTCAACTATTTAATCGATCACTTCATTCAGAATTAGTTCCCACTCCTTGGAGAGATCGAGATCGAGAGAGAAATTTTACCTGTTATAATGAGATTACTTGCTTAGAATACCTTTAAAGTTTGCATAGTTATACATTTAGTGTCAAGGATTATATTTGTGAAGTTTGTGCACCTAAATATTATTTGGATCTTCAGAAATTCAAGGAAATAGGATACTTGTGTATATTTAATAATACAGCTCACCTGAGGCTGAGTTGTATTTGGATCTCAAATAAGTGAGTAGACATTATATATAAACAAGAAGGTCACATATTAAACGCTCCTGTAATTACAATTACTTATTTCCAAAATGCCACAGAAAAAGGGCCGAGAAAAGAGACCAAGGGTATCCGACTCAAGCAGCTCACATAGCATAAATTCCTTTTTAGACAGTATGCTGGAATCTAACGATTCAATTAGATTCTTAATTACAGAAATTTTAAAAAGAGACGTGTTGGTTACCCATCTGTCAAATGCCATAGCACCTGAAATCATGCAAAAAGCAGAGCAAAAATTTTCTGAAATCATGGATGTCGGATTGGATGAGTTAGAACAGTACTCACGAAGAAATTGCCTAAAATTCACAGGCTTACCCGAAAGAAGTGATGAAAACACCGACGACATCATCCTAGACATAATAAATAAACACATACTAAAACCTAAACAAGAAAAAATGACATATAGACACATAAGTAGAAGTCACAGAGTAGGAAAGGTAAATTCGGATTACCCCCGAGATATCATTGTTCGCTTTATTAGCTATAGAGACAGGGCTACGGTATATGGTCAAAAACGCAATCTAAAGGTGTTTAACGCAGCTAATAAACTTCAGGTCTACGTAAACGAGGCTTTAACTAAGAGACGTTCTCTACTATACAGAGACGTAAGATCAGTTTTTAAGAAAGGGTCCGTGAAAAACTGTTGGACCTATGTAAGAACACTAGCAGACGACAAAAATGTAGAGATTCGATCACAAGAAGACCTTAAACAGTTTGACACGGCTACCGAACAATATACACCAAGATCTCGACGAAATAAACAGAACGACCGACATACCGAAACAGAGATATTTGCTTCTGGTTCTGCACTTGATACACCAAGATCTCAACCAAATAAACAGAACGACCGACACACGGAAACACCGATATCTGCTTCTGGTTCTGCACTTGATAGAAACGACCCTAATGTGAGTGTTAATTTAATACAGAGGTCATTGTTGGATGTCGGAGTTGTAACTTCTACTCCCGCCGCGTCCTAAAATCATGTTGTGAATAACTGTGTCTTATCAGATTGACAGTAATGACATGTTTCCTAACGACATATCCCTTTGTCCACAGTCTACTTAATATTGCCCATGTACAATATCGATTTTAATATTACATTATATACCTAATTAAACTAATTAAACAGTATTCTGCGTAAATTATTACACAATAATTCTCAACAAATATTGTCCTAGATTAGTCCAAACATTATCATTAAATCCTAACGACGTCATAAACTGCATTATATATATAAATATATATATTTTCTTTAAAAAATCACAAACTAAAAATAAGTCGTCATATAATTTATTTATCAACGCATCAGGGTATTATATCTATTTGTTGTTGGGATTAGTACAATTACTCGACAGCATTTAGGACGTAGTTCAAACGATTGTGAGCCGAATTGATTGTTTTATGTTTAATTGTTGATTTCCTACATGAATGTCATCATTAGTTTGGCACAAATTGACCCTATCTTTGATGTATTTTTAGCATAAGTGAACATTAAATCAATTATTTATTGAGAATCAGTATGACCTTAAATATATACAACGGTAGTCTACATTGTAACTAAGCTTATAATTTATAGTATATAATAATTATTATATAATAATATATAATAACCTTTCATAGGTTTGTTATTTGAGTTTGTTTCTTTACATTTTTTACTATTCTTTTAAATATATATATACTTATATAAATAGTCTTCTTTATTTAGTGTCCTTTTTGTGTGGAAGAAGGTAGTGGGGGGGGGGGTCCTTCTTAAGTTATGCAAACTTGCAAATTTTTAAAAAATATTATTATTTTTTATAAATATATATATAAATATATATTTTTTTACTTTGTGGGTGGAAGAAGGTGGGGGGGGGGGGGCTTTCTTAGGTTATGCAACTATCAATTATTATTTATTCATTTATTTTTATTTATTTTTTTTATTATTATTATTATTTTTTTTTTTTTTATCTTTTTCTTTTTATTTTTTTTTAATTTTTTTGTTTTTTTTAAAAAAAAATGTTCTCTTATCTTTTCTTGTTAAAGGTAAAATTTCTCATCTGATGCAATAGTTGGTTATTTGACCCAACAGTGGATATAACATCACTTCGCTGTAACTTATATTGTATATATATTACATACTTTCTTGATTCGTTAGTTTTTTTTATCATGTTATAACTTCAAATATTTAAATTTAGTTATATATCTGTCTAAGATATATTTTTGTTTGTATAATATAGCTAATGCTCTGGTATATTTATTATTGTTATTATCTGGAGATATCAACCCTAATCCCGGTCAACACTCTAATAATTTATCAATAACACATCTGAATGTAAGGAGTTTACGTAACAAGATTGATTTGATATCGGCTGAGTTAGATAGTTATGATATTCTCCCAATATCTGAAACATGGCTCAATAGTGATATACTAGATAGTTCAATCTCCCTCCCATTTTATCATGCACCTATTAGAAAAGATAGAATAACAGACACAAATGGCGGCGGGGTTATTGTTTATGTACGCAACACTTTACATTACAAAAGACGCACAGACTTAAAAGTTGGCGATATTGAGTGTATTTGGCTGGAGATCCACTCCAATAATATCAAATTTATACTTGGTACCTTTTATAGACCACCAAATTATTCGGCTTCTAAAAACGTAAATATCCTTGAATCATTTCAGTTGGCTTTAACCGATGATATCAACAAATGTTTTATACTTGGAGACTTTAACATTGATTTTAATTCAAAAAATAATTCCTTTATACACGATGCTATAAATATGTTTGATCTGACACAACTTATAACTGAGCCAACCAGAATTAGCGATGTTGGCAAACATACTACATTAGATCTCATTTTAACCAATGTTCCCCAATTTATAAAAAAAATCTGGCTGTCTTGATAACTTCTGCAGTGACCACTGCCCGATATATTGTCAACTTCTATTTCATAGCCATCACAAACAGTCTTACAAACGACTTATTTGGAAGTACGATGAAACTGATCACATCTCACTGAAACACGCAGTATTAACAACTAATTGGGACACACTACTAAACCTAGAATCTATAGATGAATCATGCAGTATATTTACAAATGAGCTTATTAAAATTACCAAAAAACACATTCCGAGCAAACTAGTTACAATTAGGCCAAGAGACAAACCCTGGATGAACAATGAAATTAGACGATTGAGTAAAAGGAAAAACAAAATTCATAAAAAAGCTAAAAAGTCAGATTTGGCAAATCACTGGGCAGAATTTCGGAAAATCAGAAACCAATACAAGGACCTTATAGAAAATAGTAAATTACAATATTATTCCAAATTAGACGACAAAATTAATGACCCAAACAATTTTGGCAAAAGTCCTGGTGGAAACTACTAAACTCATCTACTAAACTCATTTGGTAAAGAGAATGGCTCATCTAAAGAAGAAATACCCCCTCTAATAGTAGATAACGACACTGTTTTTACACAAAAAGAGAAGGCGAATGCACTTAACGATTTCTTTATTAAGCAGTCACAACTAAATGAAGCGCACCACGATCTTCCTACAACACACGCATTAAAGCCTCGGTTACTAACATCACACTTACAAAAACAGAAGTTAAAGATATGCTTTTATCAATTGATGTTTCAAAAAGCTCCGGCCCTGATAATGTCAGTGGAAAATTACTAAAATCTATAGCTTCCGAAATTTCTTTACCTCTTTGTCAACTATTTAATCGATCACTTCATTCAGAATTAGTTCCCACTCCTTGGAAATTTGCTCATGTTTTGGCATTACATAAGAATAATAGTAAAGATAGTAAGCTGGCACTGCCAGGCAGGATACGCCCACATTTTCGAGAGATGGTTAGAGAACAAGCAAAATCGAAAGTGATTTTTCCTACAATCAAAGGCTATAATTCATTAAATTACAATTTGATATGCGCAAATATCAAAAAGAATCAAGATCTTTAGGTTATAAACATGCATTTCATCAAAATCGAATTAAAATTGTGACCTATACTGGGTCCACAACCTTGATATACCATATATTAACACTATTAGCGTACAAACGGTGGCCATTTTGTCTGGCAATTATGGTCCGATTTCCCTGAAATTCAAACTCAACCTTCCGTATGGTGTAACGGTGATAGAGTCAAGTTTTTTTTAAATCGGATAATAATCGTGACCTCCAGAGAGACAATAGGCGATTTTTCAGACAATCAGGGGCCATAATTCAGGAAGTTATGATCTGATATGTGAAAATAACGAAAGGAACAGTATTCGCGTACAAACAGCAGCCATTTTGTATGGCAATTTTGTTCCGAATTTTCCCGAAATTCGAACTCAACATTCCTTAGGGTGTAATGGTGATATAATCAAACGATTTTTTAAATCAGATAATAATTGTGACCTCCAGAGGAACCACAAGCTAAACAAAAACGATTTTGCGTATAATCAGGGGCCGTAATTCAGGAAGTTACGATCCGATATGCGCAAATATCGAAAGGAACCAAGATCTTTGGGTTATAACCGTGCATTTCAAGTTTCATCAAAATTGAATTAAAATTGTGATCTCTACAGGGTCCACAACCTTGATATACCATTTTTTAACAGTATTCGCGTACGAACGGCGGCCATTTTGTATGGTAATTTTGGTCCGATTTGTCCGAAATTTGAACTCAACCATCCTTAGGGTGTAACGGTGATATAATCAAACGATTTTACAAATCGGATAATTATTGTAACCTCCAGAGGGACCACAAGCTAAACCAAGACGATTTTGCGTATAATCAGGGGCCATAATTCAGGAAGTTACGATCCGATATGCGCAAATATTGAAAGGAACCAAGATCTTTGGGTTATAACCATGCATTTTAAGTTTCATCAAAATCGAATTAAAATTTTGACCTCTACAGGATCCACAACCTTGATATACCATTTTTTAACAGTATTTGCGTACGAATGGCGGCCATTTTGTATGGTAATCTTGGTCCCATTTTTCTGAAATTCAAACTCAACCTTCCTTAGGGTGTAATGGTGATATAATCAAACGATTTTTTAAATCAGATAATTATTGTAACCTCCAGAGGGACCACAGGCTAAACCAAGACAATTTTGCGTATAATCAGGGGCCATAATTCAGGAAGTTACGATCCGATATGCGCAAATATCGAAAGGAACCAAGATCTTTGGGTTATAACCGTGCATTTCAAGTTTCATCAAAATTGAATTAAAATTGTGATCTCTACAGGGTCCACAACCTTGATATACCATTTTTTAACAGTATTCGCGTACGAACGGCGGCCATTTTGTATGGTAATTTTGGTCCGATTTGTCCGAAATTTGAACTCAACCATCCTTAGGGTGTAACGGTGATATAATCAAACGATTTTTTAAATCGGTTAATTATTGTAACCTCCAGAGGGACCACAAGCTAAACCAAGACGATTTTGCGTATAATCAGGGGCCATAATTCAGGAAGTTACGATCCGATATGCGCAAATATTGAAAGGAACCAAGATCTTTGGGTTATAACCATGCATTTTAAGTTTCATCAAAATCGAATTAAAATTTTGACCTCTACAGGATCCACAACCTTGATATACCATTTTTTAACAGTATTTGCGTACGAATGGCGGCCATTTTGTATGGTAATCTTGGTCCCATTTTTCTGAAATTCAAACTCAACCTTCCTTAGGGTGTAATGGTGATATAATCAAACGATTTTTTAAATCAGATAATTATTGTAACCTCCAGAGGGACCACAGGCTAAACCAAGACAATTTTGCGTATAATCAGGGGCCATAATTCAGGAAGTTACGATCCGATATGCGCAAATATTGAAAGGAACCAAGATCTTTGGGTTATAACCATGCATTTCAAGTTTCATCAAAATCGAATTAAAATTGTGATCTCTACAGGGTCCACAACCTTGATACCATTTTTTAACAGTATTTGCGTACGAACAGTGGCCATTTTGTATGGTAATTTTGGTCCGATTTTTCCGAAATTTCAACTCAACCTTCCTTAGGGTGTAACGGTGATATAATCGAACGGTTTTTCAAATCGGATAATAATTGTAACCTCCAGAGGTACCACGAGCTAAAAGATAGTAAGCTGGCACTGCCAGGCAGGATACGCCCACATTTTCGAGAGATGGTTAGAGAACAAGCAAAACCGAAAGTGATTTTTCCTACAATCAAAGGCTATAATTCATTAAATTACAATTTGATATGCGCAAATATCGAAAAGAATCAAGATCTGTAGGTTATAAACATGCATTTCAAGTTTCATCAAAATCGAATCAAAATTGTGACCTATACTGGGTCCACAACCTTGATATACCATATTTTAACACTATTAGAGTACAAACCTTGATATACCATATTTTAACAGTATTCGCGTACAAACGGCGGCCATTTTGTCTGGCAATTATGGTCCGATTTCCCTGAAATTCAAACTCAACCTTCGGTATGGTGTAACGGTGATAGAGTCAAGCTTTTTTCAATTGGATAATAATCATAACCTCCAGAGGGACCATAGGCGATTTTTCGGGCAATCAGGGGCCATAATTCAGAAAGCTACGATATAATATGCGCAAATAACGAAAGGGACCAAGATCTTTGGGTTATAACCATGCATTTTTAAGTTTTATCAAAATTGAATCAAAATTGTGACCTATACTGAGTCCACAACCTTGATATACCTTTTTATAACAGTATTCGCGTACATGCGGTGGCCATTTTGTATGGCAATTTTGTTCCGAATTTTTCCGAAATTCACACTCAACCATCCTTAGGGTGTAACGGTGATATAATCAAACGATTTTTTAAATCAGATAATAATTGTGACCTCCAGAGGGACCACAAGCTAAACAAAGACGATTTTGCGTATAATCAGGGGCCATAATTCAGGAAGTTACAATCCGATATGCCCAAATATCGAAAGGAACCAAGATCTTTGGGTTATAACCAAGCATTTCAAGTTTCATCAAAATCGAATTAAAATTGTGACCTCTACAGGGTCCACAACCTTGATATACCATATTTTAACAGTATTCGCGTACGAATGGCGGCCATTTTGTATGGCAATTTTGGTCCAATTTTACCGAAATTCGAACTCAACCTTTCTGAGGGTGTAACGGTGATATAATCAAACGATTTTTTAAATCGGATAATTATTGTAACCTCCAGAGGGACCACAAGCTAATTAAAGACGATTTTGCGTATAATTAGGGGCCATAATTCAGGAAGTTACTATCTGATATGCGCAAATATTGAAAGGAACCAAGATCTTTGGGTTATAACCATGCATTTCAAGTTTCATCAAAATCAAATTAAAATTGTGATCCCTACAGGGTCCACAACCTGGATATACCATTTTTTAACAGTATTCGCGTACGAACGGCGGCCATTTTGTATGGTAATTTTGGTCCGATTTTTCCGAAATTTGAACTCAACCGTCCTTAGGGTGTAACGGTGATATAATCGAACGGTTTTTCAAATCGGATAATAATTGTGACCTCCAGAGGTACCACGAGCTAAAATAGGTGATTTTTTGGACAATCAGGGGCCATAATTCAGGAAATTACGTTCCGATAGGCGCAAATATCGAAAGGAACCAAGATCGTTGGGATATAAACATGCATGTCAAGTTTCATCAAAATCGGTTCAAAATTGTGACATGAAAATGTGGGCGTATAAAAACGATTGTTCGAATTACAGACCCGTTTCCTTGCTGTGTTTAATTTCAAAATTTTTCGAAAAATGTGTTTATAAACATGTCTTTAACTTCCTCTTAGATAATAACATACTAACAAAATTTCAGAGTGGCTTTATGAAGGGAGATTCAACTATCTACCAACTTATTGATCTAAATCATTTCTTTGTTAAGGCCATTGATATGGGAAGTTATACGAGGACGGTGTTCTGTGACATCAGTAAAGCTTTTGACAGGGTCTGGCATGCCGGACTTTGTCATAAGCTGGACTCTGTAGGCATCAGAGGCGGACTACTAAATTGGTTTAAAAGTTATCTATGTAATAGAAAACAGAGTGTTGTACTTAGTGGTGCTTCTTCTGATGCCTCCATAGTTCCTGCTGGTGTTCCACAGGGCTCCGTTCTCGGTCCTCTTTTATTCCTTGTTTATATAAATGATATCGTTGATGAACTTGAATCAAATGTTAAATTATTTGCAGATGATACCACATTATATTTACTTATTGAAGATCCAATTAAAAGCGCAGAGGTCTTAAATCTAGATATTGAGAGAATAAATGTTTGGGCAGACAAATGGCTAGTTACTTTCAACCCCTCAAAAACTGAAACACTTACCACTTCTACACGAATGCCTTCTCAATCACCGCCTCTATTTATGAATAATATTAAAATTAAAGAAGTTTTAGAACATAAACATTTAGGCTTTTTTTTCCAAAAGAATTCGAAATTTGATGTCCACATTAACAATATTTGTAAAAAAGTTAGGAAACTCGTAAACTGTTTAAGATCTCTGAAATATCGACTAAACAGAAAATCCCTTTATACAATATATACTTCTTTTATTTTACCCCATTTCGATTATGCAGATGTTATATGGGATGGTTGCACAGAACACCTAGCTAATAAACTTGAGCAACTTCAATTAGATGCACTGCGCACTATTTGTGGCGGCGTGAGAGGAACTAGCCATTCCTTATTATATAAAGAAACGGGAATTGTACCTTTGAAAGAACGACGGAAAAGACATAAATTGTTTTTATTTTATAAAATTGTTAAAAACCTAACTCCTGAATACCTATCTAACTTATGCATTACCAAACCCCAATATTACTCTTTTAGACATCCCAGAATTCTTTTGCCGCACTACCTTATTTTATAATTCGTTCTTTCCATCTGCTACTAGATTATGGAATTCGCTTGACTCTACTGTCCAGTCCTCGGAATCATTAGCAAAATTTAAATTACATTTTACTAAATCTGATATCAATGTTCCTATTTATTATAATTTTGGCAAACGTAAAAATCAAATAATTCATTCCAAATTCAGACTTTCTTGTAGCGACTTAAATTCTCTTCTTTTTTTTCGTCATCTCTCTGATTCTCCAGCTTGCATTTGTGGTCATCAAGTTGAAGACGTTTATCACTTCCTTCTTGTTTGTTCCTTGCATTCAGATGTCAGAAATAATACCATATTATGTCTACCACCATTATATCATAATATTAAAATCCTTCTATATGGAAATTCCGATATTTCAGCTGTTCATGACTTTATTGAAAAATCGAAGCGTTTCAGTCATTGATTAACTATACTTTTTCCTCTTAAAATGTTAATATATTGCCAAATTTTTTTTTTTATTTATTTATGACGCTAAGATTTTACTATGTGCTTAAACATTAAATTGGATTATTATATTATACCATATTATAAAATAATTATTGTACCATCATTATCATATTTATTATTTATTAAAGCTATTATTTTTAAAATTCCAACAAAGATTATGTAAATGTATGTAAATGTATATTTGTATATTTGTATATATGTTATAGTTTAACCATTATTTCTCATAATTCATATTATACTTTTCTTTGTATTGGAGAGGGGTGATATAGGCTCTGTCCTGTTCCCCAATCCTATTCACTAGTTTGAATAAAATATTGTTTAAACAAAAAAAAAAGCGAAGAAATTTTGCTCGCGCGCAACATTTCATATTTTCCTTGAATGCCGAAACCAGTTCGGTGCCTTCTTATCTGTAGGTGCCCGGGCAAAAGTTTTCTTGACCATGCTTTTGAGTCATGATTGGATGCCAAGGGATGACTGGAAAACGAATTTCACTCGTGCTCGAAATTTTACAGTTGACCCCCACAGTGGGGTTCAGAAACCCCCTCTTTGTCTGGAAATGCCCCGGTGGAAGATTTTCTTGTCCACTGGATATGTGATCCATGCATCGATGCCCAATGATCAGCGAAGAAATTTTGCTCGTGCGCAATGTTTCATATTTTCCTGAAATACCGAAATGCCCTTGGAACCCCCATCCCGGGGAGCTTTCTTATCTGTAGATGCCTGGGCAAAATTTTTCTTGACCATGATTTTTAGTAATGATTAGATGCCAAGGGATGACTGAAAAACAAATTTCACTCGTGCTCGAAATTTCACAGTTGACCACCCTGGGGGGTTTTGGAACCCCCTTCTTGTTTGAGAATGCCTGGGAATTTTTTTTCTTGACCACTTTTTTCTTTCTCTATATACCTCATAGAACATACCATGTGAAAATGAATCTCGTGCTCGAAGTTTTAATTCAAAGCACAATTTGAGACCCTTTTCGGGGGCCTACCCCCCATATGCCCTAACCGTGAATCTCAAGAAATTACTTTTTCTCATTCTTATCGATATGCAGTCACATTCCGATGGCCAAACCTTTCGTGCTCAACTTTTTACAGTTCGGTCGTAGAGCTCTCAGTCTATTTATAGGGTCTTAAACCAACAGTTTAGGGTTTTCTTGGGTTTTACCACTTTCCGGTGCACAAAATTTGGTATACCTTTGGGATTTTATAAAGTACACCTAAATAAACACAAAAATGAATAAAAGCGTTTTCTTGCAATTTGTTGGGGGTAAAATCTTAAATTGATTGGACTACTATCCAGACATTTGACAGCGAAAGTCTTTAAGGATAAATCCTCTAGGTTTTTTTAGTCATACAGTAAGTAAAATCCTATGAGTTTTTGTCATGCGACACCAGTTAGCAGAAATGTAAATAAGCCCTTTCTTGCGTCAATGGTAATTTGAAGATTGGATCTATCACAGTATGCTTTGGCGGTTGATATAAAAAATAAAATTTTGTAATGGCCCAGTGTTTGAGTTAACGTCATACATACAGGGAGCGCTTGCATTTGATTAGTCAATTCATAGAACAAATCCTAAGTCAATAGGACTTGTTCTAAACCTAAGGATATAAAGGCTTAAGGTAGCCCAAAATACAACATGTGCACA
This sequence comes from Patella pellucida, assembly GCA_917208275.1. Classification (NCBI taxonomy): domain Eukaryota; kingdom Metazoa; phylum Mollusca; class Gastropoda; family Patellidae; genus Patella; species Patella pellucida. The sequence goes on along the minus strand of OU795041.1, from coordinate 37,700,133 downwards.
TGATACAAATAGTTAATATTCAGATAAAGTATGGTTCAATGTACAAAATACAAACACTTTATTTTTTGTAATAATTTTTAATAATTAGTCATGTTTAAAAGGTAAGGATTTAGATTATCCTCTGTTTCACAGGAATCGGAGGAGGAACCCTTCCACCTTAACAGAAATTCATATTTCCCTCTCATTCTTCTCTACTTCATATTCTGAAAAATAATAATTTAAAGATTCTGTATATTTCAATAAAAATAATCCTGAAAAACAGGTTGTGACATAGGTGTAATAAGCATGGGGGTAATGGTATAACCACAAAAAACATTGACATGCCCCATGGCAAAGTGGGTAAGACGCTGGCTCGATAGCCTGGAGGTCGGGTGTTCAATCCCTGCATTGGTCAAGAAAGTTCATCCAGATTTTCCGGCGTGGTTTCCCCTTGTCAGTGATGCAGGACGAAGGGTCTGACAAGGACAGCTGTCTAGTCGTTCGGATGGGACTAAAAATCGAGGTTCCGTGCACACATTGGCGTGCAACCGGTAGGGTTGCAAAGGGTGGGAAACTTTCTTGGAATTTTGGAATAAAATTATAATTATTTACTGGAATTTCCTTTTTCTCTGTTACTTTTATCTATATAAACTATTAAAACTTATTTAACCATGCTAGTTGTGTTCCAAATGGTAAAATTAAAGAGATAAATTTATGTAAAGGGACTGTGTGCATCAGAAGCTGTTTCGAGTATAGCTTCAAAAATTCTTGCAATACCACCTTCATCATTAACAAATGAACATGTTGAAAAGTTGGTCTGTATAAGACAATTAAGATCTAATTTGAAATTCTTCGAAGCTGGAAACAATCTTTTCAGTGTGCTATGAGGGAAATTTTTGCCCGGGCAGCGGCACTACAGCCTACTTTCATATCGAATTCCAACTGCCAAGGGATCTTTTACGTGCACTCCAATGTGTACACAGGACCTTGATTTTCCGTCCCAATTGAAGGACTAGGCAGCTGTCCTTGTCAGACCCTTCTTCTGCATCACTGACAAGGAAAATCACGTGGGAAAATCGAGTTGAACTGCTCGGCCAATGCAGGGATCGAAAACCCGACCTCCAGGCTAGCGAACCAATACCTTATCCATTGAGCCACCGTAATCCCCCATTTAATATAATAAAACAACTTTAAAAAACTGTACTGTAACCTCTAGGTTTGAATTTGGCCCCCTAACCCTTTTGTAGAGTTGTAAAATATGTAGGGAGGTTATGTAAAAATTTAAGGCTTATCCATTCATTGTCCCAATGGATGACATCAAACATAAAAAAAAACCTGTTGCCTCTATCAAATTCCCAAGGTTTTCGGAAATATAAACAAACCTTACCAGTAGCCATAGCTTCGTCTCTTTCTGAGTGCCTCTTCTTTAGCTCTTTCTTGCTCTTTGAAAGAAAAAATAAAACAAGTTAATACTTACGGTAGTAAATAAATGAGTAGTCATGAGTAAGTTCAATGTTTATTATTGGATCAGACAAGTACTACAATGGGATGTTGACTGAAGCGTGTCTATGCAAAGAGTGAGATAACTAGACCCGAGGTCACATGTTAAATAAATCTCCACCGAGTATGAATGAAATGGGGTTTAACGTCCTACGCTTAAGCACCTAACCTGGGCCAATTGAAGACGGGCATACGCCAACAGTGTGCTATGAGGGAAATTTTGCCCGGGCAGCGGCACTACGGCCTACTCTTATATCGAATTCCAACTGCCAAGGGATCTTTTACGTGCACTCCAATTTGTACACGGGACCTCGGTTTTTCGTCCCATCTGAACGACTAGGCAGCTGTCCTTGTCAGGCCCTCCTTCTGCATCACTGACAAGTGGAAATCACGCCGGAAAATCGAGATGAACTTTCTCGGCCAATGCAGGGATCGAACACTCGACCTCCAGGCTAGCGAACCAGCGCCTTATCCACTTAGCCACCGTGATCCCCCCTCCACCGAGTAACCCATTAAACTATGAGTAATAATATACCACCCGAGTAACTCATTATACTATGAGTAATAATATACATATTATGACAAGGAGAGGTCATTTATTTTGTTGGGCAGATTCGGTACGATTTATACAAAATTCGAACCCAATTATCATTATATTTTAACAGTGTCAAATGATGATATATATAGTGAACGTTTTTTTAAATCGGATAAAAATTGTGACCTGTTCAGGGGACCAAAAGCTAAAAACCTGTCTTTTCATACAATAATGTAAAAAATTACGATCTGATACATGCGAATATCGAAAGGAACCAATATCTTTTGGAGAAAAGCATATATTTCAAGTTTCGTAAAAATTGGCTAAGAATTGTGACCTGTAGGGTGGCCACAATAAATTGTGGGCGTACTGACGGACAGGGCGACGACACTAACATCCACATGAAAATGAGGGCGCATAAAAACTAGTATCCAGGTTTGATTTTGGTCCCCTAACATTTATGTGTATTTGTAAATTATGTACGAATGTCGAATGTTGTGGACCCTCCCGAGGCCAGATGTAATTAATTAATAATGAATATATTAAAAATTTCAGTCAAATTACTTTATTGATATTCTGTGCAAAGTTATTTCCATTAGTGACATCACACATGGCGGGGAAATATTAGCATTTATCGCACACATGGTTGGAATTATTTAATCCATTCAATATCTAAGCTATCTGGTTGTCTAAAGAGTTAATTGTGTGCTTGCGACGTGAATAAAAGGTATAAATAATAATTTATATAACTTCTGAAGCCATAATGAAATCCCCAAATAGACAAACTGTAATTTGAATTAATAATAGACCACATTTACCGAACAATTTTGAGCTTCTTGGTACCATACTGGGAGGGTCGCTGTAACACCCCTTATTCGCATAATCTGGTTACCCACCATATTCTTGTCTACACAAACTAGATCGACACCTACATCGGATAAGTCGGTAATCTGAAAATAAAAAGAGTTTATTTTATCATCAATTATCCACACCTGTAGTATGCCGGTGCAATTAATATTCTTTTGATATATCAATAGAATTATCATACTGAAGCGTGGCGCATTGACATTTTGCACATTCGGAGCCTTGTTCTAGACAAGAGACACATACATTAAGAGCCATACCTACCGCAATATATCACATAGTCGTATGAAGGCAAATGAGTATATAACATTGTAGCTATATTTCAACAACAAGGGCTTGCCATTCACTCAACCCCCACATTTCAAAAAGTAAAATTTTTAAGTGTTCATTGGGTCACTACACTTCACGTGAAATCTGATCGAAAATGGTTCACGACATCTAGAATCCAGCCTCGTTTGATTATATATTAACAAGAAATTACTGCCCTACGGACGAGAGGAATTAATGAAATGGGGTTTAAAGTCCTACGCTTAAGCACCTAACCTGGGCTAATTGAAGACAGGATCACTGACAATGATGACAATGCTCAAATGAAATGGCCCAATGCTTAACAACACTTGGTAATTTTCGTACAACCAGGGACAATGGTAGAGTCCTCCATAAAAATGAGAACAGACCTACAGGGGCGACACCATAAAAATGTGGGCGATTAAAACAAATTTACCAAGGAAAAATCTTCTTTAGGGTTTTCTTTGGGCCAACAACAGTGAGGAGCTTTTGGGCTATATCTCTGTAGTCATCATCCACCAACAGCCTCCACTGCGCTGTGCAGTCTTCAATGTTTGGTAAGTTATCTGCAAAACAAACATTAAAATGAAACAATCTAAATGTACAACAAATTCCAATGATTTATTCATGGGCGAAGAGGTCGATATATTCCGTCCCTAGCTGGCATAAATATTCCTGTTTCATTGCGTTTTAATATTAGAAAGGCCTGCAGAAACAAAAAATATGTATACTCCTGTCTTTAGGCCTTACCCCAACCTTCAATCTTGCCAACAAGAACAATCGTGTGCCTCCTAGGTATAGGCTAGGGCCAGGGGGTCGGATGGCAAGTGCACGCTGTATTAAGCCTAAGGCCTGTCATCATTGAGTCAAATGGCATATCTACGGTACATCAACTCATAGAAATATATCAATACATTTGTAATTCTTTAGAAAAAAAAGAATACACGGGTTTAGTGTTCTGCGATATTTCCAAAGTGTTCGATAGAGTTTCGCATAAAGGACTGTTGCATAAACTGAACAGTTATGGAATCCAAAATGACTGTCTCGAATTAATTTCAAATTACTTGAATAATAGAAATCAAATTCTCATGTTAGAAAATTGTTTATCTGATACTTTTTCTACCAATTCTGGGGTACCACAGGGTTCTATTCTCGGTCCACTGCTTTTTTTGATCTATATAAACGATGTATCTGATCAACTTAAAGGCTTAACGAGATTATTTGCCGATGACACAACGCTATGTTCCTCCTCAACAGATTTATCTAATGTTGAAGCTGCACTGAATTATGATTTAAACTAGTTGTGTATGTGGGCTAATAAATGGTTAATAACCTTTAATCCCGAAAAAACTAAATTAATGATCTTCGCTAACAAAAATGTCATATTCCCTTTAAATATAAAATTTCAAAGCACGTATCTACATACAGCTTCCGTTCATAAACATCTAGGTGTATATATCAAAGATGACCTTAAATGGAATTATCATATTGAATCTATAATAAAACAAGCTTCGTTTAAACTAAACCACCTACGTAGAGCTAAATTTCAATTAACACAACCCAACTTAAATACATTATATAAATGTTATATCTTACCAATTCTTGAGTATGGCTGCGAAGTATGGGATAACTGTTCAAATTACAATTCTGAAAAACTTGAGAAATTACAGCTTAAAGCTGCCCGCACGGTAACAGGATGCACTATTTATGCATCTCGTGAATCGCTCTATTTTGAAACTGCGTGGTCTAAATTACACGATCGCAGAAAGATTAGACGGCTATGTATATTACATAAGCTTATTCACAAAACAGGACCGTCTTATCTCCAAGAGATAATCGGTTATCATAACAATAATTATAATCTTAGGAACTGTAATGATCTAAAAGTACCACTTTGTCGTTTAACAGTAACAAAGAACTCCTTTTTCCCTAAAACCATCCAACAGTTCAATAGTTTACGTCCCGGTTTAAAATCCACAATATCTTTATCGGAGTTTAAAACCAATATAAAAACTAAAGTCAAACCTCCAAAGTTAAGAAACATCGGCAGCAGAAAATTATCAATTTACCATAATCGTATACGCCATACCTGTAGTGGTCTAAATTATGATCTTAATAAATCAAATATCGTTCAAAATCCATATTGCACATGTGACAATAAAAGCATTGAAAATTCATTTCACTACTTTTTTGACTGTCCAAAATATGAGCTACAGCGCCATCATTTATTCGATAAACTTGGCTTTTTAGCCAAACTACCACGACCTGAATTGCATAAAATTTGCTTAGATGGCTCTACACTATTTCCAAATTCTTTTAATATCCATATATTTCACACCGTACAAAATTATATTAAAGAAACGAAAAGATTCACATGTACTTTGTAGCTAATATTGTATTTGGACAGTGGTTTATCTCTATTAATATTTACTTAGTATGTAACCACATGGTCATATTATCCTAAGGTAGCATGTATATATGTATATATACAACTGGTGGTAGTTTTCTCTTTGATGTGCATAGCAGTTATATCTCATAACAACCTGCCATGACGTCATCATAGGTTGATATTCTGTTCATATCAACCGCTGATGACGTCGTGACAGGTTGATATGAAATATCAACCGCTAATGACGTCATCTCAGGTCGATGTATTCGACTCCTATCCAACCACTGATGATCGAAATAATATAAAAAAACACAGAAATAAATTTTTATTCTTGTAACAATTAAAAAAGTATTATGGTACAGTTTGTAACATTCAAGACAGAAATAAACAGCGTACTTATCGGCATATTTAAATCGGTTATCCATACTCGACCATGTCTAAGATATCTTTCAGAATCATCTTTCCGTCCACACACTACACCTTTTGATCCAAATTTTCTTTAGGTTTGAATAGATCCTCATCGATAGTCGCATCCACATCAATTCCATCGCCAATTTGTTTGCTAAAGGGGTTGATTATTCGTCTGACTTCGTACTCCTATCCATTTTTTTTGGTTCATTTGCTTTTCAATTCTTCAAAATGGCGAATTGTAAACAAACACAACCACGTAATTTCACGTGATAAATTCGGTAATATTCGTTATTTGACGGAAAGTACCGAGTAGGTAGCCCAATCGTCGTTGGCCTGTAATGGAAGAGTCCATTTAATTTAAGGGTGGGCGTTGTATATGTCAGATATTAACCAATCATACCTCAGTTGCTATATTTATATCACCCTTGGGCTGCGCCCGCGGGTTATATAATATAGCACCCTCGTGTAGGTTAATATCCTATACATAACTATGTAGTAAATTAAATTTCAGTGGTATTTGTAAATATTTTACATTATACTGGGAGAAGATTCGTAAATTGTATAATTTGTTCTGATCCCGTTTGTATATACACATATACTTCTATGTATGTATTTGCAAATAAACTATTTACTATTAAAAAAAAAATGGCCTGGTTTCGAATCCTCGGTTGTACGTGGCAAGGAGTTGGGACGCTGTCCCACCACGAGGGTTTTCACTGGGTTGCTCCCACTGCTAAAGACCCCTACGCGCAAGCGAATTATTGAAATAGAATGAAAACCATGCATGGTTATATTATTATAATGTTAGTCCCGAAATGACCTAGTTTAAAGTTAAACCCCATATTTATCTCTCTCCCCCTAGCTTAGGCCTAACCTTGCTTACATCTCAGCGACCTTGACGAAAACCGAGCTGGACTTTCGATCTTTAGCAAATATATGATATAGGCTTTTGATGGCCGTAAACTTGATAAAGAAAATACATTCAAACCATAAAACTTCTTTATTCAGTCCACCATAGGATTTATAATAAACCTTGTACATAGCGGTATTGAAACGCGTCACCGTCCCTTACTTTAGCTTGAAAACTGCAGCCATGCCGTTGGCAATAGCCAATGTCTTGTTTACCGTTAGCCTTTTACAGAGACACGACGAATTGATACCTTAAACAAGCAGCTTATGCAGTTTACCGTCAATACTCATTGCCTGGAATGTCCGTTCACCGTGTGACATAACTAATGAATATCGATAGGGAAACTTTAACATTAATAACGTTGACAACGGTTTCAAATAGTTTGAGACCGCTGTTTACCATCCTCCTCGCAGTGTTCCGTTTGATTAGAGCTAATCTGACTACTCCCTGCTGGACTGAGTGGGTATTATTGTCACTAATTATGACTGGCCAGTGGTCCTATTACTGACCAATCACTGAATTCGTTACACAGGTATTACCTATAAAACAAGACGTTTAATTAGGACAACTGTGTTTACGTAACGTTACGTCATGGCTGCACGGTTTTTTTATGCTATATTAACCAGCGCGTAGCAGGATATTGCAGCAAAACTAATTGCGTGACAAACGAGGCTATCGGTATTGACGTAAAGTAAACACTACGGTATGGTAACGAACAGACTTTTAACGTTTTTAATAACTTAAATCTTTGTCCAAAATATTAAGGAAGACCCAAGATTAAACGACGGAATGTCATGTTACTGTACGTAAGTAGTAGATTTGATTGAACGAGAAGAATAGACACATTTACTTAAATGTCAAGAATCCGAAGCGAATCCAGCAATGGCCAGAGAGGGATTTCTCGGGCCGTTGCTTCAGGAATATGCTGTTTACTCGCTATCTTTCTTTTTGCACGCTTCCCGCTTGCTTACATGGACTCAGACTAGTAATTATTTGCCCATTGACTTCAATGTTAAATGGGTGTAACATCACAGGCTGTAACTTTTTGCTCAACATTCCGTTGGTTCCAATCTTTTTAGGCACAATGGGGACCACATTTGGCAATCACCTCATCATAAACTTGTAGGGTTCTTATGGTTTGGATTTTTTGCTACAGGGATTTGAAGTTGCCTGGGGTGAAAATCTCACTTCCTATACATTTGATTGCTCCGCAGAAAGACATTTTACAACCCCATCCCTCCGCTGTAATATCACCAGTATTACCCAAAACTGCTATAAAATTGCAAATTTGATCCCTTTTCTCCTATTCTAGACCAAAAAGTCAACCCAAAAATGCAGGAAGAGGGGAGAAAAAAATTAAGGGAAAAATTGTCTATTAATAACTCGCACTACATTCGTCCATCATGAAAAATAGGCAAATAATTACTAGTCTTAGTCCACATCATCGTTATAATAAAGAGAGTTACCTCCCTCTAACCGTTAGTTGCGATAAACAAACTAAAATATGCAAACAGTTCGGCTGCGGGCACATACCAGGTCCCTAAATACCGAGCGGAAGCTCTCACCCGGATTCCAGCACCCGGATTCGAGATCAAGTTAGGAAAGAAAATTCTCGCAGGCATAACCTAGCACCCGGATTCGAGATCAAGTTAGCACACATATTCCTAGCGCCAAGAAAACTCTAGATTTAATTATCACGAAAATAATTGTTACCTTTGTATTTATAAGAAAATAAAACATAATAGTAGCACCCCCACCCACAAACCCAAAATATAATTGTACAGTAAACATACTAAAATATCGCACACTAGGATTTCACGGCGTTTCCAGATATATTACCGTAAACATACTAAACATAGGCTATGGGGGGAATCGGGTTAGGGTAAGCTCACTCTGCACCAAATAACTTCTAAACTAGCTTCGCGGTCATCAATATCTTTATTTCGCCAACTGAACAGATGCATAAGATATGCGCATGCCAAATATCATTTACTTTCTATGATGCCGTACCGAGTTATACCACCGCAAAGTTCCCACCACCGCGATTCGAGGCAGAGTATGTGGGTTCAATAAACAACGGGTTTACGCTGCATCAAAAAAAGACCCAAACCAGCTTTGGTGGGAAAATGTTTTTTAATTCAAGGGATCAAGAGATGAATAAACTACTAGAATACAAAATTTCAGAAGGCTCCTATGTTGGCGTTTCGAGATATATTACCGTAAACATACTAAACATATGGGGGGAATCGGGTTAGGGTATGCTCACTATGCACCCAATTACTTCTAAACTAGCTTCGCGGTCATCAATATCTTTATTTCGCCTACTGAACAGATGCATAAGGTATGCGCATGCGAAATATCATGAACTTTCTATGATGCCGTACCGAGTTATACCGCCGCAAAGTTCCCAGCACCTCACGTGACATTTCCGACGATGACGTAGTATGTATTCAACCCATTCTTTCTTAAGACAGCGAGGGCGGTAGTCAGTAGTACTGGTGGACATGAGATATGCACACTATGTCCCTCGTTTTAGTCGATTGTTCCCACCCAATCCCACCCATGATCTTTCAGTTATGTTGATCCTCTTGCATTCAGATTTATCGCACTATTGCTCCCCAATACTTAATACTTCTGGAAGTTGGAAGAATTGACATACTGAGGATTGGTGTAAATCCTCAGTATGTCAATTCCTCCAGCTTCCAGAAGTATTAAGTATTGGGGGGCAATAGTGCGATAAAATATTCTATCTCCCGAACCCCCTTTCAGACACACTAGGCCAGCATATCATTACCCTCTATTCCCAATACTCAAAATAAAAAATATCAAAACATAACAAAATGTTCTTTATTCCATCAAAAACAAATCAAGAATAATTAAATAGTTATAAACATAACTGAAATAATCTTTGTTAAGTAACAGTTGTTCAGTTGTCTGGTGTAAGTCAGGCGATGAGGGAGTACTGTCCCAAGTGTAATCCACTCTGGCTTAGTCTGGGCTGAAATCAAAGTAAGATCGTAATACGCCTTCTCTTCCATTCTGGTACAAATAAACACCGATACTGTAAATACTTTCCCTGAAGTGATAAATTTCATTCTATTAAACATTTGAAAATACTATAATATAGAACTAAACCAGATAAAACAACACAAGGAGACAGAACTCCCTCACCCCTGACCCACGTGAATACAAAATCCACTAAAGGCATCAGTGTCCCTCGGGTCAGTGGTAAGAAAGGTCCCATCTAATAAAATACAGATCGTTACAACCATCATCTAAACAAAACAAGATGCGAAAAATCGGCCTAAGTGATCACGCCACATTATCATCACAGCTCACTTGTCTAAACCCGCGATCATGACTGACACTACAATATTCAATACAATACAAACACGTGCGCTGACCTACTTATCCACAATCATACATGTAAACAATTTACACATAAATAAGACGCTTAGTGATCTGTTGTGTATTCAATTTCTCTTTATCAATTGCGACGATCTACAGATGCTACAAACAACATTCACCAATAAATTTCTCCACTGAAAATTACTAATTTTGCCACACAAATAATTTCACGCCTCCAATTTCCATCGGGACTTTTAAAAAATTGAAAACCACCAAGGTATATCAAGCCACCTAGGCTATTCTTGGCTACCAAAGCCAAAATCAATAAGCCACCAAGGCTATTGGCTACCTAAGCCAAAATAAATAAATAAGCCACCAAGGCTATTGGCTACCTAAGCCAAAATAAATAAATAAGCCATCAAGGCTATTGGCTACCTAAGCCAAAATCAATATACCACCAAGGTATTTTCAAATAAAAATAAAATCTATTACCGTTTAATGAAACAAGCACACGTCTGTCCACCTCGCTGTCTTAAGAAAGAATGGGTTGAATACATCATACTACGTCATCGTCGGAAATGTCACGTGAGGATCCCTTGAAATAAAAAAACATTTTCCCACCAAAGCTGGTTTGGGTCTTTTTTTGATGCAGCGTAGGCGTACCCGTTGTTTATTGAACCCACATACTCCACCTCGAATCCGGGTGCTGGGAACTTTGCGGTGGTATAACTCGGTACGGCATCATAGAAAGTTCATGATATTTCGCATGCGCATGCCTTATGCATCTGTTCAGTTGGCGAAATAAAGATATTGATGCCCGCGAAGCTAGTTTAGAAGTTATTGGGTGCATAGTGAGCCTACGCTAACGCGACCCCCCCCCCCCATATGTTTAGTATGTTTACGGTAATATATCTCCAAACACCAACATAGGAACCTTCTGAAATTTCGTATTCTAGTAGTTTATTCATCTCTTGATCCCTTGAAATAAAAAACATTTTCCCACGAAAGCTGGTTTGGGTCTTTTTTTGAAGCAGCGCAAGCGTACCCGTTGTTTATTGAACCCACATATTCCGCCTCGAATCCGGGTGCTGGGAAATTTGCGGTGGTATAACTCGGTACGGCATCATAGAAAGTAAATGATATTTGGCATGTGCATACCTTATGCATCTGTTCAGTTGGCGAAATAAAGATATTGTTGCCCGCGAAGCTAGTTTAGAAGTTATTTGGTGCATAGTGAGCCTACCCTAACCCGATTCCCTCCATATGTTTAGTATGTTTACGGTAATATATCTCCAAACACAAACACAGGAGCCTTCTGAAATTTTGTAATCTTGTAGTTTATTCATCTCTTGATCCCTTGAAATAAAAAAACATTTTCCCACCAAAGCTGGTTTGGGTCTTTTTTCGATGCAGCGTAGGCGTACCCGTTGTTTATTGAACCAACATACTCCGCCTCGAATCCGGGTGCTGGGAACTTTGCGGTGGTATAACTCGGTGCGGCATCATAGAAAGTTCACGATATTTCGCATGCGCATACCTTATGCATCTGTTCAGTTGGCGAAATAAAGATATTGATGTCCGCGAAGCTAGTTTAGAAGTTATTGAGTGCATAGTGAGCCTACCCCAACGCGACTCCCCCCATGTGTTTAGTATGTTTACGGTAATATATCTCCAAACACCAACATAGGAGCCTTCTGAAATTTTGTATTCTAGTAGTTTATTCATCTCTTAATACCTTGAAATAAAAAACATTTTCCCACCAAAGCTGGTTTGGGTCTTTTTTTGATGCAGCGTAAGCGTACCCGTTGTTTATTGAACCCACATACTCTGCCTCGAATCCCGGTGGTGAGAACTTTGCGGTGGTATAACTCGATACGGCATCATAGAAAGTAAATGATATTTGGCATGCGCATACCTTATGCATCTGTTCAGTTGTCGAAATAAAGATATTGATGCCCGCGAAGCTAGTTTAGAAGTTATTTGGTACATAGTGAGCCTACCCTAACCCGATTCCCTCCATATGTTTAGTATGTTTACGGTAATATCGCGAAACGCAAACACAGGAGCCTTCTGAAATTTTGTTATCTAGTAGTTTATTCATCTCTTGATCCCTTGAAATAAAAAACATTTTCCCACCAAAGCTGGTTTGGGTCTTTTTTTTGATGCAGCGTAGGCGTACCCGTTGTTTATTGAACTCACATACTCCGCCTCGAATCCGGGTGCAGGGAACTTTGCGGTGGTATATTTCGGTACGGCACCATAGAAAGTTCATCATATTTCGCATGCGCATACCTTATGCATCTGTTCAGTAGGCGAAATAAAGATATTGATGCCCGCGAAGCTAGTTTAGAAGTTATTTGGTGCATAGTGAGCTTACCCTAACCTGACCCCCCCCATATGTTTAGTATGTTTACGGTAATATATCTCGAAACGCCGTGAAATCCTAGTGTGCGATATTTTAGTATGTTTACGGTACAATTATATTTTGTGTTTGTGGTGTGAGGTGGGGGTGCTTTTGTTATGTTTTATTTTCTTATAAATACAAAGGTAACAATTATTTTCGTGATAATTATATCTAGGGTTTTCTTGGCGCTGGGAATAAGTGTGCTAACTTGATCTCGAATCCGGTTGCTAGGTTATGGCTGCGAGATTTTTGTTTGCTAACTTTATCTCGAATCCGGGTGCTGGAATCCGGGTGAGAGCTTCCGCTCGTTTGGAATTAGTAAGTCATATAAATGGCCCATTGTGACCGCATCCGCCCGCCATAGATTAGAGCAGGGCGCAGTATTATTACCATATTATTATTTTAGTGTCAAAATGCCCCTCAAAATTCTATTTCCAAGCAAGGGGTTCTCTCTGGGTCATCACACTGGTAAAGCCCCCCCCCCACCCACACACACACATTGAAATGACATAGTGGACGTTAAACCTCATCCCTCTATCTACATAACTAAAACTCACGACAAAGTATTTTTTGTACGTTTTAATCCTTATAATATAATTTTGTCATTACATATCGTTAAATCAAAAATCGCTTTAACTAGTGCATTATTATATAAGATGGCCATCAATCTATTAATAATTATTTCAACTCCTCAATAGGTATCGTCATTCCATAAAAGTGTTTTATTTTATTATGTTCCAATTACTAAATGCCATGCAAAGAATAGTTATTACAGATATAGCCTTTTCATACTCTTTTATACTAAGAATTATGTCAAAACTCTCCTTTTTCACCTCATTTTGTCAGGAATTTGATTTGAAAATTAAAACAACATGCTTCCACAAAATTTTTACATTATGTAATTTCAAGGATACCTCTGATTGTTAAAATGTTTTAAATGCTGAAATATTCCCATTTTTTTTTTTTAAAATTTAAAAAGTGTTTTGTGACCCTTTTATTAGAGTACAGCATTTTTTTTTACATTTATAAATCCATATTTTAATAAATGATTCATACTTCTTACAAGTACATGTACATGTGTTTGTATGTATGTATATAAGCCAGGGATAGAAGAACATGGCTATTAGCCATATTCCATCAACAGTACTACTTATGTGTACAGTGGACACAAGTTGGATTTGGTACCACAGAAACATTGTTCGGGGGTGGGCTTACAAGTTTCATTATAGTTCCATACAGTTACCTTCAATGCAACCAATTTGCAGCTTGTCAATGGGAAAATAATGGTGGTCTGCATCCAAATATGTCGAATAGTCTCCCTTTAATGATTAAAATGGCCACAGGACACTAATTCTTTCCCCATTGACTCTAATGTTAATTCTCGTCTCTTGAACGGCTGTAACTTTTCCCCAAATTTTTGTTGGGTAGGCCTATAACGCTTATTGCCACAGATGTAGCAACATGTGGCAAACTCCTGCCCAAAAGCATGTATGAGGTTGACCATGAAAAAATTAATACACAAGCTGGAAGTAGAGACAAAACAACATGCAATTTCAGGCCCTACCTTTTAACGTAACCAACCTCACAACTCTTGAAGTATCCTTCTGCCTCAAAATCATGAATATTCACCGAAACCTGGCAGAAAATGTATTTTCAACCCCTATTTTCGATTCTACACCAGAAAGTCAACAAAAATCGTCATGCAAAAAGGGGAAAAGAAGAAGGGGGAGAGACACAACAAATAACTTTCGCCCTACATTCGTCATTTCGTGGGTGATGGCCCAGGAATATTTGGAGACCTGTGTCCAAATATCAAATTTACAAATCATATGGAATGAGTTTTCCCTAATTTAAATAATTCGTTTTTAACCAACGGGTCGTCATTTACAAGTAGGGCCTATATCCTTTAAACATTGGCGAAGTAAATTATTTTCCGTATTACATAATCGAATCCAATATTTAAATATTTTAATTTCACGGTTAATTTTATCGTTAATAAAGAATGAAAAAAAGCGGGGAGAGGACCTCGCCCTGAAATAATCCATTTTTACTTTCAAAATATTCAGATAGATCTCCATTATATGGTTTATTCCCGGGAAGGCGCAGTTAGTGACCGTAACGGATTAAAAATGGTCGTTTTCGACGCCTTAACGGGAATCAGGTTACATCTCACTGTGCCCACTTTTGATTAATCCAATTAAGGTCTAATTAGGATTAGTGTATTGAGCGGATTAGGATTAGGTGTTATAGGTAATTAGAAGGAAAAAAACAAATATTGAAAGTGACTTAATATTCAGTCTTATAATTGGTGAGAACTGTGTTGCCTAGGTCAGAAAAAAGGTTGTTTTTTTCACTTTGGTCAGTGTATTTGGCGTAATGCGCAGAAATATGGACTACAAGCAGATTTTTCTCGGGTGCCAGAAATCAATAAAATCGTCAAGCAAGCAGCAGCATTACCATTAATTCCATTACAGCAGGTTGAAGATGTATGGCTGTGTGCCCTTGATGATGCACCACTCCAAGATGCCAGAGTGTTGCAATTTGCAGATTACGTAACTGAGTTCTGGGTGGAGGGGCAGCATGGCAGAATGATGTGGAACCATTTCCACACTGAAGGTCCACGCACAATGAACCATGTTGAAGGATGGCATTCCAAGATAACATCCATTATTGCCATTATTTTTAAGTTGGTGGCTTTTTTAAAGAATGAACAAGCTTACTCCGAAGTAACCATTCTCCAGTTAGGTGCCAACGGACAATTACGGCCTAAGAGAAGAAAGTACAGGCAACTAGAAACCCGACTCCATTATTTTTAAGTTGGTGGCTTTTTTAAAGAATGAACAAGCTTACTCCGAAGTAACCATTCTCCAGTTAGGTGCCAACGGACAATTACGGCCTAAGAGAAGAAAGTACAGGCAACTAGAAACCCGACTCCAAACTCTGAAAACAGATCTTCAGAACGGTATAAAGACTGTTTTCGAGTATGCCGATGGCGTAGCCCGTTTAACTACATTGTAATTTTTCATTGTTTTTGTGTGATGTATGATATATCCATGTATGTTATACTTTTATTACATATTTTATATATAAAACATCGAAAATTGTTATATTTTCATTAAATTCTAAAGTGCTAATGTGATGTATGATATATCCATGTATGTTATATTTTGACCAATGAGATTATATTTTCATTAAATTATTAAGTGCTAATGTGATGTATGATATATCCATGTATGTTATATTTTTATTAAATGTATATAAAACATCGAAAAATTACATAAAATATTTGGGGTTTTTTTTCATCTAATTACCTATAACACCTAATCCTAATCCGCTTACTACACTAATCCTAATTAGACCTTAATTGGATTAATCAAAAGTGGGCACAGTGAGGACACACCGGGAATCCAGCCCCTAAGGATTAAAATGGATTAAAATGGATTAAAAAACGTAACAATGGTGTTATAGAGTGTTATGATAAGAATTTAATCTTTCATAATCCCCACTATAACTAATTAACCAACATTTTAGCATCAGTCGTGGTATAAGAAAAAAAAAACATAACTATAGTATAACAAAAATTCATTTAATTTCTTCAAAAACAAAAAAAAAACATATATTTAAAACAAATATTCATTTAATTTCTTCAAAAACAAATAAAAAAATAACTATACTCTAACAATAATTAATTTCGTCAAATAAATAAAAACATAACTATACTATAACAAAAATTAATTTCATCAAATAAATAAAAAACACAATTCTACTATAACAAAAATTAATTTCACCAAATAAATAAAAAACATAATTATACTATAACAAAAACTTAAGAAATAAAAACAACTACAATCAGTTCAATTTCGCCAAATAAGACACCCTGTCTAAATACTTAACTAACCTCGTAACTTCTTTTCAATTCCTGGACCTTGTTTTGAAGTTGGGCATATTTGTGTCTTTTCTTTGGTGGTTCCTGTCCGCCAGCATATTGCACTATTCTTATTTCATTAATATGTTGCTCCTGTTGTAAAAATGCTATC
The DNA here is from genome assembly GCA_917208275.1 of Patella pellucida. NCBI lineage: Eukaryota > Metazoa > Mollusca > Gastropoda > Patellidae > Patella > Patella pellucida. The sequence goes on along the minus strand of OU795041.1, from coordinate 37,683,468 downwards.
AATTCAAAAACATTCGGATGGGCTTTTCCGACAAGCTTTTTGACCCTCGAATGCCATCCTCCCAGAGTGTTGTTGGTCCTGTGTTCCTCTGTATTGTAATGGTTCCACTGGTAAGTTGAAAATTCTCCCTCGAACCATTGATTTGTAAAATAATCAGCCAATTCTTCTATTTTCGGATTAGGTGAAATTGCCGCTACAATGTGAAGGCATGCATTTTCAACCTGCAAGTAAAATAGACTTGATAAATAAATTTGATAACAAAGTGTTCAAAACGTTCCAGGGCATATGCAGCAAGACATAATAAAATACACCTACCCGTTCAACTGGCACCAACGGTAGAGCTGAAATTCTCCGTACTACCTTCTGTATTTCTTGGTCGTCTCTATATTGTACTTGTAGACCTGCATTTTGTGTTCGTCTCCAAATACACTGGGTAAAATGAAAAAAAAACAGCCTTTCCATTCCGTATTTGGGAATATTTCCAACACTGCTTGTTTTGCTGCCAATTCAAAATTCATCTGAAATATAATTTGGTAAGAAAATAAGCAAATTACAAAAACTGAGAGACCGTGAGAGAAAATTCGTTATTATAATAAAATAAATATTTTGATGAATGAAGAATAACCCTTGGGTGATTTGATGATATTCATCATTAGTTGCCAATTGGTGAAAAAAATTCAGAGTGAACATAAATTCAAAAAATCTTTAACACCGTTAATTGGGTCCTAATAACAACATGTCTCTCTTCAAACGAAAGCCGACAAGTCGATATCTGCGCCTTCCCGGGAAGGATTAATTTTGGTTACGCTCTGTAACTGCGCCTTCCCGGGAATACACCCATTATATTTTACACAACATTTAACTTAATCATATAATGATCTGATAATTGAAAGTATCAAGCACTCACTAAACTAACTACCTACTCACAGATTAGTCCTAATCACAGATTAATTTAGACATTGTTCGAAAATAGTTCAATATGATATAAAATATAAAGTGAAGCTTTGGATTTACGACAAATCTGGATATAGCCTAAAATATAATAGTAGTTAGTATTGGTTTAAACAAATTATAATCAAATTTAAACTGTATTTTGTTTCTAAACAATGAAACATTTATGGTGCTATTATATCTTCTGAAATATTTTTTTGTTTTTGTTTGTTGAAATACAATTATTTTTATTGATTTTTTCAAACTTTTGTTTCTAAAAAATTCCTGGAAATATAGAGAGTTGTCTTTCTTGGTGCGATGCTATTGCATTTCCAGGACGCAAGGCGGCGTTTCCTCGCACCTTGATGATTCATTAGAAGCGAGTTGACGTTTATCGGCTTACGGTATTCGGATATTGTGTCCATGAATGTCTGATTTCCAAGAGAAAGACAATGCATAAACACGAGAGCCGTAAATTAATAAAGGATATAATTGACTGATGCGTTAAACAACTACACGATTCCGAAAAAGGCTCGATCGGATTTTGGAGACGTCTCGCTTCAGTAGTAACATGGCGTACTATTGATCTAGAGTAGTGGCTGGTGTCGAGGATATATTTATGTGGACGTGTTGGATATTAGCGAAATCCCCAAAAGGAAAATACGTGGACTCTAGATGAGTAAAATGTCCCATTCTCATAGAGATGAGCTGTATGTCGGCCCGTACAGACTCGAGAAAACTCTTGGAAAGGGCCAAACAGGTAATACTTAATCCATCCGTCTTCCTTCTGCTCGTAAAATCTCAAAGAATAACCCACACTCTTTCAGTCTTTGAAACATGTACCCGTCGCTTTCAGCATTATATTATTATCCGTCTTATTTCATTCATAGAGCATTATTAACATATTTTTTTATGTAGGCCCTACTACGATCTACAAAATGTGTTTGTTATTACAATTTTCACACAGCTGATGATAAATATTGATCTCAGTTCTGGGGTTATGCATCATTTATTTTTGTTGAAACGGTCTTGATACTTTTATTATCATTCGAAATTAGAAGCATTCGAATATAATGATTGTGAGTGCAATACAATGTATGTTTAATATGTGATGTATTAAATTTACTGTTAATATAAGACATTATTGTACCGTATGTACATGTATTGTATATGGTGTCAAACTTAAAAATGACTAGATTCTTTAAAGGAGCTAAATCAGGGCCGGATTAACCTTGTGGGGGGCCCGGGACATACCAACTGTGCGGGGCCCCATTTCAAATTGTTCGTACTGATCGTGGATCGTACCAGTATGTACTCCGCCCCCTTGAGAGCCTGGGGTGTTTTCCTCCAGAGTTTATTTGTTTAAAATAAAGATTAATTTCAGTGCATCTGAGACAATTAAGGCAGCGATTTCATTGACGTTTAGCACTCTTTGACAATTGAGTATTTTAAACCTTTCTCTCGTGATGTTTTCATTTACTTTATTTTAGTGAAATTATTTTAGATGACATAAAACATTAAACTCTGTTGTCTGAACTACTATTCTATGATTACGTTAATTTCCTGGGACTGGTTGGGCCCCAGCAATCACATTTCGGGGTGTGGTCACCGGAACTGGTTAGGATCTATTGATTGATAGAACCTCTAAATTATGTAATTTAGTTAATTTTAGGGCCCAACCGATCTCTGGCCCAGAATATCCCTTTCTGCCTAGGGCCCCAATCCTCGCCCCCTCAGCCCAGGTACTGGTTAGCTCCGCCCGGGATAAAATATTAGCATGAGCCAGAATTGTGGGGGGCCCCTAAATGTGGGGGGCCCGGGACATTTGTCCCATTTGTCCCATTTTAAAATTTGATACCTAGAAATTGACACTAACGTATATAATAATGTAATATAAATGTATATAAACTGATTATGAGTGCAGTACAATGTATATATATGTGATGTATTAAATTTACTGTTGAAATAAGACATTACTAATTATTATAGGAGCTTTTACAGGTTTCCGTTTTTACGTCATTTTTGGTCATGCGCAGACACTGGCCTTATTCCTAGACTGAAACCCATAGGCCATTGTTTATTTTTTCGTGAAAATACCGTCGTGCAGTAAGCTTGTTTTACATAAAATGGAATCAATCGGCATTTCTATATACGTGTAAGGTTTACCGACCGATGCCAGAAACCAATATTAAGAATAACATCGATATAGAAAAGATATAGTAAGTTTACCTGACTCGTAATGGCCGTATATATGCAACTGAGGAAAACAGTGGATGACTGATCCGTGCTCATGGCCCGAACTATTATTTCGTCAAGTTTATTACGCATTTTATGACCAAACAGTTGCTATCTATTAATTACCGTACTATTAATAATATGTAACACAATAGATTTAAGTGCTCTATCCTATTTACATTCAACTGCCAACTGGACGTACAGTGTATACGTGCGCGTTTAATACTTGATATATCGTCTGCTAGCGTTCCATGCTATACTCTTACACACAACATGGTACTATGTTGGTCCTTCAGGCTATCGACTTAAAAAATAATACCAGCTAAAATTTCTATAAATAGTATGCAACGTGCAAATAAGATTGTTTTTGCGTGCTGTTAGCCAATACCTACTGTAAATTTCCCTGCGTTTAGACAGTTCTAACCAATGAAAAAATATGCACGTTTTTTATTAAATATGAATAACAGAAAGAACAAAACGATGATCAATTGGAATCTATGAATATTTTTTAAAAACAACTTTTTACAACTACATAAATCGTCTTGGCTCAGTGAAATTTTAATTCATAGATTTATACGTCTTTTTATCAATTTATAATTAAGTATTTGGTTCAAAGAACAACTGTTGAATGCAAATATTATATAACTGGACTCGGTGCATTCTATTAGTCCGGGAGCTAGGTGGGTTTTGTTCAACATGGAAGGTGCGGAAGGTTTGAGATGCTAGTGGTGTTTGGCTGGGTTAGGGGACCCTAGAAACCCAATTCTTAAGTTGCGCCATTGGTGGGCATGGCTGGGGGCCCGACCCATAGTACACCCTAAAATAGGTTTATTCAACATGGAAGGTGTGGCGGTGAAACTAGCATTACAATGGACTGATAGATAACACGAGCCAGAATCACTAACTTAAGAACAAAATTTGTGGTGGAAAGGCAACTTAAGAAGAGGTCAAAGGTCTCCAATTAGCAATTTTTCGATTTCACTCTGCACTGTCTGTTTTTCCTTTATCTCGGGATCTATTCCAGATATGTTAAACAAAAGTACATGGACTAGTAGAATACTGCTAGGGTTGACATATGAGATATAAAATTGATGTAGTTTTAGTTATACGTATGATATATTTTTTTAAAAAAAAGGAAATTATTGTAACACTTAGCCCCCCCCCCCCCTCCATCGGTAAGTATAATTTTATTCAACATATAAGGTGCAAGTGCAAGTCCAAAGTTGTACGGAATGATATCAGAAATCATTATCATCAACTTAAGAAGGAAAATTCTGGTGGCTAGTTTACTTGAGAAGAGAATAATGCTGATTTGCACCGAATGACCCCAAATTAGAAATTTAATTAAGATAGAATATGCAACATTCGAACTAAGTATAAATGTAGGAAATGATCATAGGATCCACAATCACCGAGTCAATGATATAAATTTTGGTGGTACATGTGTATCATCTTAAGAACAGCAGATGTGACCAATACCCATCAAAAATCAGTGTGAGACAGTAACAAATGGCCGGAATGCTTCCCTTGATCTCTGATATTAACAGTAAAATACACTAATAGCGTTTTAAATTGTAGATCTATGGCATATTATAGCTAACATAAATCAGCAACCAAACCCTAACTCTTTAAATAAGTGTCTATGATGTCCCTGGACAACTGTTTTGATTTTGGGGGGAAGTGAGACCTGGTAGCAGGTGTAGATGTGTGTGTGTGGAAGGGAGGGGGGGGGGATATATTAATAAAAAACTTTTTTTTTAAGGACTGCTCATCTCTAAATAACTGTTTATGATGCCCCTGGACAACTGTTTGATTTGTGGGGTGGGGGTAGCATGAATCAGCAACCAAACCACAACTCTCCTCTTCATCGGAGGATAGGCAACTGTCTTCATCAGAGGAAGCAATGTCCAAGTCATCGTCAGAGCTATCCTGGTCTGATTCCTCGATCCCCTCTTCCACCAATGCCTCAGGGAGTTTAGGACCATGAAACCATATGATTTCATAGTGTCCTTCTCGTAACTCCCAACCATCTTCTGGCGATGGGGGCTGGTTAATTTCTAATTTGTGAGCGTTACAAATGGGACTGGAACGCATTGAAGGACAATATTGGTGTCAGTCATTATCAAATAGAACTGGTTAAACACATTCCAAATATAATTTTAACTCAGAGATCATGGCTACAATAGATGTGTAATAAAGGTTTCATGAATCAGAAGTGACGAATGCAAAATGAAAACACGAGTTATCCCTCTACACAGTATAACTGACTGAAGTGAAGCGTGATAACAGATACACAGGCGAATTTCTGCTCACTAATAATTCCTTTGAAGACCAAAAGTTGTTATATGGGACTGCATGAGGATATCTGACAATTCAATAAAGTAATTGAGTGTCATTAGATAAGAGGGGTTGGGATGGCCTAGTGGTCTAGAGTGCCGCGCTTCAACCTCTAGCTGGCCGGCCATCTCTGGCTTGCGGCTGTGGTTTGGACCCTGGTGAGAGCGTATGTGGCATGGAGATAGAGGCGCCTTCTCAACCTCGTGGGTTTCCTCCCACTGCTAAAGACCCCTACGCGCAATCGAATTATTGAAATAAAATTAAACCATAAGTTAGTCCCGAATTGATCTAGTTGTGTTGAGTGGACGTTAAACCCCATTTCTCTCTCTCTCATTAGATAAGAAAACACGAGAAAAGTAGAAATAGTTCGTACATTCCCTTGTTTTTATTTCTTCTATACTTTATAAAAACATGGTCATGCACAGACTTTTTCTTTTTTCTTTTGTGTTCTAATATCTTATATTTTTAACAAGGGTATTTCTCTTTTGAACTCAAGACCCGTTTCTTTCTTGGATAAGAAAAATGTCTGAATCATCAGGATCTGAGCTTTCTAGTCCATCGGCCAAGAAGTCATGAGTCATGAAGTCATTTACTCGGTTATTCTCAGGCAATCTGATAAATTCTGATAATAATAATAATAATAATAGATTTATATAGCGCAAGATTACACTAAAGTTTCTTATGCGCTTCCAATTATCTACCGCCGTGAAAGAACTAAATGTTAAATAGGTGTGTTTTTAACTCGCGTTTGAATTGATCAACAGATTTATTTAATCATTCCTAATTTTTGGGGAAGATTATTCCATAAGTAGGGGGCTGAGAATGAGAAAGCTCGTTTTCCTAGCTCTAATTTCACAGATGGAGTTAACAGTTTATTTTCTGATGATGATCTCAAGGTTCTTGTGTTGTTCTCGCATCGTTTCAACAACTGTTTTAAATATACATGTAAAGGCGATTTGTCATCCAATGCTTTATAAGTTTGCAGCAAGATTTTGAACACAATTCGTTTTTTAACAGGCAGCCAGTGTAAGGAACGGAGTACTGGGGTTGATATGATCAAATTTTCTTGTTTTAGTAAACGTAGTGGATATATAGCCGAATACGGTACCGTATTTACTTCCGCTATTTTACCGTACATCGCAATGACGTATATATACATCGTGTGTGACACTTCCGTTGTGCGACACTTCCGTTCGACATGCGCAGTTGTGCGATTCTTGATATATTCCACAAGAAAGGTAACTTCGTCTTTCAAGTTTGGCACAGAAGAATGGTTTTACGGAAAAAAACATAAACCACTGACAGTCTTAGTACTTAAATTAAAAACCAAAATCCACAGAAATGAGCCCTTGACCGAAATAGAATAATATTCTAAATGCTTTTCTACAATTTACATTTATTATTTTATTTTCTTTTAAAACTAATTCTCTGGGTTCTTCCGTAGAAATCCAAGTATGGCTATTTCGTCCTGTATAAGAAACAGAGAAAGTAGTAATGTTAGACAAAGAACGAATGGTGGTTAGGGTTAGGGTAAGGGTTTGGGTTAGGTTTTGGGGTAGGGGTAGGGTCATAGGTTAGGGGTAGGGTTAGGCATCATTGCCAAAGCGAAAACTGCTGAAAACTGCTAAGTCCACGGATCAGAGAACTGCGCATGTCAAACGGAAGCGAAGGCGAAAAAGTAAATAGAGTAAAGTGCTATATACGGTTGAATATCAACTGCCTTTAGTTAAAAGTCGTGCTGCAGAGTTTTGGATGTTTTGTATTTTTTTAACTTGATAGTCAGGAATTCCATAGAGCAGGGCATTGTGGTAGTCTAGTTTTGTCGTGATGAAGGCATGAATGAGATTTTCTATTATTTCTGGAGTGAGATACTTTTGTATTCGGGAGATCTGTTTAAAGGGACAATAAGACTCTTGCTGGCTTGTCAGGTTCGAGTTTTTTTTTTAGCCTTAATCTAACTTCTAGATGTTTAAGTGTCCTCCCTGTTGTGTAAATTATCCATTATAACCTATCTTACTTGTCCAGAGGGTTCGAAAATATGTTTAAATCAATGTTACATTTGAAAGTGCTTACGTAAGGCTTTTCAAACCATGTTACGGCATGTAGTTGAATTTTTTCAATTTTTAAAATTAGGTGTGTTAAGATGAAATTTGTATCATTTATTAATTGGAATATTGTAAAATAGTACAATTTTATGACCAGAATAAAGATTGGGACATATTATTCAGTTACATCAAGAGTGGTATTGGGGCTTTAAGGTGATAAAAAGCTGATGAACATATTGACTGTATATGACACTTGAATGATGGAGTAGGGTCAATGGTAGCTCCAATATTCTTTGCTTTTAATGTAGGGATAATTGTTTCTTCTTCAAAATGAATGTTTATTTCAGTGAATTTTAAATAACTTCCCTGATGTGATGCACTACATTTATACATTAATACAGACAGTGATGCACAATATAATTAAATAATACTATGAGCAATATCTAAATACTGATATTATAACATCCTTCTTTCTGTAAGGAAGAAATAAATTGTTTAAAATGTCACTAAACTAGAATGTTACTATTATAGGAATATTAAACATTAACAAAATTAAGGATAAGTAAATCTTTGAGGGATTTTTACAGTTAGTTTAAACAATATTTTATTCATTAGAAAAGGATTGAACAACAGGCAAAGCCTATATAAGTTCTTTCCCATGCATTCAGAATATAATGAATTATAACATAAACATATACATAAAAATAAGATTAAATTTAATAAAGTGTAATACCGAACATATATAGGCCTACAGTTACATGTGGAAATGGTATATGCAAAATATAGCTGATGCAATTATTTGGTATTATTCAACAATATGTAAAATCGAATCAAAACCTTTTGGTATTTTTAATAAAATTATGGACTGCTTCAAAAATAACAGTATTAGAGCCTGGTAATGTGTTCGAAATCCCATGTTTCTGCAAACTGTCTAAAGTTCATAGATGTATATTGAGGACCGTTGTCGCTTATCACAGACTCGGGAATACCATACCGAACAAAATGAGATTTCAACTTTTTGATTACGGTTTCACTTGTTGTGCTATTCAGTTTATCTACTTCAATAAAGTTGGAGAAGTAATCGACAACAACTAGGTAATTATTTTCACCAATAGAAAATAAATCTGCTCCGACCTTCTGCCACGGTCGAGACAGAAGATCAAGTGACATTAATGTTTTCTTTTGTTGACCCTGGCCATATTGTTGACAGATATTACAGGCAGATATCATATCTCTAATGTCACTGTTTATGCACGGCCAGAACACAGAGTCTCGGGCTAGTTGTAGACAGGAGTCAATACCCATATGAGATGAGTGAAGTCTTTGTTTTATTTCGTTTTTCATGGAATGAGGTACGATGGCTCTATCACCTTTGAATAACAAACCATCATGTACAGCGATTTTATCACGACAGTGAAAATAAGGATTCACTAGTGTGTTCACACGACTTTTCTCATCTGGCCACCCTTTAAGAACAGTTTCCTTCAATACTTGTAATGTCTCATCTTGAGCGGTTTCAGTTCGGATGCAGTCAAGACGCTTTTCAGATAAAGGTAAGTATTTTGACATATTAACACTTTCAAATTCATCTTGTAACTGATCTGAGGTATCAGGTACATGTAGGTATGCTCGAGACAGGGTGTCAGCTATATACATCTTCTTCCCTTGTGTAGGTAAGTAACGTTAACATCGTACTTTTGAAGACGTAACATCATGGTTTGTAGACGTTTAGGAGCAGCATGTAAAGGTTTCTTAAGAATGGTTTCAAGAGGGCGATGATCAGACAAAACATTTACAGGTCGACCATAAGTATATTGATGAAATTTCTCAACAGAGTAAACGATGGCTAGCATTTCTTTCTCTATTTGGGCATACATGTATCTAGATTCTGTTACAGTAAGAGCTCTACTAGCATATGCCAAGGGTTTTCCATCTTGGAGGAGAGTACTACCTACATGTACATGTAGACCATGTTCACTTGCATCGCATTGTACAGTTACATGTAGTTCTTTAGCAGGATCATAGTGAAAGGATTGGAGCTTCACAGACAGATTTCTTGATATCATCAAAAGCTTTTTGTTGTACAGACGACCAGTTCCAGGGAACATCTTTGTGTAATAGTTGGCGAATAGGTTGAAGTCTTTCTGATATCGAAGGTAAGAATTTAGCGAGATAATTAACAAATCCTTGAAGTCTTAAGACAGCTTCACGACACGTAGGGGCAGGCATTTGCATGACAGCCTTAATTTAAGCAGAATCGGGTTTGAGTCTTTCCGTTGTAACTAAATGACCCATAAAAGGAATTGAATTAAGTTTCATCTTGAGTTTGTCCAAATTTAGTCTGATTCCAACATTTCTGCATCTTTCTAAAAGATTTGACATCACTTCATAAATGTCTTGCTGATTCCAGAGTATCACCAATACCAAACATCATGATGTCATCAGCAATAGAATAGGTTTGTTTCAGGCCTTCCAAATTTTCTTGAAGTTTGCGATGGAATATTTCACTAGAGACATTTGCCCCATAGGGTAAGCGTAGAAATCTGTAACGAGATTTTCCGGCCATAAACGTTGTCAGATTACTGCTTTCCTCATCTAGCACACAATACCAGTAGGCTGTTTTCAAATCAACAGATGCAAATATACAAGCTTTAGAGAGTTCAGGTAGAATGTCTTCTAAGGTAGGCAATTGACATCTTTAACGTTTTAACGCTTTATTTAATGGTCGGGGGTCAAGACATAATCTAATATCACCATTATTCTTCACAGCAGTTACAATATTATTTAATCAATCCATTCTGATACAGGAGTAATGATTTTAAGTGTCTCTCTAACTCTGTGTCTAATTTCTCGGTCAGAGAAACTAGAGGACGCCTGATGGCACCAATATGGGGTTTAACAGATTTATCAACCTCCATATGTACTAAACCTGAAAATCGTCCCGGTTCATTACTAAATACATCAGAATAAACTTCAGTTAATTTCTGGAAATCAGTCTTGCTGTTGACAGTATGGATATGTTGGAAATTATCATAATTGACAGTCACTAATTCTGATACAGGAGTAATGATTTTAAGTGTCTCTCTAACTCTGTGTCTAATTTCGCGGTCAGAGAAACTGGAGGACGTCTGATGGCACCAATATGGGGTTTAACAGATTTATCAACCTCCATATGTACTAAAAATGAAAATCGTCCCGGTTCATTACTAAATACATCAGAATAAACTTCAGTTAATTTCTGGAAATCAATCTTGCTGTTGACAGTATGGATATGTTGGAAATTATCATTATTGACAGTCACTAATTTCAACTGTTGAGAGGCCTTAGATCCCAAGATAGGTATAAATGGTTTGTCTACCACTACAAAATCTATCATGTCTGTCTTGCTAGTTTTAGGATTATAAAGAGGTAGGGTGCAGGTTCCTTCTGGAATAACTTCAGATTTATTCCACATAATAAGTCGTTTCATAGTAGGTCTCAGTTGATCTCTAGATCTATGCTCTAATGGTAGGAGATTTACGCTCGCACCACAATAAATTTGGAATTTGACTCGATTATTACTAACTTCCATGTTGGCGTATATGTTTGTCGTCACGTTATCATTGACAGTGTTAATATACGGAATACCATTGTAATCAGGGTTGTCATCAGGAGATTCTTCACATTTATTTACTTGATCGAAAATGATTCTTCTCATTACAGGCAGAACATGTTTTACCCCATGCAGGACACCTTGATTTAACCCACACATGACTGTATCCACAAAAATTACATTCTTTTTGCGTTGGTGGTCTGTTCAAAAATCCATGCTTAGATCAATTATGTGAACCGTGTTAACTGTAGGAGCGTTCACGTGATCTAGCACTTGATTTATTCCTAAACCTATGCCTTCCTCTCTGGTCATTGACTTGGAATTCAGTTGCTGTCGGGGCAAAATTTCCCTCATAGCACACTGTATGACGTATGCCCATCTTCAATTAGCCCAGGTTAGGTACAGAAGCGTAGGACGTTAAACCCTATTTCATTCATTCATTCATTATCTACTGAACTTAAGGTCCTTACAGGAGTATAGGATTGTAAGAGATCACTCAGGTATTTTGGGTCAGTGCCATTTAAACACTGAGGGGGGTTGGATGACTGAATGGTTAGCATGCCCACGCTGTATCATAAAGCCTGTCATTAAGTCAACTGGGGTGGTTCGAATCCCTGGTTGTACATGGCAAGGAGTAGGGTCGCCTGTCCAACCTCGTAGGTTTTCTCGGGGGTCCTCTGGTTTCCTCCTACTGCTAAAACCCCTACACGCAAGAGAATTATTTAAATAAATATTTTAAAAAACGTGTTAGTTCCGAAATGACCTAGTTTGTGTCTAGTGGACGTTAAACCCCCTTTCTCTCTTTAAACATCGAAATGTATAACACAGATTTTTAAATTTGATTCTTTAACTAACAGGAAGAAAATGAAGTTCTTTGAGAATTGGTGTTACATGTATGTGACTGTAACAAGGAGCAAGGGATATTATTCTAACAGGAAGAAAATAAAGTTTGTTGAGAATTGGTGTTATGTAACTGTAACAAGATATTATTCTAGCTGCTGTGTTCTGGATCTTTTGAAGTTGAGAGGACACCAGTATCTTAGTAGAATCAGCATTAAAATATTTCCTTATGTACCCAATGTTCCGTAGAATGAGATAGCACACTTTAGCTATATATAGTGGATTTGAGTTTCCATACTGAGATTGCTATCAAACATCACTCTCAAGATTTCTTATACTATTTCTAAGATTCAGGACCATTAAGTTTTAGTTTATTTGCAGTCATCCGCAGTTTAATTTGTTGATAACACTTTGAAAGATGGGAATTGCTTGAAGCAGATGACATTGGTGTAGGTTTGAATATTGATGTAATTTGAGAGTCGTCAGCGTAAAAATGTTTAAGAAGCACTAGGGATCTGGTATCCTTTAACTTGGTGTTTTTGCTCTTTAATTCATATAATAGCCTTTAATTTCAAAACATCCTTTGATAATTGATAATAACCCTTGAAAATTTCAAAAATGGTTTGATTAGTACTATGATGCACCATTTAATTTCTGCTCAGTGAGTAATTAAAGGCTTTAGATAATTGAACAGGTCATCCATTTCTAAACCCCTCTCTGAGAAATTAAATGGTGGTGTACCAGATCCCTAGAGAAGGTCATGGTCACTAATAAGTGGACCCAAGTCTTTAGAGAGAGAGAGAGAAATGGGGTTTAACGAACTCGACACAAACTAGGTCATTTCGGGACTAACATATGGTTTAATTTTATTTCAATAATTCGCTTGCGAGTAGGACTCTGAGAAAACCCACGATGCTGGACAGGCGACCCTACTCCTTTTCACATACAACTGGAATTTCGAAACCACGCCAGTTGACTCAATGACAACTTAATAATACAGCTCGCATGTGATAACCATTCGGCCATCCAGCCCCCCCCCCCCAGTCTTTAGTGTATAGATTGAACAGTACTGACCCCAATACAGATCCATGGGGAACTCCAAAGGTTAAATCAACAGGAGTAGAGACACAAATAGGATATGTTTGTCTGGTACATTTGTGTATATTGGTGACCCATCAAAGGAGCAAGAACGTCATATAATTTTTGAAAAGTTGATCGTTCCATGCTGAATCTAGCTTTAAATTCATTCGATAATAAGCATTTTCTGCTGAGGGTTAGCAGAGCGGTGATTGGTCGAGACTTTGGAACACAATAACTCTCCTTCTAATTGGGGTAAAATGTTTCAACTTGGTGTAGGCGTTCATTAGGTGAATGCCATGATGGAGTTCGATGATTAACATTGTCTGCTTACAGTAAGCAGAGATAAGCAATCTGAATGGTTGATGCTTTGGGTCACGATGATTTTGGTTATGATGAAGTGAGAGTGATGAAACCCTGAATATAGGTTCATTATATCATTACCTTGATTAAGTTCGAAGAAAGAGGCTTGATATATTCCACAAATCACGTCAAATTCAAATCTGGAGAGCATGTACAATAAATAGGCCTACTATCAGTGTAGATTGGATTGACCAGACGCTAAAGATTGCCATCCAAATGAGACTTCTGGTGTATTTCACAGAACATAACTAATTCGAAATTGCAGTAAAACAGAAACGATTGAATAGAAATCAGTTTATACATTCATATTACATTATTAAATGCCTTGCTTCCCATTTGTGTCAATTTCTGAGATACAAATATTAGCGATTTAGTTCCTTTAATTGAGGTAGAATGTTTAAACTTGGATGTTTATTAAGTGTATGTCTTGACTGAGCTCAATGATTAACATTTCGAGCTAAAGCTAAACAGAGCTAATCAATTTCATTGGTTAATGCTTTGGGATAAGATAATCTTGATTCTATCTGATAGAAAGTGATGAAACTTAGTGTAAAGTTTGATTGCTCGAAACTTTAAAAAAAAAATAAATAAGCGATGAATCAATATGTGTCATCTATTTATTTCGGGATTTTTGACAGGGAACATCAGCCTCACTGTTAGCTTGTTGTTAATATTTTTTTCTGTAAATTTGGCAAAACAAACCCACACCTAGCCTTCTTTGCCTCTGTCATATTACAGCCATTTCATATTTCATTCTCTTCATATTAAAAAGTACCATATCAATCTAAGCAGGAACGTGGACGTATATTGCAGCGTTAGGGATGCTCTCGTTATGCAACCTAATTACTTCTACATTAATTTCAATATCTAGTAGATTAATGTGTTTTGTTGTTAATGTTTTTTTTGTCAAGAATCTTAAAGAAAGAAAGAATTATTAATATCTGTCAAAAAGTCACTATCTTATATAGCAAAAACATTTCAGCAACCCCCTCTTTTTTCATGAATCTTAAAGAAAGAAAGAATTATTAAAATCTGTCAAAAAGTCACTATCTTATATAGCAAAAACATTTCAGCAACCCCCCCCCCCCTTACTCCACTATCCCTCTCTGTAGATTTTTGGCAGAATAGTGTTTAGATGCCGAGCCCGTCTGATCATGACTCCCTCTTACACCACTAGTTATTTATATTGTTATTATTGTTAAAAATAAATAAAATAATGGAAATAATTCAAAATAAAAGGAATAAAATAAATTTGTAGGATGGTTGGGCTTCCTTCGAGAGGACGTTTTTACTCAGCCACCCTACGTTAAAATAAATAATCTAGTAAAATAAATTAAAATAAGTAAATTAAAATAAATAGATGAAAATTAAATTAGGGATGTTAATAATAATAAATAGAAATGGGTAAATTAAAAGTACATATAAATTAAAAAGAAATTTGTAGGATGGCTGGGACTTCTCCGAGAGGATGTTTTTACTCCGCCACCCTACGTTGTAAAAATAAGTTAAGAAAATAAAAATAAGTAAAAAATAAATAAGGAAAAAAAAGATAAAAATAGGTTTGTAGGATGGCTGGGCTTCCTTCGAGAGGACGTTTTTACTCAGCCATCCTCTGTTGTATTGAAAATTTGTCTAGCCATGACCCTCTCTTATTTTACTATTCTACTTAGTCCAACTGTGTCCAGTAGGGTGTGGATTTCTTCGAAGATTTGCAGTTTCAGATCTGGTCTAGGGAAGAGTAGGTTCTTAGTAGTTATTAATGGTATGTTGTTGGTCTCCATTATTCCCACTAGTTCCCTTCTCTCCTCCTTGCAGTCTACCAGGACATGGTTGGTGGTACACTCTTCTCCGCACTCGCAGACGATCACTTGGTGTTTGTAGTCTTGCAGCCACTCTTTCACCCTTAGTTTCGATATGAGTCTACAAATATCTCTTCTATGGTGATTGAGTGCTGTTTTAGTGTAGATCTTGTCATCCAGCCGAAATCTGTATGTGTCAAGTTAACGAGATTTAATTCCCAGATTGAATTGACTTGCCTTTTAACCATACCGTAGATTTCCGTGGTGCTGTATTCTATGGTGCGGAGTGGTGCTGTGTCCTTGAGATCTTCATTGGCGAGTCGATCAGCTTCTTCGTTTCCTCTAATATTGACGTGTGATGGAATCCACACGAGCTCTACTTTGCTTCCCTTCTCTAAGACTCTCTGGTACAGCTGCCTGATTTCCAAAATGACTTCTGGTCTTTATTCCGAGTTGTCATTCTGGATTGAAATGAGACTGCTCAGAGAGTCGCTTGGAATGACGAATTTACTAGTCTTCTGATAGGAAATCCATGATATAGCGTCACGAATGGCCACAAGCTCTGCAGTGTACACCGAACAGTTGTTGGGCAGTTTCCTGCTTAATCCCTGTTCCCAGTTTGGCAGATATATTCCAAACGAGCCGGTGCCCCTTTCAGGATTGCGTGAGCCATCCGTGTACACATGGTCCCAGTCATCAGACGGCCAGTTGTCTTCAAGGTGTTCTAGAGAGAAAGCACGTGCAGCAGTGGGATTGTTTTTCTTGTCGGTTTTCTGTAGTAGATCTCGGTTGACCGGTGGTATAGGTAGTGTCCAAGGGGCGATCGCTGGGAGGTCGTGTTCATTTATCACGAGCTCCCCCAGTCGCAGTTCCTTAATCGTTTCCCTGATACCCTGGCCAAGGCTTTTCTTTCTGGGATCTCTCACATATCTTGTTTTTTGAAGACTGACAAGGGTAGGGGATCTTTCGCCCAGTTGCGAGATCTTAGCCCAATACTCTGTCGCTAGTTCTTTTTTTCTTAGGGATAGGGGCAACTCCCCGGCTTCCTGCAGTAGTGCTTCTCTCCTAGTTCCTTGCCCTACGCCAGTCGCAATACACAGAGCTTGGATGGTGTCAAGCTTACTTAAGAGGAATGGCGCGCAGTTCATGAAGGCCAATCAGCCGTAGTCTAATACAGATCGTATTAGAGCATGGTACACCATCATTAGTGTAACTCTGTTTGCCCCCCATGTACTGCCCGTTATTTACCTCATTAAGTTTAGGATTTTGGTGCATCTATCTATAGTTTCGCCGATGTGCGTTTTCCACGTCAGCCTTCGGTCAAAGATTACGCCAAGGAACTTGGTTTGGTCTTTAAACTCGATGGTTTTCCCGTTCATACACAGAGTCATTCTGTTTATCCCACTATCCCTGCTTACAAGCATGCCGACTGTTTTCTTCTCCGAGACTTTGAATCCCCAGTCGCTTGCCCGTGACATGAATTTGTCTAAGGCTTTCTGCATATTCTTTTGTAGTTCACAGAAGCTCCTCCATTTCAGCCATATGGTACTGTCGTCAGCAAATTTAGCTAACTCAGTTTTGTTGTCGAGGTAGGAAGATTTCTGTATGTCGTTGATCATGATGTTGAAGAGAGTGGGACTGATAACCGAACCCTCAGGCGTGCCATTTTCTAATGTTTGCTCGGCACTCAGGAATCTGCCAACATTCACCTGTATCCTTCTATCGCTCAGAAAGCTTTTGATCTACCAAAACATTATGCCCGTTATACCAATACGTCCTAACTTGAAGAGCAGTCCGTCTAGCCAGACTAAATCGAAAGCCTTGGTCAGATCTACGAACACGACACATAACAGGTTCCCAGAGAGGAATGCCTGCGTCATGACTTGGTGTAGTCTCACCAAGTGGTCCATTGTTGAACGCCCTTTCCTGAACCCGCTTTGATTTTCGTCAATCGGTCGGTTGCTCTCCAGATAGAACTGTAGTCTTATGTTAACCATTGTTTCCAAGGTTTTTTAAGTGTGGATGTCAAGCTCACCGGCCGATAGGACTCTGTCATTGTTCTTGGGAAGAGGGATGACGTTGGCTTTCCGCCATTCTTTAGGTACCTCTCCTGCCAACCAGGATGTGTTAAAGAAGTTTAGCAATATTCTTTTGGCATTTCTAGGCAGATGTTTGAGCATTGAGTACTTTACTTTGTCCTCACCAGCAGCACTATCCTTCTTGAGGGAAAGAGCCTTATTTAACTCCTCCTCAGAGAAGGGTAGATTGATTGGTTTATCCCCTTCATTAGGTTCAATTTCTAAAGAAGGGTGCTGTGTGTAAAAGATTTCCTTTCTCTTCAGGAACTCTGGTGACTGGTTTCGTCCCTGCTTGCATCAGCCTTTTCATTGCCGTTGGTAACGTACTCATCTCCATTCTTTAGGTTTGGTATGTTGTTTGATCTGCGCTTCCCATTCATGGCGTTCAGCTTCTTCCAGACGACACCTGTTTGCGTGTTTTGGTTCAACGCATTACAGAATGTCATCCAGTGTCCGGTTTGTGCCTTCCGGATGATGTCTTTTGCAGCGTATTTTAACTTAAGGTAGTTTTGGTGGTTGACTGCATTGTAGTGGCGTTTCTGTAGGCGTAGTGCCTTCTTTCTTTCGTTAACTGCCTTCTGACATTCTGGTGACCACCAAGGTTTTCTAATCATTGGTCGCCCTCCTGAAGTCTTGGGTATGGAGTCATCTGCGGCACCTATGATAGCACTTGTGATATTGGCAGCGTACACGTCGATGTTAGCATTGTTGATGTCTTCTTCCTTCCATCCAAGGCAGCCCACACGGAAGTTAGCCCAAGCAGCCTCTTTAATTTTCCAATTGGGTTTCCCGTTATAGACTTCCCTGGTTGTTACACATTGGATGTAGAGTTTCTATCAGTAGATGGTGGTTGCCAAGTGTTTCATCTTCATGTACTTGCCAATCGCAGCGGTTTGCCATACCAAGCGTACAGAGCATGAGATCCAGGTGTGAAGGTGGGGCATTTCCTCCAACAAAAGTAGGGCTCTCATCGTTCAGTACGCATAGGTCGCTTCCTTCTATTATTGAGCATAGGCTAGTCCCCCGACAGTTATTCCTCGGCGCCCCCTACAGAGCGTGTTTTGCGTTAAAATCCCCGCATAACACAGATTCGCCCTGCGGAAGCTGGTTGAGAAGTGACTGGAAGTCAACTGTTTTTCTCGTGACATCTGGGGGTACATAGACATTCACTATTGTCAATTTTGTATTATTGCTCAATGTGATGGCTATGCCCATTGCTTCTAGAGGAAGCGCTACGTCTAGTGTAACAGTAAATGTAGTATAATTCAAGTTATCACTGAGGTAGATGGCAAGGCCGCCGCCACTTGTCGTACTGCCCGGTCTGTCCCTTCTCTGACAGGTGTATCCGGGTAGGTAGATGTCTTTCGTAGTTGGTAGTAGCTTGGTTTCTTGGAGGCATATTACATCTTTGGGGTTGCGTGTGATGTATTTTCTCAGCTCAGCACATCTGGGGGCCAGTCCATTAACATTAAGTTGAAGAAATTTAACCTGGCCCGCCATGATGACTGTCCGGGTTGATGCCTCTCAATATTGGGATTTTATTGATCTACTGGTGTCTCGATTTCCATAGAAGGTATCTCATTTGGCGTTCACCTTTGGTTTTGCAACCGACAAGCATCTGGACACATCGTCAGTGATCGCCTTTGGTTTTACCATCGACGAGCAACTGGAAATATCTCCAGTACTGTAGTGGCGAACATGTGATATCCTCCTACGCAATGCGAGATTTACCTCTTGATCGTTCTTTTCGTCTTCATCTCTATATCTCTTTTTAACTGTGTTGATCGAGTTGACTAGGGTGATTAGGGTGTCTGCGTTTACCATATACGCACAGAGTTTCCCTAGGAGGCTTGCCGTTTTTTTCGTTTTGTCTTCATCTGACACTGCCACCTTCAGGAATTCAATCATGAAGCTCATGAAACCACTCTTTTAAATTTCGGAATAAAGTGAGTCTCATCAGCTTTTGTTTTTGTTTCTTCCTTTTTATACGCCCACATTGAAATGTGGTCGTATATTGCCGGCGCCCCCTTCCGTCCGTCCGTCGGTCCGTCCGTCGGTCCGGCGTCCACAATTGCTTGTGGACGCTCTACAGGCTAAAGTTAATAACTGATTGACTTTAAATTTATACACAGTGTTTAAGATCATGAGACGAAGAAGCCTATTGATTTTCATAGATTTACGATAATAACTGTCAGAGTTATGGCCCTTGATCACTTCAAAAATTCTTGTGGATGCTCTAGTGTAATAGTGAAATTAATCCCTCGTCATCTGCACGTAATATTGGTGTAATATTTGATATGAATATGAGTATGGAAGCTCAAGTAAATTATATATGTAAATTGTGTTTTTGTAATATAAGAAATATTGGTAGAATACGTAAATTTATCTCCTTAGACTCCACAAAAACACTTGTTAATGCTTTGGTCACTTCTAGACTGGACAATTTTAATTCATTGCTAGCTGGTCTTCCAGCCAAACTTTTAGATAAACCTCAACGAGTCCAAAGTACAGCTGCACGCCTTATTACACACATTAAAAAATATGATCATATTACCCCAATTTTAAAAAAATTACACTGGTTACCTATTTCTTATAGAATTGATTTTAAAATTTTATTGTTAACTTTTAAATGTTTGAACAAATTAGCACCTGTTTATTTATCTGATCTTTTAAATATGTATATACCAGGGCGATGTTTACGCTCTTCAGATGATAATCTTCTTTTAAAGCCCAAATATTCAAAACTGTTAACTTTTGGCCAAAGATCTTTTAGTGTTCAAGCTCCAGCTTTATGGAATAAGCTACCATATAATATAAGGTCCTGTAATAATGTTAATACTTTTAAGAAAAAACTAAAAACCCATTTATTTCTTCAAGCGTTTTATTATATGTACATATCTTGTTTTGTCTTAGTATTGTATTGTTAATTTTATGAGTTTAAAATTATAAATATATATATCTGTACCATTGTAAAGCACCTCTGAACACGTGTATGTAAAAGAGGGGCTATAACAAATGTTTGTAATAATAATAATAATAATAAGTCTTGAGGACTGCCCGGACGATTTAGCTGCTGTGGGCGTATGTTTCGTTGCCTGGCAACCTTTGTTAAAGACCACATAAGATGATTTTTATACGCCCACATTGAAATGTGGTCGTATATTGCCGTCGCCCCCGTCCGTCCGTCGGTCAGCCGTCCGTCCGTCCGTCGGTCCGGCGTCCACAATTGCTTGTGGACGCTCTAGAGGCCAAAGTTAATATTCGATTGACTTTAAATTTATACACAGTGTTTAAGGTCATGAGACGAAGAAGCCTATTGATTTTCAGCGATTTCCGATAATAACTATCAGAGTTATGACCCTTGATCACTTAAAAAAATCTTGTGGACGCCCTAGAGGCCAAAGTTAATAATCGATTGACTTTAAATTTATACACAGTGTTTAAGGTCATGAGACGAACAAGCCTATTGATTTTCAGCGATTTCCGATAATAACTGTCAGAGTTATGGCCCTTGATCACTAAAAAAAATCTTGTGGAGGCTCTAGAGGCCACAATTAATATCCGATTGACTTTAGATTTATACACAGTGTTTAAGGTTATGAGACAAAGAAGCCTATAGATTTTCAGCGATTTCCGATAATTACTGACTGAGTTATGGCCCTTGATCACTTTTTAAAATCTTGTTGACGCTCTAGAGGCTAAAGTTAATAACCGATTGACTTTAAATTTATACACAGTGTTTAAGGTTATAAAATGAAGAAGCCTATAGATTTTCAGCAATTTCTGATAATTACTGTCAGAGTTATGGCCCCTTATCACTTAAAAAAATCTTGTGGACGCTCTAGAGGCTAAAGTTAATAACCGATTGACTTAAGATTGATACACAGTGTTTAAGGTCATGAAACGAAGAAGCTTATTGATTTTCAGCAATTTCCAATAATTACTGTCAGAGTTCTGGCCCTTGATCACTTCAAAAATTCTTGTGGATGCTCTAGAGGCCAAAGTTAATATCCGATTGACTTTAAATTTATACACAGTGTTTAAGGTCATGAGACGAAGAGGCCTATTGATTTTCAGCATTTCCGATAATTACTGAGTTATGGCCCTTGATCACTTTCAAAAATCTTGTTGACGCTCTAGAGGCTAAAGTTAATAACCGATTGACTTTAAATTTATACACAGTGTTTAAGGTCATGAGACGAACAAGTATATTGAGTTTCAATGAATTTAGATAACTTGAACAGCATGGAGGAGAACTTTATCAAAGCCAAACAAATTCCAATGATTTTCTGATAATTACATAATGAGATGAGTTGTTATTTTTAATCAGATTTTAGTGTATTATAAATGTTTCATTACCGAAAAAAGTAAAATATGCGACAACTCTTGTTGACTGCCCGGACGATTTAGCTGCTGTGGGCGTATGTTTCGTTGCCTGGCAACCTATGTTTTTTAATTGCATAGGATAATAGACAATGATTACTAAATCCATTTTACGGTAAATTCAAATCAATATGATTAAAATTAAATGAGCTATTGACGTTTTAGTATGCGATAGCCAAAAACGGTTTTCAAATTTTAAATAACGACCTTAATCCGGTTGATTGGCTGATGACGTCAGAGGGGACTACACATAGTATACACATTATCTATCCAATACATCACTGTCTGTATAATATATCACTGTATACACACACCACCAGCTGACAAGTGTGTATTGTCGGCAATCATTCGCTCGTAATTATAACTATGAGGGACCGGATATCGTCCAGATATTACGAAAAAAGGAAAGATACTACCTTTACCATCCAGAATCTAATACATTTGTCCAGTCAATAGATTGCCGTCTAGAGTGTGATAAATGCCATCACGATTCATAAAAAAACGCCAAGTTTGTGTTACCGTGTAGATGAAGTTTTACAATTAATACTTGAATAGAGTCGTACACAACTAATTGGTGATGTCGTCCACAACTATTGTAGAATAAGACTCGTACACAATTTACTCTGTATATTATATACGTGTAGTCGAATTAGTTTATGATGTCAGACATCGTTTATTTTACAAGTACATAATATTGCCATCTAAATCACGGACTCAACACCCAATAATTAAAAAAAATCAGATTGATTTTAGATAAGACAAATTAGATTGATATTATTTCGGCACTATAATTAAAATAATATAGCGACAAGTGATTAGTGAATACAGACTTTATTTACCCAGTAAGTAACTAAATTGCGCTGAAGCCCCTTTAGATAAGACAAATTAGATTATTATTATTTCGGCGTCGTAATTAATTTAAAAACTAATCGTTGATTTAATTTCCGTACACGAAATGGAACTCTCCAAATTTAAGAATTCCGTATATGCGAATCGTAACACATTGTGGTCCAAACTGTGTAATACATTATAAAATAAATCATAAATCAATGAAACATGGACACTACATGCTTTTCTTGAACACTGGCCTAGTATTTGAGGCGCCAGAGTCTGAGGTATAACACGTGTCGAAAATGTAGCTACGTGCAATTTTATTCTTTGATCTGTTAATATCATGGTTCCAACCTGTCAATCACCGTAAAGATATTGACCAATCAGAGAGCCCGATTATATGTAAAACTATACTAATTAAAAATACATTATGTGTCCTGAAGTTAAACTATGTCGTGTGGACGACTCCACCAACGTATTACTATATCCAGAAATTTTACTAAGTCGTGTGGACGACTCCACCAACGTATTATTAGATCCAGAATTTATACTAAGTCGTGTAGACGACTTCACCAACGGGTGTGGGCGACTGCACCAAAGGGTGTGGACGACAGAATTTTGGTGTGTACGACTTGACTGGCATTCTGTCTGTCAACAGTGGCAATCACGTGGCATTCTCCTGTTAGTAATATTAATAAACCATGTTCTATATTATAAGTTATTATTTGTTGATACGAATTATGTCTAATTTTTAAAGTAGCCTAGCATAACAATACAAATCACTAAATCATTTCTATAAATTCTTATCGGATTCACGTGACATGTAAGGGAAATCCTCGCTTTCATCTTTCATTTCAGTCATACGTATCCCGTGTGATATTTTCCTTCATGCTGTTAGCCAATAGCTACTGTAAATTTTTCCACGTTTAGATGGTCCTACCCAATGAAAATTTTTTCGTTGTTGGTGCACGGAGTAATGGGATATGAATAACACAAAGAATAAAACGATGACCAAGTGGTAATTTGTCGTGAAATCTCAACCCGTTGTGTTATTAAACACTGTTCATTTCTCGACAACGTCCGGGAAAATAAATGCCTTGTCTAAAAATAAACTCCTTTCAAATCTAAATGGTAGTGTTCATTTTTAAAAACATCCCGAGAAACTGAACGGTCGTGAATTGGATGACCGATTTAAAAACTAAACGATGTTTTTTTAATCTACATGGTTTTTCATGAATCTTGGCGGCATTTAACACATTCTGGACGGCAATCTATTAACTGGATGGTAAGGTTAGTTTTTTTGTTTTTTTTTCGTAAAATCTGGATGATACCCGGTCACATGTAAGCTACATTTTTGGTTTACGGTGTGCTTTTGCTTTTTAAAATGACGTGGGGAATATGGCTACAGCAACCGGCTTTATAAAACAAATCCTAAATTATGAAACCAATTTATTCTATATTCTTTGAATGGCATTTAGTAAAACAGATTACTCCGTAGTCAGGGATTAAGGAATCAGTCAAGCGTTAATGAATACACACATAGACTGTATATAGGTAATTAAGGAATAAACATTCCGAATATGCATTCTGTCCCCTGTGACGTCACTAGCGTCAGAGGGGATTAAGAGTATTTTCGATAATTGGCCAAGTCGTTTTTACGGGAGGTCTATATTTGCGACTTTGAGTGAAGATAGCTGATTTAATTTTAATGAAATTGGTGTTGACTTTCCGTAATGTGGATATAGTAACCATTATCTACCCGTAACCAAAGAATCCAACGTTCATCTTATGTGCACTTAAAGCAATTTCCGATAATTACTGTTATGGCCCTTGATCACTTCAAAAAATCTTGTGGACGCTCTAGAGGCCAAAGTTTATAACCGATTGACTTTAAATTTATTCTCAGTGTTAAAGTCATGAGACGAAGAAGCCTATTGATTTTCAGCGTTTCCGATAATTACTGACTGAGTTTTGGCCCTTGATCACTTTCAAAGCTCTAGAGGCAGTGGCGGGTGTGTCCATTAGCTGGAGAAGGGCATTTACCTAAGAAAACAGGGCGTGGCTAAAAAAAAATTTATGTTATATTAAAGTGCAACATCACATGTTAGAAAGGGCTTTTCTCGACCTAAAACGGGTGTGTCCATTAGCTGGAGAAGGCCTTTTCCCTAAGCAAAAAGGGCGTGGCTAAAAAAGAAATGCTGGGGGCAAAGCCCCCAGACCCTCATACCTTTTTACCCCCCCACCCATCACCGGCTGGCGCCTCCGCTGTCTAGAGGCTAAAGTTAATATCCGATTGACTTTAAATTTATACACAGTGTTGAAGGTCCTGATCATGAGACAAACAAGTATATTGAGTTTCAATGAATTTAGATAACTTGAACAGCATGGAGGAGAAGTTTATGAAAGCCAATCAAATTAGAATGATTTTCTGATAATTACATAATGAGATATTAGTGTATTATAAATGTTTCATTATTGAAAAAAGTTAAATATGCGACAACTCTTGTTGACTGCCCGGACGATTTAGCTGCTGTGGGCGTATGTTTCGTTGCCTGGCAACCTATCTTTAGGACTTCGAATTCTGTTGGGGGTTGTGATGGCCGAGTGGTCTAGAGTGTCGCGCTTAGACCTCTAGCTGGCCGGCCACCACTGGCTTGCGGCTGTGGTTTCGAGCCCTGGTGTGAGCGTATGTGGCATGGAGATAGGCCTTCTCAACCTCGTGGATTTCCCCCGGGCACTCCTGTTTCCTCCCACTGCACAAGCGAATTATTGAAATGAAATTAAAACCATATGTTAGTCCCGAAATGACCTAGTTGTGTTGAGTGGACGTTAAACCTCATTTCCCTCTCTCTCTCGAATTTTGTCTTATGGTTTGGATTGTTCGTACTTGGTTTTTATTTTATTAAAACCATCTTCCCCCCAACTTAATTTCCGCTAACATGAGAAGATATTGTGAAGATCAATTACTGTTGCCAGACCCAAGGCAGTGGTTAGATAGCCTTCAGAACAGGACATTTATGTGGATATAAACCTGAAAATCTGTTCTGGCGATCAAAATCTTAGGGGAGGGGGACAGAGATATATTAGTCCCCCCTCCTCTTCTGATTCTAAAGGGGGGGGGGGACCTGTCCCCCTCTAAATTGACGCCATGTATGTAATACCAAGATCTTGATTCCTGATGATATTTTCACTTGTTTGGCCGTAACATTCTAAATTATGGCCCCTGATTTTACGAAAAATCACTTCTTTTTTTATACGCCCACATTTAAATGTGGTATGAAATAATTAATAAAATACAATATCAAAAAACCATCGTTTTATCCAACGTTTCGTAAGCAAAATGCCAACTTTCTCAAGGATGAAAGAATCAATGGTTTTTTGATATTGTATTTTATTAATTATTTCATACCAACCTATCTGAATATCAAATGCATCATTTTGACTTAGTCAAAAGTGATCCCATCAAATCGTCTGTATTTGGTTTGTGTTTCCTGTTTCTATCAATTGAAATTTTCACATTTAAATGTGGTCGTATATTGCCGTCGCCCCCGTCCGTCCGTCCGTCCGTCCGGCGTCCACAATTGCTTGTGGACGCTCTAGAGGCCAAAGTTAATATCCGATTGACTTTAAATTTATACACAGTGTTTAAGGTCATAAAATGAAGAAACCTATTGATTTTCAGCAATTTCCGATAATAACTGTCAGATTTATGGCCCTTTATCACTTAAAAAAATCTTGTGGACGCTCTAGAGGCTAAAGTTAATAACCGATTGACTTTAAATTTATACACAGTGTTTGAGGTCATGAGACGAAGAAGCCTATTGATTTTCAGCAATTTCCAATAATTACTGTCAGAGTTATGGCCCTTGATCACTTCAAAAATTCTTGTGGATGCTCTATAGGCCAAAGTTAATATCCGATTGACTTTAAATTTATACAGAGTGTTTAAAGTCATGAGATGAAGAGGCCTATTGATTTTCAGCGTTTCCGATAATTACTGACTGAGTTATGGCCCTTGATCACATTCAAAATTTTGTGGACGCTCTAGAGGCTAAAGTTAATATCCGATTGACCTTAAATTTATACACAGTGTTGAAGGTCATGAGACGAACAAGTATATTGAGTTTCAATGAATTTAGATAACTTGAACAGCATGGAGGAGAACTTTATCAAAGCCAAACAAATTCCAATGATTTTCTGATAATTACATAATGAGTTGTTACTTTTAATCAGATTTCAGTGTATTATATGTTTCATTACCGAAAAAAGTAAAATATGCAACAACTCTTGTTGACTGCCCGGACGAAATAGCTGCTGTGGGCGTATGTTTCGTTGCCTGGCAACCTATGTTTAAAACTTGTCCTGTGTCTATCTCTTGCGAAATGACTTATTGTGTGATTAACATTACAGGTCTGGTAAAATTAGGTGTCCATTGTGTCACGGGCAGACGTGTTGCCATCAAGATTGTCAATCGAGAAAAGCTCAGTGAATCAGTGTTAATGAAGGTAAGATATGTTTACATGTAATTTGATATCGAAGTTTTACAGAACAAATGGCTATCATTGTGTTAAACTGTTTTAAATTCTACAACGGCTCCCATTTTTTAAAATTATTTATATATTCCTTTGACAACTGTGACTGTAGGATCTGTTGGGTAATATTTAATTTCGAAATTTTGTTTTCATTAATTCTATAGCCTGGTGAGTAACATTGTTATACGCCCACATTTTCATGTGGACGTATTATGTCGTCGCCCCTGTCAATCTGTCCGGACGTCCATCCGTCCGTCCACAATTGTTTGTGGACCCTCTACAGGTACCATTTCTTGTCCGATTTTGACGAAACTTGAAATCTAGTTTTATCACCAAAAGGTCTCGGCTGCATTCGATATTGGCATGTATCGGATCGAAACTTCATGGATTATGGCCCCTGATTGTACGAAAAATCACGTTTTTAGCTTGTGGGCCCTATAGAGGTCACAATTTTGAGCAGTTTTTGATGAAACTTGACGTGCATGTTTATAACCCAAAGATATTGGTTCCTTTTGATATTTGCGCCATCAAAACGTAATTTCCTGAATTATGGCCCCTGAGTGTCCGAAAAATCACCTATTTAAGCTCGTGGTACCTCTGGAGGTCACAATTATTATCCGATTTGAAAAACCGTTCTATTATGTCACCGTTACAGCCTAAGGAAGGTTGAGTTCAAATTTCGAAAAATTGGACCAAAATTGCCATACAAAATTGCCGCCATTCGTACGCGAATACTGTTAAAAAATGGTATATCAAGGTTGTGGACCCTGTAGAGGTCACAATTTTTATTCGATTTTGATGAAACTTGAAATGCATGGTTATAACCCAAAAATCTTGGTTCCTTTCAATATTTGCGCATGTCGGATCGTAACTTCCTGAATAATGGCCCCTGATTATACGCAAAATCGACTTTGTTTAGCTTGTGGTCCCTCTGGAGGTCACAATTATTATCTGATTTAAAAAATTGTTTGATTCTATCCCTGTTACACCCTAAGGAAGGTTGAGTTTCAATTTCAGAAAAATTCGGAACAAAATTGCCATACAAAAAGGCCGCCGCGTGTACGCAAATACTGTTATAAAATGGTACATGTATATCAAGGTTGCGGACCCAGTATAGGTCACAATTTTGCACATATCAGATCATAACTTCTTGAATTATGGCCCCTGATTGTCCGAAAAATCGCCTATGGTCCCTCTGGAGGTCACGATTATTATACGATTTAAAAAACGCTTGTCTCTATCACCGTTACACCATACGGAAGGTTGAGTTTGAATTTCAGGGAAATCGGACCATAATTGCCAGACAAAATGGCCGCCGTGTGTACGCTAATAGTGTTAAAATATGGGATATCAAGGTTGTGGACCCAGTATAGGTCACAATTTTAATTCGATTTTGATGAAACTTAAAATGCATGTTTAAAACCTAAAGATCTTGATTCGTTTCTATATTTGCGCATATCAAATTGAAATTTAATGAATTATAGCCTTTGATTGTAGAAAAAATCACTTTCGGTTTTGCTTGTTCTCTATCCATCTCTCGAAAATGTGGGCATATCCTGCCTGGCAGTGCCAGCTTACTATCTTTTGTAAGTTGAATATTTTAATTCACGAAAAAAAAAATTGAGGCGATTTGTCAATATAGCACCCCCGACCGATCGAAAGTTTTATTGTCGTTTCGATGCTATTAAAATCAACAAAATGGGAGCATGGTAAGTGTGCCCGCCGAGCACTTGAAAATGGTATACATTGTAAAATTTTCTAGAAAATTATTAACGTAATTTGACATGTAATGATGTCATTTCAACACGAGAAGTAAAAATTAAATTACAAGTTCCTGACACCCATATTACCAGTTCCTGAGTCACTGCGGCTCCCTTGCACACAAACAATAATATATGACATACATCCATCTTCATTATACGGGTTGGTACAGAACAGTAAGATCTTATACTGCATATTGTTACGTGGGGGTCAATTCTCTAGTTGTAAAAGACCACACCAAGGGTTCGTTTTAACGGTTTATTCATATATAACAAAAACCCTGAAATACATAATAAATAAGTCTAAATATACATAATAATACATATGTTGAATTGATAAAATCTATATCTATACACAATTACAAATTAATAATAGCATCATAACTTTAGTAGTAGAAATATACATACTAGATACATGCTACATAGGCCTATCTATAAATCTATCTTACTTAATCATTTAAATACGATCTTAAATACTGCCTATATAATCGACTCCATCCTGCTAACTTGTATGACGGCTACAAGTTAAAGTATATATATATGTAATAATACCAATCTAAATAATCTAAATAACTAAACACTTAATAAGTATCTTCTTTGATTGGCATTTAGTAATTGAACATAATAACAAAAGGTACAATTTTATGGATACACAATTACTGAGTTTGATACTAAGCGACGTTGCGACGAGGATACTCTCGTCTTTATCAAGCAAATGATACAAAATATATGAGTGTGGGCAAATATATACAGAATATAAGTACTTAAAACAAAAAGTTTTTTACAGCGGGAGATATGTTTCACAATGCTCTATTTCATTTTTTCAGTCTAATAACACACATTTTTTTAATATATCTTTCATGGTGTTCTGTTCATTGAATTAACATATTTTATAAACTTGTTTTTAATTTTTAATTATCAATATTTTCTTTACACCAGCATCAGTGATCACTCTTGCTTTATTGTTTATCTATAGCTCAGGTTAATTGGTTTTCCATTAATAGTGTTAATACACTGATTTTTATATATAACAGCATTTAACAAGAGATTTTCGTTGTGTAGGTTTAGTTCTTAATGGCCCCATAATCAAAGGTGTTAAGATCTAATTGGATTGGATTATTGCCTTTGTTGCATTATTATTCTTTGTTGCATATTCTGTATATATTTGCCCACACTCATATATTTTGTATCATTTGCTTGATAAAGACGAGAGTATCCTTGTCGAAACGTCGCTTAGTATCAAACTCAGTAATTGTGTATCCATAAAATTGTACCTTGTGTTACTTAATAAGTAGCTTACCCTAGAGAGGGGTTTTGCTGGCTAGCCAGACTATCAAAGGTGAAGTACCTTTGAAGTATCTGTAATAAAATATATAAATGTGTGAATATGCAATAGATGTTTAAAAGTATATTTGAATGAAAGTGATGTAGTGTATAATATACTAACTAAACCATTACTATAAACCATTACTAAAAATCCAATATGTCTCACACTATATGTCCAATATGACCAAGACTTTGAAACTATGATAAAACTACATACCTGGCAATCACTGGAACTCTTAATCTGACTTCTATATAAACTATTTTACAAATGTAATATCTGAAACTAGCTTATTAATATAAATTATGCAGAAATAGATTGCAACATGGAGAACTGAAAATAGTCAACCTGTTGCCTCAAACTCTATTACCTAAGTGACCAAACATTCCCCTGGATTCCAAATCACCTGACCACAATATACTCAGGGTCAAAGGTTAAAACCAAGACAAGATACCAACAGTGAGAAGGAACTCACTCTAACTTAAGACAGTGAAAAGAAATTGGATAGAAAACACAGGATAGCTAACATTTAAATATTATCTAACATTTAAAACTTAGTATTGGTGACTTTAAAATATTCCCCAATAAAATCACTCTCCCACATACTTCCCCCCTAATGCAAATGTCGTCCCCGACATTAACCATATTCGGCATCCATTCACAATATGACCTGGCCGTCTACAACACCAACTAAACTAAAATACATCCGGAAACAAAGACTTGCATAAACCTGGCAACATAGTTAGCACGACCTGCAACCTATCTAGTGACAAACTCATGAAATCTGGTGGTAACAGCGATCTTGCCAGTTCAGCACGCAACTGTAGGGTAGAAGGTACCGAAGATGCTGGTTGCTGTGACATGACATAATCTTCATACCGGAGCGGTTGTCTTCTTTCTCTTCCCGATCTTCTGGGCTCCGGGTCATCTGGCTGTGAATTTTCGTCGGACACTTCAGAAACAGCTGAGTCTGGTGGTTCAGGCCTGATTCCACCATCTTGAACACTGGTATCGATCTCAGCTTGTTCTTCGTCCCCATCATGTACCTCAGTGGTGCTAGCAGGCTGCAAGTAGGTTGCATCCTCCACTAAGTACACCTGATCCTCATCTTCTTCACTACTGGATGACTCTTCCGGTTCTGGTATGACCTTTGGTTGTCTAGTTCTTGGTCGTGGTACTGGTCTTGTTCTAGTGTTGACATCTGGTGAAATTTCCGGTAGCGTACTGATGGGTAAAAGATGGTTCCTGTGTTATGTCCTTTTCCGACCATTTCCACCAATCACTTGCAGTTCGTAAACCGGTATGTCCTTGTTTGGCTGTCTCAAAATCTTACATGGCTTATCTTCCCATTTATCTGCTAGCTTGTGTCTGCCCTCTGGAAAAGATAGGCGTTTCACCAAAACACAATCCCCTGGTTCCAACACATTTACCCTGGCTCTTAGGTTACACCTTTTCCGCTGAAGTTCCAGCGTATCCTCCCTAAAAGCTGATGCTGTAATATATGCGTGTTCCAGCTTTTCCTTCAGAGATCCAACATACGAGTTGTAGTTTCCTTTGGCCTCTGTACTATCCACAATTCCTAGCATAACATCAACAGCTAAGGTTGGTTTCCTTCCGAACATCAATTCGTACGGTGAATATCCTGTTGATGAATGTCTTGTACAATTGTATGCGTGGATGAGTGGAGCATATTCAGCAAAGTCCGATTAAAACGTTCGCATTGTCCGTTCCCTTGTGGATGGTATGGTGTTGTTCTAGACTTTTCGATCCCAGTCAACTGGCACAATTCCTAAATGATGTTCCCCTCGAACTGCTGGCCTTGATCATTATGTAGCCGTTGAGGGATCCCATAGTGCATGATAAAGTTGTCAAATAATGCCTTGGCAGTTGTTTTTGCTGTGGTATTCCTAACTGGCACTGCTTGGGTATATTTGGTGAAATGGTCGGTGATGACTAATACACTATCATAGCCTCCTTTCGCCTCTTCCACACACATGTAGTCCATGCAGACCAATTCCATCGGTTGACTGGTTTTGATGTTGACTAAAGGACAGGTTGATGGTAAAGCCTTCCTACGCACACACCGAGGACAGTTTCATATATACTCCTCTATCTGCAACGTCATTTTGGGCCAGTAGAACCTTTCTTGAGCTAAACCTATAGTTGGATCTCTTCCCTGATGTCCTAGGTCGTCATGGACTCCGACAATCGCCAAACGTCTGTAGGCTTCAGGCAAAACCAGTTGTAAGATCTCATCTCCTGCCACCGTTGTGCGCCTATACAGGGTACTAGACTTAAGAACGAAATGTTCATAATGGCGGTACAATGCAGCTTCTTCTGGTGATCCTGTTTTTGTCCTAGCTGGTCTTCCATTCGGGTGTCATTGCGGGGTTGCCGAAGTAATGGGTCTTCACCCTGTCTCCTTTCCCACTCTCCTAGGCTAACAATGGGCGTTGTTAAAGTCATCATGTTTGGTGATACTTGGTGTGACATGCTGACGGTTTGGATGTAGTCCTCATCAGTGTCTCTATTTCAGATTGCTTCCATCACATCTGGGCTCACTTCCTGGTTATCATTTTCAGTCATCCTGCTTAAAGCATCTGCATCCATATTTTTCTTTCCAGCACAATACTTTATCGAAAAGGTGTAGTTGGGAGAGAGCAGCAAGCCAACGGTGTCCAGTGGCGTCCAACTTTGCCGTGGTCAGGATGTAGGTGAGAGGATTATTATCCGTGAAAACTGTGAAGTTGTTGTTGAACAGATATTGGTGGAATTTATCTGTGACAGCCCATTTCAGTGCCAGATACTCAAGCTTGTGAGCTGGATAGTTCTTCTCAGCTTTGGTTAGGCTCCTACTCGCATATGCAATGACTCGTTCCAATCCATCTTGCTTCTGGTAGAGTACTGCTCCTAGCCCAACTCCACTGGCATCTGTATGTAGGATGAACGTTTGAGTTAAATGTGCGTAGGCAAGTACTGGTGGCTGAACTAATGATGTTTTTAGGTTTTGGAACGCCTCTTTCTGAGCTTCTTCCCATTTCCACTCTTTCTTCTGTTTCTCCTTCACTGCTTTCCCCCTCTTTTTCACAGTTGGTCCTCCAACCAGTAGATCATTCAATAATTTTGCTGTCTTGGGAAAATCTTTGATGAATCTCCGATAGTAGCCCACAAAACCCCAAAACTTCCTCAGTTCGTCTACATTGGTTGGAACTGGCCAGGATTCAACCTTATCTGTCTTCTTCGGATCTGTTGTTATTCCGTCCTCAGATACAATATGGCCTAGATAGCGTACTTTTCCTGGAAGAACTCACATTTCTTTGGTGCCAGCTTGATCGCATGCTCCCTGAGTTTTGTGAATACCTGTGTCAGTCTTTCGATATGTTCTTCATAAGTCCTACTGAAAACAATAAGATCGTCTATAAAAATAGCACATAAACTTCCAATTTAGATCTCCAAGACAGTCTTGCATTAGACGCTGGTACGTTCCAGGGGCATTAGTAAGTCCAAAAGGGAGTCTCACATATTCATAAAATCCTAGTGGTCCTACTGTGAACGCTGTCTTCGGTATGTCAGAATCCTCGATGCTCACTTGATGATACCCACTCTTCATGTCAACAACCGAAAAATACTTGGACCGTGCCAGGTTGTCTAACATCTCCTCTATTCGTGGTAGAGCATAGGCGTCGCGAATGGTCTTTTTATTTAGCATCCTGTAATCAACGCACATCCTGAGCGAGTTGTCTTTTATCCGGGCTAACACTACTGGAGATGCATAAGGGCTATGGCTTCTTCTTATTATCCCTGATTCTATTAAATCGTGAAGATGTTCCTTCACTTCCTCATACATGCCTGGTGGAATTCGACGATGAGGC
Source organism: Patella pellucida (assembly GCA_917208275.1). NCBI lineage: Eukaryota > Metazoa > Mollusca > Gastropoda > Patellidae > Patella > Patella pellucida. The sequence continues at coordinate 37,649,470 of OU795041.1, read as the reverse complement.
TGTTTGAAAGGAATTTCGTCTGATAGCTGGATCTTATGCTTCAAACTAATACTCCCGATGTCTCTGTCACTGTGTGAAAATATTGGGGACCACTGGTTTAGGAAATCTTTGAACGTATGGAGTTGATCTGGATTCAACGCAGAAGTAGCGAAATCAATCTTGTCCAAGAACGTATCAGTGGTGGTTGATTCTGTAGTAGAGGATACTATGTGGATAAATCTTCCCAGGCGATATTGACAGGTTACAACTTCCTTCCCTTCCTCACCTGGGTACAACTCCAAAATAGTTGGTGTTACCTCTATTTCCGCTGGAATTAGAGAATCAGGAGAATTCTGGAAAATAACTCGCTGTCGGGTACCCAGTTTTAAATCTTGAATCTTTCCAGACAAACACATCGAACGATTACTGTATAGCATAACAGGATCATCTTCGGTCCATTTCACTAATCCCATCTTTCCTTCAAGTTGTTAGTCCTGCATCTGCATGCATGTAAAAGTTAAACACCACATATCAGGAAGATGTAATTGTTGAAGGTAATTATGGCCATGGACTGCTACAGTACGACCATCGCGACTCTTTGATAAAACTCGATTATCGTGTCGTTTTTTGTTGAAAATTTCCACGATAACACCACGGTATTGCCACGATAAATAACTCGGTGTAGCAGTCTCTATCGTGTGCCACGATAGTCGCGGGACATGATAGGCCTCGGTGTTATTTGGTGTGTAAAATTAACGATATTTATCAGTCATAAACAATTGATGCCAAAAAGATATACTGCCACGATATTTGAAATATAACATGCAAAGTTAACGGTTATATTTTTCATAAACAATTGATGACAAAACAATATACCGCCACGATGTTCTAAATGTTGAATATTTTCGTTAATAATACAGGTGTATAGTAAAAACATGCGTGTTCACATATTCTGCACGATATATGCTGTTTCATTTTCATCCGGTCATGTAAAGCTGCAGGTCTAGTACATTTTGAAGGACACGTATGCATAAGACTATACATGTTTAGATATTTAAGCTGAATTGCTCTCGAATCAAAGATAGACTTTTAAATTGCAAACTATAACGGTAGTTAGGTTACCGGTCTTACAAATAGAAATAAGACAAATAGAACTTGCATCGGGAGGCGAAAGCGCTTTCAAATAAGACATAAGCTCGTACTTACCGTAAAAATGAAATGAACGCGACTCCGATGTCAAGAATATTAGTAAATTGTAACAACTATCAAATCCACACACAAATCCAAGCACTCGTTTTATTTTAGAAAAGAATAACATTAACAGTATTTTGATCCAAGACACATTCTACATGAACCCCAAGTCAGTGGTAACTGTCAACTGGTATGTTGTCATTTCCGTGCATATTTGTTTCTATAACAGAAATGTCCCGTGTATCAAAGATCAAAGAATAAAACCGCACGTGGTGTTTTTAGTGCTTAAGACTACATGGCGCCAGAAACAATGCAGTGTTCACCTTACAACAGGTCCATTGATGTATGATTAACTTTATAATACCGTTTAGACCACGATAATTCCACGACAATATTTCCTGTTATTTGGAGTTGTTTAGTTCCATTTCGTGTACGGAAAATAGATTAACGTTAAGTTTCAACATTATTTATGATGCCAAAACCTATCACTCCAATTTGTCTGATGAAATGCGAATTCAATTTATCTAAAAGGGAGTCCGGCGCAATTAAACGATAATACTGACACGATGTTAGCAAACTGACACCATATTTGAATAATTTCTTCAATAATCATTACGTGAAAAGCCACCTTGTATATACTAATCGTGTTACGACAAAGGAAAGGCAATCAATTTGATTGAATATATTGGAATCACAATACTTCGGTCATTATATGACAATTCAAAACAGATATGTACTTGGGATTTGAATAGTTTCGTCAATAATCCTGACGTGAAAAGCCACCTTGTATATACTACTCATGATACGACAAAGGAAAGCAAAGGAAATTAATTTGATTGATATCTTGGAATCACAATACTTCGGTCATTAAATGACAATTCAAAACAGATATGTACTCGGGATTAACTGTTCCGGTGTGATTAACCCGTTTCTGGCGTTTGCCTCGTGTGCTTGTATACATACGTAATTGAACTCAATCAGCGAAAAACACATTTTAACCTTTGTTGAATACCTAGTCTTGTATCCACTGTTCAAATTAATTATTCCGTTAAAATCACACCACCCATTCGGTATTCGCTTCATTCTTTGATGTTTTATAATTTCTATTATTTCTTTACACGTCTTCTGTATTTGAAATAGCAGTATCCTGTATTTATTTTTTTCAACGTTAAAAGCAACAACTTCAAATATTCACGGAGATGTCTACGATATCACATAAAGTGGAAATCGGTTGTCACCGACAAGTAATAATGCGACAGACAGTAATACATAATCAAATCCACAATATCATTACTTCAACATTGGAGACGATATGTCTGCCCAAAGAATGAATGAAATGGGGTTTAACGTCCTACGCTTAAGCACCGTACCTGGGCTAATTGAAGACGGGCATACGCCACAGTGTGCAATGAGGGAAATTTTGCCCGGGCAGCGGCGCTACGGCCTACTCTTATATCGAATTCCAACTGCCAAGGGATCTTTTACGTGCACTCCAATTTGTACACGGGACCTCGGTTTTTCGTCCCATCCGAACGACTAGGCAGCTGTCCTTGTCAGGCCCTCCTTCTGCATCACTGACAAGGGGAAATCACGCCGGAAAATCGAGATGAACTTTCTCGGCCAATGCAGGGATCGAACACTCAACCTCCAGGCTAGCGAACCAGCGCCTTATCCACTTAGCCACCGTGATCCCCAATCTGCCCAAAGAACACTGTATTGAAATAATCGTGCAGACAGACTGATTTACATTTGTCTTCCTTTGGTTCACGGGGAATACCGAGAGTTGAAAGGGTGATTGACAACTTCAGTTCTTTTGAAGCTAATTCCATACAAATTAGCTTGTGTTATGCATTAACAACTCTCGGCATAGTATAAATTTTGTGAGGTGGTAAACGCATCGTTATTGGAAATTTATTTGTGTTTTTACGTTTTCCGTGATCTACAACTTGTGGTTAGATGTGTTTCGATATTCATACACATGGGAATTTCTATTGTAGGGATTTTATTTCGATAAAGGTTAGATACTCCATAAATAGGATGTAACTAAAACCGAATTGTTACGTGTTTTCATATTTAGACATGTCATTGCAGTAGTTGGTAAGAATCGCTGTTTATACATGTATCAGTAAGGGTTTCAAGCACTCTAAATTTCTAAATTGAGCTCAGCTTTGTTGAATTTAATATTAGCAGAATGTAACACTGCTAAGTGAGAAATGAATTTTGGCCTGACATAAAATTACGAATGCATGGGAAAGGGGTTTAAGGAATCATTTGCGGCTCGATAGCGTAACAGTTTTGATTATTCAATAATATGTCAATATTTGTTTGTACTGTAATTATAACTATCAGGTATTGGCATTTTACAAGATAACAATGTGTTGTTACAGGGGCGTCTATTTTCTATCAATCAGTTACTTCTTCTTCTTTTGGTGTTTAACGTCTGCTTAACTTAAGTGATATCACAGACAAGCCAATCAGTTACCTATGATGCCACGTTTAAATTCACATCAATGAACCATGATTGATAGTATGCAAGCAGCTAGACACTTTGGTGCCGAAATTAAAAAGTCGCCGGGATATTTTCGGACTAATACATCTACATGTATTCGACACGTTGACAGTGAATTCTAGAGATGCGTGCTTACATATCATGAGACACGGGCTTTTATTTTATTTGTGATTTAACCAGATGATGTTACTTGAGGTGTGATTTACCGATATCAAACGACCATAGGCATGTTTTAATTAAAACACCGAGTCACACCGTGTTTCCAACACCTAGGCAGTGCTATGGTATCACTCGATATTCACTCGGTGTTCACTCGGTAATTTTCGGAATTCAACGATAAAAAACACGGTAATACCGTGTTTTATCAAAGTAACTTGACGGTTGTACTGTAGTACTTGGTTCAATAATGGTCTCAACACGTTGGTTCCCACTAGAGCTGGAGTAGTTCTATGGAACGTAGTATCAGGAACCACTAGAAATAAACAATCGATGGACTTACACTTGAAACTTGGAATCTTTACAGTCACTGAAATGCATCCTAAGTATGGCAAACTATCTCCTCCTGCACTCTCAATAACAATTAACTGATCAAGGGGAGTTAACACGCAATCCTCTGACTTAAGATTCACATACAGTTGACACAGTTGATCCGGTATCCAACAAAGTCGAACATACCTTTCCATTGATGTCCATAATGGTGATGTTACTGTGTCCAATGATCTTATTGGGACTCACGTCACACATGTCATCTGATTGTCCCGCACCAGTGACACTCTCTAAAAATCCCCATCCCGAAGTGAAGCTCGACATCCGATCCTAACATGACCTGGTTGTCCGCAACGGTAGCATATTACTGTACTTTCGGGATGCTGTGGTGTTCTCGGTGCTGTTTGTGGAGACTTCTTTTTCTGTGCAGCTGGTGTTGAAGAACTAATCGGTGGTGGTAACGCATAGGTAGAATCTTGACGACGATCAGCCTTCATCCCTTTAACATCCTTCTGTAATGACTGAACAGATGCAGTAAGACTTGCAATTAGGGTTCTTAAATCCTCAACTTCGCTATCTGCTGGTGCTTGCATCATTTTTATACGCCCACATAGAAATGTGGTCGTATATTGCCGTCGCCCCCGTCCGTCCGTCCGTCTGTCCGTCCGTCCGTCCATCGTCCACAATTTCTTGTGAACGCTCTAGGGGCTAAAATTAATAACCGATTGACTTTAATTTTATACACAGTGTTTAAGGTCATGAGAGGAAGGCCCCTATTGATTTTCATCGATTTCCGATAATTGCTGTCAGAGTTATGGCCCTTGATCACTTCAAAAAATCTTGTGAACGCACTAGAGGCTAAAGTTAATATCCGATTGACTTTAAATTTATACACAGTGTTTAAGGTCATGAGAGGAAGACCCCTATTGATTTTCAGCGATTTCCGATAATTGCTGTCAAAGTTATGGCCCTTGATCACTTCAAAAAATCTTGTGAACGAACTGGAGGCTAAAGTTAATATCCGATTGACTTTAAATTTATACACAGTGTTTAAGGTCATCAGAGGAAGTCTCCTATTGATTTTTAGCGATATCCGATAATTGCATCCAGAGTTATGGCCCTTGATCACTTTGAAAAATCTTGTGAACGCTCTAGAGGCTAAAGTTAATATCTGATTGAATTAAGATTTATACACAGTGTTTAAGGCCATGAGACAAAGAAGCCTAGGGATTTTCAGCGATATCCGATAATTACTGCCAGAGTTATGGCCCTTGATCACTTTGAAAAATCTTGTGAAAGCTCTAGAGGCTAAAGGTAATATCCGATTGAATTTAAATTTATACACAGTGTTTACGGTCATGAGACGAAGAAGCCTGGGATTATCAGCGATATCCGATAATTACTGCCAGAGTTATGGCCCTTGATCACTTTGAAAAATCTTGTGAACGCTCTAGAGGCTAAAGGTAATACCGGTATTCGATTGACTTCAAATTTATACACAGTGTTTAGGGTCATGAGACGAAGAAGCCTATTGATTTTCAGCGAGTTCCGATAATTGCTGTCAGAGTTATTGCCCTTAAACTCTTCAAAAAATCTTGTGGACGCTTCAGAGGCTTAAGTTAATAACCAATTGACTTTAAATTTATACACAGTGTTGAGGGTCATGAAACAAAGAAGCCTTGGGATTTTCAGCAATTCTCGACAATTACTGTTAGAGTTATGGCCCTTGATCACTTCAAAAAATCTTGTTGATGCTCTAGAGGCTAAAGTTAATATCCGATTGACTTGAAATTTATACACAGTATTGAAGGTCATGAGACGAAGAATCCTATTGATTTTCAGAATATTAAGTGTTTCGTATACTTAACGTTAGCATGGAGGAGATCTTTATCAAAGCCAAACAAATTCGAATGATTTTCTGATAATGACATAATGAGTTGTTACTTGTTGTATGATTCTAGTGTATTATAAATGTTTCATTACTGAAAAAAGTTAAATATGCGACAACTCTTGTTGACTGCCCGGACGATTTAGCTGCTGTGGGCGTATGTTTCGTTGCCTGGCAACCTATCTTCAATTGAGGCTTCGAAATTGACTTGGCTGGTGTTGTGGAGGCTACGATAGTATCGCGCTTGATTCGTCGTACTTTCCTCAAAAGATCTTCAAAATCTGTAAGACGATCATATTTGTGTGCAGATCTATCCACTCCAAAACTTTGCTCGTAACTTGCTCTCAAAAGTATCCGCATCCACTTCATTCTCATCTCTAGCCCTGTCCAACAAATCTTCGATTCTACAGGCCCACTTGGACACTGACTCGTCAGTAAACTGCTTGGCTGAGTAGAACTGAGAAAGGAGACACTGTCCTTGTTCCACTGACCCAAACCTGCTTTCAAGCTTTTCCAGAAGAGTTCTTGTTGTAACCTGGTGGCCAAGACGCATCGCCACTCGAGCAGCTTCTCCTTTCAGTGATTTTATCACAGCCATCTTGATGGAATCGGTGGCGTGTTGTCCATTCTTCATCAAGGTCATCACCTCAAACTTCCATAAATCAAAACTGACATCTCCTTTGGCAGTTGGATCGCCTGAAAAGAATGAAATTCGTGGAGTCTGTGGAACCATATGTAAACTTGCTGATGTTTTCTTTGGTGTTGGAGGAATATCACCAACTGATGCGCCTACTCGTTCTTGATGTTGAACAGGTTCTTCCTCCTTAACCTTCCCAGTTGATTTTAGGTACCCATACATCCAATCAATCAGCTGTTCCAGTGTATCGGCCTTTGGTTTAGCACCCATGCTTGCAAATGCATCCAACAAACTAGCCTTTTCTTCTTCTGAAATGGTAACATCGGCCTCACCATCACCTACTCCAGCCATCTTTGTTGATTAACACAAAAATAACGCAAACACAAAAATAACGCGAACACAAAAATGCTATACACAGTAAAATATCGCGAAATACAACGGGTTAAGCACTGTAAACGATCGCGAAATACAACACACTAAATACAGTGAAACATAGCGAAATACAATAGAATGTCGCAAAATACAGATAAATGTCGAAAATAAACAACACCAATCTCGAGAAAATATCGCAAAATACAATAAAACATATATCGCGAAATACTGAGAAATTCCGCGAAACACTATTAAACACAATTCACTGATCTTCAAAAACGCTGAAAACCAATACTGGATTTTCACAAGTTGTTAAACGATCAAGTCAAACAAAATACAAATTAAATCCAACTTTGAAACAAACTTTCAAAGTAATAAACTGCAAAACTACAAATAAGTTTTACAAAATACACACCATCAATAAAACTCACTAAATAAAATTAAATAAATAAGTGCAGGCTGGTTAGTTAGTGGTTAAGTGATGTGAAATAAGGAGAAATAAAGAAGGAAATAGAGTATGAAACGAAATATAACGAAGATGGAAATAGAGTATGAAATGAAATATGACGAAATATAAACCAAGTATAGATCATGTACCGCCAAATACAAATAAAAATAAACTATAAACCATCAAACTCCAAACTTCAAAATACAAACACAACTTATCGACAATATATGAAATCGAATAAGGACTAAGTCAAATGTAACAACACCATTGACTTTCCAAAATCAAAACCACAATATCAATACACTTCAAAGTCAAATTATTCAAATCTGAAAATAAACAAAATCTAAAACTTCAACTTCACAAATCCCCAATTCTGAAAAGTCACAAAGTCTAACTTGACAAAATCAGAATCTGGATAAACACCCAAATCCCAAACACAAAACCAAAATATCTAATTCTGAAAATGAAAATTGAATGTAATGTATATATATTGTGTAATGCACGAATGTTATGTAACAGGACAGGGTGGATTCGATTTGCACTTGAGCGGCGGGAATAACCGCTCTTTTGCAAACCGGAAGTCCAGGTTCGTATACAGGATGTCAGGTTTATCACGTGAATTAAAGTAGAAGAAAACACATTTATAGAGTTCAAATAGTTTTATTTCATTAATTACAAAGTAAATCTCTCGAGACGCGCGTTGGTTATCTTGGTCTTTTCACCACTCCAATGGTTTACCAGCTGAAAGAAAAGGGAGCCTGCGCAAAGCCCACTAGCTACGTCCCTACTACAAGAAACCATACGTCTACAAACTTTATATTTACTATGTAAGAACGACTAACTAAATTAACTTAACAATGGGCGCCCATCCTAGTCTGAACTGATAATATTCATCCTAGAAGGCGTCTCAAATCTTTCACTCAACAGAAGTCTCGAATAATTAATCTTACTCGAACAGAAGTCTCGAATAATTAGTCACTCGCAACTCCACAATAACTATAAACTCTATCTGCCTCGGCTCGAACTAATAATATTCGTACCCAGGAAGCTCACAAATCTTACATCTCCCACACGGAAGACATAAAATAACTAGAAACGGGAACTTTCAACTATCACTCTACAATAAACTCAATATGTCTGCCTATTGCCCGAACTTACAGCATTCGGACAGAGGGAAACATTAACTCCTATATCACCCACGGAAACCCATTAAATAACTAACTAAAACGATTTACTCTACCATAAATGCAATATGTCTGCCTTTTGCCCGAACTTACAGCATTCGCACAAAGGAAAACATCGACTCATATATCACCCACGGAAACCCATAAATAACTAACTAAAAACTATGACTACTATTACAATACTAAACTCTATTCCGAAGAACCAGCTTGCCCCGAGCGAAAGGAGTGATCCTTCCAGCGGAACCTACTAGTCACCGAAAACAGAGCCCTACCTCCTTTAAAGTTGGAAACGCTACTAAACTAAACTCTATTCCGAAGAACCAGCTTGCCCCGAGCGAAAGGAGTGGTCCTTCCAGCGGAACTTACTAGGCACCGAAAACAGAGTACTACCCCCTTTAAAGTTCAAACCGCTACTAAACTAAACTCTACTCCGAATAACCAGCTTGCCCCGAGCGAAAGGAGTGGTCCTTCCAGCGGAACTTACTAATCACCAGAAACAGAGTCCTACCCCCTTTAAAGTTCAAAACGCTACTAAACTAAACTCTACTCCGGATAACCAGCTTGCCCCGAGCGAAAGGAGTGATCCTTCCAGCGGAACTTACTAGTCACCGAAACAGAGTCATACCCTGGGAATGCTTACCGCAGAATGAGATATATATCGATATCTCAGCTGAGGTCCGCAGCCCCCTACCGTTTCAGGAACGTTTACCTCGAGCGAAGTAAATGATTACTCCAGCGAGATGCTCGTCCCCCTACCGTTTCAACAAAGACTGATTTAGCCGGCCTTATATACCCTATATGTCCCGCATTGCGGCAAGCACGTGCATGAACCTTGACCCGGCCTGCAAATCCCAATTTGAGAACTCGCTATCCATTGGCTGGTTGTGACCGTCGCTAACCAATCAGAAGCACTGACCTTACACAGCCCATAAGCCATTCGACAACATGGCGGGTTTTCTCTAGAATTCCGAGTTTGATGCAACAGTAAATAATATACGTCATTTCTATTCAATTGGCGAAAATAATTTAAGTCATAGCTATTTCAAATGATCTATAAAAACGAAACCCCCACATTTATAATGTTAATGTACTATGTTTTTGCTTTGCTTTATGTAATGTCAAACTTTGTTTTTACTCACAAGACATTGTAAATGTAAACAAGAAATGTATGTAGGTTAACAGGAAGTAACATTTTGGGTCAACAGGAAATTACTATTTATGTAAACAGGAAGAAGCAATAACCATACACAAATATGGCCGACAGGAAACACAAATTGTAAACATACAAAATGGATGAAGTTTCTTTGCTCCAAAGTTTAAATATGCACTAATTATGAAAATTTAGGGACTAATGCTGTAAATAATACTAATAGGGCTAGGACAAAATATTTATGTCTATTGAAAAGAACTACTCTTAATTACAAGTACCTTCTACTAAATAAGTACCAATAATTACTTAAGTTTCAATAAATAACCACTTTTATGTATATAAAATACCAATTAAAGGGAGATAATCTATGAAATAATTTTAAATTATAGACCTACCAATATTATTACACATATCAAAACAGAAATAAATCTTAATTAAATAATCTTAGTTATGTAATTATTAAGTAATAAATTAATTAACAGACCTTATGGAAAATCCTTATAAATCCAAATGAAACACAAATCACCAAAATATACTAAATAAAGTTAATGTCACTGCACCGGTATACTGCTATTGCTGTTGATCCCGCACGCGTGTGAGCTCACTGAATTTTATCTTCTATAGTAGTCTAGACTCTTCAAAATCACCATTAAACTGATCACCATTATAACATTAATCTTTATACCATTATCGGGCTCCAAATGTTACGGGGGGGTCAATTCTCTAGTTGTAAAAGACCACACCAAGGGTTCGTTTTAACGGTTTATTCATATATAACAAAAACCCTGAAATACATAATAAATAAGTCTAAATATACATAATAATACATATGTTGAATTGATAAAATCTATATCTATACACAATTACAAATTAATAATAGCATCATAACTTTAGTAGTAGAAATATACATACTAGATACATGCTAAATAGGCCTATCTATAAATCTATCTTACTTAATCATTTAAATACGATCTTAAATTCTGCCTATATAATCGACTCCATCCTGCTAACTTGTATGACGGCTACAAGTTAAAGTATATATATATGTAATAATACCAATCTAAATAATCTAAATAACTAAACACTTAATAAGTAGCTTACCCTAGAGAGGGGTTTTGCTGGCTAGCCAGACTATCAAAGGTGAAGTACCTTTGAAGTATCTGTAATAAAATATATAAATGTGTGAATATGCAATAGATGTTTAAAAAGTATATTTGAATGAAAGTGATGTAGTGTATAATATACTAACTAAACCATTACTATAAACCATTACTAAAAATCCAATATGTCTGACACTATATGTCCAACATGACCAAGACTTTGAAACTATGATAAAACTACATACTTGGCAATCACTGGAACTCTTTAATCTGACTTCTATATAAACTATTTTACAAATGTAATATCTGAAACTATTGTCTGAACTATGATAAATGATAAACGGATTTCTTCGATTATAAACAAACTATTCAACTTTGGTTATCATAAACTGACCTGTGTGTTTGAAATCAACTCCGGTTAAATAAAATCCATCCACAGTTAAATACCACAACTAATTAACTAGGTTCTCTCTTGAAAAATTGAGCTCGAGCTAACTTGACATCTAAAAATGGTGGGGAAACCCAAGGTGAAGGCTGTTACGTCACCGAACACAATTTGGCGAGCTATTCGGCTAGCAAGCTATTCGACCAATCCAGCTGGCAACCTATTCATGGTTCAGACCTGTCAATCACCGTAAAGAGATTGACCAATCAGAGAGCCAGATTATATTGGCACAATCATATTTAAGGGATGCGCTCTCATCCTAAACATAGCCAATTTTTCAAATTTAGAATATTAAAAAAATGACAATGTTTAGGATGAGAGCGCATCCCTTTAATATGATTGTGACAACTTTTACTAATAATTTTTGGAAAGCTTATTTAATCACCTTTTTGAATATATATAGCCGGGTGCTCTGAATTTTGTACGATGGTCCGAATTTTGACTCGGAACATTACCGTTCTTTACAATTAGAATATTGAAAAATTGGCTTATTTAATTACCTTTCAGATTATATATAGCTGGATGCTCAGAATTTTGTTCGATGACCCGAATTTTGACTCGAAATATTACCGTATTTTCACTTTAAAATAACAATATTCTACTTTCGTTTGATAAGACGTTACGATTGATTTTATTGGTTGATAAAAATAGATGAGTTTGTGCGATCTTTGAATTTATTCTGAATAGGTTACCAACGAATTCATGCATTTAACTGTGCAATGAATTTTATTTAACCGGAGTTGATTTCAAACACACAGGTTAGTTTATGATAACCAATATTGAATAGTTTGTTCATAATCGAAGAAATCCGTTAATTATTTATCATAGTTCAGACAATAGCTAATTAATATAAACTATGCAGGAATAGATTGCAACATGGAGAACTGAAAATAGTCAACCTGTTGCCTCAAACTCTATTACCTAAGTGACCAAACATTCCCCTGGATTCCAAATCACCTGACCACAATATACTCAGGGTCAAAGGTTAAAACCAAGACAAGATACCAACAGTGAGAAGGAACTCACTCTAACTTAAGACAGTGAATAGAAAGTGGATAGAAAAAACAGGATAGCTAAAGTTAGCGCAGTGGAACATATTATCTAACATTTAAAACTTAGTATTGGTGACTTTAAAAAATATTCCCCAATAAAATCACTCTCCCACAATATGATATGTTTTCTCTTCATTACAATATTGTTACTCCCATTACAGTATTATTTAGTTTTGGCAATACATGTATCTATTTTAGTGAGAAAACTAAATACTTGTAGATATGGTTCAGGTAAAAATTTGTTAGACCTTTAGCCTCAAATCCTATCTGAAAATAAGGTTGTAACTCATATAGGTCCTTGTCTGTTGTTAAATCCTGTTACGCTCTAGGGACTAAAGTTAATAACCAATTGACTTTAAATTTATACACAGTGTTTAAGGTCATGAAACGGAAAAGTCTATTGATTTCCAGCAATTTCTGATAATTACTGTCCGAGTTATGGCCCTTGATCACTTCAAAAAATCTTGTAGACGCTCTAGAGGCCAAAGTTGATATCTGATTGGCTTTAAATTTATACACAGTGTTTAAGGTCATGTGACGAAGAAGCCTATTGATTTTCAGCAATTTCCGATAATTACTGTCAGAGTTATGTCCCTTGATCACTTCAAAAAATCTTGTGGATGCTCTAACAGGCCAAAGTTAATATCCAATTGACTTTCAATTTATACACAGTGTTGAAGGTCATGAGACGAAGAAGCCTATTGATTTTCAGCAATTTCCGATAATTACTTTTAGAGTTATCACTAGAGGCCAAAGTTAATATCCGATTGACTTTAAATTTGTACACATTGTTTAAGGTCATGAGACGAAGAAGCCTATTGATTTTCAGCAATTTCCGATAATTACTGTCAGAGTTATGGCCCTTGAACACTAAAGGCTAAAGTTAATATCCGATTCACGAACAAGTATATTGAGTTTCAATGAATTTTGATAACTTGAATAGCATGGAGGAGAACTCTTGTTGACTGCTCAAACGATTTAGCTGCTGTGGGCGTATTTTTCGTTGCCTGGCAACCTATCTTTGATCTAGACCAAGCACATTGGTGTATTCGTGATAACGCTGTTATCACTTTTGTCCCCCGCCTTACGAAGAAAGCAGGGGACTATTAAAATGGGTTCGTCCGCCTGTCTGTCTGTCTTTCCCTCCGTCCGTCTGTCTGTCACACTTTTTAGGACACAATAACTCTTGTCCTAATTGAGCTAGAATGTTCAAACATGGTGTAGGTGTTTTTTGGCATCAATTGTTTATGACTGATAAATATTGTTAATTTTACATACCAAAAAACACTGAGGCCTATCGTGTCCCGCGACTATCGTGGCACACGATAGAGACTGCTACACCGAGTTATTTATCGTGGCAATACAGTGGCGTTATCGTGGAAATTTTCAACAAAAAACGACACGATAATCGAGTTTTATCAAAGAGTCGCGACGGTCGTACTGTATATCTCAGGCCCGTATTTAGCGGGGGGGGGGGGGGGGGGGGGGGCAAGGGGGGCAGCTGCCCCTCCTGGGAAAAATCGGCGCCCCACCTCGAAAAAGCGGGCGCCCCTAATGGCCGCCTTTGGCGCCCTTTCCATTGAACACAATACGAGGCCATCGATTTATGTGCCCATATCAGTATGGGCGCCCCATAAAGCCGAGTTACAGGGTGCCCAACCAATGGGAGCATCATCAATCATGTCGATATATATGAGGCGCCTCTCAAATGGTGGGGCGCCTCACAATGAGTCACACGATGAACATCACAACTTGATGGGCATCAAAACGGTGTGTTCTGTGTGCACCTTATCCAAGAGGACCTTCCATAATGACATGATTGGTGGGGTGCCTTATTATGACAATATATGATTGTTTGGCGGCACATAATGCATAATGCCTTTATCCATTGCGAGAAAAATGTAATGGGCACCCTTTCTATTGGAAGCAATACGAAGCCAGCGACTAACGAGTCCATATTCAGTATGGGCGCCCTTTAAAGCCGAGTAACTTTGCTTAGGCGCCTACTACAAGATTGATGGGACCCCTAACCAATGTCACTTCTATTCATGTCGTTATATATGAAGCGCCCCACCACCTAAATGATGAGGCGCCTCATAATGAATCACACGATTAACACCTAACTTGAGGGGGCGTCTAAAACTGTGAGGTGTGGTGTTACTTATCCCGGAGGGGCGCCAATAATGATATGATTGGTCGGGCGCATTATAATGACAATGTATTTTTGTCGGTTCGCACATGTCGAGCGAGAATGGTTGGACGCTCGCGAATTGGTCAATGGGGCGCCAAATACAGCATGATTGGGCGCCCCTTGAAGGGCTTGTGTTATATGCGCCCGTTATACAGCGCACCTCATGGGGAAACAATTCATTTTATCTTGTGTTTATAGACCTAAATGATGAGGCGCCTCATAATGAATCACACGATTAACAACTTATAGCTTGAGGGGGCGTCTAAAACTGCAAGGTGTGGTGTTACTTATCCTGGAGGGGCGCCAATAATGACATGATTGGTGGGGCGCATTATAATGACAATGTATGTTTGTCGGTTCGCACATAATAAATAATGTCGAGCGAGAATGGTTGGGCGCTCATGGCTTGGTCAATAGGGCGCCCAATACAGCATGATTGGGCGCCCCTTGAAGATCTTGTGTTATATGCGCCCGTAATACAGCGCACCTCATGGGGAAACAATTCATTTTATCTTGTGTTTATAGACTTGAAGTCGCTTCGTATTGCTCAGCTAGTATCATAGGTCAGCAGGGGCTGTTTATGGTCTTCCACTCGAATTATTAGCTAATCTCACCAGTTATTAATATTTCACTGGCATCCTTCGTATATTAGTGAATTCATTACAAAAATTATTCCAGATATTGAACTCGTTCAAGGTACGCACCGTACTTGTTGCCGTTTATAGCGCATTAGACAATAGATCTGGCAGGGTTGCGCTAGATCTTTTTCAAAGGTATCAGATACTGCCGCAAACCTAGGTGCATTGTTTCAAGTATAGATTCAGTGCGCCCCCTTTTCCGGATTTGAAGCGTACCTTTCGTATTAGTATTTCAGATATTATAAAACTTACTTTAGACTAGAACCCAAGGAGTCCTTACCTGTTTTCCGCAGTATTTTAGGGAATTTTTAGAATTCGCGTTTATTTTTCTGCCCAGAATCTGTCGTTAAGTCTAAAGTAGCAGGAATTAAACTTTTTATTACTGTCAGGTATATAACGGTTCCCGATACATACAGCATCGATATTGTATAACGTGCGATACTAAACAGTGTGAAGACATGCCCCCGAAAAAGAAGTCGGGCAGTGTGGCGTCAGATATCTACAATGACAGAAACGTGACTAAACGACCACACACCGACGCCCGAAGAAATCCACTATAAGATAGCCAACTGGAGATTGTAGGAAATGTTCAGGTTAAATTCCCGATGGTGATGAGATTGATTCAAGCCCGCGCCAGGAGTGATAATCTTCAAAATTCAAACAAGTCACACTCTAACCATATTCAAAACTTTTCGTTTTTATACGCCCACAATTGCTTGTGGACGCTCTAGAGGCCAAAGTTAATATTCGATTGACTTTAAATTTATACACAGTGTTTAAGGTCATGAGACGAAGAAGCCTATTGATTTTCAGCGATTTCCAATAATAACTGTCAGAGTTATGGCCCTTGTTCTCATTAATTAATATAGGTACGCTGAAGTCGTATTCCTTCCTTCAAATTTTTATAATGTTCATAATACGCCAATTTAAATTTCTGACATTTTCATAGTTCCTCAGATGAAAACCATATTTTCTAAACTTTTCGGGCATCTGGGGGGGGGGGGCTGGACCCTTCTCCGTGGACCGTCAACTGTAGGTACACCGGCGCCCCCATCAGCCCTTGCCCCCCTAACATTTTTGGGCTAGATACAGGCCTTGTGGACGCTCTAGAGGCCAAAGTTAATATCCGATTGACTTTAAATTTATACAAAGTGTTTAAGGTCATGAGACGAAGAAGCCTATTGATTTTCAGCGATTTCCGATAATAACTGTCAGAGTTATGGCCCTTGATCACTTTAAAAAATCTTGTGGAGGCTCTAGAGGCTAAAGTTAATAACCGATTGACTTTAAATTTTTACGCAGTGTTTAAGGTCATGAGACGAAGAAGCCTATTGATTTTTATCGATTTCCGATAATAACTGTCAGAGTGATGGCCCTTGATCACTTCAAAAAATCTTGTGGACGCTCTAGAGGCTAAAGTTAATAACTGATTGACTTTAAATTTATACACAGTGTTTAAGGTCATAAAATAAAGAAGCCTTTTGATTTTCAGCATTTTCGATAATTACTGTCGGAGTTGTGGCCCTTTATCACTTAAAAAAATCTTGTGGACGCTCTAGAGGCCAAAGTTAATACCCGATTGACTTTAAATTTTCACACAATGTTTAAGGTCATGAGACGAAGAATCCTATTGATTTTCATCGATTTTCGATAATAACTGTCAGAGTTATGGCCCTTGATCACTTCAAAAAATCCTGTGGACGCTCTAGAGGCTAAAGTTAATAACTCATTGACTTTAAATTTATACACAGTGTTTAAGGTCATAAAATGAAGAAGCCTATTGATTTTCAGCAATTTCTGATAATAACTGTCAGATTTATGGCCCTTGATCACTTAAAAAAATCTTGTGGACGCTCTAGAGGCTAAAGTTAATAACCGATTGACTTTAAATTTATACACAGTGTTTGAGGTCATGAGACGAAGAAGCCTATTGATTTTCAGCAATTTCCAATAATTACTGTCAGAGTTATGGCCCTTGATCACTTCAAAAATTCTTGTGGATGCTCTATAGGCCAAAGTTAATATCCGATTGACTTTAAATTTATACACAGTGTTTAAAGTCATGAGATGAAGAGGCCTATTGATTTTCAGCGTTTCCGATAATTACTGACTGAGTTATGGCCCTTGATCACTTTCAAAATTTTGTGGACGCTCTAGAAACTAAAGTTAATATCCGATTGACCTTGAATTTATACACAGTGTTGAAGGTCATGAGACGAACAAGTATATTGAGTTTCAATGAATTTAGATAACTTGAACAGCATGGAGGAGAACTTTATCAAAGCCAAACAAATTCCAATGATTTTCTGATAATTACATAATGAGTTGTTACTTTTAATCAGATTTTAGTGTATTATATGTTTCATTACCGAAAAAAGTAAAATATGCGACAACTCTTGTTGACTGCCCGGACGAAATAGCTGCTGTGGGCGTATGTTTCGTTGCCTGGCAACCTATGTTTTCGAATTTTTAATTCGATCATGCTTTCCTTTTAATATGTGACTAATCTCATCGCGGCACATCCAACCAGTATAAATTTTTTAAAAAAATACCCCCCTAATGATGCCTCGGCAGTATCAAAACATCAAAACTTATGTTTTCGAATTTTTAATTCGATCATGCTCTCCTTTTAATATGTGACTAATCTCATCGCGGCACATCCAACCAGTATAAATTTTTAAAAAAAATACCCCCCCAATGATGCCTCGGCAGTATCAAAACATCAAAACTTTGTTAGTCTTAGAAATTTAGTCCGCCATTTTGAAAAAAAATCAAACCAAATCCGCATCGGTGCAGAAGACTCATACCCATCGCATGAGACTAACAAAATGACTTAATCTTGTCGTTTGCAATTCCAAAATACTAAAAAAACTTTTTTAGTCTCAAAATCGGCGAAAAAAGCCGTAAAATCGGTTTTTTTTGGCCAAACCTTGTTTTTATTATCGGAATCAGATGGGACCCGTACTCAAAATTCGGGCTAGTAAATGGGCACATCGTGCCAAAAAACCAGGTTAATCGAAGAATTTGTGGCGCTGCTAGGGCAAAACAGCCCTTTTTTTCCCTTATGGAGTGCGGGAAAATCGAGATGAACTTTCTCGGCCAATACAAGGATCGAACACCCGACCTCTAGGCTATGGCCCATTGTATCATATATAATACACTAAATGTCGACATTGATTTTCAGAAAAAAATATTGTTTATTTTTAAACTTGAATTAGACTAGTAAAACAAATATTTTCTGGCAAACTACACTTCATGGGCCAGTTTCGCCCACTTCCGGTCCTCTGGCGGCCATTTTAACGCGACGCAGCGACTGGACGGGGTGGATATACCCTTTCAATACCAAGCCTCAAGACCCGCCGGGCACCTTGAACCGGGCACCCTTCAGGGCGTTTACAGGTTGGGGTGCAGGTACGTCGGTGAAAAATGTTTTTAAGTCCGGTGAGTCTCACATGTAAACGACTATGCAGTTATCAAGGTTGAAATTTTATGACACCTAGGCACCAACAAGAGCAGAGTGGGGCCAGAGTTTTGTACCGCTGGAGCTATTGATTCCAGCTGTGCGCATGCACTAGTTTTAAATATCGTGCCGCGTGCATGGCATTCGGGTGAGAGCTGCCAACTTTTAATGCAATGGAGAGAATTGTCAAGGATATTATTCCCAGCCAACACATTTTGATTCGAACCCAAAGGGGCCGAGCTATAAGGCAGCAAACATGGCCCTTCGTTTTGAGAATCCATGTAAGACACCCTGTCACGTGACCGTGGTTAGGGTCAAGGGGACCAACTTTTTATACGATGGAGGGAAGTGTCAAAGCTATGATACCAACCAAAACATCTGGATTCGAACCCATAGCGGCCGAGATATATGGCCTCAAACGCAGCACACAAAAAAGTGACTTGTTAGTCTAAAAAACAATCGGAAAATAGGCAAAAAATAGAAATGTGATCGTAAATAGGCAAAAAATTGAAATGTGGTCGTATATTGCCGTCTGTCCGTCCGTCCGTCTGTTCGTCGGTCCGTCTGTCGGTCCAGCGTCCACAATTGCTTGTTGACGCTCTAGAGGCCAAAGTTAATACCTGATTGACTTTAAATTTTTACGCAGTGTTTAAGGTCATGAGACGAAGAAGCCCATTGATTTTTATCGATTTCCGATAATAACTGTCAGAGTTATGGTCCTTGATCACTTCAAAAAACCTTGTGGACGCTCTAGAGGCTAAAGTTAATAACTGATTGACTTTAAATTTATACACAGTGTTTAAGGTCATAAAATGAAGAAGCCTATTGATTTTCAGCAATTTTCGATAATTACTGTCAGAGTTGTGGCCCTTGATCAATTAAAAAAATCTTGTGGACGCTCTAGAGGCCAAAGTTAAAACCTGATTGACTTTAAATTTATACACAGTGTTTGAGGTCATGAGACGAATAAGCCTATTGATTTTCAGCAATTTCCAATAATTACTGTCAGAGTTATGGCCCTTGATCACTTCAAAAATTCTTGTGGATGCTCTATAGGCCAAAGTTAATATCCGATTGACTTTAAATTTATACACAGTGTTTAAAGTCATGAGATGAAGAGGCCTATTGATTTTCAGCGTTTCCGATAATTACTGACTTAATTATGGCCCTTGATCACTTTCAAAATTTTGTGGACGCTCTAGAGGCTAAAGTTAATATCCGATTGACTTTAAATTTATACACAGTGTTGAAGGTCATGAGACGAACAAGTATATTGAGTTTCAATGAATTTAGATAACTTGAACAGCATGGAGGAGAACTTTATCAAAGCCAAACAAATTCCAATGATTTTCTGATAATTACATAATGAGTTGTTACTTTTAATCAGATTTTAGTGTATTATATGTTTCATTACCGAAAAAAGTAAAATATGCGACAACTCTTGTTGACTGCCCGGACGAAATAGCTGCTGTGGGCGTATGTTTCGTTGCCTGGCAACCTATGTTTTCGAATTTTTAATTCGATCATGCTCTCCTTTTAATATGTTACTAATCTCATCGCGGCACATCCAACCAGTATAAATTTTTTAAAAAATACCACCCCCCCCCCCCAATGATGCCTCGGCAGTATCAAAACATCAAAACTTTGTTAGTCTTAGAAATTTAGTCTGCCATTTTGAAAAAAATCAAACCAAATCCGCATTGGTGCAGAAGACTCATACCCATCGCATGAGACTAACAAAATGACTTTATCTTGTCGTTTGCAATTTCAAAATTCTAAAAAACTTTTTTAGTCTCAAAATCGGCAAAAAAAGCCGTAAAATCTTTTTTTTTGGCCAAACCTTGTTTTTATTATCGGAATCAGATGGGACCCGTACTCAAAATTCTGGCTAGTAAATGGGCACATTGTGCCAAAAAACCAGGTTAATCGAAGAATTTGTTGCGCTGCTAGGGCAAAAAAGCCCTTTTTTTCCCTTATGGAGTGCGGGAAAATCGAGATGAACTTTCTCGGCCAATACAGGGATCGAACACCCGACCTCTAGGCTATGGCCCATTGTATCATATATAATACACTAAATGTCGACATTGATTTTCAGAAAAAAATATTGTTTATTTTTAAACTTGAATTAGACTAGTAAAACAAATATTTTCTGGCAATAGAAAGTGTAGAGTTGGTCGCAGGGTTCTTGAAGTTGTACAGCACCCGGTGACCGATTTTTATTTAACTGGGGAATAAGTGATATTTCATATTATAGCAGTAAATAATTTAAATATTTCATAGGGATTTTAATACTATGTATATCATGTATGTCTCAAGGTCATAAAACGTCCGGTCATAGTATCATCCATCGAGGTTTTGCGACCGGTATAGATTTGCACTGCCCAGGCAACGTTCCAGTGGTCCGTTTGCCGCCAAATTTGCAAAGATTGTACCTTAAGATTCTAGCTATCGCATATAAAAAATGGAAATGAGTGAGATTCCGGGAACTATGAAAATAAATTATAAACCCACCCCCACCCATCAAACTTTTTTGACCCCTGCCTTTCGAAGAAAGCAGGGGACTATTAAAATCCGTCCGTCCGTCCGTCCGTCCGTCCGTCCGTCCGTCCGTCCGTCCGTCCGTCCGTCTGTCTGTCCGTCTGTCACACTTTTTGGGACACAATAACTCTCTTTCTAATTGAGCTAGAATATTCAAACTTGGTGTAGGTGTTTATTAGGTCATTACCTTGATGGAGTTCGAAGATAAGCATTTTCCGCTTAGGGTAAACAGAGATAAGCAATTTGATTGGTTGATGTTTTGGGACACGATAAGGTAAGTTGTAATTAAGTGAGAGTGATGAAACTTGGTATATAGTTTTATTTCATCAATACCTTGACTAAGTTCGATAATGAGCATTTTCTGCTCAGGGTAAGCAGAGCGATAAGCAATTTGATTGGCTGAGACTTTGAAACATAATAACTCTCCTTCTAATTGAGCTAGGATATTTAAACTTGGTGTAGGTGTTTATTAGGTCAATACCATGATGAAACTCGAAGATGAGCATTTACCGCTTAGGGTAAGCAGAGATAAGCAATTTGATTGGTTGATGCTTTGGGACGCGATAACTTGATTTGTAATAAAGTTAGAGTGATGAAACTTGGTATATAGTTTCATTTCATCAATACCTTGACTAAGTTCGATAATGCGTATTTTCTGCTCAGGATAAGCAGAGCGATAAGCAATACGATTGGCCGAGACTTTGGAACATAATAACTCTCCTTCAAATTGAGCAAGGATATTCAAACTTGATGTAGGTGTTTATTAGGTCAATACCTTGATGGAGTTCGAAGATGGGCATTTTCTGCTTAGGGTAAGCAGAGATAAGCAATTTGATTGGTTGATGCTTTGGGACGCGATAACTTGATTTGTAATAAAGTTAGAGTGATGAAACTTGGTATATAGTTTCATTTCATCAATACCTTGACTAAGTTCAATAATGCGTATTTTCTGCTCAGGGTAAGCAGAGCGATAAGCAATATGATTGGCCGAGACTTTGGAACATAATAACTCTCCTTCAAATTGAGCAAGGATATTCAAACTTGATGTAGGTGTTTATTAGGTCAATACCTTGATGGAGTTCGAAGATGGGCATTTTCTGCTTAGGGTAAGCAGAGATAAGCAATTTGATTGGTTGATGCTTTGGGACGCAATAACTTTAGTTGTAATTAAGTGAGAGTGATGAAACTTGGTATATAGTTTTATTTCATCGATACCTTGACTAAGTTCAATAATGAACATTTTCTGTTGAGGGTAAGCAGAGCGATAAGCAACTGATAGGTCTAGACTTTGAAACACAAAAATTCTCCTTCTAATTAAGGTAGAATGTTCAAACTAGGTGTAGGCGTACATTAGGTGAATGCCTTGATGGAGTTAGATGATGAACAATGTCTGATTCTATCTGGTAGAGAGTGTTGAAACTTAGTGTATAGTTTGATTGCTCAATACTTTTGAAAAAAATAAATGTGCGATTAATTAATATGTGTCATCTATTTATTTTGGGATTTCGGCGGTGGACATCAGCCTCACTGTTGGCTTGTTTTGCTTGAAAAGTTGCCGTATTTTATCGATTTATTTTTGTTCTTGATATCTGAATATTCTCCCCTTTTAATATGTGATAAATATCATCGCGGCACAGCCAACCGCTAGAAATTCCAGAGATTTACCCTTTGAATACCAAGCCTCGAGACCCGCCCGGGCACCCTTAAATATCTTTCCGCGTGCATGGCATTCGGGTGAGATCTACCAACTTTTAATACAATGGAGAGAATTGTCAAGGCTATTTGTCCCACCCAACACATTTTGATTCGAACCCATAGGGGCCGAGCTATAAGGCAGCAAACAACGCCCTTCGTTTTGGGAAGCCTTGTTTGACACCCTGTCACGTGACCGTGGTTAGGGTCAGGGGTCCAAACTTTTTATACGACGGACGGAAGTGTCCAAGCTATCGATCCCGATCAAAACATATGGATTCAAACCCATAGCCGGCGAGATATGGGGCCTCAAACGTAGCGCACGAAAAAGTGACTTGTTAGTCTAAAAACATTCGAAAAATAGGCAAAAAATAGGCCTAATTGCGCGAGCGTGTTTTAGCAGGCTTTACGTTTGTCAGAATTTCTTGAAATTTTCAGAGATTGTGCCTTGGGATGTTAGCTAGCACATATAAAAAATTCAAGTGATTTCTAATACGGGAACATGGCCTAAAAAATTCGAACCAAAGCCGACCCAGCAACTTTTTTTTATTGTGAAACATGGCCATATTTGTTCGAATTTTTAATTCAATCATGTTCTCCTTTTGATATGTTACTAACCTCATCGCGGCGCATCCGACCAGTATAAATTTTAAAAAAATACCCCCTAATGATGCCTCGGCAGTCTCAGAACATCAAAACTTTGACAGTCTCAAAAATATAGTCCACCATTTTGAAAAAAATCAAACCCAATCCTCATCCGTGCAGAAAACTTATACCCATCACATGAGACTAACAAAATGACTGTATCTTGTCGTTTGCAATTTCAAAATTCTAAAAAACTTTTTTAGTCTCAAAATCGGCGAAAAAAGCCGTAAAATCGTATTTTGGGCCATAACTTTTGTTTTTTTTCATCAACAACTCAATTCTTCTTGGTATAATATTATATTCTGTAACAATACTTAACAATGATAATATATTACAATAATGATACACAGGCTAGGTAATCTAATAAGGAACAGCATCTAAGAAATAACTTATCAGAGACCTGCCCTACAGTATGTCCTGTTACCTGCCTGTGGTCCACTAGCTCCTATCTACAATGCTCCTCTAATATACTTGAGGTTACTTAGTAACAATAAACAATAATGAATAATCATATACATTTAAGATTAAATATTTTATAGTTGTTAAGGGTCGTATTTAGGTGACATCCATTCATTTGCTGAGGTGACTACATGGGCCTTGTTTAGGTTCTGTCTACAGATGGATTATCTCATTACTACTATTATCTATAATCTTTGTCATAGCTGACCATTGATAATTTACTATAGATAATCCATCGTGTGAGTTGTGGTATAAGTCTATCCTTTTATTGGGTATGAATGGATGTATTAAATACTACCTGGTCATAGTAACAACAAACTCGACAAGTGATTTCGTAAAATCTGGTTTATTTATCGCCAAAGTCTGGCCCCCCCCCCCAAAAAAAAATTTTAAAAAATTGTCGACCTACCTACCCATACCTTATTACCATGAGTCGGGTTTGGGCGGGAGTACTTGCGCTGCAGGGGTAAATACATAACCCTGCATGTTTGGATAGGCTACTCCCCCACCTTGTCACTGAGATCGCAGAGAAAGAGAGTCGAACCCTCGACTCGATTGATGGCAGATTGATAGATAACACCTATCAGCCACCTGACCACTGTCCCCAATACACCTTTTACGACACGCCGAGGAGGGGAGATGGACCTATTCCACAAATAATAAAGAATTACCTCCGTCTTTAGTTTCTGCTAAAATCAGCTTATCAGAGACAGTCTTTTTTTGACACCTGTAGAACAGAGGTACTTTCTTGCAGATAATGCAAACAGGAGGCAAGACATGCCCTCGCAGGTTGACAGCTTTGGTGGTTGAAGATTTAGTTGCGGCTGATCGCAAACCTTGTGACCTAGATGTGGATTGACTCTTATCACTCGTTTGCTTATTATTACCAGGCTGTAATGCAACTCTTTTAGTAGCTCGATCAATCTTTGTTCTGTCTGTGAATCTTGAATAACACTTGGAATGATAGCCATAAACTGGTAGTGCAGCATCTTTTTTCCCTATAAATACAAACATACTCCTAATATTATTGCACACATACACAAAATAAGCAAATTAAAACCTGAGACTGAGAAGAATTTAGGTGGCAACAAATATCCATAATAAAAATTACTTTTCTTTTATGAAAAGTACTTACTGCCACATGTTTGCACTTGATTTGTGAAAGACACTTAAACAATCTGGGGTTAATAAAATAAAACCAAAGGCTAGCGTGAATGCTATCGATTTTAAAACAAACCTATCTATTCTATGAACTAACAAGACTATACAATATGAATTGAATGAATGTCAACAAACATTATTATTAGGCCTATTATTTGTTCTAACCACTTGCACACAGCAATGACATCAAACAAGAAATATTATATACGGACGTTAGCTCTCGTTGCATTGTACAGTCCCGAGCATTTGTGATGAGTACAGGTGTCTATAAAATGTAATCCGCCTACCACTAAGAATTTAATTTAAAATGTAAACATCAAAAAATTGTGTTTCGCACAAAAATAAAATGGCGACTTGTAGTTGTACTTTCATTTTAAGTTTGATTTAGTTGATAAACTTACCCTCAAATACATCTTTATACTGTTGGCACACTTTTAGCTCGTTTCCATCAAGATTAGCCCATTCTTTATAACTTAATACAACCTTATTCCAACTGGTATCTGTAAATATATTCAGCTTTCCACAATCTTTGTCTACGAGGTGAATAAGACACTTCATGGTCTCCAAGTAATCACAATAGCTCAGACTCGCCTTTTGACATGTGAACTTGAGGTCAAGTTGGCGCAATGTTATCTAGAGTTGTTTTGATTGGTTGTTTGGCTAATTGATATGCATTAGGTGCAAATAGTGGTTGATAAACTTCATGGCGCGAACAGAAAGTAATTCAAAACTTGCGAAGACTCGTTTATAAAAACTGGCACGTTTTAGAAGCGGGAACGGTGATTTTTATCCTTATTTTTTTCACATTTTACTAATGTGTGAATTACAACTAGGCCCAGTGTACAGAAATTTTTTGAAACGATAGCTATTGACAGACGACAGTCTAAAAGCCTTACAGAAACAGAAAGACGCTATTCACAAACGGAAAAAGAAGCATTGTCTTTAGTATGGGCTTGTGAGAGATTTCACATGTATTTGTATGCAACAGACTTCGAACTGTACTAACAGACCACAAACCATTGGAGTGTATCTATTCACCAAAATCCACTACTTGTGCTAGAATTGAAAGATGGGTTCTTAGGTTACAGCCTTTAATATAAGTATAAAGTCAGATATATTCCGGGTTCACAAAACATAGCAGATTCACTGTCAAGACTGTTGAACAATCAGTATGATTTAAAGCCGCTGTCTACCAAAACCGATCATGAATACATCAAATTTGTAGCTACAGAAGCAACGCCGATAGCAATGACTACAAGAGACATTGAAATCGAATCAAAATGTGACGCAGAATTAAGATGGGTGCGAAACTGTTTGTTAGATGGAAAGTGGTATCAACTTCCATATAAAGAATATTCATGTATTCCTGTAAAATCGGAACTATGTGCAATTGGCAATATTGTACTACGTGGAACGCGAATTGTTATTCTGAGATCACAACGAAATCATGTATTAAAATTATCGCACGAAGGTCATCCAGGTATTGTTGGAATGAAACAACGTTTGAGAACAAAAGTATGGTGGCCTGGACTCGACAAAGAAGTTGAAAAATTTTGCAAATCTTGTTATAGATGTCAACTAGTGTCTCAAACAACCTAACCAGAACCTATGTCAAGTCAGCCCTACCTTCTGCACCATGGCAACATCTTGCTGCCGACTTATTAGGACCGTTTCCCTCAGGTGACTATATTTTTATACGCCCACATTAGAAATGTGGTCGTATATTGGCGTCGCCCAATCCGTACGTACGTACGTCTGTCCGTCCGTCGTCCACAATTTCTTGTGAACGCTCTAGAGGCTAAAGTTTATTTCTAATTGACTTTAAATTCATACACAGTGTTTAAGGTCATGAGACGAAGAAGCCTATTGATTTTCAGCGATTTCCGATAATTGCTGTCAGAGTTATGGCCCTTGATCACTTCAAAAAATCTTGTGAACGCTCTAGAGGCTAAAGTTTTTTTCTAATTGACTTTAAATTCATACACAGTGTTTAAGGTCATGAGACAAAGAAGCCTATTGATTTTCAGCGATTTCCGATAATTGCTGTCAGAGTTATTGCCCTTGATCACTTCAAAAAATCTTGTGAATGCTCTAGAGGCGAAAGTTAATATCCGATTGACTTTAAATTCATACACAGTGTTTAAGGTCATGAGACGAAGAAGCCTAATGATTTTCAGCGATTCCGATAATTGTTGTCAGAGTTATTGCCCTTGATCACTTCAAAAAATCTTGTGGTCGGTCTAGAGGCTAAAGTTAATATCTGATTGTCTTTAGATTTATACACAGTGTTTAAGGTCATGAAACAAAGAAGCCTATTGATTTTCATCGATTTCCGATAATTACTGTCAGAGTTATGGCCCTTGATCACTTCAAAAAACCTTGTGGACGCTCTTGAGGCTAAAGTTGATATCCAATTGACTTTAAATTTATACACAGTGTTGAAGGTCATGAAACGAACAAGCATATTGAGTTTCAATGAATTCTGATAACTTGAACAGCTAAATCCAGAATATTAAATGTTTCGTATACTAAACGTTAGCATGGAGGAGAACTTTATCAAAGCCAAACATATTCAAATGGTTTTCTGATAATTACATAATGAGTTGTTACTTTTAATCAGACTTTAGTGTATTATAAATGTTTCATTACCGAAAAAAGTAAAATATGCGACAACTCTTGTTGACTGCCCGGACGATTTAGCTGCTGTGGGCGTATGTTTTGTTGCCTGGCAACCTATCTTTGTATTAGTCGATTATTATAGCCGATTTTTCGAAACAGTCATTACCAAATCAACAACATCGGACAGAATAATCGAAATCATGTCTAAAATATTTGTTACACATGGATTACCATTAACTTTACAAACAGATAATGGGCCTCAATTTGTGTGTGAATCGTTCAAGAAATACATGACTGAACATGGTATTATTCATCTCAAATCAACTCTATATGGCCTCAGGCGACTGGAGAAGTTGAAAGACAGAACAGATCCATCATGAAAGTATTACTAATCGCACAAGCAGAAAAACGTAACTGGAAAGTCGAACTAGATCAATTCCTTATAATGTACAGAAGTACGCCTCATAATACAACAGGTAAAAGTCAGGCTGAGTTATTATTTGGAAGACAGATTCGTACCAAATTACCAAAACTACAGCAATTGGCATCCCACGATTATGAAATACGCGATCGAGACAGCCAACTCAAAGAAAAAGGAAAGATATATGGCGATATGAAAAGAGGAGCGAAAAATAGTGAAATTTCAGAAGGCGATAAAGTATTAGTGAAACAGGACTATAACAATAAATTTTCAACAAAGTTCAATCCGAAAATATTTAAAGTTGTAGATAATTTTTTGAACAGTGTTATAATTGAAACAGTTGATAAGCCGCATATTGGTTACAAGAGAAATATTACATGTGTAAAGAAATATTATGAGCGAGATCAATGTGCAGAAATAGTGAATGATCAGTGTTATGCTAATCAGTATGATGTGTTAATTCCAAATATGTTTAATCAAAATAATCCTTTCAACGAAAATAATCAAAATGTGTTCGATTCGGACACTTCAAATAGTGATCAAGATAAAAGTATTTCAAATAATACAATGTGTTAGGGAAAAAATCCTAACCGATAAAGAATGCTGGTAAATGTCTTTCCGAGATTACCTAATTCATTTGTTATTCAAACCGGCCTGCGCATTATACATGTACACGTTTCCCGGGAGCATTACTATTTTACAACTCCTTAAATTTATTATAGACAATATTAGTTCGACCCTAGCTTAAAGTAGGCTCATGAATCCTTGCGGAAAGCGACGATATACCTTTATCGAAACACGGTAAATTCCTCGAGAAACACGGTGAATTCCTCTGAGAAACATGGTGAATTCCTAGAGAAACACGGCGAATCTTAGAGAAAAATCGCTGCGGAATCAAGCGAAATTTCACCGTAAAATCTTAGAGATTTCCGAGAGTTTTTTTTCGCCGCGTCGCCGCAATTTTAGTTCAAAGAATTTGGGAGGAACTGTAATGTGTGTCATCTTATTATTATTTTGGGATTTCAGCGGGGAACATCAGCCTCACTGTTGGCTTGTTTTATTTAATTATTTACTATTAAAGTTCTGACACAGCTCTACGTATCTGGTCAACAATTGGCTAATTACTACAAATTGCGGATGGAAATCTTCTAATAAGTGCTGGGCATAATCTAAATTATCTGAGGCTACCCTTGCAAGGGTTTTCATGCCATTCGATAAATCATTAGATCCAACATGAATTATAATGATATCAGCGTTAATAAACCGATGAGAATTATGTCCCAGTCGATGGAACGGATCTTGACCAACCAATAAACCTCTGTTCCCCCAACATACAACATGGCAGTTGCGAGCATCTAAGCTTTCATTGTGATCCATGAACTTTTTCAAACGCTTGTCATATGAGGATCCATAAAGCACTAACCTAAGGGGTCTAAATGGCACCCCTTCCACCGCTGATTTTTATACGCCCACATTGAAATGTGGTCGTATATTGCCGTCGCCCCCGTCCAGCCGGCCGGCCGGCATCCACAAAGTTAATATTCGATTGACTTTAAATTTATACACAGTGTTTAAGGTCATGAGACGAAGAAGCCTATTGATTTTCAGTGGTTTCCGATAATAACTGTCAGAGTAATGGCCGGCCCTTGATCACTTAAAAAAATCTTGTGGACGCTCTAGAGGCCAAAGTTAATATCCGATTGACTTGTAATTTATACACAGTGTTTAAGGTCATGAGGCGAAGACGCCTATTAATTTTCAGCGATTTCCGATAATAACTGTTAGAGTTATGGCCCTTGATCACTTCAAAAAATCTTGTGGACGCTCTAGAGGCTAAAGTTAATAATCGATTGACTTTAAATTCTTGAAGGTCATGAGACGAACAAGTATATTGAGTTTCAATGAATTTAGATAACTTGAACAGCATAGAGGAGAACTTTATCAAAGCCAAACAAATTTCAATGATTTTCTTATAATTACATAATGTTGTTACTTTTAATCAGATTTTAGTGTATTATAGATGTTTCATTACCAAAAAAAGTAAAATATGCGACAACTCTTGTTGACTGCCCGGACGATTTAGCTGCTGTGGGCGTATGTTTCGTTGCCTGGCAACCTATGTTTCCTTAATTGTCTACGATAATGCCAAAGAGAACAAAATAGGAATAATGTGATAAACACAAAAATGAAATAAAACCAAGTACGAACAATCCAAACCATTAGACAAAATTTGAAGTCCTAAAAAACGGTATAGGCAAAATAGTGTAATCAGCATATGGACTGCTCACCGTGTATAAAATAAACCACAATAGAATTAGGACTAAAGCATAGACCTTCACATAAATACAGAAAGTAAACAGTGATTGTACGTACACACAGACTTGAAATAAACAGTTCCAATCAGTTATTCTTTATGACGAACTATCACTGACACCTATCCAGGCAGGTTAGAAAACGAGCACTAGTCCAAGTGGCGGGAAACGACCACCGAAAATAGTACGAGCTAGCTACCCAGGCATAGCACAAATTTTATTATCACGATAATATATTTTTCTTGTTTCATCTGATAATTTTTATCTTTTTTTTAAAACAGGTTGAAAGAGAAATAGCCATCATGAAACTAATTGAACATCCACATGTTTTAGGATTATATGATGTCTATGAAAATAAAAAATATTTGTAAGTATTATTTTAAATATTAATTTGCCATTTAAACTCTCGTCTCAATTTAGAAAATAGTGTCAATCAAGTGAAAAGGAGTATTTCTGAGTACAACGCATGTGCTGACTGCATAACAAATGTCTCAACCAATCATGACAACTGAAACATATTTGTTACTTAAAATACATCACAATTCTACTCACAACACCTCAAGTTGGGACTGACAGAACTGTGACACAGACTGAATTCCGCGTCACCCAATTGAAATGATGTCAATTCGGGACGTGTTCAGGACTGTGAATCGAGCATCCCCATTGTGATGCACAAATACATTGCATCCTCTTTTAGCAGGGGACTATTTTAATGGGTTTGTCCGTCTGACCTTCTGTCTGTCCGTCCATCCGTCTGTCACACTCTTTGGAACACAATAACTCTCGTTCTAATTGAGCTAGAATGTTCAAACTTGGGGTAGGTGTTCATTATGTCAATACCTTGTTGGAGTTAAAAGATGATTATTTTGTGCTTAGGGTAAGCACAGATAAGCAATTTGATTGGTTGATGCTTTGGGACACGATAACTTTAGTTCTAATTAAGTGAGAGTGATGAAACTTGGTGTATAGTTTCATTACATCAATATCTTGACTAAGTTCGATAATGAGCATTTTCTGCTCAGGGTAAGCCGAGCGACAAGCAATTTGTTTGGTCGAGATTTTGGAACTGAATAACTCTCATTCTAACTGAGTTAGAATGTTAAAACTTAGTGTGAGTGTTTATTAGGTCAATGTCTTGATGGAATTTGAAGATGAGCATTTTCTGCTTAGGGTAAGCAGAGGCAAGCAATTTGATTGGTTGATGCTTATTAAGTTATGATTAGGTGAGAGTGAGGACACTTGGTGTATGGCTTTAGCCTTTTTACACAGATTCGTTGACCAAGTTAGATGATAAACATATTCCGCTGAGGGTAAGCAGAACGATAAG
The DNA here is from genome assembly GCA_917208275.1 of Patella pellucida. NCBI lineage: Eukaryota > Metazoa > Mollusca > Gastropoda > Patellidae > Patella > Patella pellucida. Next base: position 37,617,566 of record OU795041.1, on the reverse strand, counting down.
CAATTTGATTGGTCGAGACTTTGGAACACAATACATGTAACTCTACTTCTAATTGAGGTAGAATGTTCACACTTGGTGAAGGCATTCATTCTGTGAATGACTTGATGGGAGTTCGATGATGAACATTGTCTGCTTAGGGTAAGCAGAGATAAGCAATCTGATTGGTTGATGCTTTGGGGCACGATAATGGGGGTTGGGATGGCCTAGTGGTCTTGAGTGCCTCGCTTCGACCTCTAGCTGGCTGGCCACCTATGGCTTGCGGCTGTGGTTTCGAGCCCTGGTGTGAGCATGTATGGCATGGAGATAGGGGCACCTTCTCAACCTTGTGGGTTTCCTCCGGGCACTGAGTTTTCCTCCCATTGCTAAAGACACCTACGTGCAAGCGAATTACTGAAATAAAATTAAACCATGTTAGTCACGAAATGACCTAGTTGTGTTGAGTGGACGTTAAACCCCATATCTCTCTCTCACTCTCTCTGGGGCACGATAACTTTGGTTTTCATGAAGTGATAGCAATGTAACTCAGAATATAGATTCATTTATATCATTACCTTGACTTAGTTTGATGGTTTGTGTTAATCATTTATTTTCCTTCGTTTTCATCACCAGGTGGAATCGCCGATTTGCCAGTTTTTTGTTTATTAGTCGCGGTCATCACACAGTGTTAACTTTAACTTTAGGAAAACGATTTTGAGAGATTCTGCGAGGCAGATCTTATCAATGATCATAATGTATCCGCAAACGAGATGTACTAGATCAGTAGATCTAAAAGTGGTAAATAAATACGATGTTTGTTTTTTAGACAATAGATTCTATTCACCAAAGCGTGACAATTGAGAAACAAACTAGATGTTTACAAAAGCAGTCCATACCGTGTCGATGGGGTAGCTTCTGACATCAATAATAGCTAATATTTGTAAAATGTTTGTGGATATTTGTATATGATGCCTCGTATGGGGTGTTTAGATATAATAAAAAAATCAATCTATCTATACCCGTAAGTAAAATGAGCCTGTTAACTGAATTGTTCCGCAATAAGGTCTAAAAGGACCGTAAATCAGTAGATCTAAAAGTGGTAAATAAATACGATGTTTGTTTTTTAGACAATAGATTCTATTCACCAAAGCGTGACAATTGAGAAACAAACTAGATGTTTACAAAAGCAGTCCATACCGTGTCGATGGGGTAGCTTCTGACATCAATAATAGCTAATATTTGTAAAATGTTTGTGGATATTTGTATATGATGCCTCGTATGGGGTGTTTAGATATAATAAAAAAATCAATCTATCTATACCCGTAAGTAAAATGAGCCTGTTAACTGAATTGTTCCGCAATAAGGTCTAAAAGGACCGTAAATCAGTAGATCTAAAAGTGGTAAATAAATACGATGTTTGTTTTTTAGACAATAGATTCTATTCACCAAAGCGTGAAAATTGAGAACAAACTGGATGTTTACAAAAGCAGTCCATACCGTGTCGATAGGGTAGCTTCTGACATCAATAATAGCTAATATTTGTAAAATGTTTGTGGATATTTGTATATGATGCCTCGTATGGGGTGTTTAGATATAATAAAAATATATCAATCTATCTATACCCATAAGTAAAATGAGCCTGGTAACTGAATTGTTCCGCAATAAAGTCTATAAGGACCGTAAATCAGTAGATCCAAAAGTGGTAAATAAATACAATGTTTGTTTTTTAGACAATAGATTCTATTCACCAAAGCGTGACAATTGAGAACAAACTGGATGTTTACAAAAGCAGTCCATACCGTGTCGATAGGGTAGCTTCTGACATCAATAATAGCTAATATTTGTAAAATGTTTGTGGATATTTGTATATGATGCCTGGTATGGGGTGTTTAGATATAATAAAAATATATCAATCTATCTATACCCGTAAGTAAAATGAGCCTGATAACTGAATTGTTCCGCAATAAGGTCTAAAAGGACCGTAAATCTCGTAAAAGTAAATCGAACGCAAATAATGTAGTTCACTCGCTAGTTGGTTAGTATTGGGTAAGTCTATCCAATCCAATTGTGTTGAGTCAATGTGGTTATTAATAAGCCTGCAACATATAATGTTGTTACGACAAAAAGAGCCGTTACAGCCACTGCTATATATAGGCTTGAATCATAGTAGTGCAAGTTATATTAATTTGCATTAATAATAAGTTGGTTGATATTAAGGTCATTATAACATTATGATAATGTTAACATTATTAACAATGATCATGGACCTGTCGATGCAATAATAAAGAGGGTTACCCTTATACCACTGACCAGTAGGAGTAGTATATAAGTATAGGTAGATCAAAAAAAGGTTGTTATTAATAAGCCTGCAACAAATAATGTCATCATGACAAAAAGAGCCGTTACTTTTCCAGAGGGTTCGAAAATATGTTTAAATCCAAGTTACATTTGGAAGTGTTTACGTAAGGCCTTTCATTATCATACAGTTGAATTTTTCTAATTTTTCAATTAGGTGTGTTAAGATGAAATTTGTATCATCAATTAATTGAAATATTGTAAAATAATACAATTTGTTGATCAGAATAAAGTTTGGGACATTTTATTCGGTTACAACAAGAGTGGTATTGGGGCTTTAAAGTCAAAGTCTTGATATTGTACTGATGCTCATCAGTCTGTTAGGTCAGCTATACTATTAGACCTGAATCACATTGTTTTGTAGATCAAAATTATACAATAAAATCTTAAAGTAAACATGGATCAGGTTTAGATATCATGGATCTTCACAGCTTGTATGATGAATTCATGGATTAAACACAAGGACCCGATATGAGTTTGACACTCCAAAATCTTTAGGGTGATAATGTGATAATGTCTTTAATTTAAGATTCTGTATTCAACCAAGCTACCAATAAAAGGTCGAGGTAAAGACATCCTACTATCCTTTATCAGTTAAATGCAAGAGTTTGTTGCCACCAGGATATTTGCCACCCATGCCCTAAGCGGCACAGTACATTTCTCTTTAGGGTTAGGAGATTCAATAACTGTTGGGTCTGGGTTTATCCCCTCTGATACCTCTTATAAATAAAAATATTGACCCTGAGGTAGACCTCTATTGTAGATTCTATCATAAGGCATTGTCCAGTTACAGTTGTATCTGAAGCATAGATTATTCATAGAAATATCGCAACAAAGATACCACCCAATATATTCAACCACAAGGCCTTTGTTGGCTCTGATGTAGATAATAGGATCAAAGATATCCATCAATCAAATAGAATTTATAACTCTTTTTATACGCCCACATTGAAATGTGGTCGTATATTGGCGTCGCCCGGTCCGTACGTATGTACGTACGTACGTACGTCGTCCACAATTTCTTGTGAACACTCTACAGACTACATTTATCACCTGATTGTTTTGAAATTGATATATATTGTTTAAGGTCATGAGACAAAGAATCCTATGGATTTTCAGCGATTTCCGATAATTACTGTCAGAGTTATGGCCCTTGATCGCTTCAAAAAATCTTGTGGACTTGTGGACACTCTAGAGGCTAAAGTTAATAACCGATTAACTTCAAATTTATACACAGTGTTTAAAGTCATGAGACAAAGAAGCCTATTGATTTTCAGGGATTTCCGATAATTACTGTCAGAGTTATGGCCCTTGATCACTTCAAAAAATCTTGTGGACGCTCTAGAGGCTAAAGTTGATAACCGATTGATTTTAAATTTATTCACAGTGTTTAAGGTCATGAGACGAAGATGCCTATTGATTTTCAGCGATTTCCGATAATTACTGTCAGAGTTATGGCCCTTGATCACTTCAAATAATCTTGTGGACGCTCTGGAGGCTAAAGTTAATATCCGATTGACTTTAAATTTATACACAGTGTTAAATGTCATGAGACGAAAAAGCCTATTGATTTTCAGCGATATCCGATAATTACCACCAGAGTTATGGCCCTTGATCACTTCAACAAATCTTGTGGATGATCTAGAGGCCAAAGTTAATATCCGATTGACTTAAAATTTATACACAGTGTTTAAGGTCATGAGACGAAGACGCCTATCAATTTTCACCAATTTCTGATAATTACTGCCAGAGTTATGGCCCTTGATCACTTTGAAATATCTTGTGAATGCTCTAGGGGCTAAAGTTTATATCCGATTGACTTCAAATTTGTACACAGTGTTAAAGGTCATGAGACGAAGAATCCTATTAATTTTCAGCGATTTCCTAAAATGACTTTTATGGTCCTTGATCACTTTAAATTCTTGTGGACACTATTAGAAGCTAAAGTTTACATCCAATTCACTTTAAATTGAAACACAGAGTTTAAGGTCTTGCTTGCGACGAACAATTATATAGATTTTTAATGAATTTTGATAACTTGAACAGCTAAATCCAATCCATGATATTAAATGTTTCATATACTAAACGTAAGCATGGAGGAGAACTTTATCAAAGCCAAACAAATTGTAATGATTTTCTGATAACTACTTAATGAGTTGTTACTCTTAATCAAATTTTAGTGTATTATAATGTTTCATTACTGAAAAAAGTTAAAATATGCGACAACTCTTGTTGACTGCCCGAACGATTTAGCTGCTGTGGGCGTATGTTTCGTTGCCTGGCAACCTATCTTTCTTATTATGATAGTTTTTAAAGGAAACCAAAGGAAACCAAAGGAGATCTTTGATTTAGGTCAAAGTTTCAAGTGCTAGCTACAACCACCGGATCGTTCCGGCAGGGACTTCTGGGGCTGTCCTTTATCCAACTGGAGCAGGGTGAGAGGCAGGTTCCCTCACCATAAAAACTACCACTAGATGTTAAAGTAATAATAAAATTTTTTTATGCTAGACAAATTTTCAAATTTCTCTATTACTGTTTTCTATTACCTCAGATCAGTGAGTGTTGAATATCGCTTTGGTCATAAGATTGACTTTATTTCAACTCCTATATTCAGAAAGCTATTTCCATAACCTGCCTCTTAATCTTAACAGATGTCTTTAATAGATGAGGTTCGAAGTAGTTAAAATGATATGTAAGAAAGCCATTGATGCTGTTTCAACATACAGTTATATTATTAAAAACCTTTTTAACACGTTGACTGCCGACTACGAGTATACTCGTAGTAAAAATTATTGACTTGGTATAATAATTCAAATTCACGGCAATGGTGATGTACCGTAGTTTATGATTCGGCACTGAAAAAGAACATCCGGTAAAAATGACAATTAGCAAGTCCTGTACTACAAGTCTTATGCTGGCATATGAGTTAATACTGGAAATGGTCGGCATGTGTGACGCACACTTCAAACTAGGGTCGGCAGCCAACGTGTTAAGAAGGAAACACTGGCAATTGCCCTAAAGGCTATTAAACAAAGTTACCATTCTTTCACATTGATATTAAAGATACTTACTTTTCTATTCATGTTTGTCTTGGTCATTGAAAATATTTATGCTTCATATACTGAGATCAAGTTTGAGTTTACATGTTTACCTCTTGGCCTTTCATTGGTTGCACATACCTTTACAAAAACTGTTTAATTGGCTAAGGAAACAGGGTATAATATGTACATATACTTTATAGATGATTCTTTAATTACCTGCTGCAAGTTCAGTTAAGTAAGGTATTAAAAATATGCAAACAGCTATCAAACAGGATCCATTCACTCGATTTGATAATTGTTTAGTTTTGCAATGTCTATTTTCTGTCTTGTCCGCAGGTTTATCTTTTAGATTTGTTTTGTTTGTTTTGCATGTAGTGCAGTCTTCCTGCATTTACTATTATTAGATGATAATAATTTAGGTTTCTGTGTGGATTATAAGAAATCATGTTTAGAACCATCTCAAGAGATTGTTTCTTAGTTATAGGCTTCATGACATTATTAATAAAGGAAGTCTTTTACGCTTCATACATGTAGTTAATACAGGAAGTGGTCAAGTTTGTTGGGTCTCCAAAATAAAGAAAATGGCTGAGGAAATTTTGTTAACTGCTATTTTACTTGATTAGTTGTATTATTTTTTATCCATTATTAATATTTAGACAACAGAAAAATATATATATTTATGTCACACTGTACCTTCAGCTATGATAATGTAATGAGAACAAGATACGCCCATCAAGCTACTCTCATGGTACTTGACAGCCTTCTGAAGCGAGCCTATGAAGACAGTGGGACCGAGATTGCTCTTGAGGATTGGGTTGTGATTGATTCCCAACAGAGTCAAACGTTCAAATTAAATTCTGGCTAATCGTACACAAGTACCAGCAGATCATATTCATGTTCATCCGGGCCCATCAAGAACGAAAGTTAGAACTCATGGTTACTACCCTGCAGAAGCTTGTGCCTCTCTTCTTTGCACTAGATCACCAGAATTACGCTAGGTGGAGTCCAATCTTTATTCGAGACCTGGAAGGCCTACCAAATAGCACCAAGGAAGAGTTTAAGAAGGGGCACTGGACAATAACTCGAAGCAATCGCCTATTCTCGTCCTTACCCATCGATCAAGCACACGAGCAAGCCAACAAAAGGGTGAAAGGAGTTGGTGGCATTATTGGTCTCACAGAAAACCGTTTATGCTAGAATGCTGGATCGTGACTGGCCCAGAAATCAGCCGTGTTGTTGAGGAGTTTACTGGTTCAAATAATAATTAAGAACTCCCTCATCACGAGGAAAGATACGCATCTCAGCACCGATTTCTACGCCATGCCAAAGATCTGATGGAGGTGTTGCTAAGCAATGTGAATCCTTTTGAGGAGCACAGTGGAGACCTGGTTACATTAGACAACAAGGTGTGTGAGTCTCCAGCTGCTGCCGTATAAGTCCATAAAGTCGAGTCTACGGGACAAGAGAAGTACAACAATTTCAGGCAGAGTGTGCTTGAATCAAATGACAGACCTCTGACCACACCGATTAAGTGAAATAACCTACTGTTGTTCCATGAGAAGAAAACACAAAAAAGGTCAGCAATTAAGCTGAAAATGCAGCACTTCAAACGTCATGCAGAGCTTTATCATTGGGGGTTTAAGGACCTGCGTCATCCAACCTTCAACGATGGGTTGTATGTTCAATCTAGTGGGGGTGTACGATTGAACATACAATAACTCAACAACTCACTTCTTCTTGGTATAATCTTATATTCAGTAACAATCTTAACAATACTAATCTATATACAATAATGATCCACAGGCTAGGTACATTAATCTAATAAGGAACAGCATCTAAGAAATAACTTATCAGAGACCTGCCCTATAGTATATCCTGTTACCTGCCTGTGGTCGATTACCTCACCATGTACAATCTGCCTCTAATATACTAGAGGTTACTTGGTAGCAATTAACAATACATAATACATAGTAATTAAATACATTTAAACTTAATAATATTTACAGTTGTTAAGGGGTAGTATTTAAGTGACATCCATTCATTCATTTACTAAGTTGACTAATGTTTTTAGACTGTAGACGGATTATCTCATTACTACTATTGTCTTTAATCTCTATCATAGCTGACCATTGATAATCCGTCTATCCTTTTATTGGATGAATGTCTGTATTAAATACTACCTGGTCATAGCTTTATGGTCAAGCTTTTCTTGTACTAGACAGCCGCGGGGGGGATTTGGGAGAGTTTTTTCAGCACGAATCTTCCCCATACCCACCCAAGTCAGATTTGATAGTATATATCACGGAAGCCAGGACAAATAGCGCAATTTCTCTCGACGAGGATCTAGTTGCGTCAGATGTTTACGACTTCATCATTATTGACGGTGGAGTACTGATACACTCACTTCCGGGTACAACTGTCCAAGGTAAGACATTTGATTTATATTTCGATAAAGTATTCTCCCCAAGAATTCGCCGCGACTTGAAGCGATCGGCAAGAGTAGATATATTGTCTGGGACCAGTATCGTGCACTGATGATCAAGGGAAACACAAGGGAAAAACGAGGAACAGGTATTCGACAACGCATATCTGGTATTGCCAAAATCCCAGGAAATTGGCAGAATTTTTGGGCAAACGTCGATAACAAGAAGGAACTATTCTCATTTCTGTCAAAAAAGATAACAGAAGAACATTTCCCACATGACAAAAATGTCTAAATCACTGCAGGTGATCAAGTCTACCATGTTGAAAGCAGTTCAGCAATGGATCAATGCAACCACGATAAAGCTGACACGTGTGTCTTATTACACCTGCTCCACGCCCTCCAATCTTATTCACTTGGGATGGTGTATACTGGAGACACAGATGTTGTCATAATCCTTCTGAGTAATTTCCATCACATCAAGGCGCTGAATCCGGCCGCAGAAATCTGGATCTCCTTCAAAGCGGGAAAGACAACCAAAATGATCTCCCTGAATGCTATCGCCACAAACCTGGGCACGACATCGTGCAAAGCCATGGCCCTTTTCCACGCATTCACTGAATCAGACAGTACTTGGTTTAAACAGTATTTTATTCAGGAGAACATTAGTATTTACAGTTTATCATTTAAGAAAATATAAGTGAATAGGATGCAGTAACAAGCAAGACTGCTTATATAAAACTGTTTCCATAATTATGATCATTTTTATACGCCCACATTAGAAATGTGGTCGTATATTGGCGTCGCCCCGTCCGTATGTGAACGCTCTACAGGCCAAAGTTTATTTCTAATTGACTTTAAATTTATACACAGTGGTTAAGGTCATGAGACAAAGAAGCCTATTGATTTTCAGCGACATCCGCAAATAATGCCAGAGTAATGGCCCTTGATCACTTTGTAAATCTTGTGAACGCTCTAGAGGCTAAAGTTAATAATTGACTTTAAATTTATACACAGTGTTTAAGGTCATGAGACAAAGAAGCCTATTGATTTTCAGCGATTTTCGATAATTACCGTCTGAGTTATGGCCCTTGATCATTTAAAAAAATCTTGTGGACGCTGTAGAGGCTAATGTTAACATCGGATTGACTTTCAATTTATACAGCGCTTAAGGTCATGAGATGAAGAAGCCTATTGATTTTCAGCAATTGTCTATAATTGCTGCCAGAGTTATGGCCCTTGATCACTTCCAAAAGACTTGTGGATGCTCTAGAGGCTAAAGTTAATATCGGATTGACTCTAAATTTATACACAGTGTTTAAGGTCATAAGACGAGAAGCCTATTGATTTTCAGTGGTTTCTGATAAATACTACCAGAGTTATGGCCCTTCATCACTTCAAAAAACCTTGTGAACGCTCTAGAGCTAAAGTTAATATCAGATTAACTTTAAATTTATACACAGTGTTGTAGGTCATGAGACGAACAAGTATATTGAGTTTCAATGTATTTTGATAACTTGAAAAGCTAAATCCCGAATTTTAAATGTTTTGTATACTAAACGTTAGCATGGAGGAGAACTTTATCAAAGCAAACACATTCGAATGACTTTCTAAAAATAGCATAATGAGTTGTAGCTTTTAATCAGATTTTAGTGTATTATAAATGTTTCATTACTGAAAAAAGTAAAACATGCGATAACTCTTGTTGACTGCCCGGACGATTTATCTGTAGGATTGGGTGATTTAAACCAAAGGTGTGGATAAAATGTGTAAGTTCAAAGTTGGAAACACGGAATATGAAAATGATTATTTTAGAGCTGTAACACGATCATTTCATTTCGTGATTCCAACTTTGAATCAATCATCAGTTATGGCGTGTTTAAAGCCTTATTGATACAGACACATTATTCAGTGATTTGTTATAATAGTAATTTCCTATTCCTCAGTACGTGTTTATTGGATGACATACGAGTTTATCACAATTATTTAAAACGTTTGGTTAATTCAATGAATTTAAAGATTTTTTCGCAAGAGATCTATGTTTTCTTCATAACTTTTATTTTCGTTTCCATTTAGAAGAATTTTTGTATATTTTGAGTCTTCGTCCAAAGTGTAGATTGTGGTTTGTCTTTGGGTCAAGTACAAAGGACACTTGAAAAAATAGTGGTCGCAATTTTCAAATGTTTCCCCACAAGAGCAGTAAGGATCATCACTTATGTGCATTAGGAATTTATGATGGTTGAGGTCGCTTTTTAAGTTTCGCATTTTACAATGAATGATTTGCCAATTTCTCTTGCCAAAATAGAAATATTCTTTAGGTTGTAATGGATAGATTGAAGATATTTTTGTTTTAAATTCCGAGAGTGTTGTAGATTATTTTATGCCCGGGGTTAAATAATTCCAGTCTTGTATCGCTGATGGAAAGAAGGAGTTTTGATAATGACTTGTTCTGCATGGAATTTGTTTTATGTTTTCTGAATTTCGAAGATTGTAAGAAGTGGTTGCGGCAACAAGGGGTGGTATAATGTCAGATAAATAACTGGGCACTAGTTTATGTACTATTTTGTAAAAGAGTATCATTTTATGCATCGAACGGCGTTTATTCAGCGCACAAAATCCTGTTTAGTTATACAGGATATCATGTGATGTACCTTGTGGTTATCCCGTTATAGATCAGAGAGCATCTAAGTGCAGTTTTTCTAATAAGTCAGAGTCATATTTCGTACAGTTTATCCAAACGCAATCACCATAGTCAAAAATAGGTAAAATGAAGGACTTGTAAATACTGCTCAGAGTTTTCCTATTTATTCTATATTTAAAAGATCGCATACAATTAATCAAGTTACTGTTTTTTGCTACAAGGTAATCAATATAAGTTTCCCACGTGCACTTATTATTAAGGAATATGACTAAATGTTTATGTGACAGATGGTCCGATATTTCCAATGTGTTAAATGTGAGCTTAAAGTTTGACGGAGACATTTTCCGGGAGAATCTTAGACTAATGGTTTTAGCTGGGTTAAATTCAATGTTCCAGGCTTTCGACCATTCGTAGATTTTCTGTATGTCTTTATTCAAAGTATATTGTGCCAGTTGAGGATTATCAATAATTAGAAATATAGATGTATCGTCTGCGAAAAGACGTATGTTAGAATCAATATTATCAACTATGTCGTTTATAAAGATTAAAAACAACAGAGGACCTAGAATTGAGCCCTGAGGAACTCCTACTTTGTTTTCTTTCGGGAAAGAACTAATACCATTCATTACTACTCTTTGTTCTCATTTTGATAGATAATTTTCCAAAAGTTTTAATTCTTTATTTCCGATTCCAATTGATTTTAATTTATGAATTAGTCCAGTGTGCCAGACGCGATCAAAAGCTTTACTAATGTCAAAAAATATTGATTTTACTTTGTGACCTCTGTCTAAGGCCTTACATATATGATCGTATAATTCTAACAGTTGGTAAGACGCGGAGTTATTTGGTTGGAACCCGGCTTGATTGGGTGTTATTAGTTTTTCACTTATGGTGAAGTTATAGATATTTTTGAATATAATTTTTTCGTAAATTTTGCCCAGTGTGTTAAGAAGTGATATTGGACGGTAGTTTGAGCACTTATTGGGATCGCCATTTTTATACGCCCACATTTTCATGTGGACGTATTATGTCGTCGCCCCTGTCCGGACGTCCGTCCGTCCGTCCACAATTGTTTGTGGACTCTCTACAGGTCACAATTCTTGTCCGATTTTGACGAAACTTAAAATATAGGTTTATCCCCAAAATATCTCGGCTGCTTTCGATATTGGCATGTATCGGATCAAAACTTCATGGATTATGGCCCCTGATTGTACGAAAAATCACGTTTTTAGCTTGTGGACCCTATAGAGGTCACAATTTTGAACCGATTTTGATGAAACTTTATATGCATGTTTATAACCCAAAGATCTTGGTTCCTTTTGATATTTGCACCTATCGGAACGTAAATTCCTGAATTATGGCCCCTGATTGTCCGAAAATTCACCTATTTTAGCTTGTGGTACCTCTGGAGGTTACAATTATTATCCGATTTGAAAAACCGTTCGATTATATCACCGTTACACTCTAAGGAAGGTTGAGTTCAAATTTCGGAAAAATCGGACCAAAATTACCATACAAAATGGCCGCCGTTCGTACGCAAATACTGTTAAAAAATGGTATATCAAGGTTGTGGACCCTGTAGAGATCACAATTTTAATTCGATTTTGATGAAACTTGAAATGCATGGTTATAACCCAAAGATCTTGGTTCCTTTCGATATTTGCGCATATCGGATCGTAACTTCCTGAATTATGGCCCCTGATTATACGCAAAATCGTCTTGGTTTAGCCTGTGGTCCCTCTGGAGGTTACATTAATTATCCGATTTAAAAAATCGTTTGATTATATCACCGTTACACCCTAAGGAAGGTTGAGTTTGAATTTCAGAAAAATGGGACCAAAATTGCCATACTAAATGGCCGCCATTCGTACGCAAATACTGTTATAAAATGGTATATCAAGGTTGTGGATCCTGTAGAGGTCAAAATTTTAATTCGATTTTGATGAAACTTAAAATGCATGGTTATAACCCAAAGATCTTGGTTCCTTTCAATATTTGCGCATATCGGATCGTAACTTCCTGAATTATGGCCCCTGATTATACGCAAAATCGTCTTGGTTTAGCTTGTGGTCCCTCTGGAGGTTACAATAATTAACCGATTTAAAAAATCGTTTGATAATATCACCGTTACACCCTAAGGAAGGTTGAGTTCAAATTTCGGAAAAATCGGACCAAAATTACCATACAAAATAGCCGCCGTTCGTACGCGAATGCGTTAAAAAATGGTATATCAAGGTTGTGGACCCAGTATAGGTCACAATTTTAATTCGATTTTGATGAAACTTGAAATGCATGTTTATAACCTAAAGATCTTGATTCTTTTCGATATTTGCGCATATCAAATTGTAATTTAATGAATTATAGCCTTTGATTGTAGGAAAAATCACTTTCGAAAATGTGGGCGTATCCTGCCTGGCAGTGCCAGCTTACTATCTTTGTATATCGGGACTACATTTGCCTGTTTCCAGCAATTTGGAAAGACAGATTTTTCAAAATGGTAACCATATTAGACCACCCCTCAATCTGGTGTTTTTATTTTAGTTTGGAATCTCAATGAACTGTTGGCAGTTTTCTATGGATTGAGATCATAGAGCAGCAATTTATCTAATACATACTTGTTCAAGGTGATAACACTCTACATGTATCTTATGTTTATCATATATTTATAATATTGGGGAGTCATTGATAAATTGTTTTAAAATTAGCAAACTAATTTGGTACTGGTGTTCCTCTAGAAATATTTATTTATCTACTAAATATAGATCAATTATGTCTTGTAGCATAGCTGATGTATTATTAGACATTTTTCTGATTTCACAGAATTGAAGTTGCATAATAGGCACATCTCTAGAGGGTTTGTAACCTTGTATTTGTACCGGACATAGATCTATTTACATCAAGTTGTAAAGTATGTGTCTTGACAGTCTGATCCATTTTGTTTGCTCATGATATATTTAAGATTTGTTATTTAATTTTCATCCATACTTTTCCTCCTCTCACTGGGAGTTTCAGTGTAGTTGCATAGTGTCTCATGCTATGATTTTAGTGCCAGGATGGCCAACATCAGTAGGGTATTCTCAACTCTTAACAATGCTAGTTTCAAACCCCATATTCTCTTGCTCCTACGAAGAACTTCTTTCGTTTAGTTCACCATGGGTGCTACCCCATGAGAGGCAAGATTTTATACACGAACGCTTGTATCACATCAAGCAATCCCTCACTAATAGAGGACTATCACAACACGCTACTGACACTATTGTCAGGTCCTGGAGACCAGGAATTAATAAAAAAGTACTATCTGGCCTTGAGATTATGAAATTTTTAGGCATATATCCAAAACAAAGTGATCCTTTGGATCCCATTGTAGAAAGTATTGCAAATTATTTGAGTGATTTGTTTAGTTTTCGAATCTTGATGCTCCAAAATCTCGTTTTGTGGCAACCTGGAGTGTTTCTATTAAATTTTCATTTGCGAGTTTTGTTCGCTTTAGAAGTTATTAATTTGAAGTTTCTCACTTATAAAACAGTGAGCTTATTGGCTCTAGCTACAGCCCAAAGGTGCCAGACATTAACAGCTTTTAGTATTAATCGCTTTCTAGATTATGGCAATGCTATTACCTTGGGAGTTGGCAGAATTCTAAAACTTTTGGTCAATCTTTTCCTCTATACCAAGTCAATTGGATTAGTTTACTAATAAAACTTTATGTCCATGCTATACTCTGCAGAATTATCTTAATTTAACTCCAGATGTATGGAAGTTTTCTCAACTTTTTGTATCTTATACATTTATACCGGTACACTTGCCATCTACCTTTGGCCGTTGGCTTAAGAAACCATTGTACTGGCAGGAATTGATGCTTGTATATAAGCTTCATTCAATTCGTTCAACTTCCTGATCTGCATCTTTTAATTCTGGATGGTCTATTTCAGACAATCTTAAAACAGCATCATGGAAAAATGATAGGTTCTACTGTAGATCTACAGAAAATAATGCATTTTTAATTATATGGATAAATTTTAACAGCCTACTATTTGTTTTCCTTTTTGTTGACAACCCTTTCAATAATGCAATATAAATCGGAGATGCCCGAAGGGCATATAATGGAATATAATCTCCTCTCATCCGAGTGCCCGAAGGGCACGATGGATGAGAAGGATTATATGAATATATATAGCCCGAGGGCTCGAGGATTTATATACCCTCCCTTTAGGCCCTCCCAGTGCTATATATATGGTTGCCAACAAAACTTTAAAGAGACAATTTGTGACGAGTCGTACCTCGTATTTATACTCAGACAGATGTTGACACAGTGCTGCACGTGCAATTGTGTTATTTTTAGTCTTTGAATGTTGAGTTAGTATACATATTTATTAGATCAATAAATATTATATGAATATATATATTATTGATCTAATAAATATGTTTCCTTATTGATCTAATAAATATGTATACTAACTCAACATTCAAAGACTAAAAATAACACAAGAGAGGAGATTATATTCCATTATATGCCCTTCGGGCATCTCCGATTTATATTGCATCATTAATAAATAAGTATATAAGGTCCAAAGATATCAGAATGACTAGTTCAAATAAAAATGAAACAAATGCAAATGACACATTAGCCTACCAAGATGAGATGATTTTAAAATCAAATAAATTTTATTCTTTTTTGAACGATTTTATGCAGACATTAATGTTTTTAATAATGTCATTGATGAATAATAAAATGAAATGAGGTTTAACTACCTACTGTTCTTCTCTGACTGGGCTTATGAAGACGGGTCATTGACGAGCACAAGACTCATATTATACTCATAGTCATATTACAGGCAAGGTGTCATATTGTTCAACCAATCTGTGTAACCTACATACATGTATAGGGTTCATCAATTTTTGACCCTGAATCAACAATGTATAATTAGTTTAGAACTGACCATAAATTAGTTAATGTGGTTACCATGAAACTTGTTGAGATTGATTAACTGGTTGTTAAAAAACCTATTCAAGAAAATTGCTAAATGCATGGGGCCAGGTTGCCCCTCCGTTGGATACTGACATGTCAGTTTTACCCCAACAAGCACAGTCACAAGATGCGTCTGGCTATTCAGGATGTACAGTAGATAATTGACCTTATTGTCATTACTGTCAAAACATCTGGATCAAGACACAAAACTGTTATTGCCGCTTCAGTAGTGATCCTCAGGGGTAATACGTAGGCATTCCTTTTAATGTCTTTAAGTTGTTGATATCACCCACTCTGTTCTTCCCTTTGGCCAGTCGATATGACTTTATTAGGGCCAGATAGATCAGTCAAGTCATTTTTATGGCATATGTATCATTTGGTAATCATATTGAGTCGGGTACGAATTAGCAATCCATTTACAGGCGTCCCTTTCAGGGGCAGCATTAATCCAGCCACAGTAACATCTGTAGGTTATATTTTTGTAGCCAGTCGGGTCTCAAATATTTTTTAGGCAGTTGGTCTGTCATAACATCAGATAACTGGATTTTACAATCACCCTTTCAACTTCACTTGTTTAACCACCTCTATATTATAATTTAGAGCAGATGGAATTAGTTGTTTCATTAAGAGGGCTTTATGTCCAGGTTTTCCCGGGTTTTCATACCAATCAGTTTATTTATAAAATCTTTTTCCTTCAGTTCAGAAAAAGACTGACGATTATCGTCCTGGTATAAACCTGAAAAATTTACTCATTTTATAGTTTTATGAACATTTTACAAAAGAAACTATTTGTTTTGTATAATACATAGAGAGGAATTTCTATCATCTTTGGATCTAAAAGATGTCTTTTTTCTATTCCTATTCGCCCAGATCATAAAATTTTACATTTTATTTGATGAGATCAAATGGTTGAGATTACATCTCCCTTTCAGAGTTTCTTCAGCTTCAAGAGATTTTTATTATAGTTTTTAAATCAAATTTTGTAAGCCTTCACAAGCAGTGGATACTGTTCTTATTATATAGACAATTCCATTTTTTCCCAGAAACAACACTACATAGAATGTGTATACACACAGAAAACTGTTAGATATTTTCTAGAGCTAGGCTTTTGTATTCAGTAACAAAAATTCTGTATTGTACTGATCTCTTACTCAAAACCAATGGCATGTTTTATTGGACTGTGCTCCTTTTTTCGGACAGCAATACTGTTAGCACCTTTTTTACATAGATAAAAGAGTAATCAGAGATTTTAACAGAATGTAATTATTCATATGGGTATTTCCCTCAATAACGGTTGAGTTAAACTGGTGGTTACATATAACATTAATATAACATTACCTATCAAAATGGTAACCATATTAGACCACCCCTCAATCTGGTGTTTTTATTTTAGTTTGGAATCTCAATGAACTGTTGGCAGTTTTCTATGGATTGAGATCATAGAGCAGCAATTTATCTAATACATACTTGTTCAAGGTGATAACACTCTACATGTATCTTATGTTTATCATATATTTATAATATTGGGGAGTCATTGATAAATTGTTTTAAAATTAGCAAACTAATTTGGTACTGGTGTTCCTCTAGAAATATTTATTTATCTACTAAATATAGATCAATTATGTCTTGTAGCATAGCTGATGTATTATTAGACATTTTTCTGATTTCACAGAATTGAAGTTGCATAATAGGCACATCTCTAGAGGGTTTGTAACCTTGTATTTGTACCGGACATAGATCTATTTACATCAAGTTGTAAAGTATGTGTCTTGACAGTCTGATCCATTTTGTTTGCTTTTAAAATATTTAAGATTTGTTATTTAATTTTCATCCATACTTTTCATCCGATTGACTTTAGATTGATACACAGAGTTTAAGGTCTTGAGACAAACAAGTATATTGATTTTCAATGAAATTTTATAACTTGAACAGGTAAATCCATGATATTAAATGTTTTATATACTAAACGTGTCATAACAATTTTCTAGAACAAAGCCATTTGTCGCAATTACGGTCTTGCATGATGTACATGTACATGTAAACAAGATTGGTAATTGACATAAAGTGTTATATTAAATAAAAACAGCTTAAATTACGTAAATCCTCATCAAAGTGGGGGTTTGGAGAAAAATACATTATATCATTTTACAGCGGTATTAAAATTATTATGGCTGTGGAAATGTAGAAATACAATCTAGAGATTCTGGTGCGGCTCCATATTCCGGAAATTCGTAAAAAAAGATTGTACCAACAAAAACACTGAAAATAAGGTGGGAGTTGTTTTTAATATTTGAAGATCAGATGGCAGGAAATCACATATATATGGAGTCTTTATCTTCCCAAAAAATCGAGGGGAGGCCCCCCAGGGCCCAGACCCTCCGCAATTACTTAATTAAGTAGGCAAAATGGTACCTAACCAAATTGACCGATCATGGATATACATTACCTCACAGAACTTTACCTGTTATCTAGCTGTCCCTCGGTAAGTGAGCCCTTAGAATATATTTGCATTCTAAGGGCTCACTTACCAAGGGACAGGTACAGTTCTGTGAGCAGTATGATTTCTGCATCAGCAAGACCAAATTCTACGTGCCTTTCCTTCAGTCAGACTTTTTTTCAGAATTTTTTCAGGCAGAAGGTTAGTGATCTGTTCCTAATGATTTTGCAGACTAAAAACACTGAAAATAGGGTGGGAGTTGTGTTTTAAATTTTAAGATCAGGTGCTAGAAAATCGCATATATGGAGTCTAATCTTTAAAAAAACATTATATTTTTTTTACAGCGGTATTAAAAATATTATGGCTGTGGAATTGTAGAAATACAATCTAGAGATTCAGGTGCGGATCCTTATTCCAGCAATTTGTAAAAAAAAATTGTACCGACAAAAAACACTTAAAATAGGGTGTTTAATATTTGAAGATCAGATGCCAGAAAACCACATATATGGAGTCTTATCTTCCAAAAAAATTGGGGGGGAGGACCCCCAGACCCTCCGCAGTTACTTAAATACGTAGGCTAAATGGTACCTAACCAAATTTAACCGATCATGGATATACATTACCTCACAGAACTTTACCTGTCATCTAGCTGTCCCTTGGTAAGTGAGCCCTTAGAATATATTTGCATTCTAAGGGCTCACTTACCAAGGGACAGGTACAGTTCTGTGAGCAGTATGATTTCTGCATCAGCAAGACCAAATTCTACGTGCCTTTCCTTCAGTCAGATTTTTTTTCAGAATTTTTTCAGGCAGTAGGCTAGTGATCTGTTCCTAATGATTTTGCAGACAAAAAACACTGAAAATAGGGTGGGAGTTGTGTTTTAAATTTGAAGATCAGGGGCGGTATTTATAAAAATTCTAAGAGTTGGAAGCAACTCTTAACTGTCAAAAATTACTCCTAACTTTGTAGATTTTCCTAAGACCTATTTATAAAACATTTTAATTTAAGAATTACTTCTAACTATGACACATATTTAGGAGTCCTCCTGTAGCACTCCTAACTTGTTAAAAGTAGTCTTATCTTCGTTAACATGGCCGTCCGTGTACGTCGCCTAAGAGAGTTTAAAACAAGAAGAGATTTCTTAGTGGAGTACAACTATGACGAGTTGATAAGGAGATATCGAATTGACATGGATGGGATTCTTTTTGAAGATCAGATGCCAGGAAATTGCATATATATGGAGTCTTATCATCTTTAAAGAAATTCTGGGGGACCCTCCGCAGTTACTTAAATACGTAGGCTAAATGGTACCTAACCAAATTAGACCGATCATGGATTTACATTACCTCACAGAACTTGACATGATTTCTGCATCAGCAAGACCAGATTCTAAAAAAAAACATGCTCATCTTTCATAAATAGCTACCTCCTTCAATCCATGTGCCTTTCTTTTGGTCAGACTTTTTTTCAGAAATGTTTCCTAATGTTTTTGCAGACAAAAAGCACCGAAAAATAGGGTGGGAGTTGTGTTTTAAATTTGAAATCTTTAAAAAATTCTGGGGGTGGACCCCCAGGCCCACAGATGCTTCACTCATAATTCTACCATTCTGAACATCTGAGACACGCTACCTGGGGAGAAGTTATCTCAGAGACAGTCAACCGACATGTTTTCATATGACGTGGTCTATACGTCACAGGTCATGAGGTCAACGCACTAACAATAACAATCATGGCTTCACTCTTCCTTGTATTTTTTTTGTAATGTCTATGGCAGAATTTGAAAAATCAGGCTCTTTCCATAACCTGTCGGTAACACAGCTACTCAGTCATGACCTTCATAACAAGCATGTAATCCCTCCACTTATTTTTCCAGGCCCACAGATGCTTCACTCATAATTCTACCATTCTGAACATCTGAGACACGCTACCTGGGGAGAAGTTATCTCAGAGACAGTCAACCGACATGTTTTCATATGACGTGGTCTATACGTCACAGGTCATGAGGTCAACGCACTAACAATAACAATCATGGCTTCACTCTTCCTTGTATTTTTTTTGTAATGTCTATGGCAGAATTTGAAAAATCAGGCTCTTTCCATAACCTGTCGGTAACACAGCTACACAGTCATGACCTTCATAACAAGCATGTAATCCCTCCACTTATTTTTCCTGCAAAAATTTTAATCTTTATGTCAATTTTAACAAAATAGCCAAATTCTGGCTGGGATTACTGTGCAAAATGGCCATTCACTGTGTACGTGCGAAAAAAAAGCCAGCTACCATTTAATTTTCATCACGTTAGTTACGTACGAATTCGAGCTTGTCCCTCAAAGTACGTCCCCCCTTTCGTAATATCCTTGATCCGCCCCTGAGATTAGTTACTTGTAACTTGCAGCTTTCTGAAAATGTAACAAAATCAAGTATTCCAGTGCTATTTCGTAGCAATATTGATAATTACAAAAACGACCAATTCAGATATTTCGATTATTTAAGTAGCCATAAGGGAATATTTCATTAACAAATAATTATCACAAGCCTTACTAATGTTTCATTTTTGTCCTCCTTCTTTAGAAGAAAGCAGGGGACTATTAAAATGGGTACGTCTGTCTGTCCGTCCGTCCGTCTGTCTGTCACACTTTTTGAGACACAATAATTCCCTTTCTAATTGAACTTAGGGTAAGCAGAGATAGCCATTTGATTGGATTATGCTTTGGGACACGATAACTTCAGTCCTAATTACAAGAGAGTGATGAAACTTGTTGTATAGATTCATTACAACAATAACTTGACTAAGTTTGATTATGCTTTGGGACACGATAACTTCAGTCCTAATTACAAGAGAGTGATGAAACTTGTTGTATAGATTCATTACAACAATAACTTGACTAAGTTTGATAATGAACATCTTCTGCTGAGGGTAAGCAGGGCAATGAGCAATTTGATTGACCGAGATTTGGGGACACAAAAACTCTCCTTCTAATTGAGCTAGAATGTTCAAACTTGGTGTAGGTGTTTATTAGGCCAATGTCTTGATGACATTCGAAGATGAGCATTTTCTACTTAGGGTAAGCAGAGATAAGCTATTTGATTGGCTGATGCTTTGGGACACGATAACTTTAGTTATGATTAAGTGAGGGTGATGAATACCTTGACTAAGTTTGATAATGAGCATTTTCTTCTGAGTGTAAACAGAGTGATACGCAATTTGATTGGTCGAGACTTTGGAACACAATAACCCCCCTTCTAATTGGTGTAGTCAATCATTAGGTAAATGCCTTGATGGAGTTCGATGATGAACATTGTCTGCTTACGGTTAGCAGAGATAAGCTATCAGATTAGTTGATGCTTTGGGGCAAGATAACTTTGGTTATAATGAAGTGAGAGCGATAAAACTCTGAATATA
This sequence comes from Patella pellucida, assembly GCA_917208275.1. NCBI lineage: Eukaryota > Metazoa > Mollusca > Gastropoda > Patellidae > Patella > Patella pellucida. The sequence continues at coordinate 37,596,325 of OU795041.1, read as the reverse complement.
GATTCATTATATCATTGCCTTGACTAAGTTCGATATTCTGCTAAGGCTAAAGAGCGATAAGCAATTTGATTATATTATTATTATTAGGCTTTCAGACTTTCGTCTGAAAGACTATTGTTTTTACTAAAATTATTATTATTATTATTTTTTTTTTCGGGGGAGCCTATTTCTCAGTGCCTGTAACAGATATCGATCTAGAACCTCATTTTCTATCATTAAACCGTGTGTTTGCAACATATGGGCTATATTTGAAACTTCTGCGCAGACCGGAAGTGGCCGAATTTCGTACGGTGTCAAAAAATCAAAAAAAGGGCGTAGATTCGTCAATTCTGTACTTATTTTCATACAAATGACATTTTCGGCAACACCAAATCTTTTCTCGGATGATAGCAGTTGAAAATTTCGAAATTTCGAAACTTCGTCGCTGACTTCTAGCGTTCGAAAAATGAAAAAAAAAATTTAAGAGACAATTTTTGTCATTTTTCAAAATTTTCAAATTTGACCTACATTTTTGGATACCTGAAGACCATCCGATTCCAGAAATATAAGTTTCATTCCGAGTTATCACCCTTTATTTTTCGATTTTTTTCGAATTTTCTGCCCATTTTGTGAGCTCGAGTTTCGTTTTACGGCCGAATCAACGTTTCTGAAACTCCTGGAACATGAAGTAATAGTTCAAAACTAACGTATAAAGCTATTTCGACAGACATCAATAAACCGGAAGTAGTCGAAATATGGCCAATACTTTGAAAAAAACGCAAAAAATGAATGCTTTTGGGAAAAACATGAATTCTCAGTCCGATATCAACGGATTATATCGATTAAGATATCGTTGGGTTGCCCGAGAATTGCAGTATCATATGATATCCTATTATTACAGATAACATGAACAGAAAGTAAAATATGGCACGCTGAAAATCAAGTATTTTCTGATTTGGAGCGTTTTTGAACGCCTGTATCTCGAAAACTGCTCCAATGATTTTTCTTAAACTTTCTCTATCAAGACACCTTTTGGTAGTCTTGTGTATGAAACAGTCCGTTTAGACTTTGAAATATCCGTAATAGGTCAAATAACGAACTGAAAATCGAAAAATCGTGAAATTTTGGAAAATACTCTATTTTTTTTATATTTTTACTGATTTTCAAAAAACTTTATGATATTTAGATATCTGATCTAATGTCGAATCTAAAAATGTATAATATGTATTCAGTTATTGAAATTTAATTTTTGATATTTTGACATTAATTTTGGCACTTTTAAACATAGGATTTCTCAGGGGCATTTTATCTGATCATATATTGTAATATATCATTACAGAACTCTGTCGCTATTTAATTGCCTAAACCGGTTTTTAAAACTATCTCGATAATAATCACCATACCGGAAGTATTCAAAAAATGAAAAAAAAGGTATAAAAATGTTGTTCTTGCAAAAAGCTGGATTTCTCCATCAGATATTACCGGCCCAAAAGAAATAAGTGTCTTTGGATGGCCTCATTAATGGACTATCATATGGCATCTCAATGGTACGATTTCGATGGTTAGTAAATAAATGATGTTTACGCCGAAAATCTAGTATTTTTCGTTTTTGGAGCCTTTTGAGACACCCTTTTCTCGAAAACGACTACTGCGATTTTTTTAAAACTTTTTTTAAACTCAGCCTCCTATCTGTGGTCTGTGGCGTGAATCCAAAAGGAAAAGGTTTGAAATAATTTAAGGTGTCAAAAAATGGCCTCAATCTTTGATAAAAGTAGAAAAATCATTAAATTATCGAAAATGTTCTTTTATTTATCTTTTTTACAAACAACTACTGAATAGATGTTTCTAACATTTCTGGTACAGAAAGATATCTATCCAAACAACTTGTTTAAACTATTCCGACAATAATCCAAAATCCAGAAGTAGTCGAAAAAATATCAGATATTTGGGAAAAAACAGAAAAAAAATTTAAAAAAAAGAAAATACAGTAAAAAAATTGGTACTCTTGCAAAAATCGGCATTTCTCAGCCAGGTGTCACTGAATCAAAACAATTAAAGTATCGTTTTGTAGCTGGGCTATTTTATGACATACCTTATGTCTGATTCCTGAAAAAATAAATGTGCGATTAATAAATATGTGTCATCTATTTATTTCGGTGGGGGGGGGGGGGGGCGTATATTGCCGTCGCCCCGTCCGGCGTCCACGTACCCCATTAAAAGCTTAAGTTAAAATATGATTGACTTTGAATTACTACACAGTGTTTGAGGTCATGAGACGAAGAAACCTATTTATTTTCAGTGATTTCCGATACTTGCTGTAAGAGTTATGGCCCTTGATCACTTCAAAAAATCTTGTGGACGCTCTAGAGGCTAAAGTTAATTTTCTGATAATTACATAATGAGTTGTTACTTTTAATCAGATTTTAGTGTATTATAAATGTTTCATTACTGAAAAAAGTAAAATATTGGACAACTCTTGTTGAATGCCCGGACGATTTAGCCTGGCAACTGATTTTTTTTCTTTCAAATTCAATGTGAAGCATTGGGACAATGAGAGGATGAGCCCTATTTAATTTCCCTGTTCTCTGTCCATCTGTTGCAAAATGTGGGTGTATCTTGCATGGCAACCACAAGTGGTTCATGTAAACGAAATTAAGAGATCCTCAACACTACCTTAAATCTTTCGGGCAGTAGGAACCCATCATAGAAGAAACTATTTTACAATGGATATACTATATAGTTTTGATCGTATATGACTCTTTGTTCATCCTTTGATTTTGATTTTTTCAGATACTTAGTTTTAGAGCATGTGTCTGGCGGCGAATTGTTTGACTACCTCGTTAAAAAAGGACGTTTAACTCCTAAGGAAGCTCGACGTTTCTTCAGACAAATCATTTCTGCATTAGATTTCTGTCATAGTCATAATATATGGTAAGTGGACTTAGCAAAAGTCTGTAACTCAAAATTCGCCAAAATCTTAAACATCGAAAACACAAATTATTAGTCAATTTAAATCAACATTGATGATATAAACTGACCGGGAAAAGATGAGCTTCTAATATCCGATATTTAAGATAAAATAACTTTTTGCCCACATGGAAATGTGGCCGTATATTGTCAGCGCCCCCGTCCGCCCGTCCGTCCATCCACAATTTTTTGTGAACACTCTAGAGGCTAAAGTTCATATACGATTGACTTTACATTTATACACTGTGTTTAAAGTCATGAGACGAAGAAGCCTATTGATTTTCAGCAATTTCCGATAATTACTGCTAGAGTTATGGCCCTTGATCACTTTAAAAAATCTTGTGAATGATTTAAAGGGTAAAGTTAATAACCGATTGACTTTAAATTTATACACAGTGTTTAAGGTCATAAAATGAAGAAGCCTATTTATTTTTAGCAATTTCCGGTAATTACTGTCATATGGCTCTTGATCACTTAAAAAAATCTTGTCGACGCTCTAGAGGCTAAAGTTAATAACCGATTAACTTTAAATTTGTACACAGTGTTTAAGGTCATAAAATGAAGAAGCCTGGAGTTCGGGTGTTCGATCCCTGCATTGGCCGAGAAAGTTCATCTCGATTTTTGCCGTGATTTCCCCTTGTCAGTGATGCAGAAGGAGGGCCTGATAAGGACAGCTTCCTAGTCGTTCGGATGGGACAAAAAACTGAAGTCCCGTGTACACATTGGAGTGCACGTAAAAGATCCCTTGGCAGAATTCGATATAAGAGTAGGCCTTAGCGCCGCTGCCCGGGGAAAAATTTCCCTCATAGCACACTGTATGGCATATGCACGTCTTCAATTAGCTCAGGTTAAGTGCATAACAGTAGGACGTTAAACCCCATTTCATTCATTCATTTAAATTTATACACAGTGTTTAAAAAAAATCTTGTGAACGCTCTAGACTAGAGGCTAAAGTTAATAACAGGTTGACTTTAAATTTATTCACAGTGTTTAAAGTCATGAGACGAAAAATCCTATTGATTTTCAGCGTTTCCGATAATTACTGACAGAGTTATGGCCCTTGATCACTTTCAAAATTTTGTGGACTCTCTAGGGGCTAAAGTTAATATCCGATTGACTTTAAATTTATACACAGTGTTGAAGGTCATGAGAGGAACAAGTATTTTGAGTCTCAATGAATTTTGATAACTTGAACAGCATGGAGGAGAACTTAATCAAAGCCAAACAAATTTGAATGATTTTCTGATAATTACATAATGAGTTGTTACTTTTAATCAGATTTAAGTGTATTATAAATGTTTCATTACCGAAAAAGGAAAATATGCAACAACTCTTGTTTACTGCCCGGACGATTTAGCTGCTGTGGGCGTATGTTTCGTATGTGGTAACGTAGTTATCAATTAATTTATATTTTTTGTTATTTTGATTGTTTTTCATCGACAGGTAGAATCGATCGTTGATCATTCACCTGTTTGTTGATAGTTTTACTTTAAGTATTACTAGTACATAGTCGCAGTCATCATGCTGTGTTGACTTTTTCTCGTTCTTTATCATAAAGAATGGAGGAAAGCGATTTCGAGGGGTTCTGCAAGGCAGACCTGGTAAATGACGACAATGTAGGTGCGAACGTGGATATATTAGATTTAAATGCGGGTAACACAGCTTTTTTAGATCGAGATTGTATCCATGTTCAACAGGACAATCGAGTACAAACCGGATGTTTTGGACAGCCTGATGATGTCGTCCAGTCTTCCGGAATCAGTAATATTGCACCGGTAAGTAAGATTGAGCGTAACAATAATAAAAGGAAATCCTCCGCAAAGGTCTCAAAAAAGGCCTGCAAATCTCGTAAACGAGAATCAAACAATAATGTAATTGGTGATGTTTCATTTCAATCACCACTGATTTCTTTATATCCAGATCCAGTTGCCATAGGTCAACATAATAAAGTTATTGATAATAATAATGGCAATGCCAACAGTAACAATAATAAGGAGGGTTACCCCACTACTAGTAGTGGTAATAAATATTTTAATAGGGCCAATAAAAAGTCTGCAACCAATAATGTTGTTACGACAAAACAAGCCGTTATGGCCACTGCTATAGACTTTAGTGGTACAAATCCTAGAACCAGTAATAATAATTTAAATTACACCAACAATAGTAATAGTAACAATACTACTACTAGGTCAAATCCTAAAAATAATGCTAAAGAATTTAATTAGATACATTATTCTTCAAGGCATCCAAATGATACTATTTTAGTTGATATAAATGAATTTGAGTCCCTTCAGAGTCAAATCTCTGCTATGTCAAATTATCTGGGTATCGGTAATAACCCGTCTTTTCATCAGTCTCCTGATAATTTTGCTAATCAGTCAAGGTCAGCTAATAAGCCCATTTCACAGGGGTATAGCAATATGTTACCTGTATATCAGAATGATCTTGATTTTAATAGGAATATTGTGGGTAATAATGAACCCGTATTGGATATCGTAGATCCTCAAATTCTTTATGATGAGTTAACTGCAAAAGATTGTTGCCACCTTTGGTGGATCAAGACATTTGTTAAATAAGAATATAGATCCTGAGGTTAAATCATCTATTATTGACTCCCGTTATTACATTAGGCAATGTCCATTTAGAGTTGTCTCTTAAGCGCAGGATTTTTCTTCGGAAATTTTTGAGTAAAAGGTACCACCTCTTATGCTCTACGATTAGGCCTGTCGTGGAAACATTTTTCGGCCCTGACTTAGCCAATAGAATCCGAGAGATTGATCAATCGAACAGGATATATAATTCCTTTTCTAATAAGGTACCATTTAGAGGTAATAACAGAAGACCTTTTTTAGGACGCCAATTTCAGCCCCCCGATCGTTCCGACAAAACTTTCAGGGGCCGCCCGTTTTCAAACCGGGGAAGAGCGAGAGGCAGGTTTCCTCGCCAACAGATGCGGTAAGTAGTACTAAATCTTTTTGTGCAGGACAAATTTCAAAGTTTTATAAAAACTGGGCAATTATTACATCAGATCAATGGGTGTTGGATATTATAAAAGGTTATAAGATTGACTTTATTACAACTTCTGTTCAGGTGGGTATTCCAAATAGTCCACATTTTAATCTTGAACAGATATCTTTAATAGACGAGGAAGTCAATAAAATGATTATTAAGAAAGCTATTGATTATGTGCCAGCATCAGAATGTTCTGGTCAATTTATTTCTGATATTTTTTGGGTTTTGAAAAAACTGGTGACTTTAGACCAGTTATAAATTTTAAAGAAATTGAATGAGTTTGTTGTGTACGAACATTTTAAGCAGGAAACACTAGCTATTGCCTTAAAGGCTATTAAACAGAATAATTTTTTAACCTCCGTTGATCTGAAAGATGCTTATTTTTCAATTCCTGTTTGTTTCGATCATCGGAAATATCTACGTTCATATGGAAAGAGCAAGTATATGAGTTTAATTGCCTACCTTTTGGTCTATCGTCGGCACCAAGAATTTTTACGAAAACTCTCAAGCCTATATTTGCTTGTCTCAGAAAACAAGGCATCATTTGTACATATTTTATAGACGATTCATTATTTGCTGCAAGTTCTGTTAAAGAGGGTATTAAGAATACTCAAACAGCTATCAATTTATAAGAAGATTTAGGTTTCTGTGTGAACGAAAACAAATCATGTTTACAACCATCTAAAGAAATTGTTTTTCTAGGTTTTAAAATTAATACAGAAAGTTATCAAGTTCTGTTGACATCTGAGAAAATCGCCAAATTAAAGAATATGGCGGAGGAAATTTTATTTAGTTCAAATTTGTCAATTCGTATTGTAGCATCATTTATTGGATTATGTTCTTTTAGTTGAACTGCTATTATACTTTCTCCATTTTTTATCCATTATTTGGATAAACAGAAAAATTTATTTTTGCCTAAATGTAATTTTAACTATGATAAGGATATCAGTCTTAATCAAACTATGATTTCCGAATTAGAATGGTGGAGATCTAAAGTACATATATATAATGGATTTTTTATTCAGCCACCTAATATATCTTGGGTTTTAACAGCTGATGCTTCCCGTGACGGATGGGGTGCCCATATGGGTAATTTCCAAACCAATGGTCGTTGGAGTCTATCAGAGCAAGAAAACCATATTAATTTTTTAGAACTTTTGGCTATATTTTATGCTCTTAAGTCACTTTGCGATCATCTTTTTAGTACACATGTTTGTATTCAGTCTGACAACACTGTTGCTATTTCTTACATCAATAAATCAGGGAGGTTCTAATGATAACATATTCGAATTATGTAAAGAAATTTGGCTCTGGTCTTCAAAAAGAGGAATCTTTTTGTCAGCCAAACATGTTGCGGGTAAATCCAGTGTTTTGGCGGACAGTTTGTCTAGAAATTTTTCTAGTTCCACAGAATGGAAATTAAATGAGTATATACTCACTAAGATTTGTAAGCATTTTTTCATACTGGATGTTGATCTGTTTGCCTCAAGGCTTAATAGACAATTTGACAAATATGTTGCTTGGCATCCAGACCCTTTTTGTTTAGCATGTGATGCTTTTTCAATATCTTGGTCAAAATATAAACCATATCTTTTTCCACCTTTCAGCATGATTTCAAGGGTTCTGGCGAAAGTGTCTCAAGACAATGTACAACAAGCAATTATAATTATTCCAGGATGGTCAACTTCGGTGTGGTATCCAATTTTACTATCAATGCTCATAGCCGACCCAGTTCGGTTACCTGCCTGCAAGGACCTCTTACGGTTGAGTCACGATGGAATGTTGCATCCCCTTCGAGGGAAGAGCCTATATTTGACAGGATGCAGGATATCCAGCAATCTTTCTCTAATAGAGGAATATCAAAGCAATCTGCAGATATCATCCTTAATTCATGGCGGCCATCCACCAACAAACAGTATGGGTTGGCCTGGAGAAGATGGAATTTTTGGTGTTGTAAACAACAATTTAATCCATTGGATCCATCTGTAGAAATTTTTATAAATTTTTTGGGAGATATGTCTAAACATTTTTCTTATAGTGTTATCAATATTATTAGATCTTCCATAATTCAAACACTTGTAGCCTTGGGCAATTCTGCAATTAAAGACCAGCCGTTGGTTGGTAGGCTCATGAAGGGAATATATGACAATAATCCACCTAAGCCTAGATATCTGTTTACTTGGGATGCGTCTATATGAGTAAAAAACTTGGGTACGTTGTATCCATTGCAAGACTTGTCTTTACGGGTTTTGACATTTAAAACAGTTGGGTTGCTGGCTTTGGCTACAGCTCAAAGATGTCAGACTTTAACAGCCTTCTGTTTAGATGCCTTTTATGATTCAGGTTCTGTTATTACCTTGGGAGTGAATAAGGTTTTAAAAACTTCTCGTCCCTCAACACCATTATTTATGGTTAAGATTCCAAATTTTAGGGATGTTAAAATATGTCCTTGTTTTACCTTGAGACATTCTATTCATACAACAGCAGAATGCCGTAAATCTAAGCAGATTTTTATCTCCTTCCATACCAAGAAGGCTGTAGCCCCAGGAACTATTGCCAGATGGCTAAAAGAATTGTTAAAACTAGCAGGAATTGATACTTCCGTTTTTAAAGCCCATTCAATTAGAGGGGCATCAACTTCTTCTGCATTTAATGCAGGTTGTTCTATTTCAGATATTCTGAAGGCCGCAGACTGGAAGTCTACAGACACTTTTGCTAAATTTTACCACCGGGATGTTGGTAGTTCTAGTTTTTCTTCATGTGTTTTGGGAAATAAATAATAATTTGATTATTAATTTGTTAGTTGTTTTTTCCTTGTTGACAACCCTTTAAATTATGCAATATAAATACGAGATGCCCGAAGGGCATATATGGAATATAATCCCACTCTCATCCAAGCGCCCGAAGGGCGTGATGGATGAGAGGGATTATTTGAATATATAGCCCGAGGGCTCGAGGATTTATCTTCCCACCCTTGAGCCCTCCCTGTGCTATATTTAGATTGTCAACAAATCTTTGAAAGGACATTATGGGAAGTGTAGTGATCGTATATATGTTACAGTCATTCTGTGTAATCAGTCATTTCACGTAATGACTAAACAAATCAGTCATTTCACGAAGAGCCTGTGAGCACCAGGCAATACGTGTAATGACTGAAAGTTCCAGACATTACACGAAATGACTAAAATTCCTACTCTTTTTTTACACATAATGCCTGATTGCAGATTTGCAAATCAGGCAGTATGTGTAGACTTAACACATAACAATATTAACTTTTAAAATATAACATTTGATATTGGTTTTTAGTTCTATTTCGCTTTATTCAGGGCATTATGTCTGTAGAATGGTTGTTTTTATTGCAATTTAAAGAACTTTTAAGTTTATATCCTGCCCTTTTCAATTTGAAGGAATTGCTATAGCAACTGGAGTAAATACTAATCACTGAATTAATTACTCAGCCTTTAAGGGACTATTTGAGGTTTGTTGGGTCTTTGTGAAATCATGTTAAATCTTTATGCATTGAACAACATTTTTCACTGACAATATTAATTAAATTTAATCTTCTTTTAGGGTTATATGTATCTAAAAACACTAAGAAGTAGCTATCGTGTGTTCTGTACGGATTGGGGAGGGAAACGAAGAGTCTCGTGTGTTTTAAACGTAACTGGGTAAAATTCTAATTAATGCGAGATATCTAAGAGAAAGATGTTAATCTGCAGATACGGTGTGTTAATTAACAGGGGTGAGAGATTGACTAAGGTTGAGTTAATTATCGCTAGGAGTGAAAATCTGTGCGACAGTGTGTTTTCTGTACTGGGTGTGTTAATTAACGGACGGGTTAAAAACGACTGACAAGGTGTGTATTCTATGCTTGGTGAGTTTTCTCGAAGCCGTGTTATAACTGCAACAAAGGTGATTTATCTTGGGCCAACAGGCTTTATCTGACACGTAGGTGTTAAACATCAACTTTGATAGGAAATCTTTTTGTACCGTGCGATTTCTCGTTCGACCGTGTGTTTCGCGAAAGTCGGTCTTCGTATAAGGTAGGTCTTTCAAACATAGTGAGGCGTAGACTTCTTATAGATGATCAACGTTCCTTCTGTGCGTCTTTTATATTTATTAAAGAATTGTCCAGGTCTATACTGCGTTCCATAGTCATGCGTGAGTTGCATTTAAAAAGGGGCCGTAATTTGCCGTACGCAAGAAGGCGAACACATAAAATAAAAAAAGAATATCGGAGACGCCTGGACCAATTTATGTCCGGACCAAATTCCCTTCTTCCTAATATTTTATTATTAATGCGTCCTGAATTAATACATCGTACGCAACCTGCAACTCATTTGCAATTTATTGGATGCATAGTTTGATCGTCTTTTCTGTGCGCTTTTCTGTATTTATTTATCATTTGCGCAGCCGATATTTTCAAAATCTTCGTCCCCGCTATACTGCACACATCGGCGTGCGTGTTAATGATTAAAAGTCTTCTCCGAATAATCACGAAGAGGATGCGAGTCGCGCTAAATGACAGGCCTTACCGTATGCGTCTATCTATTCTTGTTATTACGTCCCGCCTTCATTAACAAAGTAGACGCAGACGTGCTCTTATCTATCTGTTTTGAAAGTACAATTATAAACAAACAATCTCGCAATTAATGATAACCTGTAAGTTTCGTCGTAGTTATATTTTATAAATGTATTTCTTACCTGGGTCGTAAAAAGCGCTATCCAAGGAAATAGAATTACATCACTATATAACAATAGATAAAGCACATATCAAATAACACTAATCATGTTTAATAATAGGGACTCATATCCGCCTCCAACATGTGGTGCTTTGATTCCGTCACACTTTGTGCAACAAGCTTGTCTTTGCATCTTATAGAAAGCATGCCTTTCACACGAAGTGCTCTTTTGATGTCAGACTGAAAGGCGACATTGTTTTCAGATCTCAGACAGAAAGGCGACACTGATGATACTCTGCATCTAGTGCTGGTCTTATTGCAATGACATAAATGAATCTTTCACTTTTCTATCATATCATTTGAATAAAGCTGGATATGTTATTTAACATGACAATTAATGTGTATACAATTTATTTTGTTTCTCTCTGGAAATTTCGGTTGGTAGGCTACTGGTAGGCCTACCTCAAATGAACAAACAACAAAGCCCAAGCCATTATATTATAATCAGAGAAATGTTCAATTCAAACACACAAGCAAAATAGACAAGACAAACATACAAGCGATACCATTATTTATTGTAATATCCAAAATCTATATATTATGACAATAGTATTGCAATGTGTCGGTGCATAGCCTACATGCAGAATATTAGGTTAAATGGGCGTTTAATCAAGTCTATTTAGCATCTAGTAGATTAGTAAACCTTGTGTCAAGTAAATCGAGTTGTTGAGAACGAACATGTGCGAAAGTGACTGACAGCGTGCTGTTTTCTTCCGCAAACACGCTTAGATTATCTATGTATATGCGGTCATAATTAAATTGTAACGTCTAAATTATCTGCTTTATTCATTTTTTCTTTAATTGGCAGTTGGTTTGTCGCATGGGTCGAAGTATTCGCGTCTATACGTATTTAATCTGCTCCAATAATGACTGTCAATTCTTTTCGAAGAGAAATCATTATTTTGATAGTTAACCCGTGTCTTCATACGGCATGTTATATATTATACAAACATGCCTATAGTGTCGGATATTATTATTTCAAATTGCCCTATCACCATTGATGGGAAATGCAAGAATGGGTTAAATAGCAACGATTCTCGGGTGAGAATGCTGTCCACCATTTGCTACACATATATTCTGATTTAAACAAATATGTGATTGAAGTAGGGCCTACATAAAGAATATTTACAATTACAACACTCAACTTGTAATGGATTAGAAAACAAGCCGAAGCTTATATAAATTCCTCTACATATGTTATTATCGGCGCCAAAAAGCTCTAAAAAAGTGATCGATGAGTTTTATTGTATATCAAAATAGAGTATATAACTGTGAGCATATCTTACAAATAATATCAAAATTTATATCCTGTCTGGGTTTTAGATTCCAATACCTTCACGGCACCTGAAAGCAACAAATTAAGAGGGATTATAAAGGTTAAAAATATACGATGAAATACTAACTATCATATTATATCATGTGGTACTGAATTTTTTTTTCTACAGTAATTTCAAAACAAAGTGTGGTCACAGAGTAAGTGGTGTCGTAAAACTAGTATCTAGATGTTGAATGTTATGTCATTATCAGACTAATTAATTTGAGGTAAATGTTTAACTTAGATTAAAATTATGATTTGCCATGTTTGTAAATTATTATTTGACATATTGCTATATATTTTTCATGTTCATATTGTATGCTGTCCTCAATGGATGTTTTGATGCAATAAAATCATATCTTATCTTATCTATTGGAAATATGCGAAAATGTAATGCCGTTGGTTGTTTCCTTTTCGATTTGTTAAATTATAAAACGTATTTCCACGTCATATTACTACACCTACTGTCATCAAAGTAGGGATGTGCGCTTCACTGAACACCAACTTGGATCAGCGTTGACCTAGATGTTATATAACAACTGTAAAATTTACTGCCAATTGCCAGACTTTATTGGGGGTAATTAAATTAATTTGATCACTGCAGCTCAACAATTGTAGTGAATGTGTATTATAAGCCTGCTGCCAATTTTATCTTTGTTAAGATTTTGAAAAAAATGGCACAGATATACTTTATTTATCATAATTTTCTTGAATGAACCATGGTTTATTAAGATTCGAAATGTGACTGCAAATTAATGTTAGGCCTATATAGAATAGATGTGATATGTATCCTATTTCAAACCGTTATTTGTCAAACGAGCAATTAATTACAGCAAAGGTGTATTAGAATTTATTGTTCTGAAATAGTTTTCTTTGTCAAATATATTAATCAAGCTGTTGAAGATTGTTATAATGACGTGGGACTCAATTTAGCATAATACGTAACCGGAAATATTGCAGATAAAGCTATTTAAGTTTAAAACCAAGACTTTTTAATAATTTACACGCCCATGTGTACGGCATAGCGGGGACCAAGATCTAGATAATATCGGCGGCCCAAATGATCAATAAATACAGAAAACCACACAAAAAAGACGATCAACATATAGGCCTACTATGCATCCAATAAATTGAAAATGAGTTGCAGGTTGCGTACGATATGTATTAATTCAGGACGCATTAATAATAAAATATTAGGAAGAAAGGAATATGGTCCGGACATAAATTGGTCCAGGCGTCTCGATATTTTTTTTATATTCTATGTGTTCGCCTTCTTGCGTACGGCGAATTACGGTCCCTTTTTAAATGCAACTCACGCACGACTATGAAACGCCGTATAGACCTGGACAATTCTTTAATAAATATACAAGACGCACAGAAGGAACGTCGATCATCTATAAGAAGTCTACGCCTCACTCTGTGTTTAAAGACCTATCCTATACAAAGACAGACTTTCGCGAAACACACGAGCTTCGTCTACACTAGGCTAGTAAAAGCCGGCTTTTTCAAAACCCGGCTTTTTTAAGTGTAGCGTCTACACTGACTGAAGTTTTGTAACGGTAAAAGACGATGAACACCGACCTTCGTTATTTGTGTCAATGTTATGAATGTACGGAAGTTCGGGAAGGATGACATCCGGGTACCCGATAAAACCCGGTTTTTACCGTCTACACACATAAAATTGCCGGTTTTTTGATTTGAAAAATCCCTCAATTATTGCCGGATTTTAAAAAGCCGGCTTTTCCGATTGAGCAATTGAAAAAGCCGGCTTTTAGGAAAAAAACGGCATTTAAAAGGCTTGTGTAGACGGTGAATGCTGCTAGTACGTAGCTATAGTCGAACGAGAAATCGCACGGTACAAAAAGATTTCCTATCAAAGTTGATATTTAACACCTACGTGTCAGATAAAGCCTGTTGGCCCAAGATAAATCACCTTTGTTGCAGTTATAACACGGCTTCGAGAAAACTCACCAAGCATAGAATACACACCTTGTCAGTCGCTTTTAACCCGTCCGTTAATTAACACATCCAGTACAGAAAACACACTGTCGCACAGATTTTCACTCCTAGCGATAATTAACTCAACCTTAGTCAATCTCTCACCCCTGTTAATTAACACACCGTATCTGCAGATTTGACATCTTTCTATTAGATATCTCGCATTAATTAGAATTTTACCCAGTTACGTTTAAAACACACGAGACTCTTCGTTTCCCTCCCCAATCCGTACAGAACACACGATAGCTACTTCTTAGTGAAACATGATAGAATCATTGTAAACACTTCAAAACAAGTTATCCATTAAAAATTGAGTGTCATATTAGATGTTGTTATTAGCATTACCCTTATCACCCTTAATCACTTTCAATAATTACATTAAGTTAAGTAGGTTTCCTTCAAGATAATTAGAAGGGTGTCTCTCATGATTGGTCAGTATTAACCAAGTATTGTTGTTTACATGTTTATAATGCTTGTTATATTTTACATTTTATCATTGCTTGATTATGATTAGAGAAGCCTAGTCGAAACATCATTCAGTAATAAGAAGTAATTGTGACAAGTATTTTCCAGTTCAATTACTAAATGCCATTGAAACAATTTACTTGATATCATCATGGCAGAATCTTACGAAAATCAGTTTAAAGCAGAGCTTTTCAAGAAATATGAAGTTTGCAAAAAAAATTTAATTCCAAAGGAGGCGTATTTCACAATGATAGAGAATATTAAAGCAGCAGCAGGAGCTGGTGGAACAAAGAACAGACATGGATACTACCTACTATCAAAGTAAGTACGACAAAGTTGTTTACAAGACAATTTATTTCCTGAATTTTCAAAATTTACAAATTTTTCCTAACTATTCGCTCAGCTGACGTCAATCAGATTCCAAAAATATAAGTTCCATTCAAAATTATATCATTTCTTTTTTCAATATTTTCCCCGCCATTTTTGGAGTTTTTTTCTTAAGATTCTTTATATAACCCATGAAATGTGACAGGAAGTAGCCGTGAAAATGAAAGCTTTCCTCTCTTCCTGGCAGATCTAGTTTTACATGTTTTTGTTCTTTCATTGTCTTTTGAATATAGGGTGGATCTGGGGCGTATTTTATATGCATTACATATATGCATGGTCTAAGTATTTTTTAAATATAGTTTAAAGATTTATCATATTTTTCCAGGTTTGAGATACTGCAGTGTGGTGATGTTGAGAAACTCATCAAAAAGCGTGCCACCCAAGATGAGGATCCCGTATATTATGTCAGTATTGAAGACACGTACAATGTGGTCAAGCGAGCTCACACGGCCACAGGCCATGGTGGACGTGATCGAATGGCTAAAGAGGTCAACAAAAAGTATGCCAACATCACTCGAGAGGCTCTTGAAATTTTCAAGTCCTACTGCCAGGAATGCCAGAAGAAACGCAAGCGCCCAAGGACCAAGGGTGTGGTCGTACGTCCCATTCTAACAAAAGAATTTGCCTCACGTGCACAAGTTGATCTGATTGATATGCAATCCATGGCCCAAAATTCATTCAAGTGGATCATGGTCTATCAAGACCACTTCACCAAATTTGTTATTCTGCGAGCATTAACCTCAAAACGTGCTGCTGAGGTTGCCCACAATCTACTTGATATTTTTCTTCTTGTCGGTGCCCCATCTATTCTCCAGAGCGACAATGGAAGTGAATTTACAGCCGAAGTTATCTCTGAACTGAAGCTGGTGTGGCCCCGACTGGTCATGGTTCATGGTAAACCTCGACACCCTCAAAGTCAAGGGTCTGTGGAAAGGGCAAATGGTGACATAAAGGATATGCTTGTTGCTTGGATGGGAGATAATAACACAAATGATTGGTCTGTGGGCATAAAATTTGTACAATTCCAGAAAAATTCCTGTCTGCATTCTGGAATCAAACGAACTCCATATGCTGCTATGTTTGGATGTGAAGCTAAAGTTGGATTAACATAATCATCTTTGCCCACCGAGGTTATTGAACAGATGCAAAGTGAGGATGATTTATTGTTAGCATTTTCCAGTCTGCCAGACTCAACCATCAATCTTGACCCGGCGCAAACTACCAGTCAGGAACCGGCACAAACTACCAGCCAGGTACCGTCACAAGCTACCAGTCCGAAACTGACACAAACTACCAGTCAGGTACTGTCACAAGCTACCAGTCCGAAACCGACACAAACTAGCAGTCACGAAACGACGTTAACTATCAATCAGGAACCGTCACAAACTACCAGTCACAAACATACACTCACTACCAGTCTGGATTTTGACCCAGAACCTTCAGTTAGCCAAATTGAACAGGGGAATAGTCCCTCCGATTTACTCAATGCCCGCTTACAAAACATCCTGTGGGAAAGAAATGGTGCCAGCTCTGCTCAGATGATACAAGCTCAGCGTATGGTCAAGAGGAGTCGAGTGGAACTAGCAACTGGCCAGGTGGGAGACAACGTAGCTGTGCCTATACCTCTAGTGGATAGAGGTCGTGGTGATCCACGTAATATTCTAGGAATTATCATCGACCGCGATGAGAATAACATGTACGCCATTTGTGTTAAAGCAGGGATTCTGAAAGGAAAGTTTTCGCGCAATCAGTTTGATTTGTGTCCCCAACACTTACTTACTAAATCTGATGTAGACCATACAAGTACGGTAACACTTTGCCAGGCTGTACATAAAGAATCCAGCTGCGGTGGACAGGGGTATGTCCGATGCAATTGTGCTGGTTCCAAGAGATGTGGGACAAATAGATGCAAATGTTTCAAAAACAAACTCAAATGCTCCAGCCGCTGTCATAGCAGCTTGTTATGCACAAACAAGTGACTTGGGTGATGAACCAGTCAGGATTTCTTTTTTTTTTTTTTAAAATGACCTGACAGTAAGACTATAGTGACGAAGTTAATATTTCGTTTCGAGGGAATTTATATTATTCTACAATGTATTACATGTATTAAACGTTGGATGTGAAGTCAATAAATGTTTTACAGTGAATTCAGTCATTTCGCGTAATGTCTGCCCATGATTTTTAGTCATTTCATGTAATGTCTGGAATTTCCAGTCATTACACGTGTTGCCTGGTGCTCACAGACTCGTCGTGAAATGACTGATTTATTTAGTCATTACGCGAAATGACTGATTACACAGATTGACTGTAACATATATAGGGTGTGGTCACGTGTCATCAGGTGCATAACACACCAATGCGGTGAGCTATTTTTAGTCTTTTTAAGTTTGAGCGAGAGTGCATGGTCAGCGAGAGTAATAAGTAATATGCAATATAAATCCTTGAGCCCTCGGGCTATATATTCATATAATCCTTCTCATCCTTCTCATCCATCACGCCCTTGGATGAGAGTGGGATTATATACGTTGCGGCCCACTTATGTGAATTTCTAGGTCCCAAATGTTAGCGATTTAGCTCCTTTAAATAATAAACTAAGCATAAAAATCTAAATTAGAAACAGGGGTTCTTAATCTATTTTGAAAGGCTCAGAATTGGATCTCAAAAAAGAGTTCACTGTAGGAAATAGGACAATTCAGCTGAAATTGAATTAATTATCTCTCGACAGTGCATTTTCTGTAGTGGGTGCGTTAATTAACAGATAGGTTAAAAATGAACAACATAAAGCGTGTTTTAAAAATTCTCAAAAGCGTGTTTTAAAAATTCTCAAAAGCGAGTTTTAAAAAACTGCACCAAAAGTGTTTTATCAAGGCCCTATGACCTAATATGGATAATGGGTTTTATAAGAACAGCTAAATTTAAACATCTGTTAACTCATTTGGTCCTACTTTTGCCAAGTGTTGTCATAATTTGCTACTGAGTTCCACCGACTTACGCCACTTGTCACTAACTGGTGTTTAGTCAGACTCCCTCTCGACACCAGGTGTCGTCATCTTTATTGTACTTTTTGATTGATCAAAAAGGTTATAAACAAAAGCCGTTTGACTATCCAAAAGCAATTATATAGTAAACATATAGTTTGAACTAATGATTGGAATCAAAAAATGTACATGTTACAACCACGGTTTAGGTGCTATAAAGTCGCGAGTTCATGAGGAAATTCTGTTCATATCGGTCGCCATTTTGGACAGTCGATCCCTATGTACTGTTTTATTGATCAATAATAAAAGTTATAAACAATATCTGTTTGATTTCCCAAAAGTCGTAATCCCATAAAACAATAGTTTCATCTAATGATTGGGGTCATAAAATGTCTAGGTAGTAGGTCACAACAAGGTGTTAGGTTGTAAACTCACATGAAAAAAATGGAGAAAATTTTTAAGTTTAACGACTGCTGTCGGCATCTTTCATGCACTGTTTTATTGAGCAATAAAGTTATTTAAGAAAAACTGATTCGCTTTCCAAAAGTAAATTAGCCAATAGAAATATAGTTGTTTAATTTTTATACGCCCACATTGAAATGTGGTCGTATATTGCCGTAGCCCCTGTCCGTCGCCCCTGTCCGTCGGTCCGTCCGTCGGTCCGTCCGTCCGGCGTCCACAAAGACTTGTGGACGCTCTAGAGGCCAAAGTTAATTTCCGATTGACTTTAAATTTATACACAGTGTTTAAGGTCATGAGACGAAGAAGCCTCTTGATTTTCAGCGATTTCCGATAATAACTGTTAGAGTTATGGCCCTTGATCACTTAAAAAAATCTTGTGGACGCTCTAGAGGCCAAAGTTAATATCCGATTGACTTTAAATTTATACACAGTGTTTAAGGTCATGAGACGAAGAAGCCTATTGATTTTCATCGATTTTTGATAATAACTGTCAAGAGTTATGGCCCTTGATCACTTCAAAAAATCTTGTTGACGCTCTAGAGGCTAAAGTTAATAACTGATTGACTTTAAATTTATACACAGTGTTTAAGGTCATAAAATGAAGAAGCCTATTGATTTTCAGCAATTTCCGATTTTAACTGTCAGAGTTATGGCCCTTTATCACTTAAAAAAAACCTTGTGGACGCTCTAGAGGCAAAAGTTAATAACCGATTGACTTTAAATTTATACACAGTGTTTAAGGTCATGAGACGAAGAAGCCTATTGATTTTCAGCAATTTCCAATAATTACTGTCAGAGTTATGGCCCTTGATCACTTCAAAAATTCTTGTGGATGCTCTCGAGGCCAAAGTTAATATCTGATTGACTTTAAATTTATACACAGTGTTTAAAGTCATGAGATGAAGAGGCCTATTGATTTTCAGCATTTCCAATAATTACTGACTGAGTTATGGCCCTTGATCACTTTCAAAATCTTGTGAACGCTCTAGAGGCTAAAGGTAATATTAGATAATTACTGTAAGAGTGATGGCCCTTGATCACTTCAAAAAATCTTGTGGATGCTCTAGAGGCTAAAGTTAATATCCGAAATTTATACACAGTATTGAAGGTCATGAGATGAAGAAGCCTATTGATTTTCAGAATATTAAGTGTTTCGTATACTAAACGTTAGCATGGAGGAGAACTTTATCAAAGCCAAACAAATTCGAATGATTTTCTGATAATTACATAATGAGTTGTTACTTGTTATATGATTTTAGTGTATTATAAATGTTTCATTACTGAAAAAAGTAAAATATGCAACAACTCTTGTTGACTGCCCGGACGGTTTAGCTGCTGTTAGCATGGAGGAGAACTTTATCAAAGCCAAACAAATTCGAATGATTTTCTGATAATGCAGATTTTAACGATGTTTAGTTTTGTCGATCAGTGTCTATTTTACCGTATGGTGTACAAGTTCTGACAGTGTGTTCATTAATGTATCGGTGTTTTTATACTCTAATGGATGTGTCGATGTGTTCTGACAATTTATTGTTTTTCGTGTTGAAATGATTACCATGTAAACGGTAAATCATTGCCAGTTTATTGTTTTTCGAGTTGAAATGAGTACTGCGCAACCCGTAGCTCATAGCCATTTTATCGTTTTGCATTCATAATTTTATGTCCAGTCAAAATTCATGTCTCACTTAGCAGTGTTACATTCTGCTAAATATGAAAAAAACGCTTTAAGTTTCAGTTTTAGGTAAAACTCTATTTGTGGAGGAGCTTGCCTTTATCGAAATAAAATCCATAAAATTATAAATTTTCATTGGATGAATATCTCAACACACAAAACCATAAGACGTAGATCACAGTAAATTTAAAAATCACAAATGAATTTTCAATAACTTTCAACGATTGCGTTTATGAACTCACAAAATTTACAATGCTAAAATTTGTTAATGCAGAACAGCTTTATGTGTGACTGGCTTCAAAAGAACGTAAGTTGTCAAATCATCGATTGAACTTTCGGCATTCCCGTAATCGAAAGGAATACAAATCTAAAAATAGCCAACTGCACGTTTCTTTCAAGACCATGTGCCCTGGTGCATAGACATAAAGTCTCCCATGTTAACCAATGCTGGTGCAGTGTTCGTTTTTTGGTATGTGCGACCTGGGTATGATGTTTATTGCAGGATCAACCGACGAAATTAATTGGCTGGAAACCTTATAATACCACAATTTTATTAACATGCCTTTCCCAACTATGAACTTTTGAGGTCAGGCTGGGGGCAGATAATTTTGTGCAAAGAAATGAGATAACATATTCAGTTTCACAACGTTAAATCGTACTAGAATAGAACTCAATATTGGTCAATTTCAATATATAATTGGTACACTAGACTTATTTTTCAATGGTTACGTAAACCATCGTAAAATACTAGCTGAATTACTGGTAATTAAATTCTCGGTTGATATGCATCTGACGTCCTCAAAACGTATTATGCAATAGTAAGGCCCTGTCACGTGATTTCAAAGAAACATATAACGCCCCAATTGACACATAATCATTTTCCAAGTGTTTGTAGTAATGTTGGACTTGTAGTTTTTTATACGCCCACATTTTCATGTGGACGTATGATGTCGTCGCCCCTGTCCGTCCGGACGTCCGTCAGTCCGTCCACAATTGTTTGTGGACTCTCTACAGGTCACAATTCTTGTCCGATTTTGATGAAACTTAAAATATAGGTTTATCCCCAAAAGTTCTCGGCTGCTTTCGATATTGGCATGTATCGGATCGAAAATTCATGGATTATGGCCCCTGATTGTACGAAAAATCACGTTTTTAGCTTGTGGACCCTATAGAGGTCACAATTTTTAACCGATTTTGATGAAACTTTACATGCATGTTTATAACCCAAAGATCTTGGTTCCTTTCGATATTTGCACCTATCGGAACGTAAATTCCTGAATTATGGCCCCTGATTGTCCGAAAATTGACCTATTTTAGCTCGTGGTACCTCTGGAGGTTACAATTATTATCCGATTTGAAAAACCATTTGATTATATCACCGTTACACCCTAAGGAAGGTTGAGTTCAAATTTCGGAAAAATCGGACCAAAATTACCATACAAAATGGCCACTGTTCGTACGCAAATACTGTTAAAAAATGGTATATCAAGGTTGTGGACCCTGTAGAGATCACAATTTTAATTCGATTTTGATGTAACTTGAAATGCATGGTTATAACCCAAAGATCTTGGTTCTTTTCGATATTTGCGCATATCGGATCGTAACTTCCTGAATTATGGCCCCTGATTATACGCAAAATTGTCTTGGTTTAGCCTGTGGTCCCTCTGAAGGTTACAATAATTATCCGATTTAAAAAATCGTTTGATTATATCCCCATTACACCCTAAGGAAGGTTGAGTTTGAATTTCAGAAAAATGGGACCAAAATTGCCATACAAAATGGCCGCCTTTCGTACTCAAATACTGTTAAAAAATGGTATATCAAGGTTGTGGATCTTGTAGAAGTCAAAATTTTAATTTGATTTTGATGAAACTTAAAATGCATGGTTATAACCCAAAGATCTTGGTTCCTTCAAATATTTGCGCATATCGGATTGTAACTTCCTGAATTATGGCCCCTGATTATACGCAAAATCGTCTTGGTTTAGCTTGTGGTCCCTCTGGAGGTTACAATAATTAACCGATTTGAAAAATCGTTTGAATATATCACTGTTACACCCTAAGGAAGGTCGAGTTCAAATTTCGGGAAAATTCGGAACAAAATTGCCATACAAAATGGCTGCCGTTTGTACGCGAATACTGTTCCTTTCGTTATTTTCACATATCAGATCATAACTTCCTGAATTATGGCCCCTGATTGTCCGAAAAATCGCCTATGGTCCCTCTGGAGGTCACGATTATTATCCGATTTAAAAAACTTGACTCTATCACCGTTACACCATACGGAAGGTTGAGTTTGAATTTCAGGGAAATCGGACCATAATTGCCAGACAAAATGGCCACCGTTTGTACGCTAATAGTGTTAAAATATGGTATATCAAGGTTGTGGACCCAGTATAGGTCACAATTTCAATTCGATTTTAATGAAACTTGAAATGCATGTTTATAACCTAAAGATCTTGATTCTTTTCGATATTTGCGCATATCAAATTGTAATTTAATGAATTATAGCCTTTGATTGTAGGAAAAATCACTTTCGATTTTGCTTATTCTCTAACCATCTCTCGAAAATGTGGGCGTATCCTGCCTGGCAGTGCCAGCTTACTATCTTTTAGTTCCATTTCGGCTAGCGAAAATAAAACGACTTGTTTCTATATTATTTATGGTGCCGATAAAAACAACAACTACTCCTCGGTAATTGTTCTCCAATATTGAGGTCATCAACCATGAGATATGTTTTATTACATAGAACACCCTTTTCGGGCAGCATGTGAGTTATACATTACCGTTAGCATAATAAATACATTATAAAAGTGGATAAACTATAAATAAAAAAAAATGAATGGAAAAGATATAAAAAGATTTTGTAAATTACATAAAAAGTGGATGATATCTACATTTATATACAAATTGCGAAATAAAGATGAAACCTGTACAATATAAATTCTATTGTCTATAAAAGACTATTGGGTTATTTAATGGAATTCCATTTTAGACCTTGTTTCATTTGATTAAACGCACGCCATCTGAATAGAACTAGCACGTACATATGACCTTTCTCAGTTCTTGAGTACTGTGTTCCTGTATATTGGATGACAAACTTAAAAAGTGTCGTCGATTGATTAATGGATTCGGTTACAGTACAAGATAACTGTAAATTTCGCCCATCGGCTTATAGTAACTCATTAATCTCATTTTCAATTTTATATGACTTTGTTAAACTTTGCCTTTACCGTTTTTTTAGGACTTCAAATTTTGTCTAATGGTATGGATTGTTCTTACTTGGTTTTATTTTATTCACAACATAGGGTCTGAATGTGACTGAAATGATAAAAGTTATTGTTTTGAAGATCAATGCAACAATGTTATTTGTGTTTTTTTCTACATTTATGTTCACTTTGGTAGAAATAACCAATATTTAATACTTTAAGTCTTTATTATTATCATAC
The DNA here is from genome assembly GCA_917208275.1 of Patella pellucida. Classification (NCBI taxonomy): domain Eukaryota; kingdom Metazoa; phylum Mollusca; class Gastropoda; family Patellidae; genus Patella; species Patella pellucida. Next base: position 37,572,900 of record OU795041.1, on the reverse strand, counting down.
ATCACTAACCATTGTTGTACAAATATAATGGTTCTGTTTACTTCACATGTTGTCCATAATAACACTCACTCAGTGACTGATCCAAAGTTATCATGAGTGAATATTATGAGCAATACCACGTAAAAAGTCCAACATACGGGGAGTGTTGAACTTATAATATCCAGTACACGCCCTGCTCAGTCTCTATACTTCATAAGTTGAACAGGTTGTTCTACATCTATTATCCGTTCCATAGTAACTTCTCATAGATCTTGGTGTTTCTTCAGGGAATCTAGAAATCAATATTGAACAGGTTGTTCTACAACTATTATATGTTCCTTCGTAACTTCTTGTAGAGTTTGGTGTTTCTTTAGGACATCTAGAATCTCCCATATGTTGACATAATGACCACTAACTGAAATCTGAAATCATCTGTGCCACCCGTATTTTTTTGTGTCGGATCTTGGAATCTGGACCATAATTCAATTGCAGCATATACCTACTGTTACAACTACCAGGTGTAAAAATGTAGGTATCAAGTAGTTGATGGTTGCATTTGTGCCATTTTTGTTCATGTGTTCAGTTGGTGTTTCAAAGAATAATCGCTGGTATTATTCTGAAGTCAAGATTGAATTCATTGTCTGTTTGGTAACGTTGATGAGGTCCCTATGCCTCAAAGTCATTAATGAAAGACAACAGATGGAAATCTGTCTTTATTAATACTAGCAACTGGGTATACACCCAGAAATTGGTATCCCCACTCCTCTTTATAAGTAGAGCACCGAGACGTGGTACTATTCGGTTGTCGATAGGAGAATGTATGGTGTAAATCTGGTAAAATCTTTCAGGACCCTCAGATTGGTTACTGTTAAATATAGTAAATTTTCTTTGTATTGTCTTGTATTTTCTTTGCCTGTTGAGTTGGTGGTAGAGGTGCAAACTTTCGTGGTAGAAACATCTTGTAGGCCTAGTATGTTTAAGGTGTCTAGTAGGTGGAAGGTGGGAAGTTGTTCCTTCTGGTAGTCTTGAGACTGCATCAATGACAATTTGTTCTGCAAATCTCTTGAGTTCCAATGGATTGTCTCTTTATGGTATTTTTCACACCAAGAATCATTTGACGTACTGGGTCACCAGCATGAGTTTGTTCACTTTTACGGACTGGCTGACCTTTTTTTCTGGATCTTTACTGTGGATTTGCATTTACCATTTCTTCGTTTCTCGCATTCCCAGACAAAACCACCATCAGCAAGGACTATTTAACAGATAGAGATACATCCCTAATTATATAATGTACCCGATCAATGGCACTGATATACTATGGCAAATATACTATTTATTATATTATAAACATTGTGCTCAATTTTCAATTGTGGTTATTTCTATGATTAACTTTGAAACAAAATTAAAAAGCTATGGTTTAATTCTTTGATAATGATTAATGTATAGATACATTATAGTGTGCATTCAGCAATTAATAAAATATATTAAAAACAAATAAAATCACTGACAATAAGTTTAACAGTTATGTTTTATAAAATGATTACATATAATGGTGATAGAAAATGTCGAGGGTTTCTACCTAAAGAGTTCCTGTGACTGTTCAGGTTCTGCAAATCTAGGTGTGGCACTAATTGATGCACTAATGAAAAACATTGACTGGACTGCACTAAAATACTTGTGGAGACATAGCTGTAGCACATCCGAAACCAGCTTTAGACAATTCTGATGATAAAGTTTTGATAATTTGTTTGTTTCCATCCGGGCTATATGCCCCACCCCTACACACACCAACCACCTCATGACAACATTGCTGTGGTACTAATGCAATCAGTTAAATGTTCTCCATAATAAGTTACAGATAATTTTGTTACTTTCTTTGACCATGCTAAAATGGGTGTGGGAACTTGATTTTTCAGGTTATCGCAAATGCTTTGAGTTTGGACTAAAAGTGTATTTTTCAGTTATGGCCGAGGTGTCTAATTTGCATATTCTGTATTATGCAGTACCACTGTGCTGTTCTCCTGGTGTTTTTCGGCACCCTTGACCCTGAAATTATGGGCATAGATACTGGTTTCATTAAGCTAAGTCAAACAGTTTCAGATTTAGAGGGAAAAATAAGTTTTTCACTAATGGCGGCTGTTAATTTGCATATTGTGCATTATGTAATAAAGTGATTATATCTTAAATGTGTTTATTTGCTTCCCAGGCCACGAAAACATGGGTTTATACACAATTTCCACCAAATTTAAATATTTAATGGCCAAATTATAGCATTAAATCAATTTTTGAAACCTGAGATTATGCTTATTAGCATATTACGCAATTTGACCTATTTCCACCCAAAATATTTTGGAACATTTTTGGGATGCTGTTTAGGGGACTATACTGAAATGCATCCCAGTGGAATTAATTCTGTTGCAATTTGTTTTGGGTCTAACCCCAGATTGAATGGACTATTTTGATACACTTCTTCCTCAATGATTTTGCACGGATTGTAAATGATAACAGCGGTTATATTTTGTTGGTCACTTTTTGTTTGTGGGTTGTAGCTAATTCTAATCTGATTACCTCTACTTCACTAGACTCTATTTTAATACATTTATATGAGAGTTGTTCACTGCATACATTGCAACACACCCAGAACCCTTTGTCACGTTTGGGCGAACGTTCCGCAAGAGTGTTTTGTACCCAGTAAATTTGGGGGTCCATCTGCCTTGGACCTTATTTTGTTTCCTGTGTGCATAAAATATCAATTTTGGATTAGCTAACAATGTGGTTCAATTCTGGTATACCTCGTCTTGGACCATTAGTATTTAGGGGGAGGGGGTCTTTTTTTTAAAACATTATTTTCATTCAGGATATCTGAATGGGATTGGGGAACAGGCTTAGCCTATGTAAAACCCCTCTCCCTTTAGTATTTAGTTGCATTACAATTAACGTATTGTATATGTTGAAGTAAGTTATTGGATTAGTTGCGATATTCATTAGTATTTTTATTTTTTATTTTCCCATTTGACCCGAGATTTCTTCTTTTTTTTATGCACGTGTCCTTTGTTTGATGTCGCCAATTTCCGATTCAAGGGGGAATTGCTTTCCCTTCATTAAGCTTGGTCGGTGATTGAGCGATTGTTAGATATTTTCTTCTTTTTTGGTCGCAGGTGAGAGATGTGGTCGTCTGACTGACCAGCGGACATCTCATCTTCATAGGCGATAACACCAAGCGTTGTTTCTAGTACAAGTTTTGTGAGTCGACATAGACTTTCGCCACAATTGACACATTTAAAATTTCGGACGTGCAGGTACCCATGCTGTGATATCCGTTACTTTGCAAGTCATCTTAAAGTTCTTGGTTTGAGTATTCACGTGGGACAGCATGAATAATGCCATGCTCCATTTAGTTGTTCGATATTGCACGCTATTTCTGCATCGTAGGCATTTTTAAACACCAGTTGCACTTTCCCATTTTTCAATATTTTTATTTCGGGAGTGTCTTTTATTCCCCATTTGCTTTTGATTTCGCCGCCGTTCGTTTAGTTTTAATATAGCTATAGATTTTGTATAATCCGTAGGCTTAACGATGACAACTTTGGTGTATTTATAAGTAGATAATTTTATTCCATAAAAGTGTGTTATTTGATTATGTTCCAATTACTAAATGCCATTCAAAGAATAATTTACCAGTATGTTTAAAACTGCCTACCCTTTTAAAACAGTTAGGAAGTGGTGTATTTAAAAGACACTCAACATAGCTTGAACATTTTGTATTCATGGCCGCCATATTGATTCTAAGTAAACAAAAAAAGTTTTTAATTGAGAATTCGAAGTCAAATTACTGAAACAATAAGCCACCCGCTTATAATATAAGTAAATGTTATAGGTTGTAGTAAATGCCTACTTAGCTTGTTGTAATGTTAAGTTATCTTTACGTCTATATGAACAGAGAGCTGTGACAACAAGTCGTTCAGTTCAGTTGCTGAAAAATCACAGTGGTTCCATGTATAGTATCCCCTGAAAAGAGTTCATCATCATTAATAGTCGTCCTAATTAACAATGTGATAATACAAAAATGTACCGTAGTTGAAAATTTGTATGATACTATTGTGGTTATTAAATTATGTGGATATGCAGAAACTCTGTATATTATTGTAGCTACTTCCCACCAAATGGTAGCATTTTCTATAATAAGTATTTTGTTAATCTATTTATCGTATTACAGGATGTTGTAGCTAAGTATGATGATCAGGGTGTGGTTATTGTAACCGGTGATTTTAATTCTAGATTAGGTATATTAGATGAGTTTATCGAAAATGATATAATTTCAGACTCTATTTCCAGCAAAATATCCCATATATGTAGTTATACCCCAGATGTTAAATTACCAACTCAGGGCAATATGGATATCTCTATTAACCAGTTTGGTAGACAACTGATATCTCTTTGTAAAGCTACAGGGTTAAGAATTGTGAATAAGAATGATACCGATGGTAGTTTTACATTTTGTTCAAATAAAGGCAGTAGTCTTATTGATTATCTATTGCTTCATGCCAAACATTTATCACTTATTAAATACTTTCAATCTGGCCATTTCACCGAATTCTCTGATCATTCACCCATAATATTTAACGTATTTAATCCAACAAATAAAACAAAAACAGTACATGGTAACAATAAAGAAGATAAGTGTGAACAAAGAGCAGTAACTAGTAGTCAAATTAATTGGGGTAGAGTGAACATTGATGATATTCGTAAGACACTGAGAGATAACCAAGACTTGTTAACGAGTTCTTGCCACGCGCACAACACTACTCAGGACAGCGTTGACAACTGTGTCGAAGGCTTTTCCAAATGTTTATCTGATTTGATATCAGTACACACGGTAAACACTGCAACCAGAAAAAGGCCTCTTAAAAAAACAAAACTTGATAATAAGCCATGGTTTACAGACGACTGTAAAAGTAAATACCATGAATATAAATCTGCTTTATTTGTATATAACCGCAATAAGACTACTGTAAATAGGCTGAATTTAATACAATCTAAAACCAATTACAAAAAATATGAATTAAAACTCAAATACGATTATAAAAGTAACCATGGTAATTTATATGATTTTCTACGCAAGTCCAATCCCAAAATATTCTATAAACTATTCAATAAACGCAAAACAAAAAAGGACCCCAATTTAACTGTAGGTGAATTCTATACTCATTTTAAAAATTTGTCTTCAAACCTGCCGACTGTTAATGAAGAAATTGTTGAATTTCTTACGTCATATGATAACGAAACTACTAATAATATCACTGATGAGATTTTTGATAAAGCGATAACTGAACATGAGATTAGAGAGTGTATTAAACGTCTGCAACTAAATAAGGCTTCTGCAAATGACAATATTCAAAATTAAATTTTAAAATATGGCCAGAATGAACTCATGCCATGCCTCCTTATTATTTTCAACAATGTCTTCAACTCTGGCTACTTTCCGTCATCTTGGGCAAGTGGTAATATCGTACCAGTTTTTAAAAAAGGTGATACCTCAGACCTAGATAATTATAGAGGAATCACGATTGTTTCGTGTCTTGGTAAATTATTCACTTCTATTATCAATAATTGTCTGTTAAATTTTGATGCTAATGAGATGAAAATTACTACCTGTCAATTTGGGTTCCGTAAAAAACAGTCCACTGTAGACGCTATTTTTATTTTACAATCAATTATTAATTATTTTCTGAAGAAAAAACAGCGTACGCGTGCTTTGTGGATTACTGTAAAGCCTTTGATTATTTAAACAGGTGTAATTTATGGTATAAATTAATACAGGAGGGAATTGGGGGTAAAACTTTGAAAATAATAAAGTCTCTGTATGACAAGGTTAAGTGTTGTGTTAAATTTGATGGAGAACTATCTGAATATTTTAATAGTAAGAATGGTCTATTTCAAGGGGAAGTTTTATCGCCGCTGTTATTTTCTTTTTATATTAATGATTGCGAATCTCATCTTCTAGCCGATAATTGTGAGTCTATTGATATCCAGACATTTAATTTATTTTTGCTTATGTACGCAGACGATAAAGTAGTTCTTTCAGAAACTCCACAAGGCCTTTAAGATATTTTGAATTCACTGTGCTGATACACACACATAAATGGGGTTTAAAAATTAATACTAAAAAGACTAAGGTTATGATTTTTAGAAATGGGGGTAAAATTAAAAATTATGAGAATTGGACTCTTGATGGTTGGTTGTAATATTGAAGTTGTAAATATTTTTAATTATCTTGGCCTACTACTAAATTTTAATGGTAAATATTTAATTCCACAAAAACACATTGCTGAACAGGGTCGAAAAGCTATCTTCTCAGTCTCAAAAGTTTGTAATGTAAATTATTTAAATATTGTAACTAAACTTTGTATTTTTGATACTTTTATCTCTTGTATTTTAAATTATGGGGCTGAAGTTTGGGGTTTTCATTCTGGGCACGATATAGAACAAATACATTTAAGGTACCTTAAGAAAATCTTAGACACAAGAACAACGACAAATTCCCACATGGTATATTATGAACTTGGACGTTTCCCTTTAATCATTATGAGAAAATTACGGATCTTTAAATATTGGATTAAAATACGTTCTTCTACTAATGTCTTACTTAATTCTTGCTACTGTAATATGTTAATAAATAATGACCCGTGGGTCCTGAATGTGAAGAAGGAACTTTTTAAAATTGGCTTGGGAGATTTATGGGAACAACCTTTTCATCAAATAAAAACAAATTGTATGCATATTATTAAACAAAGATTATTAGACATATTTAGACAAGAATGTAGTGAAAAATTTGAATTATCAAGTAAATGTATCATTTATAAGCATATTGTGAATAAATTTGGTTTACAATATTATTTGACTAAACCAATAGATAAAATTCACAGATGCGAAATTACAAGAATCCGTTTGTCCAGTCATAATTTAAATATTGAAAGGTTACGTTATAGTACTAAATATATTGAAAGAAGTAAACGATTATGTACATTGTGTAATTATGAAAACATTGAAGATGAGTACCATTTTGTTTTAATTTGTCCAATTTATAAAACTCTGAGATATAAATATATAAAAAAATACTATTATTCGAACCCCAGTGTTCTTAAATTGTTTAATCTTTTATGTACTAAAAATGTATCTGAACTTGTGAACCTTGGTAGATATTTATATTTTTCTAATAAAATAAGAGATGAAGAGATCAAACGGAATATTAACAGTTAATATACCGTCATTCTACTCTCCATATCATGATTCTGGTTTGTAATATCGTGTATATATACTAGTAGCATATATGGATTATTGTAGTGTATAATTTTGTTTTGTAAATATGTTGTAAATATTTTTGTTTCTCCTGATGAGTCTGTGACTCAAGGGTAATAAAAACTTAAAACTGATCAATGTGATAAACAAAATTCACATCCCATATGCTAAATGATTAATCTGCTGAGCGATTAATCTACTGAACACAGTTCTATACACCACTTGATTAAGGTGTTAATTAAAAACTGGCATAATGGGGGGACCCCACTCCTCGCAGTGTTCCGTTTGATTAGAGCTAATCCCACTACTCACTGCTGGAAAGAGGGAAAATTCATATTATTAATTATTATTGATCAATAGTTCGATTAACTACCAATCGCTAACTATGTTACAATGGCATTACCCTTATAGTCTGCCAGAAATAGGCCGAAATATCACGTTTGGGGCAGAAATGTGCAAACTAATATAAGCTTTCTTAGTTTTAAATGATAAGATTAAACCCAGTAGTGTCAAAAAAAACAAAGACCCATCAATTGGCCAAAGGGTAAAATTTTGAGGGGCCAAAATCCAAAATGGTGACTGATTTTGGCTTGTAAATTCCAATTTCCGCCCAATTATCATTATATCATCGAGTTTGGTATCAAAATATACATTTTCGGATTCACTGAATTTGTGATAGGTATTACCACTGAGTCAATATTGGGAGTTATTCAAATTCAAATATTACATAAGGATCAAATTTGGTGTCAAAATATACGTTTTCTATTTAGCTGTATCCATTTTTGTACACATTTTAGTGATAAAGTGATTCCCCTGTGTCACATTGTCAAACAGGAGAAATTCAAATTAAGGATTTAGATTTCCGATTAGGGATTGGAGATTAGTGATACTCCTACCTTAGACCTAATGCAATGACATTCCTCCAGTAACAAGTAAATTTCATTTGGAACTGTGGTAGCGGCGTAGGGGTATGTCGACTCCGGGAGCGGCCCTTCCTATTGAAGCAGGTGGCGAATATAATTCACAAAATGGTTCAAATTTGAGACACAAATAGATAAGTATCACCCAGTGTTGGGATTTCGGCCGTATATTCCGGACGTGTCCAAATTATTTTTCCAAACGCACTCTATTGTCAGACCGTGAATATGACCATTCGGACATCAAGATATGGTGAACAATATTCAAAATTCCAAAATTAATATATAGTGTACTGACTAGTATTAAGAGTATAACTACCACTCAACCCGATTATCGTTGACAATAGGCTGGATTGATTAGGTAATTAAGTGATCAACATATTTATCTTGTTATACCGACTATAAACCTACCTTGATTGATTACTAAATCTGCCTTGATTGACTGACTTAATCCTTTGTCTGACTATTTATCAAGTGTTTATGATTTTAATCTTCGTCTAAACCACATGGTTTCTGCATTGTCGGACATTTTAATCGCATTGATGTGAGCCGACAATGTGTATAAACTAGCCATAGATGTCACATATATAAATCGATCTACAATATTAAATACGAATCGACAGCTATTACATGAGACATTATTCAATCCTTGAAAGATTGATAAATGAACATACCATAATTTTAAGCCCTTGTAGACGCTTTGACTCTCTCTAACTTTCCATCATAACAAAATCGAGAAGAATGACTTCTTCAATGCCAAGCGGGCGAGAATAGTGTCGGACATGCGCACAACTGAATTGGCGGGCATGACGTTAAGAGTGCTTTACGATTAAAGGGTGGCAAATACATACTTGCTGTAAGACTTAATGATGACACAAGTACTCTTATAATGCGAATAATAAAATAGTCATTATATGACCGTAACATACCGGCTCCCTAATATTGCAGATACACGGAAATATTATCAAATCCTTACGGTCAAATTAAACAATAGCACAAATATAATTAAAATACATATAAAACATTTCAATAAATTTTAGCATTATTGTCACTTTAGAAGGAATGTCACTTTAATCAAATAGGAAACACTGCATCTAAATATCAAAAAATGTTCACTTTACTAAACTTGAAATGTCAATTAATTTCACAATCTTAATTCACTGATTGTCAATTATTATCACAATCTTAATTCACTGATTGTCACTATTATTTGCTTCTAACACTAAACAAAGTTTGTCTATTGGTCTTTGTAACACTGAAGACTTGGTTTTAACATTAACAATTCTTACAACACCTTTCTTGTCCTTTATTACACTTAACACGCGAGCTAAACACCATGAATTACGCGGGAAGAGTCAATAATTAGCACTAAATCATTCACTGCGACATTTCTTTCAATCTTAAACCATTTCTGTCTTGCTTGAAGTAAAGACAAGTACTCTTTTGACCATCTCTTCCAGAACACATCAGCAATATACTGGATTTGTCTCCATCTTTTTCTAGCATAATTGTCAGTTTTAGAAAATAAAACAGGCGGAAGATCAGGACCTTTCCGTAATATAGTTAGTAAGTGATTCGGGGTAAGGACTTCTAAACTCAAATCTCTGGGGTCTGTAGATAATTCTGTGAGAGGTCTGCCATTTATGATGTTTTCTACCTCACAGAACAGGGTTTGTAAATGTTCATCATTTGGTCTCATCAGTTGTTCTTTCAACAAGGAATACAGGATTTTGCGAACAGAGCGTATCATCCGTTCCCACACTCCTCCAAAGTGGGACCCACTGGGAGGGTTGAAACTCCATTTTACCTTCCTTTGTATTAAATAATCTTTAATCTGTTCTAAATTCCATCTTTCTATTTCTGTTCTGATTTCTTTTTCTGCACCAACTAAATTTGTTCCGTTGTCGGATATGATTTTTGATACAGGACCTCTTCTTGCCATAAATCTTCGAATTGCGTTAATACACGAACTTGTATCCATGGAATGGGCTATTTCAAGGTGTACTGCACGAGTAGACAAGCAAGTGAATATGACACCATATCTCTTGACGATGGAGCCACCTTGTTCGATTTCAAAGGGACCAAAGAAATCACATCCAACTGTGTCGAATGGAACTTCACCAATACTGACTCTTTCTTCTTCTAAATACATTTCAACTGCTATACTTCTTTTTTGTTTTATAGATTTTCTTTCTTTCTCTAATTTGGTTACTCTTCTGGTTACTCTTCTTTCTTTCTTACCTAATTTGGAATAACCATATAAAGAATCTATATTCTGCTTTCTTCTTAAGCTCTGGAATTTTATATTCCTGATGAAAGTAAGTAATCTTGCTACTACTGACCTTAATTTCTTCCAACTTGAAATTCTTTCAACCAGAGTATCAAGGAAATTAACTGGGTAGGTGATAACAGCATTACATGTAGATGTAGGTTTGATCTCTGGATCTTCTTCAAGACTTATTGTGGGAGTTGCTTTAGGCCACTCGGACTCATCTTTCCACAAAAATTCTGGACCATAAATATAGCATTTACTTTTATTTATGTCTTTTGTCGTTAATCCTCGAGACAATACATCTGCTGGAATTTCTTTCGTAGGCCAATATCCCCATTGGTCGATACTTGAAGCTTCCCTAATTACTGTAATTCGATTGGCCACGAATGTGTGAAATCGAATCGTATCATTCTTTATGTAATTAATTACTGTTTGACTGTCAGTCCAATAATAAATTTGGTGAATCTTCATATCTAATTCATCTACAATCACTTTAGAAATTCTGACAGAAGTTGTTGCTGCAGCTAATTCCAGTCCGGGAATTGTGATTTTCTTTAAAGGGGCTACTCGTGACTTGCCTATCAGCATACTACAATGTACAGAATTGGTTTTGTTGATCAATCGTAAATAAGCCACTATACCATATCCAATATTACTTGCGTCTGACAAAATATGTAACTGACAATTACATATTTTACCATATTCTGGTGGTTTTATACTTCTTGGTATCTGGATTTCTTCTAGTAATGGTAATCCAATTAACCAGTTCTGCCATGTCTTCAATAAACTTCCAGTCACATCAGTATCCCAATCAAGTCCCTGCTTACATAGTTCTTGAAGTAAGGCCTTTGCTGGTAAAATGTATGGAGCAAGCAGGCCCAGGGGGTCATACATGGAATTGGTAATAAATAGAATACACCTAAGGCTCTTTCTGAAGGTAAATCTTCAACTTCTAAATCTAACGATTTTACATCCTTTGATCTTTCTTCAACTGGTACAGATTCTAAAACACTTCTACTATTGCTGGACCATTTGGTGATATTAAATCCTCCCATTTTTATACGCCCACATAGAAATGTGGTTGTATATTGCCGTCGCCCGTCCGTCCGTCCGTCCGTCTTCCACAATTTCTTGTGAACGCTCTAGGGGCTAAAATTAATATCCGATTGACTTTAAATTTATACACAGTGTTTAAGGTCATGAGAGGAAGACCCCTATTGATTTTCAGCGATTTCCGATAATTGCTGTCAGAGTTATGGCCCTTGATCACTTCAAAAAATCTTGTGAACGCACTAGAGGCTAAAGTTAATATCCGATTGACTTTACATTTATACACAGTGTTTAAGGTCATCAGAGGAAGTCCCCTATTGATTTTCAGCGATATCCGATAATTGCTTCCAGAGTTATGGCCCTTGATCACTTTGAAAAATCTTGTGAACGCTCTAGAGGCTAAAGTTAATATCTGATTGAATTAAGATTTATACACAGTGTTTAAGGCCATGAGACAAAGAGGCCTAGGGATTTTCAGCGATATCCGATAATTACTGCCAGAGTTATGGCCCTTGATCACTTTGAAAAATCTTGTGAAAGCTCTAGAGGCTAAAGGTAATATCCGATTGAATTTAAATTTATACACAGTGTTTACGGTCATGAGACGAAGAAGCCTAGGGATTTTCAGCGATATCCGATAATTAGTGCCAGAGTTATGGCCCTTGATCACTTTGAAAAATCTTGTGCACGCTCTAGAGCCTAAAGGTAATATTCGACGGACTTTAAATTTATACACAGTGTTTAGGGTCATGAAACAAATAAGCCTAGGGATTTTCAGCGATTCTCGATAATTACTGTTAGAGTTATGGCCCTTGATCACTTCAAAAAATCTTGTGGATGCTCTAGAAGCTAAAGTTAATATCCGATTGACTTGAAATTTATACACAGTATTGAAGGTCATGAGACGAAGAAGCCTATTGATTTTCAGAATATTTGTTAAGTATATTTATAATCCCTTTATTCAATCACAGCATGTCATAGGTAACAACTCTAGTCCACCACCTTCATCTCACCTTCACTCCTAAACACACACTACACATCATGCAACCCTCATCACCTGACCTGTGTATACACAGCACACACCTGGACTGACATGCACTCACTCTCACTGTCACTCTCTCACACACCACTAGCAGACGACATAGTTAACAGATCTCCACTTTTTTACTTTTTGATGTACAATATAAATATAAATACAATATTACACTCTCACAAGGTGGAACTAATATAAATATACAAATTATATAAAATTACCAAATTATACATAAATAATTATTTACAATAAACAAATTCTCCATTTATTTCTTTTTTTAATTTTTTTTTTTTTTTAAAATATCAAAATATGTACATGTTTATAAATATTTTTTGTTTTATCACATTTTATCTTGGAAATCTAAAAATTAGATCTTAAATATATGATATATACAATTACAAATTATTTGTTTTTAAAACATAATCTTCCAGATCTGAAGGTTTCACTTAAAGTTTTTGAAGCTGCTCCCCGTTTTGTTAAACAATCAGAAAGTTGATGAGTGTTTGGAACCCACTCAATTTTACTAATTTCCCCGTTTTCTAACATTTGCTTAACACTTGCAATATCAATGCGCAAACGCTTTTCCTGAACAAGTTTTGTAGAATACAAATTATCATACAATGACTTATTATCAACATAACAAAAAATTGGAATTTTACAATAAGTATTTACAATCTCACTTAAAATCGCCCGAACATAAACTGCCATGTCTAGAGCATCACATAACGCCAAAGTTTCTGCAGCTATAGTGCTCTTTACAACCCTCCTAATTTTCTTAGAACACCACACTATTGGACAAACTGAATCAGAACTACCCTGTAAAAATATTACATATCCCTCAGCACTTGAAACATTATCACATAAATTTGCATATGAAGCATCAGAAAATACAATAATCTTAATATCCTATAGAGCACCTAAACAAGGAAACATTACTTTACAACTGTCACCTTTCAGCTTCTTTACACATTTATGTGCTAATATTAAATGCTCAATTTTTGGCCTTTTCATAGAAACAGCCAAATTTAAAATATCAAAACACAGATCGGGACGAGATTGATTTGAAACCCAGCTTAACTGACCAATGATTTCTCTTAAATTAGTAATTTCAAATTCATTCAAATCACTATCCTTATTTTCATACCTAGCGCCATTTATATTTATATTTTCAACTTGCTTAATGTAAGATTCTTGGTGTAATATAATACAATTAACACAATTCTGTAATTCTAAGCCAATATACTTAAATAAACCTGATTCTTGTTTTCCACTTACAAATGATTCAAGTACTTTATCTATAACTGACGTTTTAAACTTATCATTTCCACACCATAGAAAATCATCAACATGAGTTAGAAACATACCAGATATACAATTTTCATGAAAGAAAAAGAAAAATGCAGGATCAATGCTAGATATTGTACATCCTATCTTAAGTAACTTATTTTTCACACTCATATACCAATTCCTAGATGCATCACTTAGTCCATAGACGCATTTTAGCAGTTTCCAAATAATACCCTCACCATCCACCTCTCTTGGCGGTTTTAAATACACTTCACGAGAAATGTCATCTCCCTGCAGGAAAGCTGCTTTGATGTCAATTGACTGACATGCCCAGTTCATTGTTGCGGCTAATGAAAGAAATATTCTCAGAGTTTCTTTTGTAGCAGTAGGCGAATCTGCCTGTATATCTGATTCTTCAAACCCACGAGCCACCAAACGAGCTTTAAGAGATTCATGGTTATTAATCAGTTTTTTTGTTATCACCCATCTAGTTGAAATTGTTGATTGACCACAATCTGGCACTTCCTCATACACTTTAAAACGTTTCCAATTCTCTAATTCTGCATTTTTAGCTAATTTCACATCGGACGATGCTTCATTTACTTCTACTACTATCTCATCACATTGGTCTGAAGCTTTCCATTCACTCAAATCCTTCACAAAATCTACACCTTTTGCATTATCATCACCACTGTCTCTAATATTTAAATACGCCCAATTTCTACCCGTCGCTTTACCACCTCTACTCAATACTGTCGCTTCAATCCACTGATTGCTATTTTTCAACTTATATTTAATTTGCTCATTATCACATGGTAAATCTGTTAACTTTTGAACAGATCTACCAACAGTTAAATTTTCCTTCTGAGCTACCAAATCTTCATCACTATCGAATTCAACCGGCACAGTTTTATCATTTTCATTTCCATCCAATTTATCTTCATTAAGTTTATCATTTTTCTGCTCAGTGAATTCTTCTCCAACCTTGGTTAAACGACATGGATGAATTCTTACATATACACTACCGTGTCGAACAAATACCACTTTTCCATCCTGCCCAATCACTTTACCAGGCCCTCTCCACTTATTGCTGTCGTCTCTTTTATAATATACAAGTTCCCCTTGTTCAAATGGACCACTAGATGTTCTGATCTGATGTCTTAAAGCCCTACGAATTCTTTCAGAGGCTTCTGCCTGCATGAACGCTCTTCTCCCAGCATGTAACGCATTCAAATGGCTGGCAAAGGTTGCACTTATTGTCTTTCCTTCTAAAGCAGGAGGTTTATCATCCATAACTGATGGTAAATTTGGGTTCACACCGAAAACAAGTTGATGGGGGCTCCACCCATAAACCATCTGTAAGCTGTTTTTCGCATTCACGGCCCAGGCTAACGCTACTTTAAGTTTCATTTGCGGATCATCCTCTAAAAGCTTAGCTACACAATCGTCTACAACTGAATGATTCCGTTCACAAAGACCATTCTGCCAAGGACTCCTGGCAGCTGTATTGATAACCTGAACATTCAAATTTTCGCACATGTCCTTGAACTGATCATTCGCAAATTCACCACCGTTATCAGCTAAAAACTTTTTAGGAGCACCAAAACCACCACCTATCCATTTCAGCATGACTTCCTCTACTATGACATCAGGAGTTTTTTTATAAATAACACTTGCTACACTGAATCGTGTTGCCAGATCAATTAAATGTAAGAAATACACATTTGCATTCCACTGTTTCAAATCCATTGCTACACATTCATTAAATTCTGTCGCCATCGGAAGACATACTACCGGTCGAGATGGAGTCCGTTTATAACGTTTACAAACTTGACAATTATCTGAAATTTCATCAATAATAGTTTGAAATTCTGTTTCATACAATCCAGCATCTTTTATTAAGGCTTTTAGTCTACAACTTGTGGGATGTGCAAACTGCTTGTGAAGTTTTTGTACCATTTTATATTTATCGGTATTATTACTATTACCCTCAGTCTGAAAAACTTCAAATGTGTCTCTAATATCTATATCAGATTGTTCTAGATCTATACAATAATGTCCAGCCGTAGAACAATGAAGTTTTACATCTGTGCCGAATATTTGTGCAGAATCATTTTCAAGATCAAGTTTTACTTTAGCGCGTTTCATAGTTTCTTTACTTAAAAGAAGAGGTATGTCACTATCTACCACATCTGTTTCTAAAACACATTCCACACCAGCCAATTTACATGGAATTTTAATTCGTCCCAATGATTTCAATTTACAACCCCCTCCAAATTTGAAAATAGTATCACTATCTAATTGTTCAATACCCTGACGTTCTCTATCACTTAAACTGTCTAGATAACATTTCATCCATCCCTTACCTGCAACCGTTGAAGAACAAGCACTATCTAAAACTGCCGAATATAATGTTTCACATGCAAACGTTTTCATTTCCATGGGCTCACTTCCAGTGTATAGAATAGCCTTTTCTGGCCCTTGTGACTTACTCATGTTCTCGTAAGAATAGGGACAGTCTTTTACGAGATGTCTGATTGATTCACAACTACGACACTTTAATGGTGTTCCATCAAAGGAAATAGGATTTATTGGTTTCAACATTTGATTACTCTGATTATATTGATTACGCTGATTACTTTGATTATACGCTCCTCTATATCCATAATTAAATCCTCCTCTCATTCTTCTCTGACCTCTTCTAAAATCAAAGTTACTTCCCCTTCCATATCTGCTAAAATTCCTTGCTTCCAACACATCTTCTTCTCTCTCGCTAATATAGGAGTCTTGTTCAACTTTAATACTAGATGACGCACTTTTGATACCATCACATGACACAGCAGAAATTGACTGTTTACCGAAGAATTTCTTTAATGAATTACCCATTTGTTTAAATAAAGTCTGAGTCTTACTGTAATCTACCCCCGTTAACACCAATTGACGATCTTTACTTTCTAAGCCAGCTCCATCTAATAATTTGAAGGCTAGAACAGCGGCAGGTAGATCCATTCTAAACTTCTTTGATCTGTTATATCTCTTTTCAAATTCACTCACATAAACTTCAGTACACATGTCTGGGTTTTTTTTAAATTTGTCGAACTCTAAATAGGCTTCATAAGCTTCAGTTAATTCATCCTTTTTGAACAGTTTGTCCATGAAATCAGTCAATTTATTCACACCATCATTAGAACTAAGTTCATCAGTTGAAAGTTCATTAAACACTTTATCCCTAATTCCACTTGTATCTTTCTCATCTAGGCTCAGAGCTATGGCTAAAGCTTGCTTTTCAGAAGGTAAATCAGTTAAACTTCTCCAAGCCTTGATTTCTTCCAGCCATCGATCATATGGTTTTTCTGAGCTATTAAAAGCTGGTGGTGTTTTAAAAGATGCAGCCATTGTATTGTAACTTTCACTATTACCTATGAACCACGCTCTGCTACCATGTTAAGTATATTTATAATCCCTTTATTCAATCACAGCATGTCATAGGTAACAACTCTAGTCCACCACCTTCATCTCCCCTTCACTCCTAAACACACACTACACATCATGCAACCCTCATCACCTGACCTGTGTATACACAGCACACACCTGGACTGACATGCACTCACTCTCACTGTCACTCTCTCACACACCACTAGCAGACGACATAGTTAACATATTAAGTGTTTCGTATTCTAAACGTTAGCATGGAGGAGAACTTTATCAAAGCCAAACAAATTCGAATGATTTTCTGATAATTACATAATGAGTTGTTACGTGTTATATGATTTTAGTGTATTATAAATGTTTCATTACTGAAAAAAGTTAAATATGCGACAACTCTTGTTGACTGCCCGGACGATTTAGCTGCTGTGGGCGTATGTTTCGTTGCCTGGCAACCTATCTTACATAAAGCCTTCAAATGCGATATTAGGTTAATAGCATCACTTTCATTCTTGACAGATTTGAAACAGTCGTCTACATAAACGTTTCTCAATATTGTGTTGATGACATCTTGGTTAAATTTACCTGTGTTGCTAGTTGCAGTTAAACGGAGTGCAGCATTCGAACAACTGGGTGAAGAAGAAGCCCCGAATAGATGTACTTTCATTCTAAATACTTCTGGGGTTTTATCTATCTGTCCATCAGGCCACCAGAAGAATCTAAGACAGTCTCTGTCGAATGGTGGAACTTCTATTTGGTAAAACATGGCTTCAATGTTTCCAATTATGACGATCTGCTCCTTTCGAAATCTAAGGAGAAGTCCTATTAAATTATTGGTAAGGTTTGGTCCAGGTAGTAATAAGCTATTGAGAGATATGCCTTCGTGTTGTGCTCCACAATCGAATACAACGCGAATCTTTTCTGGCTCTCTAGGGTGATAAACTCCATGGTGCGGAATGTGCCAAACTCTTCCATCCTTTCTTTCGATTTCTTTGAATGGCACTCTTTTAGCATAACCCTTCACCATGAGATTGTTCATAAATTCTTATAATCTTCAAAGTACTTTGGTTTTTACTCTGTCTTTCGTTTCAAACTCTCCAATCGCTTCAGTGCTTGTTGTTTGTTGTTCGGGAAAATAATATTATGGTTTCTAAATGGTAAGCCAATTTGGAAATGACCATCTTTCAGGACAATTGATTCATCTACTTTCTTCATAAATTTCTTATCTTCTTCAGAATACTCTCGTTGATCATCTATTAATCTTTCTGGAAATTCTAGTTGTATGGATTGCTTCACCAATCTATCCAGGTTGTTTAATTCTTCTACTGCTATTATTTCTGCTATATTGACTGGAAACTGATTTTATAAGGTTTCTTTTTCTCTAATAACGTTCCAGGCTATCCAGCCCAACATGGACCTTGTAGCGTGTGGACTTCCTCTCGGTCCCACTCTAAATTCAATAGGTGCATAAGCATCCGGGACATTATTACCAATTAACAATCCGATAGAAGTGTCGACAAGTGGAAGATTAATGCCGTGAAAATGGGACCATTGACGGATGTCTTCGTTGGTCGGAATGTGCTTCTTTGACACTGGCATTCTATCTTTTGAGTAAACTGTAGGCAGCGATATACATTCAGTTTCATCCATATTGTAAATTTCTATTCCATGTACCACATTCGTAGGCATATCATGTGACCCGCCCATCGTGTCAAGTGTGATTTTTGACTTCTTTCCATTACCACCAATGTCATGCAGTAACTAGTTTGTACAAAAAGTTATACTACTTCCAGGATCCAAGAATGCAAATGTTGTATCCTGTTTAATACCACTTTTCATACCAACTTTAACAGGTATAATTGCCATGGTACATTCTTTTACAGGCCTATTCTTACCGGCTCCCATATCAACATTATCTTCACTACTGCATGCACTTGTACTTGGCCTGGGTGACATCTTAGGGTTGGTACTTTGAGGAAAATAGTTTTCGTCATGTAAAACGTATGGATGGAATCCAGAGCAAAGTGAGCAAGTAATTAGGTCTCGGCAGATTTTCTTTCTGTGCCCAGTTTGGAGACATCCAAAACACAATCCCCATTGACTGTAGGAACTGGATTCTTTCGGCTGGTGGCTTTTTGCGAAGTATTACACACTGTGAGAGTTTATGGTTTGTATTACTACAATACAGACAAAGTATCTGTGACGTTGGTATTAGATTTTCATTTGTGGAATTTGTGGAATATCTTGACCTTGGGTGACGAAACATGTTGTAACTTACAGGTCTTTCGAAGGACATTGCAGATTTCCCAAACATGGGATCGTTTTACCATTCTTGACTCTCTTCTTACGAATTGTACAAGGCAATCAAAGTTTACATCTTGTTTCTGATCTTTTAGTCGGTGTACAAAATTCCTCCATCTATCGTGGTAATGGTATGGTAATTTTTGGACTAATCTTTTTATGTTGTCAAGATATTCTAAGACACCCACTGCAGCAATATCTTTTACAGCGTTGTTACATTCTGTAAGGAAAATGGCAAATTCATTGATTGACTTTGGGTTGTCTATTTTGACTGTTGGCAATCCAAAGCTCTTTTTATGAATGCATTTGCAATAATTTCAGACTTTCCATATCTTTCTTCAAGTTCTTTTAATGCTGCGTAGTATCTGTTCTTTGACTCTAAAAATGTATACCCTGATACAATTCTGTTTGCTTCTCCTACAGTGAATTGATCCAAATAGGAAAGTTTTTCTTCATAGTCTTCGCAGTTGAGAGAACCCTCGTTTTGAAATGACGTAGGAATTTCTGGTATTCCAGTGGATTTCCATCAAACTTTTTAATTTCTGCATGCAGTTTCATCAGTATTTTTGCCATAGATATAAAAACATCACCCTTTGTAGAACTGCTACATGTATTTACATCTGACCTTGCTATACCATGTTGGACTATTTCTGGATTTTGGTTGTCTAAATTCTGTTCTGGATTATTACCCGCTGCTGGAATGTCAACATTATTTTGAACTCGATCTGCTTCTGAACCACTTTAATGGAAACGCTCTCTAACGGTTGATTTTACTTCATTTTCACTTTCTATTTCTTTCAGAAGTTGACGTTTTGCGTTGACTGCATCTATTTCTGTTTCTAATTCTATCTGTTCTTTTTTAAATTCTAGTCTCTGCATTTCTTTTTTCAATTCTTGTTTTTTCTTCAGAGAACTAGCCTTGGCTTCTAGTTCTATTCTTTTCGTTTCTTCTTTAATCCTCATGGATGTAATCGAAGATCTTGATGACCGTGTTGAACTTTTACTGGAGTGTGAACCGTTGTGTGATCGAGTTAGATGAGACGCTTGCGATGAGACTCCAAACCAGTTTTCAACCATAGTTTTAAAATTACTAATGTACACATCTCGGTCTGATAAAAAACTATCTACAAATATCTTCTTCTCCTCATCAGAGTGTAATTTCATCAATTCCTCGACTGAAGTAATGTAATCATCGTAGACAGCCATCCAGTTATGATATTGTTTTCATACTGATTCAATTTTGTTTTTATTTGCGATAAGTGTCTTTATAGCATCAGATGTTTTCTTCAAAAAACGAAAAAGCGAATGAACTTTCTTTTCTTGTTGTTCCATTTTTAATGCCAGTCCTTTCATTGTCAACTTCTTTTCTCTTACAGATGCGATGGTGTTTTTCAAATCATCTGCAGTTTCATGATCTTCTATAGTAGTAGAATCTTCAAGTGTTGTGTCTTTATCTGGCTTCTCAGCCATCTTTCTTTCGTTCTCTTTTTTTTCTTCTTTCTTTCTTTCTTTTTTTTATAACTGTCCAAGTAGCTAATTATGTTAATAAGATGTAGGTGCCAACTACACAGCTTTCTAGGCAAAGGGGGTGGGTGTCAGTAGGGTATAAAATTGTCAATTCACTTCTAACTTTTAATACTAACACGTGGTTTATTAAATGGATTTCATTCTTTCTTTCTTCCAATTAATACATCATCATATTATAGTAGAGTAGAAAAGATTAACTAAAATATACAAATAATAACAATCATAAGAAACAATCATAAATAAGAAACCTATCGGTAATAAACTATATTATATATGATAATCGAGACTACCCGGCAAAGATTCAACATGGGGAGTCTATAGCATATAGGGCAGTGCTCACTCTGGGTTCCATTTTTTTTCCGCCAATTTCTCTTTTAATTTTTTAGCTATATATTTCTTCCGCCAAAATTTTTAAAAAAAAATTCAGTATTTTTTTATAACATTTTTATTTACAAAAATACATACACATTTTACAATTTACAATATTCTTCTTTGCTTTTCCATTCATCTCTGAAAGATCTACCTTTTCCAAATGCCCTTAAGATTTTACGTAGTTTACTAGTTAACGTCGCTCTAATAGTAAGTGCTGGGGGGCTGCACCACATATGATTTACATTAAAGACAAACATAACGACAAGACACCATACTCAAAAAAATACATCGAGCGATTGACACCAACTGCTAAATAATAGCACTAGAATGTTGCACGTGCTATCGGTCATTCCAATCGAAATATACGTCAACATTTCCAAGCGTTTTGATTTATTTCTTTAAAAACATAAACCCCATTCAAAATATGATAATAAATCCGACAATATGCCATCAAAATGTTGGTGATGGAATACTAAAAAAATCTGACAATCTTCTAACAGACGTTGAAATTGAAGTTCAATCTTTCGTTTACGACCCATGGCATATGATTTGAAAATACCTGACTTTCGACAACCTCAAGATTATATACGCATTTATAAACTGTAACAACATATCTGGTTTCATTTATTAACGATACCGGCAACTTTAGTGAGAAATATATCAAACAGCAGTCATAATCTAATAATCCAAACGAATCGACCGAGTATTGTTCACCGTGTCCGCCATTTTGAATAATAGAAACCATTAAAAAAAGCTGCTGATTCGTATCGAAAACAAAAAATCTTTGGTCTCTTAATTAGTTTATTACTACTCTTACTGTATATACTTATCAACACTAATCCGAGATTGATCAAGAGACAAAAGATAGGTCTATTGATACCTAATTAATTTTTAATTGACTCACTGTCAATGAACCATTTATAACGCGTTTATACAGCGTGGAAATCAAAGCTTTGTGTCATTATGACAAGAAAAAATTATTGCCAAAGGTAAAAAAGAATCGCCATATAGGAAAAAGTTATCGCCAAAAAAGCCGCCAGATTGAATATTTTATCGCCAAGATTATATTTTTATCGCAATTGGCGGAAATGGCGATCGATAGCGTGAGCGCTGATATAGGGGATCGGGTGATCGAGACTACGTGTGTAAGCACATGGCATAAATACAAGTATTGACCATATAAAAATCGATCTACAATATTAAATATGAATCGACAGCTATTACATTAGACATTATTCAATCCTTGAAAGATTGATAAATGAACATACCATAATTTTAAGCCCTCGTAGACGCTCTAACTTTGCATCATAACAAAATCGAGAAGAATGACTTCTTCAATGCCAAGCTGGCGAGAATAGTGTCGGACATGCGCACAACTGAATTGGCGGGGTATGACGTTAAGAGTGCTTTACGATTAAAGGGAGGCAAATACATACTCGCTGTAAGACTCAATGATGACGCAAGTACTCTTATAATGCGAATAATAAAATAGTCATTATATGACCGTAACAGCCCAGATCAATAGACAGTCATTATAATTCATCTGCGATATCACTTCGGTGGAAGCGAGCGTTAAATAAAGCTATTTCACACACACAGATATCCGAAAAATACTAGAAATTGCTAACTTCGTTCTTATCGCACGTGGTTACAGCAATCGGCAAACCTCGACAGATACCGTCACTCTACATGACGATTTTAGAAAGAAATTGAGTCGTTCGAAGCGTGTTTAGAATTTTCAGAGCAAAGTTTCCTTGTTTTAACTAATTCTAATTAACTTGACAGAAAAAAAGCTTGATACAGGTAAAGCCACTTGGCAGATTCCGGTACACTACATTAGATGCGTAGAATGTGTCGAGGTTTGCCGAATAGGTTAAAGCACGAGAACTTAACCGGTATTAGAAATCTCGCAAGACGCGTGGCACCCTAAAATAGACACCCTAAGAAATGTTGAATATTTCGATTGGAATAACATTATGTAGTTAGAGTGGAATGAGATTATTTAGCAGTTGTATTAGAGTGAAGTTTACCACAGTTTACGGCCAAAAAAATTTAGGAATGTCATTTTTTTACCTTCCGTGTATAAATCGAAACGGAGTAGACGACAAATGCCTGACTTTGCTGAAAAATGTATCCACTTATGACAAGAAAAATACGGTAATTTGGGAGTAATATGAAAACGTAACGGATTGACAGTAGTCTGCATGCTTTCATCCTCTATGTTATTACAATGTCATGTGATTTTTTAGGAATAATATTGACATATATTTGATTGCCGTACGGGAATTAAACATAAAAAATAACGAGGTGCACCTATTTTTTTTTACTACGTATGAATGTGAATATTTTGTTGACACGTGATTCTTAGTTGTGGTTTGAAAACGCCTGCTTAAATAACGATAAGAGTTGTGTTCCTTTATTTTCAGGAAAAAATGTCTGACAGCTAAAATTTTGAAATCCCAACACTGGTATCACCTGTTTGTCAGATATGTAGTGAACCATTTGATAATCAACAGCCCATTGTTTATCCGAAAATAATGGTTATTGGAGGGCTTAATCAGGCGGTTAAACTGGGAAATTATGGTCGTGATTTTAAGCTCAAGAAATATAACATGTGGAATGTCGCAACTTTTACTATTGCACAATGATGTAACGAAATTGGAGTGGGGGAGCCTGTATCAAAATCTAGACGGCATGTGGTACTAAAATTATTTTTTGCGGACTGGGGCCTTCCCCGGGTCACTGCAGAAGCTGGTCATGCCTCCGAATGACGGTAAAGATAGCCTCAGTGCTCACTCTGGGTTTCATTTTTTTTCCGCCAATTTTAAATTTTAATTTATTAGCCATATATTTTTCCGCCAAAAAAGAACAAATATCTATTAGATTGTTTGAGTAATTTTTGTCCCCCGCCTTTCGAAGAAAGCAGGGGACTAATTAAAATCTGTCTGTCTGTCTGTCTGTCACACTTTTTGGAACACAATAAGTCTCTTCCTAATTGAGCTAGAATGTTCAAACTTTGTGTAGGTGTTTTTTAAGACAGTAACTTGATGGAGTTCGAAGATTAGCATTTTCTGCTAAGGGTAAGCAGAGATAAGCAGTTTTATTGGTTAAGGCTTTAGGACACGATAACTTTAGTTCTAATTAAGTGAGAATGATGAAACTTGGTATATAGTTTTATTACATCGATATCTTGACTAAGTTCGATAATGAGCATTTTCTGCTCAGGGTAAGCAGAGCTTTGAGCATTTTGATTGGCCGACTTTTTGGAACACAATAACTCTCTTCCTAATAGAGCTGGAATGTTTAAACTTGGTGTAGGTGTGTATTAGGACAATACCTTGATGGATTTGAAGGTGAGCATTTTCTGCTTAGGATAAGCAGAGATAAGCAGTTTGATTGGTTGAGCCTTTGGGACACGATAACTTTAGTTCTAATTAAGTGAGAAATGATTTTTTTTTTTTTTTTAAACAATATTTTATTCAGATATTGAAAAGGATTGAGGAACAGTCATAGCCTATATGACCTCTCTCCTAAATAAAAGAATTAATATGAATATGTAAAGTAAATAAGGGAGTAAACAATAAAACAATAAAATGAATACTTAATGCACAACATTTGATATATACATATTTAAACATTGGCTACGCAGTTGTTCATGTTCGCTTTTTGGTCGATGTAGATGTTATACTGATCTTTAAACCTTCTGCTAATGTCAAAAAACTTATGGACCTTTTCAAAGATTTCTAACGAAATATGACTACTGTTTGAACCGTATAAAAGATTATGTATATTGATAAAATTTGGTGGTAAAAGATCTATTGATATTTTACGTGCATCAGAATGTAAGGAACAAATTTAAAAGTAAATATGCCTTAAAAACTTATGACCATTTAGGTCACTGCAAGAGAGACGAAGACGACTATGTATTATTTGAGAATGATGAAACTTGGTATGTAGTTTTATTACATCGATACCTTGACTAAGTTTGATGATGAGCATTTTCTGCTCAGGGTAAGCAGAGCTTTAAGCAATTTGATTTGCCGACACATTGGAACACAATAACTCTCCTTCTAATTGAGCTAGAATATTCAAACTTAGTGTGAGTGTTTATTAGGTCAATGTCTTGATGGAATTTGAAGATGAGCATTTTCTGCTTAGGTGTAGGTGTTTATTAGGTCAATGCCCTGATGGAGTTTGAAGATGAGTATTTCTGCTTAGGGTAAATAGAGATTAGCAATTTGATTGGTTGTGGCTTTGGGACACGATGACTTTAGTTCTAATTAAGTGATGAACTTGGTATATAGTTTTGTTACATCGATACCTTGACTAGGTTCGAAAATGGGCATTTTCTGCTCAGGGTAAGCAGAGCTTTAAGCAATTTGATTTGCATAGACTTTGTGCCAGAATGTTCAAACTTGGTGTAGGTGTTTATTAGGTCAGTGCCCTGATGGAGTTCAAAGATGGGCATTTAGGGTAAGCAGAGATAAGCAATTAGATTGGTTGGGGTTTTGGGACACGATAACTTTAGTTCTAATTAAGTGAGAGTGGTGAAACTTGGTGTATAGTTTCATTACATCAATACCTTGAATAAGTTCGATAATGAGCACGTTCTGCTTAGGGTAAGCAGAGTAATAAGCAATTTGATTGGTAGAGACTTTAAAACACAATAACTGTGTAGAATGATGGAGAATGTTCAAACTTGGTGTAGGCGTTCATTAGGTGAATGTCTTGACTGAGTTCAATGATTGACATTTCGAGCTAAAGCCAAGCCGAGGTAATCAATTTCTTTGGTCGATGCTTTTTTGGGACAAAGATTATCTTGATTCTATCTGATAGAGAGTGATAAAAGTGAGTGTATAGTTTGATTGCTCAATACTTGTGAAAAAAATAAATGTGTGATTAATTAATATGTCATCTTTTATTTGGGCTTTTTAGGCGGGGGACATCAGCCTCACTGTTGGCTTGTTATACATATTATATCAAAGTTTACAAAATTTTTCACTGCTTTGCAGAAGCCCATTTTATGAAAGCTTTTTCAACATCTGGGGTAACCACTTTTAGTAACATTTAATAACATAGTTTATTTGTTTTTAATGAATATTTGTTGTTTTTTTTATAATATTTTGTCAACTAAACAATCTTCACTGCTTTGAAGAAGCCCATTTTTTGAAAGGTTTTTGAACATCTGGGGTAACCACTTTTAGTAACATTAAATTACACAGTGTATTTGTTTTTAATGAATAATTGTTTTTTATACGCCCACATTGAAATGTGGTCGTATATTGACGTTGCCCCCGGCCGGCCGGCCGGCGTCCACAATTGCTTGTGGACGCTCTAGAGGCCAAAGTTAATATCCGATTGACTTTAAATTTATACACAGTGTTTAAGGTCATGAGACAAAGAAGCCTATTGATTTTCATCGATAATAACTGTCAGAGTTATGGCCCTTGATCACTTCAAAAAATCTTGTGGACGCTCTAGAGGCTAAAGTTAATAACTGATTGACTTTAAATTTATACACAGTGTTTAAGGTCATAAAATAAAGACGCCTATTGATTTTCAGCAATTTCCGATAATTACTGTCAGAGTTATGGCCCTTTATCACTAAAAAAAGACTTGTGGACGCTCTACAGGCTAAAGTTAATAACTGATTGACTTTAAATTCATACACAGTGTTTAAGGTCATGAAACATAGAAGCCTATTGATTTTCAGCAATTACCGATAATTACTGTCAGAGTTATGGCCCTTGATCTCTTAAATAAATCTTGTTGAAGCTCTAGAGGCTAAAGTTATAACCGATTGACTTTAAATTTATACACAGTATTTAAGGTCATGAAACGAAGAAGCCTATTGATTTTCAGCAATTTCCAATAATAACTGTCAGAGTTATGGCCCTTGATCACTTCAAAAATTCTTGTGGATGCTCTAGAGGCCAAAGTTAATATCCGATTGACTTTAAATTTATACACAGTGTTTAAGGTCATGAACCGAAGAGGCCGATTGATTTTTAGCGTTTCTGATAATTACTGACTGAGTTATGGCCCTTGATCACTTTTGTGGACGCTTTAGAGGGTAAAGTTAATATCCGATTGACTTTAAATTTATACACAGTATTGAAGGTCATGAGACGAACAAGTATATTGAGTTTCAATGAATTTAGATAACTTGAACAGCATGGAGGAGAACTTTATCAAAGCCAAACAAATTCCAATGATTTTCTGATAATTACATAATGAGTTGTTACTTTTAATCAGATTTTAGTGTATTATAAATGTTTCATTACCGTAAAAAGTAAAATATGCGACAACTCTTGTTGACTGCCCGGACGATTTAGCTGCTGTGGGCGTATGTTTCGTTGCCTGGCAACCTGTGTTTTTTTTTATAATAATTATTTTGTCAACTAAACCATCCTTCACAGCATGTTTTTCGACATTTTTCTACTTTCAAACTTTTGAGGTAGCCTAGTACACGCAGTCCTATTGTAGAAGTCGGTATCGCTTCAACATTTTGGTGGTGACATAAAAATCTTGACATTCTTCTATCGGACGTTGACTAAGGCTGTTCAATTTTTCGCTTATGACCCATGGCATGCCAATTGATGATAACTGTCTTTCGTTCGTTTCTGGAGCTTAACGTCCACTTCTGGAGCTTAACGTCCACTTCCTTCCATAAACTGTAACAGCAAACCTGGCTTCATTTATTAACTATAAGGGCAACAGAAGTAAGGAAAAGATAAAACAGACGTCAAAATCCAATAAACTCAAACAAGCTGAACGAGTGTTATGCTACTGTCCGCCGTTTTGAATATATAAAAACCGTCAAAAATAGCCACCGATTCGTATTTGGAGACAAATATTTAAATCTTTTGTCTCTTAATTAGTTTATTACTACTCTTACTGTAAATACTAATCAACACTAATCCGAGATTGATCAAGAAACAAAGGATTGGTACCTTATTGATTGATAACTGACTCAGCCAAGTGCAATAGACTGTAACGTCTGTGAACGGCAAGGAATCAAAGCATTTTGGCAAAACAATTTTTTAATAAAGAATTGCCATACAGGAAAAAGTTATCGCCAAAAATTCCGCCAGATTGAATATTTTATTGCCAAAATTTTATTTTATCGCAATTGTTGGAAATGGCGATCAACAGCATGAGCACTGGATAGCCTAATAAATATACATGTAACCTATCTTGTAATTTACAAGATAGTTACGCAGAGCAAAGTTAGAGCACTTGAAATAGGAGAAGAGGGGGCAGGATGGTAGAATCGATTTAACATCTATGTGACCCATGAAATACCATACATTGTCACTTGGTTAAGTGATTATGATTAATTCATTTATCTTTAATTTATTAATTTCTTTTTCAAAAGTTGTAAGACTGGTTATATTCCACTATAGCCCATCGGGCTCTCAGATTTATGAATGCATATTTCTTGTTATGATACTAGAAAATGCACGAAGCTCAACGTTTAAAGAAACTAAAAGTAGAAACATGTGTATACAATCCAGCACGTGACCTGATACACGTGACCTGATACACAAGGTATATAAACACAGTATGACAATCACCCAATGTCTTTTTTCTTGTTGAAGACTAGAGATCAGACGCACGTTGTTTAGTTTTACTGGTGAGTAAAATTTATTTTTTTATCTGTTGTCGTTGACATCAGTTTCTTAAGCGATATTGAAAGCCGTCGGCTTCCAAAAATATATTTATATTGTCGCATTCATTAGATCCGTTGGGTCTATTTATTATAGAAAAATATGTCGTATAGTGACATCGATGAAGATGATGTCATACCGGTAAATAATGATATCATTATTAGTTACGATCCGCTGGATCTAAATTCAATTGAGACCGATGAGTTTTATCCGAATTTAGCCACGGTCAGCAATGTCTGCTTGACTGCTCCTTCATCGAGTAAACCGGATGTTGGAAATACTAAATGTAAACAAACAGTAACACTCGGTAAACGTAAGACAGTTAAAAAATCGGATAAAAATTCTAAAAAGTGCAAGTTTATCAACCCCTCCCCTAACCGGAATGTTGTCAATTCGGGAACGAAAATAGTAAATAATAATATGTCTGCAAAAAAGGTCGCTTCGACCAATATTAGGCCTAATAAAACTAATGTTGCCAATAAACAGGCTTCTAGTTCTAGACCTGTTAGTGCTACTATTACCTCTGACTCTGCATATGACTATGATAATGATTGTAATGATGAATATAACCATATTAATTATTCTAATAGTAGTAATAGTAATGTCCTTGTAAATCGAAAAGAGCTTGATGAGTTAAAAAATCAAATGGCTAAATTAAATAATTATATAGGCCTACAACAATCCAATATTCCTATTGTTCAGGAAGAGGGTAATTATAATGATGAGCCTATACTGGATTTGGTCGACCCACAATCCATGTATGACGAATTTGAGGAGGAGGAGTCAAAATCTGAGTCTTTTGATTTGCCAAAATTTTTTCAAGGCGATGATATGTTCGGCAAGCCTGCCAGTGATAATATAGCTAATCTGGTGAATATAGCCACCTCTAAAAAAATAGAGGTAAACAAAATCAATTCAAAATATCAGTTGCCCGAAAACTGTAAAAGGCTTTTACCCCCTGCAGTCGATTCAGACGTATGGCATGTTTTGCCTAGACAGGCTCAGGTTCAGGACTCGTCACTGCAGGACATTCAAAAACTTATTGGTCTGGGCATTACCCCACTTTTGTCTTTATTATCAAAAACTGACCAAGACATCAGAAATACCATAGTTGATTCTGTGGCCACCTTAGGTAATGCCTTACTTGAATTAAGCTTAAGGAGAAGGGTATTTTTAAAGCGCTTTATGAGCAGGAAATACCATCCGCTATGTTCCACTTCTAAGCCAGTGGCTGAGACACTGTTCGGGCCTGATGTAGCCAGTAGGATGAAAGAGATCGATACGTCTAATAAATTATATTCAAATCTCAATAATAATCCGAAATCTGGGAATCGTTTTTTTAGTACCGGCAAGTCTTTTTTAGGCCATGGCTCATACAACAGAGGCCCTCGGTTCAGAGGGAACAGCAGAGGTCGGTCGTTTCTACAACGAGGCAAAAGCAGGGGAAGATATCCCCGACAACCCTATCATCAACACTACCAGCAGCAATACCACATTCAAAGTCAGCCGAATCAAGGATATCAACAACAATAAAATCTTCAGTAAGTAATTGTTTTACTGCAGGGCAGATAACTAATCATTTTCAAAACTGGCTGAGTTTTACTTCTGATCAGTGGATTCTTGATATTGTTCAAGGTTATTATATTGACTTTGTGTCAGCACCTTATCAGGTTACTCTTCCCATTACTCCACGATTTAGTGATGAACAATCCATCTTGATTGATAATGAGGTTCATACAATGATCAATAAAAAGGCTATAATACCTGTTTTTATTCAGGATAAAGATCAGTTTGTTTCCAATTTATTTCTAGTTCAAAAGAAAAATGGGAAGTTTCGACCTGTAATTAATCTGAAGAGATTGAATGATTTTGTGGTCTATGAACATTTTAAACAGGAAACACTAAGTATTGTCCTTAGGACTATAAAACCAAATAATC
Organism: Patella pellucida; assembly: GCA_917208275.1. Classification (NCBI taxonomy): domain Eukaryota; kingdom Metazoa; phylum Mollusca; class Gastropoda; family Patellidae; genus Patella; species Patella pellucida. Next base: position 37,541,829 of record OU795041.1, on the reverse strand, counting down.
TTTTAACTTCTATTGATCTAAAAGATGCATATTTTTCTATACCTGTTCATTACGAACATAGAAAATATTTACGATTTTTTTGGCGCGATGTTTTATATGAATTCACTTGTCTCCCCTTTGGGTTGTCTTCTGCGCCACGCATCTTCACCAAAACCCTGAAACCAATTTTTTCATATTTGCGTAGACAGGGTATTATTTGTTCCTATTTTATAGATGACTCTATTTTTGTTGCAGATTCAGTTTCTGAAAGTAACAGGATTACAGGGCAGGCATCTGACCTGTTTAAAACTCTAGGTTTCTCTGTTCATGATGAGAAATCTAATGTAATTCCTTCTAAAGTGATTGTGTTTTTAGGATTTTTAATTAATACCGAGTCATACACAATATCTCTGACACCTGAGAAGGTTTTCAAAATCAAATCACTTGCTAGTGATTTTTTACGATCTAAAGATTTGACGGTTCGTAGAATAGCTTCTTTTATTGGCTTATGTTCCTTTTCCAGGACAGCGATAATTGTAGCCCCTCTTTTTATTCATTTTTTGGATAAGTACAAAAACATAACACTAGCTTGTAACGAACAGGATTTTGATGCACCAATTATTTTAAATAATAACATGAGGTATGAACTCCAATGGTGGATTGATAATGTTAACCACTGTAATGGATATTTTATTCAACCTCCAGATTTTTCAGTTATTTTGACTACAGATGCATCAAACATTGGTTGGGGGGCTGTTCTTGATGACTTTCATGTTAATGGCTTGTGGAACGTATCTGAATTACATTATCACATCAATTACTTAGAACTCCTAGCAATATTTTATGCTCTAAAGTGTTTTGAACCTCGATTAATAAGGAAACATGTTAGAGTTCTGTCAGATAATAGTTCAGCTGTTGCTTATTTAAATAATATCGGAGGTTCCAGTGATTCTTTATTTGCTTTAACTAAAGACATTTGGTTATGGTGTTACCACAGGAACATTCATTTAACTGCTAAACACTTACCGGGAAGGTTAAATGTCGTTGCGGACAGCCTTTCGAGGAATTTCTCTAACACAACTGAATGGAAGCTAAATGAATTTGTTCTCAGTAAATTGTGCAATAGACTTTTTTACCCAGATGTTGACCTTTTTGCTTCCCGCATAAATGCACAACTGGATTCCTATGTATCTTGGAATCCTGATCCTTTTTCAATTGCAGTTGATGCTTTTTCTATTTCCTGGTCAGGTTATAATCCTTATATTTTTCCTCCTTTCAGTGTTATATTACCAGTATTGGAAAAGGTGAGACGGGATATGGTGGAAACTGTCCTGTTAGTGGTTCCAGCCTGGACTTCTCAGGTATGGTTCCCAGTTCTGCTCGGTATGCTTGTTGCAGAACCGGTGTTATTACCAAGGAGACGAGATCTCCTGCCTTTGGCGCACCACAATCTGCTCCATCCTATGAGGGGCAAAGCCTTGTTTCTAACAGGGTGTCTTGTATCAGGAAATACCTCTCTGATTCAGGCCTTTCAAAACGATCTGGAGAGCTCATCCTCTCTTCGTGGAGGCCTGGAACTAACAAACAATATGACCTCGCTTGGAAACAGTGGCGTGTTTGGTGTCATCAGAGACAAGTTGATCCGTTGGGTCCATCTGTAACAGATTTCATAAATTATTTGAACATGCTCTCCTTGACTAAGTCATACAGTGTTGTTAACACTCATAGGTCATCTATTTCACAAACCTTACAGGTTATGGGATGTTCAATATTAAAAAATCAACCTATGGTGACTCGCTTTATGAAAGGTTTGTTTGACAAAAACCCGCCTAAACCAAGATATCAGTTTACTTGGGATGTGTCCATCCTTGTTCGTCTTCTAGCAACTTGGTTTCCTTTGAATAATTTAGATTTAAAATGTTTAACCTTTAAAACTGTTTGTTTGATAGCCCTTGCCACTGCTCAAAGGTGCCAAACAATTGCTGCTTTTTCAGTGAACACTTTAGTTGATGAGGGTTCATTTATTTCATTAAGGGTTGATAAAGTACTGAAGACTTCCCGTCAAAATAAACCTTTGTATACTATTAAGCTTAATAATTTTAAGGATCAGAGTATCTGCCCTTGTTTTACATTGAGGCATTACATTAGTACTACAGCTGATATAAGGAAATCAAATCAGCTTTTTGTCTCTTTCCTTACCCATAGAGCTGTAACCCCATCCACAATAGGTAGATGGATAAAAGAATCCATGACGTTAGCTAGTGTTGATACTAATATTTTTTCAGCTCATTCTACAAGAGGGGCATCAGCTTCAGCTGCATTAAATTCTGGTTGTCCTATTTCAGATATCTTGAGAACAGCCAATTGGATGAAAGAATCAACTTTTGCAGAATTTTATAAGAGGGATGTAATTGTAAATAAAAATTTGCAAGATTTTGTAATTAAAGTATAGTTACAGAACTATTTGTTGTTATTTTAGTTGCCAACCCTTTAAATATGCATTCATAAATCTGAGAGCCCGATGGGCTATAGTGGACTCTCATCCGAGCGCCCGAAGGGCGCGATGGATGAGAAGGATTATATGAATATATAGCCCGAAGGCTCGAGGATTTATCTTCCCTCCCTTGAAGCCCTCCCTGTGCTATTTGGTTGTCAACTTTCGACTTTAAAAAGACATTGGGTGATTGTCATACTGTGTTTATATACCTTGTGTATCAGGTCACGTGTATCAGGTCACGTGCTGGATTGTATACACATGTTTCTACTTTTAGTTTCTTTAAACGTTGAACTTCGTGCATTTTCTAGTATCATAACAAGAAATATGCATTCATAAATCCTCGAGCCCTCGGGCTATATATTCATATAATCATTCTCATCCATTGCGCCCTTCGGGCGCTCGGATGAGAGTGGAAATTTCAACTACTACAATGCGATCAACTAAGTAAATGTGCTATTGTCCTGAAAAAACGATGTAAGCTCAGTGGTAAACTTGGTGGGGTAGAAATATGTGACAACTCTTGTTGACTGCCTGGCCGATTTAGCTGCTCTGGAAAAATGACCCGGTACAGATTTAAAGAATTATTTTTAGAAGAATAACCCCAAATTTCTCTATATGTATATTCAGACAGCAGTATACCCCAAAGATTAAAGATATTTTTCATTATAGGTTTATAAGATGACAGAATATTTTCACTATGCACAGATTTTAGCGATATAGTGAAACCCGTATTAAGTGTAACCCGTAGTTTCATATTCGTAAAACACAAATCTAGATTCAACACCAATATGCTGCTACAGTTATTAACATGTGTAGAAATCAATTTTATATTTAATGATTACTTAACATTTCGAAATCATTCCCTTGTAAATTATCTAACTAATTAAAATTCTACCTTGTGTTTTACTTTACAGTCACCGTGATTTAAAACCAGAGAATTTGTTACTAGATGAGAAAAATAATATCCGTGTGGCCGACTTTGGAATGGCCTCATTACAGGTTGAAGGGTCCATGTTAGAAACTAGTTGTGGGTAAGTCAAATATTTAATGGAAAAGTAACCCTAGGTGTGTTTATATTGACATTAATATCTGAATATAAACTTCAGATATTTGATTTGTTTGAACACAAATATTTTGGCATATGATCAGAATTATTCAATATTGCAGACTTTCCAATGGAGTATAAGTTTGCAAGGTAGAATCAAAAATCTAATATGATCTGTGTAAAAGTAAATTTAGAATATTGGGCACCATTTTTATGCACCTGTCCTTCTTTCTGTCAATGGGGGAAGGGGGTGGATGGCTGAATAGTTAGCATGCGCACGCTGTTTTATAAAGCCTGTCATTTAGTCAACTGCGTGGTTTCGAATCCCCGATTGTACGTGGCAAGGAGTAGGGTCACCTGCCCAACCCTGTTGGTTTTCTCTGGGTCTTCCGGTGTTCTCCCCCTGCTAAAGACCCCATACGCGCAAGCGAATTATTGAAATAAAATTAAGCCATATGTTAGTCCAGAAATGACCTAGTTTGTGTCAAGTGAACATTAAACCCTATTGCTCTCTCTCTCTCTCTCTCTCTCTCTCTCTCTCTTTCTGTCAACAATTAGCTTGTGAATGTGGATAGAGGCTCCAGTTGAAAATGGGTTGAGTGAAATCAGTATCATCACGGTAACATGCATAGTGGGTAGTATTGATCTCTGGTTGCTTAATAACTGGCCTATGTATCACTATATCCATGAAGCCAACAAAAATGGTTAATTGTGATTTTTCTCTTAGGGAAACTCATGAGAAATATATGTGTTGTCAGTAGTGGCTTAAACCCGTTTTCTCCGGGTCTTCCGGTGTCCTCCCACTGCTAAAGACACCATAGCGCTAGTGAATTATTGAAATAAAATTAAACCATATGTTAGTCAAGAAATGACCTAGTTTGTGTCAAGTGAATATTAAACCCTATCTCTCTCTCTCTCTCTCTCTCTCTCTCTCAATTAGCTTGTGAATGTGGATAGAGGCTAGAGTTGAAAATGGGTTGAGTGAAATCAGTATCATCACGGTAACATGCATAGTGGGTAGTATTGATCTCTTGGTGCTTAATAACTGGCCTATGTATCACTATATCCATGAAGCCATCAAAAATGGTTAATTTTGATCACTTTTTAGGGAAACTCATGAGAAATATGTGTTGTCAGTAGTGGCATAGATCCGTCAGTACTTGCACTGTACGTCAGTATTCCTATAAATGGTCACTAATAATTATAAGCTGAGTATTTAAATTAACTGTTTATTATTCCTTACTTGTGTCAGTATGTAAAGATAACGTAACTATTTAAACAAACCTGAGTTAAGCCGACCATACCACTGAGTGAATAATAATAATAATAATGTATATTTGTAATGCGCTTAATAATCCTTCCATATAAGCATGCTCAAAGCGCAACATATTCATGAGTCTCTCGCTATTAAAAACACACATAAACAATCTGTTTCTAATCTGGATACCGGTAATAGAGTTTAAACAAATGAGTTTTTAGTTGTGACTTAAAGATTGTGAAAGTCTGAGATTCTTTAATGTTTACTGGTAACTGATTCAAAAGGCAAGGTGCAGCAGCACTAAAACTTTTATCACCAAATTGTTTTTGTTTTGTTTTGGGAACAGCAAGTATAATTTTGCCATGCGACCTTAGCGCACGTTTGGGTTTATAGTCTGTCAAAAGTTCAGCCAAATATAAGGGAGCAAGATTATTTTGACATTGATACACTAATGACAGAACTTTATACTGAATCCATGATTCTCCAGGCAACCAGTGAAGAGACTTTAAAACTGAAGTTATACAGTAGATGAATATTTTGAAGTTCTTGCTACAATCCTGGCAGCGGTGTTTTGTTAGCATTCGAGAGAGTCCAAAGAGCAGACTGTTTGCATAGTCAATACGGGACAGTATTAGCGTCTGTACTAGTGTTTTAGCAGCATCAGTCGGGATCAGTAGCGGATTATAATTGAGGCTGATGAGGCTGCAGCCTCAGGCCCTAGGATTTTGTAAAAAAAGATTATTTAGACTTGTCTGATACGATTAAAAAACGCATAGACAATGAATGTTAGAAGGTGGGGTTTAGGCCCAAAGGGAATCAACATAGACCCTGACCCGTAATTAATTAGGCCCATGCCATTTTAAATAGGCCCTTCAGTAACTGCCGCCTCAGGCCTTGGTGGAGCTTAATCCGCTACTGGTCGGGATCAGGTGGCGAATGTTTCTGATGCAATGTATATGATAGTAACAAATACAACACAATTCATCAACGTGAGTCTCCATAGAAAGTGTTGACTCTAGGAACACCCCAAGGGTTTTCAGACTGACAGAGAAATTGATCGTTGAATCACCAATTGTTGTATTATTTTCTGTTATTGAAGCCGCCAGTTATCTTTGATGTGCGTCAGTTACTGGACCCGACGCCAGTAGAGCGTGAAATCGTTAACTATATAAATTTTTAGTGAGTATTGTTACTATAAGTGATTATTATATATACTATTCAAAAAATGTAGGGGATATTTGATTTTTAAGTGTTATTAAAGTCACCTAATGAAACTGACGAAGAAACAAATGACAAAATGAAATGAAGTTCACATTCATCGATTTATTCCAAATGATCGTTAGACTAAGTAAGGCACAGACTGACCATTATAAGGGTAAAATGATACCCGGGGTCAAACAGCAAAGCTACCACAGCATCACAACAAAGTCAGTAACGGGTAAATCCTCCTCTGTTTGCCAAACAAGCATTGATCCGACGTGGCATACTCCTTATCAGATGTCTAAGGTCATTTTGGTCCAGATTGTCTCATTCCTATTGCAACGCAGCAGCAAGTTCTTGGACATTGGCAGGTCGGGACTCAGTGCTGGCCAAGGTAATGTGGTGATGTTCTGTTGTTGGAGGTAACCTGTAACGATCCTGGCCCTGTGACATCTTGCGTTGTCATCCTCTCAACATGGGCTGCCAAGATGTTGTCCCGGTAGTACTGGCCTGTAACACGCCCTGCAACAACATGTAAAGCCGTTCTTCCAGCAACAGTGATGCCTCCCCACACCATAACAGAACCACCCCCAAATCAATCATGTCTGATGACGTTAACGTCTTGGAAGGGCTCGTTTCGACGACGCCACACCCTCCTACGTCTGTCCAAAAAATCAACAGTGAAGCTTGACTCATCTGGAAACATCACATTGCTCCAGCGTCGATTATCCCAGTGTTGACGATCCCTACACCAACGACGTGTATGTGATGATCTCTCAAACAAGGGATCACGCGAGGACGTCTGGCGCGAAGGTGACCCCTATGCAGTCGATTCCGAATGGTCTGGCCACTCACTCTCACACCAGTGTCTGTTTGAGGACGAGCGCTGATCTGATTTGCTGTGATGACACGATTTCTCAAGGCCAAGGTACAGATAAATCAATCCTGGGCTTGAGTTGTCGCCCTTGGTCTACCTGAGCATGATCTGTCCTGTACAGATTGTGTATTTTTCAAAACATTTCAACTTTTTCACGAAAATCAGTCAGGTTTTAGAGAAAATCACTCATGCGCAACAGCTCTTATAAGAATAACCGACTTATGGCTAAAAGCTATTGATGAAGGAAAAGAAACTGGTATTATCTTTCTTGATTTTAGTAAAGCATCTGACCAGATTGACCACAATTTACTCCTGCAAAAACCAAAAATGTATAAATTTAACCTTAATGCTATTGCTTTACTAACATCTTATCTACATAATAGAACACAAAGAGGTAGAGGTACATGTATATTAAGGTTGTGGACCCTGTAGAGGTCACAATTTTAATTTGATTTTGATGAAACTTGAAATGCATGGTTATAAGATCTTGGTTCCTCTTGTTATTTGCACATATTTGATCATAACTTCCTGAATTATGACCCCTAATTGTCCGAAAAATCCCCTATGGTCCCTCTGGAGGTCACAATTATTATCCAATTTAAAAAAAATGTGTGTTCTGTCACCGATACACCCTACGGAAGGTTGAGTTCGAATTTCTAGAAAATCGGACTATAATTGCCAGACAAAATGGCCACCGTTTGTACGTGAATAGTGTAAAAATATGGTATATCAAAGTTGTGGACCCTGTAGAGGTCACAATTTTAATTTCGATTTTGATGAAAATTGAATTGCTTGTTTATAACCTAAAGATCTTGATTCTTTTCGATATTTGCGCGTATCAAATTGTAACTTAATGAATTATGGCCTTTGATTGTAGGAAAAATCACTCTCGGTTCTGCTTGTTCTCGATCCAACTCTCGAAAATGTGGGCGTATCCTGCCTGGTAGTGCCAGCTTACTATCTTTAATATATGATCGCTAGGTCCCAAGGTACAATCTGAGCAAATTTGAAGGTAATCGGACCAACGGAACTTTGCCTGAGCAGTGCAAATGAACACCGTCGCGTAAATTTGATCATTCTTCAACACTTTTTATATTGTACTATTGAAGCCATCTTAGGTCCATCCGGGTCCTCGATCTACCGTCATTTACCAAACAACTCCCAAATCCCAAAATCAACTGTAATTTCTTTTGAATTCGCGCATGCCACACTGGAACCAAAGATACCATGACTACCAAATTCCGGCGAGGAATTTCGCCAAGACACCGGCACCGAATGTCCTTGAAATTATCCATGAAATTATCCTTAAATGACAATTTTTTCATATGACCGCAACACTTAAAACCAAAATCGCCTATTTTGATTTGATCACAGATTAATTATTATATGCATGCGGTTAGTTTTTATACGCCCACATTTTCATGTGGACGTATTATGTCGTCGCCCCTGTCCGTCCGTCCGTCCGTCCGTCCACAATTGTTTGTGGACTCTCTACAGGTCACAATTCTTACCCGATTTCGACGAAACTTCAAATATAGGTTTATTCTCCAAAGATCTCGGCTGCTTTTGATATTGGCACGTATCGGATCAAAACTTCATGGATTATGGCCCCTGATTGTACGAAAAATCATGTTTTTAGCTTGTGGACCCTATAGAGGTCACAATTTTGAAACGATTTTGATGAAACTTGACATGCATGTTTATATCCCAAAGATGTTGGTTCCTTTTGATATTTGCGCCTATCGGAACGTAATTTCCTGAATTATGGCCCCTGATTGTCCGAAAAATCACCTATTTTAGCTCGTGGTACCTCTGGAGGTCACAATTATTATCCGATTTGAAAAAACGTTCGATGATATCACCGTTACACCCTAAGGACGGTTGAGTTCAAATTTCGGAAAAATCGGACCAAAATTACCATATAAAATGGCCGCCGTTCGTACACGAATACTGTTAAAAAATGGTATATCCAGGTTGTGGACCCTGTAGGGATCACAATTTTAATTTGATTTTGATGAAACTTGAAATGCATGGTTATAACCCAAAGATCTTGGTTCCTTTCAATATTTGCGCATATCAGATCGTAACTTCCTGAATTATGGCCCCTAATTCTACGCAAAATCGTCTTTGATTAGCTTGTGGTCCCTCTGGAGGTTACAATAATTATCCGATTTAAAAAATCGTTTGATTATATCACCGTTACACCCTAAGAAAGGTTGAGTTCGAATTTCGGTAAAATTGGACCAAAATTGCCATACAAAATGGCCGCCATTCGTACGCGAATACTGTTAAAATATGGTATATCAAGGTTGTGGACCCTGTAGAGGTCACAATTTTAATTCGATTTTGATGAAACTTGAAATGCATGGTTATAACCCAAAGATCTTGGTTCCTTTCGATATTTGGGCATATCGGATTGTAACTTCCTGAATTATGGCCCCTGATTATACGCAAAATCGTCTTTGTTTAGCTTGTGGTCCCTCTGGAGGTCACAATTATTATCCGATTTAAAAAATCGTTTCATTATATCACCGTTACACCCTAAGGATGGTTGAGTTTGAATTTTCGGAAAAATTCGGAACAAAATTGCCATACAAAATGGCCGCCGCATGTACGCGAATACTGTTATAAAAAGGTATATCAAGGTTGTGGAACAATTTTGATTCAATTTTGATAAAACTTAAAATGCATGGTTATAACCCAAAGATCTTGATCCCTTTCGTTATTTGCGCATATCATATCGTAGCTTTCTGAATTATGGCCCCTGATTGCCCGAAAAATCGCCTATGGTCACTCTGGAGGTTATGTTTATTATCCGATTGAAAAAAAGGTTGACTCTATCACCGTTACACCATACCGAAGGTTGAGTTTGAATTTCAGGGAAATCAAACCATAATTGCCAGACAAAATGGCCGCCGTTTGTACTCTAATAGTGTTAAAATATGGTATATCAAGGTTGTGGACCCAGTATAGGTCACAATTTTGATTTGATTTTGATGAAACTTGAAATGCATGTTTATAACCTAAAGATCTTGATTCTTTTCGATATTTGCGCATATCAAATTGTAATTTAATGAATTATAGCCTTTGATTGTAGGAAAAATCACTTTCGGTTTTGCTTGTTCTCTAACCATCTCTCGAAAATGTGGGCGTATCCTGCCTGGCAGTGCCAGCTTACTATCTTTATACTTCCATATTGAAATGTTGTCGTATATTGTCGTTGCCCCCATCCGGCTGGCCAAAGTTAATATTCAAGTACTTTAAATTTATACACAGTCGACAATTTTTTCAAATGACCGCAACACTAAAAACCGAAATTGACTATTTTGACTTTATCATACATTAAATATTATATGCATGCAGTTGCGGTTCGTTTTTATACGCCCATATCGAAATGTTGTCGCATATTGTCGTCGCCCCCTTCCGGCCAGCTAAAGTTAGTATTCAAGTACTTTAAATTGATACACAGTGTATAAGGTCATTAGACGAAGATGCCTATTGTTTTTCAGCGATTTCTGATAATTAGAGTTATGGCCTTTGATCACTTCAAAAAATCTAGAGGCTAAATAGACTATGTAGACGATTCTCTATACACAAGGCTCTGATCACAGCACTGCATACAGACTCAGACTCCAAGCAAGATAGTCACGATCATGGAGTCCTTATCAAATAGTAATTGTACCAAGCCTGCTTTAATTCCTTCTATTTCAGAAGCCAAAACGGACCGTAATAAAGCTGAACTTCTGTGACAGAAAACAAATCTACATGTCGATAAACATATTTATTAATCTTTAAAAGACAATATGAATAAATTAATTGACGTCGCTCTTCCAGACAATGACTTGCGAATTTATTTTCTGCTTTCTTTCAAATGAAAATACGAAACTTGGTTATTTAAACAATCTAATCAGGCCGGAGGCTAGTGGTGGGGGGGCTGAGGCGCGCCCCCCCATAGCTGTTCCTGTCAGAATATTTCTGTCCGCGTCGGAAAAAAATCGCTGGTTAGCTATTTCGCATTTTTCGCCGGGAGAGAGTTTTAGTACGACATCCTTTCAAATTCGTCCGAGAGATAGTTAATGTCGGCTGGAAACTCTTAATTTTCCGACACATTCGCCACTTGCATGTCATAGAGGCCTAAATTCACTCTCTCAGCTTCTAATTTTCCTGCTCTCCCCTCCTCCTGCTTACAGCAGTCGGCGATGACCTTCGTTCATTGATTTTTTGTCGTCCGAAATTTATCTTCCTCGCCCCCAATGGCCGTTCCTGTCAGAATATTTCTGCCTGCGTCGGAAAAAAATCGCTAGTAAGCTATCTTGCATTATCGCCGAGAGATAGTTAATGTCGGCTGGAAACTCTTAATTTTCCGACACATTCGCCACTTGCATGTCATAGAGGCCTAAATTCACTCTCTCAGCTTCTAATTTTCGTGCTCTCCCCTCCTCCTGCTTACGGCAGTCGGGGATGACCTTCGTTCATTGATTTTTTGTCGTTGGAAATTTATCTTCCTCGCCCCCCTATGTCGGCTAAATTTTGGTTTCTGGCTTCGGGCCTGAATCTAATTAAAATACAGATCTATATATCATTTCATTATTTATACTACATGTAGTAAAGACAAGAAAAAAGAAATTTTGAACTATAAAAACGAAACGAAATTGGATCAGTTTTAACATACATGTGGTTGGCCACAAGTAAAATGTCAGAAGATTTTTGTAAAAATTTCAGGAGATTAAGGTCAAAAGTAGGGATGGGATAATAAATAGGTTTTTTTTTAAATTCTCTAAAAGCAAAGTGGTTTTAGAGGCGAAATATACCAAAAATCATGAATTTCACAAAAATTTGGTCACAAATCAAATTTTTCACTTGGTGCCGGCCATTTTTCAAAATGGCCGCCAAATTTAGTTTAAAAAAAGGCATTTTCTCATATAATTAATCAGTATCTCGTAAGATATGGCTCCAATATATCATTTATATGGTTTTCAAGGTGGCTGCATTCAATTCGGGTCTCAAAAATGAGTTTCGATAATTCAAGATGGCTGAAATTCAAAATGGCCGCTAAAATTGGCTTAAAAATGGCGGATTTTCAGTTAATTGTATTTTTTTCTGTTGGATATGGCTTGTAATATGTCTTTTATATGTTTTTCGATGTGTCTTAATTCATTTCTGATCTCCAAAATTAATTTCGAAAATTCAAGATGGCGGAAATTCAAAATGGCGGTCAAAATGGCCGGATTTTCAATAAATTGCCATCTCTTTCTGTTGGATATAGCTTCTAATATGTCTTTTAGCGTCTCTAAATTCCAATCTGGTCCCAAAAATTAATTTCGCAAATCCGTGATGGTGGAAATTCAACATGGCGGTCAAAATGGATTCCAAAATTGCAGATTTTCGGGAAAACTGTAATTTTTCTTGTGGATATTGCTTGTAAAATGTACCAAATAGGGTTTCAGTCTTCCTGAATTCCATTTTGTGGTCAGAAATACCTTCAGAAATTCAATACCATCTGCTCAGCGTCCTTTTTGTCGTATGCTTGTGCACCATTTCACCTGAGTGAAAAGCGTTTTTTTTTGTATATCCAGTTGGTTCAGAAATGGTTTACATAGACCCCTTTTACATTGAAGACTCTATATCCGGCATCATTTGTGGTTTCATCTAGACCGATGGTCAGTTATCTATTTCGCAACAAGTTCTAAGTTTAATTTTAAAAAAAAGCATTGCGAAGATAATTTAAAATCTATTTACGGCTAGTAATTACAAAGGTCATGTAGCACGGATTAATAAATTAATAAATTATGAATTTGTAGAGCGCAATTCTTTCCGGTAAACCGCTCAATAGCGCTAGTCATATATTTGCTTGAAGATTGACGTCGTTAACTGTGATTTAAAAGTGTTCAATGTTGCGGATCTTTTGATGTCTAAGGGAAGCCTGTTCCACAAAACTACACCACATCGCACAAAAGCACGATCTCCATATTTGGTTCTTGATTAAATGTTTTAGTCATCATCATTGTCGCTACTGGGGTCTTCTTCTGTATCTTGTAATGTGCTGGTGAAAACCATTATTCGAGATTAACATAGTACCGGTACATGTAATTCAAATGTGACTCTATAAACTACCAGGCTGTGTGTACCGGTAGCATCAAGCAAGTGGCAATATAGTCCCCATGGCAGTTCCTGAAAAAATGTCTCGTCTTCAGACGCCATACGGAAGAAGTATTGTGTCCAAGGCTGTTTCGATAAATTCATCTATTTTTTAAAACCATGTTTCATGAATAAGGCCTCCCATTATTGTGTCTGAATGACATCTGATGACGAGGCATTTTTTGCGGATAACTGCCAAAGATTATGTTGTCACTTGTACAAAAACCTTACAATGAAATTGGGCAAAACAACAAAAGAATATGAAGAAAGAGACAATGCACAACAAACGGTCGGCACAGATGGAAACAGAACATATGAAACACGAACATATGGAATAGTGTTGTGCGGTTTTTAAATTTTCTTTCGGTTTCGGTTTTCCGTTTTTCTGGGGCAAAAAAACTCGGTTTCGGTTTCGGTTTTCGGTTTTTTATTCATTTCAAAACTGTATTATAAATGTACTGATTTATAGTTATCTTATACAGCCTACTTGGAAGCCAGAAAAGATATCAAACATATTGATGTAAATTGTAAACAACAAGTTTTTTTACTGTTAAGATGACTTTAATTACGACTAGTAAATACAAAGTTACTGTAAAAAAAAAAAAGATTTGACAAACTTATTTTAGGTGCACCTTCAAGTTGGATGTGTTTCCGAATTCAGCAGAAACATGCTTTTCACAAAGATTGAGTTATATTATACAGAAGAAATTATTCCGCTCAAGAAGATCAGGATTAGTCCAACTGTTAATGGATAAAATTAAAAATAATAGTGTACATGTATATTGTAAAGCGCAAGTTCATCCACAAATGCATGCTCTAGGATATGAACTTGATGCTGACCCATCCTCCGATTTTCACAAATCAAAATACGAATTGGTCACATAACAATGAACGAATCTCTAATGCGTTGTCTGGTACAGGGAAGCAGAGATAGGGGGGCAAATGGGGTTAAGCGTCCACTCAACACAACATGGTTATTTTGGGACTAACGTATGCTTTAATTTTATTTTAATAATTCGCTTGAGCGTAGGGGTCTTTAGCAGTGGGAGGAAACTGGAGTGCCCGGAGGAAACCCACGAGGTTGAGAAGGCGCCCCTATCTCCTTGCCACATGCGCTCACGCCAGGGTCGAAACCACAGCCGCAAGCCGTCTGGTACAGAGCCTGGCGGATTATAAAGTCACAACCACAGACCTCATTGGACTTACTGTTGCAATCACAAATACTGTTTTTCATCAGCAGTGGACACTAGTCAAAGCACAAGAAGAAACAGACGAAGACCATCAAGACCTCAGTAGCGACAATGATGATGACCAAGACATTTAATTATATGACTACCTAAAGTGAAAAAGGGAATAGTGCTATATGACTTTCGTAATTACTAGTCGTAAATGCATTTCAAATTATCTTCACGACGTGGGCGTATTTGCGACGTCGATTTTCATTTTTTCTAGTTATGGCAGTATCAGCAAATTCCTTCAAAAAATGCTATTAGAGCATTTGATCCTTTAGAAATTACCTAGCCAGACAAAATATGACGGTACACGCGCCCAGGATTTTGTCTGGCATCCAGTCTGCAACAAATCTTTGATTGGTCCACAATTCAAGATGGCCGCCGCCTTTTGAAAACGGCTGAACCCGTTGGAGTAAGCATTCTGGTAGATTATCATTATTATAGGGTGTCGACCAAAACACTAGAATTGACATAGTATTACAAGCCATATCTAAGACAAAAATGACGTATATCTGAAAAATCAACCATTTTGAAGAATTTTTGGCACACATTTCTGCCATCTTGGATTTTCAAAATTAATTTTAGTGGTTATTTTCATGTTCAGTGACACCGAGAACCATAGGAATGACGTATTAGAAGCCACATCTAAGAAAACGTTAACAATTATCTTAAAAATCAGCCATTTTGAGTAATTTTTGGCGGCCATTTTGAATTTCTGCCATATTGGATTTTAAAAAGTAAAATTTACCGCCATAATTGAATTCAGCGACCCAAAAAACTGTAAAATTGACATATTGGAAGCCATATATTACAAGATACTCAATTATTCTGTCGAAAAATTCATTTTTTTCAAATTTTGGTGGCCATTTTGAAAAAATGGTCGGCACCAAGTGAAAAATCCATTTTAGATTTTTTTGGTTGCCATATTCGATTTTTTCAGCTTATATCGCTTCGGAAACCACTTTGCGTTTAAAAAGTGTTGTTATTATCCCATCCCTAGCAAAAGAGGGAGACTTTATCACGCGTTAAAATTACCCACCCACCATGAATAAAAGACAAATTAATTTACATATTTTATATATTTTTATATCATTTGATTGTTATAATGACAAAATTTAACCAAAAACATGAAAACACAAAATAAAGAACTTGTCATAGGCCCTACTGTCTATAATTACTGAAAGTAGATGTCACAGCTCTATTGCTGGTGTTGGAAGAAAGTATTTTTTTCCTGATTTGTAACCCCTTTTAAACTTAACGTCATACACTGGCTATTTAATCTTTTGAAATAATTTTAAAATATTTTGGAAGCAGATATCTTGTTCTTTTGTTTGATATAAGTTTTATGTATGTGTTCATTTTATCAATTTCATAAACATAAGTTAAAAAACGTCAATTTCCCGTGTTTTGACATTACGCTGAAGATTTTTGTCACGTTTTTAAATGAGGGTACCCCGCTTCAAGTGCTCGGCCATACTCCTTGCAGCGTTTCGTTTGATTAGAGGTAATCCACTAGAGAGAGGGATTTCTCGGGCTATTGCTTCAGGAATATGGTGCTCGGCGGGCACACTTATTATTATCAATATTATTATTTCATTCTACATGTAATATCATTAGAAAGACAAATCATCAAATGAACGATCTTTCGATCGGTCGAGGGTGCTTTGTTTGTTGTTGGCATTTCGAAGTATCAGGAAATTTTTGTAAGTTAAACAATTCAATTCACAATTATTTTTTTTGAGGCGATTTGTCAATATCAAAAGTTTTATTGTCGTTTAGATGCTATTAAAATCAACAAAATCGGAGCATGGTAAGTGTGCCCGCCGAGCACTCGAAATTGGTATACTATGGATAATTTTTGGGCATTAGATGACGTCATTTCAACACGAGAAGTAAAAATTAAATTACAAGTTCTTGAGACCTATATTCAGGGTTAATTACGTCGAAATGCAACTCAATTTTTATTTATGAAGTAAGCATTGTGTTACATGAATAAAGGACTTGCCTGGAAAGACATGATTCCATTATTTTTACGCCTCTAGACTAATGGGAGCCCATGATGTTTACATCACGTGACTCATATTCGCGCGCTTTTGATAGGAATGTGGACATTCTAAGTCGAAGGGAAGTTTCCTCCCAGGTCACGCACATCTGCAAACGTAACTAACGTGACGAAATTTATGACGTAGGTGGCTTTTTTTTCGCACGTTCACAGTGACTGGCCATTTTGCGCAGTAATCCCAGCCAGAATTTGGCTATTTTGTTAAAATTGCTATAAAGATTTAAATTTTTGTTTAGAACTGAAATAAAATTAACTATTAGTCAATCCCCACGCTAAAAACATTAAAATAATTGATTGTGTATATCTGAAATACACCCGACCTAAGCACAAAATAATTCCAAGATGTCAGCCCCCATGAGCAAACCTTTCTGGACACTATACATTTTCAAAGTTGAAGTTAGGAGTTACAAACTTAAATTTGAAGGAAAAACAAGTGGAAGGATTACATGCTTCACGACTGTGAAACTGTGTTACCGACATGTTATGAAAAGGGCCTGATTTTTCAAATTCTCCCATGGATATTACAAAAGAAATACAAGGAAGAGTGAAGCCATGACTGTTATTGTTAGTGCGTTGACATCATGACCTGCGACGTGTAGACCACATGATGAAAACATATCGATTGACTGGCTCGGAGATCACTTCTCCGCAGGTAGCGTGTCTCAGATCTTCAGAATGGCACATCTGGACAATTAAAAATTGCGTAACTTGGACACGTGGTTTAATGTTCTGAATTAATAAATTCTCTGTTATTCATGCCTAATTTAAAGTATTTAATGTGCACAGGAATGAAAATGAAATCAGAAATTAGGCTACTTTATTAATTTCGTTTAAAAACAATAGTTATCTCGTTATTTAAATAGTATTGTTCCAAATACGAAAACATCGGAAATGTATCAGGTCGTGTTACTAATTATAGTAACAAAATTCAACACGAGAGATAGGTCGGTTGTCTCGTTAACAAAGAAAAGTCTTGTTTTATTTCGATGCTAGGGGCTATTTGATTACAATTTTGGCTCCCAAAAAATAAAATTACAAGAATTGAAAAAAGCGGGAGTATCGGGAGTACCGAGAGACTCCCCCAAATTGCGAGAGGTATCACATGTATGGTTTTAATCAGATTGTTATTTAAATAAAACTATTGACTTTAACGCTCATGATTTTGATAGTTCAAAAAATTCTGTTTATTTAGAAAATTTTAACTTGGTAAGTGAATCTTTTGTTTTAAAGCTAATTAAATCTTTGCTCCTAAATCTTGTTCCTTAGATCCTTTTACGACTCCTGTTCTTAAGGACTCTCTAGACGAAGTTGTTCCAGTTTTTACCAATATTATTAATTCTTGTATATCAGTATCACCCTCTACTAACATTTGAAAACAAGCTTATGTTACCCCTTAAATTAAAAAGTATAGGCCTACACATGTGCATATCTGCTTTGCAGATCTAGTTATTATTATTATTTATTTTATTTTTTTCGGGGGAGCCTTTTCTCAGTCCCTGTAACAGATGCCGATCTGGGACCTAATTTTATATCAATAAAGCATGTGTTGGAAACTTAATAACTATATTTGAAACTTCTGCACAGACTGGAAGTTGCCGAATTTAGTAATTTTGTAACCCTTATATTTTTTTGAAAGCTTAAATCGATGTTTCTGAAACTACTGGACCATAAAGACATTTGTTCAAACAGTTGGATAAAGCAATTCCAACAACGATCAATAAACCGGAAGTAGTCGAAATAATGTCCAATATTTAAAAAAAAAACCGTCAAAAATGGGTGCTTTTTGGAAAAAAAACGTTATTTCTGCGGATATCAACGGATTTAAACGATTTAGGTATCGTTGATTTGCATGAGAATTGCTTTATCATATGAAACCCAATTCTTACAGATACAATAAGCAGGAAGTAAATTATGGCACGCTGAAAATCACATATTTTTTTATTTGGTGCGTTTTTGGACGTCTGTATCTTGAAAACAGCACCACAGATTTTTGTTAAACTTTTCCTATTGAGAATCCCTCCAGTGGTCTTTGCCATGAAGCCATTTAAAAGACTTTGAAATATCTGGAATAGGATATAAAAGGGACTGAAAATCGAAAAAAGTCGAAAAATCATTTTTTTTTTTAAAATGCTCTATTTTTTTCTTATTTTAAAAGATTTTTTCAAAATGGCTACACATTCATATAGCTGACCTAAATCCGATTCTAACGATATATAATATGTATTAAAATACCGAAATTACGATATTTTGATATTTTTTCTTTTTTGGCAATTTTGAACATAGGATTTCTCAGGTGTATTTTATCTGATTGATTATGTAATATATTCTTACAGAGCCCGGTGGCTATTTAATTGCCCAAACCGGTTATTAAAAAAACTATCTCGAAAATAATCACCATACCGGAAGTATTCAAAAATGAAAAAAAAAAGGTTAAAAAAAATTGCGTTCTTGCGAAAAGCTGAATTTCTCGGTCAGATTTTACCGGACCAAAAGAAGTAAATGGTCTTTAGATAGCCCTTTCGGGACCAAGAATCTACAAGTTTTTACGAAAAAAGGTAATAAACTACCCTTATCATCTAGAATCTAATACACGTCAAGAATGTGCCAAATACCGTCAAGATTCATCAAAAAACATCCAGTTTGTGCTACCAAGTAGATTTAAAAACCGTTCTAGTTTTGACATCGATCATCTACTTTTTCTTCTTTTTTTTGGTGTTTAAAGTCTGCTTCCACTTAAGTGATATCGCAGACAAGATATAGGAGAGCCGAAGCTGCTTCCTGTTTTTTAGAATATGATTTTGCAATCTTTCCATTTTTGGCCTTAGGCCATGGATTTGGTTTAGTGGGAAGTTCTTCCCTTTATTTAATAAAAAACATATTGTTTGGTAGATGGTCTCATCTGCTTATGGATTGGTAGATGTCATCTTTGTGGGATTAGTTTTTAGGTGCCAGGCCCGTCTTATCGTGACCTCCCCTTACTCCAATATCCCACTTTATAGGTTTGATATCTGTTTTTTTGGCAGAATAGTGTTTAGATACCGAGCCTGTCTGATCATGACCCCCTCTTACTCCACTATCCCGCCAGTTATGCAGATGTTATATTGTTATTTTTGTTAGTATAAATAAATTAAAAATAATTAAATTAAAGGAAATAAATTGAAATAAAAGGAATAAAATGAATTTAAAATAAATAAACTACAGTAAATAAAATAAAATAGGTGAAGTAAGGTAAAGTAAAGTAAAGTAAAGTAAAGTAAAATAAATAAATTAAAGTAAATAGATTCAAATTTAATAAATTAAGAATATTCATAATAATAGATAGAAATGAGTTAATCGAAAAAGTAATAAGATAAAAATAAATTTGTTTCTCATTTTAATTTAGGTTCTATTATTTGAATGACTGCTTGCTCATATATAAATCACAAATTCCAGCCACATGTCTCGGTTCTGTCTGAAACCATATCAGTCACAGACAAGTAATTACACCACCGTCGCATGGAATATACACTGTACAGCACGTCAAGCAGTCATAAATGTCGGTCGGAAGATTCTTTGAATAGCCGCAACCTATTGTTTAATTAATCCCCTAATCCAGAGACATGACTGGGTTTCATCTGAAACAACACCTTCCATGCACGTTAATATGAATACGTACACTATTATATAGTTTTAATATTTATCATTGTGAAAATATTGTGCACTTGACATGCCATGGATTAACCTTGGTGTAATACTGGAACTACACCTTCAAATCAGTCTGGACTATCCCCTTATGTAAGACAATTTTTATACGCCCACATTGAAATGTGGTCGTATATTGCCGTCGCCCCCGTCCGTCCGTCCGTCGGTCCGTCCGGCGGTCCGGCGTCCACAATTGCTTGTGGACGCTCTAGAGGCCAAAGTTAATATTCGATTGACTTTAAATTTATACACAGTGTTTAAGGTCATGAGACGAAGAAGCCTATTGATTTTCAGCGATTTCCGATAATAACTGTCAGAGTTATGGCCCTTGAACACTTCAAAAAATCTTGTGGACGCTCTAGAGGCTAAAGTTAATATACGATTGACTTTAGATTTATACATAGTGTTTAAGGTCATGAGACGAAAAAGCCTATTGATTTTCAGCAATTTCCGATAATAACTGTCAGAGTTATGGCCCTTGATCACTTCAAAAAATCTTGTGGACGCTCTAGAGGCTAAAGTTAATAACCGATTGACTTTAAATTTATACACAGTGTTTAAGGTCATATAATGAAGAAGCCTATTGATTTTCAGCAATTTCAGATAATAACTGTCAGAGTTATGGCCCTTGATCACTTCAAAAAATCTTGTGGACGCTCTAGAGGCTAAAGTTAATAACCGATTGACTTTAAATTTATACACAGTGTTTAAGGTCATAAAATGAAGAACCCTATCGATTTTCAGCAATTTCCGATAATTACTGTCAGAGTTATGGCCCTTGAATCTTGATCACTTAAAAAATCTTATGGACGCTCTAGAGGCCAAAGTTAATATCCGATTGACTTTAAATTTATACACAGTGTTTAAGGTAATGAGGCAAAGGAGCCACTCAATTTTCATCGATTTCCGATAATAACTGTCAGAGTAATGTCCCTTGATCACTTCAAAAAGTCTTGTGGACGCTCTAGAGGCTAAACTTAATAACTGATTGACTTTAAATTTATACACAGTGTTTAAGGTCATAAGACGAAAAAGCCTATTGATTTTCAGCTATTTCCGATAATTACAATCAGAGTTATGGCCCTTGATCTCTTTAAAAGATCTTGTTGACGCTCCAGAGGCTAAAGTTAATAACCGATTGACTTTAAATTTATACACAGTGTTTAAGGTCATTAAATGAAGAAGCCTATTGATTTTCTGCAATTTCTGATAATTACTGTCAGAGTTATGGCCCTTGATCTCTTTAAAAAATCTTGTTGACGCTCCAGAGGCTAAAGTTAATAACCGATTGACTTTAAATTTATACACAGTGTTCAAGGTCATGAGACGAACAAGTATATTGAGTTTCAATGAATTTAGATAACTTGAACAGCATGGAGGAGAACTTTATCAAAGCCAAACAAATTCCAATGATTTTCTGATAATTACATAATGAGTAGTTACTTTTAATCAGATTTTAGTGTATTATAAATGTTTCATTACCGAAAAAAGTAAAATATGCGACAACTCTTGTTGACTGCCCGGACGATTTAGCTGCTGTGGGCGTATGTTTCGTTGCCTGGCAACCTATGTTTTACAAATATAATTATTTTAGACTTGCATACTATATGTATAATTATAATTTTATGCTGCACTAACACGTCATTATGTTGGTCCTTGGGACTGTAGACTTAAAAGTAATTCAAGGTAACAATACTATAAATAGTATGCTTATGCAATATGCAAATATGCTACGGTTATTTATAATGTGTGTCGTTAGCCAATAGCTGTTGTAAATTTTCCCGCGTGTAGACCGTCTTTAACCAATGAACAATTATCGTTGTTTGATGCGCGTACAGCCATCATGGATATTATATGAATGACAGAAAGAATCAACGATGACGAAATTGTATCAGTGAATATGCAAATACGGTTATTTATAATGTGTGCCGTTAGCCAATAGCTGCTGTAAATTTTCCGCGTGTAGACCGTCTTTAACCAATGAACAATTATCGTTGAATGGGCTATTTTATGACAATCTTCCTGTCTGATTCCTGAAAGCCGATTCAGTGCTGCTTGCAGGTCTAGTTAAGCTTTCATATGTATTTACATATGAAGGCTTATTGTTTCTGTTAAGATTATTATTCCTATTTTTTTTTTTGTGTGTTTTACCCACAAATCGGATTTCTCCGAATCTACCCATAGGAATTTTTCTGAAACTTTTACCTACCCCCCCAAAAATGGGTGGTGGCTTTTGGGTAAATATATTTTCAAAATGTTTTTCGCATCCGAAATCACCGAATTTGACCAACAAATTATTTGGCCTACATTGCTGTAACTTCGTGACTATTTAACCTATTTTACTAATTCTTTTTTCTGTGTGTACCTTGTAACCTTTACTTCAAATCAAAAAGACAACTTCTTTAATAGTTGTACGATTTTCATGAAATTTGGTATGTAAGTAGATCTCGCTCATGCAACTTTAAAAATGTCATTAGAAATTTTCTAAATTATCTCCCCTTGGTGATATTAAGGATCAAAGTTTTCCAAAAAATCGACGAAATATAGGTCAGATTGCCTTGATTTTTTTTTATTTTACTAGCTAGGACACTACTGATTCCTTTTAGGAAAGCCGAAAAAACTGTCGGGAATAGAATTTTGATTTAGGTCAAGTGATGGACGCCATTTTGAATTGAAAATAAGAACAAGTTGAATGCGTTTGACCAACATTGCTGTAACTTTGTGACTTTTTGACTATTTTATTAATTCTTTTTTCTGTGAATTTCGGATTTTCGAATTCCGAAAATTCGTCGATGTTATTTCGAAACCAAAAGTTGAGACCAACTTGACAACTTCTTTAATAGTTGCACGATTTTCACGAAATTAAGTATGTGAGTAGATCTTATTGATACGACTTGAAAAATATCATTGGAAATTTTCTAAATTATCTCCCCTTGAAGAAATTAGGGATCAAAATTTTCAAAAAAATCGACGAAATATAGGTCAAATTGCCTTGAAATTTTTTTTTGTAATAGCTCCGACACTACTGATTTGTACACAAAAAATTGAGTGTGTAGCCCAAACCGGAAGTGCAACCATCTTGAAATGTGCAAATGGATAAGGCTTTGTTGATATTTTACTTACAGACAAGGCATAGAATTTCTTTTTTGGCAAATGATGGACGCCATTTTGAATTGAAAATGAGCAATAGTGAAAAATCCACATTCATGGGCTTGGGAACATACACAATTGGTCGTGGCTTAGAGAATTTGTCTTTTATGTACATAATTAATAACGTGTCATGACTTTGCGCATGCGCTACGCTAGAACCTAAGGTACCATGAGTACCAAATTCTGGTGAGGAACTTTTCACGTTGGTACCTAGGTACCCTGAAATTTTCAAGGTGATACCTGCATTTGTTCAAGTTGTTTGTTCTTGGCACCTGCACTAAATTTGATTGGGTATAGGCCCCCAACCGTGATCCAATCAGATTCCTTCTTTAAATGGGTTACTAAAAATAGACTACTTTCAATCCATTTTATTTATCCTTCGTTAAAAAATCATCACGATTATCAAGTCTCGCGCTTCTAGCTAAAATGTCTATGTGACAATCGAGATGCAAAGGTCAATGTTCGATTCATCGATGTTTAACATTTACACAGCGTTTTTAGTTGTCAGTGAGTTAGCGGAAAAAAACATTTAACGGCTGTAAACTTGTCTAGTTCTTTTTCTGTGGGGGCTGCCATATTTGTTTACTACAGTCACGTGCTACATTGTGAGTGTGTTATGTGCCACGACCTCTGATTGGACAATGCTTTGAATGCTAATTAGTCACGTGTAAACACAACCAGTGTAAAAGTTTAGGAATAGCCAAGTGTTGAAGCAACGGTTAAATGTTGTAAAACTTGCGTCCGTTGCTTCAGGAACATGCTTCCATGTTTCATAGGTACGAGTACTTAGATCCATTGCTCAGATATAAAAAGTTATCAAAATTGATCAAATACGACTATTTTTAATCAAAACAACTTTGATGGATGGGGTGGGTTTTGAATTTATTTTCAACGTTCTTTGAATCTCACACTCTTCTATTTTTAATATGTGAGGTACAATCGGTGCAAATTTGAAGGTAATCGGACCTTCGGAACGTTGCGCGGGCGGTGCGAATGAAACCTGTATCGAAAATTTGTTCATTCTTCAACACGTTTTATATTGTATTATGGACGCCACCCTAGATCCGGCGTCATTTACCAAACAACGCCAAAATATACCCCAAATTCTCAAATCGACCATAATTTCTTTTAATTTCGCGCACGCCCCACGATGTAACCAATGTTTTCAGATCATTTTGTTTTTGCCCCGGTGCAATGTTTCTAACTATATTTAAACCTGTAACTTTACGAGTTTTTGACCAATTTTAATACTTTTTCCTTGTTACCTTCTTTAAGATACTTGACATATTTCATGACACGTGACGATGAATATGAAAGCTTTCATATCTGCATGGGACAGTAGCAGATCTAGTTTTTATTATTCTTCTTTTGTTTTGAGTAGATCTCAGCAACTGCTTGTCGAATGGTTACGATTTTTTCAGTATTATAGGGACAGTGGGTGTGACTTAGAGGATAAAGCTATTTTGAAGGTTCTTTGACACTGCGAAATGTCCGAAATCACCGAAGCTATTGTTTTTATACGCCCACATAGAAATGTGGTCGTATATTGCCGTCGCCCCCGTCCGTCCGTCCGCAATTTCTTGTGAATGCTCTAGGGGCTAAAATTAATATCCGATTGACTTTAAATTTAAACACAGTGTTTAAGATCATGAGAGGAAGACCCCTAATTGCATCCAAAGTTATTGCCCTTGATCACTTTGAAAAATCTTGTGAACGCTCTAGAGGCTAAAGTTAATATCTGATTGAATTAAGATTTATACACAGTGTTTAAGGCCATGAGACATAGAAGACTAGGGATTTTCACCGATATCCGATAATTACTGCCAGAGTTATGGCCCTTGATAACTTTGAGAAATCTTTTGAACGCTCTAAGAGGCTAAAGGTAACATCCGATTGAATTTAAATTTATACACAGTGTTAACGGTCATGAGACGAAGAAACCTAGGGATTTTCAGCGATTTCCGATAATTGCTGTCAGAGTTATGGCCCTTGATCACTTCAAAAAATCTTGTGGATGCTCTAGAGGCTAAAGTTAATATCCGATTGACTTGAAATTTATACAAAGTATTGAAGGTCATTAGACGAAGAAGCCTATTGGTTTTCAGAATATTAAGTGTTTCGTATACTAAACGTTAGCATGGAGGAGAACTTTATCAAAGCCAAACAAATTCAAATGATTTTCTGATAATTACATAATGAGTTGTTATATGATTTTAGTGTATTATAAATGTTTCATTACTGAAAAAAGTTAAATATGCGACAACTCTTGTTGACTGCCCGGACAATTTAGCTGCTGTGGGTGTATGTTTCGTTGCCTGGCAACCTATTAGAAATATTGCAGTAGTTGTAACAATAATCATTCGATTTTACTTTTGGGACATTTTGGCGTAGCCAGAGACAGGGTACATATGCTACTTTTGTTTTTTAATTTTCACCAAATCTTCGCAGATATGAGGTGGCAAATTTAGAAAATTTAAATTTTTACAAAAAACTTTCTTATTTATGAATATTTTTAAGTCTTTTTCTACACAGAATTAAAGAGCCATCTGACTTGAGCAAAATTTTGAAAATTGTTTGTCTCAGTGATGTCTCTTGGCCGCCATTGGCTAATTCAGTTTTCAGTCCTTGATTATTTATTTATTGTTCGATTTGTATAAACCAAAGTTCATATGTTCAATTGTCATTTATTTTGTTACCGGAAGATTTATCTGTTTTACTAAAAACTACAATTTTGACGGCTAGGTACCATTTTTTGAAAGCAAATATAATTTTTTATACGCCCACATTTTCATGTGGACATATTATGTCGTCGCCCCTGTCCATCCGCCTGTCCGTCCACAATTGGACTCTCTACAGGTCACAATTCTTGTCCGATTTTGACGAAACTTGAAATATAGGTTTATCCCCAAAAGATGTCGGCTGCTTTCGATATTGGCATGTATCAGATCAAAACTTCATGGATTAATAATAAAATTCATACGGTCATATAGATATCATAAAACTGTTTCTAACTTGTTTGATTACTGAGAAATAGACGATTTTCTTCAAGTCATTTTTGAATGTTTTTGGTTCATAAAAGTGTCAATTATTATTCGATTTTCAGAGGATATAGGCTACGGCAAGCGCTATTTCCGAGTAGGATAATAGCCATTTCTCTTGGAAGGGCTTACTGAATTGAACAATGGGAAGCGTTATATAAACGATCAAATTTCCTTTTGATAAGGTAAAAATAATTTCACTCGTTTTGAGCGCTCATATTTTTATATGGCGTATAAGGACCAGAATAAATTTTCGGTCTATACGATTATGGTGATGCACGTGGAATCAAAATCGTCTAAATTTGCTATTTAAATTCCGGAGCATTTTGACTCCGGTATAACGGTGTAAATTTGTTGTTCAGTTGTGGAGTCGTTTTTTAAGAAAACTTTTATTTGTACTCCGGTGTAATGGCTGGAGGGAGAACAAACGCTTGCTTTCTGATCGACAGATATACTCCGGTAAAGTTCTGGGCGTAAAATCTATCTGAGTCGTTTCGGTAAAGGGTCAACTTCTCCCTGTGTAATGTTTGACTCTGGGCTCGGTTCCTCTTTTGAGGTGACCGAAATTCTTAACTGGTAAGGTTACTCCGCAGTGAGTATAATAAAATTAGAAATCTATGAGTGGCGAGTAGCCGTCCCAGTTTTCTCTCAAGAAGTTACTAGTTTCGTTCATTTTGAACTCATCAGACTTGAATAAAATTGTGCGGGTGTTCCCTTTATATAGTCGTCGGGTACCGGAGCACAAAACAGATCTCAGATGGACCTGCGCAGTGTTGTATCACCGGAGCAACTGCTTCCGTTTAATAGTGAACAGAGAGACGGCTAAAGAATTTGCCATTTATAAAATGCTTATTTGCATAGACTCGAAGGCTCCCAACCCATTTGACTTTTGTCGTTTAAAATAATATAAACAAGTGGGAATTATCTCGTGACTTTCAACTCTTTTTATGAATTGTCAGATATCCCTTCAAAGCTTTAAGACTTATAACAAGAGCCGCCATAGGAACCAAAACAGTTGCCCTATTACAAGAGATGGGAGAACTTCCACTTGACCTCAGGTGGGAGGAACTGTCACTCAAGTACTGGGGAAAACTACAAATGCTAAAAGAAAAATGTCCAACATATAAATGCCTCAATCAATTTAGACGTATAGGCTCTAGGAAAAATACCCGTCCAATGACATTCGGGCAGATGTCAAATGACATCCTAAATAAGCACAGTTTGAAAGGAACAATCATACAAACAAAATCCTATTCAGCCACGCCACCATGGCAACTAAGCGATCCTATCACTAACACACAGCTAAGCCACACAACGAACAAGCATGTTAATCCCACAGAAGCTAGAGCACTAACAATGGAACTAATAGACACCAAATGGGCAGATCATCTCAAAATCTACAATGATGGATCCAAAAATACTACAAAGGGATCAACGGGTTACAGCATTCATATACCAAAAGCGAAGCTAAACATCAGGAAATAATTTAATGAAATTTAACAAATACATTTATTTATAAACGCCGTAAATAAATAATTTAATGAAATCAAGTAATTGATTTTTGTATGATGATTTATGTATGAAATGATTTAATGAAATTTAACAAATACATTTATTTATAAAAGCCGTAAAAAGATAAGTTAATGAAATCAAAGTAATTGATTTATGTATGAACTGATATATGTACGAAATGATACAAATAGTATTACTAAAAGTGCCATGACATGTTTTTATTGTTATAAATGAATGAATAGAATATTAAAAATACGTAAAACCTGTTTATTGATTTGTGGGATGAAAGAACCCGATATGTGGGATGAAACAGCCCGGGGTTAACCGGTCATGGGATGAAATTACCTGCTCCCCTAACAAAGAAGCTCAGTGTACAAGCCAATCAACTGATTGAACTCGTCACAAACTCCTTGAATCAATAACAAGCTAATTTATTTCTATAGCTGATAAGCCTGATCACTGCTAAATACACTCATACAAGCAATAGGAATCCATAGTTAATTAGTATTCATAACACTGATTGACTAGCGGTTCTTTGTGGAAAGGGGTAACAACAGGTATATCAGTTATGTCATTAATTAACAACAGAATATATCCTTTCATAATAACACAACTTTATGGATTTACTACTTCTTTGTTTATTACATGCAACGTTTCAATACTCTTACAGGTATCTTTATCAAGCAATGATCAATAATGAAAAACAACCTACATTTATAGTACATCCATGAGTAAGACAATAACAACATAACATTAATTAAGAGTTAAAACACCAACATTTCCCTTTGAGCATGACTTCACGGTCTCTCTATTGATAGATTAAACCTAGGACTGAAGCCACCACTAAGGCTTAATACCACTCTACTATCAAAACCGCTTAATCTATCTTTAATTATTTCGTATCTTTGAACATGCCTTCGGAATCATATAGTAATTAACTAATATTTACAAAAACAAAAGGGTGATCATAATATTACAAAAACACTTTATGTATAATGTTTCACTTCTTAATAACCATGTCACTTCTTAATTAATAAAATATATTGTTTGACTATTAAATGTTCATCTAGGGCCCCACTCTAACTGCATTAACTTAGTAATTCATTCCATACATTTGAAATTGCTCTACCATTATCTTTGTTCAATTTAGGCTTGTGTCTTCTGATTTCCAAAGCTTCCCACAATACTCTCTTTTTCCATACTTTAATATTCTTAGTTAGAACTTTCGTGTTGTCCCATTCTATATTATGCATCGGATTCTCAATGATATGTTCCGCTACTGCCGATTTATTTGGTTCCCTGCGTCTAGTTGCTGCTTTGTGCTCTTTCAGTCTTACCGATAATGGGCGGCAACTTTCACCTATGTACGTAGATTTGCAGCTGCATAGGACTTGGTAAACTATGCCTTTCGGGTCCCTCTTTGGTATTTCTGTTCTCCCATTAGCGTTGATCAGTGATTTTAATGCCACCACCCCCCCCCCACTAAATGTAACATCTATTTGCAATCTGGATAATAATCTTTTAATCTTATAACTGGTTGGGCCTATAAATGGAATATTAATATGGATTCAAGCTTTTTCTGTCCTGGTCACATCAGGGGGCTTTATTCAGTTTTTCAGTTCTACACTTTATGTATAATGTTTCACTTCTTAATAACCATGTCACTTCTTAATTAAAAAAATATATTGTTCGACTATTAAATGTTCATCTAGGGCCCCACTCTAACTGCATTAACTTAGTAATTCATTCCATACATTTGAAATTGCTCTACCATTATCTTTGTTCAATTTAGGCTTGTGTCTTCTGATTTCCAAAGCTTCCCACAATACTCTCTTTTTCCATACTTTAATATTCTTAGTTAGAACTTTCGTGTTGTCCCATTCTATATTATGCGTCGGATTCTCAATGATATGTTCCGCTACTGCCGATTTATTTGGTTCCCTGCGTCTAGTTGCTGCTTTGTGCTCTTTCAGTTTTACCGATAATGGGCGGCAACTTTCACCTATGTACGTAGATTTGCAGCTGCATAGGACTTGGTGAACTATGCCTTTCGGGTCCCTCTTTGGTATTTCTGTTCTCCCATTAGCGTTGATCAGTGATTTTAATGCCACCCCCCACTAAATGTAACATCTATTTGCAATCTGGATAATAATCTTTTAATCTTATAACTGGTTGGGCCTATAAATGGAATATTAATATGGATTCAAGCTTTTTCTGTCCTGGTCACGTCGGGGGCTTTATTCAGTTTTTCAGTTGTTACTGCTAATAACTTTCTAATGGGTAGTTGTTGTATTGTGTTAGGGTTTCAGTGATGTGTTTGATTTCTTCATCTACTGTACCATTGGTGCAAACATTATAAGCTCTTCTAATGTCCTGTGTGTCATGATTAATTCAATCAACACAGTAAAAAAAGATCAAGAGAAGAAGACGGCAATGAAGAAACCACAAAAGATGGTCAAACGGCAAACCTTGCACTCTGTAGAAGGATATCTCATGTTTGTCACTACAGCACTGGAGATATACCCAGTTGCTTGCCAGTTTTAACACCAAAGACGAACACTAATTATAGAATGTGAAACGCCAATTGAACAATAAATAGAGAATACAGAGAGGCATCCATCTGGACAGTCATCATGGCGGGTCAGGTAAAAGTTCTACAACTAAACGTTAATGGACTGGCCCCAAGATGTGCTGAGCTGAGAAAATACATCACCCGCAACCCCTAAGAGGCTACATGTATATGCCTACAAGAAACCAAGCTACTACCGACCAAGATTGACATCTACTTGCCCGGATACACTTGTCAGAGAAGGGACAGACTGGAGAGCATGACATGTGGCGACGGCCTTGCCATCTATGTCCGTGATAGCTTAAATTATATTTCTGTTTCACTGGACGTAGAAGGCCTTCTAGAAGCAATGGGCATAGCCATCACATTAAGCAATAATACAAAATTGACAACAGTGAATGTCTATGTACCCCCAGATGTCACGAGAAAACCAGTTGACTTCCAGGCACTTCTCGATCAGCTTCCACAGGGCGAATGTGTGTTTTGCATTGATTTCCACGCAAAATACGTCCCGTAGGGGTCACCGAGAAATGACTGCCGGGGGACTAGCCTATGCTCAATAATAGAAGGAAACGACCTGTTCGTACTGATCGATGAGAGTGGAAGGAAGAAGACATCATCGATGCCAACATCAACGTGTACGCTGCCAACATCACGAGTTCTATTATATGTGCCGCACACGACTCCATTCCAAAGACTTCTGGTGGGAAACCAAGGATTAGAAAACCTTGGTGGTCACTGGAATGTCAGAAGGCGGTTAACGAAAGAAAGAAGGGACTCCGATTAAGTAAATGAAGGTCAACCATAATGAAGTCAACCACCAAAACGACCTAAAGTTGAAATACGCTGCAAGAGACGCCATAAAGAAGGCGCAAAGTGGGCACTGGATGGCATTCTGTAATGAGTCGAATAAAAACACGCAAACAGGTGCCGTCTGGAAGAAACTGAACTCCATGAACGGGAAACGCAGATCATTCAACATACCAACAGCAAGGAAAAGGTAGATCTACTTGCAAAAACTTTTGCAGACGCAAGCAGAGATGAAAATCAATCACCAGAGTTTTTGAAGAGGAAGGAAATCTTTTACTCGCAGCACCCTTCATTAGTAATTGAATCTAATGAAGTGGCTGACCCAATCTACCTACCCTTCTCCGAGGGAGAGTTAAATAATGCTCTTTTCCTCAAGAAGGATAGTGCGGCTGGTGAGGACAAAGTAAAGTACTCCATTCTCAAAAATCTACCTAGAAAAGCCAAAACGATACTACTTAACTTCTTCAACACATCCTGGCTGGCAGGAGAGGTACCTAAAGAATGGCAGAAAGCAAACGTCATCCCTCTACTGAAACCAGGGAAAGAGAAGAACAAGGCAGAGTCATATTGAGCAGTAAGTTTGACATCCACACTATGCAAAACCTTGGAAACAATGGTTAATATCCGATTACAGCTCTATCTGGAGAGTAACCGATTGATTGACTAAAATCAAAGTGGGTTCAGGAAAGGACGATCAACAATGGACCACTTGGTTAGACTACAGCAAGTCATGTCGCAGACACTTCTCTCAGGAAACCCGTTATGTGCCGTGTTCGTAGATCTGACCAAGGCTTTCGATCTAGTTTGGTTAGACGGGCTGCTCTTCAAGTTAGGAAGTATCATTATAACGGGCATAATGTTTTTACTTTAATTTACTTTATTTATTTCAATTTATTACCTTCAATTTATTTAACATAATAACTAACAAATTTTTCATACAACGTAGGATGGATGAGTAAAAATGTCCTCACGAAGGAAGCCTGCAAATTTATTATATTCCCTTTATTTTTTTTAAAAATTTATTTTATTTTAATATTAACAATACTAACATCTACAAAATTGGTGGGATAGTGGAGTAAGAGGGTGTCATGATCAGACAGGCTCAGCATCTAAACACTGTTTCACCAAAAACTGATACAATACCTATAAAGTGGGATAGTGGAGTAAGGGGAGGTCACGATAAGACAGGCCTGGCACCTAAACACAAATCCCACAAAGATGACATCTACCAATCCAAAAGCAGAAGAGTTCATCTACCAGACGATATGTTTTTTACTAAATACTAAATAAAGGGAAGAACTTCCCACCAGACCTGTCAACTCTACCGCATTACACGGTAAACTGCCACGAAATGGACCCATATACCGCACTACTGCGTGGTAACAGATTCCTACCGCATTACCAAACAAAGGGGTCTTTTTTTCCCCGCCATAACTATTGAACTGTGCAATGTATCTTTCCATTACTAAAACCATGGACCGTATGTTAAAACAAAGAAAGGTCGTGACCTTTGGTTGTCGTTGATTGAGGGTTATTGTTAAGGCGTAATAGCTAATGGATTTGTTATCAAAATAATTATCAACACAGTATTTAGGGTTAATTAAGCAGATATAATTACTAACACATGTTCCAACATTCCTTAAAATGCATGTTAGATAACGTAAACAATAGCGACCTAACGGCAGCAATGGCCGACATTTTCACGTTCGCTAATTTATAATGGGATTTACTTCATAATATTAATAAAACAACACCAAATACTATTTTAAATGGATATATTTCGAATCAATCATTACTTGGAACTGTTGGCAAGATGGCAAAACGTCTGGCTGATTGTGAATTGAACGCCTTCGAAGAAGACAAAATATTACAACAAATTTTCGAGAGACTATTTTCTTCTCTTGAGAAAAATTAAAACTTGAGAAAAGAACAGAATTGAACAATAATAAATTATGTGCTCTTCTCTCCTACAAAATGAACAATGGTAAAATATCCTTAAAAACTGTGCTGCCAGAAAAACTTTTAGAAGATGCAAAGAGTGCAATAAATGAACCAACATTGTCATAACGACATAAGTGATAGATTTATAAATAGGGTTTGTGGCTGGGTGAGGTTTTTATTTATTGTGTATTTTTGCCATTTAAAGGGACAATCAAAAATTAAAGTCAGAGTATTTGTGAAATTTATGCACCAAAATATAAAAGCATGGCGTATTTACTTTGTCTAAAAATATCAGCTAAAAATATTGAGTCGTTTAGACGTGAACGTCAACACTGCTTATCCGGACACATAACCCTTTTAAGATTTTGGGTCATTTTTTTCATTGGGTGACCTGATAATCGATTAGCGTTTCTTGAGGGGTCTATACAGTGAATGACCCATGTACTGTACTAGATAACAAAAGGTAAATTTCAGCTACATATTATTTTTATAGATAAAAGTCTGGTTTTATCCAGATACTGTATAATACAAATGTCTCCATTTCCAGATACAGACTGTCAGGTTTAAGTTATTTACAAGTGTATCACAAATATCTGGTTAGTTGATCGGCATTACATAATGGGTTTTATATGATTTATTCCCCAAAAAGTTATTGGGATTGGCCCTTTAATTATATTTGTATATATATATATTCAATTTAAAAAATAATATATATTTAGTTGCATGTATATATCTGTATATAATGTATGTAATCAGTTTTTATACGCCCACATTGAAATGGGGTCGTATATTGCCGTCGCCCCTGTCGGTCCGGCGTCTAGAGGCCAAAGTTAATATGCGATTGACTTTAAATTTATACACAGTGTTTAAGGTCATGAGCTGAAGAAGCCTATTGATTTTTAGCGATTTCCGATAATAACTGTCATAGTTATGGCCCTTGATCACTTAAATAAATCTTGTGGACGCTCTAGAGGCCAAAGTTAATATCCGATTGACTTTAAATTTATACACAGTGTTTAAGGTCATAAGACGAAGAAGCCTATTGATTTTCAGCGATTTCTGATAATAACTGTCATAGTTATGGCCCTTGATCACTTCAAAAAATCTTGTGGATGCTCTAGAGGCTAAAGTTAATAACCGATTGACTTTAAATTTATACACAGTGTTTAAGCCTATTGATTTTCAGCAATTTCCGATAATTACTGTCTGTCTGAGTTATGGCCCTTGATCTCTTAAAAAATCTTGTTGACGCTCTTAGAGGTTAAAGTTAATAACCGATTGACTTTAGATTTATACACAGTGTTTAAGGTCATGAAACGAAGAAGCCTATTGATTTTCAGCAATTTCCAATAATTACTGTCAGAGTTATGGCCCTTGATCACTTCAAAAATTCTCGTGGATACTTTAGAGGCCAAAGCTATTTTCCGATTGACTTTAAATTTATACACGCAGTGTTTAAGGTCATGAGACGTAGAGGCCTATTTATTTTCAGCGTTTCTGATAATTACCGACTGAGTTATGGCCCTTGATCACTTTCAAAATTTTGTGGACGCTCTAGAGGCCAAAGTTAATATCCGATTGACTTTAAATTTATACACAGTGTTAAAGGTCATGAGACGAAGTTGTGGCCCTTGATCACTTTCAAAATTTTGTGGACGCTCTAGAGGGTAAAGTTAATAACCGATTGACTTTAAATTTATACAAATTGTTGAAGGTCATGAAACGAAAAGTATATTTAGTTTCAATGAATTTAGTTGAACAGCATGGATGATAACTTTATCAAAGCCAAACAAATTCCAATGATTTTCTGATAATTACATAGGGAGTTGTTACTTTTAATCAGATTTTAGTGTATTATAAATGTTTCATTACCGAAAAAAGTAAAATATGCGACAACTCTTGTTGACTGCCCGGACGATTTATCTGCTGTGGGCGTATGTTTCGTTGCCTGGCTACCTATGTTTAAATTATTTTTACAATAATTTATTGATCAATTAAATGTTTATACTTTACATTGCTCATCATGGCTCATGTGTTTATATATTTTTTAATTCATTCAAATTATTGATTAATTGAATAAAATTATTATGTTGTAATTAAATGTGTCATATCTTAATTACCCTTGAAAGTGCAAATTTACGCGTCTTTGGAAATCTACTGCCAAATCATGGTTTCTACTGCTTTTTTGACCCTAACTACTGCTTTTTAGCTCTGGGGGGTTGACGGGTCTGCTTTCCACTAAACCTAATCCATGGCCTAAGGCTAAAATGGAAAGATTGCAAAATCATATTCTAAAATACAGGAAGCAGCTTCTGCTCTCCTATGTCTTGTCTCATCTCCCATAATGTATCTTTAAGTGAGAGGGATGAAATTTGGTGTTAGTTCAATAATAAGCATTTTCTGCCCAGGGTAAGCAGAATGATAAGCAATTTGATTAATCAACACAATAACTCTTATTCTGATTTAGGTAGCATGTTTAAACTTGGCGTATGTGTTTTTGCTACACAATTATTATGTGTGATCAGGTACATATTAATTTACTAATAAGACGAAATAAGTTAACCACAATATACTTTTGCTCTAAAAATAACAGAAAAACTGCCTTACCCTAAACATTGAAATGTTATTGTCGTCGCCCCCCGTCCGTCCGACTGCTTTTTCCAATAATAACTGCCAGGGTTATGCCCTTGATCACTTTGAAAAAAATCTAGTGGACACTCTAGAGGCTAGAATTAATTTCCGACTTAGCTGTTGTGGGCGTATGTTTCGTTGCCTGGCAACCTATCTTTTCTAACACATTAGAATGAAAACTTGAAGATGAGAGTGATGCAAATTGTCAATCCTGAGTTGCTGATTTCATAATGCAGTGTGATTGAAAATACCAAGAGGGTTAATATAAATATCTGACATTATTTGTGTAATTTTTTCATCTAGGTCTCCACATTATGCTTGTCCAGAAGTGATACGGGTAAGCCAATCAGAATGTTTGTTTTAAAGCTCCTGTTGATTTATGTTTTGATGTTTTTGTAACGTTGTTTTTATTTTTATTTTCTGAGTGTTTGACTGGTTATATTTTGTAGTTTTACTTGGTTTTTTTTTGTTCTGTTATAATTTTTAATTGACTAATATGCCTGTTTTTCTTATTGAAGAATGTTATTTTTGAAGCTATTTCAGTTTTAATTTTGCGTCCTTTTTAGACGCCTACAATATTCAATTGACTTTAAGTTTATACGCAGTATTTAAGATTATGAGATGAAGACTCCTATTCATCTTCAACAATTTATGATATTAACAATCATAGCTAACAATCTTGTTGACTCTCTAGAAGCTAAAGTTATATCTGATTGACTATAGATTTATGCACAGTGTCTTGAGACAAATTAAAGAATCCTATTGATATTCAACAATTACCGATAATTACTTCCAGAGTTACGGCAATTGATTACTTTGGAAAATCTTGTGTATGTTCTAGAGATCAAAGTTTTCATATTTCTACAATCTGTTTCAGGTCATAAGATGACAAATTATATAGATTACCAATTTTATTTTTTCATCAAATATTGTTGAGTTATGTGCCTTGATTACGTTCATTCGAAAAAAAAAAGCCAAAGTTATCATTCAATTGGCTTTGAAATTATACATAGAGTCAGGGGTCTTGATACGAAGAGGTTGATTACTTTTCAATGTTTAGTATCACAGATTTAGCTGCTCAACTTAGTCTAAATGCTGGCATGGGACATAACTATAAACCAAACAATTTGAATGGATGTCAGATTTGAGTGTTTTGTAAATGTTTTCATTGCTGACTGCTGTGGGTGTATGTTTCGTTACCTGGCAACCTATCTTTAAAATTTGAGTATTTTGATCAGTGTTTAGTTCTTTATATAGATTACCAATTTTATTTTTTCATCAAATATTGTTGAGTTATGTGCCTTGATTACGTTCATTCGAAAAAAAAAAAAGCCAAAGTTATCATTCAATTGGCTTTGAAATTATACATAGAGTCAGGGGTCTTGATACGAAGAGGTTGATTACTTTTCAATGTTTAGTATCACAGATTTAGCTGCTCAACTTAGTCTAAATGCTGGCATGGGACATAACTATAAACCAAACAATTTGAATGGATGTCAGATTTGAGTGTTTTGTAAATGTTTTCATTGCTGACTGTTGTGGGTGTATGTTTCGTTACCTGGCAACCTATCTTTAAAATTTGAGTATTTTGATCAGTGTTTAGTTCTTTATCATTGAGAGGTGCATAGTGTATAGAGCTGATCTCTGAGTATTAACTAACTGGTTTCTGTGTTAGAATATCCTTGTAGTAGCTTAAACACGTCAGCACTTGCACCATACGTCAGTAATAATTATAAGGTGGGTATTCAAGTTAATTGGTTAGTATTCCTTACTTGTATCAGTATGTAAAAAAAGAATGATTTAATCTGAACATATCACTAGTCAGACGCGTACAGGAGAAACAGTCATTATCACATATGTACTTTTAACACAGAGATCATTGCTAGTGCTACGATTGCTGAGTAATACACGTTTCCCGAATTGACAGTGACGTATGCCAAAGGAAAACACAAGTGACCGCTCTATATAACTGACTGAAGCGACGAGTGATAACAGATACACAGCCCAATTTCTGCTCACTAATATAGCCAAAAATAAAATTAAAAATTCATGGGAAAACCGTCTAAAACAAGAAAATACGCTATCAAATAGACAACAATCTTATCGAGAAGGTATATATCAATCATCCCTCAATCAAAATATGCAACTTAATCACTAGACTTAAAACTATAAACGTAATTAAGACTTCACCTATACACCATTAAATGCCCGTGCGGACAAATCGCAACAACGTCCAGTGCCGTAACTAGGGATAAATTTCTGGGGGGAGTATCCAAATGCCGATTTTACCGACGGGTCGATCAATAGAAAAAATGTGCTATTTTACATAGCATTTTAAAAGCGGGTTAGATATAATGACTACACTTTCCAGGGGCGGATCCAGGAAATTACGAAAGGGGGGCATACTTTGAGGGCGAAGCTCGAATTATGAGAGCCACAGGTGCGAAGCACCTGTGGGGGGTTTGGGGGCCCCCCCCCCCCGAATTTTTTTTAAGATAAGACTCCATATATGCGATTTCCTGGCATCTGATCTTCAAATATTTAACACAATTCCCACCCTATTTCCAGTGTTTTTTGTCTGCAAAATCATCAGGAACCAATCGGTAGCTTACTGCCTGAAGAATTTCTGAAAAAAGTCCGAATGAAGGAAAGGCACGCGATTTGAAGGAGGTAGTGATTTATGAAACAAGGTTAAAAAGATGAGCGTGTTTTTTTTTTTAGAATCTGATCAAGCTGATGCAGAAATCATGCTGCTCACAGAACTTTACCTGTCCCTTAAGTGAGCCCTTAGAATGCATATATATTCTAAGGGCTCGCTTACCAAGGGACAGCTAGATGACAGGTAAAATTCTGTGAGGTAATGTATATCCATGATCGGTCAAATTTAGTTAGGTACCATTTAGCCTACATATATAAGTGACTGCGGGTGGTCTGGGGGTCCTCCCCCCAGAATTTTTTAAAAGATAAGACTCCATATACCGGTATGCGATTTCCTAGCATCTGATCTTCAAATATTAAACACAACTCCCACCCTATTTTCAGTGTTTTTTGTCGATACAATTTATTTTTACAGCTTGTCCCCCCCCCCCCGCACCTTATTATATCATGTTTTGTTTGTACATATATATATATAAAAAAAAAATTATCCTTATTTATCCACTAAACACACTGTAAATATTATCACCATATATATATAATGTAATTGTCTGCGATATCACTTCGGTGGAAGCGGACGTAAAATAAAGCTATTTCACACACATGCTAGCGGTCGGGGAATACAAACCTTACTGGAGTGATCAATCACGCCGCTTGGAACAAGTTGGTTTCTGGAGCAGGGTTTTGTTTTTTTGTAACGTACGAGTTCTACTGGAGTGACTAATCATGTCGCTTGGAATAAGTACGGGCCAAGACAGGCGTTTCAAACCATAGGCTTTTTGTCGTGTACGAATTCTACTGGAGTGACTAATCACGCTGCTTGGAATGAGTAAGGGAAATCATTAGGAGTTAGGTTATGAGTTTCTAGTGATTTTTAGGGTTCCGATTGGGTGATGTAAGATTAATTGTTTCCCTTTGTGCGAATATTGAAGTTCGGGCAAAAGGCAGACATATTGTATATATTGTAGAGTAACAGTTGTAATTTCGAGTTTCTAGTTAATTTATGGGTTCCGTTGGGGTGATATAAGATTTGTTTGCTTTCCTCTGAACGAATGCTGTAAGTTTGGACTGAGGCAGGTATCAAGCCATGTTTATTTTATGTTTTTGTATTTATGAGTTCATACATGTGATAACTCCCGCAATTGGCGGGAGACTCCCGCTTTTAACCCTTATCTCCCGACCTCCCGATCGGGAGACAAATACTCCCGCTTTTTCATTTCTTGTAATTTTATTTTTTTTGGAGTCAAAATTCTAATCAAACGAGACAGAATTTTTTACGACAACCGTTCGGCAGTTGTGACTATAATTAGTAACACATGTTTTCATATTTGGAATAGGCTAATACCATTTAAATAACACGATAATTATTGTTTTTATACGAAATTAATAAAGTTTGGCAATAAGTTGATTTTAATTTAAAAGTTTTTATTGCTCATTTCGAATTATTTATAAGAATGAGATTGAGAGGTCCTGAATAGCGTGGGTCAGAGGTCATTTAAAGAAGTAAAGATGGCGGCGATTTCATTGTCAACGTTAATCTCGATCGTCGACTCGTCTAACTGTTTAATTGACAAGATTAACAGTATTAACACCACAGTAGTTGTTTGTTATTGGATAATAATGAAGAGGAAATTGGGATTAATGATATAAGGTGCGATTACCAACGATTTTCAAAGAAAATTGATGATATCATGTTCAGACGGCCGTGTTGGTAAGTATCTGATCAGGCCATGGGTGGGATTACGCGATCAAACTCGAAGTCGATTGTCGACGGTTTACAAAGAAAGTTTATGTTTAAACAGTCATGTTGCGAGTATCAAGCCATGATAACCCAAAGTTATTCAAAGTTGAAGTAAATCAGCTACATTATAAAAGATGGGATTCTGTGGAAATTATTTATCATTCGTCATCATGTCGAAGCGTCCACGATCTCCCGATTCCGTTGCCAGTTCGAACAAGAAAAAGAAGTACTACTGCAAGTTTCAGTCTTCTTGGGGTAAAGATTACCCTTGTATTCACAAGAGTGACAAAGGTGATGGCTCAGCCTTTTGCACTGTCTGCAACTGTAATTTTTCTATTTCACATGGTGGAATTTCCGATGTTATACGTCATATAAATAGAGCTGTCCATAGAAAAGGTGAAAAGGCAATGAAATCTACACCAAAGATGACTTCAATGTTTATAATTCCAGATTCCCAAGTTCACAAAGTTTTGAAAGCAGAGACACTTTTCTCTTATTTTATTGCTGAACACAATTTACCATTTGCAGTGGCTGACCATTTTAGTAAATTATGTAAACAGATGTTCCCTGACTCCGAAATTGCTAAGAAGTTTTCTTGTCAACGCACCAAAACTACACACATTATAAATGAAGCAATTGCCCCTGCATGTAACAGCAGAATTACAGATTTGGTGAAGAATAACAAGTTTTCCATCATGGTAGATGAGAGTAATGACCATAACCATGATAAAATAGTAGCCATCCTGTTACGTGTTTATGATGAATCCATTCTTAAAGTTGCCACCCGATTCCTAGCCATGCCTGTATGCAACATTGGTACTGGAGAGAATCTATTTAACACCATTAATAATGTTATGATGTAAGTACTGTCATGCTTGTGCTAATTAATTTTAATAATTTTTATTACAAAACTTATAAAACTACCCAAAAAAACAACAACAACATAGTTATTCATTATAGTTATTATATTTAATATCTTTTTTTCTTCAGTTCCAGAGATATACCATGGAAAAACTGTATAGGTTACAGCAGTGATAATGCCTCAGTAATGGTTGGCAAGAAGAATTCCGTTTTGTCAAGGATAAAAGAACAGCAACCAAAGGTCTTTGATTTGGGATGTATATGTCATCTGGCCAACATTGCTTTGACGCATGCCATGAAGGAATTGCCAGTGAATTTAGAAGAATTCCTTATAGATGTTTTCTTTCACTTCAACCACAGGTAAATAAATTTATATTCAGAAACTTTTTAATTGAACTTCCAATATTTGTTTCCATGTTATTCAAATAACATAATAACATATGTTGTCTATTAATATTATAAAGCAATAAGCTTATACATTTTTATACTTTCAGTGCCAAGAGAAAGGAGCAATATAAAGAGTTTTTAGAGTTCACAGGCACTGATCCAATGAAAATAATCAAGCACTGCTCCACAAGATGGTTGTCACTACAAAAAGTTGTGTCCAGATTCCTTCAGCAATGGCCTGCTTTGAAATCATATTTTACTAGCCATGAAGACAGTGAAAAGACTGGTCGTGTGCAAAGAGTAGCAGACAATTTAAGCAGCCTTGAAATGAAAATGTATTTCTACTTCCTGGAATTTATTTTACCCCATTTAAATGAGTTCAACACTATGTTTCAGGTAAACACCATTTATCCATATCTTTATGCAACATTGAGTATTATTTTCAAAATAATAAAATATCTATTATTAATTATGATTATTTATTCCTTTTTGTTCTTTGTAGACAGACAACTGCATTATCATGAATTTGGTACCTGAAATGAAAAACACACTGAAGACTTTTTTAGCCAAATTTGTTAAAATTAATGTCATCAAGTCAACAGAAATTACCAAAGTGCCATTTGATGATATTCAAAACCAACATTGTAATGAACTTCTTGCCATGGGAATGAAGGCCAGAACTTTCTTGGCTGATCATAATGACGATTTCGAACCTTCAACTTTAGACCGAATTTATAGGTAAATTTGCCTTTTCAAATTATTAATTTTACTGTCAAGTGTTTTTGAATTGCATACTTATTACTTTTCACTGTGTTCATTGTAATGTGTTGCATATTTAATTTAAACAACTTTTCAATTTTATATTAACAGATCTGTTCGTAATTTTTATGTGGTTATAGTTAAAAATATGGTAAAGAAGTTTCCATTTGAAGATGACATTTTAAATAGCATCTCATTTGTTAACCCTGCAATCAGAGAAAGTGCTTCATTTGAGTGTGGTAAGTTTGTTTTAATTTTGCATTGCCTCTCATGTTGTTAAAATACTATAATTTATCTTATATCAAGTTTTTACTTCTCTTGCATCTAGTAATTAATTTTCATTTTTTTATTTTTCAGTTGCCAGAGTTAATGAAAGATTTGAAATCACCAAAGATGTAGATCAATTGAGGGAAGAATTTATTGCTTTTTAGCTTGCTGAAGATGTTGATTTACCTAAATACTCTTTAGACAATTTGGACAACTTTTGGGCAAATATAAGCAAAGATGTTTCCTGTTTAGGAAAACCAAGATATGGTTTAATATCTCAATTGTGTTTAGCTGTATTAAGTCTACCTAACAGTAATGCGGCAGTGGAAAGGTCATTTTCAATATTAAGAAAGATTGAACAGGATTCCAGAGGAAATTTATCAAACTTTACTACCTCTTCCTTGATGAGTATAAAACTCAACATGGACACAGAGTGTTTTTCTTTTGTGCCAGAAAAGTTGTTGTTAAAACAAGTGTCAAAATGTTGCCAAAATTATAAAGACAGATTGATGGACAAATAGTGTGTTTGTTTATGCGTATATAGTGCTTTATTGTGTGTTTTCATGCGTTTTGTTAAGTTTTTGTAATATAACAATCAAATGATATTAAAATATTTAAATTAATTTGTCTTTTATTCATGATGGGTGGGTAATTTTAACGCGTGATAAAGTCTCCCTCTTTTGACCTCAATCTCCTGACATTTTTTCAAAAATCTCCTGACATTTTTTCAAAAATCTCCTGACATTTTACTTGTGGCCAATCACATGTATGTGAGTTCGAGTTTCTAGTTATCCAAAGGATTCTGTTTTGGTGATATTAGATTTGTTTGCTTCCCTTTTGTACAAGTATTAATAGTTCGGCTGAGGCAGGCAAGAGTTATGTTATTAGTATATTGTTGTGAAGTTACGAGTGTCTAGTTATTCGAGGCTTCCGTTTGGGTGACGTAAAATTTGAAACATCTTCTAGTATGAATGTTGTCAGTTCAGACTAAGGTAGGCGTCCATTGTTGTTAATAGTATGTTAATCCAGTTAGCTGTTCCCGTTTGGAAGATATAGAGTTTGGCTCCCTAGGCAGACTTTTGGCTTCTTGTTCGTTAACTAGGGACATAGTTAATGAACTTGGCACAGGCTTTTTTATTTCAGCTGGTATACAATGGGTGTGGAGAAGAAACTAACAGAATCAAACGCGTGTTTCTGGAACTTAGCTCTTTATTTACTGAAATAAAGAATTTGAAACTCTATAAATGTGTTCTCTTTTGCTTCAGTTTACGTGAGAAACCTGACATCCTGTGTACAAACCTGGACTTCCGGTTTGCATTAGAGCGGTCACTCTGGCCGCTCAAGTGCAAATAGAAAACACCCATCCTGTTACATAATAATATGTTTGAAAGATATAAAATAAAATGTTAAATATTGCGATAATTATCGGCATAACGTAATTCAGGTCATTAAAATTTAGTGCAAAACACAGAGCTCGGCAATATTTTGATTCACGTCGCCAGTGGCCTTGACACATCGTTGCCTGATTATTTATTTAGCCCTTGAACCAAGCTTTCAATTTGTATCAAATTTGCCTTAAAAAAATTCTCCCAAGTTTCCAATTTTGCTGTGAAAATCAACAAAAACATTTTAAAGCTAAAATTCAATACGATCCCGTGCAAATAACACCCGCATATTTGATACGTAATGCGCAGTCATTGTTGAGCTTTTTCCGGAGCAAACGAATGACGACATCCCAGATCGAAATTAGGTCACTTAGCTTTTCAGCAAAAAAATACTATGTGTAAATAATGGCCTGTAAAAATCATTTTGTCTAAATTTAATACCCTAGGTGCTTTTATTATACGCCCACACTGAAATGTGGTCGTATATTGCCATCGCCCTGTCCGTCCGTCAGTCCGGCGTCCACAATTGCTTGTGGGTGCTCTAGAGGCTAAAGTTGACTTTAATTTTATACACAGTGTTTAAGGTCATGAGACGAAGAAGCCTATTGATTTATAGCGATTTCTGATAATTACTGTCAGAGTTATGGCCCTTGATCATTTAAAAAATCTTGTGGACGCTCTAGAGGCTAAAGTTAATAACTGATTGACTTTAAATTAGCCAATCAGCAAACTATCTTCTCTTGGATTAACTTCATTCAATGAAGATGACTCTCAGATAATTGGAAGTTTCGGGCCAACAGCATTTTTGCAGAAATTCGAAAAAATAAATGCATGTACTTAAATGCTGAAACTTAATGACGACAAAACTGTGGCGGTTTTAAGTGTGGTTTTAGGTCTATTAGACAATAACACCCCTCTAAATGCGAAACAAGAAGTGTTTATCGTCATTGTAACATGCTATTTTAGGATTTTAAAAGAAATTACTAAAACAGAGGGGTGTTATTGTCCAATCAAAACGCATGATTTACCCTTAAGCATGTTACAATTCCACATAATCAATG
Source organism: Patella pellucida (assembly GCA_917208275.1). NCBI lineage: Eukaryota > Metazoa > Mollusca > Gastropoda > Patellidae > Patella > Patella pellucida. The sequence continues at coordinate 37,497,093 of OU795041.1, read as the reverse complement.
TGAATTAATATGATATTGAAATTATTTGTATTATATATGTATTATCTTTACAGATGTTTTCTTTTTAGTCACTTTCTTGATTATGTCAACTTTCCCCTCACTGTTTGAATTGTGTATTATATTATAGGGTGAGAAATATGATGGACGTAAAGCTGATGTATGGAGCTGTGGGGTGATATTATATGCACTACTTGTGGTAATTATCCTACATTAAATTTCAGCAATACATTTCATGTGATTCTATATTAGCAAGGTGTGTAGAACTGATCTCTGAGTATTGACTAACTAGGTTCTGTGTTAGAAATTGTGGTTACTATATCATGGATACTTGTGAGAAATATACGTCATTGGTCGTTTAAACCTGTCAGTATTTGCACTGTACGTTAGTATTCCTATACATGGTCAATAATAATCATAAGGTGAGTATTTAAGATAATTGGTAAGCATCCCCATTAGTGCTCCTACAGCTTGTCAGATAACCGTAAACGGTTAGAATTGGGCAGTTAAATGGTTTGAATTGAATGGTACCATTATAATAATAATAATAATAATAATGAGTAGATTTATAATGCGCAATATCCACAAACCAAGTTTATGCTCAAAGCTAGACACAATTACTATCCCGGTCTCTAGGATTCAGGTAAGCCTGATTACCTCCCTTTACAACTCTTAGAAAGAGTTCCAACATATGCAGCTTCAACTTGAAGTTTCAAGGAGCGCAACAGTTGGGTAGACTGGAATGTAGGAATGAAGTGTCTTATTCAAGGACACAAGAACTCGGCGCACAATTAGTGTCTTGAATCTGCAACCGCTAGGTTACAAATCTTACTCTCTAACCGTTGCGCCAAATCCCTCCCTATTCATACAGTTGTGTCCCATTATATTTACTCCTCATCATTTTTTAACTATACCCTACCTTGTTTAATATTTATTCAAAATGTAACCACCATTCAAAATATAATCGTAAAAGTTAGAAAATATCATAAAAGTATATTCGTCACGACATTTTACACGCTTCACTTAAATATACAAATCATAAAAATTCTACTTGCAAGTCTGAAATTATCTCTTTATTGTCCAATCACCAATTTACTTTATTATAATCTTAGTATCATTGTGTAATCATAATACATTCTAAACTGAGGTATGCAGTAATATCATCGTTATGTGTTACATACGATGGGAAACAGAGTATTGTTTAGATATTATCTGTGGTATTGATTTAAAAAATGGTTTAAATAAACTAAGTTAACCAGGTAAGCAAATGGCTATTGCCTTAGATAGTTTGAAATTTCATTAAAGAATTGTACATTTATAAATGGAACGTTTCCTGAAATTTGTGTGCGAGTAAAGCCTTTTTAAAAGCCCACATTGAAATGTGGTCGTATATTGTCGTCGCCCTCGTCCGTCCATTAGTCAGGCGACCACAATTGCTTGTGGACGCTCTAGAGGCTAAAGTTAATATCCAACTGACTTTAAATTTATACACAGTGTTTAAGGTCACGAGACAAATAGACGGAGAGATATAATATCTGTTTGTCAAGTACCGAGAACAAATTGCAAAAGAATTTCTTTCACTGAAATCTAGTTAAGGGATGTCTTAAGGACTCCCAACCCTAGCTAAAACCCTGTAGCGTTTTTCATAATTAGAAAAAATCCAAGATGGCCGCCAATTGGACTTTTCGGCCTCCACATCTTGGAAACGGCTCGTATTAGAGCATATAAATGTATTTCATTAGATATAAAAGTGATACAAACAAATCGGAAATAAAGGTTATCACGACGGCAGCAGGTCATGGTTTCACGTCATGACGGCATTGTGACGCAATGATGTCACATTGACGTTATTTTGACGTTAAAACACGTAAAAGTCCGGCAGAACTTTGGCTGAACCTTGAGTGTTTTGAGAAATTCAAGATGGCGTCCAAAACGGCCGTCATTTCAAATAAACCCTATACCCCCCATAGTATTTTGACTAGGATGATAATTTTGGTGGCTAACCGTATGTTTTGGGAGCCAACTAATACACTGAAATCATTCATTAGGTTGTGGGGTAATTATCGTACTAGAAAAAATACTATGGGGGTTATGGGGGATTATTTGAAACGGCCGCCATCTTGAATTTCTCAAAACGCTAAAGGATGAGCGGAGTTCACCCGGGAGATTCTGAAAGAGGACACAACAGACTACTAAAATCTTGCTCACTCGAAATATTGGGTTTGACGACCGTATTAACTGCTTTGGTACCGAATAAGCGGATTTTACGTGAGTTCTGATGTCTTAGATAACTCAGATTAAGCGGACTGAGAACTAGTTTGTGTTTGTGACTGACTGGACTGGAATCAAATCTGGTGAGTGATAATGTCTGCACTGTACATGTGCATTAGGGTTCACCGAAATGCTCCAACCGTGAAGCTGAGCAGCCTGATTGATTTCATTCGATCCCTTGGTGGTGAGGTTGAAAATGTCCCTCATTATTTAAGTTACTGCCGCAAATTATGCACGTAGCAGTACACAAAATTCGAAGTCCTAAAAAACAGCACAGGCAAAATAGTGTAATCAGCATATGGACTGTTGACCGTAGCTGCATTCAAACTATTAGGCGGAATCTCGGTAAAATAGCGTGTTTGACCAATGGACTATCAGTATGCAAAATGCATGTGATGAACAGTGTTACCGATGTATAAATAAATAAGTTAAGATATAAATAAGTAGAAAAAATAAAAAGATAAAAATAAATGTGTAGGATGGTTGGGCTTCCTTCGTGAGGACGTTTTTACTCAACCATCCTACGTTGTATGGAGAATTTGTCTAGCTTTGACCCTTTCTTTTTTCACTAATCTACTTAGTCCAACTGTGTCCATCAAGTATTTATATACAGTAAAAAGAAGCCATAAATTTGGACATTATATATAACAAGCACTAATAAACTCAAAGTTATCTCCTGTCAAAAGGCAAAACCTAGTAACTCACTTTTTTCTTATTTTGAGAAAACAAAGAAAAACCTATGTGGCATACTAGGAAAATGAAGGAAGTTGCACGGTTGTGGCTTGGGTGTAACTGCTTACAAAAACAAAGATTGGAAGATCTAGTACAACAACAGGAAGGACACACCCTAGTAACTACAAATTTGGTCGTAACTCAATTTTGATATAAAAAAAAGTGAGTTACTAGGTTTTGTCTTTTTACGGGAGCGATGATAACAAGTCCTAAGTAGTTACAGTGAACTGAAGCCATAATTAATTACTTATCTAAAGAACTATGAGGTGTTAAACGGTCAATGAGGTGTGCAAATAAGAAACCATACATGTAACTGTTGTTTCGATAACATTTATATTTGCAATGTATAATGACGGATTGTTAGATAGTATACGAGGCACTAGATCTCGAATATACGTAAATAATCAAATAATGATTATTACTAAGGGCTAATCCAATATACATGAATGATTTGGTGAAGAAACGAGTAAAGCTAGCTTAGCCTGAATGAAAGTAGTAAGCCATTTCGTAGAGAATCTGAGATTTACAATAGGGAAAATTCACCAAATTTGACTTGCGATTTCGTATTGATGGAAGAGAGGTGACAGAGATTTTATTTTTTATATCGATAGAGGGTATCAAGCTGTGCATAAAACCATTTCGATATTTGGACCTACCCCGGCATCATAGAAAATAAAACGAATCTACGCAGGTGCATATTTTCCGTTTTTTTCGCTATATGTTACAAATTTGCTGACCATTACAGCCAGAAGATAGATGCGACTTTATGGTATTCACCCTTGGGCACAGGAAGACCCCCACTAACATCCCCAATCACCACCATTTCCATCCAATCCCTACACTCGCCACAATAGGTGGCTAAAAATTGACCAAAAATGACCTGAAAATGGGCGAAATTGGCCAAAAATCACCCGGATGCTTTATTTCAAAAACGGTTTAATTTTGAGATCGGCCCTTCTGGCTATGAAGTAGTCTGGGGGTGTCCATAAAACCCCCCTGAGATGAACTCGATCTGCCGACCCCCCACCTTCTCGATTCTGCATGATTTTGCATGGTTTTCTCATGGAATGACTCTTAAGAATCTGCCGGTAGAAACTGGGTCATCCTTGAGTGTTTTGAGAAATTCAAGATGGCGTCCAAAACGGCCGTCATTTCAAATAAACCCTATACCCCCCATAGTATTTTGACTAGGATGATAATTTTGGTGGCTAACCGTATGTTTTGGGAGCCAACTAATACACTGAAATCATTCATTAGGTTGTGGGGTAATTATCGTACTAGAAAAAATACTATGGGGGTTATGGGGGATTATTTGAAACGGCCGCCATCTTGAATTTCTCAAAACGCTAAAGGATGAGCGGAGTTCACCCGGGAGATTCTGAAAGAGGACACAACAGACTACTAAAATCTTGCTCACTCGAAATATTGGGTTTGACGACCGTATTAACTGCTTTGGTACCGAATAAGCGGATTTTACGTGAGTTCTGATGTCTTAGATAACTCAGATTAAGCGGACTGAGAACTAGTTTGTGTTTGTGACTGACTGGACTGGAATCAAATCTGGTGAGTGATAATGTCTGCACTGTACATGTGCATTAGGGTTCACCGAAATGCTCCAACCGTGAAGCTGAGCAGCCTGATTGATTTCATTCGATCCCTTGGTGGTGAGGTTGAAAATGTCCCTCATTATTTAAGTTACTGCCGCAAATTATGCACGTAGCAGTACACAAAATTCGAAGTCCTAAAAAACAGCACAGGCAAAATAGTGTAATCAGCATATGGACTGTTGACCGTAGCTGCATTCAAACTATTAGGCGGAATCTCGGTAAAATAGCGTGTTTGACCAATGGACTATCAGTATGCAAAATGCATGTGATGAACAGTGTTACCGATGTAGTCGACAGACATTATCACGGAGATAATTCAGTGATAGAACATCATCGATATATCGATAACCGAAATTAAAATTTTCTGTCTAATCGTTTATTTGATTTTACAAGTGCCAGTATGTAACCGGCTTCGTAAGAATAGAGACAGGAATCAACAACCAAAGGTGCACAGCTAGTACCTACCCATGGGGATACCCACCACTTGCGGATAACTTAGCAAAATACGTGGAATTGTAATTAACCACCAATATATTGTTGATATGTAGCATTACCCGATTTAGATGAAAAGCCACGGTGAATGACTTTTAACCGAGCTTTTAATTTACTATGGGGAATTTTAGTGTACATAGTAGAAAAGTCAAACGTTTGTATAGATGATACCGAAGCAAGTGATCTAGATTGGAAACCATCCAGTAATTCTTTGGATTTCTTTAATATCCACATTTTGTTAAAAGCACTAGGAGAGTATATTTTGTCACAGTATTCTTGAATACCCTCTTTCACTGCCGTTAGTATACATGTATATGTCAATACCTGTGATGGTGGTTTTGTGGAACAACGGGATAGACCTTGTATAAAACGTTGCTTGTAGGGAGTTTTATGTAGTTTAGGTATCCAATATAACAATGGCAGATCTGTATAGGTATCTCCACATGGACTACCAAACGAAGTGAGTACAGATAAGTGATTAGATATAATTTCATCCTTTATACAAAGCACTGTTAATTGATTTCCAGAAATTAAGTTCTTTCAACAGACAATCATAATGATATCGTTTACATATAAACACTAAGTTATTGGACGCTTTCTCAGTTGGAACAATGACATACTTGTCATGTAAGGCGTTGAGATTGTCAACGGTGCTAACATCATTATTCATTGACAAACGTTGCATATAAATTATTCGTTTAAGTAAACGACTGGTAGACTTAGTTCAATCTGAGAAAGTATCAGATATAACATCTTCCCTCTATACGGCATTTATAATAAGCTCGAAATTTTGATCCCATGAAAATGGTTGCGGTTCCCGATACTTTGGTCCTTTAGACAAAATCTCACATATCTTATTATTCTGGACTCTATTCAAATCACCAGTGACTACATGTCCAGCAGGCTGGTAAATGAAGGACGATGTAGGGCAAGAACAGGGTAGAGGGTTATCATATAATTACTATGCATTGATGTTAGATAATGCGTTTCTGTAATAACATTTTTTGGATGCAAAGGGTTTAGTATACGCATAAGAAATCCTAGGAACAGTAACAGTTTTGAAGTAAGGAGGGAAGTGTGATGTGGTGTAATAGTTGGCTTAACCCAAACAGCGGTGGGCAATAACAAGAACAATGGATACAACCCTGTATTCAGTGGATGCAGGATCAGTACAATTTGAATCCAAACATTTATATTTAAAGTAATTTCAAAAAGTAAGTGTAATCGAAAATATAATTTAGTACGGATATGGTGTGGCCCTAGTGGTTCTTGGATAATTTCCAAAAGGGCATCAAGTGAAATAGTACTTTAATCTTAGGTATTGTGTAGCAAGGAATAACATCATGACATTAACAATGCAACGGGTAGGGCTAGAATAATTTCCAACACTAGCTTGGAAAAAACCCAGACTGGATTGCAAGCGAATCACCAGACCTTAACAACATCCCAACAATTATTTAAATTATTGCTGCCAATTATGTATGTATCCATTGCAGGATACAACTCTTTTCACAAAATTAGCAACAAAAAGTTTTAAATATCTGGGGAAAACCCAGATTGGATTCCAAGCCAATCTCAAGAGCTTGACAACATCCCCACCAACATTATTTAGGATATTGCTGCAAATAATGCATGTATATCCATGACGAAATACGACTCTTTCCACAAAATTAGCAAAAGAAAGTTTCAAATATCTGGATAAAACCAAGACTGGATTCCAAGCCAATCACCAGATTGGATTCCAGTCCAATCAGTCAGTGTCACAATAACAAAGTAGATCACAACCCGCCTATTCTGAGTTCTCTAAGACATTAGAACTCAAGTCAAACCAGCTTATTCGGTATCAAAGCAGTTTTTGACTACAAAATAAGCGCAGTGTGACGTCATCACGTCACTGTGACGTCAGGACGTAATACCATGACTTGCTGACGCTGTAATAATTTTATTTTCCGATTCGTTGATACCACTTTTGTATCAAATAATAATAGATTTATTGTTCTAAAACGAGCCGCTTCCAAGATATGGAGGCCAGAAAGTCCAATTGGCCGCCATCTTGGATTTATACTAATTATGAAAAACGCTACAGCGTTTCAGCGGACAATTTTGAGTTGGAAGTCCTTGGGAAATTCCTTTACTAGATTCCAGTGAAATAAATTCTTTTGCAATTTGTTCTCGGTAGTTTTTTATTTCTCTCCGTCTAAAAGACGCCTATTGATTTCCGATAATTGCTGTCAGAGTTAAGGCCCTTGATCACTTCAAAATATCTTGTGGGCGCTCTAGAGGCTAAACTTAATAACCGATTGACTTTAAATCTATACACAATGTTTAAGGTCATGAAACGAAGGAGCCTATTGATTTTTAGCAATTTCCGATAATTACTTCATCGCAGTGTTGAAGGTCATGAGACGAACAAGTAGAGTGAGTTAAAAAGAATTTTGATAACTTGGAACAGCTAAATCCAGAATATTAAATGTTTGGTATACTAAACATTAGCATGGAGGGAATCCAAACAAATTCAAATGATTTTCTGATAATTACGTATTGAGTGTATTATAAATGTTTCATTACCGAAAAACGTAAAATATGTGACAACTCTTATTGACTGCCTGGATGATTTAGCTTCCAATGTTACAAATACTGTTGGGTATTTTGATAATGGTTTATTTTACATATTCATTGTAAGCATTTGCACTATTGGGTTATTTAACACTTACTTTAATGAGTCGTTAATTGGGTCCACCTGTTGTAACACGTATTGTGTAATATTTATTCTCAATAACCATTTTCTATTTTATTGAGATTAAAGTTAGGTAATCTAAGTTGACAAGTTTAGCTCTATTGGAACTACAAAAGCCAATTACTTCGGCTGTTACAACACACATTACATAATGTCTTCATTAGGTTATATTATTCAAGTATTGTTGTTTACGAAATAGATGGCCTGTCAATCAATCTGATATGACATCGTTGTCCAATCAGCACAATTGTATGGCATGAGTTAATCAATCAGGATTGCCTTGTAAGATCACGTGACATAAAGTTAGAGAAAGGTTCAAAGTTAAAGGGAAAGAAGCCTTGCTAGTATATCTGAAACAGAAATAGATGATAAAAGGGAGCGAGCGGAATCCCTGCTTACCGAAACAGAAGTTTAGAGATCAAACAAATTAAGACATTATACAGTCTTGAAACCATATTAGTTAACGAACAATTAAGTCCTTCTATCCCTATTATTTACCTAATTATTATGTTAATTTATTCCATAAACGATCTACAAGGTAATTTTCAAAAAATAAAACAAATTAGCAATATATTTAACAAACTAGATATTGTTTCTAAACAAGAAATTCTAAAATGCAATGTCCATCAAATAAAAAATGTTGAAAACGAAACTGGCTATAACTTATACACTGCATTTAATGAAACAAAGATTGGCAGTGTTTAAGATGAGCTGTGAAGTTAAGCCAACCGTGTAGTGTGATTTGTATAAGTGATTTGTAATAAGTGTCAAATGGCCCTGTCTTGTGATGGTGATTTAAATGTAAAGGTAAATAAAATTATGAATCTAGTGACTAACTTGGATATACGTTTACAAAACATCGAGCTAAAGGTGATAAAAATAGACGAGGTACACTCAATATTATCAGCAGTCTCTACCAAAATCCAAGACTTGGAAATACAGGTTAATTCCATTGTTAAGAAAAATCATGACTTGGAATGAAGAACGACGACACTTCAGGAAAGTAATAACGAACTATTAAGAAAGTTTGATAAAGTTGATGCAAAACTGGACATCCTATCAAAACAGGTAGATGCTGATAGCGACGGTCAGCAATTAATTATGCAGAAAATAGAATTATTGACAGAAAAGCAGGAAGAGCTGGGTGAAACGTTGACAGATTTACAGTGTCGATCAATGAAGCAGAACCTAATTTTCCAAGGATTACGTGAAGAAAATAACGAGGATACAGAGAGTAAATTAAGAGACTTTATTCACAATGAATTAAACATAAATCACAGAATAGAATTCGGCAATGTTCATCGATTTGGCAGTCATCGTGCTGGTAGACAACGACCTATAGTCGCACGTTTTATTTACTATTCAGACTTGTCACTAGTCAAAAGTAATTCTTATTTGCTTAAAGGTAAGCCATACGGAATTAATGAACAATATCCACCAGCCATTGAATTAATTCGCAGAAAATTATATCCAATTATGAAAAATTTGAAGGCCAGCGGTCACAAAGTAAAAATGGTACGTGAGAAGCTCTATGTAAATGATACTCTATATACAGGCCCAACAGAACAAATAAATGTACCCAGAAATATACAAAGCCAACACATTTGAGACGACTCTAATAAACCCCAACCTGTCAGTAGACCATGGGAAAACAGGGATCACCGCAGACCCCCAGCAAAGAGACAGGCCCTTTTTAGCTCGGAATCTGAGGGCAGTCCACCGAATAGACAGACAACAGTATAGGACGAAGCTGAGAGTGGTATAAGAATAATTTCTTGGAATGTCGGTAAGGGTCTCTGCTCAAAACTCAAGAACAAAGACTTTGTGAAGAATTTATGTGATTTTGACATAGTGTGTTTATATGAATGTTGGATCAGTAATAATGATGAAATAGAATTAGATAACTATACGTCTTTTAGTTTTCCTAGAAATCTAGTAAAAGGCGGAGGATCAGTTATCTTTATTAAGAATAAAATTGTAAATATATGTAGCATAGTATGTAATATTTACGATTGTATAATAGTTATCAAAATCTCTCCATCAGATCAAAATACTCAAGTTATATATGTAATTGCTTGTTATTTCCGCCAGCAGAATTATACACATACGGGAAATTTAGCTTGTTCGCCATATACCCGGGAATAGTCAAATTGGGGTTTCTGTGCGGGATATCTATACAACATTATAGTCACTCTCCGTACATTTTTATATACTTAAATGCGTGGCAGTATAAAACGCATATAACGTGTCAATTCGGGCATATGTTTTGCTGTAATTGAATAATATACACACGGCAAATTTAGCTTGTTCGCTATATACCCGTGAATATTCAAATTGGGGTTTCTGTACGGGATATCTATACAACTACCTGAAAAGAAAAGAAAGAAACTAATGAATAAGTAATTATACACATTCGGGAAATTTAGCTTGTTCGCTATATACCCGGGAATAGTCAAATTGGGGTTTCCGTGCGGGATATCTATAAAACATTATAGTCACTTTCCGTACATTTTTCATATACTTAAATGCGTGGCAGTATAAAACGTATATTTACGTGTCAATTCGGGCATATGTGTTGCTGTAATTGAATAAAAACAGCTATTATGACTTGTTTGGTGCTAGCTCCTGGATATTTGTAAATGACGAAATTACATTCGCCTTTTCTTATACGATAGATTAAATTCTTAATTTTGTTTGATTTAATGCAACTTTATAATAATATTATATGGTACGCAATACAAACGTAGATCATAGCGAGCAAACACGGCTGTCTAAAGACCCGTCTTAAAAGACCTGCGAAAAACACACGGTAGGAAGATAAATCGCACGGTAAAACAGTTTTACTTCCCGCATTTTGATTTAACACGTACGTGTCAGATAAAGCCTACTGGTCCTTGATTATACTCCTTTTGGTGCAGTTATCGCAAGCAGCGAGAAAACACGCCAATTAAACAATACACACTATTGACATTCATTTTTTACCGGTCGGTTAATTAACACAACTCTACAGAAAACGTACCATCGCACAGTTTTTCAAACCTACCGTTAATTAACTCAACCCTCACACAGTTTTCAACACTTGTTAATTAACACAACTTATTTACAATTTTAACCTGCTAATACCGAGAAATAGTCGGTTAATTAATTTTCTTCCGGTTCGCACAGAAATAACACGAAGGATAAAGAAATATATGGGGTTGGTTCACAAATGACAACCTTAGTGGATCTCAGTGAGAGTTATGGCCCTTGATCACTTCAAAGAATCTTGTGAACGCTCTAGAGGCTGAAGTTAATATCTGATTGAATTAAGATTTATACACAGTGTTTAAGACCATGAGACAAAGAAGCCTAGGGATTTTCAGCGATATCCGATAATTACTGCCAGAGTTATGGCCCTCGATCACTTTTAAAAATCTTGTGAAAGCTCTAGAGGCTAAAGGTAATATCTGATTGAATTTAAATTTATACACAGTGTTTACGGTCATGAGACGGAGAAGCCTAGGGATTATCAGCGATATCCGATAATTACTGCCAGAGGTATGGCCCTTGATCACTTTGAAAAATCTTGTGAACGCTCTAGAGGCCAAAGATAATATTCGATTGACTTTAAATTTATACACAGTGTTTAGGGTCATAAATTTATACACAGTGTTTAGGGTCATGAGACGAAGAAGCCTATTGATTTTCAGCGATTTCCGATAATTGCTGTCAGTATTATGGCCCTTGATCTCTTCAAAAAATCTTGTGGACGCTCCAGAGGCTAAAGTTAATAACCGATTGACTTTGAATTTATACACAGTGTTGAGGGTCATGAAACAAAGAAGCCTAGGGATTTTCAGCGATTCTTGATAATTACTGTTAGAATTATGGCCCTTGATCACTTCAAAAAATCTTGTGGAAGCTCTAGAGGCTAAAGTTAATATCCGATTGAAATTTATACACAGTATTGAAGGTCATGAGACGAAGAAGCCTATTGATTTTCAAAATATTAAGTGTTTCGTATACTAAACGTTAGCATGGAGGAGAACTTTATCAAAGCCAAACAAATTCGAATGATTTTCTGATAATTACATAATGAGTTGTTACTTGTTATATGATTATAGTGTATTATAAATGTTTTATTACTGAAAAAAGTAAAATATGCGACAACTCTTGTTGACTGCCCGGACGATTTGGCAACCTATCTTACTTAATTTTAACGGTAAATTTCTGACCACACAGAAAAATTTAGCATTGCAAGGAAGAAAGGCAATGTTCTCAGTTATAAAAACTTGCAGGGATAATTATTTTAATGTTAAAACTTCACTGTATGCCTTTGATACTTATGTGTGTAGTATACTTAATTATGGTGCTGAAATCTGGGGGTTTCATAAAGCAGCTGAGATTGCTAAACTTCATTTTTATTATCTTAAATTAATTTTAGGTGTTAAACAATCCATGAATCATGACATGCTATTATTTGAATTGGGTAGATATCCTTTACAGATTTTAAGGAAAATTAGAATTTTTAAATATTATACCAAACTTTTTTTTACCGAAAATGACTTACTTAGATGTTGTTTAACTGAAATGTTTAATAATAATGATACATGGATTTGTAACCTTAAAAAGGAATTAGATTGTTTAGGATTGGGGCATATGTGGCAAAATGTTGACAAACATTCCGTGTTCATTTTTAAACAGAGAATTTTTGATATTTTTAAACAGTCTTGTTATAGCAATATCTGCCAGTCTCCTAAAGGTATCTATTATCAACATCTTGTATTAAATTTTACACTCCAACCTTATCTTTTAAAGCCTATAAAGCCTATATTATTAAAACTCTTAACTCGTCTACGCTTATCATCCCATAAATTATATATAGAATCTGGTCGATATACTAAAGTGCCACGTGATCAACGAGTATGTACATTTTGTCAGCTTAATGAACTGGAAGATGAATTTCACCATGTTTTAATTTGCCCGTCATTTGGTGATATACGCATTAAGTTTATCAAGCCGTATTATTATACTAGACCTAACGTTTTTAAATTTTTTCAGTTACTAAGTACCAGTAATGTAAAAGACTTGTACTAGCTTGGTAATTATTTGTCTTATGCTGATAAATGTCGATCGGAATTATTAAAAATATAGATAAATAAATAAAAATGTAATTTAAAAAATGTAGAATGCCTAAATGATCATAACCTAAATGACGTTTAGTATACTAGTATAATTAACTGTAATATTAGATTATTATTTCTGATGACAATATAGTTGGTATGTAACTTAAATGTCCACTCTCGACATATTAACTTTGTTATATTGTACATATTGTAGATTATGTAAATATTGTAATTATATGTATACTGATGAGTTTGATACTCAAAGTAAATAAAGAACTGAACTGAAATTGCCCTATTATTAAGCCCAAACATAATACATAATATTATTAAGCCCAAACATAATACATAAACTCTATAACACAGCTAAGGAATTAGCAGGTAGGCTCCAACATCTAGAGGTAAATACAAATAATGAAACTATTCAAATATTCAATATATATGGTCCAGTGTTGGGATTTCGGCCGTATATTCCGGACGTGTCCGAATTTATTTTCCAAACACACTCTATTGTCCGACCGTGAATATGCCCATTCGGACATCAAGACATGGTGAATAATATTCAAAATTCCAAAATTAATATATAGTGTACTTACTAGTACTAAGAGTATAACTACCACTCAACCCGATTATTGTTGACAATAGGCTGGATTGGTTAGGTAATTAAGTGATCAACGTATTTATCGTGTTATACCGACTATAAACCTACCTTGATTGATTACTTAATCTGCCTTGATTGACTGACTTAATCCTTTGTCTTGACTTAATCCTTTCTCGGACAATTCATCAATACAATAACTGATTCAATAATTTTAATCCACCTGTTTACCGCGTCGTGGTTTCTCAATTGTCAGCCAATTAAATGTCATTGATGTAAGCTGACAGCATCTATAAACTAATCATAGATGTCAAATAGCGTAAGAGTATATATAACACTAACACCCTAAATCAATAGACAGTCGTTTTATTTACGATATCTTTTAAGACTACATAGAAATTCTCATTCACAGTGGCACTTTCCCGTGACCTCGAGCGCCACACAAATATTGGCATATTAGGCAGTGCTTACTATGAAAGTTTGTGCCGTTAGTCACGTACGCAATACGCTGATGTTATCTAATTTATCTATACCTTTTTACGACTGATTTACTGGTAACTATCGATGGAATTTTAAAATACTGACTTATAACAAAGGAAAATGCGTTTTATCATCACCACAAGTATTATTATTTTTAACGCTTTTATTTCATTTGCTGTCGTAAAAACCAAGACATGTAATTTTGGAGGTACAAATCTCGCGAGACAGGTGGAATTAAGAGATGTAAACATGCTGAATCTAGCTAAATATAACATGTCTGATGTCGGAGAAAAGATTCAATTTTGATGGCATTTTGTCGGATTTATAATCATATTTTGAATGGGGATTGTGTTTTTAAATAAATAAATAAACACGCTAAGAAATGTTGACGTATATTTTGATTGGAAAAACGTAAGTAGTTAATTGTTTTAGACGATAGCGCGTGCTAGTGTCGAATTAGATTATTTGGTGTCACCCGTCGTTGTATTAGACTTTGATTAGAGCGGTATATCACTACGATTTACAGCTAAATAAATTTTGGGATGTAATCTTTTTACCTTCCGTATATAAATCGAAACTGAGTATCAGACGAATGTCAGACTTAAATTTGAATACCGCACGGGAATTAAACATGAAAACTACTAAGGTGCAGCTATTTTTTTTTATTACGTATACATTTAAATATTTTGTAGACACGTGAATCTTAATTGTAGTTTGAAAACGCCTGCTTAAATAAAGACAAGAATTACGCCCCCTTATTTTCGGTTAAAAATGTCCGACAGCTAAAATTTTGAAATCCCAACACTGATATGGTCCCTGCAAAAGATAATTGAAAAATTATTACTACAAGATACTTCTTATAATAACAAACAGCTTTATGGATAGCATTCACTAGGTTTATTAACTGCAATGTTTCAATGAGGACACTCTCACCGTTATCAAGCAACAATACAATCAACATGTTACAGAAGGTAAACCATATGTTAGTCCCGAAATGACCTAGTTGTGTTGAGTGGATGTTAAACCCCATTTTTTCTCTCTCTCTCAACATTATTATATTATTACTGGTGCGTTTAACACTTAGAAGTAGCTATCGTGAGATTTGTAGGTATAGGGTATAGAAAACAACCGCCTTGGTGTGATTTATGGCGAGATATCTAATAGAAAGAGGTTAAACTCTGCAGATACGGTGTGTTAATTAACAGGGTGAGAAATTGACTAAAGGTGATTTAATTATTGCTAGGAGTGAAAATCTGTGCGCCAGTGTGTTTTCTGTACTGGGTGTGTTAATTAACGGACGGGTTAAAAACGACTGACATGGTGTGTATTCTATGTTTGGTGAGTTTTCTCTAAGCCGTGTTATAAATGCAATAAAGGTGATTTATCTTGAGTCAACAGGATTTATCTGACGTGTAGGTGTTAAATCTCAACGTGGATAGGAAATCTTTTTTTATCGTGTGATTTTTCGTTCGACCGTGTGTTTTGCGAAAGTCGGTCTTTGTATGAGGTAGGTCTTTAAACACAGAGTGAGGTGTACGCTTCTTAAAGGTGATCAACTTTCCTTCTGTGCGTCTTTATATTTATTAAAGAATGGTCCAGGTCTATACTGCGCTCCATAGTCGTGCGTGAGTTGCATTTAAATAGGGACCTTAATTTGCCGTACGCAAGAAGGCGAACACAGAATATAAAAAAATATTGAGACGCCTGTACCAATTTATGTCCGGACCATATTCCTTTCTTCCTAATATTTTATTGTCCCCCGCCTTTCAAAGAAAGCACGGGACTATTAAAATGGGTTCGTTCGTCCGTCCGTCCGTCACACTTTTTGGGACACAATAACTCTTTTTCTAATTGAGCTAGAATATTCAAACTTGGTGTAGGTGTTTATTAGGTCATTACCTTGATCGAGTTCAAAGATAAGCATTTTCCGCTTAGGGTAAGCAGAGATAAGCAATTTGATTGGTTGATGCTTTGGGACACGATAACTTAAGTTGTAATTGAGTGAAAGTGATGAAACTTGGTATATAGTTTTATTTTATCAATACCTTGACTAAGTTCGATAATAAGCATTTTCGGCTCAGGGTAAGCAGAGCGATAAGCAATTTGATTGGCTGAGCCTTTGGAACATAATTACTCTCCTTCTAATGGAGCTAGGATATTCAAACTTGGTGTAGGTGTTAAGTAGGTCAATACCTTGATGAATTTCGAAGATGAGCATTTACCGCTTAGGGTAAGCAGAGATAAGCAATAGAGTGATGAAACTTGGTATATAATAGTTTCATTTCATCAATACCTTGACTAAGTTTAATAATGCGCATTTTCTGCTCAGGGTAAGCAGAGCGATAAGCAATTTGATTGGCCGAGACTTTGGAACATAATAACTTTCCTTCTAATTGAGCTAGGATATTCAAACTTGATGTAGATGTTTATTAGGTCAATACCTTGATGGAGTTTTAAGACAAGCATTTTCTATTTAGGGTAAGCAGAGATAAGCAATTTGATTGGTTCATGCTTTGGGATGCAATAACTTTAGTTGTAATTAAGTGAGAGTGATGAAACTTGGTATATAGTTTCATTTCATCAAAAAGTTTAATAATGAACATTTTCTGCTGAGGGTAAGCAGAGCGATAAGCAATTTGATAGGTCTAGACTTTGGAACACAATAATTCTCCTTCTAATTAAGGTAGAATGTTCGAACTAGGTGTAGGTGAATGCCTTGATGGAGGTGGATGATGAACATTGTCTGATTCTATCTGATAGAGAGTGATGATACTTAGTGTATAGTTTGATTGCTCAATTCTTTTCAAAAAAAATAAATGTGCAATTAATTAATATGTGTCATCTATTTTTGGGATTTCGGAGGGGGCATCAGCCTCACTGTTGGCTTGTTATTTATGCGTCCTGAATTAATACAGCGTATGCAACCTGCAACTCATTTGCAGTTTATTGGATGCATAGTATATGTTGATCTTCTTTTCTGTATTTATTGATCATTTGCGCCGCCGATATTTTCAAGATCTTCTTTCCCGCCATACCGATCACATCGGCCTGTAAATGATTAAAGTTTTCTCCTAAAGATCATGAAGAGTGTGCGAAGGATGCGGGCCGTGCTAAATGACAGGCCTTACTCTATGTCTATCAATTCTTGTTATTACGTCCCGCTTTTATTCCCGCCTTCGTTTACCATTAATCAACAACAGATTCAATATTTTTCAGTCGTTTTTATACGACCACATTTCAATATTGTTGTCGCCCCCGTCGGTCCGTCTGTCCGTCCGTCGGTCCGGCGTCCACAATTGCTTGTGGACGCTCTAGAGGCCACAGTTAATATCCGATTGACTTTAAATTTATACACAGTGTTTAAGGTCATGAGACGAAGAAGCCTATTGATTTTCAACGTTTCCAATAATAACTGTCAGAGTTATGGCCCTTGATCACTTAAAAAAATCTTGTGGACGCTCTAGAGGCCAAAGTTAATATCCGATTGACTTTAAATTTATACACAGTGGTTAAGGTCATGAAACGAAGAAGCCTATTGATTTTCAGTAATTTCCAATAATTACTGTCAGAGTTATGGCACTTGATCACTTCAAAAATTCTTGTGGACGCTCTAGAGGCTAAAGTTAATAACTGATTGACTTTAAATTTATACACAGTGTTTAAGGTCCTAAAATGAAGAAGCCTATTGATTTTCAGCAATTTCCGATAAAAACTGTCAGAGTTATGGCCCTTTATCACTTAAAAAAATCTTGTGAACGCTCTAGAGGCTAAAGTTAATAACCGATTGACTTTAAATTTATACACAGTGTTTAAGGTCATGAGACGAAGAAGCCTATTGATTTTCAGCAATTTCCGATAATTACTGTCAGAGTTATGGCCCTTGATCTCTTAAAAAAATCTTGTTGATGCTCTAGAGGCTAAAGTTAATAACCGATTGACTTTAAATTTATACACAGTGGTTAAGGTCATGAAACGAAGAAGCCTATTGATTTTCAGCAATGTCCAATAACTACTGTCAGAGTTATGGCCCTTGATCACTTCAAAAATTCTTGTGGATGCTCTAGAGGCCAAAGTTAATATCCGATTGACTTTAAATTTATACACATTGTTTAAGGTCATGAGACGAAGAGGCCTATTGGTTTCAGTGTTTCCGATAATTACTGACTGAGTTATGGCCCTTGATCACTTTCAAAATTTTGTGGACGCTCTAGAGGCTAAAGTTAATATCCGATTGACTTTAAATTTATACACAGTGTTGAAGGATATGAGACGAACAAGTATATATTTCTGTTTCAGTGAATTTAGATAACTTGAACAGCATGGAGGAGAACTTTATCAAAGCCAAACAAATTCCAATGATTTTCTGATAATTACATAATGAGTTGTTACTTTTAATCAGATTTTAGTGTATTATAAATGTTTCATTACCGAAAAAAGTAAAATATGCTACAACTCTTGTTGACTGCCCGGACGATTTAGCTGCTGTGGGCGTATGTTTCGTTGCCTGGCAACCTATGTTTTAAACTGCTTTGACAATCACCAATCAATTGTCGTCAATAATCACTACTCACTGAGTAGAATGCCTTCGATAATCAACACATCCGATGTCTGATCACTCCGGATTTCTGTGACATCCGACATGATTTTCATGTCCCGATTTATTTCCTTATTACTTCAGCCAAAAGTCCGGATTCTGTCACTTCCGGATTTCGACAATTATCAGTCGTCCCATCATTATAGTTTCCATTGAATCTACACCGTTTAATCCGTACTTCAAACGGTGGGTGTGAAGCACCCAATTATCTGTGAGTTTAAAATTCAATGGGTGTGAAGCCACAAAAGATTGCCATTAAACAAGCAATCACCAATCAATTATCTATGAGATTAGAACTCGCTACATATGGCGCCGGTCTATGTTGGCCGGTCTATGTTGATTACTTTGATAATTTTCCTCTTGTACGACAGTTGTGACAAATACTCAAGAATATCCAAGAATTTTCTCACGAATTTACACTATTTACAAATATTTCAACCAAGCACATGTTAGAAACATTCGTTGCACATGCCGATTAAACCTGAATGACCTAGAAGTTTGGTCACTCGACCCGAGTGACGCGGAATTCAGTTCTGTCAGTTCGACGATCACCAATCAATTGTCTATGAGATTAAAACTCACTAGCGCCGGCCTGTGTTGATTAATTTGATAATTTTAATCTCTTGTACGACAGTTGTGACAAATCCTCAAGAATATCCACAAATTTTCTCCCAAATTCACACTCGTAAAATATTTCTACCTAGTACATGTTAGAAACATTCGTTGCGCATGCCGATTGAACATTAAAGACATAGAAGTTTTGTCACCCTACGGAACCGAGTGACGCGGAATTCATTTCTGTCATTTCGGCGACAGAGATGGTGTGAATAGAATTTTGACGTAATTAAACATGACGTACAGGTTTAGCCTGCAGGGTTGGATGAGATATTTATATATCTAGTTAATCACGCGTTGTAGCCTGTCACTATTTTTGGGATTGAGAACGTTGAATCGAGTTCGCCCATTATCAATGCGCACGAGATAGCAAAGACAAGAGTGCGTTCAAATGAAGACGGCGAAGAAGATAATTTAACGACAGACTGACCTATTCAAATTGCCTGTAATGTTAAATGCAATAGATATTAATGTAATAAAATTTTGAAAGTACAGAAAGGTTTATAATTTTGAAAGGAAATAGCATTCTGGTGATTTGAAGCTACAATATAAAAATGCTTCCGGTTTTCAAAGTTACAGTATTTCCCGTTTTGGAGAAAACTCAGTATTCCAACACGCTGGGCGATCCGACATATTGTAACGATCCTGTACGATGTCGGATGTGACAGAGTCTACTGTATAAAGATTTATTTTAACTTATATGAGGTATGAATCATGTATATATTTTAATTTTTGTTCGGCAGTCATTTTTATACGCCCACATAGAAATGTGGTTGTATATTGCCGTCGCCCCCGTCCGTCCGTCCGTCCATCATCCACAATTTCTTGTGAACGCTATAGGGGCTCAAATTAATATCCAATTGACTTTAAATTTATACACAGTGTTCAAGGTCATGAGAGGAAGACCCCTATTGATTTTCAGCGATTTCCGATAATTGCTGTCACCTGTCAGAGTTACAGCCCTTGATCACTTCAAAAAATCTTGTGAACGCACTAGAGGCTAAAGTTAATATCTGATTGACTTTAAATTTATACACAGTGTTTAAGGTCATCAGAGGAAGTCCCCTATTGATTTTCAGCAATATCCGATAATCGCATCCAGAGTTATGGCCCTTGATCACTTTGAAAAATCTTGTGAACGCTCTAGAGGCTCAAGTTAATATCTGATTGAATTAAGATTTATACACAGTGTTTAAGGCCATGAGACAAAGAAGACTAGGGATTTTCAGCGATATCCGATTATTACTGCCAGAGTTATGGCCTTTGATCACTTTGAAAAATCTTGTGAAAGCCGATTGAATTTAAATTTATACACAGTGTTTACGGTCATGAGACGAAGAAGCCTAGGTATTATCAGCAATATCCGATAATTACTGCCAGAGTTATGGCCCTTGATCACTTTGAAAAATCTTGTGGGTGCTCTAGAGGCTAAAGTTAATATCCGATTGACTTGAAATTTATACACAGTATTGAAGGTCATGAGACGAAGAAGCCTTTTGATTTTCAGAATATTAAGTGTTTCGTATACTAAACGTTAGCATGGAGGAGAACTTTATCAAAGCCAAACAAATTCGAATGATTTTCTGATAATTACATAATGAGATGTTACTTGTTATATGATTTTAGTGTATTATAAATGTTTCATTACTGAAAAAAGTAAAATATGTGACAACTCTTGTTGACTGCCCGGACGATTTAGCTGCTGTAGGCGTATGTTTCGTTGCCTGGCAACCTATCTTTATAAAATTAGCGTAGCTGTTGGATTCAATCAAATCATTTAATTATGTTTCATCTTTATTTCAATTTATTTAAACTTATTTCAACCACATTTAGGAAAAAGAAATAATCAATTTGAGGTACAAAACTCTTGCTATATATTTTTTATTCTGGTTCGGCATGCTAAATATCTCTCAACTAATTCCAACAACACAGGAAAAGGTACGAATCAATTTGTGGTACGAAGTGAGGTACGAATGAACTAAGTGGACCCAATCTTTATCATGTAATTTATATATGTGATGATAGATTGAGAGCAAGGGCTCACCAACTTGTTCCAGTTATAAAAGCATGCAATCACCATTGGAAATCAATTTCCAATCTAAAACGACGTTAAAATTTATTTTTTGTTATTTCGGTCGCTTTATTTGGAAATAATTCCTAATATGCCGTAGCAATTTTGTTTTCATTGTAAATTCTGTTTACATTTGAATATCTAAATATTTGACGAAAAACAGATCTTAAATCATGGATACGGGTTTAGAATAGTGTTATAGCATGATTTCTTTGTTAAAGATATGTTAATGAGACTACTGTCTTTATAGGGATATGTTTCTGCAACAAAAATTTCACTATACATGTATATGTATTTATTTTAAAGTCATAGTTTTAAACTTAAATAGCTTTATTTACAATATTTCCGGTCATGTATTATGCTAAATTGACTCCCACGTCATATTTATAGTCTTCAACAGAGCCAAACAAATTCGAATGATTTTCTGATAATTACATAATGAGATGTTACTTGTTATATGATTTTAGTGTATTATAAATGTTTCATTACTGAAAAAAGTAAAATATGTGACAACTCTTGTTGACTGCCCGGACGATTTAGCTGCTGTAGGCGTATGTTTCGTTGCCTGGCAACCTATCTTTATAAAATTAGCGTAGCTGTTGGATTCAATCAAATCATTTAATTATGTTTCATCTTTATTTCAATTTATTTAAACTTATTTCAACCACATTTAGGAAAAAGAAATAATCAATTTGAGGTACAAAACTCTTGCTATATATTTTTTATTCTGGTTCGGCATGCTAAATATCTCTCAACTAATTCCAACAACACAGGAAAAGGTACGAATCAATTTGTGGTACGAAGTGAGGTACGAATGAACTAAGTGGACCCAATCTTTATCATGTAATTTATATATGTGATGATAGATTGAGAGCAAGGGCTCACCAACTTGTTCCAGTTATAAAAGCATGCAATCACCATTGGAAATCAATTTCCAATCTAAAACGACGTTAAAATTTATTTTTTGTTATTTCGGTCGCTTTATTTGGAAATAATTCCTAATATGCCGTAGCAATTTTGTTTTCATTGTAAATTCTGTTTACATTTGAATATCTAAATATTTGACGAAAAACAGATCTTAAATCATGGATACGGGTTTAGAATAGTGTTATAGCATGATTTCTTTGTTAAAGATATGTTAATGAGACTACTGTCTTTATAGGGATATGTTTCTGCAACAAAAATTTCACTATACATGTATATGTATTTATTTTAAAGTCATAGTTTTAAACTTAAATAGCTTTATTTACAATATTTCCGGTCATGTATTATGCTAAATTGACTCCCACGTCATATTTATAGTCTTCAACAGCTTAATCAGTATATTTGATAACGAAAACTATTTCAGAACAATAATTTCTAATACAACTTTGATGTAATTAACTGCTTGTTTGACAAATTATGGTTTTGAAACAGGATAAATAACACATCTATTCTATATAATATTAATTTACAGTCATATCTTGAATCTTAATAAACTATGGTTCATTCAAGAAAATTATGATAAATTAGGTGTATCTGTGCCATATTTTTCAAAATCTTAACAAAAGATAAAATTGTGAAACAGGCAGCAGGTTTACAATACACATTCACTACAATTGTTGCGTTGCGGTTATCCAAGTAATTTAATTACCCCCAATAAAGTCTGGCAATTGGCAGTTGTTTCATAACATCTGGATCAACGCTGATCCAAGTTGGTATTCAGTGAAGTGCAATTCCTACTTTGATGACAATAGGTGTAGTAATATGACTTGGAAATAGGTTTTGTAATTTAACTCATTGGGTCCGTTTGCTTAAATATAAGGGCCAATTAAACCCCTCTCTTAAACCGATTGCTTGAATATACGGGCCACTGATTATTAGTGTTATACCCGAGAGACTTAAATTCGCGGTCCCTTTGATACATTGTTTCCTCGAACAATAATTGTTAAATAAAAGCCAATTGGCTAACTAAAAGTAATCAATCCAATCAAATATAGTTTTAGCTAACGAATGATCAAAAAAAATGCGTACGTCACAACGAAAGTTTAGGGGTTATAAGGTCATGAACTTTGTGGTAAAAATTATTTTCACTGGTCGCCATATTGTTTTTGTTACGTACTATCGATTATTTTTGCGCTCCGTTTTCCTACAATATCTTCATTATGGAAAGTGATACGGACTCGGAATTCGAAGGCTTTTTACCCGACGATATTTTGGATGGTGATATCGATATTATTAATGCAGCGAGAAGTGATTTTTCCAATATTTTGAGCGAAAAAGACGAGGATCTTGATATAAACAACGGCCAGCGAGAACCAGCATGGCGGCCCGTCTTGCAGTAACAAGTTTGGCAAACAACATTAAATCCAGTGACCAGTCGGTCATTTTAGGGCCTGAGTCTGAGCCAACCATATATTAGAAGAGGGGAAGAACGAGTTTGATTTAGTTAGTTTGTTTTTCGGATTAAATTTATACACATTAATCGCTGATGAAATGATCGGTACCACGTGTGACGATGCTAAAAATATGAAAATTAAAATCGGAAAAAATACAATAATTTTTGGCTCTACGTGTGTTTATGAGTATATCATTGCAGCCAAGAAGTAATATGTACTGGTCGCGAGACTATTATTTCGGTAATTACAAAATTGGTGATATAATGACCACAGACCGGTTTAATAAAACAACAGTATTGTGAGCGTTGTACAAACAAATGTGATAAACAGAACAGTGCCACGGAGTTGACATCTTGATTGATGAACTTTACTCAGTGCTAATCATTTAATTTGTTGTAAACTAAAATCCCAAATGGCTAAATCCACACTGATAATTCTTGTAAACCTTTAATAATATTATATATATTTTTTTGTTTTCAAACTGTTGACTTCAAAAGACATTTCAGAAGGGTAGAGGGTTTTAAAATGACGTGAAGCCTTCCATTATTTATAGTAAATCTCCGACTAGGTGCTCGACTAGATGCCCCAAATGGAATCGACTTACAGGAGTCCGAGATAGGATATTTAGACAGAATTTCAGGCATAGCTTTATGTTCCGATGCCGGTATAACTATATCATTCAGTCGGCCTTGATTAAAAGCCCAATAACACTCTTGTTGTAACTGAATAATATGTCCCAGTCATTATTCTGGTCAACAAATTGTACTCTTTTTCTTTACAATATTCCAAATAATTGATGATACAAATTACATCTTGGCACAACGAATTTAAAAAAAATGGAAAAATTCAACTACATGGTTTGAAAAGCTGTACGGAAACCTTTTCAAATGTAACTTAGATTTTAAAATATTTCCGAACTCTGGAAAAGTAAAATAGGATGTAATGGATACTTTACACAACAGGCAGGATACTTTAACATCTTGTAGTTAGAATAAGGGTATTTCTTTTTCTGGACCTGTCAAGCCAGCAAGAGTGTTAATGTCCCTTTAATAGAAAAATTGTGTCTTAATTTAAAGATTTTTTTTATCGGAATATAAACGAGATTGGATCTATACGTGAATCGTCGTTATCTTCACCACTGGAATATTTTAAATTTGTCGTGGAAACTTTATCATTTTTAAACAGTTTATAAGTAGGTGACACATGTACTTCCTGGGTCTTAGCTTTCCTGGGTCTTAGCTTTCCCCCCTCGACAAAGACAGATTCGAATACGCCAGTATTGGTGCCTGAAACAAATTAGAATAATAATAAAACAGTTTGACAAAACTTAAGAATAAGTAATGTGAAATTAAATTCTTAAGTAAGCTGGTTCGTTAGAATGTCTAAAAGCTCAAGACTTTAGGAAAAAGGTTTACAAGTTTCATCTCTTTCTAACATAAATTCCTCTATTATTTAGATTCAAAATAGCCACTATTATATCAAAATAAACAATACCCACTGACAGGCTGTGTTATACCTTGTTAGTCTGTAGCCTGTGTCGACGTCATTTTGGAGATACGACGTTTTGGTTCTTAAAGACCACGGGATTTTGCAAGATGTTTATGACAAATTGGCGTATATATAAGATACGACATTTTGGTTTGTAGAAAATTTCACGAATCAGAATACAATGTTTAGTCACATTCCTATAACTTGAGTTCTAACTGGATTACAACTACCACGAATACACCATTCGACGCGCCTCTAATATACGATTCTAACCATGTTTAAAACGTTTTTGGCGCAAAAATCGATATACGAGGTTATGATCGCCCACCGACGATTTATAAAATATAACGACGATGAAACTTACAGGTTATTATTAATTGCGAGATTTTTTGTTAATAATTGTGCTTTCAAAACAGATAGATTTGAGCATCTGATATCAATATAGATTAGAATATATCGTATGTATAATCAAATTGGAGGTTTGAGGGGATTACGGTAAATAACGATATTGCGTGCGACCGATTTTAAGACACATGCATTTATAGTTCAGTGGTACCACAATAATTTTAAGAAATGAAACCAAAAAAAAAGACAAGACATAAATAACTGCAGCACGACTATGGTACGAAGTATAAAACACGTAGTATTCATCATTAGGCAAAAAATTGCAGTTTTCAATTACTGTATAATGTACATATTCTTGTTATCTTTTGTGATATAAATAAATATACATCTCAACTCATTCAACTCATTGTCTATATTGTTACTGGAAATGAAGGAACGAATGCAAAAGCATGACGTAATAACAAGAATAGATAGACATACAGTAAGGCCTGTCATTTAGCGCGGCCTGCATCCTTTGCACATTCTTCATGATCTTTCAGAGAAGACTTTAATCATTTACACGCCGATGTGTACGGCATAGCAGGAACGAAGATCTTGAAATTATCGGCGGCGCAAATGATCAATAAATACAGAAAACCGCACAGAAAAGACGATCAACATATACTATGCATCCAATAAACTGCAAATGAGTTGCAGGTTACGTACACTGTATTAATTCAGGACGCATGAATAATAAAATATTAGGAAGAAAGGAATATGGTCCGGACACGCACGACTATGGTACGCAGTATAGACCTGGACCATTCTTTAATAGATATAAAAGATGCACCTCACTCTGAGTTTAAAGACCTACCTTATTCAAAGACCGACTTTCGCAAAACACACGGTCGAACGAGAAATCACATGTTAAAAAAAGATTTCCTATCCTTGTTGAGATTTAACACCTTTGCGTCAGATAAAGCCTGTTGGCCCAAGATAAATCACCTTTGTTGCAGTTATAACACAGCTTGCAGAAAACTCACCAAACATAGAATACACACCATGTCAGTCGTTTTTAAAGGACCTAAGTCCGTAACTCAAAATCCTCCAAAATCTTCTTCGACATCAAAAACCTGAATTATTGGTCAATCTAAATCAACATTGGTGATGTAAACTTATGAGCTTCTGATATCCGATATTTAAGATAAAATAATTTTTCTAACATTGGTACACAATTATGCGCTTCAGCCCTAGTTGTATTGAGATACTCAATTGTATCACGCGGCATATGTAGACTGGAATAACCAGGCGCTAAACATTTGCACTAGATTGAGACTAATTGGCTTATTTCACCGAACATAACTGATTTGAAATTGGAGTAAAAACGGAAATCATTTTATGTAAATCAGTTTATATACATTCATATTACAATATTATATGCGTTGTGACCCACTTTTGTCAATTTCTAGATCCCAAATGTTAGCGATTTAGCTCCTTTAACTTGTCCGTTAATTAACACACCCAGTACAGAAAACACACTGTCCCACAGATTTTCACTCCTAGCGATAATTAAATCACCCGTAGTCAATTTCTCACCCTTGTTAATTAACACACCCTATCTGCAGAGTTTAACCTTTTTCTATTAGATATCTCGCCATAATTAGAATTTTACCGAGTTTGGTACAAATCACACCAAGGCGGTTGTTTTCTAATGTATACTTATATGTACAAATCTCACTATAGCTACTTCTTAGTGTAA
Source organism: Patella pellucida (assembly GCA_917208275.1). NCBI lineage: Eukaryota > Metazoa > Mollusca > Gastropoda > Patellidae > Patella > Patella pellucida. The sequence continues at coordinate 37,469,848 of OU795041.1, read as the reverse complement.
CCTTATTGAAAACAGTAATGAACACAAACATGGCAACATGTATAAACATCAAAGATGCTATAAGATATCTTTGTGATATATAAAATCTACTAAATATAAGTGATGGTAACAGAATTAACTCCCCTGACACTCTCCTATTTACCTATCACAACATACAAGGCCATGCTAGCAGATTAGACCGCATTTTCATAAGTAATAAATATGCAACTTACGTCAAGTCAATTAAACATATTCCACTTCATTTCATTGACCATAAAGCAGTGGAACTAAATACCAACCTTAACAGTCTTAAATGGGGTAAAGGATATTGGAAACTTAATAATTCTATTCTAGATGATAAAAACTACCAAAATCAATTTAAAACATTCTGCACAAGCTGGCAAACCAAAAAATACCAATTCATTGACAACATACAATGGTGGGAAAAAGGTAAAACCGCTATTAGAAATATTACACAAAATTACTGTCAAGCCTTAGCAGTTGAGTACAAACATATCCTCATATCAGGAACCTCTATATAGTGTGAATGGTCCAATCTTTGAAAAAGTCTATAAATCGTTTTATCTGTTAATTTTCTTCTAGAGAGGTAAGATATTGTGATCAGACTACTAATGTTTTGCTAAATATCGTTAAATATTTTCTAATTTTCCTTTCTTTTAATAACTGTACGTCCAGCTGATCTTTCTGAAACTTCTGATACAGGAAGTTAAGTTCCCATACCATTTGTTAATTCTATTCTGACAATGATCTGCAAACCTGGAAATAGTCAAAAAAATATTCGATAATTTGAGAAAATACAGTAAGAAATAAGTACTCTTGCAAAAAAAGCAATTTCTCAGCCAGGTGTCACTGAATCAAAACCACTAAAGTATCCCTTGGTAGTTCGATGGCACACTCCCTGTCTGATTTCTGAAAGCCGGTTCAGTGCTGCTTGCAGGTGTGATTAAATTAACTTAAATTTGTTTTTACACACCCACACGGAAATGTGGTTGTATACTGTCCGTCCGCCCTCAATTTTATATATATTGATTAGATCAGTAATTTCCTTCAATTTCTGGTAATTTTTTCTACATGCGTTTCACCCTAACAACTAGACAACATTTACCAGGTTGGCCCATAACTAGGCTTAAGAAATCTAAGGATTATTCTTGGCTTATGCCAGGATTCAAAGCTGGGTTCCATTCATGAATCCTGTCCCCTTACCGCTCACCCCCAACACCATTCCCAACTGAGAATGTTCATAAGCCAAGTCCAAATTGTGACTTGATGATATAATTGTATTTTTAAGGGTGCTCTTCCATTTGATGATGATAATTTAAGGCAGCTACTAGAAAAGGTGAAAAAGGGAGTGTTTCATATTCCTCATTTTGTACCCCCTGATTGTCAAAATTTATTACGAGGCATGGTTGAAGTAGATCCAGATAAACGCCTAACAGTGAGTATTAATGTACATGGGTTGTATATTAAAAATATCTTCATTATGTTTCTAAAATGCAGAATAATTATTTATTGTATCAATTTAGATTTAACCATTGTTTACAGTTACCCTAACCTTTTTATACGGCCACATTTTCATGTGTTTAGAAATTAAGTCATGGGTATCACAAAACCATCTTTTATACTATCTAACGTTTCGCAAGTATAAGTCCAAACTTATTTCTTCAAAGAAATCAACTTCACAATTGAAGTGCAAGGTTAGTCATGGTAACAAGTGATGTCATACGGGCTCTAGTCTAAACTGTTGGATAAATCAAAAATCGTAAAAACCCAGAAGAAATGCAAGACTATTGGTCAATTGATACTAGTGAATAGACTGAGAACACCTGAAGTGCCAGTAGTTGACAGTGTTTTTATACGCACACAATTTCTTGTGAACACTCTACAGACTACATTTATCATCTGATTGTTTCGAAATTGATATATATTGTTTACATGAGCGAGATGAAGAAGCCTATCGATTTTCAGCAATTTCTGATAATTACTGCTAGAGTTATGGTCCTTGATCACTTTGAAAAATCTTGTGAACGCTCTAGAGGCTAAAGTTAATATCCAATTGACTTTAAATCGTCATGAGACGAAGAAGCCTATTGATTTTCAGCGATATCCCATAATTACTGCCAGAGTTATGGCCCGTGATCACTTTGAAATATCTTGTGGATGCTCTAGAAGCTAAAGTTAATATCCTATTGACTTTAAATTTATACACAGTGTTTAAGGTCATGAGACGAAGAATCCTATTGATTTTCAGCAATTTCATATACCTTGTGAACGCTCTAGAGGCTAAAGTTAATATCCAGTTGACTTCAAATGTATACATAGTGTTAAAGGTCATGAGACAAAGAAGCCTATTGATTTTCAGCGATGTCCGATAATTACTGCCAGAGTTATGGCCTGTGATTACATTGAAATATCTTGTGGACGCTCTAGAAGCTAAAGTTAATATCTGATTGACTTTAAATTTATACACAGTGTTAAAGGTCATGAGACGAAGAATCCTATTGATTTCCAATGATTTCCCATAATTACTGAGAACGACCAATGTGTCTAAACCCGACGATTATCGAGTGGGGGATATATGCCATTGTTTAATTACACCGCTTCCAAAATGCACGAAACTAAACCTAAGCATTTCATGCCAATGAATTTTAAATTTTAGGGAATCATAATTTTTGGGATACCGTTACGGTACCGAAGGCTGAAAATAACAATAGATAACACGGAACATTATTTGTAACATTGTCCAAAGTTTACCAATGTTAGAATTCAAACGGCGATAGTAATACTACCTTGCAAATGGATATGTACATTTTTAATACAGTCCACAAATTTATACATTTATCTAAAAGACTACAATAACCATCGTAGAATACTAACTGAATTCTCGATTATTATACATCTGACGGCCTATAAATGTATTACAAAATGGTAAGGCACTGTAAATGTCACTAACTATTAAATTACTTGCATGCACGATTAATAGTGACTACAAAATACAGCACTGTTAATATATTTGTAGGTGCAGTGTATATATCATACGTCTATTTTAGTATATTTATTAAATAAGGGGACGAATTACTATAAGCCTTTGGTTAGTTTTTGAATCCTTAACTTTTGATAGTTTACAATGAATAACATGTATCTTATTTGAATAAAATATTGTTCAAATTAAAATAAAAATAGACTTTTTGTACACCCAGAATCTTAATTTCAATTGTAAAGCTGTGGCGGCTTCTTTGATGATTAGAAGATTAAAATAAACTACTAAACTTGATTACCGAATCAACAACCTTAATCTTCCGACCACTAGCACCAAGGTGCTAATTAATTAAGGAGATTAACTGAAGTTAAACTCACCAAAGTTATAATATACAAACTTAGACTACTAATGTATACATTGTTCTAAATTACACGTTATAACAGGAAATATGATTTTACTACAATATTCGTCTTTAGCACCCTTGAGAACTTATAGAAGAAAATATTAATATTAAACGACAAAATAACGAATGATTTAATGGCATGGTTGCTGTGTGATTTTTTTTTTTATAAACCTGTAATGTTAAATCTCTGATCTTTTGGGTATGTTCTATGCCCGGTATATCCTGCTGTCTAAATATATTTATATAAAGTTTTTCTTTAAACCTGTATCTGTTTATTCTTCCAGGGTAGGTTTGTTTGTCCATTAGAAAACATGATATACTGGCATAAGGTTTTTCTTACGTGAATTCTTACTAGAATTCTCATTTTAAGTACTTTTAAACATAGACGGTTTATAAGCAAGATAAAGTCATCGACTTCGATTATGCTGGGGAAGAAAGACTCCAGAAAAAACTCTCGGCTTACCGGCCTCGGTTTATCTCCTTCTCGGGCTATTTTCTTCAGTCTTTCTTCCCCTGCATAACCTCAGTCTCGTGCTTTATCTTACACAGAACATACCGACACCTTTACCTTGCATTTTATTAAAACTGCAAATTTCAGTGAATTCAATTCATTTTCAGCTAACCGAGAGCTCTCATGACCGCCTTTTCCATTCTCGAACGTTACCGATGCCCTATGAATTAATAAATTCTTATACAATGGCCATTATAACTAGTTTCAATTAAGGTGTTTTGTCAAACCATGTGTATACTGCATTTATGATCATAACACCTAGTGACACGTCTTTTAATAAGAACTCGGCAGTCAAAACAGTAGACCTATCAGTACCCAATTAATTAAGATGTATACAATAGTCAGACAAATATTCTCTGTTGCATTATAAAATAATTTGTTATTATGTTCTATTAAATTTAGGAGAGTTTTTAGTATACTGTTGTTTTTTGAAAAATGTTCCCCTTTCTTATACTTGATAGCATACCCTACCCTGCAAGGTGTGACCATAACTGATGAGTGACCATAAAATCATCGAATATGTAAAATGATAAATACTCGTTGCATCGACCCAAAACCATGTTTGTCGTCTTTAGCGACCCCGAAAACCCCAAGTATAAGATCTCCAATAATTGGTTTGGTGGCCATTTTGAAAAACAAGATGGAGGATACAGTCCGGTCGACCCTTTGATACTACAACATTCGTGTGCCTAATAACACAAATAAAATGACATGGCACCATGCGGTTACAAATATACGGTGACAAAATCAGAATTCTCATTTTGGTCGACATTGTGATAAACAAAATGGTTGATATTGTCGGATTAATTTTATTATTTAGGCCGCCATTATGAAAAACAAAATGGCGGATATTATCTGATCGACTCTTATACTGCAATTTTTAATGCAGTAACCCCCAAAACCCGACCAATGACATTAATAACACGTTACCGGTACTTATGAAAACTCGATAATTTGTCATTTTGGCGTCCATTTTGAAAAAAAAATGCCGGAAATTCTCGGATGAAATTTTTACTATAATATTCGTCTTCAGCACCCCTGAAAACCCCTAGTAAACAATATTCCACGACAAAAAAGCAAATAAATGGCCTAGTTGTTATGGTATTTTGTTTTGAAACATACAAAATCTTTAACTTGATTTTTCTCAAAACTTACTTTGGTGTGTTGGATGGCTTTAAGCCGCCACAACTCAGTCAATTTATGCCCGATTTAAACAAACTATACATCAAATTGAAGGTATTGAGTCGCAGAATATGAAAATAACAATAACTCAATTTTCAAAATTCCCTCATTAAGACTCAGTATGCCATGGGGGGGTCACATATGATGATGTGTGTTCAAAGATGACAAATGCTCAAAATGTGCCTAAAAACTAAGTCAAATTTGTTTCCATGGAGACGAAAAGATAGGTTGCCAACAAAACATACGCGCCCCCCTCCCCCCGCAGCTAAACCGTGTGGGCAGTCAACTAGAGTTGTGGCATATTTTTAATATTTTCGGTAATGAAACATTTGTAATACACTAAAATCTGATTAACCCTCCATGATCAATCTTATAGTCTCTCAGAATGGCAAGTTTATCTAACTTGGTTTACTCCCCTGTAAAAGCATGGTTTAAACCTTAGATGGTATATTACATGAGGGGGCTTCCTCTATTGACGGAACAACCATCAATAGTCAAAACCGCCCTGAAAAGACTTCAGCTTAATTTAGTCAAGAGTCCCGATGCCGATGACGTCACAGCTATTTTGGATTCTGGTAGTGACTATACTATAAGTGGGCCTCTTCTTTTGATGAAAATTCAGATGTTTATCACACAGTAAAGACACAAAAAAGAAGACTTCGGAGGAAATTATTTGTCCCCTTTTATACAGTCGCACACAAAGATCGCTACCAATTAATTATTTTATTTTTATTTTATTGTTTATAAAAACTCTTTACTGATTTTTATATTTGTATTGTCTATCGCAAATATGTCAATACTGCTCGTTTACATTTCGTTATTTTAGGAAAAAAAAATTATTATCACAATTTAGTGACTTTCCCCAAAAACCTATTCTATCCTTACAAAACAGATGTCTATGATGCTAATAAACTATGTAGCTTTATTCCTGGCACATCTTGATTTTTTTAATAACAAGAAAATATCAAATATTTCATCTATGACAATAATATGACAGCCATTTTGAAACCAATTGGTAACCAAGGTAACCATGATGATGTTACCCGCACACCAAGAAGTTCCACAAAACACCATCAAACAAAAAGATAGGTTGCCAGGCAAAGAAACATACGCCCACAGCAGCTAAATCCTCCGGGCAGTCAACAAGAGTTGTCGCATATTTTCCTTTTTTGGAAATGAAACATTTATAATACACTAAAATCTGATTAAAAGTAACAACTCATTATGTAATTATCAGAAAATCATTCGAATTTGTTTGGCATTGATAAGGTTCTCCTCCATGGGGTTCAAGTTATCAATATTCGTTGGAACTAAATATACTTGTTTGTCCGGGCCAATCAGCAAGCGAGTCGTGTTGACAGCATAGCAACAAGCCGAGGTTGTTTACAGTTTTAGGGGTTTTAAAACCCTTTTGTATTCCTTCAAAATGAATTCATCGGCAATTCTTTGGTCATATTTGTAAACCAGAGATTCCCCGCTTTACAACAATGCCAATTAATATGCGAAGAAACATAACGAATTTCACTGATAATTTTAAGAAATATGACAGATTCATGAATGCGGTACTCGTACAGAACGTTCAAATAAAGACGTTCTAAAATCTTGTATTGGTATTTTGACCTTTTGTATCGATAGATAGTATATTAATAGACCCATTTTTGTTAAAATCTCAATTTCGATCAAAATCAATTATTTCACTAATTTTGTCCGTAGTGAAAAATTAGATAATGCGCATTACGACTCAATATGCCATGGAGAAACACATATTACAGTACTTGTACCTTTTGCTAATTAAAAATAGGTCGGTTTTAATAATTATTGCATCTCTGTCCCAAGCAAATTTTTTTTTTTTTTCAAAGAAATCTTTTTAAAACTTTATACACATATCAAACTATGAAAGTACACATATGTTATTTTCTGATGTATAACTTAATGTTTAACATACAGCAGCTGATTGAAGTAAGCAGAGATTATTGTGCAAACCTTACAGGGAGTAGCGACTGTGCCTTGCCAAGCTGCCATGATCAGAGTTTAAATCTTCTGACTAGTCCCATTGATATTCCAAGATTAAGATATTATTATTTTATTGTCCCCCGCCTTTCGAAGAAAGCAGGGGACTATTAAAATGGGTTCGTCCGTCCATCTGTCCGTCTGTCTGTCCGTCTGTCACACTTTTTGGGACACAATAACTCTCCTTCTAATTGAGCTAGAATATTCGAACTTGGTGTCATAGGCGTACGGGACCAAACTTGTTTGGGGGGGCCATCATATTTTCCCGACAAAATATATTTCTTTAGAATCTGCTAAGGCGCGAAGCACTCGACGGGGGGTTGTGGGGGCTTCCCCCAGAAAATTTTGAAAACCAGACGGCCGTAGACGCGTTTTCCAGCATTTCGAATACTTTCTAGAAATTTGGAGTGGGTAGTAAATTATGTCAGTTGCTGCATAAAAATTGGTGAAAAATCATCTTTAAAGTACAAACTCTATGACTACGAAAACATGAACAAGTCGAGCGCGAAGCACTCGGTGGGGGGTTTGGGGGGCCTCCCAGAGAAAATTTTGAAAACCAGACGGCCGTAGACGCGTTTTCCAGGCATTTCGAATACTTTCTAGTAATTTGGAGTGGGTAGTAAATTATGTCAGTTGCGGCATAAAAACTGGTGAAAAATCATCTTTAGAATACAAACTCTATTACTACGAAAACATGAACAAGTCGAACGATTTACTTTTGCCACATTTTTCATTTTATGAGACTCAGATGTATAGATGACTTGTATCTTTATCTACTTTTAAAATATGAATGACCATTTTAAAAGAGTTCAAATTTACAATCTATATATATTTCGTATTACGATTTACTTTTGCCACGTTTTTCATTATATGACAGTTCACATTTTTTATCCATATCTAAGATAGTTAGATCTAGAATAAAGATAGAAGACTTTTCGAACTTGTGTAATATTTATATACTTTTAATATGTAAATGACTATTTTAGTTCAAGTTTATTTACATCTAGTAATATTATACCAAAAGAAGAACAAGTCAAACGATTATCAGTAGATGCGCTATCAGTAGAATCGTTATCCGGATTTTGATGGTTCGTAGCAGAAAAAAAATGACGATAACGTTTTCTGATTACTCTCTAATTTCCTAGTAAATTTAATGTCAGATGTGTTGTGACCATGCTTTCTCTTGCAATGCAATTTAAAGTGTCCTTTGCCATTATCTGTTGGCAGGATGTACATTTTATTTCACCGCCATGATCTTCCTTTCGGTTATTTGACTGTGACTCCATAGTAGATACGTTTCCTTCAATTTTCACGGCAGTATTGCAGAAAATTTTCAAATCTTCAATACTGATTTTAGTACTGCTAAAGCATTAGTAATCTTCTATATGCTAGCAGTATTTAAATCAGTACTGAAAATAGTTTTGATTTTTTTTTATCGAATTGATATTGAATATCAGCAATAGAAAGTGTACACTCATACCATTGGAGTTATATAAGCGGTGCGTCCGCCCTGACAACAAATTAAATATGGACTGTACTTCGATTCAATCCCAACAGTTTTGACAACAAACAGTTTTTACAAATTTTGACAGTTTTCTCACCAAGTGTCCCTTGATTGTATAAACACGGTACCGCTACAACTAACTTGACAAAAACGCGCGAGAACTTAATTCATAGAAATTGATTAGTTTAACAAAGTCATAGAAAATTGAAAATGAGATTAATGAGTTACTATAAGACGATGGGCAAAATTTACAATTATCTTGTACAGTAACCGAATCCATTAATCAATCGACGACACTTTTTTGAGTTTGTCATAATATACAGGAACACAGTACTCAAGAACCGAGAAAGGTCATGCGTGCGTGCTAGTTTTATTCAGATGGCGTACGTGTTCTTTACGCTTCTATATTATTAAAAATATTCAAAACCCGACAGCCGGCGCGACGCTTCCCGACAAACTGAGCATTCATTCCCGACAAGACCATAGCCTTCCCCGACAAGGACATACCCCTACCCCACCTCATTTTCAAAAACTCCTCGAATAATGACCGATCTCACAATTCTGAGCTCTTTTCAGATTTCTAATTTTTTTTCATGAAAATATTTGGGGGGGCCAGGGCCCCCCCGCCTCGTACGCCTATGCTTGGTGTAGGTGTTTATTAGGTCAATGCCTAGATGGAGTTCGAAAATGAGCATTTTCTGCTTAGGGTAAGCAGAGATAAGCAATTTGATTGGTTGATGCTTTGGGACACGATTACTTTAGTTCTAATTAAGTTAGAGTGATGAAACTTGGTGTATAGTTTCATTACATCAATACATTGACTAAGTTCGATAATGAGCATTTTCTGCTCATGGTAAGCAGAGCGATAAGCAATTTAATTGGTCAAGACTTAGGAACTGAATAACTCTCATTCTAATTGAGTTAGAATGTTCAAACTTAGTGTGAGTGTTTATTAGGTCAATGTCTTGATGGAATTTGAAGATGAGCATTTTCTGCTTAGGGTAAGCAGAGGCAAGCAATTTGATTGGTTGATGCTTTGGGGCACGATAACTTAAATTCTAAATAAGTGAGAGTGATGAAACTTGGTGTGTAGTTTCATTACATCAATACCTTGACAGAGTTCGATAATGAGCATGTTCTGCTCATGGTAAGCAGGGCAATAAGCAATTTGATTGGTCGAGACTTTGGAACACAATAACTCTCATTCTAATTGAGTTAGAATGTTTACACTTGGTGTAGGTGTTTATTATGTCAATACCTTGATGGAGTTCGAAGGTGAGCATTTTCTGCTTAGGGTAAGCAGAGATAAGCAATTTGATTTGTTGATGCTTATTAAGTTCTGATTAAGTGAGAGTGAGGACACTTGGTGTATAGCTTTAGCTTTATTACACCGATACATTGACCAAGTTCGATAATCAACATTTTCTGCTGGTTCCGATAATTAATGCCAGAGTTATGGCCCTTGATCACTTTGAAAAATCTTGTGAACGCTCTAGAGGCTAAAGGTAATATTCGATTGACTTTAAATTTATACACAGTGTTAAGGGTCATGAGACGAAGAAGCCTATTGATTTTCAGCGATTTCCAATAATTGCTGTCAGGGTTATGGCCATTGATCTCTTCAAAAAAATCTTGTGGCCGCTCCAGAGGCTAAAGTTAATAACCGATTGACTTTAAATTTATACACAGGGTTGAGGTTCATGAAACAAAGAAGCCTAGGGATTTTCAGCGATTCCGGATAATTACTGTTAGAGTTATTGCCCTTGATCACTTCAAAAAATCTTGTGGATGCTCTAGAGGCTAAAGTTAATATCCGATTGACTTGAAATTTATACGCAGTATTGAAGGTCATGAGACAAAGAAGCCTATTGATTTTCAGAATATTAAGTGTTTCATATACTAAACGTTAGCATGGAGGAGAACTTTATCAAAGCCAAACAAATTCGAATGATTTTCTGATAATTACATAATGAGTTGTTACTTGTTATATGATTTGAGTGTATTATAAATGTTTCATTACTGAAAAAAGTAAAATATGCGACAACTCTTGTTGACTGCCCGGACGATTTAGCTGCTGTGGGCGTATGTTTTGTTGCCTGGCAACCTATCTTATCATTACCTTGTTGACTAAGTTCTATGGTTCAAATTTTCTGCTTAGGCTAAGGAGTGATTAGCAATTTAATTGGTCAAGACTTTGGAACATAACTCTGCTTTTAATTGATCGAGGTACAATTTTGAACTTAATGTAGAGGATCATTAGGCGAATGTCTTGACTAAGTTCAATAATAAACATTTTGAGCTAAAGCTAATATAAATAAATGTTTGGTTAATATGTGTCATCTTATTATTTTGTGATTTCACTGTTGGCTTGTTTTAGTTGCTCCCTATACTGTGATAAAGGACGAAGGAATACTTCAAAGTTACAAAACCAGTTTGGCAAATATCTCATGGGTTCATCAATTTGGGAGTAACATATACTCTATTTTTTTAGGTAAACCTATATATTTTCTATTCTCATTTCAGTTAGAGGAAGTTATGAGACATGCATGGGTAGTGGCGTAAGTTTTGGCAGTTATTTTCTCATCAGTTTTATGGGCTACTCTGTATTTTTATAGGGTTAACCTTAAAAGGTCGCATTGGTTAAGCATATGGTTGACCAGTCTTTGCTGCAATCATTCTATAAAGGCCAATGTACATGAATATTTTGCTGTGAAACTACCGAAAAAACACCATTTTATACTGAATACTGGAAAACACTTGAAAAACACTTAAAAACCGGAAAACACACTAAATCCGGAAACACCCTAAAAAGTTAACCAGAGCCAACCAAATCGACAACCAAACCAGCACTGATCAAATCGACAACCAAACCAGCGCCAACCAAAATGACAACCAAACCAGTGTCAACCACCCCCAGAGAAAGCAGGTATTGTGAAACCTCCACCATTTGACCATTTTTGAAAGCCATGAGAATGGAAAACCCGCCAGACGTAAACAAGTTCTTGAAGCCGTCCACGAAGACGCCTACCATAGCCAAATTGAACGTGGGCCAAGGACTTCGCTTCATCGAAACACTACCGAGCCATGCCAGCAGAGAAACTAGAGCACTTGAAGTCACGTCACTTTACCAAAGATGTTGTACAAGAGTACCCTAGCCACGTTCTAGCATGGGCCAAGAAGTCCTACGGCAAGCGACCCTGTCCACAGTCTCTAAATGCTATGGACAGACAAGCTTATTTTACCGCCTAATCGCGGCGATTGAAATTTTTTTACTGCCGATAATGAACAGGCACACATAGCGATCGGCTCGAAAGTGTAAGCCACTCTGTGGATAAGTATGTCAATCCCGTTACTTGTGGATCACATGACTTGTACAAAATGGTATGATCATGTGATATCAAAGATGTCGATGATTGGCTTATAAAAATGAATTGCCCAACACAGGCAAATTTAAAAATATGTAGCCGAAAAATATCTAACATGCTAGATATGAGCGATTGATCGGGCGAAAGGTTCGCCGAGCAGAATCGTCGTGGCCTTGAAGGGGCACACGGGCGTTTTTTTTTAGCGATTTTAAAAATCGCCGCGATTGAAACAAAAAAATATGCTTGTCTCTTGCCTACTTAAAACTGTTACACACACTCACTTAACACCAATGCATATTACACACAACCTTCTCCGGGACACACCAAAACTAAACACACCCAACAAGAGAAAATTATCCCCTGGGGAAAGCACATCCATTAACACTCCCTCGAAGAGTGCAGCTAGATCACCCAGTTCGCCCCGGGTTGTGTCTGGCTCACCTACTTCCTCAGGATTTATATTGCCACTCAACGCGCTTGTCAACTGTCTGTCCCCTGGATCGCCCATCATTCCTAACCCTAGAATCACCACCAGATGTAGATGTTCACTCAACCTATCCCTAAAGAGACCCCACAGCTATAAAGGTAAAGACGAGAAAGATTTATTGTACCTACCAGCAGTTAAGGCAAAGACCCTGGTTATTGTATCCTCTAACCTGGCTGGGAATGTATCCTTCCTCAGGAAATGACTGATCCATAGCTATCCTTCAGCCAAGATTAGCTACATCAAACAGATCCTCCAGAACTACATGAAGAATTAGTGATACATGTGGGGCTCAACAACAGGTAGAAAAGTGGACCAAGGATACACGAGCATATGCTAGATCTACCCAAGGTGACCAGAGCAACTTTCCCAACAACCAAGCTCTTCATCACACAGATCCGCACTTCCTCCTGACTCCGACAAGAAAACCAGATCGTCTACCAAAACCTCACCACTTACAACCAATTGATCTCTAATGCACCTTCAACAAACACTGCTGGATGAGGAATTTCAACTAGGATTAAGCAAAACGAATGAGAAGCCGTTTTTAAGACAGACTTCTCAGCCCCCTAGAAATGAGCATTGTTGACAAAGGCCTTAAATTCATCCAATCCACCATAATAACATCCATAGACCCCATCATCCAGGCAACCGATCTCTTCCAAAGAACACTTTCATTGACCTATTTTGTAGAAACAAAACCCGGCAGAAGTAAAAAATTATTCACACGAAAATCCACATGGACACCACCTAAAAAGTTATTATCGCCAACCATACTAAAAACTTTCGCCGAAATTAACACAAAAATATTATCCCTTAAACCTCAATCACCAAAACCAAATCTCAACCGAGCAACAAAAACTGAATTAAAGCGACAAAGGTTTGTGTTGTGTCATAATGAATCACGCAGATTATATTTCTCAGACAGAAAAAACAATTAATAATCCTTAAACTAAATTAGTCAACCCATATTTAAGGACACTGCAACCTTAATAAAAAAAACCATCTTACATGAATTGCAAGACAAGGAATACATAACAGCAAAACAATATGACATCTATATATGCTACCAACAATACATACAAATCCAGAAACGGAATAGTGTAAACCTAATAAATTACCCAAGGGACTCACAATAATATCAGACTGTGGCTGCGAATCGTACAACGTATCACAATATATAGACCATTTCTTATTACCCCTAGCTTGCCAACACCCATCCTACCTAAACGACACTAACGATTTTATTCACAAAATCAAACAGTTAAGAGTCCCTGATAATAACACAGGCATTGAAGCAGGTAGGAAAGCATTTCTTAGGAATCCACAAGCATCTAGGCCGGACTAAAAAATCCTCAAAGGCTAACAGGAGAAAAATTCTGGATTGAAAAATTGAACCCCCCAACATCCCCCCCCCCCCCGCTAGCGCAATAGCCCCTTTTGAAGTTCCATTTAGCGCAACAGCAGCAAGTGCAGCCCAAATCATCAGGAAACACTATACTGATCTCCAAGAAAATCACCCGAAAAACTTCACACGAAGGACCAGGCTCCGGGGTATCTATTTAGGATGTTTTCTGGTATTTAGTGTGTTTTCCAGTATTTAGTGTTTTTTCTTACGTATAAAATGGTGTTTTCCATTAGTTTTCTGGTAGTTTTCTGTTGTTTTCCGGTATGAAGTATTGCCGCTCACATTGCACAAATATATTCTTCAATACTTGTATAACCGACAGGAAATAATATTATATAACATGCCTAAAATCTACATAATGTATGGATATAGATGCTGCTCACATAGACTACCGATTGAAGAAATGTATACAATTCGGGCAAAATAGTCAGAAATAAGCTTAAAAGATATAAGAAATTCAATTTCTTGTCTAATGAGCACCACAGATGACATATTGACCATTTGTTTATGTAAACTGGTGTGATTGTGATGTGACATCTCAGTCCGGCAAAACATGATTTGACATTTATTTTTAAAACTTATACAATTTTAACACTTATTTGAGGGGTGGACCTGCAAATTGGTGTGTAATTTTCAAACATTCATATAGCTGGTCAGATAGCAGTGGCGATAGAGAGGTGGCTTCTCACCAATGCAACGAGGGCTCAATCCCAGCTCAGGTTGTGAACTTTATCGTTGTAAGTGAGAGGGATATTCGGTCTGCCGTCCGAACAGGCAGGTTTCCCCCTGAGTTCTTCGGTTTCTTCCTGCAGTAATGATCGAAATCATTCGCACGATCTGTGCCAAGGGCCAAATTGGAAAAAGGCCTCAGGCCTAATTTGCTACCCTTGTAAAATGACACGATTATTATATAAACCACATGTGAAACGTTAATGATATAGGTACAATACTTTAATTAGTGTTTTTTCTGGCCCACTTTAATAAGTGTTTTTTCTGACCTAGCCAATATATCTGCACAAAACGTACTAAATAAAATACACTGTACTGTTTACTGTACTGTGTACCACATAAAAAGACACTGCACTTTCCAAGTCTTAATCCAAACCAGCCCAGACAGTGTGAATTTGGTTGTTTCAATTTTAGGTTTTAATTAGTCTTTCATGTTATTAGTTTGTTTTATAATTTTCTTTATCTACATAGACGTAGGAGCCGGGGAGTGCCCCCCTACCCTGATAGAATTGTATAATGGTAAAATGAAACCCCTTCTTTAATACTTAAGTTAAGACCTTGCACAATAACATTTGTGAAAAACTTGTTTTAGTTAATGATTGATTCATTCTAAAAATTTGCATGACAAAAATAAATTATTGGGCAGCCCCCAACCCAACTGCAACTGGGATTGGCCCCCTACGTCTATGTTTATGTATAATATTAAGAATTCGGTAAAATCCGAATCGTTTATTTTAGGGGTGCAAAACATGAAATAGAAACAGAATTGCCAATGACGCAAGTTGTACAGGTATCTTCCTTGTAACAGTTGTCATGGTTACAATAACTGTCAAATGATTGGTCCATTCTGACCGTACAGTTGATAGTTTTGTAACCACGAAATTAATAAATGTTTCCATGGTTTCTATGAATAAAAGAATATGAATGTTAGTTTATGTTAGTGGTTTCAGATAGCCTTGTTTTCCTTATTATATCATTTGGCAAAAACATTTCCTATTGTGATTATTTTTATTAAAATAATAAAGTGTTTTTGCCAAATTATTAAATGAACTTTAAATAATTTCTATTAGAGTGCCTCAAGAGACCATAGAGACAATTTTAGATATTTAACAAAGAGCTTATTTCACAAATTTGCGTGATTGTATCATTTAGTATGAATTTTATTTTGTAAAATTTGGTTAAGTAAGGCATTCTTCTTGGTCTCCTGATGAAACATTTCAGTGTATTAATTATAGTTCAATGTTTGTCTGTGCTGTTAATATATTGTTTGTTTTTTTTAGGGAGTCGCAAGGTCATATAGAATTAGAACTCCCCATAGGCCAAATAGTTCAGGTAGTTACCTCCCCTCCATACCCATTTGATGACATTATCAAGCCATTTCGTTGTAGATGTATATAATCAATCATTTATTACATGTAATACTGTATGCATGTTAATCATGGTCACTAATAATCTAATAAATAACATATTGTTTCTTTTTCTTCCACATAAGCCATTTCAAATCATGAGTGCATGATGATTACATACATTTTAAACATTAAAATTTTTAACATTTATTGACTACACCACCATGCTTCTTCAGTTAAGCAAAGCAGCACAGTCACATGACTAGGGATAGTATCAACGTGGAAAACTGCATCCATATACATATTTCCTTATAGTTTTTCCTGAATAATTTCCTTTTTTATACGCCCACATAAAAATGTGGATGTATATTGCCGTCGCCCCCGTCCGTCCATCGTCCACAATTTCTTGTGAAAGCGCTAGGGGCTAAAATTAATATCCGATTGACTTTAAATTTATACAGTGTTTAAGGTCATGAGAGGAAAAACCCTATTGATTTTCAGCGATTTCTGATAATTGCTGTCAGAGTTATGGCCCTTGATCACTTCAAAAAATCTTGTGAACGCACTAGAGGCTAAAGTTAATATTCGATTGACTTTAAATTTATACACAGTGTTTAAGGTCATCAGAGAAAGTCCCCTATTGATTTTCAGCGATATCCGATAATTGCATCTAGAGTTATAGCCCTTGATCACTTTGAAAAATCTTGTGAACGCTCTAGAGGCTAAAGTTAATATCTGATTGAATTAAGATTTATACACAGTGTTTAAGGCCACGAGACAAAGAAGACTAGGGATTGTCAGCGATATCCAATAATTACTGCCAGAGTTATGGCCCTTGATCACTTTGAAAAATCTTGTGAAAGCTCTAGAGGCTAAAGGTAATATCCGATTGAATTTAAATTTATACTCAGTGTTTATGGTCATGAGACGAAGAAGCCTAGGTATTGTCAGCGATATCCGATAATTAGTGCCAGAGTTATGGCCCTTGATCACTTTGAAAAATCTTGTGAATGCTCTAGAGCCTAAAGGTAATATTCGATTGACTTTAAATTTATCCACAGTATTGAAGGTCATGAGACGAAGAAGCCTATTGATTTTCAGAATATTAAGTGTTTCGTATACTAAACGTTAGCATGGAGGAGAACTTTATCAAAGCCAAACAAATTCGAATGATTTTCTGATAATTACATAATGAGTTGTACTTGCTATATGATTTTAGTGTATTATAAATGTTTCATTACTGAAAAAAGGAAAATATGCGACAACTCTTGTTGACTGCCCGGACGATTTAGCTGCTGTGGGCGTATGTTTCGTTGCCTGGCAACCTATCTTTCTAATTATGGTTTGTATTAATAAAAATATATTTAATGAAAAAACATTAAAATAAAGGGCAGCCATTTTAAAATTTCTTACAATTAGCGATTAAAAATGTTCATATTTGGCTGTCAAACAATTCTCTGAATATTATAGAACTGAATGTTTAACATCAAATGATTAAATAGAGCGGAAGCCCAGGGGGTTAACCTAGCTGAAAAGTGTTCCATTTTCCTCCTATATTAAATCAATGCATGTATATCTGGTATCATCAGAATGAAAGTCTTCCGGGTTTCTGGACACCCCAAATACAATGCCCCCAACAAGTCTAGATTAGCTCAAAAGTGTACCACATGAAAAAAAAAATAAAACTAAGTACGAACAATCCAAACCATAAGACAATTCGAAATCCTAAAAAACGTTATAGGCAAAATAGTGTAATCTGCAAATGGACTGCTCCTCGTGTACAAAAAATATGACAACAGTGATGACAACAGTCACACAGCGATGGAACGCACATCTTCAGGTATTGAAAAACACTTTGGCACACTTTTCTAGTGGTAAGGTTCCCCTGACAGAGCTATGTAATTGCCAGACATTTGTAGTGGTGGAGTATCCCTGACAAGAGTTATCTAATTTCCAGACCTAAGCTAGGCTAGATTAGCTGAAATCTGTACCACCTAAAACAGCTTTTGAGTTTTTCAGTACCACTACAGGAATCATGAATGACCACTGCTGGACAGTTTGTGTGTAGGGTTGCCCCTAACAGACACACCCAAAATAACACAACCCCAACTAGGGTAGATAAGTCGGCACTGTTCCTGTGGTCCAAAAAATTAAAAATTGTGACAGGATGTATAGGGTACTACTAAGAGCCATTCCATGAGAAAACCATGTAATATCATGCAGAAGGTGGGGGTCGGCCGATTGAGTTCATATTCACAGGGTTTGGTCGACTCATCGAGCCTACTCCTCAGCCAAAATCGCTGATTTTAGAAATCAACCGTTTCTGAGATACAGCCCGATTACGTTTTTCGGATGATTTTCGTAATTTTCAGGTCAAATTTTGACAATTTTTGTCGCATTGCTACAGCCGTTAATCGACCATTGGCGAACTCTGTTTAAGTTGGTGATTATAGTCTGGGTATCACCCTACCATATTATAATGATCACCCAGCTCAACCTCACACTCCTTATAATTAGGTGTGACGAGGCTACACAAAATACATATCTGGGGGATACCTGAATTGTACTCTTTCTTCAAATTGCGATAACTCTACTGGAGCAGGGTTTGGGATAAAAATGAAAATCATTTTATTTGCAGCTTGACCAGTTCTAACAACATAAAAAAATAAAAATGTTGTCAGCTTACTTGCAACAGTGTGAATATTTGTGTAGAAAGTTACCAAAAACTTACCCCCCCCCCATTTCTTAACTCCTCTAACTCATTTGGTTTTCAATATTTTCGAATGCAATATGGTTTCCACGATAGAGCAACGTGTGAACTGCAAATTGTATACCAGATGACTTGCGATTGAAGGTCACATAGGAAATATTTATGGAAATAAGTGTGTGGGGGGTGGGGGCATAATTTTCGACTTTTATCTGCTCTAACTCATCTACATTTTAAAGTTTTGGATTGAAATTTCCCCGTTTGTTGAATGACTTTTTGCAATTGAAGGTCACATAGGGAATGTTCATGGAAATTAGTGTGTGTGTGGGGGGGGGGGGGCATAATTTTTTACCTTTAACTGCTCTAACTTATCTATGTTTTAAAGTTTGGGATAAAGTCATTGTATTTGCAGCTTGACCAGTTCTTACAACATAAAAAATAAAATTTCGTTGTCAACTAACTTGCAATAGTATGAAAATTTGTGTCCAAAGGTACCCAAAACTTCTGTTCGTTCCCCCCCCCCCCAGCTAGTAATATACTTTAGTTACAATTATATAAGGAGGATTATTTTATTAACAAATTTTGATAAAGAATATTGGATGTACATGTTCATTACTAAATGTAATTATCTAGACTATCCACACGATACAGAGTTTATTATGTTAAAAGAATGTAGGAAAGACATCACCGCCCATCTTGCTTCCGTTTCTGTTGCTACAAATGATGTTAAAACGGAATGGAAATTGATTGCTCTGATAAGCGGAATTTTTGACTTGGTATCACCTCTCTTAGATAGAAAAGTGATTTGTACATTTCAACGTTATTACTTAGGACTGAGGTGGTGACATCCTTTACATGGAAAATCCACAGGCAGAGCAATCCGTGGTGTGTCGACAAAACTAAGTAAAGAAGTATTCGAAACTTGGTTTACGTTACTTACAGTTGGATCAGGTAATTTTGTTTGATGCTTTATATCTCTTTTTTTGCACTTTTCAATGTTCCATTTTCTCTCAGTCCATATAGGTCCCGAAAAGAACACCTCTACTATACACCCTTCTAGCATTTGCAGGAACCCGGAAGGTCCATAGCTCAGAAACCGGAATAGGTGAAGAAACTTAGCCCCCACCCCCCCCACCCCGATTTTTTTCAGTTAATTAGTTTAAACCACTCTTCATCATGGTATTTCAAACAACTGGAAAAATATTTTGGAAAATTACGCTTTTTGAAACATTACACTCTAGTAACAAATATCTGAAATATAAGCCGGTGGTTGCGAGGCTGGATACACCCACATTTTCGAGAGATGGATAGAGAACAAGCAAAACAGAAAGTGATATTTCCTACAATCAAAGGCCATAATTCATTAAATTAGAATTTAATAAGAACAAATATCGAAAGGAATCCAGATTTGTTGGTTATATACATGCATTTCAAGTTTCATTAAATTCAGATTAAAATTGTGACCTCTACAGGGTCCACAACCATGATGTACCATATTTTTTGACATTTTGTTTTTGGTCCAATTTTCACGAAATTCGTACTCAACCTTTACTACAGTGTTACGGTGATATACTCAAATGGTGACCTTCAGAGGGACCACAAGCTAAAAAGGTTGATTTTTCGTATAATCAGGGGCCATAATTCAGGAAATTACGATCTGATATGCGCAAATATCGTAAGGAACCAAGATCTTTGAGTTATAAACATTCATTACAAGTTTCATCCAAATCGGATTAAAATTGTGACCTATAAAGGGTCCACAACCTTGATATACCATACTTTTACATTATTCGCGTACAATCGGTGGCCATTTTGTTCGGAAAATTTTGGTCTGATGTTCACGAAATTCAAACTGAAGCTTCAATACAGTGTAACGGTGATATAATCAACCGGTTTTTTTTTAAATCGGGTAATAAATGTGACCTCCAGAGAAACCATAAGCTGCAAAAGGCAATTTTTCTGACAATCAGGAGCCATAATTCAGGAAGTTACGTTCTGATGGGCACAAATTTTGTAAGGAGCCAAGATATTTTTGTTATAAACATGTATGTTTCATTAAAATCAGTTCAAAATTGTGACCTCTATAGGGTCCACAAGCTAAAAACATGATTGTTTGGACAATCAGGGGTAGGGCTGAAACGATACGCTAAGCTACGATACGATACACTGTTTTTTAACCACCTTACGATGCGAATGCATCACGATACGCATCTGTTTTCTGTAAAATTTGATTGGGTTCTAATTAAACTTTGTAAATTAACTAAAATTTGTAAATTAACTTTATTCATTCTTGGCATTTCATTTCTCTATCTTTTCTTACTTTGACAGGTTACAAAATGACCTGTTACAAACTGATTGATGATTTTTTTCTGACATAAATAATTGAAAGCATACCCTTGGATTTTAAATACAACAAAAGTTGGAATATTTAACATGTCTACCCAAAGAATTTATAACACACGTGGTCATTTTTCTAGCTGTGATGGAAAATAGTAACAATTAAACAATCGCATTGGTCTTCAACTTTGAACCCATCGGCTTTAGCATCATGATAATATAAATAAAGTTTTATTATTTTGTCTATCTTAATCAAACTGTTTACATTTATGTGTATCTTTGTGTCGTTGTGAGTAACTTGTGAGACTGTGTATATAATACTGTTGTTAATAAAATACCGTGAAGCGTTGTCAATCAGTCGTAATTATGATCGAGGCTGATTCATGGCGTCAGTTTTGGGACCGTAAATAAAATAATTTAGTAGGAATTTAAAGACATATCTTTCTGTGAATTTTATAACAAATGACAAGAGCCTCATAGAATATGTGTGGTCTTTGCCGAATGTTGCAGCTACCATTCCTTGGTTTGGATAACAGATATGATACGCTTTATCACTTCCGGTTTTACGCTCGTTACTATTTATTCACATTCTAGCTTACTTTACTTATCACCTACACCACGGTGTCATATTCATCGATAAATAGTGGATTTTAATTCATTTTTCATATTCAAAGGCAAACAAACGGGAGTACGCGATTATTAGGACATGTATCGGTCTGTTCGGTTGTATACACTGAAACGTCTGGATGATATTGTAAACTCTTAGACCAAAGCGGGCGACTTTATTCAATATTTTTATTGTCCGATGTGTTTGTAAACCACAAAAACTAGCTGCCATCAGCGATTTAAAACAAGTTTTAATTGAAAGAAACCACATTGTTATGCAATTCACTTTATTTTTAAACTAATGTATCGTGATTTATACTAAATTATATCAGTAGGCCCTAATCGTAAGAAAAAAAAAAATCTAGATATACCGGTTAAAAAAATCGCGGTACACCGATTCACCGATGAATCGTTTCAGCCCTAATCAGGGGCCATAATCCATGAAGTTTCGTTATGATACATGCGAATATCAAAAATAGTCAGGATCTTTTGGGGATAAATCTATATTTCAAGTGTCATCAAAATTGGATAAGAATTGTGACCTGTAGAGAGTCCACAGACAATTGTGGATGGATGGACTGACGGACGTCGGGACGGACAGGGGCAAAGTCATAATACGTCCACATCAAAATGTGGGCTTATAAAAACCAATTACAATGTCATGAAAATCATTATTATTTGAACATCTTTGAACATGGCACATGCAAAATGGGAAATTTCAATCTAAAAATTTAAAATATAGATGGGTTAGGGCAGATAAAAGTCGAAAAAAATGCCCCCTCCCCCACACACTAATTTCCATGAATATTCCCTATGTGACCTTCAATCGCAAGGACATCCGGTATACAATTTGCATTTTGCACGTTGCTCTATCGTGGAAACCATATAGCATTCGAAAATATTGAAACCAAATGAGTTAGAGGAGGTAAAAAGTTGCAAAACGTTGCGAAAAGTAGGGGGGGGGCCTAAGTTTTTGGTAACTTTTGACACAAATTTTCATGCTGTTGCAAGTTAGCTAACAAACATTTTATTCTTTATCTTGTTAGAACAGGTCAAGCTGCAAATTAAAATGATTTCCATTTTTATCCCAAACCCTGCTCCAGTTGAGTTATTGCAATTTGAAGAAAGGGTACAATTCAGGTACCCCAAGATACGTATTTTTTGTAGTCTCGTGACATCTGCGGAAAGAGGGGTTGAACTGGGTGACCATTATAATATGGTAGGGTGATACCCAGACTATAATCACCAACTAAAACAGAGTTCGCCAATGGTCGATTAACGGCTGTAGCAATTTGACAAAAATGGTCAACCCCCACCTTCTTACCTTCTGCATGGTTTTCTCATGGAATGGCTTCTAATACCTAGCACATATGGAAGACGAAATAAACTGCGGTCATATGAACATTTTTTGCCCAAAAATCAATTTCTTGCTATTGTAGATTGGTTAATGCTTTGGGACACGATAGCGTTAGTTTCAATTAAGTGAGAGTGAGGACACTCGGTGGATAGCTTTATTACATCAATACCTTAACTAAGTTCAATAATGAACATGTTCCACTAGGGGTAGG
Organism: Patella pellucida; assembly: GCA_917208275.1. Taxonomy (NCBI): domain Eukaryota; kingdom Metazoa; phylum Mollusca; class Gastropoda; family Patellidae; genus Patella; species Patella pellucida. Next base: position 37,446,711 of record OU795041.1, on the reverse strand, counting down.
CAGAGCGATAAGCAATTTGTTTTGTGAAGACTTTGGAACATTACAACTCTGCTTTTACTTGAGGTAGAATGTTTAAACTTGATGTAGATGTCATTAAGTGAATGCCTTGATGGAGTTCGAAGATGAGAATCTTCTGCTTAGGGTAAGCAGAGATAAGCAATTTGATTGGTTGATGCTTTGGGACACAATGACTTTAGTTCCGTTTGAATTAAGTGAGATCAATTTCTTGCCATTGCAGATTGGTTAATGCTTTGGGACACGATAGCTTTATTTACAATTAAGTGAAAGTGAGGACACTTGGTGGATAGTTTTATTACATCAATACATTGACTTAGTTCGATAATGAACATGTTCTGCTGAGGGTAAGCACAGCGACAAGCAATTTGATTGGTTGAGACTTTTGAACACAATAATTCCCCTTCTAATTGAGGTAGAATGTTCAAACTTGGTGTAGGCGTGAATGCCATGATGGAATTCGATGATGAACATTGTCTGCTTATGGTAGACACTGTAACTTCGGTTATAATGAAATGAGTGTGATGAAACTCTGAGTATAGATTCATTATATCATTAGCTTGACTAAGTTCGTTGTTACGAATTTTTTGCTTAGGCTAATGGGCTTAAAGCAATATGATTGGTCAAGACTTTGGAAGATGACAACCCTCTACTTGAGGTAGAATGTTTAAACTTGATGTAGATGTTCACTATGTGAATGTCTTGACTGGGTTCAATGATTAAAATTTGGAGCTAAAGATAAGCAGAGCTAATCAATTCACTGGTCAATGCTTTGGGACAAGATAATCTTGATTCTATCTGACAGAGAGTGATGAAACTTAGTGTATAGTTTGATTGATCGATGCTTTTAAACAAAGTAAATATGTGATTAATTAATATGTCTCATCTATTTATTTCGGATATGGGAAGGGGCCGGACAAAGAAGCGAGTTAGGGATAACTGTGATACGTACTTCAGTTCTCGCTGTTGAAACTGGATTACCTTTGACCAGCAAACATGTAAATAGGAAATATTAGGCGAAAAATGAAAATCAGTGTGGCGTAAACAATTGACATAAGTAGAAGTAAAAGTATCAGGCAGTAAATTGGATTTTCAGAAGAAGGAAAAGAACGCTGCCGAGAACGTTAGATCAAAGGCTGAAGTAAAATTTAGACACCTGCATATTTATTGCAAAGAATGTCATGGGTAATGCCCAAGGTGCCTGCGAACACCCTGGAGCAAAATCGATACATGCCAGGAGTCCAGGGGGTTCGACAACCCAGCTTGTTGGACTAATCGGACAATATTTAGATAAGCTTTACCTGAATTAAAACAAATGGTGCTAAGGTGAGTTATATACCACTATAAGTTGTTACAGGTAATATTGAGCGAAGAGAAACCCCCTCTACAGCAAAAGTTCCAGTTAGTAAGCAGCTGGTGGAGGTAAGCCTACTTGATAATTTGGAGCAAAGGCTTTTGTGTTGAAAAGGGCGACTTGGGCATCTAGTCGACTAAGGAATTCAGACCTACTTTGTGACCCTTGAAAACAAAACAAAGTGCAGCTCGAGACATATGTTTGAGTGAGCTATACACGGAGGGTAGATCACCTGGGAATAGGTGGTGGAAATGCTGAGGGTCGTGCATGCGCTGTATGCTGTCGGCCAAACATTTTCCACACCTAGGATATGACAGGCAGTGACACAAAAATTACAAATTAAGGACAGCCAAAATAGATGGCGAAGAGCATGCATGACCAGAGGGCTGAATCTACGAGTGCCCTTGTTCATACATGCGACTGTGAAAGTATTATCCGTATAAATAATGACCCGTTTATTAGAAAGGCGAGGGCTCCATCTACACAAGGCAGCAATCACGGTCATTGTCTCTCTGTAGTTTATATGCATATCTGCCACTTGAGGGAAATCACTGTCCCAATGAAGGAAAAGCTAGTCACCATTATAGAATCCATCCCCCTGCTTCTGTTCATGCATCGGTCACAATGGATGTAACTGGAAGCGCGATAACAATAGAGTTTTCCCATTAAAGGAAACAAGGCAATGCTTCCACCACAGTAGATCGGTGAGCAACTGGCCCGTAATGCACGTGCAATGATGCTTAAGCTTGAGGCTATTCAGGCAGTTCAGGAGACGCCGCATATAACACTGCTTGCGAAATTTAATTTTCACGTGAGAGATTGTAGCTGGGCTTTTGAAATACGTTTCGTTTCCAAAGTCTTGTCCAACACTATTTTTAGGTCCTCTAGTTTTTGAGGGGGTAGTTCATATACTTAGCATATTACCAAAACGACGATCATTTTCGGCAGGAAAATGAGACAATGTGCAGATTTTGATAAAGTAGTAGTGTTTGGTATCCCAAAGATCCCGGTTCCTTTCGATATTTACAGACATTGGACCGTAATTTCATTGTACAAATAATCATCTTCTAGACCTTACATTTTTGATCCAACTTTAATCGAATTTCAAATTAAGGTATATAACCCAAGATCTTGCCGCATATCGGACCGTTACTTCTGGATTATGACCCTTGATTGTACAAAAAAATCACTTTTTACAGCTAGTGGACCCTCTAGAGGTCACAATTTTGAAACATAACTCTGATTCTAATTGCGCTATTTGTTCACACTTTGCGTAGGTGTCTATTAGTTGAATTCTTTGATGGAGTTCGAAGATGAGAATTTTATGCTTAGGGTAAGCAGAAATAAGCAATCTTATTGGTTGATGCTTTGGTGCAGGGTAAGTGAGGGCGACGAAATTTCAAATATAAATTTATTATATCATTACCTCGACTAAGTTCGATATTCGGTCCAGTTGTCGTGTCAAAGCGACCTAATTAGATGGCGAAGAGCATGCATGACCAGAGGGCTGAATCTACGAGTGCCCTTGTTCATACATGCGACTGTGAAAGTATTATCCGTATAAATAATGACCCGTTTATTAGAAAGGCGAGGGCTCCATCTACACAAGGCAGCAATCACGGTCATTGTCTCTCTGTAGTTTATATGCATATCTGCCACTTGAGGGAAATCACTGTCCCAATGAAGGAAAAGCTAGTCACCATTATAGAATCCAGCCCCCTGCTTCTGTTCATGCATCGGTCACAATGGATGTAACTGGAAGCGCGATAACAATAGAGTTTTCCCATTAAAGGAAACAAGGCAATGCTTCCACCACAGTAGATCGGCGAGCAACTGGCCCGTAATGCACGTGCGATGATGCTTAAGCTTGAGGCTATTCAGGCAGTTCAGGAGACGCCGCATATAACACTGCTTGCGAAATTTAATTTTCACGTGAGAGATTGTAGCTGGGCTTTTGAAATACGTTTAGTTTCCAAAGTCTTGTCCAACACTATTTTTAGGTCCTCTAGTTTTTGAGGGGGTAGTTCTTATACTTAGCATATTACCAAAACGACGATCATTTTCGGCAGGAAAATGAGACAATGTGCAGATTTTGATAAAGTAGTAGTGTTTGGTATCCCAAAGATCCCGGTTCCTTTCGATATTTACAGACATTGGACCGTAATTTCATTGTACAAATAATCATCTTCTAGACCTTACATTTTTGATCCAACTTTAATCGAATTTCAAATTAAGGTATATAACCCAAGATCTTGCCGCATATCGGACCGTTACTTCTGGATTATGACCCTTGATTGTACAAAAAAATCACTTTTTACAGCTAGTGGACCCTCTAGAGGTCACAGTTTTGAAACATAACTCTGATTCTAATTGCGCTATTTGTTCACACTTTGCGTAGGTGTCTATTAGTTGAATTCTTTGATGGAGTTCGAAGATGAGAATTTTATGCTTAGGGTAAGCAGAAATAAGCAATCTTATTGGTTGATGCTTTGGTGCAGGGTAAGTGAGGGCGACGAAATTTCAAATATAAATTTATTATATCATTACCTCGACTAAGTTCGATATTCGGTCCAGTTGTCGTGTCAAAGCGACCTAATTAGCCAGTGAATCTCACCGACTTACCCCGCCAGATGTTGACCAAGTGTCAAGTCAGATATCCGCTCAACGTCTCGCAACAACATGAACTCTGTAGAAAAATTATATCAGAGGTCGCCATTTTGTATAGTAGTCAATATTTGGACGCTTTGTATTTTAATAATTTCTTCGTTATGGAAAGTGATTCCGACTCAGACTTCGAAGGATTTTTTTACCGGAAAATATATTAGACGTAGAAATTAGCAATCCTGGACAACGAATTGACTGACAAGTCGAGTGAGGAACAAGACGCCTACCAAATACTAGCCTAAAATGGCGGATATACATCGAGATTTTATTTTGATTCATACGCCGAATTCTGTTATATGCCAATCATTTTTATGTCCGAAGCCAGGGCCAACTGACATATTAAAACGTAAGGAGAATGGAGAACGGATTTGATTTTATTTTTTATTTTTTTTGACTGAATATGTTCGCATTTGTGACCAACGAAACCAATCCAATCACGCTGAGAAATTCAATGAGATTGAGAGATTCGAAAAAAAAAATTGGAGGGACACGGTAACGGCTGCAGAAATTCGTGATTGACAACTTTATTTACAGTGCTAATCCTAAAAACTTATTGTAGGCTAAATAAATAATCAATTGTGCTTACTGTTTGATGCATGGAGCATTAAAATATATCTTTATAATTCATAAACGAAGCCTATTACTTATGTTACATAGCTATAAATAGTTCTTTGTTTTATAATATAGAATAATTTTGTTTTTATTTGGTATTTTTATTTTAAAAAAATATCCTTGTAAAGCCTGTTTTTATTTCTACATTTGGTAATATAAACATTTTTTGATTGGAGTGATAGTTTTTGCTTTGTTTTGTGTTATTTGCAATAGGTGAGATTAATGGATAATCCTTTAATTAGCACTAGGGATATGGGCTATAGTCTGGTTAATTGGCTTAGGAGATTAGGCAGTAATTAACATAATTAGCTCTAGGGGTCAATGAGTTAAGGAGCAATAAGCAATTTGATTGGTCAAGGCTTTGAAACATACAACTCTGCATTTTATTGAGGTAGAATGTTAAACTTAATGTAGATGTTCATTAGGTGAATGCCTTGACTGAGTTCAAAGATTAACATTTAGAGCTACAGCTAAGCAGAGCTAATCAATTTCATTGGTCGATGCTTTGGGATAAGATAATCTTGATTCTATGATTTAGTATAAAAAAAAAACTACTGCAGAGATGCCAACATTAATATTGGAAAAACGAAAGAGGGCTATTGGTATGGCACAGATGGGGGCTTCTCAACAGCAAATTAAAAGAATGTACCACTGTAGTTCAACCGCCATCAACAATCTCTTTCAGCAGTTTCGGCAAACAGACCGAACTCAAGACCAAGGGTCACAACTTAAACACCACATAAGATGATTTTTTTTTAATTGCATAGGATAATAGACAATGATTACTAAATCCATTTTACGGTAAATTCAAATCAATATGATTAAAATTAAATGAGCTATTAACGTTTTAGTATGCGATAGCCAAAAACGGTTTTCAAATTTTCAATAACGACCTTAATCCGGTTGATTGGCTGATGACGTCACAGGGGACTACACATAGTATACACATTATCTATTCGATACATAACTGTCTGTATAATATATCACTGTATACACAACACCACCAGTTGACAAGTGTGTATTGTCGGTAATCATTAGCTCGTAATTATAACTATGAGGGACCGGATATCGTCCAGATATTACGAAAAAAGGAAAGATACTACCTTTACCATCCATAATCTAATACATTTGTCCAGTCAATAGATTGCCGTCTAGAGTGGGTTAAATGCCGTCAGGATTCATAAAAAACCCACCAAGTTTGTGTTACCGTGTAGATGAAGTTTTACAATTAATACTTGAATAGAGTCTTACACAACTAATTGGTGATGTCGTCCACAACTATTGGAGATAATAATAAAATAAAACCAAGTACGAACAATCCAAACCATCAGACAAAATTCGAAGTCGTAAAAAACGGTATAGGCAAAATAGTGTAATATGGCAAAATAGTGTAATCAGACTCGTTCATATAAGACTCGTTCACAATTTACTCTGTATATTATATACGTGTAGTCGAATTAGTTTATCATGTCAGACATCGTTTATTTTACAAGTACATATTGCCATCTAAATCCCCCGCCAAAATACATCACGGACTCAACGCCCAATAATTAAATAATGAACTATAAATAGCGCCGGGATCCCTTTTAGATAAGACAAATTAGATTGATATTATTTCAGCGTCGTAATTAATTTAAAAACTAATCGTTGATTTAATTCCCGTACATGAAATGGAACTCTCCAAATTTAAGAATTCCGTATAAGAATCAATTTAGAATACCAAAATGCGAATCGTAACACATTGTGGTCTAAACTGTGTAATACATTATAAAATAAATCATAAATCAATGAAACATGGACACTGCATGCTTTTCTTGAACACTGGCCTAGTATTTGAGGCGCCGGGGTCTGAGGTATAACACGTGTCAAAAATGTAGCTATAACGTGCAATTTTATTCTTTGATCTGTTAATATCATGGTTCCAACCTGTCAATCACTGTAAAGAGATTGACCAATCAGAGAGCCCAATTATATGTAGGTTACATGTCCGCCGCACGAGGTACATCGTGCGCGGGTGTGAAGTTGTATTTTGATAATAAATATACGGTATTACAGATATTTTAGAATCGGAATTCAACACCTCAACTTATTTGGTGGAATTCACGTGGATATGGATAACAGAATTGCATGAATAATTGTTTGTTCCATCAGGATTTTCTCTAAACTTTTAGACAATAGACAGCGAGAACTGGCATTAAAAAATTATCTGATCAAACTTGTGGGACATAAAAACAGTATCTAAGGGGGCGGAGCTTATCTCCAAATCTCGGAACCATGAAATTCAGGGCAATGCTGTTAGTGAAACCAACCTGCATAAAAAGCACATAGGAAGAGTTTGGACACTATTCATGATAAAAAAAAAAAATTAAAATGGGAATTATAAGATTACATAATGTCATGTGTTTGTTAAATTTGTTTATGAATTTGTTATTTATTGAATAAAATGATTTACTTTGTTGTTTATTTTCCGAGAGAAAGGGTGACCACGCAGAAAAACTATACTAATTAAAAATACATTATGTGTCCTGAAGTTAAACTATGTCGTGTGGACGACTTCACCAACGGGTGTGGACGACTCCACCAAAGGGTGTGGACGACTTAACCAGAATTTTCGTGTGTACGACATTTTTGGTGGACGATTTGACTGGCATTCTGTCTATCAACAGTGGCAATTACGTGGCATTCTCCCGTTAGTAATATTAATAAACTATGTTCTATATTATAAGTTATTATTTGTTGATACGAATTATGTCTAATTTTTAAAGTAGCCAAGCATAACAATACAAATCACTAAATTATTTCTATAAATTCTTATCGGAATCACGTGACATGAAAGGGAAATCCTGGCTTTCATCTTTCATTTCAGTCATACGTATCCCGTGTGATATTTTCCTGCATGCTGTTAGCCAATAGCTACTGTAAATTTTTCCGCGTTTAGATGGTCCAACCGAATGAAAAAGTTTCGTTGTTGGTGCACGGAGTAATGGGATATGAATAACACAAAGAATAAAACGATGACCAAATAATTTAACATTTTGACGTAAAATCTCAACCCGTTGTGTTATTAAACACTGTTCATTTCTCGACAACGTCCGGGAAAATAAATGCCTTGTCTAAAAATAAACTCCTTTCAAATCTAAATGGTAGTGTTCATTTTTAAAAACATCCCGAGAAACTGAACAGTCGTGAATTGGACGACCGATTTAAAAACTAAACGATGTTTTTTTAATCTACACAGTAGCACACAAACTTGGCGGTTTTTCATGAATCTTGGCGGCATTTAACACATTCTGGACGGCAATCTATTAACTGGATACGTGTTTTAGATTCTGGGTGGTAAGGTTAGTTTTTTTCGTAAAATCTGGACGATACCCGGTCACATGTAAGCTACATTTTTGGTTTACGGTGTGCTGTTGCTTTTTAAAAAGACGTGGGGAATATGGCTACAGCAACCGGCTTTATAAAACAAATCCTAAATTACGAAAGAAATTTATTCTATATTCTTTGAATGGCATTTAGTAAAACAGATTATTCTGTAGTCAGGGATTAAGGAATCAGTCAAGCGTTAATGAATACACACACTGACTGTATATAGGTAATTAAGGAATAAACATTCCGAATATGCATTAGGTCCCCTGTGACGTCACTAGCGTCAGAGGGGATTAAGAGTGTTTTCGATAATTGGCCAAGTCGTTTTTACGGGAGGTCTATATTTGCGACTTTGAGTGAAGATAGCTGATTTAATTTTAATGAGATTGGTGTTGACTTTCCGTAATGTGGATATAGTAACCATTATCTACCCGTAACCAAAGAATCCTACGATCATCTTATGTGCACTTTAAGCTTAAGACCTCTATGTCCAGACAATTTGCCTCAGGAAAAGGTTCATCACTGTAACAGCAATGGGACAACCCATCAGTAGATACACTGTCTCCTGACGGCTCCACCTACCATTTCCAGGAATGATCTTGAGTCCTCAACACCAATTGTGCAGGTTACAATGGGCAATAAATGTACGTCGAGAGCAGTGGTGTGATTGGCAATGTGTGCTCATTCCAGATGAGAGTCACTTCAATCTATTCAGAAATGATGGGGAGGGATTCTGACCAGCAGAGAACAAGGCTTATTATCATCCGTGGAGACCTAAGTAGCCAAAGATACAGAGATGAAGTACGGCAACCTGTGGCAGTGTAACACAGGGTTACCATTATTCAGCATGATAATGCCCAACCACATACCGCCAGACTGGTTCATGATTATTTCAACAATGTTAACGTCCTCAAATCACCTTGACCAGCAAGTTATATTGACATGACCCAAATAAAACACCTCTTGGATCATCTTTATCGGCAACTGAGGCAATGGACACCGAATCCCGCAAATTAACATCAGCTTGAGCAACCTTTACTGGAAGAATGGCAAAGAATTCCCAATGACGTTATAATTCAGCTGACGACATCCATGAGGAAATGCATTTTGGCATGTATTGATGCCAACGGTGGCCAAAATGATATTGATGTTGTGTCTTGTCTGATTTTTAGACTGCAAAAGGACTTGTTCGAGGGCTTCCTTTTGACTGTGTGTGTGTAATTATTTATCTACGCCCCATTGATTTTAAGCCTGACTTGTGGCCAGACATCAGAAACTTATTCATCTCAATAAAATGTTCATCGTTTAAATCAAAACTGTCTTAGTCTTTTTATGGAACATGTACACTGAGTGTCAACTTTCTTTTGCCTGGTTGTTTATGTATAGGATATTAACCTATCCGAGGTTGTTATGTTATATAACCCGCGGGCACAGCCCAAGGGTTCTATAACATATCAATTAAGGGAAAATAGGTTTATATCTGACATATACAACGCCCACCCTTAAATTAAATGGACTCTTCCATTAATATTCAACAATGATTGGATAACGGCTGGGTAGTTTCCGTCCAATAACTAACATTACCAAATTAATCACGTGCAATTTAATTACGAGATGGTATTTATGTAAACACATCGCCATTTTGAAGAATTGAATTTCATGCAAAAACAAAATGGATAGTAATACGAAGTCAGACGAATAATCAATCCCTTTTAGCAAATACTAACGATGGAATTGGCGTGAATGCAACTATCGATTAGGATCTATCCAAAGCCTAAAGAAAATTTGGATCAAAAAACATCTTTCCCGATAATTCTGACAGCCCAAGGGTTCTATAACATATCAATTAAGGGAAAATAGGTTTATATCTGACATATACAACGCCCACCCTTAAATTAAATGGACTCTTCCATTAATATTCAACAATGATTGGATAACGGCTGGGTAGTTTCCGTCCAATAACTAACATTACCAAATTAATCATGTGCAATTTAATTACGAGATGGTATTTATGTAAACACATCGCCATTTTGAAGAATTGAATTTCATGCAAAAACAAAATGGATAGTAATACGAAGTCAGACGAATAATCAATCCCTTTTAGCAAATACTAACGATGGAATTGGCGTGAATGCAACTATCGATTAGGATCTATCCAAAGCCTAAAGAAAATTTGGATCAAAAGACATTCTTTCCCGATAATTCTGACAGTGAACTACGATTGAAGGTTTTCGCTATGTTTTATAGACAGAAGGATTTGACCGACTGTTTTAAGTGCATGGACTGTACCCAAAAATAGTTTATAATAGAAATCTTGGGCGATAAATACTTTCAAGTCTAGAAGTGTGTGGTCGGAAAGAAGATTCTGAGAAAGATATGGATAACCGATTTAAATATTCTGATAAGTACGTCGTCTATTTCTGTCTTGAATGTTTCAAAATGTACCATAATAATTTTTAATTGTCAAAATAATAAAAATTTATTTCTGTGTTTTTTGTATTATTTCGATCATCAGCGGTTGATATGAGTCAAATACATCGACCTGGGATGACGTCATTAGCGGTTGATATGAAATATCAACCTGTCACAACGTCATCAGCGGTTGATATGAACAGAATATCAACCTATGATGACATCATGACAGGTTGTTATGAGATATAACTTCTATGCACATCAAAGAGAAAACTACCGCCAGTTGTATATGATTAATTAGATTATCTTCTAAAATTAGACTATAACTCTCTTTGTACTATGTAATTTCCCTGGATTCTATATGTGTTTATGTTTTATTCCTGTGTTAGCTAATTTGTAAACTAAATGCGTTCATGTCCTAATGTGAGCTGTATTCTTTAATAGCCGTTATATTATATAGTGCTATGATTTGTTCACATTGTTATCCCAATGATTTTAGTCCCGAAATAACCTAGTTGTGTTGAATGGACGTTAAACCCCATTTCTCTATCTCTCTCTTTATCCCAATGATTATTGAAATATTCTCAATCATAAATATATTATGTTAATTAAGATCTAAATAAACCTTTAAATTTAAATTACATTTCTCATAGCATCATATCAGTTCAGTAATATTTATGAAACTTCAACTATAATAGTTTTCTGAGACAGTGATTATTTTTCAGTTTTCTTTTCGTTGCTTTTGTTGTTTTCTAATTATACTTATTGTTTTTCTAATAGACATCAATAGTGCCAACTGTAGAAGATTTAGATGCTGATGTATTGTCTACTATGAACTCTTTACAATGTTTTAAAGATAAAGACAAACTAGTCGCTGAATTACTTGGACGAAAGTAAGTTTTTCCCTAGCATAGCATTTACATTTACATTTAGATTTAAGAGATTCATGGAATATCTAGCACAAATATTAAAGGGACATAATATTAATTGAATTATGATGGATTTTTATACGCCCACAATTTCATGTGGACGTATATTGTCGTTGCCCCTGAACACTCTACAGGTCACAATTTTTATAAGTCCACATTCAAAATGTGGATGTATATTGCCGTCGCCCCTGTCTCTGTGTGTGAGTGTGTCTGTGTGTTGCCTACAGGCCACAATTCTTAAGTGATCTTCTTGAAACTTTACATACTTATACCCTAAGGAAGATCCCTATTGTTTTTGGTGCATGCCCGACCCCCAGGGACCGAGCCACGCCCATTTTTGCATTTATTTGTTTGTTGTCTACAGGACGCATTTCTTAACGTATCATCTTGAAACTTTGCATACTTAGTCTTGGTACCCTAAGAAACATCCCTATTGTTTTAGGTGCATGCCCAACCCCAAGGGACAGAGCCACACCCATTTTCTTTTTGTAGGTATGTGTGTCGCCCACAGGCCATAATTCCTAATGAATCGTCTTGAATTTTTTTTTATATGAATTCCTTATACCCTAAGGATGATCTCTATTGTTTTTGGTGCATGCCCGACCTCCTGGGGCAGAGCCACGCCCATTTTTTTCTATTTCTTTGTTTGTCATCTACAGACCGAATTTCTTAACGTATCATATTGAACCTTTGCATACTTATCTTTGTAGAAAGGAACATCCCTATTGTTTTAGGTGCATGCCCAAACTCCAGGGGCAGAGCCACGCCCATTTTCTTTTTGTATGTCTGTGTGTCTCCTAGAGGCTACAATCTTAAGTGATTATCCTGCAATTTTACATACCCCAAAGATGATCCATATTCTTTTTGATGCATGCCCAACCCCCAGGGGCAGAGCCACACCCATTTCTTGTATTTGATTGTTAGTAGTCTACAGGCCTCACTGCTTAAGGTATTAACTTGAAACTTTGCATACGTATTCTTTGTACCCTAAGGAACATCCCCTATCATTTGTGGTGCAAGCCCAACCCCCAGGGACAGTGCCACGCCCATTTTGTTTTTGTGTCTGTGTGTCGCCTACAGCCCACAATTGATGCTTTGGGAAATGATTACTTTAGTTCTAATTAAGTCACACTGATCATCGAACTTGATGTATACTTACTTGAAATGTGGTCATATATTGCCGTCTCCCCTGGCAGTCCCGGTCCACAATTGCTTGTGGACGCTCTAGAGGCTAAAGTTAATATCCAATTGACTTCAAATTTATACACAGTGTTTAAGGTCATGAGACGAAGAAGCCTATTCATTTATTTTCAGCGATTTCCGATAATTACTGTCAGAGTTATGGTCCTTGAATACTTCAATAAATCTTGTAGACGCGCTAGAGGCTAAAGTTAATATCCGATTGACTTTAAATTTATTCACAGTGATTTAAGTCATGAGACGAAGAAGCATATTGATTTTCAGCATTTCTGATAATTGCTGTCAAAGTTATGGCCCTTGATCACTTTAAAAAATCTTGTGGACACTCTAGAGGCTAAAGTGAATATCCAATTGACTTTAAATTTATACACAGTGTTTAAGGTCATAAGACGAAGAAGCCTATTCATTTATTTTCAGCGATTTCCGATAATTACTGTCAGAGTTATGGTCCTTGAATACTTCAATAAATCTTGTAGACGCGCTAGAGGCTAAAGTTAATATCCGATTGACTTTAAATTTATTCACAGTGATTTAAGTCATGAGACGAAGAAGCCTATTGATTTTCAGCATTTCTGATAATTGCTGTCAAAGTTATGGCCCTTGATCACTTTAAAAAATCTTGTGGACACTCTAGAGGCTAAAGTTAATAACCGATTGACTTTAAATTTATACACAGTGTTGAAGGTCATGAGACGAACAAGTATAACTTGAACAGCATGGAGGTGAACTTTATCAAAGCCAAACAAATTCAAATGATTTTTTGATATTTACATAATGAGTTGTTACTTTTAATCATATTTTGGTGTATTATAAATGTTTCATTACCGAAAAAAGTAAAAGTTAATAACCGAAAGAGTTTAAATTTATACACAGTGTTGAAGGTCATGAGACGAATAAGTATTACTTGAACAGCATGGAGGAGAACTTGATCAAAGCCAAACAAATTCGAATGATTTTTTGATAATTACATAATGAGTTGTTACTTTTAATCAGATTTTAGTGAATTATAAATGTTTCATTACTGAAAAAAGTAAAATAAGGGACAACGATATTTAGCTGCTGTGGGCGTATGTTTTGTTGCCTGGCAACCTATCTTTGCGTATGTTTTTAGTTTTAGCTTTTATGGTTACCATGGTTACCAGTGGGTTTCATAATGACTGCCATATTATTGTCATAAATGAAATATTTGATATTTTCTTGCCATAAAGCTGCATGTTTTATTAGAATGATAGACATCTATTTTGTAACCAGGGTACTTAATCCATTTTGAAATGAACCGGCCATGGGTAAGCCCAACGGTGAACGGATAGTGAGATAGTTGTTTTTTCAACAACAGACAAGTTGGTTTATGCATACTTTATTCATGTCAATAATTGCATAACGTATTCCAAATAATAATAGCTTAAAACTTCGAATAAACAAAACCTTTGCCGGGTAATGGCTTACGTGCGAAAAGCATAGAGTTATAAATAGAAATCTATGGCGAAAAGTCACGTAGTCTCGGTCACGCAGAACCTCCTAGTCTTTAACATGTAGAATTTTTTTGGGGGATGATAAAGACTAAAAGTCACGTGGCCAATTGTAACGATTCAGATTTTGGTTGACCTATATTTGACGTGGTAGTTTCTACGGCTTTTGGAACTTCTAATGACTACGTGCAAGCTTGAAGTTCAAGGTCAATGAACTGCCATCACACTATCGTCGGCTAAATCTCGTTTACGTTTTCTATTGTCATTCTGTGTGGTGTTCATGTACTTCAACATTGTTTTAGAATTATATAGAAATGATAGACATCTGTTTTGTAAGAATAGAATAGGTTTTGGGGGAAAGTCACTAAATTGTTATAATAATGGGTTTTTCTATGAAAAAAAAAAAATGTAAACGAGCAGTATTTACATTTTTGCGGTAGACAACACAAATTTAAAAAAAATCATCAGTTATGAATTTTTATTAACAATAAAATAAAATGTATATACCAAAATATTCACATTATGGTTGCCATGGTAACATATTTGACCATATCTTATACGTCTTATAGGTAGCGATCTACGTGCGCAACTGTATAAAAGCAGGCGAATAATTTCCTCCGGAGAAGTCTTCCTTTTTTGTGTTTTTACTTTGTGATAAACATCTGAATTTTCATCAAAAGAAGAGTCCCCATCATAGTATAGTCACTGGAGAACGCTAGATCGAAGACCATCCTTAGCATTTTATGACGTCATAATGGATTGTGGGTTAAGGTAAGGGTTAGGACCTGCAGATTTCGTCATAAAATGCTAAGGACCGTCTTCGATCTAGCGTTCTCCATAGTCACTACCCGTCATCAGCATCGGGACTCACGGCTAAATTCAGCCGAAGTTTTTTTGATATGAAAGATGCCATTTCCCAGTTGCTTTTAATATTGTTCCTCTCTCTGGTAATAAAAACTACATAGGCATTTTGAATAGGTCAAGTCTGTCGGTAATTTATCTTTTTCGTTAATTTATCTTATTTGTTGTCTGTGTCTGAAGTTGATTGCACATTTATCTTTGCTGTCACATGTTCATTGGTAATCTGTCACTCTATGTCCAGGTTGTCTTCACACTCTGTCAGAATTCCGTTGTCAAAATTGATCAAATGTAGTACTATGGTGGTGTTACGAACTTCCTCTTCGTTGTGATTGATCGTCTCAATTAATACTACAGTGGTTACCTTTATACAGTCTTTATTCAGTAATTAGAATAATGTTAACAGGTTCTCAAAATGATTTCCCCTCGCGATAGCTGCGAGTAATACCCAAACAGACTTTTGCCCTTCTATATATACCTGCCCCATTTCCAACCCAAAATACGTCACAAATTGCTGAATTCACAGGAAACAAATGATGAATATTACGTAATTTGGAATAACCACCATAGGTTAGCAAAACAGCCAGCACTTGATTGTTAATTTGACAATTTTATAATTTTAACTAAAACATCACTGTTTTTTTATGTACCGATGTATAGCCAAGCTATTCGGTAAATGTGAATTTAACACAAAAATTTTTTGAGTGGTCTAAAACGAAAGACAATACTATAACATCTTGTATTTTCTAGGAGCCAAAGTGCTACACAAATCGTCTTCGGTCGCATTCGTTTCGGACACCAAGGACTACATCAGTCTAGCAAGTGGTTATATTGTCCTTTTCGTCATCAGGAGGTACACGTGGACACCTCATTTGACGGTTGAGTTGTTCGAGCCAATCAAAGTACATAACAAATGTCCAATTGACTGGCAGGTTGTTCTTGTCCACGCCTTTAAAACAAAGAGGATTCTCGACTTTACCGATTATAAAATTATCAAAGTAATCAACAAAGACCTAGGGTAGCGAGTTTTGATCTTACAGATAATTGATTGGCGAATGCTTGTTAATTTCATACTAACCGATTGAAGGCCGAATTATACAATGTTGATTCAATGAAAAATGTGATGGGAATGAATGAAAGAAATGGGGTTTAACCAGGGTTCTTAATCCATTTTGAAATGAATCGGCCATGGGTAAGCCCAACGGTGAACGGATAGTGAGATAGTTGTTTTCTCAACAACAGACAAGTTGGTTTATGCATACTTTATTCATGTCAATAATTGCATAACGTATTCCAAATAATAATAGCTTAAAACTTCAAATAAACAAAACCTTTGCCGAGTAATGGCGTACGTGCGAAAAGCATAGAGTTATAAATAGAAATCTATGGCGAAAAGTCACATAGTCTCGGTCACGCAGAACCTCCTAGTCTTTAACATGTAGAATTTTTTGGGGGGATGATAAAGACTAAAAGTCACGTGGCCAATTGTAACGATTCAGATTTTGGTTGACCTATATATGACGTGGTAGTTTCTACGGCTTTTGGAACTTCTAATGACTACGTGCAAGCTTGAAGTTCAAGGTCAATGAACTGCCATCACACTATCGTCGGCTAAATCTCGTTTACGTTTTCTATTGTCATTCTGTGTGGTGTTCATGTACTTCAACATTGTTTTAGAATTATATAGAAATGAATGAATTGACATTGGATTATATAGAAAATTAGCCGATATTGATTGAAGCTGAAGGTATTCATTGTATTGACTGACTCTTTGATGGGTTTCTTAACCGACAAGTAATAATTAACTCTTTGTTATCGGCTGAAAGTCGATTGATTAATGATAGCATGGTGGCCGGATTATTGTTTTACGAACCGGCTAGATTAATATGATGTATTGACTGACTCTTTGATGGGTTTCTTAACCGACGAATAATAATTAACTCTTTGTTATCGGCCGAAAGTTTATTGATTAATGATACCTTGATGGCCGGTTCATTGTTTTACGAACCGGCTAGATTAAAGATCAATAAACAGCCAATTAAGATCCCTGGGTTTAACATCAAACGCTTATGCACCTAACCTGGGATAATTGAAGACGGGCATACGCGATACAGTGTGCTTTGAGGGAAATTTTGCCCGGGCGTGCAACCGAATTCCAACAGCCAAGGGATCTTTTACGTGCATGCCAATGTGTACACGGGACCTCGGTTTTTCTTCCCATCCAAATGACTAGGCAGCTGTCCTTGCCAGGCCCTCCATCTGCATCACTGGCAAGGGGAAAACCATGCCGGAAAATCGAGATGAACTTTCTCGGCCAATACAGGGAGCGAGCCAGCACCCTACCCACTTAGCCACGTGATCCCCCTCGTGTGATGGGACAGCTGATTGATGGAATAATGAGAAAACGGATTACTTAAAGTTTTTTCGGCTAAAGTAATAAGGAAATAAATCGGGACATGAAAATGATGTTGGATTTCACAGAATGTCGGATTTCAGAAATCCATACTAATTATCTCATTCTACTACTTTACAGACATAATACAGAGAAGGTGGTATATTTTTTGCTATTAGATAGAAAGCTCAGGAACCCCAGTGTTGAGGATGATTTAGAAATTAGAAGTAGATCAGAATCTGGTATGTATCTTAACTGTGTTATATGTGAGGACAATTTTTGTCAGAAGGCTTTTGGAAAAATCTAAATAGCAAAATAAAATGTCACAAGATTCTACCTAATATTTTTATTACCTTGAAGAAGAAGAGGGCGAAACGTTGGTTAAATGACAGATCTATCTGGGGATGAAAACAGTGTTAGTGTTTCTATTATTCATCCACATTAACATTTATCTAGTGAAGAACACTTCCGTATCGGTTTCTCGATCCATGTTGGACGCCGATTCTACACAAGTTTTGCATAATATTTTTATATGCCGTGGATGTATTATGTTGTTGGCCCTATACCTCTGCTCTATGGAAGCCTATAATTAAACTACCATTCATAATTTCTACTTTTCACCCCTTCAAAACACAAAAGTCGAAAAGTAGAAGTTACGACAAAATGCGAGGCAAAATCAACTCGAAAATAGGAAATTAAGAAATAACACACAGCGATAATAGCACCCCACGTTTTTATACACCCACATTTTCATGTGGGCGTATTATGTCGGCGCCCCTGTCCGTCCGTCCGGCCAGCCGGCCGGCGTCCACAATTACTTGTGGACGCTCTAGAGGCCAAAGTTAATATTCGATTGACTTTAAATTTATACATAGTGTTTAAGGTCATGAGACGAAGAAGCCTGTTGATTTTCAGCGATTTCCAATAATAGCTGTGAGAGTTATAGCCCTTGATCACTTCAAAAAATCTTGTGGACGCTCTAGAGGCTAAAGTTAATAACCGATTGACTTTAAATTTATACATAGTGTTTAAGGTTATAAGACACAGAAGCCTATTGATTTTCAGCGATTTCCAATAATAACTGTCAGAGTTATGGCCCTTGATCACTTCAAAAAATCTTGTGGACGCTCTAGAGGCTAAAGTTAATAACCGATTGACTTTAAATATATATAATCTTTTAGTGGCATTTAGCGATCGGGAAACACATTAACAGAACACAGTTTTTATGGGATACAATCACTAGTTTATTCTACAGCACGACGTTTCGACAAGTATCCTCTTATCATTATCAAGCACAATTAAATATATACACAGTGTTTAAGGTCATGAGACGAAGAATCCTATTGATTTTCATCGATTTCCGATAATAACTGTCGGGTATGGGCCTTGATCACTTTAAAAAATCTTGTGGACGATCTAGAGGCCAAAGTTAATATCCGATTGACTTCAAATTTATACACAGTGTTTAAGGTCATGAGAAGAAGAAGCCTATTGATTTTCAGAGTTATGGCCCTTGATCTCTTTGAAAAATCTTGTGGACGCTCTAGAGGCTAAACGTAATAACTGATTGACTTTAAATTTATACACAGTGTTTAAGGTCATAAAATGAAGAAGCCTATTGATTTTCAGCAATTTCCGATAATTACTGTCAGAGCTATGGCCCTTTATCACTTAAAAAAATCTTGTAGACGCTCTAAAGGAACCCCCAGAGGATGTTGAAGAACTATGTGATCTTTACAACAAGACGCTGGTTGAGCTTCTGGATAAACATGCCCCAGCAGTCAAGAAAGAGATCATTATAAGACCAGATACAAAGTGGTACAATGACGACGTTAAGAACGCTAAGTTGCAACGCAGGGTAGCAGAACGACAATGGCGCAAATCCAACCTGGAGGTTCACCGCACCATCTATAAATCAAATCGCAACAATGTTAGCAAAACCTTAAGGAATGCTAAAGCCATTTATTGTATGGACAAAATTTCTGCCATTGGCAATGACTCGAAGAATTTTCATGAATTTATGCATACTATACTAGGTGATCAGTCAAACTCAAAACTTCCTGATTCAACTAGTGATTCTGAGTTAGCAAATGACTTTTCTAATTTCTTCATCTCTAAGATTGAACACATAAGAAGTCAGTTGGACAATCTTTCTGCTCAAACTCAGTCTGTTTTTACAGATAAGTCAAGATGGGAGCCGTTGACTGAATTTCATCCATTTGCTGAGGAAGAAATCCGAAAGTTAGTCTTGACGTCAAAGAAAACAACGTGTCCATTGGATCCCATTCCGTCTACCATTGTTTGTGACTACTTGGATACGCTTCTGCCTGTCATAACCTCCATAATAAATTATAGCTTGCAAAGTGGAATTTTTCCTGAAATCTTCAAGCAGGCCATTGTGCATCCATTACTTAAAAAAGAAACACTTGATCGAAATGTACTTAAAAACTTTCGCCCCATCTCAAATCTCTCGTTTCTCTCAAAACTTCTAGCAAAAGCTGTCAACGTTAGATTGCGTACATCCATATCAAATAACAATCTTTGGGATAAATTTCAATCAGCGTATCGCTCTGGACATAGTACAGAAACTACCGTGCTGAGAGTTGTAAATGATCTGAGACGTTTAGTTGACAGTGGTGATATATCAGTACTAACTCTGTTGGACCTTTCGGCTGCTTTTGACACCGTCGATCACCGGATTATTGCTGATCGGCTCCAATTTGAATTCAGTATCACTGGAACGGCTCATAATTGGTTGATGTCATACTTACAAGATCGTCAACGACAGTATTAATAATGTTCAATCTTTGCCTGTCCGTCTTACTTGTGGTGTGCCTCAAGGATCAGTACTCGGTCCGATACTGTTTCTGCTATACTGTCATAATTTAGCGGGTATTATCGACAAACATGACATTGATCACCATTCCTATGCTGACGATACTCAGCTTGTCTCATCTTTCAAGCCTGAGGAGGTAACCAAGACTCTGAGTTCTGTGACTGATTGTTCCCAGGATATTAAGAATTGGATGGCCTCAAATAAACTCAAATTGAATGATGATAAAACTGAGGCAATCTTATTTGGAACAAATAGACGCCTTCAGAACATATCCCAAACAAATGTTAAAATTGGAGACTCAGTTATTCAGTTAGCTAGTGCTGTGAAGGATCTTGGTGTTTATCTAGATCCTTGTTTGTCATTTGAACCACATGTTGATAAGCTGCGTCAGACCTGTTACTTTCATTTGCGACGCATCAGTGATATTCGACATCTCATCACGATTGATGCCGCCAAATCTCTAGTACAGTCATTAGTTCTGTCAAGAATAGACTACTGTAACAGTTTGTTGTCTGGGATTAATCAATCAAGTCTCTATAAACTACAAAAAATACAGAATACAGCAGCTAGAATCATATCACGAACCAAAACATCATGTCACATAACACCTGTTCTAAAATCCCTACATTGGCTCCCTATTCCAGCTCGCATCAACTTTAAGGTCCTGTGCCTCACATACCAGTGTCTACAAAATCTTGCACCAAGCTATTTATCAGAACTTCTTACAGAATATCAACCAAATTGATCCTTGAGATCCTATTACCAGAATACTCTCGTCGTTCCACACTCAAAACTAAAACATTTTGGTAACAGAAGTTTTAGTGTAGTTACACCTAAATTGTGGAATAATTTACCACTGAATATCCGAAACAGTGAATCTTTGATTACTTTCAAATCACAGCTGAAGACTCATTTGTTTAGAGAATACTACGAGAATTAAACTTTCTATTCACTGTTTATGTAAATATTGACTCATTGCGCTTTGAGCATGCTTTTGGATGGATTTGGCGCTCTATAAATGTACATTATTATTATTATTATTATTATAAGAGGCTAAAGTTAATAACCGATTGACTTTAAATTTATACACAGTGTTTAAGGTCATGAGACGAAAAAGCCTAATGATTTTCAGCAATTTCCGATGATTACTGTCAGAGTTATGGCCCTTGATCTCTTTAAAAAACTTGTTGACGCTCTAGAGGCTAAAGTTAATAACCAATTGACTTTAAATTTATACACAGTGTTTAAGGTCATAAAATGAAGAAGCCTATTGGTTTTCAGCAATTTCTGATAATTACTGTCAGAGTTATGGCCCTTTATCACTTAAAAAAATCTTGTTGACGCTCTAGAGGCTAAAGTTAATAACCGATTGACTTCAGATTTATACACAGTGTTTAGGGTCATGAAACAAAGAAGCCTATTAATTTCAGCAATTTCCAATAATTAGTACTGTCAGAGTTATGGCTCTTGATCACTTCAAAAATTCTTGTGGATGCTCTAGAGGCCAAAGTTAATATCCGATTTACTTTAAATTTATACACAGTGTTTAAGGTCATGAGACGAAGAGGCCTATTGATTTTCAGCGTTTCCGATAATTACTGACTGAGTTATGGCCCTAGATCACTTTCAAAATTTTGTGGACGCTCTAGAGGCTAAAGTTAATATCCGATTGACTTTAAATTTATACAAATTGTTGAAGGTCATGAGACGAACAAGTATATTGAGTTTCAATGAATTTAGATAACTTGAACAGCATGGAGGAGAACTTTATCAAAGCCAAACAAATTCCAATGATTTTCTGATAATTACATAATGAGTTGTTACTTTTAATCAGATTTTAGTGTATTATAAATGTTGACTGCTCGGACAATTTAGCTGCTGTGGGCGTATGTTTCTCTGCCTGGCAACCTATGTTTTAAAAATATCTGGCTAAAAAATTAAAATAAAAAAAATTGGTTGAAAAAAAATGGAACCCAGGGTGAGTTATATTTCTCATGGGACTAAACTGTTTCTTTGAGCAAAAACAGCGAGAGCCATTGGGAGAAAATTTGTGTATTTCCATATCATCGATAAGATTTCCCAACTGGTACATAGGCATGGTTCGTGAAATATATATTTAGAGATCTGCCATTTTCCAAATTGTACACAAGAATTGTATGAAAGACTGGATTTTGCTATTTCATACAAGTACTATACCAAATAAACATACATAACAGGTAAATTCGTTTTGTTTTTAAAATCTTTTCAAGGTAGTTTCTTGAAAATGTAAGTTAGTTGAAAGTTCAAGGTAGTATCTTGAAAATTCAAAGTAGCATCTTGAAAATCAAAGGTTATATCTAGAGAATTCAAGTAAGGAATTTCAAAGTTTAGGTTAATATCTCAGAGTTTGTGTTAACAACTTTAAAGTTTGTGCTAAATACATTTAGTTTAAGTTGATATCTTAAAAGTTTATGTTAATATCTTAAAAATTCCAAGTTCTTAAAAGTTTATATTAACTTTAAAATTAGGTTAAAATCTTAATTTTTAAGTTAGAGTCAGAGATGCATTCACATGTACGAACTGTATGATACGTTGATATATTTGGGCTAAAACATATCCAAACTAATTAATCTATCAAATAATAGTTTCAAATCCCTCTCAAAACATTGTATGCGGGAGGAAGTGCCTCAAGATGTAAAAATCTATTTCAGAAGCCATGTTAGTCAAATTATTTGATTGAGGGAGGGTCAATTTCAGAATGCATTTGTTGTTACTTGCTGTTCATTTACCGTACATATTGAAGCCTAAGTAATTCTTTGATTATGCTCTGCCACATTATTTTTTCGCCGTTTAATTGCAGGGTCTGTTGTATGTCCCCCCCCCCTCAATCTGGCAGACAATAAGCCCAGTGCCTTTCCCATCTCCTATTTTTCTAGTAAGATTGTGCGTCTCTACAAATTTGCCATCCTTTTTTGGAAATAGCTACCCTATAAATACTTTTGTGAAAATATTTCTTTAATATCTTAAAAGATTATAATTTAAAAATGTTAGTTGTGTAGAAGCTCAAGAAATCTTAAATGGTTTGATTTCAAGATATTAGCTTGACTTTTCCTTTTCAAGATATCAACTTGACTTATTAAATGTTTTATAACTAGTATCTTACTCTTTACCTTTAATCAAAGGGCAATCCTCACAGTTAAAATGTTTCTTACAAACCTAGTTGGTGCCTTAGAAATTCATGGTCATATTTTGAGGATTCATGTCAGTGTCTTTAAAAGTAAGTAACAGCTTGTAAGTAACATATCGCATTGGTATACATTTATAACGTCCTCAAATATGAGTGTGTGTGTATTCGGATGTTAGTGTTCACCATACACAAAGTCCCCATTTGTTTTATAACTTGTATCTTACTCTTTACCTATAATTCAAAGGACAATCCTCACAGTTAAAATGTTTCTTACAAACCTAGTTAGTGCCTTGGAAATTCATGGTCATATCTTGAAGATTCACGTCAGTGTCTTTAAAAGTAAGTAACACGCATTAGAGAGTTTTTTTTGGTATACATTTATAACGTCCTCGAATATGAGTGTGTGTGTACTCGGTTGTTAGAGTTCACCATACACAAAGTACCCATTTGTTGGTTTTAAAACATAATGTGTGCCTCGGTTAGCCACATTAAAAAAAAAACGATTCTATTGCGGTATTATGCACCGCACATCAATTATAAACGGTTATATTGTCATTTTTTTCATATGTGTGGTCATAGGGAGGGACCAAAAATGTAGTTATTTAAAGGTTTTAAGGACACAATGAGTGTCAAGCCCACAAGCCCTTGATTGTTCACATACAGTCTGTATAAGACCTCAGTCACATTGGTTTAGAAAATCAACAGTTTTAAGTGGCTGAATCAATAAAAATGTTTTTCAGTGGGCTGCTCCTGTGGTCACAGGGGGCCTGTTCTTGGATATAGAGTGTTGAACCCACTCAATTTATATTATTGACATACACTTGTAGCGTCCTTGGGTGTGAGTGTGTATGTACTCGGTTGTTGGTGTTCATCATAAACAAATTCCCCATTTGTCGGCATTGAATCATAATGTGCTTCCTCAGTTGGTCACATTAATAAATAAACGACTGTTCTACTGCGATATTGTGCCATGCATCAACTTGAAACAGTTAATTGAATTTCTTCCCATGTGTGGGCAAAGGGGAGACAAAAACATAGTTATTTATAGGTTAAAGTACACAATAATTGTCAAGTCCACAGTATGGTTGTATAGGGCATAATGACCTCGTTTGGCAGTGTTCCCAACATACACCATGCGTGTCCTTGATTAGGCATAACTAGCATATGGACTCGGTCGGCTGTATTTCCCAACAGTATGGTTTTATAGGGAAAAATGACTTGTTTGGCGGCGTTCCCAACGTATACCATGCATGTCCTCGATTAGGCGTAACTAGCATATGGACTCGGTCAGCCGTATCTCCCCAAATATTCGCATAAAGCAATCCCTCACTAATAGAGGTCTATCACAACACGCTACTGACACTATTGTCAGGTCCTGGAGACCAGGAATTAATAAACGGTGTAGTCTGGCCTTGAGATTATGAAATTTTTAGGCATATATCCGAAACAAAGTGATCCTTTGGATCCCATTGTAGAAAGTATTGCAAATAATTTGAGTGATTTGTTTAGTTTTGGAATCTTGATGCTCCAAAATCTTGTTTTGTAGCAACCTGGAGTGTTTCTATTAAATTTTCATTTTGCGAGTTTTATTCACTTTAGAAGTTTTAATTTTGAAGTTTCTCACTTATAACAGTGAGCTTATTGGCTCTAGCTACAAAGGTGCCAGACATTAACAGCTTTTAGTATTAATAGCTTTCTAGATTATGGCAATGCTATTACCTTAGGAGTTGGCAGAATTCTAAAAACTTTTTGTTAATCTTCTCCTCTATACCAAGTCAATTGGATTAGTTTACTAATGAAACTTTATGTCCATGCTATACTCTGCAGAATTATCTGAATTTAACTCCAGATGTTAGGAAGTTTTCTCAACTTTTTGTATCTCGTACATGTATTACACTTGCCATCTACCTTTGGCCGTTGGCTTAAGAAACCATTGTACTGGCAAGAATTGATGCTTGTATATAAGCGTCATTCAATTCGTTCAACTTCCTGATCTGCATCTTTTAATTCTGGATGCTCTAATGGAACAATGGTAGTTTTTACTGTAGATCTACAGAAAATAATGCATTTTTTAATTATATATGGATAAATTTTAACAGCCTACTATTTGTTTTCTTTTTTGTTGACAACCCTTTCAATGATGCAATATGAATCGGAGATGCCCAAAGGGCATATAATGGAATATAATTTCCTCTCATCCGAGTTATCAAAGGGCACGATGGATGAGAAGGATTATATGAATATGTATAGCCCGAGGGCTTGAGGATTTATATACCCTCCCTTTAGGCCCTCCCAGTGCTATATAATATACTATTCAACAAAAGTATATGCTGACCATTATAAGGGTAAAATGATACCCCAGGTTAAACAGCAAAGTTACCACAGCATCACAACAAAGTCAGTAATGGGTAAATCCTCCTCTGTTTGCCAAACGAGCATTGATTGGACGTGGCATACTCCTAATGAGACGTCTAAGGTCATTTTGGTCCAGATTGTCCCATTCCTGTTGCAACGCAGCAGCAAATTCTTGGACATTGGCAGGACATTGTTGACGTTGACGTAACCTCTGTCGTAGCATGTCCCAGACATGGTCGAGAGGTAATGTGGTGATGTTCTGTTGTTGGAGTTAACCTGTAACGATCCTGGCCCTGTGACATCTTGCGTTGTCATCCTGGAAGATAAAACTGCGGCCATGACGTCGTACGACCGTCACAACATGGAATGCCAAGATGTTGTCCTGGTAGTACTGGCCTGTAACATGCCCTGCAACAACATGTAAAGCCGTTCTTCCAGCAACAGTGATGCCTCCCCACACCATAACAGAACCACCCCCAGATCGATCATGTCTGATGATGTAAACATCTTGGAAGCGCTCATTTCGAAGACGCCACGCCCTCCTACGTCTGTCAAAAAAATCAACAGTGAACCTTGACTCATCTGAAAACATCACATTGCTCCAGCGTCGATTATCCCAGTGCTGACGATCCCTACACCAACGACATTTTCCCTGAATGTGATGATCTCTCAAACAAGGGATCACGCGAGGACGTCGGGCGCAAAGGTGACCCCTATGCAGTCGATTCCGAATGGTCTGGCCACTCACTCTCACACCAGTGTCTGTTTGAAGACGAGCGCTGATCTGATTTGCTGTGATGACACGATTTCTCAAGGCCAAGGTATGGATAAATCGATCCTGGGCTTGAGTTGTCACCCTTGGTCGACCTGAGCATGGTCTGTACAGATTGTGTATCACGGTATCTGGACCATAGCCTGCTTATGACAGACTGAGAAACATTCATCATCCGTGCCACAACCGCCAGTGTTGTGCCAATCTGTAGCATGCCAAGGGCACGTAACCTTTCATTTTGGGTAAGCCGATGCATATCAAAATTTGTTTTCTGGTCACCCTGAAATTCAATGCCACAATGACTGTAACATTCAAAGTCAGAGTCGTGCAAATCTTGGGTTGGACCCCCATGATGATCCCAAGCATCACCTGCATTCCATGCGGTAGCTATTTGTGTGTTTGGGCGTCACATGTAACTGGAAATGTTTCTTCCATGGGTTCCATGTCGGCCGTATATGCCGGTCAGGACCTATTGCTCCGGGAAACGACCGGATCTGGATCAGACCCGTAGGTCATTTTGCACGCCGGAAAAATAGCATATTTTGTGCTAAATCATAAAATCCCTGATAGGACGAAACTCCGTGCATGTCGTCATGTTAACTGTCGGGTGTAATAAAATTAACAGTGTTCAGTAGCCCACGAATTGAAACCACTGCCAATTAATTATCTTTGTGTATATTGCTCTAATCCCAATTAACGGAGGAGCAACATCAAACAGAATAAAAGCTCAACATTTAATCAATTTACTTAGGTGTGTTTTGTTTTATAATTAGTAATACTGTGATCAATCTTAAATTGAGTTGTTACAGCATATTTGCAGACTTTCATCAGCCGTGCGGCCATATTTACTGTATCAACATCAAACAAATTAAAACATTTTTCTTTTGATGTCTTCCCCTGATTAGGCCTACAAGAGTTAATCATGTCAACGTCGCGAATATCAGAAATGTTAGCATTCTCTATATCATTTCAAAATGTGGAAATTTCTCACCTCCCAAAATAACAATCAAAAGCGAGATGATGATATTGCCATCAATGAATCCCACGAGGATGACAGTTCTGATTCAAAAAACATAGTTAGCCGTAAATTCTAGACTAAATGGTCACAAATATTTCCCGTGGTTAAGAAATGATATTCCCACACAAAAGATGTATTGCGGGTGTATTTTTAATCCATATATTTCTTTTATATTACAATTGATAGACGTCATTTTGCTTGAAACAATCTGCTTTCACGGTGTCAGCCATTTTGAAATACGTGCTAATGGTTTTACATGTTATAGAGTTAAAATACTAGCGCTATATTATTTAAGCTCACAAAATACGAATACGAGTTAAAATATTGATAAGTTTAAGAATTATGTTAATTATTGTACATTTTTATGACTTTAAATTATTTACATGAGCTAATCACTCGGAACTACTTTTTCCCCGTGTATGGAGAAATAGTCAACAGTCGAATTTGTCACGTACGCTAAAATGTGATAAAACCCAGTCATTTGCATATTTTAGTATTATGCCCCCAAAATCAAATATCCCCTACGTTTTTTGAATAGTATATACGGTTGCCAACAAAACTTTAAAGAGACAATTTGTGACGAGTCATACCTCGTATTTATACTCCGGCAGATGTTAACACAGTGCTGCACGTGCAATTGTGTTATTTTTAGACTTTGAATGTCGAGTTAGTATACATATTTATTTAGATCAATGAGAAATATGCAATATAAATCCTCGGATGAGAGGAGATCTTCCTCTAATATACATGTATGCTAGAGATTACTTGGTAACAATAAACAATACATAGTAATTATACAATAAACAAAACATAGTAATTATATACATTTAAACTTAATAATATTTTATAGTTGTTAATGGGTAGTATTTAAGTGGCATCCATTCATTCATTTACTAAGTTGACTAATGTTTGTAGATGGATTATCTCATTACTATTATTGTCTCTAATCTCTATCCTAGCTGACAATAGAAGCAGATCCATAAACCCCCGTTGATATATGGTGGAGATGCCTGGTAATATTTTATAGTTGTTAATGGGTAGTATTTAAGTGATATCCATTCATTCATTAACTAAGTTGACTAATGTTTGTAGATGGATTATCTCACTACTATTATTGTCTCTAATCTCTATCCTAGCTGACAATAGATACAGTATACTGAATTGTGGTCTGTAAAATGGCCACCATTGCACGGGAAATGCCGACATCATCAACTTCAGAGTTCAGGCGCCAATGTTGACATGGGGGAAAAAGCCCAGATTTGCTTATTACTATCTATAAGGCACCCCTTCTGTAAATAAAAATATCTGGTAAAAAAAAGTGTGCCTTTTACACCGAAAAATACGGTTGTAATTATATACATTTAAACTTAATAATATTTTATAGTTGTTAATGGGTAGTATTTAAGTGACATCCATTCATTCATTTACTAAGTTGACTAATGTTTGTAGATGGATTATCTCACTACTATTATTGTCTCTAATCTCTATCCTAGCTGACAATAGATAATCCATCTTGGGAGCCAAGTTGTGGTATTAGTCTATCTCTGTAAATTGGGTGAATGGCTGTCTTAAATACTATCTGGTCATAATTCCAACAATTCAAAACCTCTGGATTTAGCCAACACATCAGCAGAATCAGCAACTTCAGTAGCCTCGTCCAAAAGGCAAATAGCCTGCTCAACAAATAAGCATGACTTCTCGCGCCAATATACTGTTTGTTTCTAATGAAAGTGAAAGTTTGGTAATAACATCTTAAGGGGGGTGGCTCCAATTCAATGAGAAAATATTAAATAAATTTGACATTTTCTTTAACTCATTGAACCCTAGACCTAATTAAGTTACTACCCCTTAATCTCCCTGAGCCAATTAACTAGACAATAGCTTATCTCCCTGGAGCTGGTTAAAGGATTATCCATTAATCTCATATACTGTAGATTAAACAAAATAACACAAAAACTATCACTCCAATCAAAATATGTTTATATTATCAAATGCAGATAAAAAATCAGGCATTGCAATGGTATAAAATTTAATCAATAATACAAAATAACAACAGAGTTATTATTTAATAAAAAAAAAAAAAATAAGTAAAATAACATTCACATTACAAGATTATACATTTTGGCAAGTCAATAATTCTTCCTAAAATGTCTTTTTAAGTCAACAATTTGAAAAAAATAGTTAATCCAAATATATATAATATTATTATAGGTTTACAAGAATATCAGTGTGGATTTAGCCATTTAGGATTTTAGTTCACAACAGATTATAAATGATTAGCACTGAGTAAAGTTCATCAATCAAGATGTCTGTTTACAACACTCATCACATACTGTTGTTTTATTAAACACACCGGTCTCTGGTCATTATACCAACAATTTTGTAATTACCGAAATAATAGTCTCGCGACCAATACATATTACTTCTTGGCTGCGTTGATATACTCATAAACACACGTAAGGCCAAAAATTCTCGAATTTCTTCCGGGGTCTTGTTCTCCTATTCTTCTCTCCATTTTCATATTTTTAGCATCGTCACATGTGGTACCGATTCATTTCATCAGCGAGTAACGTGTATAAATTTAATCCGACAAACAAACTAAATAAATCAAACTCGTTCTTCCCCTCTTCTAATATATTGTTGGCCCATGCTCAGGCCCTAAAAATGACCGACTGGTCACTGGATTTAATGTTGTTTGCCTAACTCGTTATACTGCAAGACGGGCCGCCATGCCATGCTGGTTTTCGCTGGCCGTTGTTTATATCAAGATTCTCGTCTTCTTCGCTCGAAACATCGGAAAAATCACTTCCCACGGCATTAATAATATCGATATCACTATCAAAAATATCTTCGGGTAAAAACACTTCGAATTCCAAGTCCTTATCACTTTCCATAATGAAGATATTGTAAGAAAACGGAGCGCAGTAATAATCGATAGAAAAAACAATATGGCGACCAGTGAAAAAAATTTGTACCACAAAGTTCATGACCTTCTAACCCCTAAACTTTTGTTGTGACGTACGCATTTTTTGTGTTCATTCGTTAGCCAAAACTATATTTGATTTGATTAATTACTTTTAGTTAGCCAATTGGCTTTTATTTAACAATTATGGTTCGAGGAAACAATGCATCAACGGGACCGCGAATTTAAGTCTCTCGGATATGACACTAATAAGCAGTGGACCGTATATTTAAGCAATCGGTATTAGAGAGGGGTTTAATTGGCCCTTATATTTAAGCAAACAGACCCAATGAGTTAATTACTTGTTTCTACTACAGCTTATGACATTCAAATATAGATAATTATGTTCCTTGGTGTTTTAGCTTTTGTAGAATATATAACAATCTATATTTTATCAAGCAGTTTATTTTTTACGCTTTACCTTAACGGCATAGGGTGGCCATCCTGGATTATGGTGAATGGGCGTGGTCCAGGTTCCGAAATGCAAATTTTTCAAAAACTTGTGTGATAACGATATAGTCCTGAAAATTTCAGAGCATAAGCTTTAATAGTTGACAGTGCAAATTAAAAAACAAATATTTTCTCATTGAATTGGAGCCACCCCCCTTAAATGTTCAGATAAGTTATGCATAGAAACTTACAATCTCTCAATCTTTTCAGACGCTTACGCAGTGGACGCTTACGGCTGGCACCCTGATCCATTCACTTGATTTGATAATTGTTTAGTGTTTGCAATGTCTTGTACCGCAGGTTTATCTTGTAGATTTTTTTGTTTTTTTTGGTTTGGTTTTGTTTTGCGTGTAGTGCAGTCCTCCTGAATTTACTATTAGAGTTGAGTTTTAGCCCTTCGTACTGCAGAATGTTCTCGTTGTCGGGCATTGCTCCTGTTTGCTCACTACATTTATGATTTTAGCGTTTTCCGAGTTTCTGTCCGGATTATCGCCCTTATTGTTAAAATTTTGTGACGTCCTAACACCTGACGTCAACTGGCTGACTATCGCCATTGAAGAGACGACCACTGACAAGATCGGTCTCATTTTTTTGTTACGTCTTTCTTGTAAATCATTTTAGTGAAGCCTGTACCACAACAGGCCCGGGAACTGTACAGCGCAGTGGACGCTTACGGCTGGCCCCCGGATCCATTCACTTGATTTGATAATTGTTTAGTGATTGGCAATGTCTATTTTCTGTCTTGTACCGCAGGTTTATCTTGTAGATTTTTTGTTTTTTTTGTTTTTTTGGGGTTTTTTTTGTTTTGCGTGTAGTGCAGTCCTCCTGCATTTACTATTAGAGTAGAGTTTTAGCCCTTCGTACTGCAGAATGTTCTCGTTGTCGGGCATTGCTCCTGTTTGCTCACTACATTTATGATTTTAGCGTTTTCCGAGTTTCTGTCCGGATTATCGCCCTTATTGTTAAAATTTGTTGACGTTCTAACACCTGACGTCAACTGCCAGACTATCGCCATTGAAGAGACGACCACTGACAAGATCGGTCTCATTTTTTTGTTACGTCTTTCTTGTAAATCATTTTAGGGAAGCCTGTACCACAACAGGCCCGGGAACTGTACAGCGCAGTAGACGCTTACGGCTGGCCCCCGGATCCATTCACTTGATTTGATAATTGTTTAGTGTTTGGCAATGTCTTTTTCCTGTCTTGTACCGCAGGTTTATCTTGTAGATTTACAATCCTTATTTGACCTTATCATGTCTTCTAATGTTAGAGCCAATATTATCCAATTTTGAAGTACATGTAAATTATTAAAACCTCTTCACGTACCATGGTGAACTTTAAAACACAAGCATTGAAATTTCTGATGTTTTTATACGTCCACATGAAAATGTGGACGTATTATGTCGTCGCCCCTGTCCGTCCGTCCACAATTGTTAAATTCTTGTCCGATTTTGATGAAACTTGAAATATAGGTTTATCCCCAAAAGATCTCGGCTGCTTTCGATATTGGCATGTATCGGATCAAAACTTCATGGATAATGGCCCCTGATTGTACGAAAAATCACGTTTTTAGCTATAGAGGTCACAATTTTAAACTGATTTTGATGAAACTTGACATGCATGTTTATAACCCAAAGATCGTGGTTCCTTTCAGTATTTGCGCCTATCGGAACGTAATTACTTGAATTATGGCCCCTGATTGTCCGAAAAATCACCTATTTTAGCTTGTACCTCTGGAGGTCACAATTATTATCCGATTTGAAAAACCGTTCGATTATGTCACCGTTACACCCTAAGGAAGGTTGAGGTCACATTTTGGACCAAAATTACAATAATGGCCGTCGTTCGTACGTGAATACTGTTAAAAAATGGTATATCAAGGTCCTGGAGCCTGTAAGGATCACAATTTTAATTCGATTTTGATGAAACTTGAAATGCATGGTTATTACCCAAAGATCTTGGTTCCTTCCGATATTTGCGCTTAAAATATTGAATCGTAACTTCCTGAATTATGGCCCCTGATTATACGCAAAATCGTTTTGGTTTAGCTTGTGGTCCCTCTGGAGGTTACAATAATTATCCGATTTAAAAAAATGGTTTAATTATATCACCATTACACCCTAAGGAAGGTTAAGTTTGAATTTTGGAAAAATTGGACCAAAATTGCCATACAAAATGGCCGCCATTTGTACGCAAATACCGTTAAAAAATGGTATATCAAGGTTGTGGACCCAGTAGAGGTCACAATTTTAATTCGATTTTGATGAAACTTTTGTAACTTTCTGAATTATGGCCCCTGATTATACGCAAAATCGCCTTCGTTTAGCTTGTGGTCCCTTTGGAGGTCACAATTATTATCTGATTTAAAAAATCGTTTGATTATATCACCGTTACGCCTTAAGGAAGGTTGAGTTCGAATTTCGGAAAAATTGGACCAAAATTGCCATACAAAATGGCCGCAATTCATATGCAAATACTGTTACAAAATGGTATATCAAGGTTGTGGACCCTGTAGAGGTCACAATTTTAATTCGATTTTGATGAATGCATGGTTATAACCCAAAGATCTTGGTTTCTTTCGATATTTGCGCATATCGGATCGTAACTTCCTGAATTATGGCCCTGATTATACGCAAAATCGTCTTTGTTTACCTTGTGGTCTCTCTGGAGGTCACAATTTTTATCCGATTTATAAAAAACGTGTGATTATATCTCCGTTACACCATACGGAAGGTTGAGTTTGAATTTCAGGGAAATTGGACCATAATTGCCAGACAAAATGGCCGCTGTTTGTACGCTAATAGTGTTAAAATATGGTATATTAAGGTTGTGGACCCAGTATAGGTCATAATTTTAATTCGATTTTGATGAAACTTGAAATGCATATCAAATTGTAATTTAATAAATTATACCTTTGATTGTAGGAAGAATCACTTTCGGTTTTGCTTGTTTTCTAACCATCTCTCAAAAATGTGGGCGAATCCTGCCTGGCAGTGCCAGCTTACTATCTTTTGAAACTGTCATGTGAGTTTTCCAGACCGTTGAAATTGTATCCTTAACTGTTAATTCTACGCGATAGAGGATGCAGTGGATGTCAATTAATCATTGTCGTCTGTCTTTTATTTGTTTAATTAAACCATTTTTGACGCCTATATTGAAGGAGGCGCCATTTTTTTTTGATAGTCTTCAACTTTGATGTCAACTTTTATGTCTCCATTCTCACCAACAAATACATTATCAATACTTCTTTTTGAATTGTCATAGTTAGCATCCCCATATGCATCCATGTCTTCCAAAGATACGCAAAAATATCTAGGGTTATCATTGTAAACAACTTGTACGTAAACTAATTCATTTTCACTACCTGATTTCCTGGCTTGTGAGCCATCGCTAAGGACGGAAAATGCTTTGGCATCTTGAATAATCTTAGATATCTTCTATCTGACAGCTTCAGCATGAAAGAAACAAATTCCCTGGCTTTCTGACCATCACAACATTAGGGAATTAGTTTAGTGCCACTGTCTTTGAGTACTGTCACAAGTGACTAAATTATAAGCCATCAACTGCGAGAACATAATATGCTGCTTTTTTTAGTGTCTTGTATGCTTGAGTTGCCAATGTTAAATCGATTTTCAGCTGAAAGTGAGTGGGCCCGGGGAGATTAGGAGAGGAGCATCACCACTGCGACCCTGATGATCAATAGTTAAACATCATTGCTTGATCTGTCTAGTCTCTGAGTCTCATATTCTAAGGCTGCTTTATGTGCACATCCATTCAAGTGTCTCATTACACTATGTTTTGTTACAAAACTTGTTTCAGTAACATATTTTTGTATCTCTTCCTTTGCCAGTCCTCATACTTTACAGTAGCGAACAATTTTGTCAGGATGCTTAGCACACAGCTTGCAACAAATAAAAGTCACCCCAAGTATGGATCTCAGAAATAAAGTCATCACCAAAAAGAAAAGTTTACAGAGGTCCTCGGCTTGAACTCGAACTGATTACAACTTGCCTCTTCACTTCCATCCCATGTGTCATAGAGATCAGGGATAAAATTGATATTCAACATCGTTCTACTAAAGCCAGTCCAGAAAGTCATCAGGTTTTGGGATGAAGACCTGAACTGTTAAATTTGGATGAGGGTGAGAATTCTGGGGCAAATACTATCCAGGAAAATGGATTATAGACATCCAGAAAATGGTCAAAATGTGTAATTCTGTCATTCAGTAGAAAAGCCTGTGAAGTACGAAATTGTATGAAATGCACATTTATCTCACCTGTTGCTTCTTTTTATACGCCCAGATGTGGTCGTAAAGTGTCGTCGCCCCCGTCCGTCTAGAGGCTAATTATGTTATGGCCCTTGATCACTTTTAAAAATCTTGTGGACGCTCTAGAGGCTAAAGTTAATATCTGATTGACTTTAAATTTATACACAGTGTTAAAGGCTATAATATGAAGATGCCTATTGATTTTCATCCATTTCCGATAATTAATGTCAGTGTTATGGCCCTTGACTACTTCAAAAAAATCTTGTGGACGCTTTAGAGACTAAAGTTAACATCCGATAGA
Organism: Patella pellucida; assembly: GCA_917208275.1. Classification (NCBI taxonomy): domain Eukaryota; kingdom Metazoa; phylum Mollusca; class Gastropoda; family Patellidae; genus Patella; species Patella pellucida. The sequence goes on along the minus strand of OU795041.1, from coordinate 37,411,310 downwards.
CTTGAAATTTCTACACAGTGTTTAAGCTCATAAAACTAAAGACCCTATTGATTTTCACCGATTTTCGTTAATTACTGCCAGAGTTATGGTCCTTGATCACTTCAAAAAAATCCTGTGGATGCTCTAGAGGCCAACATTAATTTACGATTGATTTTACATTTATACACAGTGTTTAAGGTTATGACACGAAGAAGCCTATTGATTTTCAGCGATTTCCGATAATTACTGTAAGAGTTATGGCCCTTGATCACTTCAAAATATCCTGTGGACAATCTAGAGGCTAAAGTTATCATCCGATTGACTTTAGATTAATACACACACAGGTCTTGCGATGAAGAAGTATATTGAATTTAAGTGAATTTATAGAACAGCTAAATACATGATATTATATGTTTCGTATAATAAACATTAGCATGGAGGAGAACTTTATCAAAGCCAAACAAATTCGAATGATTTTCTGATAATTACGTAATCAGTTGTTACTCTTAATCAGATTTTAAATGTTTCATTACCAAAAAAAGAAAAATATGAGACAACTCCTGTTGACTGCCCGACGATTAAGCTGCTGTGGGCGTATGTTTCGTTGCTTGGCAACATATCTTTTTAATACTTGTGAATGTTGCGGTCCATCAATCCACTCTATGAAATATTACCATGGTACCTGAAATGATAGAAAGCTGGGGATAAATATGCAATTAAAAAACATTGAGAAAATACGAAATAGATATAGAAATAAACCTCTTTATTTCTAGCGAACATCCGCAATTACTGGCCCTCCAACAAGAAACCAGTAAACAGTCCGTCCAAAAGTAAAAAATCTCAAAGGTAGACACCATGTTTTGAGGTTCGGTGTAAATTTTAAGGCCAACTCTGCAGGTTTGGTCAAAAGTCATATGGGTGTGAATTTTTGAGTGTACATGTTAACATTTCATAGGGTTGTAGGCACATGACAAGATTGTGGGTTGGGGTCAGGAATAGCTGTCTTGGCATAGAGCTACGGCAAATGTTTTTTGACAAGATTGTGGGTAAGGGTTTGTGTCAGTTTGATATTAAAGAGCACATAAGACGACGAAAAGAAACTTGGCGTAGAGATAGCCAGTGGTTATTATATGCACATTACAGAAAGTTAACATCACAAATATACACCTCCCGTAAAAACGGCTTGGCCAATTATCACAAACACTCTTTTAAGAGTGTTTGTGATAATTGGCCAAAATCCCGTCAGACTCCAGTGATGTCACAGTGACCGAATGCATATTCAGAATGTTTATTCCTTAATTACCTATATACAGCCAGTGGGTGTATTGATTAACGCCTGACTGATTCTTTAATCCCCCTAATCAAATTAAACAATTGACTACAGAATAATTTGTTTTGCAATTCATTTTTATACTCCAACAAGGACATGTGGTCGTATATTGTCGTCGCCCGCGCCGTCCACAATTTCTTGTGAACACTCTAGAGGCCAAAGTTAATAACCGATTGACTTTACATTTATACACAGTGTTCAAAGTCATGAGATAGAGTAGCCTATTGATTTTCAGCAAATTCCGATAATTACTGTCAGAGTTATGGCCCTCGATCACTTAAAAAATCTTTTGGACGCTCTAGAGGCTAAAGTTAATAACAGATTGACTTTAAATTTATACACAGTGTTAAAGGTCATGATAAGAAGAAGCCTATTGATTTTCACAGCGATTTCCGATAATTTCTGTCAGAGTTATGGCGCATGAACACTTATAAAAAACTAAGTTATTATCCGATTGACTTCAAATTTATACACAGTGTTGAAGGTCATTAGACGAACAAGTATATTGAGTTTCAATGAATTTTGATAACTTGAATAGCATGGAGGAGAACTTTATCAAAGCCAAACAAATTGGAATGATTTTCTGATAATAACATAATGAGTTGTTAATTTTAATCAGATTTTAGTGTATTATAAATGTTCTATTACCGAAAAAGAAAAATATGTGACAACTCTTATTGACTGCCCATACGATTTAGCTGCTGTGGGCGTATGTTTCGTTGCCTGGCAACCTATGTTAATTTAAGAACTAATTTAGAATTGGTTAATAATGTTTGGCTGCTCTCATTTCTCACGATAGCGATTTTAATACCATCTACCACCTTGTGCAGTTCAAACAATCGAGATACATTTTGGTCAAAAGAGTATTGTGGTTCTAATTTCCCCGAGTAAAAGGGTACATGAGTAAAAAGATGTGGTCATGCAAAATATATCATAAAAGTCAAACATGACTGAAAAGCGATTTTCAAATGACCATCCGTTATCATGGTGCGGCGTTATCATGGTACCGAAAAAGTAAAATATGTGACAACTCTTATTTACTGCCCGGAAGATTTAGCTGTTGTGGGCGTATGTTTCGTTGCCTGGCAACCTATGTTAAATTAAGAACTAATTTAGAATTGGTTTAATAATGTTTGGCTGCTCTCATTTCTCATGATAGCGATTTTAATACCATCTACCACCGTGTGCAGTTCAAACAATTTGAGATACATTTTCGTCAAAAGAGTATTGTGGTTCTAATTTCCCCGAGTAAAAGGGTACATGAGTAAAAAGATGTGGTCATGCAAATTGTATCATAAAAGTCAAACATGACTAAAAAGCGATTTTTAAATGACCATCCGTTATCATGGTTCGACGCTTTTTTGGGTTGTGGGTTTGACTTCATTTCTCTGAGATAGACCGTAAAAATGAAATACGAAAACATATCTCAATATACGTTAGAATTAATAGTACTAAAATGATACCGACTTAGGGTCGTAAATTAATTTGCATCTCGGTGTTAGCAGTGACTGTTAGTGGGATTAAGAATGTTGATTAGGTAATTGTCTTTTTTATGCCAGCCAGATCAAAGACATCACTCTAGGTGGAACGTGTGGCTAGAGTTGTACACACACACATTAATTGTATAAAATAACTAATTTTTACTCATCAGTTGTTTATAATTATTATTTACCCAATAACTATTGCTCAGCAGTGTTTTTGTAATAAAAGTAGCCTCATATTATTATTGTTGATTGGCGTTTAAGCAACATTTATTTTTATTTGACTTTATATAAAATCTGAATATAAATTATTCAATGGATAAACTTGTATGATACAATTAGGTTATAATCTCTAACATAGTTTATCTTCTTTATAATAAAAGTATTTTACAATTATTGCATTAAATGTTATTTACTACGCCCGTATAGTGCATGGAACTGTACATGGTAATACGATTCCCCAGCGTCATCGGAAAATTCCATATTCGCTGTGAATTTCAAAGGAGGTTACGAGAAAAGTTGTTCTTTGTGTATAGAAATGGTTATCAGTATTATATATTGCTAATAATGAATATATCAATAAATGACTGGTACCATTTGTATTTCTTTACTTATAGAGCACAGTTTGATATATTACGGTACAGTTCATCAAAATAACCGGTAAATGCGCTAATTGCTCGGGTCGTCTTCATTCGCCACGTGGCCTATGTAAACAATTGCCCTTTTAATGGATCTTCGGCATGATACAGCATTTTAAATTCACTCTAAAATATTCCAATAACAAATGACTAATCTAGAACAACGCAAGATGGTATTGCTCGTCATATGTTAATTGAACCGACAGGTACACACACACCTGCCAACTGGTGGTGTGTATTGTATAGATAAAGTATATACTATGTGTAGTGGCTGTGACGTTACCAGCCAATCAACCGGTTAAGGTTGTAATTGAAGATTTAAAAACGTTTTTGACTTTCGGATACTTAAACCTCAATAACTGAATTAATTTAATTTGATTGCCATGAACTTGCGGTAAAGTTGATATAGTACCCATTGGGTACACGCACAAAAAAATCCCACTCCCATTTCATGTGCTCTTTAAATAGTAAAAAAAAACACTGCTGGGCAATGAAATGGCAGTATTCTTTCCTTTTCTGACACTTCCTATTCCAAAATTTAGGAAATAAGTGGCTGAGAAAATATCAACATTTTAAGCTTGACGACATATCAGAATTCTGACTAGTAATTATGTGCCCATTGACTTCAAAGTTAAATGGCTGTAACAACACAGTCTGTAGTTTGTTGCTTAACATTCCGTTGTTTCCAATCTTTATAGGCACATTTGTGACCACATTTGACAATTTCCTCATCATAAATTTGTAGGAGGCTAAAGTTTAGATTTTTATACTCCCACATTTTCATGTGGACGTATTATGTTCAGGGCTCGACATAAATCGCGAACGGTCGTGTAGGTTAGGCGGCGGTCATGACGATTCAGTTTGGCGGGAACGGACGCTCGTTCCCGAGAAATGGAAATTCAAAAAATAGCAAATTACTTAAAACTAGGAGGCATTCATCTTATTTTTGTGGAAGGAAATCTCTGGCTCGCTCTATTGAAGAGTTCTGCACGTTCTGGATTTATAGATTCAAACGGAAGTTCAATAAACAAATTGGAACAGAGTTCACACAGGGATAGAAACTAACGCTCGCCCATGCCATGGCGAGTGAAAGTCGGTACGGGCGAATGAAACTCAAAATCAATTAGCCTGTGTGGCGACCTGATATTTTGGTAGATCTAATAATTGATAATTTGTACTTAATGAACACTGTCATCATAGTACTGTACACGAGCTATGCTGTCGTGAAACTAATTTCGTCGCCATATAGCCATACCGGTATAAAATCTGAGCAAGCGAGCTTGCTGATTGGTTGAAATTGTATGATAACAAGGCTCGAAGAATTATGGAGCGAAAGTCGATATAATTAAATAACTTTTCAGTCATATTTCAAGTTAATTATCATAAATCGTCTACCGGTAACCTAATCGTTGATACATGAAGCAAGTTAGCGAAGAACATGGTGTTAAAAGGTTTTATAACAACGATATATAACAGCAATGAAGACACTCGTAAATACACGTGGTCTGCTATTGCTAATCTATAAATAACTTCATCACTCGGGGACAACTTATAATTTATTATGATATTAAATTTTAAGGACAATACATCATATTATTTTGCACCTCACAACCGAATTTATAAAAAAAGGTCAAAACATGTCCATATAATTAATATCGTAACCTGTAGGTTATGAGCCTTGGTTTACATGGAACCTACACATTAGGGTGGCCCCAAAATCACTTATTTGCTCAGAACCCCACACTTTTTTGATATGTGGTGAGGTTGGGACAGTAATACAAAAATATGAGTTTTTTTTTAAAATTGGATCATCCTCTAGGGGTCCCATCTGCCATTTTCCTAGATGGCGGCTAATATGACTGCCAAAATCAGTTTTTGTCATATAATTATCACATTTTTGATAAAACATCACTTGAAATATGTCCTTTATAGGGTTTTCGGGGTCAAGGAATTCAAATATGCTAGTGACGATTATGTCACTAAATCCAAGATGGCCAAAATCAAAAATGGCGGCCAAAATGATGTCATAATTATCACAAAATCAGCCAAAACTTCCCATAATGTCCTATATACTATTTAAAACATTGTATTATATACCCTATATAGTGTTTTGGGGATCTAAGAATCCAAATATGCTAGTGACGATGACAACACTAAATCCAAGATGCCTGAAATCCAAGATGGCGGCCAAAATTATCACAAAATCGGCCAAAACTTCCCAAAATGTCCTATATACTTTTTAGAACATTGGATTATATATCCTATATAGTGTTTTGGGGATCAAGGAATCCAAATATGCTAGTGACGATGACAACACTAAATCCAAGATGCCTGAAATCCAAGATGGCGGCCACAAAAATGTCATAATTACCAAAAGATCAACCAAGCATTGGGAGAATGACCTATATACAATTTAGAGGGTACATTTATATAACATTTACGGCTCAAGGAATTCAAATATGCTAGTTACGATGGCATCACTAAATCTATGATGGCGAAAATCCAATTTGGCCGCAAAAAATGACATCGTGCTTACGATGACTCAATAAAGAATAAGAAAATTTATCATTTAGCTCCATCAACTTCTGACTTTACTTTACTACTGTAATTTTTCCATGGTTTATATACTGTCATTTCATACAAACATATCCAACATGTATATAGGATTTCTAGCTTATATCCGTATAAAACATATTCTGAATAAAGCACTTTATTTATACTGATATCCATTTAAACATTATAATTTATCATTATAACCGATTATTACAGTCAAACCTTGCTATTTTGTGTCATGTTGATAATTGAGAAACCTGGTAGATGAAACACTTTCTCTAGTCTAAAGTCCCAAGGTGTTACAAAAATCGAGGTTTGACTGCATATCGAATCAATATATCCAACATAGGTAGGGTTGCAAAATTCACTGGTAAATTTCCTAAGAATTTTGGGAATTTTCAATTTGGTGTCATAATTTGAAACCGGTGTGGCCATTAATGAGTTGCAAGTGTCATATATACCAAAATCTAATAACTAATAATGAGATAGTTCTGTTAAATTGTTCATACACAGTTTACACATTCTATAATTAATACCTAACCACACCAGGGCTCAATATCACTCTGGCTTGCGGCTGTGGTATGGAGCCCTGGTGTGAGCGTATGTGGCATGGAGATAGTGGCGCCTTGTCAACCTCGTGGGTTTCCTCCGGGCACACCGGTGTCCCCCAACTGCTAAAGACCTCTACGCGCAAGCGAATTTTTGAAATAAAATTAAACCATGTTGTGTTGAGTGGACGTTAAACCCCATTTCTCTCTCTCTCTCAAAGTTAGGTAAGTATGCCATTTCATCATTATCTTCAAAATCATTATCTACATTATCATCAGGGAGATTTCGGGTTCAGATGAATCCTGATAAATATCTGAAATTGTCAGACTAACCTTTCAACATGTTTATTTGTTAATATGTTTCTAACTTTTGTATAAGTTGTACCAAACAGAGACCAAAATGCATTCTGATGCTGCTGATGAACGTGGTATTGTAAGAAATAATGAAGCTATCTATACACGAAACAGCTTCTGATGCACATAGTCCCTTTACATTAATTTATCTCTTTAGTTTTACCATTTGGAACACAACTAACATGCTTAAATAAGCTTTAATAATTTATATAGATGAAAGTAACAGAGAAAAGGGAAATTCCAGTAAATAATTATAAATTTAGCAATTTTCAGTTCTAAAAATAGATTGATGCACATAGTCCCTTTACATTAATTTATCTCTTTAGTTTTACCATTTGGAACACAACTAACATGCTTAAACAAGCTTTAATAATTTATATAGATGAAAGTAACAGAGAAAAGGGAAATTCCAGTAAATAATTATAAATTTAGCAATTTTCAGTTCTAAAAATAGATTTGAAAATTCACGAAAATTCCGAACACTAAAAATTCCCGGAAAGTTTACCACGATTTCCAACCCTAAACATACGATTGAATAGCTTATATCTGTGTAAAATCCATTTAAACATCGAAAAGGTCTAATTTTCCTCGTCCCTTAACTCGGCCATGATGTGCTTCTATGACTTGTAGAGAGAAGCACGAATATCTTCATCAAGTGTGATAATTTCTTTAAAGTCAGAACATAACTTCACTGCCCTTTCGGCTGGATCGTTTACAACCATCAGTGGCTTCAGGATATTCTGTGCTACTCGATAGGGCGGATTCTCTTTCCAAGTTGAAGGAAGGATCTTTGTTAATCAAAATGCATGAAAAACAACATCCATTAATTAGGGCCAATTAAGTCTGATATTACCGAGTCTGCGATGGCTGTAGTTATCTGTGGTTTACTAATAACAAATTCCATGGGATGATCTATGTTTGATAGTTTCTCAGCGACCTGAAGTTTGTCTGTTCTGTTAGTAGAGTTAGAGAAGAGCGTTAACACAGCTAACTCCTCTTTATTCAGAATATGTTTTATGCGTATATAAGCTAGAAATCCTAAATAAATGTCGGATAAGATTGGATGTAATGATAGAATATAAAGCATGGAAAAATGACAGTAGTAAAGTAAAGTTGATGGAACTAAATGATAAATTTTCTTATTGAATATGTTTCTATTGAGTCATTGGATTTTCGCCATCATAGATTCAGTGACGCCATCGTAACGAGCATATTTGAACTCTTGAGCCGTAAATCTTATATAAATGGACCCTCTAAATTGTATATAGGTCATTCTCCTAATGCTTGGTTGAACATTTGGTAATTATGACATTTTTGTGGCCGCCATCTTGGATTTCAGGCATCTTGGATTTCAGGCATCTTGGACTTAGTGTTGTCATCGTCACTAGCATATTTGGATTCCTTGATCCCCAAAACACTATATAGGATATATAATCCAATGTTCTAAAAAGTATATAGGACACTTTGGGAAGTTTTGGCCGATTTTGTGATAATTATGACATCATTGTGGCCGCCATTTTGGATTTCGGCCATCTTGGATTTAGTGACATCATCGTCACTAGCATATTCGAACTCCTTGACTCGAAAACCCTAAAAAGGACATATTTCAAGTGATGTTTTATCAAAAATGTGAAAATTATATGACAAAAACTGATTTTGGCAGTCATCTTTGCCGCCATCTTGGAAAATGGCGGATGGGACCCCTAGAGGATGTTCCAATTTTAAAGAAAAATCATATTTTTGTATTACTGTCCCAACCTCACCATATATCAAAAAAGTGTGGGGTTCTGAGCAAATAAGTGATTTTCGGGCCACCCTACTACACATAGGTTTCGATGCATCCCCGATATGTTGAGGCCTGATGTTGCACCCCCGTCCGTCTGTCCATCTGTCTACAATTGTTTGTGGACTCTCTACAGGTCACAATCCTTACCCGATTTTGATGAACTTGAAATATAGCTTAAGACCCAAAAGATCTCGGCTGCTTTGATATTGGCATGTATCAGATCGAAACTTCATGGATTATGGTTGCTGATTGTACGAATAATCACGTTTTTAGGCAAAATAGGCACGTGCCTTAGGGCCAGCCAAAAATCCAGGCCACAAAATAATGAAGTACAATTTTTTTGATAATTATCAGGTGATGACAAAAATGCAAACAAATTGCATCTCCTTTATCTATGCGTTTGTCCTCAAAAAATCTTTCCATGCTCTGACAAAAGGTTGACATGATGTTTCGTCCCTTAATTGACACTCGTGGGGTTTGTTTCAATTTTTGTGGGAAAGAATTTCGTAAGTTATTTCATATTTTTTTTTAAATTTCATGGATTTCGCAATTGACTTTAGATGTACTTCACATAATACGATGCGTCAAAAACGTCTTGGTATACTGGCACTTCTATGCATTGGAAGTAATTTATAAAATTGACTTTAAAAAACTAACTGAAGAAATTGCAGTCACAAAAGCACGCAAAGTCGTAATCTAGCTAGACAGTGGATGGGAAAATGTGGGCTACTTGTAGTAAATACAGTACTGTCAATCAGGGCCATATGCAGGATTTTAAAAGTGGGGGTGCAGCAGATTGGTGGGGGGGATGTCAATATAATGCGCGAGTTACTGAGCGCGTAGCGGCAATCGACAAAGCTGAGGTCCAGCGTGCGCCTGTGGCAGCGGTAAGGGGAGGGGATGTCTGGAAATTTGAAAATAAGACTGCCGAAAACACGTTTTCCATGCACTTGGAGCCGCAATCAAAGTGATCTGGTGTGTCAATTTCGGCCGCGCTTTTTCTGGTTTTGGTGTTAAACCAACCAAAATGAGAAGTTTCTTGTCCTCTAACTTAGAACTATGTGGATAGGGCGACAATAACGAGAATCTCTAATAATGTCATTTGGCGACGGCGCCACCAAAGACCCATAAGGCCCTAACGTGTGTCGATATGGCGACTAAAAAGAACCCTCTAATATCATGTGGTGGGGCAGGCGCTGAACGGAAAAAGTGATAGGGGGGACACTGCTAGAAACAAGTTTTTCGGCCACTCTGTCGATTTTGTATTTTATATGGCGCCATATTTAGGTTAGATTGGTGTGACTGTTCCGTAGACTACCTTAAGAGTATCACTGTGTGATAAAATCTTTTGAGGGGGCGCCTTATATTCCCAGAGGTGCGATGTACCCCTTGCACCCCCTGCTAGATACGGCCCACTTGGCAATCTTCTGAATTTGTTTGTAATTAGTTTCTGTTGCTAAATTTAACTTGATTCCTTTTGTCAATGAGCCCAACATACCTGTATTTCCAGGCCACCTATCAAAATGTGCCTTAGGGCCAACATAACCTTAATCCGGCACTGTGTTGACCCTATAGAGGTCACAATTTTGAACCGATTTTGATGAAACTTGACATGCATGTTTATAACCCAAAGATCTTGGTTCCTTTCGATATGTGCGCCTAGCGGAACGTAATTTCCTGAACAATGGGCTCTGATTGTCCGAAAATCACCTGTTTATACGCCCACAGGACATTTTCATGTGGACGTATTATGTAGCGCCCCTGTCCGTCCGTCCGTCTGTCCGGCCACAACTGTTTGTGGACTCTCTCTACAGGTCACAATTCTTGTCCGATTTTGACGAAACTTGAAATATAGCTTTCTCCCCATAAGATCTCAGCTGCTTTCGATATTAGCATGTATCGGATTGAAACTTCATGGATTATGGCCCCTGATTGTATGAAAAATCACGTTTTTAGCTTGTGGACACTATAGAGGTCACAATTTTGAGAAGATTTTGATGAAACTTGACATGCATGTTTATAACCCAAAGATCTTGGCTCCTTTCGATATTTGCACCTATCGAACGTAATGTCCTGAATTATGGCCCCTGATTGTCCGAAACGTAACCTATTTTAGCTTGTGGTCCATCAGGAGGTAACAATTATTATGCGATTTGAGAAAACGTTTAATTATGTCACTGTTACACCCTAATGAAGGTTGAGTTCAAATGTCGGGGAAAATGGGTCTAAAATTACCATACAAAATGGCTGCCGTTTGTACGCGAATACTAATAAAAAATGGTATATCAAGGTTGTGGACCCTATAGAGGTCATAATTTTGAACAGATTTTACTGAAACTTGAAATAAATGTTTATAACCCTAAGATCTTAGTTCCTTTCGTTATTTGCGCATATGGAATCATACCTTCCTGTCTTATGACCCCTGATTATACGCCAAATCGCCTTTGTTTTGCTTAAAATTGTGGTCCCTCTGGAGGTCACAATTATTATCCGATTTAAAAAATCGTTTGATTATATCACTGTTACACCCTAATGAAGGTTGAGTTCAAATTTTGGGAAAACGGAACGAAATTGCCATACAAAATGGCTGCCGTTTGTATGCTAATACTGTTAAAAAATGGTATGTCATGGTTGTGGAACCTGTATAGATCACAATTTTAATTCAATTTTGATGAAACTTGAAATGCATGGTTATAACCCATAGATTTTGGTTCCTTTAGTTATTTGCACATATCGGATCATAACTTGTTCACTAATATCCCCACAGCTCAGACACTTAAAAAGAAAATCAATGAACTAGAGACGCCACTGGATACCAACCTAACCACCGATAATATCATTCAACTGTTACGTCTCTGTATAACTGCCACTTACTTTAGATGGGGTGATGAATATTATCAACAAATACATGGCCTGCCTATGGGAAACCCACTTTCGCCACTACTGTCCGAAGTATTCATGACCAGGTTTGAAACTGATGCATTAGAGACTTCCCCCATTAGACCCCTTTGTTGGTATCGCCGAGTCGATGATACATTTGTGACCCTCAATCAAAACGACAACCCAGATAAGCTACTCCAACATCTGAACAGTCGGCAAACGAGGATAAAATTGAAACAGAAATGGATGGCAGTCTCCCATTTCTTGATGTATTAGTGACTAAATCTGACAACAAATTCTCCACTGCTGTTTATAGGAAACCAACTCACACTGATCAATACATTCACTATAATTCAAATCATTCACATCATATTAAGAAATTAATCGTCACCATGCTAACAAGACGTGCCACCAAGATATGTGATGAAGGAAGTTTACCCGCAGAATTAGAACTTTTAAGGAACGTCTTCACAAACAATAACAGTTACCCCAACCAACTTGTCAATGACATCATCACCACCACCATAGAGAACCAACACAGGCCAAGAACGCCAAATACTGACCACTCTGGCATCAGAATAACCATCCCGTTCCGGGGCAAAATCCCCTACCAAATTAGAAGGTTGATTAAACAAGAAGTGGGTATAGACGTGACCTTCTCTAGCGGCAGAACCATACAGAATTTACTGCAAGCCAATGGTAGATCAACACAAACTAAACCCCCACAACCCAAAGGATGTATTTACGAGATAACTTGCTCCTGCAATGAAAAGTACGTGGGGGAAACGAAGCGCCCATTTGATGTAAGAATGAAAGAACACAAGTCACTAGCTTCCACCAATCCCTCAGCCATAGCAGAGCATATTATTAACAACAGAATCATACAATCTTGTGGGACCAAACCAGAACCCTTGCAGTACATCATCACCAGAAGAAAACCAGGAAACTTGTTGAGGCCATCAACCTAAAACGTATCAAGCCCAAGCTAAACCGTGATGTTGGACTATTTATACCAAGGGCCTATGACCAACTCATACAATGATTCTAATAATTTATTTCTAATTCAGCACTTATCCGGGTTTCACAGTCTAATTTCACATTGCACATATCTTGACTTTCAGCACTTATCCAGTTTACAGCCTGAAGATATATTTCCCATTTATTGATTTCAGTTGACTGGAACATTCTTATTTTTTCACCTTTATACATAGTAATAATATATTTACGGTTTCTTTCTTCCATGTTTACACTAAAATAATAGTTTTTTTCCCTCCAGCACTTCCTACTAATTAATCCAATACTTTTGTTTCTTTTTCAGTGCCTACCCAGGTCTCATAGTCTAATTATACATTTTCCATGTCTTATTTTTCAGTACTTAACAAAAAGTTTTTTTCAGCGGGAGATATGTTTCACAATGCTCTATTTTTTGTCCCCCGCCTTTCGAAGAAAGCAGGGGACTATTAAAATGGGTTCGTCCGTCCGTCTGTCTGTCTGTCTGTCTGTCACACTTTTTGGGACACAATAACTCTCTTTCTAATTGAGCTAGAATATTCAAACTTGGTGTAGGTGTTTATTAGGTCATTACCTTGATGGAGTTCGAAGATGAGCATTTTCCGCTTAGGGTAAGCAGAGATAAGCAATTTGATTGGTTGATGCTTTGGAACACGATAACTTAAGTTGTAATTAAGTGAGAGTGATGAAACTTGGTATATAGTTTTATTTCATCAATACCTTGACTAAGTTCGATAATGAGCATTTTCTGCTCAGGGTAAGCAGAGCGATAAGCAATTTGATTGGCTGAGACTTTGAAACATAATAACTCTCCTTCTAATTGAGCTAGGATATTCAAACTTGGTGTAGGTGTTTATTAGGTCAATATCGTGATGAAATTCGAAGATGAGCATTTACCGCTTAGGGTAAGCAGAGATAAGCAATTTGATTGGTTAATGCTTTGGGACGCGATAACTTGAGTTGTAATTAGGTTAGAGTGATGAAACTTGGTATATAGTTTCATTTCATCAATACCTTCACCGAGTTCAATAATGCGCATTTTCTGCTCAGGGTAAGCAGAGCGATAAGCAATATGATTGGCCGAGACTTTGGAACATAATAACTCTCCTTCAAATTGAGCTAGGATATTCAAACTTGATGTAGGTGTTTATTAGGGTTAATACCTTGATGGAGTTCGAAGATGGGCATTTTCTGCTTAGGGTAAGCAGAGATAAGCAATTTGATTGGTTGATGCTTTGGGACGCAATAACTTTAGTTGTAATTAAGTGAGAGTGATGAAACTTGGTATATAGTTTTATTTCATCGATACCTTGACTAAGTTCAATAATGAACATTTTCTGTTGAGGGTAAGCAGAGCTATAAGCAACTGATAGGTCTAGACTTTGAAACACAAAAATTCTCCTTCTAATTAAGGTAGAATGTTAAACTAGGTGTAGGCGTACATTAGGTGAATGCCTTGATGGAGTTCGATGATGAACATTGTCTGATTCTATGTGGTAAAGAGTGATGAAACTTAGTGTATTGTTTGATTGCTCAATACTTTTGAAAAAAATAAATGTGCGATTAATTAATATGTGTCATCTATTTTTTTTGGGATTTTGGCGGGGGACATCAGCCTCACTGTTGGCTTGTTTATTTTTTTTTCAGTCTAATAACACATTTTTTAATATATCTTTCATGGTGTTCTGTTTGAATTAACATATTTTATGAACTTGTTTTTAATTTTTAATTATCAATATTTTCTTTACACCAGCATCAGTGATCACTCTTGCTATATTGTTTATCCATAGCTCAGGTTAATTAGTTATATTCCATTATATGCTTAGGGCATCTCCGATTTATATTGCATATTTTCTTATTGATCTAATAAATATGTATACTAATTCAACATTCAAAGACTAAAAATAGCACAATTGCACGTGCAGCACTGTGTCAACATCTGCCTGAGTACAAATACGAGGTACGACTCGTCACAAATTGTCTTTTTCTTTTTTGATTTTGACCATGACTAGTGGTACACTACTCATATAATATCATATACTTTGGTTTGTTTTACGAACCATTACTTTGCGATTTTGTTGGATCGTACATTCAATTCATTTTATTTATTTATTTTTTCGTTATCGCTACTGGTACGCTGTGCTGGTCCATATATTTTGTGACGTAGTTTCACACCCGATCGATTTTTTGCTACGATAGATTTGGTAAGTGTCCAAGCGAAAATTTCGGGAGGTTTGTCCGGAGAGTCTGGTTTTCTATAGAATCATTTGACCCGGACATTCTCGGGCGCGTTGTGATCACGCGTCAGAAGGGCAATCCATTTTGGATTTGTCAGCAACAATGGACAATATCAAACAGTGGATGCTGATGAATAGACTAAAGATGAACGACGACAAGTCAGAGTTCATTGTGTTTGGCAGTTCACGAACTCTTTCCAAATGTATTACACCAATGATAAAGATCGGAGATGTATTAGTACCGAGATCAACATCAGTTAGAGTTCTTGGAGTTATCATGGATCAGAATTTAACCCTGAAGTCTCATATTGCAGCCAAGACACCTGCTGCATCGTTATCTTTATTTAATATTAAGAAAATAAGACACTATTTGGACAGACCGACGTGTTTAAAGCTGGCCAACGCCCTCATATTTTCACACTTAGACTACTGTAACGGTCTTTTTGTGAATTTACCAAAAGCAACACTAGCCCCTCTTCAACGAGTGCAAAACCTTACGGCCAAAATGATTCTCGGACAATCCAAATTCTCCAGTTCGTCTGACGCCCTAAAACAACTTCATTTTCTCCCAATACATGTCCGTGCTGAATATAAAACCTTACTCATGGTATATAAATGTTTGAACAATAATGCTCCAGATTACCTTTGCGATCTTTTAATTAATAACCCGAATCGATATTCCACACGATCGTCGATCGCCCAGGATTTACATGTTCCAAAAACAAAATATAAAACCTTTGCTGACAGATCCTTTAGTGTAGCAGGGCCCAAGCTATGGAATAGACTACCGCGAAACCTAAAAGAGTGTTCTTCTTTGGAAAGTTTTAAGAAGACTTTAAAAACACATCTATATCAAAGAACTTTCTGCAAATAACTTTTATTATGTATTTATTAATTTAATTTGTGTGTTGTGTTGGTGTGTGTGTATATCTGTTGTTCATGTAAAGCGCCATTGAATACATTGAAGATGTAATAATGAGCGCTATATCAAATTCAATAAACATAAACATACTTAATGTATGTAATAGTGTAATACCTCTTGATATATGATTGGTAAAAGTCGCCATTTAATTAGGCTATAAATATCTCAACCGGATGTTTACACCGGTAACGAGGTGGCTATGGAGGCCCGGAGGACAAGGAATAAATCGTATTTTTAAATATACAAAAGAAAGGTAAAGTGCTTTCTATATCTTGTGATTAAAACAAAATTTGTAAGTGTCCCAACCAGGTAGATAAATTCAGATGACAGACCGAGTGGTTTTGCCATTATAGATATGGTCGATTAGGCCTATTCTATTGTGTTTCAATATACCCCGATCATTTTGACATTTTTCATGTCGGTAATTTTAGGACTAATAACCGTGTCGGTTTCGATACGCCTAAATCTTGGTGTTGATAATCATCTTTTTCCACCTCCGGGACAGTCCTCAGTTCCGAGTGTATATTCTTATGAAAATCATAATGTTGTTACTGCTTCCGCCGACAAATGGATAATAGGCATGTTGAACTAAGTCCTATACCGGTAGTTTTTAGTAATATGAAAATCATAATGTTTTTACTGCTACCGCCGACAAAGGGATAATAGGCCTGTTTAACTAAGTCCTATACCGGTAGTTTTTAGTAATATTCTTAATATTTAAAGGTCAATGATATCAGATATGTCTACCGCCGACAAAGGGATAATAGGCCTGTTGAACTAAGTCCTATACCGGTAGTTTTTAGTAATATTCTTAATAACTTAACTCATTGAACCCTAGATCTAATTAATTAAGTAACTACCCCTTAATCTCCCTGAGCCAATTAACTAGACAATAGCTTATCTCCCTGGAGCTACCGGTAATTAAAGGATTATCCATTAATCTCATATACGGTAGGAATTATCAGTGTGGATTTAGCAATTTAAGATTTTAGTTTACAACAAAATAAATGATTAGCACTGAGTAAAGTTCATCAATCAAGATGTCAACTCCGTGGCACTGTTCTGTTTATCACATTTGTTTGTACAACGCTCACAATACTGTTGTTTTATTAAACCGGTCTGTGGTCATTATATCACCAATTTTGTAACTACCGAAATAATAGTCTCGCGACCAGTACATATTACTTCTTGGCTGCGTTGATATACTCATAAACACACGTAGAGCCAAAAATTATCGTATTTTTTCCGATTTTAATTTTCATATTTTTAGCATCGTCACACGTGGTACCGATCATTTCATCAGCGATTAACGTGTATAAATTTAATCCGAAAAACAAACTAACTAAATCAAACTCGTTCTGCCCCTCTTCTAATACATGTATATTGTTGGCTCAGACTCAGGCCCTAAAAATGACCGACTGGTCACTGGATTTACATATTCCTGAAGCAACGGCCCGAGAAATCCCTCTCTGGCCATTGCTGGATTCGCTTCGAATTCTTGACATTTAAGTAAATGTGTCTATTTTTCTCGTTCAATCAAATCTACTACTTACGTACAGTAACATGACATTCCGTCGTTTAATCTTGGGTCTTCCTTAATATTTTGGACAAAGATTTAAGTTATTAAAAACGTTGAAAGTCTGTTTGTTACCATACCGTAGTGTTTACTTTACGTCAATACCGATAGCCTCGTTTGTCACGCAATTAGTTTTGCTGCAATATCCTGCTATGCGCTGGTTAATATAGCATAAAAAACACGTGCAGCCATGACGTAACGTGTCGTAAACACAGTTGTCCTAATTAAACGTCTTGTTTTAAAGGTAATACCTTTGTAACGAATTCAGTTATTGGTCAGTAATAGGACCACTGGCCAGTCATAATTAGTGACAATAATACCCACTCAGTCCAGCAGGGAGTAGTCAGATTAGCTCTAATCAAACGGAACACTGCGAGGAGGATGCTGGATTTAATGTTGTTTGCCAAACTCGTTACTGCAAGACAGTCCGCCATGCTTAGGCGGCTATAAAATTGCAGTAGACACAGTTTATATAATTATTTATAGGCTTACCTTATTAGACATTTTGCAATCTTCAATAATTTGGTATACTGTCAGTGAGTCACTCACTGTTGTGGGGGGGGGGGAATAGAGCAATCAGTAAAGCGTGTATAAGTATAAAGCCTGATGTATACACCTGACTGACTAGAAACGAACTGGAAGTGAGATCGACTAACCTCTCCATGTTATAAGCCTCCATATCCACCATCTTTGTTTCACAAGTTGGCAACAAGTATGGCGGCTTGGGGGTGTTAACTTTTTTTTTATTTGAATATTTCGGTATTTTTGTAACCGGAGTTCAGCTTTAATGTTTTTAATAATGTCATTGATGAATAATAAAATGAAATGAGGTTTAACTACGTACTGTTCTTCACCGACTGGGCTTATGAAGACAGGGTCATTGACGAGCACAAGACTCATATTATACTCATATTACAGACAAGGTGTCATATTGTTCAACCAATCTATGTTCATAAATTTTGACCCTGAATCAACAATGTAAAATTAGTTTAGAACTGACCATAAATTAGTTAATGTCGTTACCATGAAACTTGTTGAGATTGATTCATGGTCATTAAAAAACCTATTCAAGAAAATTGCTAAATGTATTAGGCCAGGTTGCCCCTCCATTGGATACTGACATGTCAGTTTTACCCCAACAAGCACAGTCACAAGATGGGTCTGGCTATTCAGGATGTACAGTAGATAATTGACCTTATTGTCATTACTGTCAAAACATCTGGATCAAGACACAAAACTGTTATTGCCGCTTCAGTAGTGATCCTCAGGGGTAATACCCACTTGGATTTGTCTTAAAAAAAACGTAGGCATTCCTTTTAATGTTTTTAAGTTGTTGATATTGTTGTAGGGGGTCAAATTTGAGGAAAATAACCACACCAAGGGTTCAATAGAAACAGCAGTTTATTACTAAATGGTAACAAAACCCCTGAAATTATACAATTATAGTATAAATATCATAATCAAACATATAAAATCAATTCATTCTCATTCAATAAAATAATATATTACATATTAACACTAAAATCGTTATTCTAAATACTAATTATACATATACTTAAGCTACATAAATACTTTAAAGAGCAAAACTACCTCCTGCTAATTATAACCAGCATGAAAAATGCAGATATAACTAATTAATCTTACTAATAATAAATAATATGTTCTTACCCATGAAGGGGTTTTGAATAAAGTAGCCAGAGACTGCAATTAGGTGAAGTACCTTTATACGCTCTGTCTGTAATAAAATATGGGGTAATATATATATAATATGTTATTAAAGCGAAATGCTTTAAATAGCGTTACCATTATTGATTGTATGCAATGTATTTACAGAATGTAATTATAAAACCAGATTAACTTTAACTTATTTCATAATTTTACTTAAAACCAACATGTCCGCCAACTGAACAAAGACAAATGAAATATATATAAAACTGATAAAACAAATAGCAACACATACCTTTAAACTGTTAACAATAAATCTGTAGACAAATGATTCCGCCAATACACACGATTGATGAAAATAACAATCGACACTACTAATACTGAAACTCTTAGTATAAAACTGACATAAAGGTTGGAAGATATATACAACCTTACTCTACTAAATTCTATTTAAGAGTGACCAATTGCAAGGAGATAGGAGATACAAATCCAAGAAACCTTTGGGTCAAAGGTGAAAATTGAATCCCAGTGAGTAGATGATGAGCTTGAACTCACTCAGTCACTGGTTACCTAAGAAGAGTGTACAGAACAGGATAGTTCAAAGATGCATTGATGTGTGACATATTACTTAAAATTACATTAGTATTGTGATCATATTAAAATACCCATAAACTAATTAAAATCACTCTACCACAATATCACCCACTCTGTTCTTCCATTAAGCCAGTCGATATGACTTTAATAGGGCCAGATATATCAGTCAAGTCATTTTTATGGCATATGTATCTTTTGGTAATCATATTGAGTCTGGTACTAATTAGCAATCCATTTACAGGCGTCCCTTTTCAGGGGCAGCATTAATCCAGTCACAGTAACATCTGTAGGTTATATTTTTGAAGCCAGTCAGGTTTCAAATATTTTTTAGGCAGTTGGTCTGTCATAACATGAGATAACTGGATTTTACAACCACCCTTTCAACTTCACTTGTTTAACCACCTCTATATTATAATTCAGAGCAGGTGGAATTAGTTGTTTGATTAAGAGGGCTTTATGTCCAGGTTTTCTCAGGTTTTCATACCAATCAGTTTATTTATAAAATCTTTTTCCTTTAGTTCAGAAAAAGACTGACGATTATCGTCCTGTTATAAACCTGAAAAATTTACACAGTTTTAAGTTTTATGAACATTTTACAAAAGAAACTATATGTTTTGTATAATACATAGAGAGGATTTTCTATCATCATTGGATCTAAAAGATGTCTTTTTTCTATTCCTATTCGCCCAGATCATCATAAAATTTTACATTTTATTTGATGAGATCAAATGGTTGAGATTACATCTCCCTTTCAGAGTTTCTTCAGCTTCAAGAGATTTTTATTTTAGTTTTCAAATCAAATTTTGTAAGCCTTTACAAGCAGTGGATACTGTTCTTATTATATAGACAATTCCATTTTTTCCCAGAAACAACACTGCAAAGAATGTGTATACACACAGAAAACTGTTAGATATTTTCTAGAGCTAGGCTTTTGTATAAAGGAACAAAAATCCTGTATAGAACCTTAAATTGTTTTTTTAGGATTTACTATTAATTGTCATTCATTTACTGATCTCTTACTCAAAACCAAGAAAATATTAAGCTTTATTGATATCAAACAAGATCACTATCAGACAAGTGGCATGTGTTATTGGACTGTGCTCCTTTTTTCGAACAGCAATACTGTAAGCACCTTTTTTACATAGATAGAAGAGTAATCAGAGATTTTAACAGAATGTAATTATTCATATGGGTATTTCCCTCAATAACGGTTGAGTTACACTGGTGTTTACATATAACATTACCTATTAAAATGGTAACCATATTAGACCACCCCTCAATCTGGTGTTTTTATTTTATATGGTTTTTCTTTATGAATGGGATGCTCATTCCTTATGATATTCACGCCTTTGAGCTTTAAAATAGTTTGGAATCTCAATAAATAAAAAAAAATTTTTTTTTTTATTTTAACTGTTGGCAGTTTTCTATAGATTGAGATCATAGAGCAGCAATTTATCTAATACATACTTGTTCAATGTGATAACACTCTACATGTATCTTATGTTTATCATATATTTATAATATTGGGGAGTCATTGATAAGTTGTTTTAAAACTAGCAAACAAATTTGGTACTGGTGTGCCTCTAGAAATATTTATTTATCTGCTAAATATAGATCAATTATGTCTTGTAGCATAGCTGATGTATTATTAGACATTTTTCTGATTTCACAGAATTGAAGTTGCATAATAGGCACATCTCTAGAGGGTTTGTAACCTTGTATTTGTACCGGACATAGATCTATTTACATCAAGTTGTAAAGTATGTGTCTTGACAGTCTGATCCATTTTGTTTGCTTATGATATATTTAATTTTCATCCATACTTTTCTTCCTTTCACTGGGAGTTTCAGTGTAGTTGCATAGTGTCTAATGCTATGATCTTAGTGCCAGTATGGCCAACATCAGTATGGTATTCTCAACTCTTAACAATGCTAGTTTCAAACCCCATATTCATTTGCTCCTACGAAGAACTTCTTTCGTTAAGTTCACCATGGGTGCTACCCATGACAGGCAAGATTTTATACATGAACGCTTGTATCACATCAAGCAATCCCTCACTAATAGAGGACTATCACAACACGCTACTGATCCACTATTGTCAGGTCCTGGAGACCAGGAATTAATAAAAAGTATAATCTGGCCTTGAGATTATGAAATTTTTAGGCATATATCCAAAACAAAGGGATCCTTTGGATCCCATAGTAGAAAGTATTGCAAATTATTTGAGTGATTTGTTCAGTTTTGGAATCTTGATGCTCCAAAATCTCGTTTTGTGGCAACCTGGAGTGTTTCTATTAAATTTTCATTTGCGAGTTTTGTTCGCTTTAGAAGTTATTAATTTGAAGTTTCTCACTTATAAAACAGTGAGCTTATTGGCTCTAGCTACAGCCCAAAGGTGCCAGACATTAACAGCTTTTAGTATTAATTGCTTTCTAGATTATGGCAATGCTATTACCTTAGGAGTTGGCAGAATTCTAAAAACTTTTGGTCAATCTTCTCCTCTATACTATACCAAGTCAATTGGATTAGTTTACTAATAAAACTTTATGTCCATGCTATATGCTATACTCTGCAGAATTATCTTAATTTAACTCCAGATGTAAGGAAGTTTTCTCAACTTTTTGTATCTCATACATGTATTACCGGTACACTTGCCATCTACCTTTGGCAGTTGGCTTAAGAAACTATTGTACTGGCAGGAATTGATGCTTGTATATAAGCTTCATTCAATTCGTTCAACTTCCTGATCTGCAACTTTTTATTCTGAATGGTCTATTTCAGACAATCTTAAAACAGTATCATGGAAAAATGACAGGTTCTACTGTAGATCTACAAAAAATAATGCATTTTTAATTATATGGATAAATTTTAACAGCCTACTATTTGTTTTCCTTTTTGTTGACAACCCTTTCAATGATGCAATATAAATCGGAGATGCCAGAAGGGCATATAATGGAATATAATCTCCTCTCATCCGAGTGCCCGAAGGGCACGATGGTTGAGAAGGATTATATGAATATATATAGCTCGAGGATTTATATACCCTCCCTTTAGGCCCTCCCAGTGCTATATATATGGTTGCCAACAAAACTTTAATGAGACAATTTGTGATGAGTGGTACCTCATATTTATACTCAGGCAGATGTTGACACAGTGCTGCACGTTCAATTGTGCTATTTTTAGTCTTTGAATGTTGAGTTAGTATACATATTTATTAGATCAAAAAGAAAATATGCAATATAAATCCTCGAGCCCTCGGGCTATATATATTCATATAATCCTTCTCATCCATCGTGTCCTTCGGGCACTCGGATGAGAGGAGATTTTCCATTAATAGTGTTAATACACTGATCTTTATATATAACAGCATTCAACAAGAGATTTCCATTGTGTAGGTTTAGTTCTTAATGGCCCCCTAATCAAAGGGGTTAAGATCTAATTAGAATGGATTGTTGTCTTTGTTGCATTATTATTCTTTGTTGCATATTCTGTATATATTTGCCCACATTCATATTTTTTGTATCATTTGCTTGATTAAGACGAGAGTATCCTCGTCGCAACGTCGCTTAGTATTAAACTCAGTAATTGTGTATTCATAAAATTGTACCTTGTGTTATTATGTTCAATTACTAAATGCCAATCAAAGAAGATATAAGGGTGATGTTTTAAAAAAAGTACAAAAATAGTGTACTTGCGAATGTTTCTTGTTGTTATAATGTTTTTATATATAAATAAATAAATGATAATTGATTACATGTGTTCCTTTATTTAAGGGGTGGGTGGGTATAAATGCCGACAGATTTCTTTGTGACTGTCCTTGACCCAAATTAAACCCAATCGGCATTTCAATATCGTGTTGTTTTATGGCTTCTAATTATGTACTAAAAATAGCACCACTTTCTCCACGGGAAAAAGGACCGGTTTGGAAAATTTTAAAGTGGAAGCCCTGCTCTGAAGGTTACAGTTATTATCTGATTTTAAAAAACGTTTGAATATATCCCCGATACACCATAATAAAGATTGATTCGAATTTCATGAACATCTGACGAAATTTGCGAGACAAAATGTCCGCAGATTGTATGCGAATAGTGTAAGAATACGGTATATCAAGGTTGTGGACTCTGTAGAGGTCACAATTTTAATTCGATTTTGATGTTACTTGAAATACATGTTTATAACCCAAAGATCTTTGTTCAATTCGATATATTGCGCATATCGATTTGTAACGTCATGAATTAACGCCCTTGATTTTAGCAGTGTTGGGATTTCGGCCTTATATTCCGGACGTGTCTGATTTTTTTTTCAAAAAGCACTCTATTGTCCGACCGTGAATATGCCCATTCGGACATCAAGGCATGGTGAATAATATTCAAAATTCCAAAATTAATATATAGTGTACTGACTAGTACTAAGAGTATAACTACCACTCGACCCTTGACTGATTACTTAATCTGCCTTGATTGACTGACTTAATCCTTAGTCTGACTATTCATCAAGTGTTTATACTTTTAATCTTCGTCTAAACCACATGGTTTCTGCATTGTCAGACATTTTAATCGCATTGATGTGAGCCGACAATATGTATAAACTAGGCCTAAATGTCACATATTGTAAGAGTATACAACGCCCAGATCAATAGACAGTCATTATAATTCGTCTGCAATATCACTTCGGTGGAAGCGAGCATTAAATGAAGCTATTTCACACACACAGATATCCGGAAAATACTAGAAATTGCTAACTTCGTTCTTATCGCACGTGGTTACAGCAATCGGCAAACCTCGGCAGATACCGTCACTCTGCATCTAGCTTCAGCTGTATGACGGTAAGTCATGTCTAGGAACTTGACGATTTTAGAAAGAAATTGCGTCGTTCGAAGCGTGTTTAGAATTTTCAGAGCAAAGTTTCCTTGTTTGAACTAATTCTGATTAAACTTGACAGAAAAAAAGCTTGATACAGGTAAAGCCACTTGGCAGATTCCGTTATCTACATTAGATGCGTAGAATGTGTCGAGGTTTGCCGAATGGGTTAAAGCACGAGAACTTAACCGGTATTAGAAATCTCGCGAGACGCGTGGCACCCTAAAATAAACACCCTAAGAAATGTTGAATATTTCTATTGGAATAACGTTATGTAGTTAATTGTAATAGACGATAGCGCATGCTGCTAGACTGGAATGGGATTATTTACGGCCAAAAACATTTAGGGATGTCATTTTTTTTACCTTCCGTATATAAATTGAAACGGAGTAGACGACAAATGCCGGACTTTGCTGAAAAATGTATCAACTTATGACAAGAAAAATACGGTAATTTGGGGGGAATATGAAAACGTTACGGATTGACAGTAGTCTGCATGCTTTCATCCTCTATGGTATTACAATGTCGTGTGATTTTTTAGGAATAATATTGACATAAATTTGATTGCTGTACAGGAATTAAACATAAAAAATAACGAGGTGCACCTATTTTTTTTATTACATATGAATTTGAATATTCTTAATTGTGGTTTGAAAACGTCTGCTTAAATAACGATAAGAGTTGTGTCCCTTTATTGTGGGAAAAAATGTCCGACAGCTAAAATTTTGAAATCCCAACACTGGATTGTAGGAATAATCACTTTCTTGTTAGCTTGTTCTCTATCCAACTGTTGTATGTGGGCGTATGCTGCCTGGCAGCCGGTGGTTTTAGCTATATTAAAGGACCTAAGTCCGTAACTCAAAATCCTCCAAAATCGTCAACATCGAAAACACGAATTATTGGTCAATTTAAATCAACATTGCTGATGTAAACTTACCGGGAAAAGATGAGCTTCTGATATCCGATATTTAAGAAAAAAATATTTTTTTAACATTGGTACACGAATCGTGTACCATAATGCGCTTCAGCTTCAGTTGTATTGGGAGACTCGAGGGACGAGGCTAGACACATTGCAATAAGTCAGACGGAGTTAGTAGACTGGAATAACTAGACGCTCGACTTTTGCACATGATTGACGTTGCTGGCTTATTTCGCCAAACATAACTGATTTGAAATTGGAGTAAACACGGAAACCATTGAATGTAAATCAGCTTATATACATTCATATTACAGTATTATATGCGTTGCGAACCACTTTTATGAATGTCTAGGCTCCAAATGTTAGCGATTTAGCTCCTTTAAGGTTGTAGGCCCTGTAGAGGTCACAATTTTAATCTGATTTTGATGAAACTCATGTTTATAATAACCCAAAGATCAAAGATCTTGGTTCCTTTTGATATTTGCGTATATTAGATCTTACCTTCCTGAATCATGGCCCCTGGTTGTAAAATAAAATCTCTTTTTTTTTAGCTTGTGGACCCTCTGCAGGTCACAATTATTATCCGATTTAAAAAAAACGTTTGAATATATCACTGTTACACTTTAATGAAGATTGAGTTCGAATGTCGTGAAAATAGGACCAAATCTGTTGACCCAATATTGGTTACAATTTTAATTCGATATTGATGACCCAAAGATCTTGGTTCCTGTCGATATTTGCGTGTGTCGAATTGTAACTTCATGGATTATGCCCCTTGATTGTAGGAAAAATTATTTTCATTTGCGCTTGTTCTCTGTCCATCTCTCGAAAATGTGTGCGTGTAGCCGCTGGTTAACCAAATTTGTTCACTTTTTTGGGGAAGGATTTTTGTCATGACTCATGACGACCCCAGATCGAGATTTAACATTCTGCTACTTTTTATTACAGAGTTATCCCCTATTTGCCAAACACCTTGTTAACACAATTTCTAATAGTTAGTGCAGGAGGACCGCACTACACGCAAAACAAAAATATACAAAAAAACCTGCAGACAAGACAGAAAATAGACATTGCAAAAAATAAACAATTATCAAATCAAGTGAAGTTTTCCTTTTCAAATCTTGTGTGAAGCATTAGGACTACCACAAGATAAGGGCGTATTGATTTTAAAATTTGGTTTAATGCATTGGAATCGGAAAGAATGAACAGTGTTGAAGTGTGCAAGTTTTCCCTTAGGACAAGCTGCCGTGTGGACATATTTCCATGCTTTGAGTGGCTACCTGTTATTGTATAATCTATTTACAGCAGATCCGCCAAGAAAAAGAATAGATGCAGTCCAGTTGAATGGTCAAGCCAGGTCAGTCTTCATTTATTAACATAGCTGCTGTATACCTTTTGTTAAAAGTGCACATACGGTGGTCGTGGGAACTTTTTGCTAGGTGTAGCCAATGGTTAATATATCCACTTTATGGCGTGTTCACACCAATCTGATTGAAATTAATTCAGCTATTTTCACTCAAAGTCTCAAAAATAGACCTCCTGTAAAAACGACTTTGCCAATTATCAAAAACATTCTAAATCTCCTCAGACGCGAGTGACGTCATAGTGGCCGAATGCATATTCAGAATGTTTATTCCTTAATTACCTATATACAGCCGGCGTGTGGATTCATTAACGCCTGAATGATTACTTAATCTCCTAATTAAATAAAACAATCGACTACAGAATGATTTGTTTTGTAATTTTTTTAAATTTAAGATTCAATTTATAATTTGTTTCATAATGTACGGTCGCTCTCGTTTTTCCCGACAGCGATTTCAATACCCTCTACCATCGTGTGCAGTCCAGGGGCGGATTGGGCCATTGGGCGATAGGACGATCACCCGAAGGTCGGTGCGGGCAAAAAATGAAAAAGATAAATTTGTCCAATTCATCTTAAAAAAAACTTTTTTCTGCTGAACATTATATGATGACCATTTTGTATGTGGCTGGTGGTGTTAACGGGCCACCACTGGAGACTGGAATGAACTTGTAAAATAGACTTTCTGGGCTTGGTGTGCTGGGTGTGGGCCGGAATTCGGAAATTCTGCAATGGGGATTTTGAAAATTTCATTGGATTCACCCGAGACTGTCCCTTCAAATTTACTAATTATTAATTCACCTGCACCCTGTTTGTATGGAAGGGTTTTTGGGTCTAAATAAGATGATCTGCTAATTTGTGTAATCCATTGCTGAAATGTTCAAAATGTCAAAAATACTTATTATGATACCGTCAACTTGGTCATATTGCTTAAGTAAATTGTAATAAAATTATTAGAAATCTATGAGTGGTGAGTAGCCGTCCCAGATTTCTCTCAAAAAGCTACTAGTTTCGTTCATTTTGAACTCATCAGACTTTAATGAAATTGTGCGGATGTTCCCTTTATATAGTCTTCGGGGACCGGAGCACAAAACTGATCTCGGATGGACCTGTGCAGTACTGTATCACCGGAGCAACTGCTTCCGTTTAATAGTGAACAGAGAGACGGCTAAAGAATTGCCGTTTATAAAAAGCTTATTTGCATAGACTCAAAGGCTCCTAACCCATTTGACTGTGTCGTTTAAAATAATATAAACAAGTGGGAATTTTTTTGATAACCGGACTTGGTTGTCGAATTTGTGTGATATACGTCCTAAGCTTTTTTAGTGTTGGATTGCATAATTTGGAACTCCAGACATGCACACTAAGTCTACAAGTAAACTAAATTTTCAACTGCTATTTGGCAATTGTGCTGTTGGGTAATATTATCATGACGTAATAGAAATGCCTAGTTGTTTTCACTAAATTTTGAAATTGCCATATATATCGCGTAAGTAATTCCTCTGCTGGTTTGCTTAAAACATCTAAAGTAATAGCACTAGGGTTTTCAGTGATATTACCAAGCTTAAACACCTTTCCTCACGTTGAGAATTGGTGAGCGACAGACGCCATTGGGACATCACAGGAATTTCTCTACCTATAAGATTTAGATTAATGGCTATGTGCCAAATGTCAACAAGAATTGAAATAAAAAACGACTCCGCAACTGAACAACAAATTTACACGGTTATACCAGAGTCAAAATGCTCTGGAATTTAAAGAGCAAATATAGACGATTTTGATTCCATGTGGATCACCATAATCGTATAGACCCAAAAAACTTTCTGGTCCTTATACGCCATATAAAAATATGAGCGCTCAAAGCGAGTGAAAATTATTTTTACCTTATCAAAACGA
Organism: Patella pellucida; assembly: GCA_917208275.1. Classification (NCBI taxonomy): domain Eukaryota; kingdom Metazoa; phylum Mollusca; class Gastropoda; family Patellidae; genus Patella; species Patella pellucida. Next base: position 37,382,722 of record OU795041.1, on the reverse strand, counting down.
AATTTGATCGTTTATATAACGGTTACCCTTGTTCAATTCAGTAAGCCCTCCCAAGAGAAATGGCATCTATTATCCTACTCGGAAATAGCCCTTGCCGTAGCCTACATCCTCTGAAAAGCCCACTCAAATCATTTAGAAGGCCGATATGTCGGTAATGTTACAATACAAATAATTGGTCTTTCAATGGCTGATCGCGACTGAGACATAAATCGTATGTCCCGTGGCAGGATTTTCTTTGAATCATTTTTAATCGAAATGGATTTAAGAACGTTGCAACGAACAGCAAAACAATTTTGTAAGATATAGTCCCGAAGGGTCCCCTAATACTTTATATTTATAAATTGTAATAAAACAAATGTTTTTTTGTCATTTCCTCCCTTCAACTCTTCAAACTAAACTTTACATATCATTTTGGTATTATCATTTTCTACATATCATTTTCAATATTTCAATATTCAAATGAGGTCAAAAGGCGTGGCTTTCAGAAAAATGTTTTCACACACACTAATACCTCCAAAGGAAAGATAACTAGGCTAAACAGACTCATAAGGGCTCAGACTAGTAATTATTTGCCAATTGACTTCAATGTTAAATGGGTGTAACATCACAGGCTGTAGCTTTTTGCTCAACATTACGTTGGTTCTAATCTTTTTAGGCACAATGGGGACCACATTTGGCAATCTCCCCACCTTAAGCTAGTAGGGGGGTCATGGTTTAGATTTTTTGCTACGGGGAATCGATAGTCGTGGCGATAGAGAGGCGGCTTCTCACCAATGCAACAAGGGTTCAATCCCAGCTCAGGGCAAAAACTTTATCGTAAGTGAGAGGGATGTTTGGTCTCCTGTCCGATCAGGCAGGTTTCTCCCAAGTTATTCAGTTTCTTCCTGCAGTAATGATCGAAATCATTTGCTTATCTGTGCCAAGGGCTAAATTGAAAATAAGCCTCAGGCTTAATTTGCTACCCTTGTAAAATAACGAGATTATTATAAGTTGACTGGGGTGGAAATCTCACTTCCGATACATTTCATTGCTTCGCAGAAAGACATTTTACACCCCCATCCCTCCGCTGTAATATCACGAGTATTACCCAAAACTGCTATAAAATTGCAAATTTGATCCCTTTTCTCCTATTCTAGACCAAAAAGTCAACCCAAAAATGCGGGAAGAGGGGAGAAAAAAATTAATGGAAAAATTGTCTATTAATAACTCGCACTACACATCATGAAAAATAGGCAAATAATTACTAGTCTTAGTCCTATACAATGACGCCTATACTAATTAGACAGCGCGCAGACGCTAAATATATAATAATAATAATAAGACATTTATATAGCGCCTAATTGTCCTAAGATGCTCTAAGCGCTTTGCAATCATGATATCACATTGCCCGACATAGGTCAAATTATAATACATATATACATTTAATTACTGATACATTGGTTGTATAGATGAGCTTTTAAATTGGTTTTAAAAATGTCTACGGTCATGCTTGATCTATTGGTTTCTGGTAGTGCATTCAATAATTTCGGGGCGGATACAGAGAAGGCGCAATCTCCACTACTTTCAGTTTCAAACGTTTTTCTGTAAGAAGTGAGCGACGAAGTTGATCTAAGATTTCGATTTTGATTGTATTTTGTGATCATCTCTTTTATATAGTCTGGTGCTTGATTATGGAGCGCCTTGTATGTCATCATATTAATTTTGAATATGATCAGACACTTCAATGGCAACCAATGCAAGCTCCTTAACAGTGGAGTCACGTGGTCATATTTCCTTTCTTTTCACTAGCTTTGCAGCACAGTTTTGGACAGTTTGGAGTTTGTTTAGGAGAGAATCGGGAAGACCATAAAACAAGGCATTAGCATAGTCCAGCTTGGACAGTATTAGGCATCTCACCAATGTCGAGGTTGCCTCTTCAGTCAGATAAGCTCCGATCTGACCAATCTTGCAATTTTTGAGTTGTGCTCAGGCTTGATGACTTTGACTTTCCGATTGTTAAATTTCCATTTATTGATAGTAATATTCAAATATCACCAGCTTATGGAGTGTTTGTGTCTCAGCTAATTTGTTACGCAAGAGCTTGTTCATTCTATTCTGATTTTTTTAAGTAGATCGAGGCATTTGTCATCTAAGCTTCAACTACAGGCATACTTGAAAACTAAACTTATTAAAACCTTTAATAAGTTTTATGACCGTCATATTGACTTGATTGGTAAATATAACATGTCTCTTTCGACTATTATTATAGACATATTTAATTGACAGGTACACTATATCCCTGATAATATATGTCTACTACATCGTTAACACTGTTCGTCACGTGCATTTTGCATACCGATAGTTCATTGGCCAATCACGCTATTTTACTGAGATTTCGCCTAATATGTTGGATGCAGCTATGGCCAGTCTGGCAGGGTAATCTTACTCTCCCGGACACCTGTTACCACTTTTTGTCGTGTATTTTATACACGGTGAACAGTCCATATGCTGATTACACTATTTTGCCAGGTTACACTATTTTGCCAGTACACTATTTTGCCAGGTTACACTATTTTGCCAGGTTACACTATTTTGCCTATACTGTTTTTTTAGGACTTCGAATTTTGTCTAATGGTTTGGATTGTTCGAACTTGGTTTTATTTTATTATTACATTTTCAAGATTTTACTTCAGTCTTCCGGCGTGAAAGGTTGCCCATTTCAGCCTTTGATTACTTTATTCAAATTTATTATGAATCCATATTTAGCCAACTACAATAGTATCATTTGTTAAATAAACCGAATATTCAAGAACCGTACATATTCCTTCTTGATAAAATTACCTATTGAGAATTAAAACCAAGTCTAATTAGGTTTTTGCTATCGAGAGCATTCACATGTGTTTAGGTTTTAAACGAGTTGACCTACTTGCTTTCCACCACTTTCGGTAGTCAACACTGATTGGTCGTGGCGTATTGCATCATTCAGTGGGAGCACGCGGTCTAGTTAGTATAGACTTCATTGGTCCTATATACCTCACATGTTCTTGCTGTTTGAACAAATCTGTAGTTATCTAATAAACAAACATATATGCATCATGAAAATTAGGCAAATAATTACAAGTCTTAGTCCATCAATTAACGCGCGGTTATTCAGATTTATCTTTCCTTGGGAGGTATTAGTGTGTGTGAAAACATTTTTCTGGACGCCACGTCTTCGGACCTCATTTGCATATTGCTAAGAGAAATGTTTAAAATGATATGTAGAAAATGATATGTAGAAAATGATATGTTTAAAATGATAATACCAAAATGATATGTAAAAGTGTGATTTGAAGAGTTTGAGTGAGGAAATGACAAAAAAACATTTGTTTATCACAATTTACTTAAGCAATATGACCAATTTGACGGTATCATAATAAGTATTAGACAATTCAGCAGATCATCTTATTTAGACCCAAAAACACTTCCATATGTTTGAGGGGATACGCCAGAAACATCTGCTGATGTTTCGTAACTCCCAAAAAATTCAATTTTAAGGCTTCAACATAATTTGATGATAGCTGGTCTGCTATATGAGTTAATTGGACCGACACATACACTTGTGGTGTGTATTATATAGATAATGTATATAATATGTGTAGTGCCTGTGGCGTAACCAGCCAATCAAGCCGATTAAGGTTGTAATTGGAAATTTGAAAGCCGTTTTTGGCTTCTGGATACTTAAAGGGTCAATCCCGATAATGTTTTTGAGAATAAAACTGCTTAATTTTGTGTTAAAATCCATTAAGATCCCCTACCTTAGGGCCGAGCAACTAACTCAATATATGTGATACGTTTTCATACAACTTAAACCCACCAGTCTTCATCTTGAAATTGAGTCCCATGTCCCAAACTGTATTATGCTGTGATTTGATAAAACCAGACTTTTATTTCCAAAAAATAATGCGTCGGTGAAATTTACCTTTTGTTATCAAGTACAGCACATGGACCATTCACCGTGTAGACCTCTTAAGGAACGGGAATTGATTATCGGGTCACCCAACAAAAGAATTGACCCCAAATCTTAAAAGGGTTATTTGTCCGGATAAGCTGTTTTAACGCTGGCGTCCAAACGACTTTTAAAATATTTTTAGCTGAGATTTTGAGTCCGGGTATATACACCATTCGTCTAAATTTTGGCGTTTAAATTTCATATGTACTAGGACTTTTATTTTTGAGGCTCTGGTCTATTCGGGACTGTCCCTTTAAACCTCAATAGCTGAATTAATTTTAATCAGATTGTTTTTAACTTGCCGTAAAACTGATACATGTATAGCAACCATTTTAAATCTTATATGGTCCTTAATACAACGACTTAGACTATGCATTGTATAAATTCAATAAACTATATAACACATACTTATGGAAGAACACTTACTGATTTATTTAGGCAACGTTTGAATGGTAAAGTTATAAGACTCTGTTTCAGCAAGAATGTTCAAACTTGGTGTAGGTGTTTATTATGTCAATGCTTTAATTCTAATTAAGCATGAGTAATGTAAATTAGTGTATAGTTTCTTTACATCAATACCTTGACTAGTTCGATAATGAGCATTTTCTGCTCAAGTAAGCATAGTGACAAGCAATTGGACTGGGTGACACGTTGGAACACAATAACTCTCATTCTAATTGAGCTAGAATGTTTAAACTTGGATTAGGTGTTTATTAGGTCAATCCTAGGATGGAGTTCGAAGATAAGCATTTCCTGCGTAGGGTAAGCAGAGGTAAGCAATTTGATAAATTGATGCTTTGGGGTCATGAGAGGACAAACTTTATCGATGATCATATCAGCATTTTGCAAAGCTGCTGCATGGGCATATTCCACACTTTGCATTGCTATCTTTGTCAGTTATATCAATTTTTTCTTCTATTTAATATTGAATTTTAAGACTTTCACTGGGAAATATAAGTGAGGGATCTCCGGTAGCTTCACGACGAGCATTAGCTGTCCAACAAGTGTAAGTCAAGGCAGAAAACTCTTATTATTGTATCCACACAAACTTATGATTTAGTGTCCATTTATTTTGATTTGAGTTTTGTTCAAAATTTTATTGTATTTGCACAGCCATATTGAACTTCGTTATATTTTGTTATCTTAATATGGCTTTTATGTGTTCTTTGCCAATGTATATATTTTTATACACCCACATGGAAATGTGGTTGTATATTGCTGTCACCTCCGACCATCCATCGTCCACAATTTGCTGTGAACACTATACAGAGAACATTGTTTATCTGATGATTTTTAAATTTTTATATGTAATTTCAACGATTTCTGTTCATAACTTCTACAGTTATGGCCCTTGTTGCACTTTTTAAAACCTTGTAATTGCTTTAACGGCGAAAGTTATTGTTTGATTTGTATAAAGTTGATATCAGTGTCTTAAAAATGCCCCTATTTTTATACGCCCACATTGAAATGTGGTCGTATATATTGCCGTCCGTCTGTCTGTCGGTCGGTCGGTCGGTCCGGCCGTCCGGCCGGCGTCCACAAGCAATTGTGGACGCTCTAGAGGCCAAAGTTAATATATCAGATTGACTTTAGATTTATACACAGTGTGTAAGGTCATGAGACGAAGAAGCCTATTGATTTTCAGCGATTTCCAATAATTACTGTCAGTTATGGCCCTTTATCACTAAAAAAAACTTGTGGACGCTCTAGAGGCTAAAGTTAATAACCGATTGACTTTAAATTTATACACAGTGTTTAAGGTCATAAAAGAAAAAAGCCTATTGATTTTCAGCAATTTCCGATAATTACTGTCAGAGTAATGGCCCTTGATCACTTCAAAGAATCTTGTGGACACTCTAGAGGCTAAAGTTAATAACTGATTGACTTTAAATTTATACACAGTGTTTAAGGTCATGAAACGAAGAAGCCTATTGATTTTCAGCAATTTCCGACAATTACTGTAGAGTTATGGCCCTTGATCACTTAAAAAAAATCTTGTGGACGCTCTAGACGCTAAAGTTAATAACCGATTGACTTTAAATTTATACACAGTGTTTAAGGTCATGAAACGAAGAAGGCTATTGATTTTCAGCAATTTCCGATAATCACTGTCAGAGTTATGGCCCTTGATCACTTAAAAAAATCTTGTAGACGCTCTAGTGTTTCAGTGTTTCCGATAATTACTGACAGAGTTATTGCCCTTGATCACTTTCAAAATTTTGTGGACGCTCTAGAGGCTAAAGTTAATATCTGATTGACTTTAAATTTATACACAGTGTTGAAAGCAGCGCTCACGCTGTCGATTGCCATTTCCTCCAATTGCGATAAAAATATAATCTTGGCGATAAAATATTTAATCTGGCGGATTTTTTGGCGATTCTTTTTTACCTTTGGCAATAATTTCTTCTTGTCATAATGACATAATGATAAAGCTTTGATTTCCACGCCGTATAGACGTGTTACGGTCCATTGCGCTTGGCTGAATGACAGTGAGTCAATTAACAATCAATTAGGTATCAATAGACCTATCTTTTGTCTCTTGATCGATCTCGGATTAGTGTTAATAAGTATATACAGTAAAAGTAGTAATAAACTAATTAAGTAAATGATTAAATTATTTGTTTTCAATACGAATCGGTGGCTTTTTTGACGGTTTCTATATACCGGTATCCAAAATGGCTGTGACGATGTCGGTGAACAATATTCGGTCGATTCGTTTGGGATTATTGAAATTATGACGACTGTTTGATATATTTCTTACTGAAGTTACCGTTATGTGAATTTGTTAAAATTAGATACCCGTAACTTGTCCAAAGAAGTGATGGCATTTCACAATTATGTTCAGTTATCAGATTTATGTGATGTAAATATTACTGCCATTTGTAAATTTGCCTTGCCTTAACCAAAGACGACATATTTCCAAAACTGTTTGTGATATCAGTAGGCGTTTGCTCACAATTCCTGTTACAACTGCAGAGTGTGAAAGAGGATTTAGTAGACACATATAAAAAACAAATACAGCAATTCATTAAAAACCAATACGCTCTGTAATTTAATGGTTCTCAGCAGTATAAGTATTGGAAAGGTGGTTTCCCCGCATTTTGAAATCTTTCAAAACATGTGCTTCTGCAAAGCAGAGAAGGATATTGTAATTTGTAATAAACTTTGTACAGTATAAATATGTAAATAAAAATGTTATACAAATTACTGAAAATTTTTAACTTTTTTGGGCGGAAGAAATAAATGGCTAAAAAAATAAAAATGGAACCCAGAGTGAGCACTGGTTGAAAGTCATGAGACGAACAAGTATCTTGAGTTTCAATGAATTTAGATAACTTGAACAGCATGGAGGAGAACTTTATCAAAGCCAAACAAATTCAAATGATTTTCTGATAATTACATAATGAGTTGTTACTTTTAAGCAGATTTTAGTGTATTATAAATTTTTCATAACCGAAAAAAGTAAAATATGCGACAACTCTTGTTGACTGCCCGGACGATTTAGCTGCTGTGGGCGTATGTTTCGTTGTCTGGCAACCTCTCTTTCTGTTTCTTTGGCCTTTCAACATTGAAATTTAAAAAACGCAATAAAACTTAAATTTGACCATTTTTTCCCTTCCAAACTCTAGAAATGCATATTCACAATTACACACGGGAACAATTATTAGTTTTCTGTGTGTGCGATCATGTGACCACCATATATAAACCTGCTTCATAAAATTTCCAACTGCTGTGCCATAGCCTTCGATATTTAGGAAACAATTTTAAAAATTGAGCATGTGTATGAAATACTTAATTATATAATAGTAAACACTTAAAACTAAATCTTGCATCGCTGAATTATTGACCTAATTCCAACTGTCCCTCAACGACTGTGTGATATCAGATGTGTCTTTCACCACCGTCGGACCAAGATGTTATGACCTATGCATTTCACATGTCATCAGTAATTCTACCATATTTGCTTCGGCTTTTTAACATTTTCCCTACAACTCCCGGTTTTTAGAACATTGTTGGGATAGATTTAACAAGTGGTATGACAACTTAATTCCCTGTACCAGTAGTTTCAGAAACATCCATTGAGCAATTTAAAAAAAATATTAGAAGAGCATTTCCAGTCATTTCATAAATTGGGATCCTGTTTGGACCCTTTATATCATATTGAGGCTTTTAAATAGGACACCGTGAAATCTGGCATAGTAATCACTTCTGGAGTGATAGCCCTTGTTTAACTTTGTTGAACCTTGTGAACGCTTTTTTTCACTTTGTTGAACCTTGTGAACGCTCTAACAACAAAAGTTAGCATCCGGTCTGTATGGAATTTATATATGCATCATTTAAATTGAATTTTCCGTTGATTAAGTCTAGAGTTATGGCCCTTGTTTCACTTTGTTATTGTCCCCCGTCTGTCTGTATGTCCGTCCGTCCGTCCCACTTTTGTGGACACAATAACCATATTTTTATTGAGCTAGAATTTTCAAACGTTGTGTAGGAGTGCATTGGGTGAATGCCTTGACGGAGTTCGATGATGAACATTGTCTGCTGATGTTTAGCAGAGATAAGCAATCTGATAATGAAATGACATCGATGAAACTCTAAATATAGATTCATTATATCATTACCTTGATTTTGTTAGATGGTGAGAATTTTCTGCTTAGGCTAAGGAGCGATAATCAATTTGATTGGTCAAGACTTTGGAACATAACAACTCTGCTTATTAAAGTTTAAAATTGGATGTTCATTAAGTGAATGATTAACATTGGTCGACGTTCGATGATGAACATTGTCTGCTGATGTTTAGCAGAGATAAGCAATCTGATAATGAAATGACATCGATGAAACTCTAAATATAGATTCATTATATCATTACCTTGATTTTGTTAGATGGTGAGAATTTTCTGCTTAGGCTAAGGAGCGATAATCAATTTGATTGGTCAAGACTTTGGAGCATAACAACTCTGCTTATTAAAGTTTAAAATTGGATGTTCATTAAGTGAATGATTAACATTGGTCGACGCTTCGGGATAAGATAATCTTGATTATATATGATAGCGAGTGATGAAACTTAGTGTATAGTTTGATTGCTCGATACTACTGAAAAAAATAAATGTGCGATTAATTAATATATCAGGGAAAGAGGTATTACATAGGCTAAGCATGTTCCCCAATCCAATTCAGACAACCTGAATAAAATTATTGTTTATTTTGGGATTTTGGCGGGGGAAATCAGCCTCACTGTTGGCTTGTTGTCCTTGTTTCACTTTATTTCGTCTGAAGTTCTGGCCCTTGTTTCACTTTGTTGCGCCTTGTAAGTGCTTTAATGACAATAGTTATAATCCGATCTGTATGAAACTTACACAGATGGAGGCAGACCACGATAAAATTTCACCATCTCAGTACCCACAAATTGTAGTCCGTCTGTTTATAGCAATTCTCCCCTGTCTCTTTTCTCCCCTTTAGCGTGCCCATTTTTGTTGCTTTTTGGTCTAGAATGGACAAAGAGGGTTTGTATTAATATTTTCTGCCAGGTTTTGGTAAATGTTCATGATTTTGAGGCAGAAAGATAACTGAGTTATCAGGTGGGCTACGGTGATATGTACCGAAACTAGTTACATGTTTGTTTATCTCAAAATTTTGGTGGTCAACCTCATACAAATTTTAGTGCAAAGACATGGTCATTGATTCCTCTGTCAATAGTGAAAAGCTCAACCCAACGAAAATTTGAGTAAAAGTTGGAGGTGGAATGAATGAATGAAATCGGGTTTAACGTCCTACGCTTAAGCACCTAACCTGGGCTAATTGAAGACGGGCATACGCCATACAGTGTGCTATGAGGGAAATTTTTGCCCGGGCAGCGGCACTACGGCCTACTCTTGTATCGAATTCCAACTGCCAAGGGATCTTTTACATGCACTCCAATGTGTACACGGGACCTCGGTTTTTCGTCCCATCCGAACGACTAGGCAGCTGTCCTTGTCAGGCCCTCCATCCGCATCACTGACAAGGGGAAATCACGCCGGAAAATCGAGATGAACTTTCTCGGCCTATGCAGGGATCGAACACTCGACCTCCAGGCAAGCGAACCAGCGCTTTATCCACTTAGCCACCGTGATCCCCAGTTGGAGGTGGGCAAAGAGGCCAGAATTAACATTGGAGTCAATTTGGAAATTAATTGTGGTCTACCACCTATATGTAAACAAGTCGACTGTTGATGAGAGGCCTAAATTGGATGATATGATCTCAAAATTGCCAGACAATGTGATATGACATTTTGATAATAAAAAAAAGTGAAATGGTAAAATTTCAAATTTTTGGGAAAAATTTGTGAGGAGAACTTTTGAGTTTAGTCCATATTTTGGGATTTTCAGTGTTTATTTACTTTTCAAAATTAGTGGAAAGTATTTTAATGTATAATTTTTTACTTTTTCTGCATCATATAGGTTAAATGGGAAGAAAGTACAAAAATTTCACTCAATTGTGCCTAAAATTCATGATAAGTTATCCGAAATTCTTCTGTTTAACCAGTATTGCTGTCAAGATTTTAATTTTTCATCTATTGTAAAATACAACAAAATGTGTTGCATGTCTTTATTTCCTTTGTTAAATAACATGGAATGGATCCATGTGTTTGTCAGATATTGAAAAAGTATCCATGTGTTAATCTTTTAAAACTTGAAATTGTTGCATTTCCCTTCTTGAGAAAGTAAAATCTATGTGTTTGCAGGGAAATTTCTCTGTCTTCATTTCATTTAGACTGGCTCAATCTTCCAATCCCACCCCTTTCCTTGAACATGATATTTGGTTATTCAATTGAATTGACTCCAGATTAACAGTAATTGGATTGTGTGCTTGAATTGTAGCCAAGCATTTTGTTTTGCACAAAGAAATAGTGACACCTAAGTTTTTAAGGATTTCTAAGACTCTTTGTTTATGGCCAAACATGTAATCCTATGACATTTTTTTCCAAATGAGTCCACACCCAAAAATGGATGTGTTGTAGATGTGTCTTTTGCAGCTTAATGTTTTACATTTTGGGTTTAAATCTATGGTTTGTGGTGATCTTTATAATGTGGCACTTACAGAACAATAAAATATTAATTTCATACTCCTTTTATGCTATGAATTATGGCAAAACTCTCTTTTTCAACCTCATTTTGTTAAGAAATTGATTTAAAAATTAAAACAACTTACTCCCACAAAATATTGACATCTGTATAATTTCTTTTGGGCGAGGCTTCAGCAGCCAGGTTGGGATCGAAAAACACAGAAAAACTTCAACAACTTACTTCCATTTCTATTATTCAAAACTCACAATATTAATACAGCCGCAATTCGTATCTAGACAATGACTATCGATTATCAGGTCTCTAAATGTAACCCGACCCGAATATCTCACAACACTATGAAATTTCATAGATACCTCTGATTGTTAGAAGTGTTTTGAATACTGAAATATTCCCTTTCAAAAAAAAAAAGGTTTTGTGACCCTTTTATTAGACTGGCTTGTTATCACCGGAATAAAGCATTTGTTTTACATTTATGAATCCATATTTTAATAAATGATTCATACTTCTTACAAGTACATATTGGCATTTTGAGACAGACAAAGTGTTAAAAATGTCAATTTTTGAAAAATATTCCAATATTTGAAATCTTTTTGCAGAACTTAAATTTTGACAAAATTAAGAAAGAATCTTCAATTCTAGAACAAGGACCCATGGATCTGAGCTGCAACCCGGTATACAAAACAGTACATAACTTTAAAGGGTCACCATTTCTTCTGTAATTTTTTTATAAAATTCGGTATTATAATAATTTTGCAAAGTAAAAGTGAACTTATAAAGAAAAGAATTTTGATGATATATGAACTGTTAAAACCATATAGGAGGCAGACCACGATTAAATTTCACCATCTCTGTACCCACAAAGTGTTGTTTGTCTATTTATAGCAATTCTCTCAGTCTCTTTTCTCCCCTTTTGCATGCCCATTTTTGTTGCTTTTTTGGTGTAGAATGGACAAAGAGGATTTGAATTAATATTTTCTTCCAAGTTTTGGTATATATTCATGTTTTTGAGTCATCAGGTTGGCTACGGTGATATGTACGGCAACTAGTTACATGTTTTGGGTATGCTTCTCAAAATTTTGGTGGTCAACCATGTACAAATTTTAGTGCAAAGACATGGCCATTGGTTCCACTGTCTATAGTGAAAAGCATTCAGCCCAACGAAAGTTTGGGGAAAAGTTGGAGTTGGGCAAAAGGGCCAGAATTAACATTGAAGTCAATGGGGAAAGTAATGGTGGTCTCCAGATAATGTCTAGAGTTATAGCCCTTGTTGAACTTTGTTGAACCTTGTGAATATACGAAAGACCAAAATTATTATCTGATCTGAACGAAATTTTAATGCATCATTTAAATTAGTGAAACCAAGAACCCTATAGAATTTCAGTATTTTCAAATAAGTACTTGGAGAGTTATGGCCCTTGTTGTACCTTGTGAATACTCAAATGAAATTTATATGCATTATTTAAATGAGTGAAATCAAGAATCCCATTGAATTTCAGCAATTGCAGTCGATAACTTCTAAATTTATGGCCCGTGTTTTACTTTGTTAAACTAGTGAACGTTCAAATGGCAAAATTTATAATCCAATCTGTTTCGTTGCCTGGCAACCCATCTTTTTATGTTTTATCTTCAAAACATCAGATATTTTTTCGACTAATTCCGGTTCATAAGTTGTGCTGATACTTAACTTTCTGTACAAGAAGTTTCAGAAACATCCATTAAGGTGTTAAAAAAAATTTTTTTTAAAAAAGAAGAGCATTTTCAGGACTTTAATGATTTTTTGACTTTTTTTTTTGAAGATTGGGACCCTATTTGGACCCTTTATATCATATTGGGACTTTTGAATTTGGATTCAAACCCCAACTATCGATAGGACTCTAATAGTAAGTGCAGGGGGACTGCGCCACATATGATTTACATAAAAAAGACAAACATAACAACAAAACATACTCCGAAACAACAAACAAACAAATAAACAATTCAAAAAAGAGTGAATGGATCCGGGGGCTAGCCGTAAGCGTCCACTGAGCTGTACAGTCCCGGGTCTGAAGCAACACAGACTTCACTCAAAATTGAAAACGATCAGGAAAAACATTATAATGTGATGTCAGCATGAGTCATGGTCTGCCATATGCTACAAGAAATACGTTTAAGAAGACAATAAAAGTAGTTTTCGAGATAATTATGACGCTTGATCACTTGATCATTTATACATTATGTTTCAAGTCACAAGACGAAGAATCCTATTGCTTTTCACTGATTTCTGATAATTACTGCCAGAGTTAAGGCACTTGATCACTTTGAAAAATATTGTGTACGTTCTCAAGGCTAGAGCTAATTTCCGATTGACTTCAAAATTATTCATAGTGTTTTTGTCATGATTTTATATTTATACACCATATTTACGTATGTATATAATTGTTGTGATTGTCATGAAACAAGGAATTCTATTGATTTTTTGATGATTTCGGATAATTACTGCCAGGGTAAAGGCCCTTGATCGCTTTGAAATATCTTATGGATGCTCCAGAGGCTAAAATAATTATCAGATTGACTTTAAATCCATACACAGTGTTTAAGGTCATGATTTTATGTTTACGCCTAAATATAATAATTTTTATACTCCCACATTGAAATGTGGTTGTATAATGTCGTTGCTTGTGGAGGTTCTTGAGGCTAAAGTTAATACCAGATTGACTTTAAATTTATACACAGTGTTTAAGGTCATGAGACAAAGCGGCCTATTGATTTTCAGCAATTTCCGATAATTACTGCCAGAGTTAGGGCTCTTGATTACTTAAAAAATCTTGTGGACGCTCTAGAAGCTAAAGTTAGTATGCGATTGACTTTAAATGTATACACAATGTTTAAGGTCATGAGACAAAGAGGCCTATTGATTTTCAGCAATATCCGATAAATACTGCCGGAGTTCAAAAAGTCTCCAGGACACTCTAGAGACTAAAGTTATCATCCGATTGACTTTGGATTAACACATAGTGTTTAAGGTCTTGGGGCGAACGAGTATATTGAGTTTCAATGAATTTTATAATTTTGAACAGCTAAATCCAGGATATTACATGTTTCGAGGAAAACTTTATCAAAGCCAAACAAATACTAATGATTTTCTGATAATTACTTGATGAGTTGTTACTCTTAATCAGATTTTAGTGTATTATAAATGTTTCATTACCAAAAAAAGTAAAAATATGCGCCAACTGTTGTTGACTCCCGGATGATTTAGCTGCTGTGGGCGTATGTTTCATTGCCTGGCAACCTATCTTCTTTTTGTGTGTCTTAAGTAATCGCTTTGAAAAAAATTCATATGAATTCCTTATACCCTAAGGATGATCCCTAGTGTTTTTGGTGCATGCCCGACCCCCGGTGGCAGAGCCATGCCCATTTCTTGTATTTATTTGTTTGTGATCTACAGACTGTCTTTCTTAATGTATCACCATGAAACTTTGTATATTTATTCCTTCTATCATAAGGAACACCTGTATTGTTTATGGTGAATGCCCAATCCACAGGGGACGAGTCACGCCCATTTTTTTGTGTGTGTCTGTGTGTTACTTACAGGCCCTAATGCTTAACGGAAAAAGAATTAAAATTCTGAAACCCTTTCATTAAAATAATGGCCCAGATCACAGAGCTATTGAAGAGGTTTTTTTTTTTTTTTAGTGGCGCTTAAAACCTTTGCATTGCACTTATCGATTGGATGATTATGCATTTCTCTTAATTATTACAGGCTGTTTATTGTGTTTGACTGTGCTTTATTGTGTTCGACTGTGCTTTATTGTTTTCGACTGTGCTTTGTTGTGTTTGTTCATGTAGGTTTTATGTATAGTTTAGTTTGTGTTTTTTCTGTTAGCACAGATTCTTTGTCTTTCACCATATAAATATATATAGTGTGGAATTATTTTTATGTTTTGTGTGTTGCAATTTTTGTGTGTATCATTTATAGTGTTTTTTTATTCCACTGAGCAGAACGTACACAAAATGTTATCTCCTAGCACAAGCAAATGGTTTATTCATATCTAAAACTAATACCCAATAAGTAAAAATAAGAAAAACCCCACTGTTCACTGTTGAAATGATTAATATAAAATAAAACTCAAGTGCCTTAAAACAGTGTCCGAGAAACAGATCCTTTTAAACACCTACATAGAAATGCGGTTTTATATTGCCGTTGGCCCAAGCCAACGTCCCCAATTTATATCATCTTATTGTTTTGAAATTGATATATGTTGTTAACATCAGTGGGATTAGAAAGCCTATTTAATTTCAGTAATTTCTGTTGATGTTTGGGGGGAGTTATGGCCCTTGTTTCAATTTGTTGAACCTTGGGAATTCCGCAACAACAAAAGCTATCAGCTGATCTGTATAAAAATTTACATGCGTCATTTGAAGAAGTCGATTGAATACCGGTATCAATAATTTTTGTATATTACTTCCAGGGATAGGGCCCTTTTTTATACGCTCACATTGCTTGTGACTTTAAATTTATACAGAGTGTTACGGGTCATGAGCCGTCAAAGCCTATTGATTTTCAGCGATTTCGGATAAACTGATTTACATTCAATGGTTTCCGTTTTTACTCAAATTTCAAATCAGTTATATTCGACGAAATAAGCCAGCAATCGCAATCAAGTGCACATTTCTAGCGTCTAGTTATTCCAGTCTACATAACTCCGTTTGGTTTGGTACAATGTGTCTAGCCTCGTCCCTCGAGTCTCTCAATACAACTGGGGCTGAAGCGCATTATGGTACACGATTCGTGTACCAATGTTAAAAAAATTATTTGATCTTAAATATGGGATATTAGAAGCCCCCTCTTATGAGACTAAGAAGCCTATTGATTTTCATCGATTTCCGATAATTACTGTCAGAGTTATGGCCCTTGATCACTTCAAAAAATCTTGTGGACACTCTAGAGGCTAAAGCTAATAACTGATTGACTTTAAATTTATACACAGTGTTTAAAGGGGCCAGCCCAAATTTCAAAGAATCTGAAAATTACACGTTCATGAACGTATGAAATTTAAACGCCAAAATATAGAGGAATAGTGTATTTACCTTTCAGGAACGTATGAAATTTAAACGCCAAAATATAGAGGAATAGTGTATTTACCTTGTCTGAAAATTTCAGTTCAAAAAATTGAGTAGTTTGGACGTGAATGCAAAAAAAGCTTAACTGGACACTAGCTCTTTTAAGTTTTTCTTTTAAATTGTTATGATACCAATTTTAACTTAATCAAAAGAGAGCTTTAAAAGTGAATCAATAGGTTTAGATTGAAAGCAGCACATAATATAGACTCGTTTTATCCAGACACTTCTGTGTAATGCAAACAGAACACAAGTCTTCGGCCACCGAGCCGTACCGGCGATTGGAAGTTGTTTGAAAACGTATCACATAGCTTGAAGAAGTTGCTCGGATCTAAGTTAGAGGCTGTCAAGGGCTTTTCATACAAAATTAAGCAGTTTTAACCCCCAAAATGTTTTCGGGATGGCTCCTTTTAGGTCAAAAAATGAAGAAGCCTATTGATTTTCAGCAATTTCCGATAATTACTGTCAGAGTTATGGCCCTTTATCAAAAATCTTGTGGACACTCTAGAGGCTAAAGTTAATAACAGATTGCCTTTAAATTATACACAGTGTTTAAGGTCATGAGACGAAGAAGCCTTTTGATTTTCAGCAATTTACGATAATTACTGTCAGAGTTATAGCCCTTGATCTCTTAAAAAAATCTTGTTGACGCTCTAGAGGCTAAAGTTAATAACTGATTGACTTTAAATTTATACACAGTGTTTAAGGTCATAAAATGAAGAAGCCTATTGATTTTCAGCAATTTCCAATAATTACTGTCAGAGTTATGGCCCTTGATCACTTCAAAAATTCTTGTGGATGCTCTAGAGGCCAAAGTTAATATCCGATTAACTTTAAATTTATACACAGTGTTTAAGGTCATGAGACGAAGAGGCCTATTGATTTTCAGCGTTTCCGATAATTACTGACTTAGTTATGGCCCTTGATCACTTTCAAAATTTTGTGGACGCTCTAGAGGCTAAAGTTAATATCCCATTGACTTTAAATTTATACACAGTGTTGAAGGTCATGAGACGAACAAGTATATTGAGTTTCAATGAATTTAGATAACTTGAACAGCATGGAGGAGAACTTTATCAAAGCCAAACAAATTCCAATGATTACATAATGAGTTGTTACTTTTAATCAGATTTTAGTGTATTATAAATGTTTCATTACCGATAAAAAATAAAATATGCGACAACTCTTGTTGACTGCCCGGACGATTTAGCTGCTGTGGGTGTATGTTTCGTTGCCTCAGGTTAAGCAGAGCGATAGACAATTTGATTGGTGTAGACTTTGGAACACAATAACTCTCTTTCTAATTGAGGTAGAATGTTCAAACTTGGTGAAGGCATTCATTAGGCGAATGTCTTGATGGAGTTCGGCGTTATACATTGTCTGCTTACGGTAAGCAGACATAATAAATCTGAATGGTTGATGCTTTGGGGCACGATAACGTTGGTTATAATTAAGTATAGATTCATCATATCATTACTGTGACTAAGTTCGAGGATGAGAATTTTCTGCTTAGGCTAAGGAGAGGTAAACAATTACATTGGTCAACTCTGCTTTTCAATGAGGTAGAATGTTTAAACTTGATGTAGATGTTCATTAGGTGAATGTCTTGACTGAGTTCAATGATTAACATTTCATGCTAAAGCTAATGAATTTCATTGGTCGATGTTTTGGTACAAGATAAATTTTATTCTATCTGATAAAGAGTAATGAAATTTAGTGTATAGTTTGATTGCTTGATACTTTTGAAAGAAAGAAATATGTCATCTATTTATTTTGGTATTTTGGAGGGGGACATCAGCCTCATTATTGGCTTGTTGTTTAAACTCCCAACATTTTCATGTGGACGCATTACGCTGTCGCCCCTGTTTGTCAATTCGTCTGTTCGTCCACAATTTGTTTGTGGACACTCTATAGGTCACAATTTTTATGGCATGTATCAGACCGGAACTTCATGGATTATGGCCCCTGAATGTAGACGTATTATGTCGTCACCCCTGTCTGTCCGGACGTCCGTCCACAATAGTTTGTGGACTTTCTACAGGTCACAATTCTTGTCCGATTTTAACGAAACTTGAAATATAGGTTTATCCCCAAAAGATCTCGGCTGCCTTTGATATTTGCATGTATCGGATCAAAACTTCATGGATTATGGTCCCTGATTATAAGCAAAATCGCCTTTGTTTAGCTTGTGGTCCCTCTGGAGTTCACAATTATTATCCGATTTAAAAAAACGTTTAATTATATCACCGTTACACCCTAAGGAATTTTCAGAAAAATTGGACTAAAATTACCATACACAATGGCCACCGTTCGTACGCGAATACTGTTAAAAAATGGTATATCAAGGTTGTGGACCTGTAGAGGTCACAATTTAAATTCAATTTTGATGTAACTTGAAATGTATGGTTATAACCCAAAGATCTTGATTCCTTTAAATATTTGCGCATAACGGATCGTAACTTCCTGAATTATGGCCCCTGCTAATATGCAAAATTGCCTTTGTTTAGCGTGTGGTCCCTCTGGAGGTCATAATTATTATCCGATTTAAAAAGTCATTTGATTATATCACCGTTACACCTTAAGGAAGGTTGAGTTCGAATTTCGGAAAATACTGTTGAAAAATGGTATATCAAGGTCGTGGACCCTGTAGAGGTCAAAATTTTAATTCGATTTTGATGAAACTTGAAATGCATGGATATTACCCAAAGATCTTGGGTCCTTTCGATATTTGCACATATCGGAACGTAACTTCCTGAATTATGGCCCCTGATTATACGCCAAATCGCCTTTTAGGCGGGTCAAACTAACATTTGACGTAGAACAAATTGCAACAAAAGTTTTTTTGTTTTCTATTGACTCATTATGATGTCCTAAGTAAGGAAAAGAAAGTTTACCAAAATCGAAGTTCAAATAAAGGAGAGGGGGCGTGGTCAAATCCAAGATGGCGGCCGTCGATTAAAAATTGCAATATCTCTAAAACTATTAGATTTAGACACCATAAATGTATTGCGGACAGATAGGAAGTTGGTATCAGCGAGTCCAAAAATTACGACGTTATGTCTCTACGACGTCATGACGTTGCTGTGACATCACAACGGCATATAAGGAGTCACGTTTCGTCCAAAAGTAGTCCATTTGCACATCTTAGCAGCAGAAACGAATGCTGATGCAGAAAAGAGTACATGCCCATTCTGATGGGTTGATCAAGAAGAACAATGAGTTACATTCACGGAGAAATAGCCACTCTTCCGCCGATAGGTGATACCATTAGAGTAGCTGCATCAACACGGATTCATTGCAATTGTTGTAGAAATGGAATGAAAGGAGGTTATACATTCTATTGTTCTGCTCCGATTTGGCTCAATTAGTGTGATATAAGGGAAAATTCACCCTGCAATGGCGCAACAGCCTACTCGTATATCGAATTTCAACCGCCAAGAGGTCTTTTAGTGGAGAAGTAGTGCATCAAAGGGTGAATGGGTGGGGCTGATTTATTTTGACATTTGGCCAAAAAAGCCACCAGATTTATATTTTGACACCAACTTTTGCGATAATGTGAACAGTACCCCCTGTGGTGTTCACAAAAGCATTACTTTATAGTGGGTCTAGAACATAAGTGAACAGATAGTAACTTCAGTCCAAAAAGGTGAAAATCGGTCGGCCATGTCCATGCAACACTCAATGCACTTCCACAGTACAAGCACAAAATGGGTGTCAAACATTGAATCGCTGAGATCCTTAATGTCGCTTGCTTTTATCCATTTGTCCCCGACCAACCCCAAATGTACCAGCAAATTCCGCAGCGGAGCCGAATTCAAAATAGGGCCCATTTTCTTTTTTAAGAAAAAATCATAACATCGCCTATATCATCCAAAATATTCAACATTGAAAACACAAATTATTATGCAATTTAAATCAACATTGATGCTGTGATCTTATCGGAAAAGGATGGGCTTCTGATATACAATATTTAAGACAAAATAAACATTTTACCACTGGTACACGAATCGTGTACCATAATGCGTTTCAGCCCAAGTTCTAGCGAGAGACTCGAGGAACGAGGCTAGACATATTGTACCAAACCAAACGGCGTATGTAGGCTGGAATTACCAGACGCTAGAAGTTTGTGTTCGATTGAGACTGTTGGCTTATTTCGTGGAACATAACTGATTTCAAATTAGGGTTAAAACGGAAACCATTAAATGTAAATCAGTTTATATACATTCATATTACAGTATTATAAGAGTTTCGACCAACTTGTGTCAATTTCTAGGTCCCAAATATTAGCGATTTAGTTCCTTTTAACATAAAATACATATATGTTCCACCCAAAGGTATTGCAATATGATCACTACATTCGCAGCGGAGGTCACGAATGGCGGAACATTTCGAAATGAAATAGGGTTTAAAATCCCACAGTTCTGCCACGACTGGGATAATGATGTTAATTGTAGTAACGTGATGGTCTAATACGTTAAACTGGAGGTCGCCAAATTCATATATGAACAGTTAGATGTACCATTTTCGTCCATGGTCTGCTGAACATTTTGTCGAATTTGAGTACCATATTGGTGTTTTGTTCGATCATGGCACATTTTTCGGTTCAGATATTAATTTGCCTACCCCGAAAACCTACTATTTATCGTATAATGCCACCACATTGCTAACATCGTAATGTGACTATTTTGAATAAAGACGTCATATTGGAATATTAATTTGTATTGGCATCATCCGGATTCTGAATCAACACATATTAAAGATATATAATCCATCAAACCACATTAGATGGACCTTATTTCATAGCCTGTGACAGCGACACCCAGGCCTTGTGACAAGCAACATAATCGCTAACGTGACTTGGCGTATATCTGGGGTAAGTGGACGTCACTTTCCTGAAGCACATTAGTCGGGAAAAGGTCCGCAATTAACAAAAATACTGAGAAGTTTCGATATTTTAGAGACTACTAAATCGAAGACGAAAGTAAAAGTTTCGCCTTAGGTTTCCCTTTTAATGATCGGATACCAGTCAGTCTACCTTGTAGCGTTCTCCGGGCCCGGACACCCTGACGATGACGATAGCACGAAACGGAAGGAGAACAGGTCTAAGGCCTAGGCAGGCAATTTCTTCAAAAAAGTCAACTGCCAAATCCGATTTTAATCTTACCCGTGAAACTAGATTCTAGATATCCACACACAGAAAGGTAACCTGTTTAATTCTGCTTTACGGTCAAGTAACAGTGTGTTTTTACTTTATACAAACAAATGTTTTTTAAAACATTACGCGCCATACCTCCGGCACCCTCTCGACTCCGGACCCCTGGTCATGTGTCTCGACTGACCGCACCCCACCTCACCTCTCACGGTCCCTGCTTTATTTTCGTTGCCACTAGCCTTGCCCATCAGGAAAATATTTTCCGACAAACATTCAACTAGAGCCAGTGGCAAAACGTAAAGAAGCGGATAGACCAGTTTTCACCATTTTGAACTCTGTGCATGTGGTATTGACTTCCTGCCTTTCCACATGAACGTAATTCTTTAAGTGATGCTTTTAGGATCACTACCGGGGGCAATCTCGAACCAGACAAATTTTGGAGAAAGAAATTTCTCTGGTGACACTGGGTAGCCATTTTTCCGTAAGGGACGAATCACACGACTGTCATGTGACATTATTTTAGGTGTCTGGATGACCGAATCACTTAACAATATACACACGCGTAGAAAAATAGATCTTTACGAAAACTTAAATATTTACATTTAGGATCCACTTTTGTTATGTCAGCGAGTTGACTTTGACTCAAGAATCATTTCACAACAAACAAAACGACGATCCGACATCTTGTTTTCGAGAAAAAGACCCAAAAAAGATTGACCAATCAGAGGTCATGATGGGCGGGGCTTACCTGTAAAAAAAGTTGAAGATAATGAACGGTCTTTGGCCCCATAGGCCTCCGGCCCCGCGGCTGACTCTGGGAACGAGATTGTACCTGGGGCGCATTACAGCCAAATTTGGTAGGGGTTTTTGTAAAACATCTCGAGTACACCTGTGTCAAATTATAAATTCCTATGATGATTTTGGGGATTAACGCACTTTTGAGTAGCAGAAATGTCAAAATTAGTCTGCCTCGCCCATTCATCCTTCAAAGGACCTAAGTCCATAACTCAAAATCCTCCAAAATCGTCGACATCTAAAACACGAATTATTGGTGAACTTAAATCAACATTGATGATGTAAACTTACCGGGAAAAGATGAGCTTCTGATATCCGATATTTAAGATAAAATTTGTTTTTTTAACATTGATACACGAATCGTGTCCCATAGTGCGCTTCAGCCCCAGTTGTAGGGCCTATTGAGAGACTTGAGGGACGAGGCTAGACACATTGCATTAAGACAAACGGAGTTATGTAGACTGGAATAACTAGACATTGCTGGCTTATTTCTCCAAATTGGAGTAAAAACGGAAACCATTGAATGTAAATCAGTTTATATACATTCATATTACAGTATTCTATGCGTTGCGAACCACTTTTGTGAATTTCTAGGTCCCAAATGTTGGCGATTCAGCTCCTTTAAGTTAGTAAAATAACCCTTTGCAGTTGGAATTCGATATAAGAGTGCCGTTGTGTCACTGCACCGCACAAAGTTACCCCCATAACACACTGATGGAGCCCAGTTGGAGCTAAGTAGTAGAACATGTATAACCCCATTTCATTTCATTTCTTTTTGTTCCTGTGGCTACTACTGTAGTATCACCTTACAACAATGCAACAATATTTATATACATTAAGCTTCCTTCTAGGTTATTGTAACACATTGGTTTTGTTTATCAATCCATAATGGGCATACCCTCTTCTCTGAATCCCCATTCGTTTCTACTACTAACATGCATAAATGGACTTATTTTAGAATAAATTTGACGTCTGATATGCCACTGTGACGTCACAGTGACGTCATGACGTCGTAGAGACATAACGTCGTAATTTTTGGAATCGCTGGTACCGACTTCCTATCTGTCCGCAATACATTTATGGTGTCTAAATCCATTAGTTTTAGAGATATTTGCAATTTTTGATCCATGGCCGCCATCTTGGATTTGACCACGCCCCCTGTCCTTATTTGGACTCCGATTTTGGTAAACTTTCTTTTCCTTACTTAGGACATCATAACGAGTCAATAGAAAACAAAAAACCTTTTGTTGCAATTTGTTCTACGTACGACATCATTTAGCCGTCGTTTGACCCGCCTATTTGTTTCGCTTGTGATCCCTCTGGAGGTCACAACTATTATCCGATTTAAAAAATCGTTTGATTATATCACCGTTACAAGCTAAGGGAGGTTGAGTTTAAATTTCGAGAAAATAGGACCAAAATTACCATACAAAATGGCTGGCTTTTGTATGCGAATACTGTTAAAAAATGGTATATAAAGGTTGTGGACCCAAACTGATCCCGAAGTGAATATTCGCTTGGCCGCTAGTATCACTGATAAAGATGACATCTATGCGTCTTAATTAGGCAAATATTAACTTTTTTCCTCCGACAAAATAAATTCTACAACATTGTTTTTAAATATAAGAAAAATAAATAAAGACGTTTGAGGTCACTGTAGTTAAAAAATATTTCCTATTTAGTGTAAATGGGTATTAAAATAAGTAAAAGGCATCATTTTGCCCGAAGCAGTTACGTGTTATGTAAACAACGCACAAGCCGTTGAGATAATGACTGACGCCACACGAAGTCAATGCACGTGTTAAAGACGGTCATCATTCGTAAGTAATTCTCTGTAAAACAGATTGTTGTGGACCCTGTAGAGGTCACAATTTTAATTTGATTTGATGAAACTTGAAATGCATGGTTATAACCCAAAGATCTTGGTTCCTCTTGTTATTTGCACATATCGGATCATAACTTCCTGAATTATGACCCCTGATTGTCCGAAAAATCCCCTATGATCCCTCTGGAGGTAACGATTATTATCTAATTTAAAAAAACGTTTTCTAGAAAATCGAACCAGACAAAATAGCCGCTGTTTGTATGCAAATAGTGTAAAAATATGGTATATCAAAGTTGTGGACCCTGTAGAGGTCACAATTTTAATTTCGATTTTGATGAAACTTAAATTGCATGTTTATAACCTAAAGATCTTGATACTTTTCGATATTTGTGCATATCAAATTGTAACTTAATGAATTATGGCTTTTGATTGTAGGAAAAATCACTTTTGGTTTTGCTTGTTCTCTATCCATCTCTCGAAAATGTGGGCGTATCCTGCCTGGCAGTGCCAGCTTACTATCTTTTGATATTGTATTTCATTAATTATTTCATATCAACCTTTCTGAATATCAAATGCATCATTTTGACTTAGTCAAAAGTGATCCCATCAAATTGTCTGTATTTGGTTTGGGTTTCCTGTTTCTATCGATTGAAAGTTTCACATTGAAATTTAACCTTGCTTGTGGATGGTAGCAGTAGTATATACTGTACTTCAGAGGTTTTCCGGCAGTTCAGCCAATTTCTCTACGGCAGTTCAGCTAATTTCGCTACGTCAAACTTCTGGCACGGAAGTTCAGCCAATTCCACTACGGCAGTTTCTCCAGTTTCTTTCTGTTGCACTTTGGAAGATACAGTGACTTTGACCACAGCAGCAGGCGATTTTCAAAATAATCAACTATGTAATTTGAATGGTGTGTAGCTGCGAACTCCCTTTTAGCCATGTGGGTTGAATTGAGACACTGCGTGCTGTTCAGTTTGAGTGAATTTAAGCAACGACTTTGTGTACTAAACGTTAAAAAACATAAATTCATGTTTATAATATCCTTATAAACATGGGCATTTGATCAGATTTTTGGCCAAAGGCCAACGCGTGGACACAATACAGTAGTAAACTTGTGCCAAATCTGTATACTTACTATAGAGCCCAGTGAGCGTGTTGAACCAACTATGTCACTTCCGGTTTAAATAAAAATTAATTTCTCGCTTACAAAACCTTTTTTGCTGTGTGTTACAGAGGGGATTATTTATAAATATATATTTAAGGTTAATGGAAACCTTGTTTAAAATCGTTGGTCTTCCCCTTTAAGATTTGTTTTTCAATATTTAATTTTTATACGCCCACATTTTCATGTGGACGTATTATGTCGTCGCCCCTGTCCGTCTGTCCGTCCTTCCACAATTGTTTGTGGACTCTCTACAGGTCACAATTTTTGTCAGATTTTGACTCAACTTGAAATACAGGTTTATCCCCAAAAGATCTTGGCTGCTTTTGATATTGGCATGTATCGGATCAAAACTTCATGGATTTTTGCCCCTGATTGTACGAAAAATCACGTTTTTAGCTTGTGGACCCTAATAGAGGTCACAATTTTGAACCGATTTTGATGAAACTTCTCATGCATGTTTGATTATATCACTGTTACACCTTAAGGAAGGTTGTGTTCCTGTATTATGGCCCCTGATTATACGCGAAATCGCCTTTGTTTAGCTTGTGGTCCCTTTGGAGGTCACAATTATTATCTGATTTTTAAAATCGTTTGATTATATCACTGTTACTCCCTAAGAAAGGTTGAGTTCAAATTTCGGGAAAATCAGATCAAAATTGCCATACAAAATGGCCGCCGTTTGTATGCGAATACTGTTAAAAAATGGTATTTCAAGGTTTTGGACCCTGTAGTGGTCACAATTTTAATTCGATTTTGATGAAACTTGAAATGCATGGTTATAACCCTAAGATCTTGGTTCCTGTCAATATTTGCACATTTTGGATCGTAACTTCTTGAATTATGGCCCCTGATTATACGCAAAATCGACTTTGTTTAGCTTGTGGTCCCTTTTGAGGTCACAATTATTATTCGATTTAAAAAATCGTTTGATTATATCACCGTTACACCCTAAGGAAGGTTGAATTCCAATTATGGGAAAATCGGACAAAAATTGACATACAAAATGGCTGTCGTTTGTACGCGAATACCGTTAAAAAATAGTATATCAAGGTTGTGGACCCTGTAGAGGTCACAATTTTAATTCGATTTTAATGAAACTTGAAATGCATGGATATAACCCAGCGGTCTTGGTTCCTTTGATATTTGCGCATATCAGATCGTAACTTCCTGAATTATGGTCCCTGATTATACGCAAAATCGCCTTTGTTTAGCTTGTGGTCCCTCTGGAGGTCACAATTATTATCCGGTTTTAAAAATCGTTTGATTATATCACCCTTACACCCTAATGAAGGTTGAGTTCAAATTTCGGCAAAACAGAACAAATTTGCCATACAAAATGGCCGCCGTTTGTACGCGAATACTGTCAAGAAATGGTATATATCATGGTTGTGGACCCTGTATAGGTCACAATTTAAATTCAATTTTGATGAAACTTGAAATT
The DNA here is from genome assembly GCA_917208275.1 of Patella pellucida. Taxonomy (NCBI): domain Eukaryota; kingdom Metazoa; phylum Mollusca; class Gastropoda; family Patellidae; genus Patella; species Patella pellucida. The sequence goes on along the minus strand of OU795041.1, from coordinate 37,356,207 downwards.
AACCCAAAGATCTTGGTTCCTTTCGTTATTTGCGCATATTAGATGGTAACTTTCTGAATTATGGCCCCTTATTGTCGGAAAAATCCCCTCTTGTCCCTCTGGAGGTCATAATTATTATCTGATTTAAAAAAACGCTTGACACTATCACCGTTACATTCTCCAGAAGGTTGAGTTTGAATTTCTAGAAAATCAGACCATAATTGCCCGACAAAATGACCGTTGTTTGTATGTGAATAGTGTCAAAACATGGTATATCAAAGTTGTGGACCCTGTATAGGTCACAATTTTAATTCAATTTTGATGAAACTTGAAATTAACCCAAAGATCTTGGTTCCTTTCGTTATTTGCGCATATTAGATGGTAACTTTCTGAATTATGGCCCCTTATTGTCGGAAAAATCCCCTCTTGTCCCTCTGGAGGTCACAATTATTATCTGATTTAAAAAAACACTTGACACTATCACCGTTACATTCTCCAGAAGGTTGAGTTTAAATTTCTAGAAAATCAGGGGCCTGTTTCACGAAATTTTAAGTTAAAATCCAAATTTTAGTACATACTTAAATCTGATTGGCTAAGCGCTAAAATCAATCTAATGCTATCCAATCGAATTACTAAAATCGGATTTTATCTTAGTTAAAATTTCGTGAAACAGGCCCCAGACCATAATTGCCCGACAAAATGACCGTTGTTTGTATGTGAATAGTGTCAAAACATGGTACATCAAAGTTGTGGACCCTGTAGAGGTCACAATTTTAATTCGATTTTGATGAAACTTGAAATGCATGTTTATAGCCTAAAGATCTTGATTCTTTTCGATATTTGCGCATATCAAATTGTAACTTAATGAATTATGGCCTTTGATTGTATGAAAAATCACTTTCGGTATTGCTTGTTCTCTATCCATCTCTCGAAAATGTGGGCGTTTCCTGCCAGCTTACTATCTTTTTTTAAATAATTATTTTTTTTTAAATAATTATTTTTTTTTAAATAATTATTTTTTTTAAATAATTATTTTTTTTTAAATAATTAATTTTTTTTTAAATAATTAATTTTTTTTTAAATAATTAATTTTTTTTTAAATAATTAATTTTTTTTTAAATAATTAATTTTTTTTTTAAATAATTAATTTTTTTTTAAATAATTAATTTTTTTTTAAATAATTTTTTTTTTTTTAAATAATTAATTTTTTTTAAATAATTAATTTTTTTTTAAAAATAATTGTGACCCCCCATGAGGGAATTTTGAAAATTGAGTTATTGTTATTTTCATATTCTCCGACTCAATACCTTCAATTTGATGTATAGTTTGTTTAAATCGGGCATAAATTGACTGAGTTGTGGCGGCTTGAAGCCATCCAACACACCAAAGTAAGTTCTGAGAAAAATCAAGTTAAAGATTTGGTATGTTTCACAACAAAATACCATAGCAACGAGGCCATTTATTTGCTTTTTTGTCGTGGAATATTGTTTCCAGGGTGTTTTCAGGGGTGTTGAAGACGAAAATTATAGTAAAAATTTCATCCAACAATTTCCGCCCTCTTTTTTTTCAAAATGGACGCCAAAATGACAAATTTTCGGGTTTTCATAAATAACATGTTTATTAATGTCATTGGTCAGGTTTTGGGGGTTACTGTATTAAAAATTGCAATAAAAGAGTCGATCAGATAATACCCGCCATTTTGTTTTTCATAATGGTGGCCTAAATAATAAAATCAAGCTGACAATATCGACCATTTTGTTTTATCAAAATGTCGACCAAAATGACAACTCTGTTTTTGTCACTGTATATTTGTAACCACATGGTGCCATGTCATTTTATATGTGTTATTAGGTACAAGAATGTTGTTGTATCCTCCATCTTATTTTTCAAAATGGCCACCAAACCAATTATTAGAGATCTTATACTTGGTACTCGTGTAATGTATCATTTTTGGGGTTTTAGGGGTCACTAAAGACGACAAACATGGTTTTGGGTCGATGCAACGAATATTTATCATTTTACATATTCGATGATTTTATGGTCACTCATCAGTTATGGTCACACCTTGCAGGGTAGGGTATGCTATCAAGTATAAGAAAGGGGAACATTTTTAAAAAATTCCCAACAGTATACTAAAAACTCTCATCAATTTGATAGAACATAATAACAAATTATTTTATAATGCAACAGAAAATATTACTAGTATTTTTGTAATAAAATATAATAACAAATTGAATAATAATAGCACTCGAAATAGGACGATTTGTAAAAGAAATCAAGCAATAACTTAATGGACAAAAAAACCTACCCTGGAAGAATAACCCGATACAGGTGTAAAGTAAAAATTTATATCAATATATTTAGAGAGCATGTTATTCCGGGCATAGAACATACCCAAAAGATCGAAGAGATTTACCGTTACAGGTTTATAAAAAAAAAAAATATCACCCAGCAACCATGCCATTTAATCATTAGTTATTTTGTCGTTTAATATTAATATTTTCTTCTATAAGTTTTCAAGGGTGCTGAAGATGAATATTGTAGTAAAATTCTATTTCCTGTTATAACGTGTAATTTAGAAAAATGTATTCATTAGTAGTCTAAGTTTGTGTATTATAACATTGGTGAGTTTAACTTCAGTTAATCTCCGTAATTAATTAGCACCTTAGTGTTAGTGATCAGAAGATTAAGGTTGTTGATTGGGTAATCTAGTTTAGTAGTTTATTTTAATCTTCTAATCATCAAAGAAGCCGCCACAGCTTTACAATTGAAATTAAGATTCTGGGTGTACAAAAAGTCTAAGGCTAATTTAATTTAAACAATATTTTATTCAAATAAGATACACGTTATACGTTATAAACTGTCAAAAGTTAAGGATTCAAAAACTAACCAAAGGCTTATATTTATTCGTCTCCTTATTTAATAAATATACTAAAATAGACGTATGATATTTACACTGCACATACATACATTAACAGTGCTGTATTTTGTATTCACTATTAATAGTGCATGCAAGTAATTTAACAGTTAGTGACATTTACAGTGCCTTACCATTTCATAATACATTTAGAGGCCGTCAGATGTATAATAACCGAGAATTCAGTTAGTATTCTACGATGGTTATTGTAGTTTTTTAGATAAAATATGTATAAATTTGTGGACTGTATTAAAAATGTACATGCAAGGTAGTATTACTATCGTCGTTTGAATTCTAACATGGTAAACTTTAGACAATGTAACACTTTATGTTCCGTGTCCTCTATTGTTATTTTCAGCCTTCAGTACCGTAACGGTACCCCAAAAATTATGATTCCGTAATAGAATATAAATTTAAACTTCATTGGCATGAAATGCTTAGGTTTGGTTGCGTGCATTTTGGAAGCGGTGTAATTAAACAATGGCATATATTTCCCACTCGATAATTGACGGATTTCGACACATTGGTCGTTCTTATTATCCTGATCCATTATGATAATAGAATAATATCCAATATGCATTCTTTACTCAGCATGTCGTATGAAGCAACAGTATCATTATTGTGATATAAAAGAAAAATTTGGATTAAAAATACATCCGAAAATACATCTTTTGTGTGGGAATATCATTTCTTAACCACGGAAAATATTTGTGACCATTTAGTAGAGAATTTACGGCTGACTTTGTTTTTCGAAGCGAAACTGTGGGATTCATTGACGGAAATATCATCATCCCGCTTTCGTTTGTTATTTTGGGAGGTGAAAAATTTCCACATTTTGAAATGATATAGAGAATGCTAACATTTCTGATATTCGCGACGTTGACATGATTAACTCTTGTAGGCCTAATCCTGAGAAGACACCAAAAGAAAAAGTTTTTAATTTGTTCGATGTTGATACAGTAAATATGGCTGCACGGCTCATGAAAGTCGGCAAATATGCTGTAACAACTCGAGTTAAAGAATGATCACAATATTACTAATTATAAAAAAAACACACCTAAGTAAATTGATTAAATGTTGAGCGTTAATTTGTTTGATGTTGATCCCCCGTTGATTGTGAGTACAGTAATATACACAAGGATAATTGATTGGCAGTGGTTTCAATTCGTGGACTACTGAACACTGTTAATTTTATTACACCCTACAGTTTACACCTCGACACGCACGGAGTTTCGTCGTGTCCATGATTTTATGATTTAGCACAAAATATGCTATTTTTGCGGCATGCAAAATGACCTACGGGTCTGCTCAGGTGTAGGTCATTTTCTAGAGCAGTAGGTCCCGACCGGCATATACGGCCGAAATGGAAGCCTTGGTTTTAAAACCCCTTTGTATTCCTTCAAAATGAATTCATCGGTAATTCTTTGGTCATATTTATAAACTAGAGATTCTCCGCTTTGCAACAATGCCAATTAATATGCAAGAGCAATGAGCGATCGCCCGCTGCTAGCGAAGAAACATAACTAATTTCACCGATAATTTTTAGAAATATGACAGACTTATGCATGCGGTACTCGGACAAAACGTTCAAATAAAGGCGTTCTAAAATCTTATATTGATATTTTGATCTTTTGTATCGATAGATAGTATATTTATAGACTCATTTATGTTAAAATCTCAATTTCGATCAAAATCGATTATTTCACTTATTTTGTCTGTAGACCAAAATTAGATATTGCGCATTTCTCTCAATGTTTGTAATTATTTGCTTTTTTAAAAATATATTTTGGATTCATTTCATTTTGGTGAAATTATTTACCAATCAAATGGCAGTTTTCAATTTGAGTTTTGAATTTCACGACCGAAATAGGGTTAATAATAAGATAAATCAAACGAGGTTAAACTTTCAGCCCATACTGGCCAATAGAGACTAGATTAATATTTGGAACTTTAATATTCTCACATTTAACTAATCAAGTAATTGTAGTCATTTGTAGTATTAATTAATATGTTAATAAGTATATTTATTGTTTCATTTTAATTTAAGTTAGTTAAAACCTTAACGTACTTGAATGTTTCATCATAGGATTTGAAATATATTTGCGTATTAATTGTTTTATATTTATTAAACTCGCGTACTCACAAGCTGTATGTCGTTAAGGTTAAGGTATGAGAAATGTTGGTTTTTTTTCTTTAAAATGACGTTATCATATTAATTAATATGTTAATTAACATTTTAATTGTTTTATGTTAATTGTGGTTAGGTAAACCCAAGCCTTCTTGAATATTTTAGACCTTGAAATATATTTAACAAAAATATAAGTGGTGAACTCTTTTAAAACAAACCGTCGACTAACATTAGATATTGTACTTAACAGATGTTTTAACAGATGTCTTTTGATTTTAAACTAGATAAAACCAATATCTTACAGTAAAACATTACATTCACATATATCTATGTTGCATTCACATATATCTGTGTTCTTTTAAAAGAAAAGGGGTGCCTTATTTAAAAAGATTAAGACGAAGCACCATTCCTTTGTTCAAGGCCCATGTTTCAGTCTTTTGGGTCATGTGTGACCCCTTTGACCGATATACTGAAACATAACCTGGAACTATTTAATTATGTCTATGAACTTTTGTAAACTTTTCCATTGACCTGAATTCATCTAAAATGCAAATGACTTATAAAAAACCCAATTGTCATTGGTTTTCTAGGTCATGCATGAAATGAAAATTCACCAAACATGCAAATAATTTGAGACATACACTCCCTCAATGGCTCTGTTAGATGACCTTTATGTTGAAATGATTTACCGATTATTTGTATGCAGTTTATTTTAATTCGATGGAAAGTTTGCTTCTGTAGTCAGCTGTTTGAATTTGGAACAATATTTTATCTGATGAAAGTTTTATATTTAATGACAGATTTTAATAAAATGTAATTATATGATGAATCTGTGCCAATATTTAAATATAAAAATAGTTCTTTATGTAAATTAGTATTTTAGATATGACTTAGATATGTTATCTTGTATGAAGCCATGACATGTTTTAGCTATCAAATCACAGCACACATGTTTATAACCATTCATGCAATTTAATATCTTTGAGAAATAAAGAAAATGTCTTTTGCAAAGGAAATTCGGTGACTTTTTTTAATTCAACACCAATCTCGTTGTTGTGACATATATTTTAACCATCAAATTAAAAGTCAAGATCTGTTGAAGTCAAATGATATTCGTGAGACCCAAAGAATATGTCTTTGGCGTAGGAAAGTTTGGTATGTGCTTTTTAACCAGCATCTTAGCTGTGTCAGTTATCAAATTACAAGGAAACAACTTTTTGATGTCATTTCATATTCTTGAGAACCAAAGAGTATGTCTTTGGCGTGGGAAAGTTTGGCATGTGTTTTATAACCAGTGTCTTTAGCTGTTCCAGATAGTTTAGCTATCAAATTACAAGGAAACAATACTTTGATATTTTTGAGAACCAAAGAATATGTCATTGGTGTAGGAATGTTTGGCATGCGTTTTATTTATTACCAGTACCTTAGCTGCGTCAGATGGTTTTGATATCAAATTAAAAGGCATCACCGTTTTGGGAGTCATCTGATATTCTTGAAAATTTAAGAATGTGTCTTTTGTGTTTGAAAGTTTGACATCCGTTTTTTTTATTACTAGTGCCTTAGCTGTGCCAGATGTTTTAAATGTTTTCAAAGTGTTTTCCTTCTTTTGACAAAATATTTTGGACAAAGAATATTTGATTTTGTTACAGTAAATCAAACTTAATGAATGATGACCCCCCCCCCCTCCCACACATGCACACACATACACAGACACACCAACCACACACATGGACTGCCACACACATGCAAATATATGCAGATACACCCACTTCACACCCACAAATAACCCTCCCACAACACACACTCTAATTGGCTGAGACACTGACACACAATCACCAACAAATCATCGTAACTGTCAAATATAGAGAATGTCAAATATAGAGAATGTAATTCAATGTAAAAAAACGTACTTACCTATACTTGGCATGAATTATATACTCGTCATAAAATTTACACATTTTCTAGCAGATGTGATTTGGCTTTTTTCGAACTGTTAAAAAATTACAGGGACAATACCACTCTTGCTGGCTTGACAGGCCCAGAATTCTTTTTTAGCCTTATTCTAACTACTAGATGTTTAAGTGTCCTACCTGTTGTGTAAATTATCCATTACATCCTATTTTACTTGTCCAGAGGATTCGAAAATATGTTTAAATCAAAGTTGCATTTGAAAGTGTTTATGTAATGCTTTTCAAACCATGTTGTTACCATATGTAGTTGAATTTTTCCAATTTTTTAAATTCGGTGTGTTAAGATGAAATTTGTATCATCAATTAATTGGAATATTGTAAAATAGTACAATTTGTTGATCAAAATAATAATTGGGCATATCATTCAGTTACAACAAGAGTGGTATATTGAGGCTTTAAAGATGTATGCCGATAACATTATAAGAAATGTTATTTTAAAAAAAGAAATATAATTATAGGTCAATAAATCAATAAAATATACAAATTAGTTTGAGTCGACAGTTAGTATAATTCAAAAAGTTAGATGTCTTTTAGGACTTGCATACGTACTTTATGATGACGTGTTGAAATACAGAATATTAACTAAGATAAGTTACGTTGAATTAAAAAGTAAATTTTTATTAATCTATTCTCACGTTTTCAATCGTTTACCTCCTCAGATACTATAGATTTGCATTGGTTCAAGCAAATTTTGTACACGAGGAGCAGTCCATTGGCTGATCACACTATTTTGCTTGAATACACTATTTTGCCTATAATGTTTTTTAGGACTTCGAATTCTGTCTTATGGTTTGGATTGTTCGTACTTGGTTTTTATTTTATTGTCCCCCGCCTTTCGAAGAAAGCAGGGGACTATTAGAATGGGATCGTCCATCTGTCTGTCTGTCTGCCTGTCCGTCTGTCACACTTTTTGGGACACAATAACTCTCCTAGATGGAGTTCGAAGATGAGCATTTTCTGCTTAAGGTAAGCAGAGATAAGCAATTTGATTGGTTGATGCTTTGGGACACGATAACTTTAGTTCTAACTAAGTGAGAGTGATGAAACTTGGTGTATAGTTTTATTACATCAATACCTTGACTAAGTTCGATAATGAGCATTTTCTGCTCAGGGTAAGCAGAGCGAAAAGCAATTTGATTGGTCGAGACTTTGGAACTGAATAACTCTCATTCTAATTGAGTTAGAATGTTCAAACTTAGTGTGAGTCTTTATTAGGTCAGTGTCTTGATGCTTAGGGTAAGCAGAGGCAAGCAATTTGATTGGTTGATGCTTTGGGGCACGATAACTTAAATTCTAATTAAGTGAGAGTGATGAAACTTGGTGTGTAGTTTCATTACATCAATACCTTGACTGAGTTTGATAATGAGCATGTTCTGCTCATGGTAAGCAGGGCAATAAGCAATTTGATTGGTCGAGACTTTGGAACACAATAACTCTCATTCTAATTGAGTTAGAATGTTTACACTTGATGTAGGTGTTTATTATGTCAATACATTGATGGAGTTCGAAGGTGAGCATTTTCTGCTTAGGGTAAGCAGAGATAAGCAATTTGATTGGTTGATGCTTATTAAGTTCTGATTAAGTGAGGGTGAGGACACTTGGTGTATAGCTTTAGCTTTATTACACCGATACATTGACCAAGTTCGATAATCAACATTTTCTGCTGAGGGTAAGCAGAACGATAAGCAATCTGATTGGTTGATGCTTTGGGGCATGATAACTTTAGTTGTAATGAAGTGGTGTAAGTGATGAATATAGATTCAATTTATCATTACCTTAATTGTTGACTAAGTTCGATGGTGCAAATTTTCTGCTTAGGCTAAGGAGCGATTAGCAATTTTATTGGTCAAGACTTTGAATATCCGATTGACTTTAAATTGATACACTGTGTTTAAAGATGCATTCCCGGGTACAAACTTTGTGATTTGACGATATATTTGGACTAAACACATATTTAAAGTAACCAATCTATCACAAATTTGCTTCAATTCCCTTTCAAAACTCTGTTTTGGCCAGGGATACCTATAGCTGTAAGTATAAGCTGTTGTTAAACGCAATGTCTGCCAACTTAACTTCACTGTGGGAGGGTCCATATTTCAAAATGTATCTATCATTACTTACTTTACATTTACCATAATATTGAGGCCTAAATAAATTCTTAATTATTTCTGTCAACTTCTTTTTACACCTTTTAATTGCAGAGTATTTTGTACGTTGACAACCCACAATGTTCCCCAAACAGCCTAACCATTTGAGCAAGAAATAACAACTGCTCCCTGACCTAAGCTAGCAGACAATAGGCCAGCAAATCCTGTCGGGTTGACAGTTAGTGATTCCCTGACATTCCCCAGTCCTTGCCCATGGTCGATTTTCGCGTAATCTAGTATTTTTCTAGTAAGATTGGGTGTCTATACTTTTCATAAATACCAAATTTGCCATACTTTTATTGGAAATAACCAGCCGATAAATACTTTGGTGGGAACCCATCTTTAAGGTCGTGAGATTTTCAGCAATTTCTGATAATTACTGCAAGGGTTATGGCCCTTAATCACTTCAAAAAGTCTTGTGCACGCTCTAGAGGATAAAGTTAATATCCGATTGACTTTACATTTATACACAGTATTTAAGGTCATGCGACGAAGAGGCCTATTATTATATCCGATTGACTTTACATGTACAGTGTACTCTGTAACTTCCAGCACCAATCAGGACCAAATAGAAATGACGGATGTCGGCGAGTGGCGGTTTATCCAATAACAGGAAGTGAATGTGAATGGAATATTTGTCGGATCGCACCTCGTTACATATTTCATGTTTAAAACGCGTTCGGTATTCAAATTTATGTCAATAATATTCCTACAGTACATGTACAAAATTACATGACATCAAACTCCCCCAAAATTACCGTATTTTTTGTATACTACGTATACGTCGGTACATTTTTCAACAATGTCCGACACTCGTCTGATGCTGCGTTTCGATTTATATACAGAAAGTTAAAAAAATGACATGTAAGCCGTAGTTTACTAGTTAAAGGACCTAAGTCCGTAACTCAAAATCCTCCAAAATCTTCGACATCGAAAACACGAATTATTGGTCAATTTAAATCAACATTGGTGTTGTGATCTCACCTGTAAACGGTAGGCCTCAGATATCCAATATTTAAAACAAAATAAACATTTTACCATTGGTACACGAATCGTGTACCATAGTGCGTTTCAGCGTCACTTGTAACAAGTGACCAGACAGAACGAGGCAAGACATATTCAACAACTCCTGTCAAACGCTGAGGCCATATCTTATCTGGTGGGCATGCGCAGTAGACTGGAATAACCAGACACTATAATTTCCTCTTTGATTAAGACTCATGCCTTATTTCGCTGGACATAACTGATTTGAAATTAGAGTCAAAACGGAAACAATTTAATGTAAAACAGTTAATATACAATCAGATTATATTATTATATGCGTTGCGACCCATTAGGGTCAATTTCTAGGTCCCAAATGTTAGCGATTTAGCTCCTTTAACGTCGCTCTAATACAACGAGCGAGTGACACCAACTGCTAAATAATTGCACTCTACTATAGCACGTGCTATCATCTAAAACAATTAACTTACGTCATTCCAATCGAAATATACCTCAACATTTCTTAGCGTGTTTATTTACTTATATAAAAACATAAATCCCATTCAAAATATGATAATAAATCCGACAATGTGCCATCAAAATATAATCTTTTCTCGGACATCAGGCTATCGGCGATTATCAATGCTCAACAGAGTTCAGTGAATGTATTGTTATTGTACGACACTCACGGTCTATTTTCAGCGCGAACTATTTTTAGAGTATTGCTCGACATAGGTGCTATAGTGTTAACGTTAGTTATCGAAAATGGTTGCCAATCAATGAACCCTTAAAAGATTTGTCGAGTACTGTTTGTTTATACATTAATTATTAGTGTCTGATAAACTGTGGTGTTTTGTGATTAGGGAGTTAAAAGTGGCGGATTATAGGATTAAATAGCAAACGATAATCACTCATCGGACCTCAAGTCGATGGCGAAAGGCGGAAGTGACAAAATGGCGGTTAGAACAAAACATTTTAAGAGCAATCAAGAAGGAAATAAATCGGGACCAGAGGTTTTGGGCATATCTAGGCGAGTGGCGGATTGATCAAAAGCTGGAAGTTACAGAGTACACTGTATACACAATGTTTATGATAACGATACGAAAAATCCTATTGATTTTCAGCGATATCCAATAATTACTGCCAAAGTTATTATCTTATGACGCTCTAGAGGCTTATGTTATCATCAGATAGACTTAAGATCAATACCTAGAGTTTAAGGTTGTGAGACAAACAAGTATATTGATTTTCAATGAATTTTGGTAACTTGGAACAGCTAAATCCATGATATTAAATGTTTTGTATACTAATAGTAAATAAGGGCGATAATCCGGACGGAAACTCGGAAAACGCTAAAAAAAATAAAAAATAAATGTAGTGAGCTAACAGGAGCAAAGCCCGACAACGAGAACATTCTGCAGTACGAAGGGCTAAAACTCTACTCTAATAGTAAATGCAGGAGGACTGCACTACACGCAAAACAAACAACACAAAAAAATCTACAAGATAAACCTGCGGACAAGACAGAAAATAGACGTTGCAAGAACTAAACAATTATCAAATCAAGTGAATGGATCCGGGGGCCAGCCGTAAGCGTCCACTGCGCTGTACAGTCCCGGGCTGTCTTGGTACAGGCTTCACTAAACTGATTTACATAAAAGACGTGACATAAATGCGACCGATCTTGTAAGTGGTCGTCTCTTCAATGGCGATAGTCAGCCAATTGACGCCAGGTGTTAGAACGTCAAATAATTTTTAACAATAAGGGCGATAATCCGGACAGAAACTCTGAAAACGCTAAAAAAAAAAAAGGTAGTGAGCTAACAGGAGCAAAGTCTGACAACGAGAACATTCTGCAGTACGAAGGGCTAAAACTCTACTCTAATAGTAAATGCAGGGGGACTGCACTACACGCAAAACAAACAACACAAAAAAATCTACAAGATAAACCTGCGGACAAGACAGAAAATAGACATTGCAAGAACTAAACAATTATCAAATCAAGTGAATGGATCGATTTTAACTTCTGTTAATTACTTAATGAGTTGTTACTCTTAATCAGATTTTAGTGTATTATAAATGTTTCATTACTGAAAAAGTAAAAATATACGACAACTCATGTTGACTGCCCGGTTGATTTAGCTGCTGTTGGCGTATGATTCATTGCCTGGCAACATATCTTTGTTTTTAGCTTGTTCTCTACCCATCTCTTGCAAAATCTAGGCTTATCTTGCCCGGCAGCCACTGGTTTAATTTTAGAGTTATAGCCTGTGTTACACTTTGCTATCATCCGACCTGTATTAAATTTACATGCATTATTTAGATTAGTAAAATAAAGAAGCCTATCGAATGTCAGAAATTTCCGTTAATTTCTTCTAGAGTTATGGCCCTTGTTTAATTTTGTTGAACCTTATGAGAATTCGATCTGTATGAAATTGGTATCGGTGTCTTGTAAATGCTTCCTTCACCTACAAAAGCATAATTATATGACAACCGTTGTCGACTGCATGAACGATTCAGCTGCTGGGTGTGTATGTTTCGTTGCCTTTCAAGCTATATGAGAAATAGGGAAGGTGTGAATTATGTGTTTGCTGTATAAAAATTTACCTCTACAGCGTAATTCGTGCATATACTGGTCAATGATGAACATTTCCTGCTTTGGGTAAGAAGAGTAAGCAACTTGATTGAGACTTTGGAGCTCAATAACTTTGATTCTAGTTGAATGAGAGTTGTGACACTTATTGTTGAGACTTTGGAACAAAATAAACATGCCTTCCAATTCAAGTAGAATGTTCAAGCTTAGTGTAGTTGTTCATACGGTGAATGTCTTGACTAAGTGCCATGATTAAAATTTTCCAATAAGTCTAAAAAAGAGATGAGCAATTTGATTGGGAAACAATAACTTTGATTATTCGTTATAAATTAATGTATCTTGTTTCACTATATCAAACCCGTGACCAATTTCAATCATGAAATTTTGGTGCCAAGGTTAATTATAGATAAGCAGTTTGACAACTTGATTCTTTATAAAAAGGATAATTTTGCAATTAGTTCATGTGACATTGCGGCATGGACATTAATATCACTGTTGTACGTATTGTATTGGCTTACTGTTCAAGACTTTTGTGAAATCAATGAAAACGCTCGACTTTCTACAAACACATTACTAGTGTTAGTCACTTCATATTACACCATTTGCATATATATTATCTAAAAGATGAAATAATAGACCCTTCATTTCTTTGTTTCAGAAGGAAGGCTAGTTTTAGTAGTAGTCCCGGTAGCTCTCCATTATCCAGTCCTAAACTTTCACATCGATGTACTCCTACTCACAGTCCATCAGCTACCCCCCCGGGCTCTCCTGGTATACAAGGTACACCCTGGAAATCAAGACTACATACAATAAAGAATAGTTTTCTGGGCTCACCACGATTCCATAGGCGGAAAATGCAAGGTATACCTTTACCAAACGGTCACTCAGAAAATATTGAAATGGGATATTTAGCAGGTGATTTTAAGTCTCATTGCTAAGCAACCATGCATGACGAACGAAACAGAGTTCATACTAATTAACCAAACCTTATATTCTCATCATAATAGTTAACTCATTTTAATAAACTATAACACATACTTATTATAAACTCATTTCAATGGTTGAAATACTAATCAAAAATCATATGATATGACTTAAAAATCATTAGGAAGGTGCTATAAATTGTCTCAATTTGTATTGTATTAATGAAAACAGGCCAGTCAAGATGGCATATGTGGTCACAGCCTTGCTCAAATATATTTATCTTGTCACAATTCTATTAATATATTTTCGACATCAAAAATCGTTTGAAAAGTTGTTACCTTATATCCGTGGAAATGAGTTGCCGCTACAGGGCTAGAAATTCGTCATTTTTTGCGAGAATCTAAGAGGATTCTCATATATGCAACCTGCTCAAATCCTCCGTTTCTTAATTAATAATGTCTAAAAAAAACAAAATTGTGTTTTTTTGTGTTAATCTAAATCATCAAAATACAACAACGATGATTAATATAAAACAATCAGATGGAATTTTTGGTAACCACTTAAATAGTGTAAAAAGTAATATCCAGATAATGCCGTAGCCAAAATAAAGACAATTTGTAGTCTTTTGTCCATCACGTAACTAGTCACGTAACTTGAACAATTTTTTATTCATTTGTTGATGTAGAATGATCACGAGACAACCATAACTGAAATTGCTATAAAATAAAATCCACTAGGATATATCCTTCAATAATATTTATAAAATTAAGCATCTGTCAGCATTTGTATAAAATAAAATAATCATAAAAAACTGGTTTAAATCGTATCTACAAGATAGTACCCAGTCCGTCCTAATCGGTGATGTACTATCAGACAAAACATCCTTGAACAGTGGTGTCCTACAGGTATCAGTGCTCGGTCATATTCTGTTTGTGATCTACACCACCTAAATGTGCTTTAAAATTAAAAGTCACAATCTGTCCAATCTGTCGCACCATTTGTATGCTGATGACACCAAATCATAGATAATTTTCCACCAAATAATTGATAATAACCCTTTAAATTTCAAAAATGGTTTAATTAGTACTATGGCTTAATTAATGGTACACCATTTAATTTCTCAGAGAGAGGTTAAGAAATAGATGAACTGTTCAATTATCTAAAGCCTTTAATTACTAGCCGAGCAGAAATTAAATGGTGTACCATTAAATTAAGCCATAGTACTAACTGAAATTTAAAGGGTTATCAATTATCAAAGGATGTTTTGAAATTAAAGGCTATTATATTAATAAAAGAGCAAAACTACTAAGTTAAAGGATACCAGATCCCTAGTGTATAAACCTCTAATTCAGATATGTAAGATTTAAACTGAAATCGTATCCAGCAAATATAGATTAAAGACAAAAATTATTTATTGAAGTAAATCAATAATTGAAAATCAAAATTACGCAGTTATTCTTTTCTTTACATGTCATCAAAGTTTGTCGTTATCATCATTACATGTATTAACATCAAGTTCGGTTTCTTTAACGGTCTTTTTGTTTCATTTTCATATTTACTACACTTACACATATTAGATATGTACATATACAAGACAACCCCGGTGCAATATCCTCCTGTCAGTGTTACAAAATAGGAGTGGGCTTGAAGGACAATGCACAGTCGTTCGAGGGGGGGGGGCAATAGTTTAAACAATATTTGTTTCAACAAACTGAATCGGACTGAACAACAGGTATTAGGCTTCATATGTGTAGGGGGCTAATCTCAGTTGAAGGTGGGGGTGGGTGTTGTTTATTTCAATTAAGGGGGGTGGCTCCACTTAAATGAGAAAATATTTGTTTTTTAAATTGCACTGTCAACTATTAAAGCTAATGCTCTGAAATTTTCAGGACTTTATTGTTATCACACAAGTTTTTGAATAATTTGCATTTCGGAACCTGGACCACGCCCATTTCCCATAATCCAGGATGGCCACCCCAAGCCGTTGAGGAAAAGCGTAAAAAAAAAACTGCTTGATAAAATATAGATTGTTATATATCCTTCTAAAGCTAAAACACCAAGGAACATAATTATCTATATTTGAATGTCATAAGCTGTGGTAGAAACAAGTAGTTAAAATAAATGTCAAATTTATTTAATATTTTCTCATTCAAGTGGAGCCACCCCCCTTAATTACACAAATATACAATTATATTTTCATGAGATATGGTCGCATTCTCCGATGTCTGAAGCTTGTGCCCGAAAAACTAAAATACATTGCCCAAAAAATGGACGGTTCAACGAATCATGGAGGGCGGGCTGCCATATAATCTCTCACAAAACAGTATTTCTACTAATATATGTAACCTTTAAGTTCAGATTAGATTTGGGGCTAAATTCCTAACAAATGTTTAAATTGAAACAACGCATTTATATGTAATGTTATCACTAAAATAGATATAATATATTATGGCAAAACCTAAGTAATACTGTAAGGGAGAGGCAAATGTAATGAAGAGAAAAAAAATCAACCGTCATAATGAAAATGTAAATACGCCCGCCATACAGTATGCTATAGGGGTATTTAGTCCAAACAGCAACGTTACAGCCTACTCTTTATTTCGAATGTAAAGTTATTTTACGTGCATGGGACCTTAGTTTTATATTCCATCAGAATAACTAGACACTGCCCATCCATTGCCTCACTTTCTGGGAAACAATGCTGGAATGTTTAGGGAACTGTCTAGATCAACACAGCGATCAAACCCCAGACTTCCTGATTAGTGAGCCGCGAACAAGGGGAAACCACATTGGACTCCTTTACTGCGTCACCGCGGCTTCCTTGCACACTGATGATGACATTTGCATACTAGTTGTACACGTAAAATGCCCCCACCCCTCAACCAATAATGTATGATGTACGCCCATCTTCATTATAAGGGTTGGTACAGAACAGTAAGACATTAAACTCCATGTGATATTTTTTCTCTTCATTACAATATTGTCACTACCATTACAGTATTATTTAGTTTTGGCCATATCTATTTTAGTGAGAAAACTAGATGCTATGTTTCAGGTTAATTATTTTGATAGACCTTTAGTCTCAAATCCTATCTAAAAATAGGGTTGAACTCATATAGGCCCTTGTCTGTAGTTAAATCCTGTTACCAATAATTATTTATATTTTCCATAAAGGGTGAAAATTCCTTTTTACCATAACTAGATTTCCGAAATTATGTATGTTCCCCTGTCCATTATGTTTCTGCAATTTGCTTTAAATCAAAATTAAACCAACAGCATACTCTTTGCATAGGTTGGTGGCAATGGCTGGTTTCGCCAATATTTAATTTTATGTCAACTTTACAATTATTAGTATAAATATAGCAATTATCACAATTTTCATTGGGCCCTTAATCGAGTTAGTGCAGATTATTTGCAGAGTTATGGCCCTTGATCACTTCAAAATATCTTGTGACTGCTCTAGAGGCCAAAGTTAATATCCGATTGACGTTAAATTTATGCACAGTGTTTACGGTCATAAGACGAAAAAGCCTATTGATTTCCGATAATTACTGCCATAGTTATGGTACTTGATCCCTTCAAAATATCTTGTGGCTGCTCTAGAGGCCAAAATTATAATCTGATTGACTTTAAATTTATGAGATAAAGAAGCCTATTGATTTTCAGCGTTTTCTGATAATTACTGCAGGAGATATGGCCCTTGATCACTTCAAAATATCTTGTGGATGCTCTCAAAGATAAAGTTTAAGATCTTGAGACGAACAAGTTTATTGATTTTCAATGAATTTTGTTAACTTGAATAGCTAAATCCATGATATTAAATATTTCGTACATGTATACTAAACGTGAGCATGGGGCAGAACTTTAATAAAAAACAACAAATTCTAATGATTTTCTGATAATTACTCTTAATCAGAATTGAGTGTATTATAAATGTTTTATTACCGAAAAAATTAGAATTATGCGACAACTTTTGTTGACTGTCCGGACGATTTAACTGCTGTGGGGGTATGTTTCGTTGATAAACATTTTCAGATGAGCTTTACAATGAAAAATAATATAACACAATGGATAAAATCACAATATCAATATAGAATATAGATAGGGTTTTAAAAGTATGTAATTCGTGTAAAAATAGAAATATAGAAATCAAAAATAAAAACAGTAATCTTTAATGGTGTATATAAAGTTATAACGTGTAAAATAATCATGTAAATAAAGAAATAAAAACTGGGAGTGAATTACAACTGCGTATACTCTGTGTGAGTTTATTCCATAATTTTGATGCACAGAAAAATTGCCACAGGGTGCAAGGTTGTTCCTTTGAGAAGAACATAAAGTTCGGGATGGTGAACATAAAGTAAAAAGATTGGATAAGTAAGATGGTGCAAGACATTTAAAAGTTAACAATACAATTGAAACAGGAGCCAGTGTAAATTATAAGGGATTGGGGTTATATGTTCTCTAGCACCAGTAATAAGCCTAGCTGCAGAATTTTGTAATGTTTGTAGTTTCCAATATTTCACAAATTAATTTACACACATGATTTATATGACTCTCCATTGACAGGTGAGAATCAAAAATTAACCCAATGATCTGAGCCGACCTTAGAGGAACAGATAACACTATCCCCCATATTGCTGAGGTTTAAAGGAAATGTAAATTTGTGAATTGTCAGCATATAGATGAAATGAAGGCCATAATTCCTAACGATTACGCCAAGGGGACAAGTTTACAGACTGAATAAAATCGGCCCTTATACGGATCTCTGTGGGACACCACAATTTAAAGGCGTTTAAGATGATGATACACCATCAACTATAATAGTTTGATTACGACCTTTTATATAAGATTATATGAGTTTCAGTGCATTCCAAAGTCACATTCCAATCTTGACATGAGGATATCGTGATCAACAGTGTTGAATGCTGCTGATAAATCCAGCAGGATCAGCAGAATGCATTCACGTTTATCCAGACACATGGTGATGTCGTTGTGGACAGGGAGTAGCGCTTTCCGTAATATCAAATTTTCTATATGTTCTGATATATGGGTCTTAACGTGATTGGCTATCACCGTAGAAAACTTTATGTTAGACAACGGCCGGTAATTTTTGTCCAAGTTCGGATCTTAGCTTGGTTTGTTGATCAATTACAATGGGAAAACAAGGGCACTCTTAAACACATCAGGCACTGTATCCTCTAAAATATAAGAGTTGATGGTGTCAGTTATTCCGAGTATGGTTTTAAGTGCTGTTGGTATAGGGTTGAGAGTGCAAGATTTAGTGTCAGGCTGTTTAATGACTTTTGCCATTTCTGTCTCATTAACTTGTTTAAAGTTTAGATAAAACACATTCTGTTGAAGGTGAAGTTGAGGCGAGTATATTATCATATTCAGGATTAGTAAGACCTTGGCGAATTTTCACACTTTCATCTGTAAAGTAGGATGCAAAGTATTGCAAATCGATCGGAGAGTGGACCTAACTCTTGGCATTCACTATTACGGTTTAACAGTGTGTTGGTAACCCTACACAATTCCTTTTGCTTGTTGTTAATAGAGTCAATCTTATTTGAGTGGTAAGCTTTCTTAGCTTCACTGATAAGATTGTTGATTTTTGATTTTAGCCATTTATATATCTGTTTGTGAACTGTGAGCTGGGATTTGCGTCAAACACGTTCAGCCTTATTACATTTTCGCTTTGAAGCAGAGTTTATTCTCAGGTTGAAATTCTTTGACTGATCCGGTGCTAATTTATCTAATGCCGATCTTAAGATGTTGAAATACTACTCAGCTTTGGTGCCAACATCAAGTAAGGATGATATGTGACTCCCCGGCACAAAACTAGTCGCATGTCATACGGTTCTATTTCTATATACATAGCAAATTGCACAATATGGGTCGAAACTAAACCCCCCCCCCCCCCCCCAATTTTTTGCACAATACCTAATATGAGTTTACTTTGTGCGCTCGTATTTTCCTCGCTTGCCGAGTTATGTCAGTCAATGTTTCGTTCGTTACTTTTTTACAGAAATGTTGCCACGGTAACCAGCCAAAATCAGTATTGTATACTTTTTAGATATCAAACACAAATCTAAGCCAATCTGTCTGACCCAAGCAATATAATCACATAAAAATCAAAACAAATTAAGATGTGCAAAATGATTAAAATTACTCTTTTAGACAAACGTTGCCATGGTAACAAGCCAAAGTCAGTATTTTATAGTTCTTAGATATCAAACACAAATCTAAGCTAATCTGTCTGACCCAAGAAATATTATCACATGAAATCAAAACAAATTAAGATGTGCAAAATGATCTTTTGTGGCAAAATGATCTTTTGTGGCAAAATGATCTTTTGTGGCAAAAATCATATTTAAAATGTGAAACCAGGCCTTTGTTGTAGCCATGGCCATAACACAGCCAATTCGAAGAAATATGAATTTAAGGTAAATTTCAGAAATTCTTTTTTAAAAAAATGGGTTACTAAAGTAATATGTTTTGATAAAATTTTGTACAAATGTTGGTAAACCACACATTATTATATTCACAAACTTTTTATAGTTATATGTGTTACTATGGGATTTATTTTTGGCAGTTTTAAAATGCAAATTTCTCATTATTTTGTATTTGGATGCACTGCAGCTATTTAATCTTCAGATGGCCATAACTAAGCCATTTTTTTTGTGATTTGCATATATTATATATTAACAGAAAGCAGTTCCAATTCCCTTTAAGATAAGCATTAAATCACAGTTTTGAACAATTGTTACATGTGACTTGTTTTGTAGTGGGGGGTCGCATATGTCATTGAATTCGGATTGATGGATATTAGCAGTAAAAAAGTCCAGATCTAACGCTTTCAATTTTCTAAATGTTACAGTTTTGATGGGTAGGATGATAAATAGTATTATATTTGCAGATTTTTAAACAAATCTGATTCATCACGGGAAATTACAAGATCCAAAGTGTGTCCACTGTTGGGTGTTGGAGTTTTTATGTGCAGTTGTAATGAGAAATTATTAAGAAGTTCCCTAAGTTTATGACAGACGCGTTGTTTGGTATCAAAATGAAAATGAAAATCTCTGACTATTAATATCTCTGTATTTGTTAAAATAAATGTACTAAGTAGCTCCTGAAATTCAGCAAAGTGTGTTAAAGGTCTTTATTCAAGAAAAACTTCTGGTGTATATTATACAATTTGATCATGTCCAGGATAATAACCTTGTTATTTAAAACATCGAAGGATAAGTTTGACAAATTTACATAAATTTAAAATTTCCTTCTCGTTATTAAATAAAATACACATCTCTAGGGTTGATGGTCTATTTATATATTTTGTAGCAATATATTTACTTCTGTCTGTTTTAAAGAATTGACATTCAAAAAGATAATAATATTCGTCTCCCAAGTTGTTGGAGTTACACAGATTTCAAATCCAATCTTCTCTGGCAATTTTAAGAAAAATACCTAATACGATTGGTAACTTTTGACTTCTACAACAAAATTTACACATTGGAATTATCAGGTTAGCGGGTTGGAGTGAATATTTTTCGAATCCAAAAATAGACTTAAAGATACGATAGTTTACACATTTAGAGCTTTCATCAATTTAATTATGCCATAGTTGTTGGTATTGATCTCTAATTTTGAGATTTGATTTCAGCCAGTTAAATTTATACACAGTGTTTAAGGTCATTTACAGCGATTTCTGATAATTACTGTCAGAGTTATCGCCCTTGATCACTTCACAAAATCTTGTGGATGCTCTAGAGGCTAAAGTTAATATCCAATTTACTTTAAATTTATACACAGTGTTTAAGGTCATGAGACAAAGAAGCCTATTTATTTTCAGCGATTTCTGATAATAACTGTCAGAGTTATGGGCCTTGAACACTAAAGGCTAAAGTTAATATCCGATTGACGAACAAGTATATTGAGTTTCAATGAATTTTGATAACTTGAACAGCATGGAGGAGAACTTTATCAATGCCAAACAAATTCAAATGATTTTCTGATAATTACATAATGAGATGTTAGTTTTAATCAGATTTTAGTGTATTTTAAATGTTTCATTACCGAAAAAAGTAAAATATGCAACAACTCTTATTCGAAACTTTCAATATATTACTATTATCGCCGACGTTCCGGCATCCACAATTGCTTGTGGACGCTCTAGAGGCTAAAGTTAATATCCAAATGACTAAAGGCCCAGTCCCAGTGGCCGATGGACACAAAATGAATGCAAAAAGGACACAGCGGACAAGCAAAATTTTTGGGGTGGCTCCATCCGTTCTCATCTGCTCTAGAAATAGACAAAATTGACGAAAACAGAACGGAAAAGAACGAACGTGGGAAGTATGTTCATCGAAAGCCTAACTGAAGAAAGCGGATTGAAGTGGATGACAGCTCAAAAGGGGTTATCGGGGTTAATTTCGCTGCTGGGTTCCTTACTACATACTCTAGGCAAACTCCGGACATCCCAGATACAAACGCTTTGTCGGTTTTGAAAACTTTACTAGTATATACGAGATGCATACGCTTACATCCTTTCTATTTACATCGCACACGGTAGAATGTTCACTCACTATAAAAGTTTTGTGCAGCTCAAAACTTTTTGAGCGGATGAAAGGGAACGGATGCTCGATGGATAGCGTATGCAACTCGTATGCAATATGTACGCAATGGATGCATGGCATTTTCAAACGGAGGGAACTTTTATTCCCATTTTACATCCTCTTTGCATTCATAAGTGCAGTGGGACAGGGCCTTAAAACTTATACACCTTGTTTAAGGTCATGAGACTAAGAAGCGAATTGATTTTCAGCAATTTCGGATAATTACTGTCGAGTTATGGCCCTTGATCACTTCAAAACATCTTGTGGACACTGTAGAGACTAAAGTTAATATCTGATTTGGCTAGGTACGGTAACTTAATAAGGAACAGCATTTAAGAAATAACTTATCAGACTCCTACCTTCAGTATATCCTCCTTACTGCCTGTGGTCAATTATCGCATTCCTACAATCTTTCCTCTAATATACTAGAGTTACTTAGTAAAAATAAACAATAATTGTCCCCTGTCTTCAAGGGACTTTTAAAGTGAGGGGGGTATTCATGGTGGCTAAGTTTGGTGCTCGATCCCTGCAGGTTTTCGGGCATTGTTCCCCCTTGTCAGTGATGCAGGACTTAGACCCTGACAAGTCGTTAGGATGTGACGAAAACCTGAGGTCCCGTGTACACATTGTAGTGCATGTAAAAGCCCTTGTTTCAATTTGTTGAACCTTGTGAATTCTATTAGGCCAAAACTTATCATCCGATTTTTATACGCCCACATTGAAATATGGTCCGTCCGTCCGGCGTTCACAAGCTCTAGAGACTAAAGTTAATATCCAATTGACTTTAAATTTATACACAGTGTCTAAGGTCATGAGAAGAAGAAGCCTATTGATTTTCAGAGTTATGGCCCTTGATCACTGGAAAAAATCTTGTGGACACTCTAGAGGCTAAAGTTAATAACCGATTGACTTTAAATTTATACACAGGGTTTAAGGTCATGAGACGAAGAAGCCTACTGATTTTCAGCCATTTCCGAAAAATTACTGTAAGAGTTATGGCCCTTGATCACTTCAAAAAATCTTGTGGACGCTCTAGAGGCTAAGTTAATAACCGATTGACTTTAAATTTATACACAGAGTTAAAGGTCATAAGATGAAGAAGCCTATTGATTTTCAGCTATTTCCAATAATTACTGTCAGAGTTATGGCCCTTGATCACTTCAAAAAATCTTGTGAACGCTCTAGAGGCTGAAGTTAATAACCGATTGACTTTAAATTTATACACAGTGTTTAAGGTCATGAGACGAAGAAGCCTGTTGATTTTCAGCCATTTCCGAAAAATTACTGTCAGAGTTATGGCCCTTGATCACTTCAAAAAATCTTGTGGACGCTCTAGAGGCTAAAGTTAATAGCCGATTGACTTTAAATTTATACACAGTGTTTAAGGTCATGAGAGGAAGACGCCTATTGACTTTCAGCGATTTCCGATAATTACTGTCAGAGTTATGTCCCTTGATCACTTCAAAAAATCTTGTGGACGCTCTAGAGGCTAAAGTTAATAGCCGATTGACCTTAAATTTGTCATGAGACGAAGAAGTATATTGAATTTCAATGAATTTAGATAACTTGAACAGCATGGAGGAGAACTTTATCAAAGCCATACAAATTCAAATGATTTTCTGATAATTTCATAATGAGTTGTTACTTTTAATCAGATTTTAGTGTATTATAAATGTTTCATTACCGAAAAAAAGTAAAATATGCAACAATTCTGGTTGACTGCCCGGACGATTTAGCTGCTGTGGGCGTATGTTTCGTTGCCTGGCAACCTATCTTTTAGATTAGTATGAAGAAGTCGTTAGGATGTGACGAAAACCTGAGGTCTCATGTACACATTGGGGTGCACGTAAAAGCCCTTGTTTCAATTTGGGGTGTACGTAAAAGCCCTTGTTTCAATTTGTTGAACCTTGTGAATTCTATTACGCCAAAACTTATCATCCGATTTTTGTGAAATGTATATGCATTATTTACATTAGTGAAACAAAGAGGCCTATTGAATTTCAGCAATTTCTGTTTATTGTGTCTAGAGTTATGGCCCTTGTTTCACTTTGTCCCACTTTGTTTAACCTTGTTAATGCGCAATTGATGAAAGTTATCATACGATATGAAATTTATATGCATAATTTGTGAAACAGGTCTATTGAATTTCAGCAATTTCCGTCAATAATTTCTAGAGTTATGGCGATTGTGAACCTTGTGAACGTTTGACCAAATTGATTATCTGATCTGTATGAAATATATATGCATTATTTAAATTAGTAAAAAGAAAAAGCCTGTCAAATTTCAACAATTTCTGTAGATAACTTCCTGAGTTGAGACTCTTGTTTCAGTTTGTAGAACCTTTAAACGACCAACATTATAATTACATTTATATAGAACTGTCTGTAAAGGTCCCCAATTACCAACAAAGGAATAAATATGCGACAACCCTTGTCTACACCATGGCCGATTTGGCTGCTTTGAGCGTATGTTTAGTTGCCTGGCAACCTATCTTTAACAGATATTTTTCAAATTCAATGTGAAACATTGGTACAATGAGGGGATAAGCCCTATCTATTTTGTCTGTTGTCTGTCCTTTTCTTGGAAAATGTGGACGTATATATGGCAACTGCTTGTTTTGATTTTAACAGGAATATTTGATGTTACTATATATATATGATCTGTTAAATTAGAAAGCAATTCAAAGATATCTTGTATCCATTACATTCCTTATTATTATTATTGAAATCTTTACATTGAAATTTGGAAATCTGTGTGTATAATTGTAAATTTGTCTGTATTAGGCAAAATGTGTTATGTACAAGTTTGATTAATGTCTTTTACTTTTTGCTGTGTAATATTGAGTGTAATGTTTAATTTTACAGTACCTACATCAGATGATATATCTATGTTACCTGAATCACCAGAGTAAGTATTTGAATATATTAATTTGTAGTCAGGGGCAGATTGAAAAAAAAAACCAACATTTTGTCCAATTCGTCTAAAAAATCCGTTTTCTGCTTAACATATGCTGGGAGAGGGGGGGGTATTGGACCGGCCATTGAGCGATGATGATCATGTTGTATGTGGCCGGTAGATTTAACCGGCCGACACGGCATCACTGGAGTCTGGAATGGGTTGGTGTAATAGACTTTCTGGTCCGGGTGTGCTGGGTATGGGCCGGAATTCTGAATCTTGCAATGGGGATGCCGAATTTTATCAAAAACTTTCATATGATTCACCCGAGACTGTCGCTCCAAATTTACTAATTATTAAGTCACCTGCACCCTGTTTAAGGGGATATGCCAGAAACGTCTGCAGATGTTTCGAAACTCGAAAAAAAAAGAATTCAATTTAAGGCCTGAACTGGTCAGCTGGCTGAATTTGAGTGGGAGACGATTTCCTGAGGCTGATGTTAAACATTCCGTGACATTTTTTGAGCCCACTTAAAATGCATGTTTATAACCTAAAGATCTTGATTTTTTTCGATATTTGCGCATATCAAATTGTAACTTAATGAATTATGGCCTTTGATTCGAGGAAAAATAATAATAATAATGACTTTATTTTCTGAGGGAACATATTTAAAACATAAGTTCTAATTTTCAACATGTCCCTCCTACTCTATAAAACTAGCAACTACACAGTCATAATATTTACATGGTATATATATATCATATTATATAAGCTTATAATACAGAAATATCAAACAAACAAACAATAAAGAATGAAAAGGGGCAAATAAACATACATTCGGAGGACAACAGTAATTAGCAAAGGTTCAAAGATTTAATGTATTTTACTAACTCCTTTTTGAAGATAAAAACCGAAGATGCGTGTTTCGCAGTTTGAGGTAGTGTATTCCAGAATACACTGGTCATTACCTTTTTGTTACTTTTTGTAATTGCTAATTTAAGTTGACTTTCTGATCTCAATGTCCTGGTAGTTTCGGTCAATTTAGAATTTTCACAGAATGTGTTATATAAATATGATGGTAATTTGTCTCTTAGAATTTTGAAGGTGAGCATTCCTTGGTTGTATTGAATGCGTTGGTAGATTGTAAGCCAATTTAGAGACCCAAACAAAGGTGCTGAATGTGAATCAGGTTTTTCATCCAAAATGGTCCTTGCCGCACGCTTTTGAAGTTTATACAGGACCAGGGGCGGATCCAGGATTCTTTGCAGGGGGAGGGGGGTAGGTTGGATAACTGCTTAACTAATTGCCGAAGGCCCTAAACGTTTTATTGGGATTTGGTGGTCCTCCCCCAGAAAAATTTGGTAAAATAGATTCAATTTGTTCATTCTGACGTATTTCCGGTAGCTAAATTCCAAGACTACAGGTCTAAAAATCGACAATAAAATCGCTTAAAATGTCCATAAAATGTTGATGGGGAATACTCCCTTCACAGGTGATGAACAAAATATCTCCAGATACCATATGAAGAGCAAAAATCAATGATCGGATTTACCCTACTGACGCCATTATGTGTTTTATTCCAAACTTGGTGCGTTACTTGGTGTGCGAGATAAACGAGAAACGAAAGGAATGGAATTCGACAATTAGTCCGGCGGACATTTACGAAATAGCAGGGGGACCCAAAATTTTCGAGATAAGTTTTTTTCTCAACCGTTTTATAAGGAAACGGACCCGCTGAATTTTTTCGCTACTGGATCACTGTCAGCCTGGAGGGTTTTGAGTAATTAGCGAATTATTAATTAAAAAACTAATTAAAATCCCCATTCGTTTAAAATGACACATACAAGTCGAAATACGCTGCTGTTTGTAATGTTATTTATAGAATAGGACCCCTGAGTCTGTTTTAGATACTAGTTCACTAACGGCTAGATTGTAATTCAAAAAATCCGACGGACGTTTACGAAATAACAGGGGAACCCACATTTTTCGAGATAAGTTTGTTTCTCGATGGTTTTACATGGAATCTGACCCGCTAAATCCATTTTTTGCTACAGGATACCTGTCAGTCTGGAGGGAGGGTAAGCAAGTCGCTAAGCTAATTACTAATGAAAATATTACTAATTAAATAGTTAACCCCAATGATTTACCATCCCCTTTTGCAATGAACATAGGGATAATTCAGCACGAGTAATAACCATTGTGGAAATGCCCCACTTATGTCACTTATGGAGATCGATCACACGAAGAGGGTGTGTCTACTTATTTGTAGGTGTGTCAGTCCAGAGACTGGAGCTTGGAGTCCAGTCTCCTACTCGTGGGACTACCAGTCTCCTACTAGTGGGACTACCGGCGGTGACTTGTAAGAAATGTCATCATTTTCATGCCAAATCCAGAACAGCCTCGTCCCTATGCGGTCACAATAAATGCTGTAGTTTTGTGAAGCCCTCATCGCTCACTCTGCATCGAAATGGCTGAAAATACATGTTATCTCCAAAGGGTGTATGAATGTACAAGTAACAAGGCGTGGGGAGAGTATGTTAAAGCTAAATCCCAAAGAATAGAAAACATATATATACTTCCATCGCTTGATTCTAATTCATTCTTTAAATCTTCGTCAATCCCATCCTCATAAATTTTGCTACATCTAGCCATGTTTTCTATTCTTTTAGATTTAGCTTTAACTGAAAATAAGGGGGCGTAACTCTTGTTGTTATTTAAGCAGGCGTGTCAACAAAATATTTAAATTTATTCGTAATAAAAAAATAGCTGCACCTTAGTAGTTTTCATGTTTAATTCCCGACATTCGTCTGATACTCAGTTTCGATTTATATACGGAAGGTAAAAAAATTACATCCCAAAATTATTTAGCCGTAAATCGTAGTGATATGCCGCTCTAATCAAAGTCTAATACAACGACGGGTGACACCAAATAACCTAATTCGACACTATAGCACGCGCTATCATCTAAAACAATTAACTATAACTTACGTTATTCCAATCGAAATATACGTCAACATTTCTTAGCATGTTTATTTATTTATTTAAAAACACAATCCCCATTCAAAATATGATTATGAATCCGACAATATGCCATCAAAATGGAATCTTTTCATTACATGTCTTGGTTTTTACGACAGCAAATGAAAGAATAGCGTTAAATATAATAATACTTGTGGTGATGATAAAATGCATTTTTCTTTGTTATAAGTCAGTATTTTAAACTTCAATCGATAGTTAAATCAGTCGTAACAAGACATAGAAAAATTAGATAACATCAAAAGGTCATTCTTAACAGCTCTAGACAGATTGTAAGCTTCGATACTACTGGCCCTTGCGCCATTAGATCTTATTGAATATGCATGAATTTACCATATTTGGAAAATTGACGGGGCGGAGTTTGATAGAAGTTATTTAGCAATCAAGCCAAGAGAAATAATTCAAAACAATGTCCGATTTTGGTGGAGTTTTTTACTTTTTATTGGATAAAAACATAACTTCTGAACGTATACCTTGACAAATCTCTTCTAAAATACAATTTTGGAGTGGAATTCCACTTTCTCTTTTTTAGGGATGAAAGTTAAATGTATTTTCGATCTATTTTTGGCCAAAACACATTTCAGACAAAAATTTGATTTTGCAACGTATATTGGTCGTAGCTTAAAATAGCCACCAGCGAGAAGCGCCTGTTTTCGCTAGAGCCAATCACAATTATGGTTGAGTTTGAATTTTATGAAAATTGAACAGAAACTGCCCGACTAAATGGCTGCTCCCCTGTACGCAAATAGTTATATCCCAACAATTTCGGTCTTTTCAATATTCACGCATGTTTGACCATAACTTCATGGATTATGGCACCTGATTGTCCAAAAAAGCACATTTTTGGCTTGTGGACACTCTAGAGGTCACAATTTTCATATAACTTTGATGAAACTTAAAATGTATATTTATATCACAAAGATCTTGGTTCCTTTCTAGATTGGTGCATATCGGAAAGTAGCTTCATAGATTATGGCCCCTGAGTGTTCGAAAAATTACGATTTTAGCTAACCGATCACAAATCCAATTTAAAAAAGTTCATATATATCACTGTTACATCATAATTACGGTTGAGGTTCGTGAGAAAGTCGGAAATAAACAGTTTTATATAATTTTATATCCCAAAGATCTCGGTTCCTTTTGACAGGCAAGTTTTGCTCACATTACACCGTAGTCTATTACATTCATTTCCTCCTTTGGCAACTGCAGAGTTTAAATCTAAGGCCATATTTTCAGAATGGCCAAAAGATCATGGTTTGGAGGATTAATGGGTATGGAACAAGAGCATCATTTTATGATGGTTCGTGATAAAACATTTAGTCAAGTAAAGGCGGATTTAGTTCATGCATTCCTTTCTGTAAGTATTTTTTTATAATTTAATTAAAAAATTATAATAACTACATCTGACATGCTATTATATACAGGAAACACAAGTTTTAACTGTTAATTAGCTAATATGTTTAAATGTGCTAAAAAACCCAATATGAATAGATTAAGATTAAACTAAGTATAATATTCTAGAAATACACAATTATACTTATACAAATACTTATAGAAATATGCTAGTACTTAAAGGGCTAATCCCGATATTTGTTTTGGGAATAAAAGTGCTTAATTTTGTGTTAAAACCCCTTAAAATATTCGGGTCAAGGGCCGAGCAACTACTTCAGTATTTATGATACGTTTTCAAACGACTTAAATCCATAACTCTTCATCTGGAATTTGAGACCGGTGTCCCAAGGTGTATTTTGTGGTATCTGGATTAAACCAAACATTTTTATACGCCCACATTTTCATGTGAAATATCCGAATATAAAAAGTTGTACACAAAAAACAACCATGAAGATGTCAAGGGTGATCTCAGTTCTGGAACTAGATACATATGACAGGAACAATAGTGTTTAAAAAATTATAAAAACGGCTGCCACTAAAACCATCATCATGTGGGCGTATTATGTCGTCGCCCCTGTCCGTCCGTCCACAATTGTTTGTGGACTCTCTACAGGTCACAATTCTTGTTCGATTTTGACGAAACTTGAATTATAGGTTTATCCCCAAAAGATCTCGGCTGCTTTTGATATTGCCATGTATCGGATCAAAACTTCATGGATTATGGCCCCTGATTGTACGAAAAATCACGTTTTTTGGCTTGTGGACCCTATAGAGGTCACAATTTTGAACCAATTTTTATGAAACTTGACATGCATGTTTATAACTTAAAGATCTTGGTTCCTTTTGATATTTGCGCCTATAGAAATTATGGCCCCTGATTGTCCAGAAAATCACCTATTCTAGCTTGTGGTCCCTCTGGAGGTCACAATTATTATCCGATTTGAAAAACCGTTTGATTATATCACCATTACACCCTAAGGAAGGTTGAGTTCGAATTTCGGAAAAATCGGATCAAAATTACCATACAAAATGGCTGCCGTTCGTACTCGAATATTGTTAAAGGTTTGGACCAGTGTTGGGTTTTAAAAATTTTAGCTGTCGGACATTTTTAACTGAAAATAAGGGGGCGTAACTCTTGTTGTTATTTAAGCAGGCGTTTTCAAACTACAATTAAGAATCACGTGTCAACAAAATATTTAAATTTATTCGTAATAAAAAAAATAGCTGCACCTTGGTTCATGTTTAATTCCTGTGCGGTATTCAAATTTAAGTCCGACATTCGTCTGATACTCAGTTTCGATTTATATACGGAAGGTAAAAAAATTACATCCCAAAATTATTTAGCCATAAATCGTAGTGATATGCCGCTCTAATCAAAGTCTAATACAACGACGGGTGACACCAAATAATCTAATTCGACACTATAGCACACGCTATCGTCTAAAACAATTAACTATAACTTACGTTATTCCAATCGAAATATACGTCAACATTTCTTAGCGTGTTTATTTATTTATTTAAAAACACCATCCCCATTCAAAATATGATTATAAATCCGACAATATGCCATCAAAATGGAAGCATTTCAATAATTTATTGTATTGCACCAAATATAAATTATAGCTGTGATAATTATCTTTTATTTATAGTCATCCCTGTGTTTTACTAATTACCTTACTTTAATTATATTTATATTTATTCTATACACTTTTATGGTGATGTTTTTAAGAATTTTAATTGTATGTGATTTATTATTATATGTCGTACTTTACCTGTATAACCTTTTATGTATTTATGTTTTCTATTTGCTTTTTATCTATATTGTAAAGCGCACTGGAACACATTACTGTGGAAGTGGCGCTATATAAATCCATAATAATAATAATAATAATAATAATAATCTTTTCATTACATGTCTTGGTTTTTACGACAGCAAATGAAAGAATAGCGTTAAATATAATAATACTTGTGGTGATGATAAAACGCATTTTTCTTTGTTATAAGTCAGTATTTTAAACTTCCATCGATAGTTAAATCAGTCGTAAAAAGGCATATATAAATTAGATAACATCAAAATGTCATTCTTAACAGCTCTAGACAGATTGTAAGCTTCGATACTACTGGCCCTTGCGCCATTAGATCTTATTGAATATGCATGAATTTACCATATTTGGAAAGTTGACGTCAGGGGGCGGAGTTTGATAGAAGTTATTTAGCAATCGAGCCAAGCGAAATAATTCAAAACAATGTCCGATTTTTGGTGGAGTTTTTTACTTTTTATTGGATAAAAACATAACTTCTGAACGTATACCTTGACAAATCTCTTCTAAAATACAATTTTGGAGTGGAATTCCACTTTCTCTTTTTTAGGGATGAAAGTTGAATGTATTTTCGATCTATTTTTGGCCAAAACACATTTCAGACAAAAATTTGATTTTGCAACGTATATTGGTCGTAGCTTAAAATAGCCACCAGCGAGAAGCGCCTGTTTTCGCTAGAGCCAATCACAATTATGGTTGAGTTTGAATTTTATGAAAATTGAACAGAAACTGCCCGACTAAATGGCTGCTCCCCTGTACGCAAATAGTTATATCCCAACAATTTCGGTCTTTTCAATATTCACGCATGTTTGACCATAACTTCATGGATTATAGCACCTGATTGTCCAAAAAAGCACATTTTTGGCTTGTGGACACTCTAGAGGTCACAATTTTCATATAACTTTGATGAAACTTAAAATGTATATTTATATCACAAAGATCTTGGTTCCTTTCTAGATTAGTGCATATCGGAAAGTAGCTTCATGGATTTTGGCCCCTGGGTGTTCGAAAAATTACGATTTTAGCTGACCGATCACAAATCCAATTTAAAAAAAGTTCATATATATCACTGTTACATCATAATTACGGTTGAGTTTCGTGAGAAAGTCAGAAATAAACTGTTTTATATAATTTTATATCCCAAAGATCTCGGTTCCTTTTGACAGGCAAGTTTTGCTCACATTACACCGTAGTCTATTACATTCATTTCCTCCTTTGGCAACTGCAGAGTTTAAATCTAAGGCCATATTTTCAGAATGGCCAAAAGATCATGGTGTAGGTGAATGCCTTGATGGAGTTCGATGATGAACATTGTCTGATTCTATCTGATAGAGAGTGATGATACTTAGTGTATAGTTTGATTGCTTAATACTTTTGAAAAAAATAAATGTGCAATTAATTAATATGTGTCATCTATTTATTTTGGGATTTCGGCGGGGGACATTAGCCTCACTGTTGGCTTGTTTATTGTCAAAAAGGGTATTGTCAAATGGTTCTGCACCAACCGAAAGACTCGATTTTTGTCCAAAACCTGTTCTTATTCGCATTGATTGAGTATTTTCGCCCATAAAAACACTTGTGTTGTTTTGAAAAACTGTCCTTAAAAAAATAGCTTTCGTCTCATCCCTTCTTGAAGTTGTCACACTAACCGAGGTAAATATAACTCGAAGGAAAAAAATAGACATAATCACAAGGGTTAGCCGACAATACAAAAGGTGCAATGGAATTTGAGAAATAATATTCGATATTCCCAAAGATCAATAGGCATGCCTTAGCTCATGTATAATACATGTAACTTAAGTGGAGTACCCTATAGCAGTGTTGGGATTTTGCCCGTATATTCGGGACATGTCCTAATCTTTTTTCCAAAAAACCCAAGTTGTCCGACCGGGAATATGCCCAATCGAAGATCAAGACATGGTGAATAATATTAAAAATTCAGAAATTAATATAGTTTACTGAGTGTTTAATTACCACTCGACCCGATTATCGTCGATAATACGCTGGATTTATTAGGTAATAAAGTAATCAACGTATTTGTCGTGTTATATCGTCTATACATCTACCTTGATTAACTATTTAATTTGCCTTGATTGATTGACTTAATCCTTTGTCGGACAATACAACAATCTAATCTTAAAAAGAAGTCATTAATTTCTTCTTGTCGGACTATTCATCAATCGAATAACTGTGATTATAATTTCTCAATTGTCGGTCATTTTAAGAGCAGATCCATGAGAAAACCATTCAATATCGTGGAAACCATATCGCATTCGCAAATATTGAAAACCAAATGCTTTAGAGGAGTTAAGAAGTTGCAAAACGATGCTAAAAATGGGGGGGGGGGCAAGTTTTTGGTAACTTTCGACACAAATCTTCATGCTGTTGCAAGTTAGATGAACAAGATTTTATTTTTTACCTCGTTAGAACTGGTCAAGCTGCAAATAAAATGATTTTCATTTCTATCCCAAACCCAGCTCCAGTAGAGTTATCGCAATTTGAAGAAAGGGTACAATTCAGGTACCCCCAGATACGTATTTTGTGTAGTCTCGTGACAGAGAGGTTGAACTTGGTGATCATTATAATATGGTAGGGTGATACCCAGCCTATAATCACCAACTAAAACCGAGTTCGTCAATGGTCGATTAATGGTTGTAGCAATGCGACAAAAATGGTCAAAATTTGACATGAAAATGACGAAAATCATCCGAAAAACGTAAACGGGCTGTATCTCAGAAACGGTTGATTTTTAAAATTGGCGATTTGGGCTGAGGAGTAGGCTCGATGGGTCGACCAAACCCTGTGAATATGAACTCAATCGGCCAACCCCCACCTTCTCACCTTTTGCATGGTTTTCTCGTGGAATGGCTCCTAATCGCATTGATGTGAGATGACAGCATCTAGATAAAAACTAATCATAGATGTCACATATCGAAAAAGTACATAACATCCTAAATCACCGAACAGCCAGTTTGTTTACGATATCTTTTACATTTTTTAAGACTCCATATAGAAATTCTCATGATGTTGACAGTGGCACTTTCCAGTGATCTCGTGCACCGCACTAATATTGCTTAACATGTTAGGCAGTGCTTACAAGCTGTGTGGTGTTAGTCACGTACACCATACGTTAGTCTCTATCATCCAGAAAAATATTCTACGAATGTATGTTGACGATTAGAAGGTTCTGGGTGACCGAGACTAGCCATATGTCAGCTATGCATTCATTTGCTGTCGTAGCCTATAAACAAAGACGCGTAATTATAAAGGAATATTACGGTTGTGAATTTGATCCCGAAGCTTTCATTCAATGTATTAGTGAATGGTGAATTTTGTTGGACCCTTTTCAGACAAATTTGAATGCCGCACGGGAATTGTGAAAAATAGCGAGGTTCACCAATTTTTATTATGTACAGGATTTGAATATTTTGTTGACATGTGATTTTTAATTGTGGTATGAATTGAATACCCTGCGACGGTGCGGGAATTAAATATGAAAAATAACGAGGTTCACCTAATTTTATTACGTACGTGAATATTTTGACGACATGTGACATCACAAACTATTCTTATTTCGGAAGTTCTGCATTCATTTGCTGCCGTATAAACAAAGACACGTAATTCTAAAGGAATATTGCGGTTGTGAATTTCATGCCGAAGCAGGATCGGCAAGCTTTCATTCAAAGTATTAAGAAAATGGTTAATTTTGCAGGACATTTAATTGAATACCGTACGGGAATTAAATATGAAAAATAACGAGGTTCACCTAATTTTTTTAAGTATGTGATTTGAATATTTTGACAACATGTGACTTTTAATTGTGGCAGGAATTCGTCTGCTTAAATAACGATAAGAGTAATGCCCCTTATTTTTCGGTAAATGTCCAACAAGAAAAATTTTGAAATCCCATTACTGCCCTGTAGCAATTGATACCGTTGCAGATGATGACTAGATGTTAAACTGTTTTGTTTTTTTCAATATTTTACTTCAGACATCAGATCTCAGTCATAGTGTTATATCCACCATGACGTTCCGAGCTGAATATAGACGTGGTGGAAGTTCTTCTATGTTCTCTCGCAATGTTCGATTCCAAGTGGATATCAGTACAGCTCCAGGAGAAAGAGAGATCTCCATAGCAACTAGTTTTTGTCTCACGTTTACACTTATCTCAGGTTAGTGTAAACACCATTTCTAAACTAGGGGAAGAATGCAGGTGACTATTAAAATGGGGTCCTACACTTTTTGGAACACAATACATGTAACTCTGCTTCTAATTGAGCTAGAATGTTCAAAGTTAGTGTAGATGTTCATTGTCATTAGGTAAATGCATTGATAATGTATGCCAAGCCACTGTCCTTTCTCTCATTCACAACCTTTGTAACAAAAGAAATATACTGCTGATTCGGATGAATGTCTTGACAATGTTCGGTTAAATGTTTCATTACCGAAAAAAGTAACCCTTGTTGACTGCCCGGACGATTTAGCTGTTGTAGGTGTATGTTTCAATGCCTGGCAACCTATCTTTGTTTATGACTAAACATGTAATATCATGACATTTCTTCCAAAACAGCACACCCCCAAAATCGATATGCTGTAGATGTGTCTTTTGCAGCTTTATGTTTTACGTTTTGAATGTAAAATCTATTATTTGTGGTGATCTTTTAAAATTTGGCACTTAAAGAGCAATGAAATATTAATTAATATCCTTTCCATACTCCTTTTAGGCTATGAATTATGTCATAACTCCCTTTTTATACGCCCACATGTTTATGTGGACGTATTATGTTGTTGCCCCTGTCCGTCCGTCCCTTCGTCCGTCCGTCAGTCCACAAATGTTTGTGGATCCCTCTACAGGTCACAATTCTTACCCGATTTTGACGAAACTTGAAATATACCTTTATCCCCAAAAATCTTGGCTGCTTTCGATATTGGCATGTATCGGATCAAAACTTCATGGATTATGGTCCCTGATTGTATGAAAAATCATGCTTTTATACGCCCACATTTTCATGTGGACGTATTATGTCGTCGCCCCTGTCTGTTTGTCCCTACGTCCACAATTGTTTGTGGACTCTCTACAGGTCACAATTCTTGTCCGATTTTGACTAAACTTGTAATACTTGTAAAAACTGTTCGAATATATCACCGTTACACCCTAAGGAAGGTCGAGTTCAAATTTCGGAAAAATCGGGCCAAAATTACCATACAAAATGGCCACCGTTCGTACGCGAATACTGTTAAAAAATGGTGTATCTAGGTTGTGGACCCTGTAGTGGTCACAATTTTTATTCAATTTTGATGAAAAACTTGAAATGCATGGTTATAACCCATAGATCTTGGTTCCTTTCGATATTTGCGCTTACCGGATCGTAACTTCCTGAATTATGGCCCCTGATTATACGCAAAATCGCCTTTGTTTAGCTTGTGGTCCCTCTGGAGGTCACAATAATTATCTGATTTATAAAAATCGTTTGATTGTATCACCGTTACACCCTAAAGAAGGTTGAGTTTGAATTTCGGAAAAATCGGACCAAAATTGCCATACAAAATAGCCGCCGATCGTACGCGAATACTGTTAAAATGGTATATCAATGTTGTGGACCTTGTAGAGGTCACAATTTTAATTTGATTTTGATGAAACTTGAAATGCATGGATATAACCCAAAGATCTTGGTTCTTTTCGATATTTGCACATATCAGATCGTAACGTCCTGAATTATGGCCCCTGATTATACGCAAAATCGCCTTTGTTTAGCTTGTGGTTCCTCTAGAGGTCAAAATTATAATCCGATTTAAAAAATCATTTAATTATATCACCATTACACCCTAAGGAAGGGTGAGTTCGAATTTTGGAAAAATTGGATCAAAATTACCATAAAAAATGGCCGCCGTTTGTATGCGAATACTGTTGAAAAATGGTATATCAAGCTCGTCGACCCTGTAGAGGTCCCAATTTTAATTTGATCGAGGACGTCCTCGATTAGAACTGGCTATCCAGGCATGTTCAGAAGCCCCAAAATAGATATATCTGTAAAAATCACGTGATTATAATTTATACCTCGATAAAGCGATTCTGTACCGTTGGGGTGTATCAGTGTGTTTAGCGTTTTTTATCAAGCAAAATTCCTGTGTGTATCGGCTAAATTTAAGATGTCCTCGTTTATGCTAGTTAATACAAGGTCCTCGGTTAATGGTTACACAACACACACACAAATAGTCACGTGAAAGTCAATTTTCGGATTGACGAACGCCGCTATGAATAGTAAGTGAAAAAGAACACTCTATAATAACAGATCTATTCGTGGTACGTGGTGTGTTTTGCTTCCTGGTAATAAATGCTGTGTCTTACAGTCGGTAACATATGCAGACATATTCCGAGCATGGTCTATATAAATAGATGCATACAGGCACAAGGCTAGTGGGGGGGGGCTGGGCTGGGCTCTCTCAGCTTCTAATTTTCGTGCTCTCCCCTCCTCCTGCTTACGGCAGTCGGCGATGACCTTCGTTGATTGATTTTTGTCGTCGGAAATTTATCTTCCTCGCCCCCCTATGTCGGCTAAATTTTGGTTTCTGGCTTCGGGCCTGGATGCATATGTAAGCATACTCGTTCCCTTCATCCTAAGTTATAACATACCGGTATAATTTACAAACAAAAACAGGGGCTTTTGTGGTCTAAGGATAGATAACGTTTTATTGCACGCAAATAGAATAGATAGTTATAATATGCATCGAGTTTCTTCCTCGCCTTTCCTATTTATTCAGGTACCGAATATGCAAACTCTCGTTATACGAGTGTGCTTGCATTGAGTGTCGGCCCCCATAATCGAGGACAATTACCGTGAAGTATTATATCTTCTGAGTGACTGATACATGGTGTTTCATATAATCAGTAACAGATATGTATATTAATTTGAAGGCGGGGGGGGGGATCATCTATCTTAAATTATGTGCTTAAATGCCAAGGGCGATCCCTTGATGAACTTGAAATAGACAACACCGTTGATTCTTCATCTAAACATGATTTATTTAGTTCAGATGAAGAATCCGACGGTGATGTAAAAATCCCTCAGAAAACAGCTTTTACCAATCAAGCTAAAAAATCCAAATGGTCTGAGGATGAAATTTGTGCTATTCATTCCTTAAAACATATACTACATCTTCGTATACCAGAGAAGAAGGACTTAGAAGAGGTCCAAAAAAGACATCCGGTACTGTAGAGGAGATCTTGGAGAAATATTAAAGATTATTGTCGAAATAACAAAACCAAGATCTTGAAAGTACAATAATTATAAACCAAGTCGCAAATGAGTGGCTTCCAGTTAGTGATAACTTCACCAGTTAGTGAACTTTACTTTCAGTTAATAGAAAACTATCATTACACACTACTCCACAAGTTAGTGAGAGCATAATTTTTAGTTTACAGAAAGACAAACTGTTGTTTTTAGGTGAACGTTTTAATAGTGAACTTTACCCATTTAGTGATAACTTAGCTTTTGTTACTTTTAGGTACTTAGACAAGACGTATTTAGAGTAACGATAACCTGTTAAATGTACAATGTATTATATAAATCATGGTTTCTTTTTTAAAAGAACAACTCAAAACAATGTTCGTTGTTTAATATGTCGTCTACACTGGGGGGTCTGTACTCAATGCACGTACGTGTTAGGTGATCACAATCTTGATGCATGCGCATACAGTCAACTGTATCGAATATGAGTGTTGGGAGCAACCATATGCGTGACATATAGTCAGTAACCGATTCAGCCCTGCAATCAGTCTTATTATTAGACACTTTCGTGTCTTACAATTAGTAACAGCTGTGTTGGTTCGTGGTAATAGATGCATGTCGTGTCTGAAAGTCAATAACGAAGACGCACCCCGGACACTGTGATTTATTGTCGGCAACAGATAAAGACGATGTCTTGCAATAATGGACACACTGATAAATGTAATGTGTAATTAACTATCTTACAGTCAGTAACATATACACTTTATGTCTTAATCAGTAACAGATACATGTATTGTGTTACTATCTTACAGTCAGTAACATATACACTTTATGTCTTACAATCCGTAACATATGCATGTTTAGGGTATGCATACCTTGGCTAAAACCACGGGAGTGTCGTATACTTTGATACATGCGGTGGTTTATACGGTACATAAATAGATGCAAGATAGACATCTTTAAAATAATTTTGAAATCATCCGTTATATGCTATTATAAAATTAAACCTCCTCTGTTTGACGGGTTCCCACATTTTACTTCATCGATAACATACTATTATAGTTTTACACGTCCTCTATTTGATAGGTTCCTACACTTTTTAAGCTACAAAATTCCGATTTAATTTGTAAACAAAAAGAGAGGAATATGTGGTCTAAGGGGAGACAACACCTTGTTGCACTCAATTAGAATGTACAGTACCAACACCAATACGTTAGGCATTAAATACCATACGATAAATCTTTGTTCGTGTGTCCAAAATACAATCTATTATTAGACGTGTGTCTAGGTCCTCGATTCATAAGTTCAGGCTTATATGGTCATACACATTTGCATCAAGTTTCGGTCCCCATAATCGAGGAGAGTTACTGTAAAATATATGCCACGTTCCATTCTAAATGATATATACAAGTCGTTTCTTATTACCATTAACTCTTAAACGACCCAGAGGTTTGACGTCATAACGTCATAAAAACCCACGTCATAATGGTCAATAGTATTAAAATATA
The DNA here is from genome assembly GCA_917208275.1 of Patella pellucida. Lineage (NCBI taxonomy): Eukaryota > Metazoa > Mollusca > Gastropoda > Patellidae > Patella > Patella pellucida. The sequence goes on along the minus strand of OU795041.1, from coordinate 37,316,073 downwards.
CATATCATTTTCAAGTCATATTATTAAAAAACAACTGAAGATAGACCCTTTATGTAAATGAATGAAATAATTTAAATTTAAGGCCATTTTCATAAATATAAATTTTATACAAAAAATTTAATTAGATATTTCATGCAAACTTCATGTGAATAATGGTTATTTCTATTTTTCTGTTCGGCTGTTGTGAACTAAAAATCATCCATCATCGAATCTTTTAATTTAAGCTTATTTAATTACCGTAATTGAAATTTGTTGATTAACTTAGCCTAGCCTATTTGTATTTTAATTATCACGTTCTACTCTAGGCCTTACGCAAAACGATGAAAATCTACACCACACCACAGATAAAATCTGAATTACTGTCATTCAATAAGGATGGTAATCCGTCATTAGAACGTTGCCGTAGAGGTCTAGACATATCACCGTTTTATTATAATTTTCAAGGAGAAACCGTAAGATTTTTAACTGTCAAAATGTCAAACAGGAAGTAAACAAATGAGATAAAGATGTCTGTTAATAAGGGAAATAACTCTCATTACGCTAGGAACGTTGCATTCGGCTAACATGTTTTGTCGACAAAAGTCGCCTTGGGTACTAAACGGTAACGTTATAGTTGTCGACAAAAGTCGCCTTGGGTCAGTTAAGAGTTAAGAACAACGACAGCGTACAATTAGCGGTTTTAAAGTACGTACCTAAATTCAACGGTCCTCGATAATGGGGACCGACTCCTAATGCATGTGTGTGATCAAGGTCTATCATATAAACATACACCTATCAATTGAGGTCCTTTCACACATATAGCTGTTTAATGATAGACTTGTATGAACATTTGTTAAAATCTATTGATTTTCATATTACCAGTTATCCAATCTCCCTTCACGTGACTAACAAAAATACAATTTATTATTAGTCACGTGTTTAATTCATAGGTTCATGCTTATCAGGTCATTCACACTTGCATTATGTGTCGGCCCCCATAATCGAGGACATTATGTCACGTTCCAATATACTTGATTGATAAAGTCTCTTATGGTCAGTAACAAATAATCGTGTTTTACAGTTAGAAATATATGCCACATCTTAATCCCAAAAAAGACTAGCCATGTCCTAGAGTCAGCAAAAAACGATGTGTAGTAAATGACCGAAACATTCGTGTCGTACATGTAGTAAAAGATAAATGTCGTTTCGTACCTTTAGTTATATAACATTTTGTTTCGTACATTTATTAATGGACATATTCGTTTCGTACATTTAATACTAGATACATGCTGTGTCGTACCTTTAGTTATATAAACATGTTGTTTCGTACATTTATTAATGGATACATATCGTGTTGGTCATATAGTAATAGATACATGTCGTGTCATACATTTATATTTGATTCATGCCGTGTCGTACATTTTCATAATGGACACATGCTGTGTCGTACATTTATTAATGGATACATATCGTGTCGTACATTTATTAATGGATACATATCGTGTTGTACATTTAGTAATAGATACATGTCGTGTCATACATTTAGCAAAGATACATGTCGTGTTGTAGATTTAGATTTGAATCATGCCGTTTCGTAAATTTAATAATTGACACTTGCTGTGTCGTACATTTAGTAATGGATACATATTGTGCTGTACTGTTATTAACATATACATGTTGTGTTGTATAGATAGTAACAGATACAAGTACACAGGGTTTCTGACAATAATAACTAAGGTACAATCTTAAAACCATTAGTAACAGGTATTTGTCGTGTCTTACGGTCAGTCACAAATATACATAGTGTAACAGTAACAGATGCACTAGGAATCTTTAATCAGTATAGATAACTGTCAGTAAAAGATACAGGGGATATCTTTAATCAGTAATAGATACAAGATACACCGAGGATCTTTAATCAGTAATAGATACACCTCGTGTGTAGATAGCTGTCAGTAACAGATACACGTGGTATCTTTGATCAGTAATTGATACATGTACGCCTGGTGTATACCGGTAGCTGCTAGTAATAGATAGACATCGTCTATAGCGGTTAATAACAGATAACCGGGGGTGGGGGTCTTACATTCAGTAACATAGACATGTTTTAGGTTTAGGTAACAGAAGGATAGAAGCATACCGCGTCTTAAAGTTAGCAACTGGTCGATACACAAGGTGTCTTACAGTAATATACAAGGTGCGTCATAAATCAGATACACGTGTCTTCAAGTAACAGGTACGAAAGGGGTCGTATTAATATATACATGCCGTGTCTTGAAGTCAGTAGCATATAAACATGATGGCTTACAGTAAAGAATACATAGGGCAACATAATTTATAGATACACGTCGTGTATAGCCGCCAGTAACAGATACACATGTGGTCTTACAATCAGCAGCATACATGTTAGATGGCTTGCGTCGAAGCTAGTAACAGATACATGTGGTGTCTTTCAGAAACATATGCATGTAGTGTCCTACAAGAACATATATATGTGGTGGTGTCTTACAGAACACATACATGTGGTGGTGTTTTTCAAGAACATATCATATACATGTGTTATCGCACAATCAGTAATATATACATTTGGTACGTGTATTGTTACAAAAGTTGACACGAGTCTTACGGTCAGTAACGGCTGCCAGCAGTATCATGTCACAGTTACAGATGCAGACATGTTTCGAACATCATATTTATAAACAGATACACAGTATACCTAGGTATGCCCCTCTTTGAATGAATTTTGAAGTCATCGAATACATACTATTACACATTTTGACTGGTTCCTACATTTTAAGTTATACCATTCTGATATAATTTGTAAACAAAAAGAGAGGATTATGTGGTCTAAGGGGAGACAACGCATTTGCACTCAATTAGAATGTACAGTACCAACACCAATAAGTTAACCAACTATTTGAATAACATACGATAACTCTTTGTTCTTGTGTCCAAAATACGATCTATTATTAGACGGTGTCTAGGTCCTCGATTCATAGGTTCAGACTTATCTGGTCATACACATGTGCATCAAGTTTCGGTCCCCATAATCGAGGACAGTTACTGTGAAGAATATACCACGCTCCATAATAAATGATTGATACAAGGCGTTTCTTTTTACTATTAATACAACCATGTTCGTTAAGGACGACAGCGTAAAATCAGCGGTTTTAAGTTACTTACCTAAATTCAAAGGTCCTCGATAATGGGGACCGACTCCTAATGCATGTGTGTCATCAAGCTCTGTCATATAAACATACACCTATCAATTGAGGTCCATTCACACATATAGATTTTTTGATGATAGACATATACGAACACATTGTTAACATTAAAATTTATTGATTTTCATATTACCAGTTATTCAATCACCCTTCACGTGTTCAAAACACAATATATTATTAGTCCCGTGTTTGGGTCCTCGATTTATAGGTTCATACTTATCTGGTCATACACACTATCATTAAGTGTCGGCCCCCATAATCGAGGACAGTTAATGTAAGTGATTGGTACATGGTGTTACTTATAGGCAGTAACAAATACATATCGATGTATATTACAATATGAAGACCGAAATCAGGTGTATTGATTACATGTTTAAAACCAAAGGTCCTCGATAAGGGGGACCGACATCTAATGCATGTGTGTGTCCTCAGTAGACGGTGTTGATAAAGTGTCCTCAGTTTCCGAGCAAAATTCCTGTGTGTATCGGCTAAATTTAAGATGTCCTCGTTTATGCTAGTTAATACAAGGTCCTCGGTTAATGGTTACACAACACACACACAAATGGTCATGTGACAGTCAATTTTCGGATTGACGAACGCCGCTATGAATAGTAAGTGAAAAAGAACACTCTATAATAACAGATATATTCGTGTTTTGCTTCCTGGTAATAAATGCCATGTCTTACAGTCGGTAACATATGCAGACATATCCCGAGCATGGTCTATATAAATAGATGCTTAGTATGCATACCCGTTACCTTCGTCCTAAGTTATAACATACCGGTATGTTACAAACAAAAACAGGGGCTTTTGTGGCCTAAGGATAGATTGCACGTTTTATTGCACGCAAATAGAATAGATAGTTATAATATGCATCAAGTTTCTTCCTCGCTTTTCCTTTTTATTCAGGTACCGAATATGCAAACTCTCATTATACGAGTGTGCTTGCATTGAGTGTCGGCCCCCATAATCGAGGACAACTACCGAACTTGAAATAGACAACACCGTCGATTCTTCATCTGAACATGATTTATTTAGTTCAGATGAAGAATTCGACGGTGATGTAAAAATCCCTTAGAAAGCAGCTTTTACCAATCAAGCTTAAAAAATCCAAATGGTCTGAGGATGAAAGTTGTGCTATTCATTCCTTAAAACAAATACTACATCTTCGTATACCAGGGAAGAAGGACATAGAAGAGGTACAAAAAAGACATCCAATCTTAAAGAGGAGATCTTGGAAAAATATCAAAGATTATTGTCGAAATAATCGAAATAAGATCTTGAAAGTACGATAATAAACACAAATGAGTGGCTTCAAGTTAGTGATAACTTCATCAGTTAGTGAACTTTACATTCAGTTAACAGAAAACTATCATTACACACTTTTTTAAAAGAACAACTCAAAACAATGTTCGTTGTTTAATATGTCGTCTACACTGGGGGGTCTGTACTCAATGCACGTACGTGTTAGGTGATCACAATCTTGATGCATGCGCATACAGTCAACTGTATCGAATATGAGTGTTGGGAGCAACCATATGCGTGACATTTAGTCAGTAACCGATTCAGCCCTGCAATCAGTCTTATTATTAGACACTTTCGTGTCTTACAATTAGTAACAGCTGTGTTGGGTCGTGGTAATAGACGCATGTAGTGTCTGAAAGTCAATAACGAAGATGCACCCCGGACACATACTGTAATTTATTGTCGGCAACAGATAAAGACGATGTCTTGCAATAATGGACACACTGATAAATGTAATGTGTAATTAACTATCTTACAGTCAGTAACATATACACTTTATGTCTTAATCAGTAACAGATACATGTATTGTGTTACTATCTTACAGTCAGTAACAAATACACTTTATGTCTTACAATCCGTAACATATGCATGTTTAGGGTATGCATACTTTGGCTAAAACCACCAGAATGTCGTATACTTTGATACATGCGGTGGTTTATACGGTACATAAATACATGCAAAATAGACATCTTTAAAATAATTTTGAAGTCATCGGTTATATGCTATTATAAAATTAAACCTCCTCTGTTTGACGGGTTCCCACATTTTACGTCATCGATAACATACTATTATAGTTTTACACGTCCTGTATTTGATAGGTTCCTACCCTTTTTAAGCTATAGAATTCCGATTTAATTTGTAAACAAAAAGAGAGGAATGTGTGGTCTAAGGGGAGACAACGCCTTGTTGCACTCAATTAGAATGTACAGTACCAACACCAATACGTTAAGCATTAAATAACATACGATAAATCTTTGTTCGTGTGTCCAAAATACAATCTATTATCAGACGGTGTCTAGGTCCTCGATTCATAAGTTCAGGCTTATATGGTCATACGCATTTGCATCAAGTTTCGGTCCCCATAATCGAGGACAGTTACTGTAAAATATATGCCACGTTCCATTCTAAATAATTGATACAAGACGTTTCTTATTACTATGACCAGGCATAGTATTTAATTTCTCATTGTTAATATTAATCAGGGTAGAAGCTAAGTATTTAATCCATTATTGTTTATTAATTATGTTATTGTCTCTAGTAGTGATAATCCTATAGTATATGTTTTGATGTCAACAATTGAGCTTATCCATTTATAGTTAGAATATAAAAAGGCTAATGTACATCAATAGGCAAGTCATTAGGTTATCCGACTTAGAAGCAGCTACGTCGGTCATCCACTATGCTGGAAGTGTACATTATATATATTGAATTGTTAATTGTAAGATATAAGTTCCAGTAATTAAAAGATTGAAGAACAATAGTCGCTGCAGCCACAACCCAGACCGTTGATCATGGGCATATTCAAACCACCACGGATGTACCTTTAGTTATATAAACATGTTGTTTCGTACATTTATTAATAGATACATATCGTGTTGTACATTTAGTAATAGATACACGTTTTAGATTTGAACCATGCCGTGTCGTACATTCAATAAAGGACACATGTTGCGTTGTACATTTATTAATGGATACATATCGTGTTGTACATTTAGATACATACTGTATCATACATTTAGCAATATATACATGTTGAGTCGTAGATTTAAATTTGAATCATGCCGTGTCGTGCATTTGATAATGGACATATGCCGTACGTTCATTTCATAATAGATACGTGTTATGTCGTACTGTTGTATGGATAGTAACAGATACAAGTACACTGTGTGTCTTACAATCATAACTCAGGTACAATCTTACAAGCATTAGTAACAGGTATATGCCGTGTCCTACGGTCAGTGACAAGTATACACAGTGTAATAGGCTCACATGCCAGTAGCAGTTACACACGGTCTATTCCAGTAACAGATGCACTTGGAATCTTTAATCAGTAAGTTATTCACATAACTATCAGTAAAAGATACACCTGATATCTTTAATCTGTAATATATAACAGATATACCAGGGATCTTTAATCAGTAATAAATACACCTCGTGTATAGATAGCTCTCAGTAAAAGATACACGGGGTATCTTTGATGGGTATTATATGTATACACGCCTCGTGTATAGCTGCTAGTAATAGATAGACATCGTCTATATCGGTTAATAACAGATAACCGGGAGGGGGGTCTTACATTCAGTAACATAAACATGTTTTATGTTTTAGTAATAGAAGGATACACAAGGTGTCTTACAGTAAGATACAAGGTGCGTCATAAATCAGATCCATATTACAGTAACAGATACATGTGTCTTCAGGTAACAGGTACAAGAACATATAGATGTGGCAGTGTCTTACAGGAACATATCATATACATGCGTTATCGTACAATCAGTAATAGATACATGACGTATAATTTTTGGTACGTGTTGTTTTATAAGGCAAACTTGTTACAAAGGCAGATACGAGTCTTACAATCAGTAACAGTAACAGTTCCTTAGAATTCTTAACAGTTACATGTCATATCACAGTTACAGTCGAAAGCAGATGCAAACATGTTTCGAACATAAAATTTATAAATAGACGCACAGTACACCTAGGTATATCCCTCTTTAAAAGAATTTTACATTAACACGTCCTCTATTTGACTGGTTCCTACATTTTAAGTTATAACATCCTGTACTTGTATAATTTGTAAACAAAAAGAGAGGATTATGTGGTCTAAGGGGAGACAACGCATTTGCACTCAATTAGAATGTACAGTACCAACACCAATAAGTAAACAACTATTTGAATAACATACGATTACTCTTTGTTCTTGTGTCAAAAATATTAGACGGTGTCTAGGTCCTCGATTCATAGGTTCAGGCTAATCTGGTCATACACATGTGCATCAAGTTTCGGTCCCCATAATCGAGGACAGTTACTGTGAAGAATATGCCACCCTCCATCATAAATGATTGATGCAAGGCGTTTCTTATTACCATTAAGACATATTTCCATGTTCGTTAAGGACGACAGCGTATAATCAGCGGTTTTAAATTGAATTGTTAATTGTAAGATATAAGTTCCAGTAATTAAAAGATTGAAGAACCATTCCAGACTTATTAGTTATTGAAGAACCTAGCGGTTATATATGGTGCAGATTGGGGCAAGATCCTAGAAACCTTTCTCCAACAAGCCAAGCGAGTAGTCAACCCCCAACAAAAGATGGAAACAGTGTTACCAAGTAAACTAGCAGAAATACTTAAGGTAATGAACTTATATTCCGAAGCTCATCTGTGGAGATGTGAAAATGGAAATAATCATTTCTCAGTTACCTTGACATGGAAAAAAATGGTAGCTCACAAGGACAACCCGAATTCTTCTAGTAGAAAGGCTAGAGTTCTTCTTAGATGCCAGAAGTTTAAAGAAAGATGTTCCTTACTCAATAAGGAGAATAACTCAAATCAGATTAATTCTCTGACTGTAGGTCCTGTTGAACAAGGGACGTATTCAACAAAAGACAGTGAGTCCCAAACAGAGAGTAAGAAGTCATCTGATCAAAATATTCAGGTACAAACAATAGTCGCTGCAGCCACAACCCAGACCGTTGAGCATGGGCATATTCAAACCACCACGGATGTAGGGACAGAAACAACAACATAACCTGGTATGCTAATTGATGAAATTTTACAAAAAAGGAGTAATTCGTATGGTGAATTTGAGTATCTAATTAAGTGGATAAACAAACCACATGCAGCAAATACGTGGGTCTCAGAATATGATCTAGATGAGTATGGAAGATCATTGACTGAGGCAGAGCTCACGCTGTCGATCGCCAAATTCGCCAATGGCGAAAAAAATATAATTTTGGCTATAAAATATTCAACTTGGCAAATTTTTTGGCGATAGTTTTTTCCTGTATGGCGATTTTTTTTTTACCTGGAAATTAAAAAATTATCGGAACAAAGCTTTGATTTCCGCGCGTATACTTTATAACTGTCTAAACATTGTACTGTCTGGTTCAGTCAATCAACAATCAATTAGGTATCAATAATAGATCTATCTTTTGTCTCTTGATCAATCTGGGATTAGTGTTAATAAGTATATACTCTAAGAGTAGTAATAAACTAATTCAGAGACAAAAGATTTAATAATGTATTTTCAAATATGAATCGGTTGCTTTGTTGATGGTTTCTATATTCAAAATGGCGGACTCTGTAAACAATACTCACTCGATCTGTTTGGGATTATTGGTATATGACTGCTGTTTGATCTATTTCATACCGAAATTGACGGTATCGTTAATAAATGAAGCTAGGTATGTTGTTACAGTTTATAAATGTGTATATAATCGTAGGCCTGTCGAAAGCCAGTTATCATCAAATCATATGCCATGGGTCGTAAGCGAAAAATTGAACAGAAGAATGTCAGATTTTTTAAATATTCCACCACCAAAATGCCAGAAGACTACAAATGATACTGACATAATTAGCTCTCGTCCATCTGATGATATTACAGCCCTAGATGTTGAATTGATACCTCAAGACCCTCGCAGAGAAAAATTTCGAAAAATGTAAAATCTTAAGTGCATTTGCCAAAAGGTAGATCTTTCCGAGATGAGTGGAAATTTTTGAAATCCTTATTAAATATTATTAAAAACAAATATAGAAATCCCGTAAAAACTAACACATTATGTAATTTAATGGTCCTTAGCATTGGTAAAGTGGTTACCCCAGATTTGGAGAAAGCCTTCAAAAAATGGGCCTCTGCAAGGCAGAGTAGAATTTTGTAAATTGTTAGTCGTAGATCTATATTGTATGTATGTAAATAAAATTCATGAAAAAAAATAGTTATTTTATTTTGGCGGAAAAAATATCTGGCTAATACATTAAAATGAAAAATTGGCGGGAAAAAAATGGAACCCAGGGTGAGCACTGGACTGAGGTAAACAAGAATAAAATTCCCGGACCATTTCCAAAGCCAAAATATGAAATATACGAACTACCAAAACCAGCAACACAGGCAGAAATAGAATGTATGAATGTGACGAGACCGTATATCCAAATGGTAAAAGATTCAGAGCATATAATCAATTTCAAGATCCAGAAACTGGTATGCAGTATTTCGAGATTGAAAGAAGGATATACAGAACTAGAACATTGGTTTTTTTTTAATACAGCAATAGAATAAAAATTGAAATATATAAATTTATGATAGTGTCTTATATTGTGTACATTATAAATTTATTTTATGAGTGTCGAGGTCGACACATCGTGAAGGGGAGGCATATATGACCAGGCATAGTATTTAATTTCTCATTGTTAATATTAATCAGGGTAGAAGCTAAGTATTTAATCCATTATTGTTTATTATGTTATTGTCTCTAGTAGTGATAATCCTATAGTATATGTTTTGATGTCAACAATTGAGCTTATCCATTTATAGTTAGAATATAAAAAGGCTAATGTACATCAATAGGCAAGTCATTAGGTTATCCAACTTAGAAGCAGCTACGTCGGTCATCCACTGTGCTGGAAGTGTACATTATATATATTGAATTGTTAATTGTAAGATATAAGTTCCAGTATTTAAAAGATTGAAGAACCATTCCAGACTTATTAGTTATTGAAGAACCTAGCGGTTATATTACAATCAAGAACTATTTCAAGTTTTGTGAAAGGCGACAGCGTACAATTAACGGTAATGGGGAGCGACTCTTAATGCATGTGTGTGATCAAGGTCTATCATATAAACATACACCTATCAATATATAAGGTCAGTTCACAAAAACAAATGATTGATGATAGACATGTATGAACATTTGTTAAAATTTATTGATTTTCATAGGGTTTTGATACACTTCCAGAAAATATCCGACAATGTGAATCTGTGTCAGTTTTTATATCCGAACTGAAACCTTAGTTTTTTAGTCACTATCATTAACACTAGAATGTGAAAACATTTTCTAGCGCCTGATGCATTCTCTGGTAGATTGAATAGTTGCGAGATACAAAAATCATTATTATTGTTATGTTTTGGTTCTTATTGTAACTGCCGTGTCTTACAGTCAGTAACGGATACACAAGGTGATATATAAATATATACATGCCGTGTTTTAACAGTAACAGATACACGTGTTGTTATAACACAATGTGGGTCTTAGTACACTAAGAAGTAGCTATCGTGTGTTTTGTACGGATTGGGGAGGGAAACGAAGAGTCTCGTGTGTTTTAAACGTAACTGGGTAAAATTCTAATTAATGCGAGATATCTAATAGAAAGATGTTAAATCTGCAGATACGGTGTGTTAATTAACAGGGGTGAGAGATTGACTAAGGTTGAGTTAATTATCGCTAGGAGTGAAAATCTGTGCGACAGTGTGTTTTCTGTACTGGGTGTGTTAATTAACGGACGGGTTAAAAATGACTGACAAGGTGTGTATTCTATGCTTGGTGAGTTTTCTCGAAGCCGTGTTATAACTGCAACAAAGGTGATTTATCTTGGGCCAACAGGCTTTATCTGACACGTAGGTGTTAAATATCAACTTTGATAGGAAATCTTTTTGTACCGTGCGATTTCTCGTTCGACTATAGCTACGTACTAGCAGCATTCACCGTATACACTAGCCTTTTTCCTAAAAGCCGGCTTTTTAAAATCCGGCAATAATTGAGGGATTTTTCAAATAAAAAAAACGGCAATTTTATGTGTGTAGACGGTAAAAAACAGGTTTTATCGGGTACCCGGATGTCATCCTTCCCGAACTTCCGTACATTCATAACATCGGCACAAATAACGAAGGTCGGTGTTCATCGTCTTTTACCGTTACAAAACTTCAGTCAGTGTAGACGCTACACTTGAAAAAGCCGGGTTTTGAAAAAGCCGGGTTTTGAAAAAACCGGGTTTTGAAAATCCGGGTTTTGAAAAAGCCGGCTTTTACTAGCCTAGTGTAGACAAAGCTCGTGTGTTTCGCGAAAGTCGGTCTTTGTATAAAATAGGTCTTTAAACACAGAGTGAGGCGTAGACTTCTTATAGATGATCAACGTTCCTTCTGTGCGTCTATATATTTATTAAATAATTATCCATAGTCGTGCGTGAGTTGCATTTAAAAAGGGACCGTAATTTGCCGTACGCAAGAAGGTGAACACATAAAATATAAAAAAATATCGAGACGCCTGGACCAATTTATGTCCGGTCCATATTCCTTTCTTCCTAATATTTTATTATTAATGCGTCCTGAATTAATACATCGTACGCAACCTGCAACTCATTCTCAATTTATTGGATGTATAGTATATGTTGATCGTCTTTTCTGTGCGCTTTTCTGTATTTATTGATCATTTGCGCCGCCGATATTATCTAGATCTTGGTCCCCGCTATGCCGTACACATGGGCGTGTATATTATTAAAAAGTCTTGGTTTTAAACTTAAATAGCTTTATCTGCAATATTTCCGGTTAAGTATTATGCTAAATTGAGTCCCACGTCATTATAACAATCTTCAACAGCTTAATTAATATATTTGACAAAGAAAACTATTTCAGAACAATAAATTCTAATACACCTTTGCTGTAATTAATTGCTCGTTTGACAAATAACGGTTTGAAATAGGATACATATCACATCTATTCTATATAGGCCTAACATTAATTTGCAGTCACATTTCGAATCTTAATAAACCATGGTTCATTCGAGAAAATTATGATAAATAAAGTGTATCTGTGCCATTTTTTTCAAAATCTTAAAGATAAAATTGGCAGCAGGCTTATAATACACATTCACTACAATTGTTGAGCTGCAGTGATCAAATTAATTTAATTACCCCCAATAAAGTCTGGCAATTGGCAGTAAATTTTACAGTTGTTATATAACATCTAGGTCAACGCTGATCCAAGTTGGTGTTCAGTGAAGCACACATTCCTACTTTGATGACAGTAGGTGTAGTAATATGACGTGGAAATACGTTTTATAATTTAACAAATCGAAAAGGAAACAACCAAAGGCATCACATTTTCGCATATTTCCAATAGATAAGATAAGATATGATTTTATTGCATCAAAACATCCATTGAGGACAGCATACAATATGAACATGAAAAATATATAGCAATATATCAAATAATAATTTACAAACATGGCAAATCATAATTTTTATACGCCCACATAGAAATGTGGTCGTATATTGCCTCCGTCCGTCCGTCCGTCCGTCCGTCCGTCCGTCCGTCCATCGTCCACAATTTCTTGTGAACGCTCTAGGGGCTAAAATTAATATTCGATTGACTTTAAATTTATACACAGTGTTTAAGGTCATGAGAGGAAGACCCCTATTAATTTTCAGCGATTTCTGATAATTGCTGTCAGAGTTATGGCCCTTGATCACTTTGAAAAATCTTGTGAACGCTCTAGAGGCTACAGTTAATATCTGATTGAATTAAGATTTATACACAGTGTTTAAGGCATGAGACGAAGAAGCCTAGGGATTTTCAGCGATATCCGATAATTAGTGCCAGAGTTATGGCCCTTGATCACTTTGAAAAATCTTGTGAAAGCTCTAGAGGCTAAAGGTAATATTCGATTGACTTTAAATTTATACACAGTGTTTATGGTCATGAGACGAGGAAGCCTATTGATTTTCAGCAATTTCCGATAATTGCTGTCAGAGTTATGGCCCTTGATCTCTTCAAAAAATCTTGTGGACGCTCCAGAGGCTAAAGTTAATAACCGATTGACTTTATACACAGTGTTGAGGGTCATAAAACAAAGAAGCCTAGGGATTTTCAGCGATTCTCGATAATTACTGTTAGAGTTATGGCCCTTGATCACTTCAAAAAATCTTGTGGATGCTCTAGAGGCTAAAGTTAATATCCGATTGACTTGAAATTTATACACAGTATTGAAGGTCATGAGACGAAGAAGCCTATTGATTTTCAGAATATTAAGTGTTTCGTATACTAAACGTTAGAATGGAGGAGAACTTTATCAAAGCCAAACAAATTCGAATGATTTTCTGATAATTACATAATGAGTTGTTACTTGTTATATGATTTTAGTGTATTATAAATGTTTCATTACTGAAAAAAGTAAAATATGCGACAACTCTTGTTGACTGCTCGGACGATTTAGCTGCTGTGGGCGTATGTTTCGTTGCCTGGCAACCTATCTTAATCTAAGTTAAACATTTACCTCAAATTAATTAGTCTGATAATGACATAACATTCAACATCTAGATAATAGTTTTACGACACCACTTACTCTGTGACCACACTTTGTTTTGAAATTACTGTAGAAAAAAAACTTCAGTACCACATGATATAATATGATAGTTAGTATTTCATCGTATATTTTTAACCTTTATAATCCCTCTTAATTTGTTGCTTCCAGGTGCCGTGAAGGTATTGGAATCTAAAACCCAGACAGGATATAAAATTTTGATATTATTTGTAAGATATGCTCACAGTTATATACTCTATTTTGATATACAATAAAACTCATCGATCACTTTTTTCGAGCTTTTTGGCGCTGGTAATAACATATGTAGAGGAATTTATATAAGCTTCGGCTTGTTTTCTAATCCATTACAAGTTGAGCGTTGTAATTGTAAATATTCTTTATGTAGGCCCAACTTCAATCACATATTTGTTTAAATCATAATATATGTAGCAAATGGTGGACAGCATTCTCACCCGAGAATCGTCTTTATTTAACCCATTCTTGCATTTCCCATCAATGGTGATAAGGCAATTTGAAATAATAATATCAGACACTATAGGCATGTTTGTATAATATATAACATGCCGTATGAAGACACGGGTTAACTATCAAAATAATGATTTCTCTTCGAAAAGAATTGACAGTCATTATTGGAGCAGAGTAAATACGTATAGAAGCGAATACTTCGACCCATGCCATGAACCAACTGCCAATTAAAGAAAAAATAAATAAAGCAGATAATTTAGACGTTACAATTTAATTATGACCGCATATACATAGATAATCTTAGCGTGTTTTCGGAAGAAAACAGCACGCTGTCAGTCACTTTCGCACATGTTCGTTCTCAACAACTCGATTTACTTGACACAAGGTTTACTATTCTACAAGATGCTAAATAGACTTGATTAAACGCCCATTTAACCTAATATTCTGCATGTAGGCTATGCACCGACACATTACAATACTATTGTCATAATATATAGATTTTGGATATTACAACAAATAATGGTATCGCGTGTATGTTTGTCTTGTCTATTTTGCTTGTGTGTTCGAATTGAACATTTCTCTGATTATAATATAATGGCTTGGGCTTTGTTGTTTGTTCATTTGAGGTAGGCCTACCAGTAGCCTACCAACCGAAATTTCCAGAGAGAAACAAAATAAATTGTATACACATTAATTGTCATGTTAAATAACATATCCAGCTTTATTCAAATGATATGATAGAAAAGTGAAAGATTCATTTATGTCATTGCAATAAGACCAGCACCAGATGCAGAGTATCATCAGTGTCGCCTTTCTGTCTGAGATCTGAAAACAATGTCGCCTTTCAGTCTGACATCAAAAGAGCACTTCGTGTGAAAGGCATGCTTTCTATAAGATGCAAAGACAAGCTTGTTGCACAAAGTGTGACGGAATCAAAGCACCACATGTTGGAGGCGGATATGAGTCCCTATTATTAAACATGATTAGTGTTATTTGTGCTTTATCTATTGTTATATAGTGATGTAATTCTATTTCCTTGGATAGCGCTTTTTACGACCCAGGTAAGAAATACATTTATAAAATATAACAACGACGAAACTTACAGGTTATCATTAATTGCGAGATTGTTTGTTTATAATTGTACTTTCAAAACAGATAGATAAGAGCATGTCTGCGTCTACTTTGTTAATGAAGGCGGGACGTAATAACAAGAATAGATAGACGCATACGGTAAGGCCTGTCATTTAGCGCGGCTCGCATCCTTTGCACACTCTTCGTGATTATTCGGAGAAGACTTTTAATCATTTACACGCACGCCGATGTGTGCGGTATAGCGAGGACGAAGATTTTGAAAATATCGGCTGCGCAAATGATAAATAAATACAGAAAAGCGCACAGAAAAGACGATCAAACTATGCATCCAATAAATTGCAAATGAGTTGCAGGTTGCGTACGATGTATCAATTCAGGACGCATCAATAATAAAATATTAGGAAGAAGGGAATTTGGTCCGGACATAAATTGGTCCAGGCGTCTCGATATTTTTTTTTATATTTTATGTGTTCACCTTCTTGCGTACGGCAAATTACGGCCCCTTTTTAAATGCAACTCGCGCACGACTATGGAACGCAGTATAGACCTGGACAATTCTTTAATAAATATAAAAGACGCACAGAAGGAACGTTGATCATCTATAAGAAGTCTACGCCTCACTCTGTGTTTAAAGGCCTACCTTATACAAAGACCGACTTTCGCGAAACACACGGTCGAACGAGAAATCGCACGGTACAAAAAGATTTCCTATCAAAGTTGATATTTAACACCTACGTGTCAGATAAAGCCTGTTGGCCCAAGATAAATCACCTTTGTTGCAGTTATAACACGGCTTCGAGAAAACTCACCAAGCATAGAATACACACCTTGTCAGTCGTTTTTAACCCGTCCGTTAATTAACACACCCAGTACAGAAAACACACTGTCGCACAGATTTTCACTCCTAGCGATAATTAACTCACCCTTAGTCAATTAACACACCGTATCTGCAGATTTAACATCTTTCTCTTAGATATCTCGCATTAATTAGAATTTTACCCAGTTACGTTTAAAACACATGAGACTCTTCGTTTCCCTCCCCAATCCGTACAAAACACACGATAGCTACTTCTTAGTGGTAATAGATGCGTGTTACAGTACAGTCAGAAACAGATAAAGGGAGTAACATATGCATGTCATGTCGTGTATCAAAGTCAACGGTATCTTAGAATTGGTAACAGTTACATGTCATGTAACAGTTACAGTCAGCAGCAGATGTTTCAAACATCATGTTTATAAATAGATGCACACGTCCTCTAATTGACAGATTCCTACATTTTAAGTTATAACAGTACCAACACCAATAACTTTAAATGTCATGACTTCCTTTAACAAAATACAATCTATTATTAGAAATGTGTTAACGTCCTCGGTCCATAGGTTCAGGCTTACATGACCATACACACTTGCATCAAGTGTCGGTTCCCATAATCGAGGACAGTTAATGTACAGTATATGCCACGTTCCATTTTAAGTGGTTGATACAGGGTGTTTTTTTTATTGTCATTAAGAAACATTTCTGTTTTTGTTATGGAAGATAGAAAATAGTCAGCGCTTTTAAATTATGTACCTAAATTCAACGGTCCTCGATAATGGGGACCGACGACTAATGCAGGTGTGTGATCAAGATCTATTTAATAGACGTAAACCTATCAATCGAAGTCCGTTGACACACATGTTAGTTTAATGATAAGCATTTGAAATCATTAGTTAATGTTTATCGCATTTCATAATAACAGTTGTCTAATAAATTTATTTATTTACTTCTTTCTTTGTCCACCACTGGTTGAGGCAAATATCCCTTCACGTGTCCATAATACAATATAGACGCGTGTCCGAGTCCTTAATTCATAGGTTCATGCTTATCAGTTAATTCCCACTTGCATTAAGTGTCGGTCCCCATAATCGAGGACACTAATTTTAAGTCACATTCCAATATACTTGATTGATAAAGTCGCTTATGGTTAGTAACAAATACATATAACGAGAATCGTGTCTTACAGTTAAAAATATATGTCACATCTAACAGCCAATAAAATGCTTATAGTCATTTCCAACAGTCAGTAAAATGCGATGTGTCGTACATGTAGTAATAGATACACATTGTTTTGTACCTTTAGTTATATAAACATGTTGTTTCGTACATTTATTAATAGATACATATCGTGTTGTACATTTAGTAATAGATACACGTTTTAGATTTGAACCATGCCGTGTCGTACATTCAATAAAGGACACATGTTGCGTTGTACATTTATTAATGGATACATATCGTGTTGTACATTTAGATACATACTGTATCATACATTTAGCAATATATACATGTTGAGTCGTAGATTTAAATTTGAATCATGCCGTGTCGTGCATTTGATAATGGACATATGCCGTACGTTCATTTCATAATAGATACGTGTTATGTCGTACTGTTGTATGGATAGTAACAGATACACGTACACTGTGTATCTTACAATCATAACTCAGGTACAATCTTACAAGCATTAGTAACAGGTATATGCCGTGTCCTGCGGTCAGTGACAAGTATACACAGTGTAATAGGCTCACATGCCAGTAGCAGTTACACACGGTCTATTCCAGTAACAGATGCACTGGGAATCTTTAATCAGTAAGTTATTCACATAACTATCAGTAAAAGATACACCTGATATCTTTAATCTGTAATATATAACAGATATACCAGGGATCTTTAATCAGTAATAAATACACCTCGTGTATAGATAGCTCTCAGTAAAAGATACACGGGGTATCTTTGATGGGTATTATATGTATACACGCCTCGTGTATAGCTGCTAGTAATAGATAAGACATCGTCTATATCGGTTAATAACAGATAACCGGGAGGGGGGTCTTACATTCAGTAACATAAACATGTTTTAGGTTTTAGTAATAGAAGGATACACAAGGTGTCTTACAGTAAGATACAAGGTGCGTCATAAATCAGATCCATATTACAGTAACAGATACATGTGTCTTCAGGTAACAGGTACAAGAACATATAGATGTGGCAGTGTCTTACAGGAACATATCATATACATGCGTTATCGTACAATCAGTAATAGATACATGACGTATAACTTTTGGTGCGTGTTGTTTTATAAGGCAAACTTGTTACAAAGGCAGATACGAGTCTTACAATCAGTAACAGTAACAGTACCTTAGAATTCTTAACAGTTACATGTCATATCACAGTTACAGTCAAAAGCAGATGCAAACATGTTTCGAACATAAAATTTATAAATAGACGCACAGTACACCTAGGTATATCCCTCTTTAAAAGAATTTTACATTTACACGTCCTCTATTTGACTGGTTCCTACATTTTAAGTTATAACATCCTGTACTTGTATAATTTGTAAACAAAAAGAGAGGATTATGTGGTCTAAGGGGAGACAACGCATTTGCACTCAATTAGAATGTACAGTACCAACACCAATAAGTAAACAACTATTTGAATAACATACGATTACTCTTTGTTCTTGTGTCAAAAATACGATCTATTATTAGACGGTGTCTAGGTCCTCGATTCATAGGTTCAGGCTAATCTGGTCATACACATGTGCATCAAGTTTCGGTCCCCATATCGAGGACAGTTACTGTGAAGAATATGCCACCCTCCATCATAAATGATTGATGCAAGGCGTTTCTTATTACCATTAAGACATATTTCCATGTTCGTTAAGGACGACAGCGTATAATCAGCGGTTTTAAATTACTTACCTAAATTCAAAGGTCCTCGATAATGGGGACCGACTCCTAATGCATGTGTGTCATCACGCTATGTCACATATATATACATCTATCAATTAAGGTCCATTCACACATACATATTTTTGATGATAGACATATATGAACAACTTGTTAACATTAAAATTTATTGATTTTCATATTACTAGTTATTCAATCTCCCTTCACGTGTGTAAAACACAATATATTATTAGTCCTGTGTTTGGGTCCTCGATTTATAGGTTCTTAGATATCTGGTCATACACACTATCATTAAGTGTCGGCCCCCATAATCGAGGACAGTTAATGTAAGTGATTGGTACATAGTGTTTCTTATAGTCAGTAACAAATACATGTCGGTGTATGTTACATTATGAAGACCATAATCAGGTGTAGTAAATTACATGTTTAAAACCAAAGATCCTCGATAAGGGGGGCCGACATCTAATGCATGTGTGTGTCCTCAGTAGACGGTGTTGATAAAGTGTCCTCGGTTTCCGAGCGTGTCACATGTGACATGCGCACAATCATCTTTGTGTGTCCTCTCTTATAGAAGAAAAATTCTCATTCTTAAAAACAGTCATAGGAGATATAGTGTAGCGAATATGGATAAAGAATTTAATTTATATTCTAAAATTGTTAATCATTTCATCGAAATATTGTTTTAAACGCTGTCCTCAATTTGGTATATATATACCGATGTCCTCGAAAAGGACCATAAACAAGTATGTGTGTGTGTGTGTCTGTGTCTGTGGTTCGCCAACAGGGCGCAATTCTTCATGGATTTTCTTCAAACTTGGTATACTTATTTCTTATACCCCAAGGAAGATCCCTATTGTTTTTGGTGCATGCCCGACCCCCCGGGGCAGAGCCACGCCCATTTCTAGTAATTGTTTGTTTGTCGTCTACAGGCCACATTTCTTAACTTATAATCTTGAAACTTTGCATACACATTCTTTGTACCCTAAGGAACATCCCTATCGTTTGGGGTGCATGCCCAACCCCCAGGGGCAGAGCGACGCCCATTTTCATTTCGTGTGTCTTTGTGTCGCCTACAGGGCGCAATTCTTACTGGATTTCTTCAAACTTGGTATACTTATTCCTTATACCCCAAGGAAGATCCCTATTGTTTTTGGTGCATGCCCGACCCCCAGGGGCAGAGTCACGCCCATTTCAAGTATTTGTTTGTTTGTCGTCTACAGGCCACATTTCTTAACTTATAATCTTGAAACTTTGCATACACATTCTTTGTACCCAAAGGAACATCCCTATCGTTTGGGGTGCATGCCCAACCCCCAGGGGCAGAGCTATGCCCATTTTCTTTTCGTGTGTCTTTGTGTCGCGTACAGGGCGCAATTCTTACTGGATTTTCTTCAAACTTTGTATAATTACTCCTTACATGATCCATATTGTTTTTTGGTGCATGGCCGACCCCCAGGGGCAGAGCCACACCCATTTTCTTTTCGTATGCCTTTGTGTCGCCTACACGGCGCAATTCTTACTGTATTTTCTTAAAACTTAGTATACTTACTCTTTACACCCTTAGGATGATCCATTTTGTTTTTGGTGCATGCCCGACCCCCAGGGACAGAGCCACGCCCATTCCTTGTATTTATTTGTTTGTCGTCTACAAGCCACATTTCTTAACTTATCATCTTAAAACTTTAAATACTTATTCTTTGTACCATGAGGAACATCCCTATCATTTGGGGTACATGCCCAATAATGCCCGACCCGACCCCCAGGGGCAGAGCCACGCCTATTCCTTGTATTTATTTATTTGTTTGTCGTCTACAAGCCACATTTCTTAACTTATCATCTTGAAACTTTATATACTTATTCTTTGTAGTTTGTACCCTAAGGAACATCCCTATCATTTGGAACATCCTTATCATTTGGAGTAGGCCCTACATGCCCAACCCCCAGGGGCAGAGCCATGCCAATCGTTAAACTTGGGATATGTATTCCTTATAGCCTAAGGATAACTGCTTAGCCCGACTCCCAGAGGCAATCCACGCCCAATTTTTGTGTTTACAGGTCGCAATTCTTAACGAAACCGCTCGGTACTTGGCATATGTATTCCTTATTGCCTTAGGGAGTCCACTATTGATTTTGGTGAATGTCTCAACCCCCAGGATCAGAGTCACGCCCACTTTTTGCCTTTGGAATGTGAAAGGCACAATTCTGAATGCATTATCTTGGTATACTTTTAAGTTATATCTAAGGACAGGAACTATTGATGTTGATGCATGACCCTCAACGCTAAACAAACCAAAAGCCTAGCCTTCTTGACAAAGTATCTTATCAATCAAATAAGAATTGGAATGTGGACGTATATTTTAGAGTTAGCGTTATGTTTTTAATTACTGCCGCCGAATTGTTTTAAAGTTAACGAAGAGTCTGATGTTTACGGAAGCCTCCTGGTGCCACGATAAATTTTATTTTTAAGGGTAATTGTGACTTTTTATCTTCTAATTAGGACTTTTTTTCTCCTAATTAGGACTTTTTATCTCCTAATTAGTACTTTTTTTTATCTCCTAATTAGGACTTTTTATCTCATAGTTAGGACTTTTTATCACCTAATTAGGACCTTTTATCTCCTAATTAGGACTTTCTATGTCCTAATTAGGACTTTTTATCTTCTAATTAGGACATTTATCACCTAATTAGGACTTTTTATCTCCTTATCTCCTAATTAGGACATTTTATCACCTAATTAGGACTTTTTATCTCCTTATCTCCTAATTAAGACTTTCTATCTCCTAATTAGGACTTTCTATCTCCTAATTAGGATTTTTAATCTCCTAATTAGGACTTTTTATCTCCTAATTAGGACTTTTTTTATCTCCTAATTAAGTGGTATAATCATGGATGAACTTATAAGAGTCTATTTTTGCCTGGGACTAGGTTATAAAGACATTCTCAATAGCCTTGCAAAGCCGAATGGTGTAGTGATATGTATGCGCACACTCAAACGGTGCTTGAAAAGGCTTGGATTGTTTCGATTTTAACCAGGAGGTCATGGGTTCGATCCCCGGTCGGGAAAAGATCAACGGGATTTTTTAATCCGGCTTCTCTTGTCATTGGCACAGACCCAATGGGCTGGCAAGGATTAGCATCTAGTCGTTCGGATGATACGAAAAACCGAGGTCTCGTGTGCTGAATCAGGTCGCACGTTAAAGATCCCAGACAGTTGGAATCGATGAATAGTAGGCGAGTTATCGCCGGCTGTCCTGGCAAAATTCCCCCCATTGCACCCTGCATGGCGTTGCCCGTCTTCATTAGCCAATTGAATAAGTGCATAAAAGTAGGACGTTAAACCCCATTTCATTTCATTTACTACTACCATATACTGCTATAAACAACATTTACTTCTATCATATACTGCTATAAACCACACTTTATAACTACCATATACTGCTATAAACAACACTTACTTCTATCATATACTGCTATAAACAACACTTACTACTATCATATACTGCTATAAACAACACTTAATACTACCATTTACTGCTATAAACAACACTTACTACTACCATATACTGCTATAAACAACACTTACTTCTATCATATACTGCTATAAACAACACTTACTGCTACCATATACTGCTATAAACAACACTTACTACTACCATTTACTGCTATAAACAACACTTACTACTACCATATACTGCTATAAACAACACTTACTACTATCATATACTGCTATAAACAACACTTACTACTACCATATACTGCTATAAACAACACTTACTTATATCATATACTGCTATAAACAACACTTACTACTATCATATACTGCTATAAACAATCCTTACTACTATCATATACTGCTATAAACAATCCTTACTACTACTATATACATGTACTACTACTGTATATAAATGTCCACAAAACGCATCACTGCCTCTTAGAAATGTCCACAAAACCCATCACTTACCATGTTGTTTATAGCAGTAAATGATAGTAGTAGTAAGTATTGTTTATAGCAGTATATGGTAGTAGTAAGTGTTGTTTATAGCAGTATATGATAGAAGTAAGTGTTGCTTATAGCAGTATATCATAGTAGTAAGTGCTGTTTATAGCAGTATATGGTATTAGTAAGTGTTGTTTATAGCAGTATACGGTAGTAGTAAGTGTTGTTTATAGCAGTATATGGTAGTAATAAATATTGTTTATAGCAGTATATGATAGTAGTAAGTGTTGTTTATAGCAGTAAATGGTAGTAGTAAGTGTTGTTTATAGCAGTATATGATAGTAGTAAGTGTTGTTTATAGCAGTATGGTAGTAGTAAGTGTTGTTTATAGCAGTATATGGAGATAAAAAGTCCTAATTAGGAGATAAAAAGTCCTAATTAGGAGATAAAAAGTCACAATTACGCTAAAAAAAAAAATTATCGTGGCACCAAGAGGCTTCCGTAGATGTTGGCTACTCTAGACGAAATGAATTTGACACTATGATTAATGATTCAGGTGCCATACCATGACGGTACCCGAAATCAGCAATAGGCCTATTGTACATGCGAAACAAAAATTCAAGGAAAACTGTAAATTTTTCAATCCTTCACTGAGATTTGACGTATGGTACGAAAATTCAAAGAAAACTGGAAATTTGGAAATCCTTGGCTGAGATTTGACGTATACACGCAGAAAATGTTTTGTTCAATATGTGAAAATTCTAAAGTCAGCAATCGGCCTATTGTACAAACAATTGATGTTAATGTTTGTGTATCAGAGATCGTTATGGATAGCATTAATGAATGATGTACTGGTATTGAAACTTGCCATTTAAGAAAAATCAAATTTTTTTAATGTATATAGAATTACTTGACCATTATTGTGTATACCGTTTGAAACCATTGATTGTGAACGGGGTTTTAGCAGAAAAAATTTAATAAAAACAGCGAGCAGAAACACTATCAAATTTACATTATTACAATATGTGTTATTTTTATCATATATTTTTGGCGGATAAAATATTCAAGTTGTCGGAAAAAAATTATCAGCATTGTTTTACATAAAAATTAGAATCCATTTTGGCGGAAAAAAATTGAAAGCCAGTGTGAGCCCTGCTGTAGAGGTCACAATTTTAATTCGATTTTGATGAAACTTGAAATGCATAGATATTACCCAAAGATCTTGGTTCCTTTCGATATTTACGCATATCGGATTGTAACTTCCTGAATTATGGCCCCTGATTATACGCTAAATCGCCTTTGTTTAGCTTGTGGTCCCTCTGGAGGTCACAATTATTATCAGATTTAAAAGATCCTTTGATTATATCCCCGTTACACCTTAAGTTAGGTTGAGTTTGAATTTCGCAAAAATCGGACCAAAATTGCCATACAAAATGGCCGCTGTTCGTATGCAAATGCTGTTAAAGAAAGGTCGCCAGGCAACGAAACATACGCCCACAGCAGTTAAATCGTCCGGGCAGTCAACAAGAGTTGTTGCATATTTTAACTTTTTTCAGTAATGAAACATTTATAATACACTAAAATTTGATTAAGCGTAACAACTCATTAAGTAATTATCAGAAAATCATTACAATTTGTTTGGCTTTGATAAAGTTCTCCTCCATGCTAACGTTTAGTATATGACACATTTAATATCATGCATTTAGCTGTTCAAGTTATCAAAATTCATTAAAAATCTATATAATTGTTCGTCACAAGCAAGACCATAAACTCTGTGTTTCAATCTAAAGTGAATCGGATGTAAACTTTAGCTTCTAATAGTGTCCACAAGAATTTTTGAAGTGATCAAGGGCCATAAAAGTAATTTTAGGAAATCGCTGAAAATCAATAGGATTCTTCGTCTCATGACCTTCAACACTTTGTATAAATTTCATGTCAAGGGCCATAACTTTGGCGGTAATTATTGGAAATCGCTGAAAATCAATAGG
Source organism: Patella pellucida (assembly GCA_917208275.1). Classification (NCBI taxonomy): domain Eukaryota; kingdom Metazoa; phylum Mollusca; class Gastropoda; family Patellidae; genus Patella; species Patella pellucida. The sequence continues at coordinate 37,291,047 of OU795041.1, read as the reverse complement.
CTTCTTCGTCTCATGACCTTAAACACTGTGTATAAATTTTAAGTCAATCAGATATTAACTTTGGCCTCTAGATCATCCACAAGATTTGTTGAAGTGATCAAGGGCCATTACTCTGGCGGTAATTATCGGATATCTCTCAAAATCTACAGGCTTTTTTGTCTCATAACCTTTAACACTGTGTATAAATTTAAAGTCAATCGGATATTAACCTTAGCCTTCAGAGCGTCCACAAGATTATTTGATGTGATCAAGTGCCATAACTATGACAGTAGTTATCAGAAATCGCTGAAAATCAATAGGCTTGTTCGTCTTATGAACTTAAACAATATATATTTATTTCAAAACAATCAGGTGATAAATGTAGTCTGTAGAGTGTTCACGGACGTACGTAGGTACGGACTGGGCGACGCCAATATACGACCACATTTCAATGTGGGCATATAAAAATGGTATATCAAGGTTGTGGACCCTGTAAAGGTCACAATTTAAATTCGATTTTGATGAAACTTGAAATGCATGGTTATCCACTGTGAAATCAGCCAAATCTGCATTCTGTTTGAAGACCCTCAACGATAACCCCAATCAGTCTCATACTTTCGTGAAGTCTCTGCTACCGTAGTAAATGGGCTATCATCTTTTACAACATTTGAAACCGAGGAGGTGTGCAAAATAGTCAAGTCTGCGAAGAAGACTTCGTGTCTATCTGATCCCATACCGTCGAACCTTCTGCCTTTGTTTCTTGATCAACTATTGCCAGTCATTACTAAGATTGTTAATATCAGTCTTCAATCTGGTTGTTTTCCGTCTATCTTCAAAGAAGCCATTGTCAAACCCTTAATTAAAAAGGACACCCTAGATCGGAATATTCTAAAGAATTACCGCCCTGTATCCAACTTATCCTTCATCTCTAAGATAATTGAGAGAGCAGCTAACATTAGACTGAAATCATTTTTGTCTGACAACAAACTCTATGACAAATACCAATCTGCGTACAGAGAGTTTCACAGTACCGAAACAACAGTTGTCCGAGTAATAAATGATCTCCTGTCTTCTGTTGATGATGGCAAAATATCGACTTTGTGCCTACTAGACCTCTCTGCAGCTTTCGATACGGTTGACCATCAGCTACTCATCAGCAGATTGCAAACACAGTTTAACATCTCAGACACAGTGTTATCATGGATTATATCATATCTATCTGACAGAAGTCAGAAAGTTGTAATCAATAACACAGAGTCAACCAAGATTACTTTAAACTGTGGGGTTCCCCAGGGTAGTGTACTTGGACCTGTGCTATTTGTACTCTACACCACTAGTCTCGGCAGTATCATTGATGAACATAGTGTTAAGCACTATTCCTACACTGATGACACACAGTTGCTTGATTCTTTCGCTTCGTCTGAAATCCTGAAGTCCTTAAAGAACACTGCGACATGTGCCACTGCCATTAAATGCTGGATGAACGCAAACAAGCTGAAACTTAACGATGACAAAACCGAGGCATTACTTGTGGGATCTGTACAGATGCTTCGATCTATAACAGAGTCTAGTATCTCAATTGGAGAGACCAGCATTTCTTTTTCACAGTCTGTACGTGATCTAGGAGTGATAATTGATTCCTCATTAACACTTGAAAACCATATAGATCACTTGTGTCGAGTCTGTTATTTTCACCTGAGGAGTATAGGCAAAATCCGCCATCTTTTGACACCAGAAGTCTGCAAACAAGTAATGCAACACATGGTGCTCTCTCGACTGGACTATTGTAACTCTGTCCTTTATGGCCTACCTAGGTACCAGATTAACAGACTTCAGAAAATACAAAACACAGCTGCCCGGATAATTACAAAAACTCCGAAGTCTGCTCACATCAAACCTGTTCTAAAGTCACTACACTGACTCCCGATTGAATTCCGCATAAACTTTAAAATTCTTTGCATGGTCTATAAATGCATGAATAATGCTGCCCCAGATTATCTCGTTGATCTCATTAAACAGCAAGATTCTGAACGACATACACGATCATCAAGCAAAGATCTCCTAAAATTGCCAACATCAAACCTAGTTACTTATGGTGATCGAATGTTTTGCATTGCTGCTCCGACTTTGTGGAATGACAAACACTTGAACACCTCCATCAAAAGTGCCAAAACATTACTTGACTTTAGAAAAAAGTTAAAAACCCACCTTTTTCGACAAGCGTATCCAGAGTTACATTAGAAGCGCTTAGAGCATATCTCGGCATGGAATAGGCGCTATATAAATGACTTTATTATTATTATTATTATTATTACTCTTGGTTCCTTTCGATATTTACGCATATCGGATCGTAACTTCCTGAATTATGGCCCCTGATTATACGCAAAATCGCCTTTGTTTAGCTTGTGGTCCCTCTGGAGATCATAATTATTATCTGATTTAAAAAATCGTTTGATTATATCACCGTTACACCTGAAGGAAGGTTGAGTTCGAATTTTGGAAAAATCGGACCAAAATTGTCGCCGTTCGTATGCAAAATTGTTTGAATATATCACCGTTACAAGCTAAGGAAAGTTGAGTTCAAATTTCGGTTTTGCGTGTTCTCTATCCATCTCTCGAAAATGTTGGCGTATCCTGCGTGGCAGTGCCAGCTTACTATCTTTAGAAAAGGTAAAGGTGTCGGTATGTTCTGTGTAGGATAAAGCACGAGACTAAGGTTATGCAGGGGAAGAAAGACTGAAGAAAATAGCCCGAGAACGAGATAAATCAAGGCTGGTAAGCCGATGGTTTTTTCTGAAGTCTTTCTCCCCCAGCATAACCGAAGTCGAGAACTTTATCTTTCTTATAAACTGTCTATGTTTAAAAGTACATAACATGAGAATTCTACGTTGAACATAATCTTTTAGTAAGAATTCCCATAAGAAAAACCTTACACCAGTATAATGGACAAAAAAACCTACCCTGAAAGAATAACCCGATTAAGGTTTAAAGAAAAACTTTATATAAATATAATTAGACAGCAGGTTATTCCGGACATAGAACATACCCAAAAGATCAAAGAAATTTACCATTACAGGTTTATAAAAAAAAAATATCACACAGCAACCATGCCATTAAATCATTTGTTATTTTGTCGTTTAATATTAATATTTTCTTCTATAAGTTTTCAAGGGTGCTGAAGACGAATATTGTAGTAAAATTGTATTTCCTGTTATAACATGTAATTTAGAACAATGTATACATTAGTAGTCTAAGTTTGTATATTATAACTTTGGTGAGTTTAACTTCAGTTAATCTTCTTAATTAGCACCTTGGTGCTAGTGATCGGAAGATTAAGGTTGTTGATTGGTTAATCACGTTTAGTAGTTTATTTAAATCTTCTAATGATCAAAGAAAAAAATTGAGTTATTGTTATTTTCATATTCTGCGACTCAATACCTTCAATTTGATGTATAGTTTGTTTAAATCAATTAGCCTAATACCGTACGTGAGAAGTGATTACAAATTAGCGTTACTCAATGACACGAATAGCGTGTTGATTAATTTACGATGTTTGGATTAACACTCCATGGCTATCTATATTATATGATCAGAATTATGTTGCTTCATGCAATGTATTGGACGTTTAATCTTTAATAAACAAACAACAACAATTGCTTCTGCCACTTTTCATAGTGAATCGCATGTAGATAGCCAATAACATTGCCCAAATCCAATTTCTATCAATCGCTTGAGCCTCGATCCGGCCACGGAACCACAATGCTTTGCACGCGTTGTCTGGGCCAATCAGCAAGCGAGTTGTGTTGGCAGCATAGCAACAAGCCGAGGTTGTTTACAGTTTTAGGGGTTTTAAAATCCTTTTGTATTCGTTCAAAATGAATTCATCGTCAATTCTTTGGTCATATTTATAAACTAGAGATTCTCCGCTTTACAACAATGCCAGTTAGTTTGCAAGAGCAATGAGCGGTCGCCCGCTGCTAGCGAAGAAACATAACGAATTTCACCGATAATTTTAAGAAATATGACAAGATTTATGAATGCGGTACTCGTACAAAACGTTCAAATAAAGGCGTTCTAAAATCTTGTATTGGTATTTTGATCTTTTGTATCGATAGATAGTATATTAATAGACCCATCTTTGTTAAAATCTCAATTTCGATCAAAATCAATTATTTCACTTATTTTGTCTGTAGTCAAAAATTAGTCAATGCGCATTCCGACCCAAGATGCCATGGGGAAACACAAATTATGATTCCCTAATAGAATAGAAATTTAAACTTCATTGGCATGAAATGCTTAGGTTTAGTTTCGTGCATTTTGGAAGCGGTGTAATTAAACAATGGCATATATTTCCCACTCGATAATTGTCGGGTTTCGACACTTTGGTTGTTCTCATTATCTTGATCCATTATGATAATAGAATAATATCCAATATGCATTCTTTACTCAGCATGTCGTATGAAGCAACAGTAAAAAGATTTCACCTATAAAGTTCTCTTCAGAAATAGGTTATTGGCTATTTTGTTTTTTTCCATTTAAGGCTATAAATTGTTTTCTAACAGACCAAACGAGATAATTTTAAAATCATCACCGGCTTTTAGTGATGGGTCGATAATCGGTTTTAATATCGGTAATTGGCCGATAAGTGGCCTATTTAAAGAAATCGGTATCGACCGATATGATTCAATTTTGCCGATATAGGAGTTGCCGATATCTGTTTAAAACGACTCGGTAAATACCTTTAGGGGTCATCCATAAAGTATGTACGCTCAAAATGGGTAAAATTCAGAACCCCCCTCCCCCCCTGTACGTACGTTTTGCCAATGAATTTACGCACACCTCCCTTCAAGCGTACGTACTTTATGGATGGCCCCTTAAAATATTATCCGAGTTATGAACAAATCATTACTATTACCTACAGGTAACACAGTACTCTCACGCCGCGTGCTTTGCTATATAGACATACGGGTAATACATTGATCTCATAGGGACCGTAATAAGAGAAAAGAATAAACTGTAGGAAAAATTTGCACCACAGAATGTTCAGGGCCTTTATTTCCAGCAACAATCTTTCTCTCCGTTAAAGTTAACGGATCTTAAAAGATAACAGAGCTTTGAGCAACCGGCCCCAGGTCTCTCCATAGCACAGAGTAAGAATTATTTTTAGAATACCATTTCTGCACATGTGCCGATAAAACTTTTGATTGTACCGACTAACTATGACATATAATCTACATAGATTATCATGCCATTTGATTATTAGACATACGTTGTATCAACAAATAATAACTCATATTATAGATCATACTTTATCAATTAATAATATTACCAACAAATAAGTTCTGATGACCGATTAGATGGCTTTATGCACATAAGACGACAAACCGAAACTTGGCGTAGAGACAGCTAGTGGTTATTATATGCACATTACGGAAAGTTAACATCAATCTGATTATTAAATCAGCTATCTTCACTCAAAAGTCGTAAATATAGACCTCCAGAAAAAACGACTTGGCCAATTATCGAAAACACTCTTAATCCCCTCAGACGCCAGTGACCGAATGCATATTCGGAATGTTTATTCCTTAATTACCTATATACATTAACGTCTGACTGATTCCTTAATCCCCCCAAATTAAATAAAACAATTGACTACGGAATAATTTGTTTTGCAATTCATTTTAATTTAAGATCTAATTTAGAATTGGTGTCATAATGTTTGGACGTTTCTGACGATAGGGATTTTAATACTCCCCACTACCATGTGTAGTCCAAACGATTCGAAATACATTTTCGTCAAAAGAGTATTGTAGTTCTAATTTCACCGAGTAAAAGGGTACATGAGTAAAAAGATGTGGTGATACAAAATGTATCATAAAAGTCAAACATGACTGAAAAGCGATTTGACTTCATTACTCTGAAATTGACCTTAAAAATGAAATGCGAAAACATATCGTAATATACATTAGAATTAATAGTACTAAAGTTATACCGACTTAGGGTCGTAAACTAATTCACATCTCGGTGTTAGCAGTGACTGTAAGTGGGATTAAGAATGTTGATTAGGTAATTATCTTTTTTACGCCGGCCAGAACAAAGACATCACTCTAGGTGGAAAGTGTGTCTAGAATCGTACACACACAATAATTATATAAAAAAACTAATTTTTACTCATTCGAAACTAATTTTTACTTATTCGAGGGATAAACTTGTGTGATACGATAAGGTTATAATCTCTAACATCGTTTATCTTCTTTATAATAAAAATAAAAGTATTTTACAATTATTGCATTGAATGTTAATCTCTAACATCGTTTATCTTCTTTATAATAAAAATAAAAGTATTTTACAATTATTGCATTGAATGTTAATCTCTAACATCGTTTATCTTCTTTATAATAAAAATAAAAGTATTTTACAATTACTGCACTGAATGTTATCTACTACGCCCGTATAGTGCATGGAACCGTACATGGTAATACAATTCCCCAGCGTCATCGGAAAATTCCATATTCACTGTGAATTTCAAATGGAGTTACGATAAAAGTTGTTCTGTGTGTATAAAAATGGTTATCAGTATTAAATATATCTAGTAATGAATAGATCGACAAATGACTGGTACCATTTGTATTTCTGTACTTATCAAGCATTACGGTACGGGTTATCGAAATTACCGGTAAATGCGCTAATTGCTTGGATCGTCTTCATTTGTCACGGGGCCTATTTTAAACAATTGCCCTTTAAATGGATCTACGGCATGATACAGCATTTTAAATCCCACCCCCATTTCATGTGCTCTTTAACAGTATGGCGAGAAAATAATAAGTGTACCATTGTTCAAAAAATTCCTGATAAAGATCAGAAAAAATGGAACACAGCAGAAAGCCTGTGGATGCATAGACTTAATTCAGTTTGGCCTAATGGGTTAAATGAATCAAATCCAGGGGGTTTCAAAATCATTCATAATCACTCATAATTCTTCCTTACTTGTAACATTTTACCTAACTTTTAGTTAAGCTAACCTTTCATGTTATGTGTATCTATGATGTCATTATCCCATGATGTCATATTTCCTATGATGTCATAACTGTCTTCTAGCCATTTTGAATTTTGTTCTTACATTCTTGACAAAGTTGATAAGATAAAACTTTATTTACAGTCAGTGTTTTGATAAATAGGTAACATTAGCTCTGTAGAGCTATTATAACCGACTATACAATAAATTAAATAAACATACATACATATAACATACATCATATACATATATCACATATACATATCACATACTACTAATAACAGATGGGATTAATAAAATAAAAACATTATAAAATCCCACATATATAGGCCTAGAACAAACAAAGGAGCACTAAAACAATAATAGTGAATCAGTTTAAAATTTAAGCGCTGTTACATGTACATGCACAACAGTGGCACGTTGACCCGTTCCAGCTGTTGATTGCACTACGAAATTGGTTGAAAGTTGTTAAATTCCTATAATTATTGGGTAGATCATTCCATAATTTGGCAGCACTAAAGCGAAAAGAGTTTAGTCCGAATTTAGAAGTCCTCACCTGGGGTAAATAAGCCGTATTTGTATATCTAAAAAAATAAGAGTTTTGCTTGATATTTACGAGATCATGTAGATAGGTCGGACCTTGCTTATTAACGATTTTAAATACTTCTAGTGCAATCAACTACATTCTTCTGAGGGCCAGTGAAGGTAATTTTGATCGAGATAATAAAAAATGGTAGGAGCTTTCAAAATCATCATAAATAAAGCGTAATGCTCTTTCCTGTATTCTTTCCATTTTTTGAGTATTTTGGACTCCACAAAAGTGCCATGTCAGAGGACAATAATTAAAATTAGACATTATGAATGAGTAATAAATAGTGATTTTACCCAATTTATTTAAGTGTTTTCCTATTCTTTTAAGGACATTTAGTTGCTTCGAAGCTTTTTTACAATTGTCTGAAACGTGGTTAGAGAATTTGAGTTGAAAGTCAATATTTACACCAAGAAGTTTTATTTCTGAATCAGGTTTCAAAATAGAGCCATTTATATTAAAAGTTATATGTTCAGATTCAGTCTTTTTGCCAATAGCCATTACTTGAAATTTATCGAGATTTGCTTTCATTTTATTGGTTGAGAACCATTCCACAAGATTTGAGCTCTCCCTTTCTAATATGTTAACTAGATCATGTATGTTACTGCTAGAATATGATAAGGTATTGTCATCAGCATAGTTATATAGATTACAGTTCGAAATAGAATGAAAAATGTCGTTTATAAAAATGTTAAATAATATTGGTCCAAGAATTGACCCCTGTGGAACTCCCTTGACTAGAGGCTTATAAGAGCTGTATATATTATTTATTTTCACACATTGTTTTCTGTTGCTTAAATAACTATGAATGAGATCTACAGCATTTTTAGATAAACCATAAGAATGAAGTTTCAATAGTAAAAGATCATGTGGAAGACAGTCAAAGGCTTTAGAGAGGTCAGTTAAAATGGTTGCAGTATAAAGATTGTCATCTAAAGCCTTTCTCCATTCTTCCACAATTTTTAATAAAACAGTTTGACAGCCGTATTCTGGTCTAAAAGCAGATAAATAAGTATTAAAATGTAAATTGAAAAAGTCCAAAACTTGACAATAAATTGCCCTTTCAAATATCTTAGAGATAGAAGGCAAAATACTGACAGGTCTATAGTTACCTTTCTCAAGCATACTATTCTTTTTATGCAGTGGAACAACTTGGGCAATTTTAAGCTTGTCGGGAAAAACAGACGTTTCAAGGGACTTATTTAACAAGAGAGTGATAGGAGTTATTAAAGCTGGTTTAGCTAATTTGAGAATTTTTGTAGAGATATTGTCATAACCTGTGGCCTTCTTCAAACCTAACCTATCAATATATTTACTAACAAAATCTATAGCTACGGGAGAAAAAGACATAGATGTACAGTCAGAAAGTAAATTATCTTTAATACTCTTAATGCTGGGATGTGTTTCATCTACTTTTACATTGTCATCACCAATATGTTTAGCAACATTTACAAAAAAATTATTGAATATACCACAGACTTCTTTCTGATCACATACCAGATTACCTTGTTCACATAGGATTGTATCCTTTTTGATATTTGAACCTTTGTTAGTTAAAAAAGGCTTAATAGTTGCTCACGAAACGTTGGATAAAACGATGTTTTTTTGATTTTGTATTTTATTAATTATTTCACATTTACATGTGGACGTATTATGTCCTCGCCCTTGTCCGGACAATTGTTTGTGGACTCTCTACAGGTCACAATTCTTGTCCAATTTTGACGAAACTTGAAATATAGGTTTATCCCCAAAAGGTCTCAGCTGCTTTCGATATTGGCATGTATCGGATCAAAACTTAATAGATTATGGCCAATGATTGTACGAGAAATCACGTTTTTAGCTTGTGGACCCTATAGAGAACACAATTTTGAACCGATTTCGATGAAACTTGACGTACATGTTTATAACCATGTAAAAATGATAAACCATGGTTTAAAACATCATGTGTACAAATGAAAAGACGTCTGTCGCAATATGCTAAAACGTTTGAAAAATTTCATACGTCAAACATATTATAAGTTAAAACGTGAGTACACAAAACTGGTTAAATCCAAGAAGCGGGAATTCAAAAATGAATTACTTACTAAGCTTGAGCATTTAGATAAGTCTAATCCAAAACTCTTTTGGGACATTATTAGAAAAATTGATGATTTGTCTAAAAACAAACAAGATCAATCAACTCTGTTTGATACTGAAACCATGAAATCTCCCTTCCAGGACTTGGGTAAAATAGATGCAAATTCTACCGATTCTTTCGACAATAACTTTATGATTGATATCAAACAAAAGCTGAAAGATCTGGAACAAACAGGAACTAATTCTAATACGTTGAATGAGCCTATTAGTATAAAGGAGGTTCACACCCACATTGCAAAATTAAAGAGTGGGAAAAGCGAAGTATTAGATGGAATAAGCAATGACATTATTAAAGCGCTTAAAACCTATATTTCACCAAAGTTTTTGGAAATATTTAATAGCTGCATAGGACATGGTTTTTTCCCACATCGGTGGGTAGAAGGTTATGTTGTACCGATCCCTAAGGTCAAATCACCACAGAGTGCTAATGATTTTAGAGGTCTTACAATAACCAAATATGCTAAAACGTTTGAAAAATTTCATACGTCAAACATATTATAAGTTAAAACGTGAGTACACAAAACTGGTTAAATCCAAGAAGCGGGAATTCAAAAATGAATTACTTACTAAGCTTGAGCATTTAGATAAGTCTAATCCAAAACTCTTTTGGGACATTATTAGAAAAATTGATGATTTGTCTAAAAACAAACAAGATCAATCAACTCTGTTTGATACTGAAACCATGAAATCTCCCTTCCAGGACTTGGGTAAAATAGATGCAAATTCTACCGATTCTTTCGACAATAACTTTATGATTGATATCAAACAAAAGCTGAAAGATCTGGAACAAACAGGAACTAATTCTAATACGTTGAATGAGCCTATTAGTATAAAGGAGGTCCACACCCACATTGCAAAATTAAAGAGTGGGAAAAGCGAAGTATTAGATGGAATAAGCAATGACATTATTAAAGCGCTTAAAACCTATATTTCACCAAAGTTTTTGGAAATATTTAATAGCTGCATAGGACATGGTTTTTTCCCACATCGGTGGGTAGAAGGTTATGTTGTACCGATCCCTAAGGTCAAATCACCACAGAGTGCTAATGTTTTTAGAGGTCTTACAATAACCAGCTGCTTTGGAAAGTTATTTATTAGTATAATAACCGAGAGGTTAACTCAGTTTTTAAATAGTGTTAATGTTCCCTCTAACTTCCAGTGTGGCTTTAGAAAACATTATAAAACCTCTGACAATATCTTAATTTTAAGAGCTTTAATCAGTGGCGGCGCTAGCCGCCGGTTGTTGGAGGGGCAAGGCTGGGGCAAAGTCCAAGGTTAAGGGGGCAGTATTTCAGGCACTGATCGTCGAGATAAAACAAGCTTACCAGATACCACCTGTCGCCAAATCACAAGTTGATCCGACCAGAGAGGAAACTGGCAAACCAACGGAGTGAGTGAATTAAATTGAATGAATATTTTCGCCACAAATTTTTAAGTTAAACTGGCGGAAATGCAGTCTGGCAGTATTTCAGATACTGGTCTTCGAGATAAATAGAGCTGACCAGATACTGTTCGTCGCCAAATCACCAGCATATCCGATAAAAGAGGGAAGTGTCAAACGAACTGATTGAGTGTTTCAAGTGAATGCATATTCACGCCGCGTTGAACCCATACCCAAAAAACTTTGAGCATCGTAAAAAGCACTTTTTAAGTGATTCACATGTTATTGTTTAGAGTTTGTGATACGTTTCGGTAATCAATACCTTCGACGGTGATTAAATCTCACATCCCTACTCTGTCAGAGAGTGATTTCTTACAAGCCCATCCTGCTGTAAACCTACTATAAATTATTTAAAAATTATTGGGGGGGCAAACAGAGGGCATACCAGATTATTGGGGGAGCAAATGCTTTAATTGATAAATGTTTCAAGAAGAATAGATGTCTTTATGTTTGTTTCATTGATTTTAACAAGCCTTTGATAGGGTTTGGAGAGAAGGTCTTTTCTACAAACTATTAGATTTAGGTGTAAATGGTAATGTTTATAAATGTTTAAAAAATATGTTTTATAATAGCCAACTACAAGTCAAAGTTGGAAATACACTGAGTGAAACGTTTATGAATGAAGTAGGCGTCATGCAAGGAAATAACCTTAGTCCGTTATTGTTCAACATCTTTATTGACAAGCTTCCATATATTTTAAATCATTCTATTGATGTCCCTAATTTAAATGACACCCCTATTCCTGCATTATTATATGCTGATGATATTATTTTGTTTTCATTATCAAGTAGTGGTTTACAAACCTCTTTAAATATAGTTGATAATTATTGCAAACAATGGAGACTTAAAGGGGCCATCCCGATAACATTTTGGGGGTTAAAACAGCTTAATTTTGTATGAAAAGCCCTTAATAGCCTCTAACTTACATCCGAGCAACTTCTTCAAGCTATGTGATACGTTTTCAAACAACTTCCAATCGCCGGTACGGCTCGGCGACCGAAGACTTTAAAAAAACACAAGTAATGATTTTTAATAAGTCGGGAGGAAAACTAATGGAAACTTCCTATTAATGGAAACTTCCTAGAAATTGTTCAAGAATATAAATACTTAGGTGTAATTGTTCGATGTTCTGGTTCTTTAACCAGGAGCGTTGATAATTTAAACGATAAAGCATCGAAAGCATACATGTGATTGGCCACAAGTAAAATGTCAGGAGATTTTTGTAAAAATGTCAGGAGATTTTTGTAAAAATGTCAGGAGATTTTTGTAAAAATGTCAGGAGATTTTTGTAAAAATGTCAGGAGATTTTTGTGAAATGTCAGGAGATTTTTGTAAAAATGTCAGGAGATTAATGTCAAAAGAGGGAGACTTTATCGCGCGTTAAAATGCGTGTTAAAATTACCCACCCACCATGAATAAAAGACAAATTAATTTACATTGTTTATATAGTTGTATATCATTTGTTTGTTATAGTTACACAAACATAATAAAACACATGAAAACACACAATAAAGCACTTGTCATACTCATGTCTTTATATTTTCAAATATTATTTGTAACCCCTTTTAAACTTAACGTCATACACTGGCTATTTAATTTTTTGTAATAATTTTTATACGCCCACATAGAAATGTGGTCGTATATTGCCGTCGCCCCCGTCCGTCCGTCCATCGTCCACAATTTCTTGTGAACGCTCTAGGGGCTAAAATTAATAACCGATTGACTTTGAATTTATACACAGTGTTTAAGGTCATGAGTGGAAGACCCCTATTGATTTTCAGCGATTTCCGATAATTGATGTCAGAGTTATGGCCCTTGATCACTCCAAAAAATCTTGTGAACGCACTAGAGGCTAAAGTTAACATCCGATTGACTTTAAATTTATACACAGTGTTTAAGGTCATCAGAGGAAGACCCCTATTGATTTTCAGCAATTTCCGATAATTGCTGTCAAAGTTATGGCCCTTGATCACTTCAAAAAATCTTGTGAACGCACTAGAGGCTAAAGTTAATATCCGATTGACTTTAAATTTATACACAGTGTTTAAGGTCAACAGAGGAAGTCCCCTATTGATTTTCAGCGATATCCGATAATTGCATCCAGAGTTATGTCCCTTTATCATTTTGAAAAATCTTGTGAACGCTCTAGAGGCTAAAGTTAATATCTGATTGAATTAAGATTTATACACAGTGTTAAAGGCCATGAGACAAAGAAGCCTAGGGATTTTCAGCCATATCCGATAATTACTGCCAGAGTTATGGCCCTTGATCAAAACTTCATGGATTATGGCCCCTGATTGTACGAAAAATCACGTTTTTAGCTTGTGGACCCTATAGAGGTCACAATTTTGAACCGATTTTGATGAAACTTAACATGCATGTTTATAACCCAACGATCTTGGTTCCTTTCGTTATTTGCGCCTATCGGAACGTAATTTCCTAAATTATGGCCCCTGATTGTCCGAAAAATCACCTATTTTAGCTCCTCGTACCTCTGGAGGTCACAATTATTATCCGATTTTAAAAACCGTTCGATTATATCACCGTTACACCCTAAGGAAGGTTGAGTTTGAATTTCGGAAAAATCGGACCAAAATTACCATGCAAAATGGCCGCCGTTTGTACGCGAATACTGTTAAAAAATGGTATATCAAGGTTGTGGACTCTGTAGAGATCACAATTTTAATTTGATTTTGATGAAACTTGAAATGCATGGTTATAACCCAAAGATCTTGGTTCCTATCGATATTTGCGTATATCGGATCGTAACTTCCTGAATTATGGCCCCTGATTATACGCAAAATCGCCATGGTTTTTCTTGTGGTCCCTCTGGAGGTTACAATAATTATCCGATTTAAAAAATCGTTTTATTATATCACCGTTACACCCTAAGGAAGATCGAGTCTGAATTTCGGAAAAATTGGACCAAAATTTCCATACAAAATAACCGCCATTCGTACGCGAATACTGTTAAAAAATGTTAATCAAGGTTGTGGACCCTGTAGAGGTCACAATTTTAATTCGATTTTGATGAAACTTGAAATGCATGGTTATAACCCAAAGATCTTGGTTCCTTTCGATATTTGCGCATATCGGGTTGTAACTTCCTGAATTATGGCCCCTGATTATGCGCAAAACTGTCTTCGTTTAGCTTGTGGTCCCTCTGGAGGTCACAATTATTATCTGATTTAAAAAATCGTTTGGTTATATCATCGTTACACGCTAAGGAAGGTTCAGTTCGAATTTCGGAAAAATTGGACCAAAATGGCCGCCATTAGTAGGCGAATACTGTTAAAAAATGGTATCTCAAGGTTGTGGACCCTGTAGAGGTCACACTTTAATTCGATTTTGATGAAACTTGAAATGCATGGTTATAACCCAAAGATCTTGGTTCCTCTCGATATTTGGGCATATCAGATCGTAACTTCCTGAATTATGGCCCCTGATTATACGCAAAATCGTCTTTGTTTAGCTTGTGGTCCTTCTGGAGGTCACAATTATTATCTGATTTAAAGAATCGTTTGATTATATCATCGTTACACCCTAAGAAAGGTTGACTTCGAATTTCGAAAAAATTCGGAACAAATTTGCCATACAAAATGGCTGGCGTGTGTACGCGAATACTGTTATAAAATGGTATATCAAGGTTGTGGACACAGTATAGGTTACAATTTTCATGAAACTTGAAATGCATGGTTATAATCCAAAGATCTTGGTTTCTTGGTAACTTCCTGAATTATGGCCGCTGATTGTCTGAAAAATCGCCTATGGTCCCTCTGGAGGTCACGATTATTATCTGATTTAAAAAAACGCTTGACTCTATCACCGTTACAGCATACGGAAGGAGTTTGAATTTCAGGGAAATCAGACCATAATTGCCAGACAAAATGGCCGCCGTTTGTACGCTAATAGTGTTAAAATATGGTATGTCAAGGTTGTGGACCCAGTATAGGTCACAATTTTAATTCGATTTTGATGAAACTTGAAATGCATGTTTATAACCTAAAGATCTTGATTCTTTTCGATATTTGCGCATATCAAATTGTAATTTAATGAATTATAGCCTTTGATTGTAGGAAAAATCACTTTTCGTTTTGCTTTTTCTCTATACATCTCTCGAAAATGTGTGCGTATCCTGCCTGGCAGTGCCAGCTTACTATCTTTTCATGCTTTGTTGGCATTTCGAAATATCCGACATTTTTTGTAAGTTGAACACTTCAATTCACGAAATCTTTTTTTCGGGCAATTTGTCAATATTGTACTCCCGACCGATCGGAAGTTCGTTTTATTGTCGTTTCGATGCTATTAAAATCGGCAAAATCGGAGCATGTTAAGTGTGCCCGCCGAGCACTTGAAAATGGTATACAGTGGATAATTTTCTAGAAAATTATTAACGTAGTTTGGCATGTGATCGTGATTACGGCATTTCAACACGAGAAGTAAAAAAAAAATTACAAGTTCCTCACACCCATATTCGCGGGTAATTACGTCGAAATGCAACTAACTCAATGTTCATTTATGATCATGAAGTAAGCATTATGTTACATGAATAAAGGACTTGCCTGGGGAGACATCATTCCATTATTTTTACGCCTCTAGACTCGAGAGGAAAGCCCACGATATTTACATCACGTGACTCATATCCGCGCGCTTTTGATGATAGGAATGTGGACATTCTAAGTCGAAGGGAAGTTTCCTCTCAGCCCACGCACATCTGGACGTTTAACACCAAGTACTTGGACACGTGGTTCTATGTTCTGAATTAATAAATTCTCTGGTATTCATGCCTAATTTAAAGTATTCAATGTGCACACTAATGGAAATTAAATCGGAAAATAGGCTACTTTTATCTCGTTAATAAAATAGTATTGTTCCAAATACGGAAATGTATCAGGTGGTGTTACTAATTATAGTAACAACATTCGACACGAGAGATAGGTCGGTTAATTGTCTCGTTAACAAAGAAAAGTCTTGTTTTATTTCGATGCTAGGGCCTATTTGATTACAATTTTGACTCCGTAAAAATAAAATTACAAGAATTGAAAAAGGCGGGAGTATCTGTCTCCTGATCGGGAGCTCGGGAGATCAGGGGTAAAACCGGGAGTCTCCCGCGAATTGCGGGAGGTATCACATGTATGCGAAAAGCATATTTCAAAATTTTAAAAGCCTTTTCAAATTTTGATGTAACATGTAACATTAAACTAAAACTATTTGATGTCCTAGTCAAACCCATACTATTATATGGATGCGATTCCTGGGGCGATCATATCACATCCAACCATACAAACTGTTACAAACTTGAAAAATTGCAGTTAAATCTCTGCAAACACTCATTGGGTGTTAATAATAAAACTTCAAACTCTGCTGTATTAGCTGAAGTTGGTCGGTTCCCGATTCTTCTTGATGTTAAATACAGGATGGTCAAGACATGGATCGAATCAAAATCAAAACAAACCAACCCCCTACTTCAGTCTGCTCTGGACGAAATGAAAAATGGCAACAGTAAATGGAGTTATCAAATTAGATATGTTCTAGAGGAGACTGGACTGGGTGGGTTGTATGAACAACCTATCTCTCAGTCTTTCAATACAGACGCTTTTCTACAGATGTTCAAACAAAGATTGAGGGATATTTATGTTCAGTCTTGGAAATATATCGAAAAGGGACGAACTGTTAAGAACTTAAATAATTGCCTTAAAACTAACACAAAATATGATTTTTATTACAAAATTAAGACAAATTATGATACAGAAAAATATCTGGATATACCTGATGAACAAAAACGCCAGGCACTGAGCCAGTTTAGACTCACTCAGTGATGCATATAATGAATGATGATAAATGTATACAGGATGTTGCATCTTTTGTATTTGAAATGTTCAAAAATAGACATTGAATATCATTTGCCATATAAGGACTATTATGTACCTTTTACAAGCATTATTAATATAATTCAATATACTTTTAGAAACTTCTGTAAACCTTATTTTATGTTCTTTGATGTTTATTATTGTATTGTACTTTGTATTGTATGCTTTACCATACTCGTGTATAACATGCAGTTGCATAATAAAGCGTTATTATTATTATAATTATTAACCCAAAGATCTTGGTTCCTGTCGATATTTTTGCCTAACGGAACATATTTCCCTGAATTATGGCCCCTGATTGTCCGAAAATCACCTATTTTAGCTCGTGGTCCCTCTGGAGGTGACAATTACTATCCGATTTGAAAAATCGGACCAAAATGACCGCCGTTTGTACGCAAATACTGTTAAAAAATGGTATATCAAAGTTGTGGACCTTGTAGAGGTCACAATTTTAATTTGATTTTGATGAAACTTGATATGCATGGTTATAACCCAAAGATCATGGTTCCTTTTGATATTTGTGCATATCGGATCTTAACTTACTGAATTATGGCCCCTTATTATACGCAAAATCCCCTTTGTTTAGCTTGTGGTCCCTCTGGAGGTCACAATTATTATCCGATTTAAAAAATGGTTTGATTATATCACCGTTTCATCCTAATGTAGGTTGAGTTAAAATATCGGCCAAACGGAACAAAATTGCCATACAAAATGGCCTCCGTTTGTACGCGAATTCTGTTAAAAAATTGTATATCATGGTTGTGTACCCTGTAAAGGTCACAATTTTGATTCGGTTTTAATGAAACTTGAAATGCATGGTTATAACCCAAAAATCTTGGTTCCTTTCAGTATTTGCACATATCGGATCATAACTTCCTGAATTATGTCCCCTAATTGTCAGAAAAATCCCCTATGGTCCCTCTGAAGGTTACGATTATTATCTGATTAAAAAAACGTTTGACTCTTATCACTGTTACACCCTACGGAAGGTTGAGTTCGAATTTATAGGGGGATCACGGTGGCTAAGTGGATAAGGCGCTGGTTCGCTAGACTGGAGGTCAAGTGTTCGATCCCTGCATAGGCCGAGAAAGTTCATCTCGATTTTCCGGCGTGATTTCCCCTTGTCAGTGATGCAGAAGGAGGGCCTGACAAGGACAGCTGCCTAGTCGTTCGGATGGGACAAAAAAACGAGGCCCCGTGTACACATTGGAGTGCACGTAAAAGATCCCTTGGCAGTTGGAATTCGATATAAGAGTAGGCCGTAGGGCCGCTGCCCGGGCAAAAATTTCCCTCATAGCACACTGTATGGCATATGCCCATCTTCAATTATCCCAGGTTAGGTGCTTAAGCCTAGGACGTTAAACCCCATTTCATACATTCATTCAAATTTGTAGAAAATCGGACCATAATTGCCAGACAAAATGGCCGCCGTTTGTAGGTGAATAGTATAAAAATATGGTATATTAATGTTGTGGACCCTGTAGAGGTCACAATTTGAATTCGATTTTGATAAAACTTGAAATGCATGTTTATAACCTAAAGATCTTGATTCTCTTTGATATTTGCGCATATCAAATTGTAACTTAATGAATTATGGCCTTTGATTGTAGGAAAAATCACTTTCGGTATTGCCTCTTCTCTATCCATCTCTCGAAAATCTAAATATTTTACTTTCCAAATATTTTCACATAGCAGTCTATTAATTTGATACACCCACATTTCAGTGTGGGTGCATTATGGCATCACCCTGTCCATCGCTCCGCTGTCAGCAATAGTTTTTATACGCCAACATCGAAATGTGGTCGTATATATATCTGTGGCTCCCGTCCATCCAGCGGTCCGTCCGGCCGTCTGGCGTCCACAAGCAATTGCTCTAGAGCCATTTCCGATAATTACTGTCAGAGTTATATCCCTTGATCACTTCAAAGAATCTTCCGGACGCTCTAGTGGCTAAAGTTAATGACTGATTGACAGTTTTTAAGGTCATGAAACAAAGAAGCCTATTGATTTTTAGCAATTTCCGATATTTACTGTCAGAGTTATGGCCCTTGATCACTTCCAAAAAATCTTGTGGACGCTCAATAGGCTAAAGTTAATAACTGATTGACTTTAGATATATACACAGTGTATAAGGTCATGAAACGAAGAAGCCTATTGATTTTAGCAATTTCCAATTATGACTGTCAGAGTTATGGCCCTTGATCTCTTCAAAAATTCTTGTGGATGCTTAGAGGCCGAAGTTAATATCTGATTGGCTTTAAATTTATACACAGTGTTTAAGGTCATGAGACAAAGAAGCCTTTTAATTTTCAGCGATCTCGGATAATTACTGTCAGAGTTATGGCCCTTGATCTCTTCAAAAAATCTTGTGGATGCTCTAGAGGCTAAAGTTAATAACCGATTGACTTAAATTAATACACAGTGTTTAAGGTCATGAAACGAAAAAGCCTATTGATTTTTAGCAATTTCTGATAATTACTGTCAGAGATATGGCCCTTGATCACTTCAACAAATCTTGTGGATGATCTAGAGGCCAAAGTTAATATCTGATTGACTTTAAATTTATACACAGTGTTTAAGGTCATGAGACGAAGAAGCCTTTTGATTTTTAGTGATATCCGATAATTACTGTCAGAGTTAAGGCCCTTGGTCACTTCAAAAATTCTTTTTCATGCTCTAGAGGCAAAAGTTAATATCCGATTGGCTATATATTTATACACAGTGTTTAAGGTCATGAGACAAAGAAGCCTATATATTTTCAGCGATTTCCAATAATAACTGTCAGAGTTATGGCCCTTGAACACTAAAGGCTAAAGTTAATATCCGATTGACGAACAAGTATATTGAGTTTCAATGAATTTTGATAACTTGAACAGCATGGAGGAGAACTTTATCATGAGACGAAGAAGACCATTGATTTTCAGCGTTTACGATAATGACTGACAGAGTTATGGCCCTTGATCACTTCAAAAAAAATTTTGGACGCTCTAGAGGCTAAAGTTATTATCCGATTGACTTTAAATTTATACACAGTGTTGAAGGTCATGAGACGAACAAGTATATTGAGTTTCAATGAATTATGATAACTTGAACATGATGGAGGAGAACTTTATCAAAGCCAAACAAATTCCAATGATTTTCTGATAATTACATAATGAGTTGTTATTTTTAATCAGATTTTAGTGTATTATAAATGTTTCATTACCGAAAAAGTAAAATATGCAACAACTCTTGTTGACTGCCCGGACGATTTAGCTGCTGCGGGCGTATGTTTTGTTGCCTGGCAACCTATCTTTGAGAGATTATTTTCAAATTTGGTGTAAAGCATCGTGGATATGAGAGGATGACCTTTCATTCAAGAGTTATCCCCCATTTGACGAATACTTTGTGAACACCTCAGAGAGGACAGATTATTTTCAAATTCTATGTGAAATATTGTGGTCATGAAGGATGAACCTTGTTGATTTTCCGCTTTCGACGTCTTTTCGTTCTGGAGTTACCCTCCACCCCACCCCATTGCCTAAACATTTGTGATAGCGGCTACATATTTAAGCAAAATTTGATTGTAAGCATCGTGGTCAATCATGAGAGGATGAATCCTGTTGACTTTCTGCTCCTGAGTTGGCTCCTCTTTACCGAAAACCTTGTGAACGCGATAGAGACTGTAGGTATTAGTAGATTTTTTTTTCAAATTTGATTTAAAAAATGAGGCAATGAGAGGAGGAACCCTAGAGATAAGATTTCTTCAAGAACCGTAGATCATTATCAAATTTCTTTTCGGATAAGCCGAAGTTGAGACAAGGCTCCGGTGTGGGCATATTGCACGCTGTGCATGGCTATCTTATATTTCTTTCAAAACAAACAACTAATTGTCAAATTAGTAGTACAATTTTTTACTTCAGGCCCTTCTCGGAGATTTCGTCGTGTTTGTGAACATTTACAGACATTAATGTCAACACCACGGGGTGAAAGTCTTCATCAGCGTAAAATTAGCACAGACAGCACAGCTTCCTACGCATCTGAACATGTTCCGCCAACTTATTGTTCCTTAGTTAAAGAAAATGGAGATGATGCAAGCGTAAGAGTCATTGTTTGTTATTTAAATTACTAAACATTATCTATGCTATCCACGCTTTGTGACCCCTTTCTTTACGTTTGTACACTATAATATGGTCTATCAATCCCTCCAAATATGCATTAATATCCACCCACATGGCTGCCTACTTAGCACAATCTTGGCCCATTTATAGACATGATTTCTTTTTAATGTGAACAGAGATTTTACCCAGTGATTGTGTGGAATATCAGACTTATGGGATAGCTGACATATGGGTAATACAGCCAGGGCTCACACTGGCTTTAAAAAAATTTCCGCCAAAATGGATTCTAATTTTTATGCAAAACAATGATGATATGACATGGCTGCCTACTTAGCACAATTGTGTGGAATATCAGACTTAGGGGATAGCTGACATCTGGGTAATACAGCCAGGACTCACACTGGCTTTAAAAAAAATTTCCGCCAAATTGGATTCTAATTTTTATGCAAAACAATGATGATATTTTTTTTCTGCCAACTTGAATATTTTATCCGCCAAAAGTTTATGATAAAAACAACACATATTGTAATTATATAACACAATTCTTATATAAACAACAATATATTTACAATTTACAATTTATAAAAACCTTCTTTGCTTCACATTATCCCAATTTGAAAAGGATTGATAGAGATCCTGTTTATTTTAAGTTAGAGTGATAGACAGTACACCCAGATGTAAATCTATTGCTGACTTTAGAATTTTCACATATTGAACAAAACATTTTCTGCGTGTATACGTCAAATCTCATTCAAGGATTGCCAAATTTCCAGTTTTCTTTGGATTTCGTTTCGATTGTACAATAGGCCTATTGCTGATTTCAGGTACTGTCACGGTATCAGCATCTGAATCATTAATAGTAGTGTCAATTTCATTTCGTCTAGAGAAGCCAACCTCAGACTCTTCGTTAACTTTAGAACACTTCTGCGGCGGTAAGGAAAAAAACGCTGACAATTTTCTCACTCCCAAATCGTCGCTATTCAACTCACTCTTTTGTTTCCAGCCATGGTGATAATATAATTTCCAATTAGCCATACATGTCGTATGAAGTCACAGTAAACAAAATTCAACTATCAAAACATGTAACTCTCTTTGAAAAGAGTTGTCAGGTATAGGTCAGCCATTTTGATTACGTCCCTTTGTTTTAATCACGCGACATCGAAAGTCACCGTTAATCTATTTGTTAAAGTTAATTAATATGAAACCATTAATCCAAGACAATTGTTTACTTATGACACATTCTGGATTTTCAGCAAGTTGATTGATTTATAGTATGCCACTATGGTCAATCAAGGATAAATACGATTAGCCAAGTCTAAAAAAGATATGCAAGTACCTTAAAGCTTTATCAATTGAAACCATTAATCCGAGACAATACATGTTCGGGATTTTCAGCAATTTTAAGAATTTTTTTTCGCCAAGTCTAAAAAAGAAATGCCAGTACCTTAAAACTTTATCGCCAAAGTTTTTGCCAAGTAGAGAATTTAATCGCCACTCCCACAATTTTATCGCAATTTGCGACTAAGGCAACCGACAGTGTGAGCCCTGAATACAGCAAAATACTGATAAGGCCATATAAAAATAAAAGTCTGTTTTAACTTAGATATTGCTACGTCACATAAAAAGGGTCCTATGTAACTTTCAAATATTCCTAAAAAAGAATGTATAAATGAGATGTGGCTGCCCTAGAGTCACTTGTCTCTACTGGGAGTTTCGAAACACAACACAATTGAATCAATCAATGAATAGTTGTACCGTTATCAATAGTTTATTCACCTCGGTATACATGTAAGGATTGGTATAGGTAGTAATTATAGGAGTGGTATAATACTATTAGGAGTTCTTAAGGAGTATCTAAGGAGGAGGAGGAGGAGATAACAATCGTTGACAACTTGTGGGGATAGACAAACAAAAAATACCCAAGCAGATTCTAGGCTAGTTCACCCTGAGCACATGTCATGGCTGCTTCTTTAGACTCTAGAGTGATCTCCCCCTGTTTTCAATTTTTACTGTACTATGGGAGGCAACTTCATTTAAGAACCCTATCCCAGGGTTCAGACCAATTTAAAACTTCACTGCAAACTGCTGCAGTGACATGGCTTCCCTAACTGCTACAGAAAGCAGTTACAAAATAATAGTTACATACGAATATCGAAATGGACATAATAAACTGATATTTAAGGATGAACTTAAGAACTGAATCAAACAAACATTTAAATTGTTATATCAGAAAAGTCTCTGGTTACACTTGCCCTTGAGGAATATCTTGTCAGTCCCGAACGAACACAAATACTAATATTTCAAATTATAATAAAGTACTGAGTTTATCACAACCATCACAATGGTATTAGTCAAACCAAATTCTTAACACAAGTCACAGCGAAAATGTAACAATCCTATAAAGGTCACGCGGCACTACCAATATATTGTCAAACCATTACATCAGTCACTCGCGATAAACAACATAGGTCTGGTATACTCGCGTCGCGTCACATCAAATCTTAAGATTTAAACATCATTAGGAACTGAGTCTGGCTCCTTGACGGGGATCACATCTTGGTCTCCTGGTTCTCCAATACTGTTTTCAGAAGTTTCTGCTGCCAACAACAACACCAATTTGTGTATAGGTCTATCTAGATAAGTCGGTTGAGATCTGCGTTTACCATCAGTAGTTAGCTCTCTATCAGCCATCAGAATTTTGACTTTTCTGATTTCACCATCATGACTTCTGTAGACTTCCGTGACTCTTGCCAAAGGTAGGGTGACCAACGCCAACAAGAAATTTCATCCTACAGACAATATTTGGGGTTTATTTTAACATTATATGATAAGGCTTACCATAAAAGCTCCATTCATCAACAGTGAGAGTCTGATCACATTCAATTGTTAAGGATTATAACCATTTGGAAATATTTTATAATTGGTTCAAAATCTACCCGGCTACCATTGTCAAGGTAGTGAGAATAAGAGTTATGTCCCTTGGCTGCAATTAAAACGAGGAATGAGCACCACGGGCGCCACTGAAAAACGAAATAATTTTATCGCAGTCGGAAAACATCGTTTATTTCCTTGCTGCGAAGTAACGGAATACACTCCACGAGACGCTCGAATATGACATATTATGTACGCATGCACAAACTCTTAGTTGTTTCAACAATACACCCATGCCTTCAAATATCTTAATATTAACGGTTTATTATGCTACAGTTGAAATTAAAATAAACGTTTAGCTGGATATGAAACGATCGACATTTGACATTGTTTGAAGATTAGCCTAAATGTATTAAAATGAACAATGCTCTCATTTCTGTATACCCACAGACACTGGTCTGTTTATAATGGCATGTTATACAGAGGGAGCGAGAGAGAGAGAGAGAGAGAGAGAGAGAGGGATGTATGATGTTTCATATCAAGAGCATTAATGCCGCTTTCTAATATGCGCCACAGTGGGGCAGTTATTAGTTTATTTATGAAACCCAAAGCCTGGCACTCTATAAGAAATACAGGAATTTAAATATCTAATGAAATGCTTTGGGTTAATCGATTTTCTGCGCCAAAATCACCAAGAAAAGTCTTAATATGGTTGGCCATATAAGTTACAATTGCGGCATTGTGAAAAATGATATTAAACCGGTTACCATGAAATGGCGTTAGCGGTAATTTTGAAATTTCCTAGGAATTTAAATATAACTTGAAAGGAAAATAACAACGCGACTTTTCGTCTCCACCCTGAATAAAGGCCTTACAGATTGTTCGAACCAACAAACACACCCCGGTTCGTTTGGCAAAACTGACGTGGCGGTTTTGAACGTCTGGGCCGAGAATGTTTTAAAATACAGTTCTTCAAAAAAATTTAATTCCAGAACACTTTTATCCGCCAAACCAGTTAATAAATGCAGACCACAAAAGAAATGATTAATATTCATATGAATATTTCGCTCCGAATCTGATAAATCTGACCAGTTTTCTACTAATTTAGCGTGAATATTGCCTCTGTATTGGGTAAATACAGAATTGAATAGCTTTTCGGTGCTGGCTCTGTCTGACATGGTATTTTTAATTTCGAAAATAACGGATTTACTAAAATCTCCAGCAATTTCGTCGAGATCTGCCAGAATTTCTTTTATTGTCGTTAATGTAGTTTGCGCAGATTTATCAGCCATTTCACGAAGACCAAGAATACGTGGCGTATGTGTCGAGTCAGCGGTTATTGCGTAGGTACCGAATTTAGTGCCAAATTTTGTAGTTTCGTCTGTATAAAGGGTGGTATTTTTCGCCGTATAAAGGGTGGTATTTTTCACCGACTTCAAGGTTTCCGAAACATGTTTTAAAGATACACCGACGCGCTCACATGATATTCTTTGAACTGTAGATTTTGACGGAGTGTAATTAGATTTTAGTCCCGCGACAGCCAAACATGCGGTTATAACCGCTGCTACGTTACCATTGGAAACATTTAGATTTTTAAGTTCCTTGACCAAATTATGGCATTCTGCTGTGTATCTTTGATTTTCGACATCATACAAAATTACTTCGTTCTTCTTAAGAGGTGTGGACTTGCAACCAATTATTTTTACCTGCCAATTGTATTTTATTTTCATTATTAGCCTTCATGCGTAACATTTCTTTTTTAGTCTTCCAAAGTAGATTTTTTAACAGAGCGATTGTGCTTTTATGACACTTTCACAGTCGCCGCAAATACTTATTTTTCCTATTTAAATCAGTCAAGGTCGCATCGGCAGATGTCTGAGTCTCGCTATTTATTAAATTAATTTCACTAGTATCTGCCGATTGGGTCTCGTCCACTATCCCGGGAAATATGGGGTGTCAAGAAAATCGTCGTATAATTTCATACATTTATTAGACTTAGCCTTACTTTTATCCAGCTTCCTAGTCTTTGGCGTCAAGTCTATTTTTAATATATTGGTCTCCAAACGTCACACAGTCGTCATGTAAAGCTGTTATGATAGACCGATGCTCCGTAGTTGTCGGGAATTTTTTAACAATGCCTAGTGTAAGCCTATTTGTGATTTTTGCCATGGGTAGTTTGGTTACAGTGCTCAAATCATAGGGGTACTTGTCCAATCCAATGCTGGATAGCAAATCATCGGTGGACGCCATCTTGCAGGGCTAAGTCTCAAATCTAGAAAAAAAATTAGGTCCGTCGATCAAGGCTTATGGCTACAAAATAATCAAATAAGATACTATGAGTATGAAAATAATTTTAACTAAGTTACCGGAAAGTGTCTGGAAAATGAGGACTACAAATAAAATTTCGTTTCGGTTATTTTCCGGTTGTAAATAATTCTGCGTATTTAGAGCTAGTAAATATTTATTTCCTAACTCATACAGCGTGGCACGTAAACCAAGGTTGTAACCACTAAATAAAAGTAAATCCCAAAAGGCTGTAATGAGTTTATCCCCGCGGTCTCATAAACAAGAAAGTTAGAAATGAAACGAAGCTATTACAGCTAGCTCTGTACCGAAATCGATAAAATTCCCCAAATCAAAAATTAAATCAAGAATTGCAATCGAAATTTTTATTCACGTTCTCGATTAAATAAACACGAAAGTCGAAGCGCGTAACGAGTTAATTTTTACTTAGCTTTATATGCCAATACATGTTTGTATAATATCCACTCGTAAAGCTATTTGTGACGTATATTTGCTGCGACCTCCAAATTCACGTGCGCGATACTACATTTTGCTCTGTCGAGAAAATACACACGAAGAGGCGGTACGACAGATAAGTGGGTCAGTTTTTATAAGGACAAATATTGTAGGCCGTGGGTCACTCTACCAAAGGCCACTTATTGCGTTGGTCATCTGCTTCTTTAGATATAACTATGTCACCAACTTCTAGGTTCCGTTTGAAGCTTGTCCATTTGCTGCGATGCTGTAAATTCTGCAAATACTCTTTGCGCCACCGTAACCAAAATTCATTGGCGAGAAACTGAACTCTACGCCACCATTTCTGTGCATAGATATCCTCTCTCTGGAACTGTCCAGGTGGTGGTAGTACTATCTTTGGTTTCATGGTAAGGAGATGATTAGGAGTTAACGGCTCTGGTCCCTCAGGATCGGATAAGTTGACGACTAATAAGGGTCTGGAGTTGATGATACACTCTACTTCGGTCATAAAGGTTCGAAAGGACTCGTCATCCAGTTGTTGACCTGAACTCATCAGTAAAGTTTCCAAGGCGTTTCGTACTGTTAAGATCTGCCTCTCCCAAGCTCCACCCATGTGACTGGAGTGAGGACAATTCATGTTGAATTTAATCCATTCACACTCATTCTGGAGCAAATATTTATGTACCTGATCTTGATCCATCTCGCTGAGGACTGCTTTCAGCTCGTTTCTGGCTCCGATGAAATTGGTGCCTTGGTCGCTTCTAAGGACACGAACTGGGCCTCTTCGATTCAGGAATTTGGATAATGCGTTAATAAAGGAGCTGCTGGAGAGTGATACAGCGGTTTCTAGATGGACTGCTCTAGATGCCATACAGGTGAACAATACTCCATAGCGTTTAACTTGACTTCTACGTTCTTTAATCAGGAACGGACCAAAATAGTCTACAGCACAATAAGAGAATGGAGGTGCTGGTTCGACCCTGTCTTCAGGAAGGTCTGACATTTTCTGTGTCTGTAAGGAACCTCGTAGACGTCGACAAGTTACACATTGGGAAATCAATCTGGCTACAGCCGATGAACCATTAATTACCCAATAACCATTTTGACGAAGCTCGTTGTGGGTGATACCTCTTCCCATGTGGTTGACTTTCTGATGGTAGTGTATAAGAAGTAGTCTCGTAAGATGCGATTTGCCAGGAACGATGACTGGATGCTTTGACTCTTGTGGGATGTTGGCTCTTTGAATACGACCACCAACTCGAATCAGGCCATCCTTGTCGAGGAAAGGATCAAGTCGAAATAAGGTACTATACTTCTTAATCTTCTTATTTCTGTCCCTAGTTGCTGTTCGATCTTCTACTACTCCGGATTGACTCTGTAGAATTTCTAATTCTTTCTCAAAATGCTCTCTTTGTAGAATCTTTAAAATTGCCTTTTCAGCTTCTTCAAACTCAGGAACTCCTATAATTTCTGAACCAGTCATTTCGTTTCTGGATTTCTTCAGGAGTCTTTTCTTTAGTTGTAATAATGATGCAACTGCTCGCTTGCATTTATACCAACTGGACATGTGGATAAATCTGTCAGATTTCAATATGTGGCATGATGATACGTTTGTAGAAAGGACTGTAGCTTTCTTGACTTCACCATCAGCTTCATCTAGACTGTAGGCTATTTCTTGGTTAACACCAATCACTTCGTTCCGCCATAAGAACGATGGTCCAGCTAACCAGGTTGAATCTTCTACCAGTTGTTTAGCAGTGAGTCCTCTTGACGCTAAGTCTGCTACGTTGGATTCACTTTTGACGAAGAACCATTTATCTGGATCTGTCTGATTTCGTATCTGCTGAACTCTATTAGCTACGAAGGTGTGGAAACGTTTAGCTTCATTCTTCAAATAACCTAGTACGATCATGCTGTCTGTCCAGAAGAATTCTGTAACATTTTCATACGTTAGCTCGTTACGTAGGAAGGTGCTCATTTTAGCGGATATGGTAGCTGCAACTAATTCTAGTCTAGGAATTGTAACTATCTTTAGTGGAGTTACTCGAGCTTTTCCAATGACGAAACTGCAGTGAACTTCTCCAAGATTGTTGACTATTCTGAGTTATGAACTTTGACCTATTCCAGATTCTGAAGCGTCGGAAAAGTGATGTAATTCCACGGCTTTGATGTCTCCGAAGTCTTTAGGTTTGTAGCATCTTGGAATTTCTAGTTTCTCTAGCTCCATGATATCCTGTCTCCATTTTTCCCAAACTGGATGCAAATATTCTGGAACAACACTGTCCCAGTCTAGTTTATCTCTGCACATTTGCTGCAAGATTTGTTTTCCTTTCAGGGTAACTGGAGCGACATAACCATTTGGATCATATATTGAGCTGATTGTAGCTAGTATTCCACGACGAGAGAAGGGTCTGTCTCGAAGTTCTATCCGGAACTGAAATGTATCTTTCTCGACACACCACACTATTCCTAGAGCTCTCTCTAATGGTAGGGGATCTTTCTGTAGATCTAACTCTTTTATTTTCTTGGATCTATCTTCATTGGGTATAGCTTCCAAAACTTCCTTTCTGTTCGAAATTATCTTGTGTAACTTCAAACCAGCTTTAGCACAAATCTTCTGACTTGATTTAATTAACTCAATGGCTTCTGAGACTGTTGATACTGACTTTAACCCGTCATCAACGTAGAAGTCCTTCTTGATGAAGTCTGCGGCCTTTTCTCCAAATTCTGCTACACCATCATCTGCGGCTTTCTTTAATCCGAAGTTGGCGCATCCAGGAGAACTTGTGGCTCCAAATAAATGAACTTTCATTCTGTAATTGACTAAATCCTTTTCTGGATTTCCATCCTCCCACCAGATGAATCTTAGTAGGTCTCTGTGCTCTTCAGGCACGAAAAACTGATGGAACATACCTTTGATATCTGTCATGAAGGCAACATCTTCTTCTCTAAACCTACATAGTATTCCAAGTAGACCATTCATCAGATCAGGACCTTGCAAGAGTATGTCGTTAAGTGATATTCCTTCATACTGGGCTGAACAATCGAATACGACTCTAATCTGGTCAATCTTCCTATTATGGTAGACGCCTGTATGAGCTATGTAGTTGACTCTGCCGTCATGAAGTTGTAATTTGTCTCTTGGGACTCTTTCTGCACAACTGTCGATTAAATCTTTCATGAAAGTTTGGTAATCAGTAAGGAATTTGGGATTCTTCCTAAATCTTCCAGTCAACTGATTCCATCTCTTCAAGGCTAGTTTATAGTTGTTTGGGAGTGAAACATTGCTTGACTTTAATGGTAAGGGCATTTCGTAGTGTCCGTCAGGTCTTTTCTTGATACCATCTTCTAAAGTCTTAAGAAACTTCTCATCTTCAACGGAATAAGGTTTCCTCAAAATATCTGTGAAGTCCGTCTCCATGATTCTCAGAAGTCTTTCACTATCAAAAATTTCTTTAACTTTAGTATTGAATACAAAATTGCTGTAAGTTTCTGATGCAACTATTTTGTTACAAATCCCGATAATGTCTTTATTATTTTCTAATTCAGATTTTGACTTGCAGACTCGACCAATAACTCCCCAACCTAGAATCGACTTCTGTCCATAAGGTTCGTCTTCCTTTCCAGTTATTATTGCTCTGGGTGTAACAATCCTGGCGCAGTCATTTCCTATCAGCATCGAAATTTCAACATTTGAGTTGTAAGGCATCAGTTGATCAGCTACTTCTTTCAAGTGACTCCATTGCCTGACGACTTCTTGTTTAGGTATCTGCGATCGACTAGCTGGAATTGAATCACATGTAAACAATCCTGGTAGCTGAATGACATTTTCACGTTTGAAATCCAAGACTTCGAGATCATAAATCTTCCTGCTGTGTATGACTGTATTGCTTCCAAGCATTGTACTTAGACTAAGATTGGTTTCAGGACCTGTTATGTTTAGTTTGTCGCATACATTATCTCCAATGAAGCCGACATTTGATTGGTCGTCTACTACCAAGTATTCTAGGGATTCTTTTGATGGGTTTTCTCTATGACGAATCCAAACAGGAACTATCATGCTGTGCTCTTTTCCATCTTGGTCAGGTAGTGAACAGACGGTCATACAATGTGATGTAGCTTCATCCACAAGAGGATCTGATCTTGATATATGGAAACAAGTAAGATGATCTCCTTTACAAATTTGACAGGTTTTCTTCTTGTTGCAATCTGCAACATAATGTGACCTTGAACTTGCACATCCCATACATAATCGTTTACGGAAGAAGAAAGCCTTTTTCTCGGTTCTAGATTTCTTCATGAACTGCTGACAATCATCTATATGGTGTTTCTCGTTGCAAAATAAACAACTACCACTGTCTGCGTAAGTGTTGACATACCGGTAAGTAGGTTTCTTATCTTCGTGTACACCTGCCGTAAGAAACGATCTTCCGTTTGGTCTATTATTGTTGTAGGGCCTATGTGTATTAGAAGTTTGCTTTGCATAGCATACCCTGATCGTTTGAAATCATTATTGTTCAATTCAGTCAAATTGGCTTTCTCTGCAGCCTTCTTGACAAATTCTGCAAACTTGGTAAGTGGGGGAAAACTGTTTTTTCCATTTGCATCCCTCCAGGATAAAATTGTGTCTCTCCATCTGCCATCTAAGTAATAAGGCAATTTACCCACCATCTTGGCATTTTCTTTCGCATAGTCTAATACCCCGAGTTCTGTGATATTGGTTTTGGCTACTACAATTTCATCTAGAAAATCTGAAAAAGCTCTTAATTCAGTGGCATCTCTGGAGTCTATGTTTCTCTAATTGTCTATTTTGTTAATGAAGGCTGTGGCAATAACACTGCTATTACCATATCTGTCTTCTATAGCTTCTATAGCTTTACGATAGGCGTCTTCAGTTCCTAACAGTAAATAATGTTCTACCAATGCCTTTGGTCCCTTCGGATCATTTCCAATATATTTTCTCAGATAGCTTAGTTTAGAATCTACATTGGACACCTTGGAGTCGATCAGAGCTGTGAATGCGTGTTTCCATGAAGGGTACTTCAGAGGGTCCCCATCAAATACTGGAACTTCTAATTTAGGTAATTGAGTGCAGGATACTAGCTGTCTGTTAAGTTCATTCTGTTCTTTGTTAGTGTCTGCCAGCTTCTCTACACATCGTTCTAATGAGGATGCTATCTTCATCCATCCATTATTTTCTGTCTCTTCATATCTATAAGCTCTTCTGTTTTCTTCCTGTGATTCAAAAAATCTGGAAAACTTCTCTTCTTTCCCTTCTGTGGGAATAGGGCTTAAGTCTCGATTGTATTGCAATTCTTCATCTTCATTTTCTTCTGACAACTTTTGACTGTTTATTTCTTCTTTTTTTTTAGTTAGTTCTGCCTTTAATTTAGTTTCCTTTTGACGAACTTCATCCTCGATTTCCTTTTCTTGACATTCTATTTGTCTTCTTTTCTCTTCTGTTATTTCAAGTTTGGTCCTTTTTTCCTCTTCAATTTTCTTTAATTGTAATTGTAATTTTGTTTCTTTTTTCTGTAATTCAGAAGTCTGGTTAACTGCAAAATTATCTCTTCTACCATCAGACCTTCTTGATCCTTTTGACCTATTTGAAGCCGTCTCTAATTGGTATTCTTCTAAAAATCTAATCTCCTGTCGGACATCCTGTTCAAAACTGTCCCAGTCTATTTGAAACTGTTCTACCTGGGCTTTAGTCTGCAAATAATCATCTCGTTCTTCTGTATCCCCAAAAAGATTTTTAAATTCTTCAAAAATATCTCTGTATTCTTCTAAAATAATCTGTGCCTGTCCAATTTCTTTCTTCCAAACTTGAAGATCTGCACACACACCTTTTAGTAAAATAATCTGATTCTTCTTTTCTTGAAACTCTGTCCTCTTAGACTTCAATAATTTATTCTTTAATTCTATCTGGTATTCTAGGCCTTTCTGTGTAAGCTTAACCTGGCGTCTGTGACTGTCTGTGTCAGTGACACTCCCACCACCTGTCACACCTTGACCTGCTGCACCAATTACTGTGTTTGGGCTTTCTGAATCGCTGCCGACCTCTGACATCTCTGTATTTTTAATTTGTCTTCCCTGATACACTAGTCGATTGTTATTGTGGCTGCCCTAGAGTCACTTGTCTCTACTGGGAGTTTCGAAACACAACACAATTGAATCAATCAATGAATAGTTGTACCGTTATCAATAGTTTATTCACCTCGGTATACATGTAAGGATTGGTATAGGTAGTAATTATAGGAGTGGTATAATACTATTAGGAGTTCTTAAGGAGTATCTAAGGAGGAGGAGGAGGAGGAGATAACAATCGTTGACAACTTGTGGGGATAGACAAACAAAAAATACCCAAGCAGATTCTAGGCTAGTTCACCCTGAGCACATGTCATGGCTGCTTCGTTAGACTCTAGAGTGATCTCCCCCTGTTACTCAATTTTTACTGTACTATGGGAGGCAACTCCATTTAAGAACCCTATCCCAGGGTTCAGACCAATTTAAAACTTCACTGCAAACTGCTGCAGTGACATGAGATGAGAAATATGTAGAACCTTGAAATATTATCTCTTTGACAAAATTTAGATAATAAAAGGGTTGATGGTATTGGTAAAACCTAATCCAGTTGAATATGATATTAATAGAGATAATATGATATAATTACTACATACTTTTTTCTTCTTTTCTGTTCTTAATAAACTGATGAATATTTCCTTTGAAATATTCTATAACCATCTGTGTGATCTGTCTTTGACTTTAAATGCATGTGTGTATAAATTATACAACAGTGAATTGAATCTGTAGAATAAGCATGGGTGTATAAACTGATCAAGTTCACTTTACATCTTGACTCATCACCATCCTCTAAAACTCTTTAACAACTCTTTCACATTTTGAAACAAACTATTGAATTAGATGAATTTTCAACATTTTGAAAGTTAGCTGTTCCTGTAAAATAATCAATTAGCCAGTTTATTTATTAAGATTTGCAGGGATTGGCTTATGTAAGGATTTTTTTTAAGTAGAATTGTTAAGCTTTTTTCTAATAAGCGGTTTTTAAGAGATGAAATTTAAGATCTCATATATTGTTACCAGTTAAGTTGAGCCAAGTTGTACAGATACAACCAATTTAAATTTGATTATGACCAAAAATATTCTTGGGAGATAGTTGAGGAAATACCGTACATCAAAAGCTGCATTTGATACATGTATGACATAAAATGGTTCAGTTATAATTTTGAGTAGGAATATGCTGTGAATATTATGTCATATTTAGAAATTGAAAAGTGTGGCTAGAATCTGTTCTCAAGGGCTCTATTTTTTTTTATAGAAATGAGGCTGTTTGTTACAAATTTAACGCCCAATCCAATACATTGACTTTGTAAAGTAGTATTATGTACTAGTTTATTTAATTAAGTTATTTACATACGAAGGTGTTATGTTTAAAAAAATGGAAATGGGTTTCACTCGGGGGAGGGAAGGGGGGGGGCAGCTGCCCCTTTAACTTTCGGGCAAGCTGACTTTTCGGGCAGACTGGTTTTTCATCTACTCTACAAAATAAAGTGCCTGAAATCTAATAAAACACTTATGTTGGAATAGCAGTTAAACGCGTTTGTGGCCGTCAAATAAACCAAAATTTTTCGGAGGATCCATACAAGGTCAGCTCCACTTCTTCGCTTCTCAATGAAACCAGCACTGCTGTCTATAAACCAGACATTTTTCTGACATTTCTAGTTTTTCTTCCCTAACTGTCATCGAGCCCTAAAAAAACACTAATTTTTCTTTTCTTGTAATTGATTATCATGAATTGGTACTGAGTTGACTATGGATTAAAACATTTTGTCTGGAGCCACTCTACTTTGTGCAACATTTTTCGGGCATCAATTATTATGTGTGAATGCAGATGCAACAGTCTGATTGGATGGTTGGAATTCAAAGTGGATACATTTGGAGCTGCTTACACGGGCTAGAAAAACAGAAAATGCTTAGGCCGAGGCCCCCGTACCGCGCGACGATTGAATTGTTGTTTGGAATTCTGGTCAGCCAGGTAGGCTATATTGGATCAAATTGAAGTTGCTGTATTCACAGACTGGAATAGCAGGAAAATGCGTTTGCAGCAGTTATATTTTCATATTTTCTTCCAACGTTTTGGTTTTCGTTGGCTGTAAACAATAGCTTGGAATTCGAGACAGCTAGGCTATATTAGACCACTTTGAAGTTGCTATGTTCAACGGCTGAAATATCAGAAAAACGTGTTTGCGGCCGTTCAATTTTTCAAAATTTTCTCCTAACGGTTCTGTCTTCGAGGATTGTAAACCGTTGATTGGAATTCAAGTCCGCCACCTTAATTAGACTATATTATACCACTTTGAAGTTGCTTTGATTGCGGGCTGAAATAACAAGAAGGCTGGCACAGCTGTCTGTAAACCCGAAAATTTTTCAGCCATTCCCCTTGAACTTATGTCACTTCCGGTACTAACGAAACCGTTAAACTGATTTATAAAAATGTAGGCGACAAAGTTTCAGAATTCTTCTGTTTTGAACTGCTATCTGCCAAGATATGTTGCCAGCTATCCAAAAATGTGAATACCAGAAATATAGGTTGAGAATTCACAGAGTTATGACCAGTTTTCTTTTTTCGTCATTAACGTCACTTCCGGTGTGCCCACAAATTTCAAAAAGGCTTTAAGCAGTACTTACATACCACTTTTCCGACAGAAATTATTTTTTGAAGAAGTAGTATTCTTGTGTTTAACGTCTGCTTCCACATAAGTGATATCGCAGACAAGAAATAGGAGAGCCGATGCTGCTTCCTGTTTTTAAAATATGATTTTGCAATCCTTCCATTTTCCGGGCTTGGGCCATGGATTGGGTTTGGTGGGAAGTTCTTTCCTTTATTTAAATAAAAACTTATGGTTTGGTACATGTTTTCTTCTGCTTCTGGATTGGTAGTTAAAATACGTTTAACGTTGATACAGTCAAAGACTCCTTACGCAAGTTCTAATAGGCCAAAACGCACAATTGTCAACACATATCATTACAGTTTGGTAATTTTATGACAAATAGTGAAGACTGGACCACTAAAATAGTTACCGAACAATTTTTTCTTGTGGTAATGCGTTAGAATTTGCATTGTATATTGAGGTTTCGTGTAATGACGTATTACGCAAGCGCCATGACACCTCGCCGATTAAAATTCCGAATAGCAGTTGGGTTTCATTTAATCATATAATTATGCTGTAATGTTTCACCTTTATTTTATTGGGAATTGATTTATTATATGTTAAGCTATGTGGAGTACTGTTTTGTGTCAGTTTATGTGTAAATTAAGGGAGCTGTAGGTCAATAACCTTTTTGTAGTCATTTGACTAAAAATCTTGCATAAAGGAACTTTGTAAGATGAACCACTACTGCGACTGGAGTAAGGCGGAAGAGACGTCCGTAGTGGAACCATTTCTACTGGATTGGTAGATGACTTTGTTATGGGATTAGTGTTGAGGTGCCAGGCCTGTCTTTTAGTGACCTCCCCTTACTCCACAATCCCACTTTGTAGGTTTGATGTCTATTGTTTGGCGGAATAGTGTTTAGATGCCGAGTCCGTCTGATCGTGACTCTCCCTTACTCCACCATCCTGCCATTTTGGTATAAATCCTCTATGTGGCCCCCTCTCACTTCACTATTCTACTTAGTCCAACTGTGTCCATTAGGGCGTGGATTTGTTCGAAGATTTGCAGTTTCAGATCTGGTATCGGGAAGAGTAAGTTCTTAGTGTTGAATGGTATATTGTTAGTCTCCATCAATCTCACTGGTTCCCTTCTCTCCTCCTTGTATACCTCGCAGTCTACCACTTAATTGGAGTTATCTCCCAGATTCTTATCCGGACAACTGAAAAGATAATAAAGAGTGGTTGAAATATTATTGTGTTCATGTCAATTGTCAATGCTTGTCTAGCGTGGATTATTTACATAAATACAGTAACAAAGTATCCAACATTATGTCAGAAGCGACGTATTATAGCTAGGCAGTTCATGCTTTATCACAGAAAATATATTTCTGAAAATCAACCAGACGTCAACAGACAAGTGCTTCAATCACGCGGGTAAACATAATAGCCGACTCCATTCCCTTCGTCAAGCCATCAGTGCCGTTAGAAATAAATGGTAGAAACCCATCTTCTGCATGAAACCAGTGAAGAACAAACAATGTTTTAAATGTAGGAAAACCGGGCATATAGCTTCAATCTGCAAAAGCTCACAAAATTTTGCTGGTGTTCATCACATTGCAGATGATTCACATTCAGAGTGTACTACATGTGTTAGTACATTAATTGGTGGAATTAATAGTGATGTACTTACCATTCCAGATCTAGGAATCGACATTAGGTTAAAAACCGGTGATCATCAAAAAGAGCTTACATGGACCATTGCTACTTGTGCACAAGTCTCTGTCATGCCGTTTTCAGTGTACAGTGGCTCCTTTGGAAAATTGATTTTAACTGACCGAAAAGTAGGACCTGGTGATAAATCCCTTAATGCAAAAAACTATGAATCAATGACTCTTCAGAATGATTCGACACAGATCAAAGAACAGGGTCCGTATTCAAAGGATATCTTAAGTCTTAAGATAGTTACTTAACTATTAGCTTTCACTTAAATATACGTAACTTCCTGTAAGTTAAGGGTAAGTGGTATTCATAGACACTGTTAAGTATCAAATTTTCCCTTAAAGTTAAGCTACGTATAAACATAAGGATGAAATTTTATCCAATCACATATCTGTACTCACTTTATTTGGTACGCCATGTGGTGATACCTATACAGATCTGCCGCTGCTATATTGGATACCTAAACTACATAAAAATCCCTACAAGCAACGTTTTATAGCAGGTTCATCCCGTTGTTCCACAAAACCTCTTTCAAAAGTATTGACATCTATACTCAACGGCAGTGAAAGAGGGTATTCAAAAATACTGCGACAAAATATACTCTCGTAGTGGTATTAATCAAATGTGGATCTTAAATAATTCCAAAGAATTACTTGATGGTTTGCAATCTAGATCACTTGCTTCAGTCTCATCTATACAAACTTTTGACTTTTCTACCTTGTACACTAAAATTCCCCATAGTAAATTAAAAACTTGGTTGAAAGACATTATTCACTGTGCCTTTTCATCTAAATCGGGACATGTTAGATATCAATATTTAGTTGTTAATTACAGTTCCACATATTTTGTCAAGAACCATAGTGATTCAAAAAACAAATACACAGCCATCAAGATTATTCAGATGTTAGATTTTTTAATTGATAATATCTTTGTTGAATTTGGAGGGGAAATTTATCAGCAAGTGGTAGGTATCCCCATGGGTACCAACTGTGCACCTTTGCTTGCTGATTTGTTTCTCTATTCCTACGAAGCCGAGTACATGCAGGCACTCGTAAAATCCCATAAACGTTTAGTTAGACATTTTAATTTTACTTATCGATATATCGATGATGTTCTATCACTGAATAATCCAAAATTCAGTGATTATATAGAATTCATATATCCTGATGAGCTCGAAATTAAAAATACTACTGACAGTGACAATTGCGCTTCCTACTTGAATCTGCGTCTCGATTTTGACAATTGCCATAAACTAAGTGTTAAATTGTACGATAAACGTGATGACTTTGACTTTCCGATTGTTAACTTTCCATTTATTAGTAGTAACATTCCAATATCACCAGCTTATGGAGTGTTTGTGTCTCAGCTAATTCGTTACGCGAGAGCTTGTCCATTCTATTCTGATTTTTTAAGTAGAACGAGGCATTTGTCATCTAAGCTTCAACTACAGGGATACTTGCGAACTAGACTTATTAAAACCTTTAAAAAGTTTTATGGCTGTCATATTGACTTGATCGGTAAATATAACATGTCTCTCCCGACTGTTATTCTAGACATATTTAATTGACGGGTATACTATCTCCCTGATAATATATGTGTACTACATCGTTAACACTGTTCATCACGTGCATTTTGCATACCGATAGTTCATTGGTCTATCACGCTTTTTTACCGAGATTTCGCCTAATAGATTGGATGCAGCTATGGCGGGTGTGGCGCACCAGGCAGGGTAACCTTACTCTTCCGAACACCTGTTACCACTGTTCGTCGTGTATTTTGTACACAGTGAACAGTCCATATGCTGATTACACTATTTTGCGATATTACACTATTTTGCCTATACCGTTTTTAGGACTTCGAAATTTTGTCTAATGGTTTGGATTGTTTGTACTTGGTTTTATTTTATTTTAAGTGTTAGACTTTAAGTGGTATTCAATTGCCAGTTTAAGTGAGAAATATCCACTTAACTTTAAGTGACCTATGGGAGGTACCTTAAAATTAAGTGAGATTATAATGCCTTCTTTTAATGCTGTAGTAAAATAATAACATTGGATTGGTATAACATTGGACGGAATTTACCGATTTTTGATGTAGTGTCAATGATGGAATCTTTTTTTTTAATGGATAATGGATATTAATACTACGAAAACGGTAAGGTGGGCGTGCATTTATTTTTTAATTTATATTTTTTATTCGTTCTTCATACGTAAATAATCATAATCAAAATTAACCAATCGGAAAACGACTCGCGGTAAAATTAAACGCTTCGTCTAATATTTAAAGCATTGTCGCTAAATTAAATGGTGTTAATTTATACACGGATCTCTGGTAATTAAAGGGCTTGGCTAGTAATTAAAGGCTTTAGATAATTGAATGGGTCGTCCTTTTTTAAACCCCTGTCGGAGAAATTAAACGGTGTACCATTAAATTAAGCCATAGTAGTAATTAAACGATTTTTGATTTTTTAAAAGGTTTTTATCAATTATCACAGGGTAATTTGAAATTAAAGGGTGTTCATCGAATTTAAAAGGCAAAACGTCCAAGTTAAAGGATACCAGATCCCTAGTGACACTTTATATTAATTTTGGAATTTTGAATATTATTCACCATGTCTTGATGTCCGAATGGGGGTATTCACGGTCGGACAATAGAGTGCGTTCGGAAAAAAATTCGGACACATCCGGAATATACGGCCGAAATCCCAACACTGGCACAGACTGAACATTATAAGGGTAAAATGATGCCCCGGGTCAAACAGCAAAGTTACCACAGCATCACAACAAAGTCAGTAACAGGTAAATACTCCTCTGTTTGCCAAAAAAGCATTGATCCGACTTGGCATACACCTAATGAGACGTCTAAGGTTATTTTCGGTTCAAGATTGTCCCATTCCAGTTGCAACGCAGCAGCAAGCTCTTGGACATTGGCAGGACGTTGTTGACGTTGATGTAACCTCTGTCCAAGCATGTCCAAGACATGCTCGATGGGGGAGAGGTCAGGACTCAGTGCTGGCCAAGGTAATGTGGTGATGTTCTGTTGTTGGAGGTAACCTGTAAAGATCCTGGCCCTGTGACATCTTGCGTTGTCATCCTGTCAACATAGACTGCCAAGATGTTGTCCCGGTAGTACTGGCCTGCAACACGCCCTGCAACAACATGTAAAGCCGTTCTTCCAACAACAGTGATGCCTCCCCACACCATAACAGAACCACCCCCTAATCGATCATGTCTGAATGACGTTAACGTCTTGGAAGGGCTCGTTTCGACGACACCACACCCTCCTACGTCTGTCAAAAAAATCAACAGTGAACCTTGACTCATCTGAAAACATCACATTGCTCCAGCGTCGATTATCCCAGTGTTGACGATCCCTACACCAACGACGTCTTGCCTGAATGTGATGATCTCTCAAACAAGGGATCACGCGAGGACGTCTGGCGCGAAGGTGACCCCCATACAGTCGATTCTGAATGGTCTGGCCACTCACTCTCACACCAGTGTCTGTTTGAAGACGAGCGCTGATCTGATTTGCTGTGATGACACGATTTCTCAAGGCCAAGGAACGGATAAATCGATCCTGGGCTTGAGTTCTCGCCCTTGGTCGACCTGAGCGTGGTCTGTCCTGTACAGATTGTGTATCACGGTATCTGGACCATAGCCTGCTGACAGACTGAGAAACATTAATCGTCCGCGCCACAACCACCTGTGTTGCGCCGCTCTGTAGCATGCCAAGGGCACGTAAACTTTCATTTTGGGTAGGCCGACGCATATCAAAATTTGTTTTCTGGTCACTAAAACAATTAAACTGATGTTTCCACCCTGGAATTCAATGCCACAATGACTGTAAAATTCAAAGTCAGAGTCGTGCACCCCCGTGATGATCCCAAGCATCACCTGCATTCCATGCGGTAGCTATTGGTGTGTTTGGGCGTCACATGTAATTGGAAATGTTTCTTCTGTTAGGTTCTATAGTGACTTTTTTCGTAGTCATTTGCATATTTCAGTATTATGCCCCCAAAATCAAATATCCCCTACTTTTTTTGAATAGTATATTTATTCAGGTAAAATATAATGAAAGATGCATCTTTCGTACACACAATGCACCGTCAATGCCAGGCCTTTGAAAATCTAAAATGTAGGTTGTTACAAAATGTCACTTAAAAGGCAAAGGTCATCGTGTATGGCTAATATGTTTTTTTCTATTCGTTTACAATATCCATCATTATACTACCACTTTTTATTGTGAAATGGAATTCTAAAAAAAAGGTCTATGAAAACGTCCATTCCGGTAAAGGATGCGCACTATCATAATTTATCCCAAATTATGATCATGCCATTTTCATGTGTTGTAATAGAATATTTCGACAAACAAACCAAGAGTTTAATAGAGTATAGTGATGCTCTCAAGGGGGCATGACCTGCTTGCAATGTTAGAAATTCTTAATTTTTGGCATTGGAGGGCATTCCATAAATTGAAAATTCATGCTTTTTGGCAAATGTGAGTTTTCCATAATTTAAGCGTGAAGTTTTCACATAACCAAGTATATGTTAAGACACTTGGTTAAGTTGAAAAATTAAGTATTTTTACTTAACTTTTAGAAAACCTTTGAATACGGGCCCAGGTCTTTATCGGGGACGGGCCTTAACTTTTATTAGGTTTACCTGCAATTCACAGTTTTGGACTCATTCATAATATGCAAGGGGCGTACAATGTCAAAGTCGTTGAAATAGATTCATACAATTCCAATACATAAAAACTTCCTTCTTATCCTGTCTTCAAGTCAAGAGATGAACTTTTGAAAAGGTACAGTGAGCTTTTCAATGGCTTAGGAAAACTGGGTTCCCTTACCCTTGATGAAAACGGTTATAGACAACTTGAATCAACTCGTTTCATGTGAAGTTATTGAACCAATCGACTAGTCTACATATTGCTGTGCTCCCATCGTCGTAGTTCCCAAATAAATGGGAATGTACGCATTTGTGTGAACTTAATGAAGCTCAATAAGAGTGTCAAAAGAAAAGTGTATTCAATCCCAAAAGTCGAAGAGACTATGGCTAATATTGTTGAGGGATCAGTTTTTTTCTAAACTGGATGAAAATTCAGGGTTTCATCAATTTCAGCTGGGTGAAGAAAGTACCCGTCTGACAAGTTTCATCACACCCTATGACCGTTATAAATTGAAGTGTCTTCCTTATGGAATATCTTCAGCGCCCGGTGTCTCTGTTATATGGATAAAATATTGATAATTTGGCATAATCAACAGGAACATGATAGACGTCTCTACAAACACTTTATCAAAATTATTCCAATATCTTGTGGAACTGTTGTGGTGATAAGTTCCACACAAAAGAAACCGTCGTTTCCACTGACACTAGTAGTTTCGGGATGGGTGCAGTTCATATGCAGAGACACTTGGTTAAGTTGAAAAATTAAGTATTTTTACTTAACTTTTAGAAAACCTTTGAATACGGGCCCAGGTCTTTATCGGGGACGGGCCTTAACTTTTATTAGGTTTACCTGCAATTCACAGTTTTGGACTCATTCATAATATGCAAGGGGCGTACAGTGTCAAAGTCGTTGAAATAGATTCATACAATTCAAATACATAAAAACTTCCTTCTTATCCTGTCTTCAAGTCAAGAGATGAACTTTTGAAGAGGTATAGTGAGCTTTTCAATGGCTTAGGAAAACTGGGTTCCCTTACCCTTGATGAAAACGGTTATAGACAACTTGAATCAACTCGTTTCATGTGAAGTTATTGAACCAATCGACTAGTCTACATATTGCTGTGCTCCCATCGTTGTAGTTCCCAAATCAAATGGGAATGTACGCATTTGTGTGAACTTAATGAAGCTCAATAAGAGTGTCAAAAGAAAAGTGTATTCAATCCCAAAAGTCGAAGAGACTATGGCTAATATTGTTGAGGGATCAGTTTTTTTCTAAACTGGATGAAAATTCAGGGTTTCATCAATTTCAGCTGGGTGAAGAAAGTACCCGTCTGACAAGTTTCATCACACCCTATGACCGTTATAAATTTAAGTGTCTTCCTTATGGAATATCTTCAGCGCCCGGTGTCTCTGTTATATGGATAAAATATTGATAATTTGGCATAATCAACAGGAACATGATAGACGTCTCTACAAACACTTTATCAAAATTATTCCAATATCTTGTGGAACTGTTGTGGTGATAAGTTCCACACAAAAGAAACCGTCGTTTCCACTGACGCTAGTAGTTTCGGGATGGTTGCAGTTCATATGCAGAGACAGTCGTCAGGACATCTGAAAGCCGTAGCTTATTTTAGCCATGACAAGTACAGAGTGTAGTTATGCTTAGATCGAAAAGGGGCCTTAGCTATCACATGGGCCATAGACTATGGTCTGATATTCTCACTGGATTGACAAATATTAAAAGAGAAACAGACCACAAGCCACTCGTGCCATTTATTTTCTACCAACCTTAGTATACAACAATTTTAGAATGAGATTGCTGACCATTGTACATATTTTTCAGTGAAAAATCTGTATACAGTAGATACTCTGTCATGCTTGCCAGTTTCTCGTTCATCCAGTATTCAAGAATTCAACCAAGAAGTTGATTCTAGTTACTCCTTTAAACAATCAAGCAATATATACAAACAGGATGGCCTTCCCACTTTAATAATGCATTCCCTATGAGGTCATACTGGACTCTTTCACTCTATGACAATTTACTCTTTCAGGGTAAACTTCTAGTTATTCCATCAACATTACAGCCAAACATATTAATTTACCTACATGATGGTCACCGAGGTGTTATGAGAACCAGACAGAATGCTGCATCAAGAGAAAAATCAAACCAATGAAAGGTCACGTGTAGCAACTGATACCAAGAGTACAGAATGTGAGATCTAGGTGCGAAGGTGTTGCATTTCCTCTGACAAAAGTGGGGCTCTCGTCGTTCAGTACGCATGGGTCGTTCCCTTATATTATTGAGCATAGGCTAGATCCCCGACAGTCATTCCTTGATGACACCCACAGGACATGTTTTGCATTGAAATCCCCGCAAAACACAGATTTGCCCTGCGGAAGCTGGCCAAGCAGTGACTGGAAGTCAACTGGTTTTCTCATGACATCTGGGGGTACATAGACATTCACTATTGTCAACTTTGTATTATTGCTCAATGTGATGGCTATGCCCATTGCTTCTAGAAGGCCCTCTACGTCCAGCGAAACAGAAA
Source organism: Patella pellucida (assembly GCA_917208275.1). Taxonomy (NCBI): domain Eukaryota; kingdom Metazoa; phylum Mollusca; class Gastropoda; family Patellidae; genus Patella; species Patella pellucida. Next base: position 37,246,674 of record OU795041.1, on the reverse strand, counting down.
TATAATTTAAGTTATCACTGACATGGATGGCAAGTCCGCCCCTTGTGTTGTGCTGTTGGGTCTTTCCCTTCTCTGACAAGTGTATCCAAGCAAGTAGATGTTGTTCTTGGTTGGGAGTAGCTTGGTTTCTTGGAGACATATTACATATTTGGGGTTGGGGGTGGTGTATTTTTTCAGCTTAGCAAGTCTGGGGGCAAGTCAATTAACGTTTAGTTGTAGAACTTTTACCTGGCCTGCCATGATGACTGTCGGGATGGATTCCTCTCTGTCTTTGTTGGTCAATTGGCGTTTCACATTCCATAGGAGGTACCTCATTAGTGTTCGTCTTTGGTGTTAAAATCGGCAAGCAACCGGGCATATCGCCAGAGCTGTAGTCACGAACATGAGATATCCTTCTACGGAGTGCGAGGTTTTCTGTTTGATCGCCTTTTGTGGTTTCTTCGTCGTCATCTTCTTTATCATCGTGATCTTTTTCTTACTGTGTTTATTAAATTAATCATGAGACACAGGACATCGGTGTTGACAATGTGTGTCCTTAGTTTGCTGAGCAAGCTTGCCATCTTGGTAGTTTGGCCCTCATCGGACACAGGCACCCTGAAGAACTCGATCATGAAATTCATGAAGCCACTCTCCGTTTTAAATTTAGGAATGAAGTGTTCTTCATAAATCTTCGTATTCGGTTCCCTCTGGATACAGCGGTTGAGATACATGATTTTAAGGGCCTCAGGTGCGGTACCTTTCTTGAAGTATAGGGCGACGTTTCCCTGATCCTTCCCCTCGGCTACATTAAACCGATATTACCCCAAAAATCAAACTTCAAACCACTTCCCCCAATAAAGAAAATAATATTAATCTTAGTAATAACAATAGTATTTCACTGAAGTTGAAAGCCTAATAAGAAGTAAAAGATTAAGCAAAAACAACACAATATAATAGACCCACGGTCCAACCAAAGGATAATATTGACTAACAATGAATGCCTCCAAAGGGAGCCATTGGGTGAAAGCATATTACAGTTAATGAGGTGATCAAGATAAGACCATTCACCAAGAAATACAAACACAACATATACCTACATCAGAAGTAAAAGATTAAGCAAAGGATAATATTGACTAACAATGAATGCCTTCAAAGGGAGACATTGGGTGAAAATATATTACAGTTAATGAGATGATCAAACAACAAAACAAATCTACAAGATAAACCTGTAATGAATTACAAAAAAGACGTAACAAAAAAGTTAGCTTACTTTGTAATAGAAAATGTAAACGTGAATTTTTTTTTATTAAAAGTGATCCTGACAAAATTGGTTATTTTTCGACAAAGAAAGATGCTAGAAACAATTTTTGGACATCTATATGATGGTATTGATCCAATCTATATGTCTATTTGAATCAAATAAAATATCCTAATTTTAAATGAATAATATATATAGCTCACTTAAAATTTTAAAAAAATATTTGTTTTAAAGGCTTAAAATATAGTTTTTACCAAAATGACATTAATTCCGGTGATAATAAACATGTTAAATTAGTTTTATAAAATCATAAATGGCAAAAGGCATCAAATAGTTTGAATGAAAATATAAAATTACTTTTATGAAATCGTAAATGGCGTTAGACATCATATGGTGAAAATTGTATGATAATTGGATAATATTTGACATTTCTATGGACCAAAAAACATTAAAAGTGACTTGTAACTAAACAACACAGAAACCATTTTGTGATGTCTATATGACCGTAGCACGGTGGCTAAGTGGATAAGGCGCTGGTTCTCTAGCCTGGAGGTCAGGTGTTCGATCCTTGCATTGGCCGAGAAAGTGCATCTCGATTTTCCGGCGGGATTTCCCCTTGTCAGTGATGCAGGAGGGCCTGAGAAGGACAGCTGCCTAGTTGTTCGGATAGGATGAAAAACCGAGGTGTGTGTACACATTCAAGTGCATATGAAAGATCCCTTGGCAGTTCTCCTAATCTCTGGAATCTCTGCCACTGAGTGTTAAATCTGCTCCTTCAAATTTGAATTTGGTACTTTGGCCAGTCTATGACGTAAAGCAGTTAGGAGTATTGGTACCTATACAAGATGTAATTCGACAAAACTCACACAGACTTTCATAACAGCTTTGGTCACAAAAGGAAAACACAACGTAGAAGTAAAAGATCCGGTTAAGTGCGCCGAGTGACGCACCTGTAAGAAAAATGAGATAAGTGTTTCGGAATTGCAGAACTCCAGATATTGATCGGGAATCCTAGGGAAAAACCATACAAGTCTATATTCGACCACATTCTAGTTGCTGTACTCAAAGGCCGGAATAGCACCCCCCTCCCCCCACCATATTCGGTTTTGCCCCAAAAATCTGAAATTGAGGTTTGCAGACGTTAACGCGTTTGTGGCCTACTAATTTTCAAGCTTTTCGGGAAGAGACACCCATTCGCCATGCAAATATTTTCGGGCAAATCATTTCTGCCCAACGCTGACCGGGCCCGTACGCCTATGATCTAACTTGTGGGATTACGTAGCTATTGGCCATGTCTCCGGCTATGCCAAAATGTATCAAATGTTAAACGAATACTATATATATAATTCACTTAAAAAAAAAAATTGTTGTTAAGGCTAAAAATACCATTCCGATGAGAATAAAAATGTTAAATTAGTTTTATGAAATAAGAAATGGCACAAGGCATCACATAGTGAAAATTTTATGAAAATTGAATAATAATTGACACTATTAGAGTTGAGTTTTAGCCCTTCGTACTGCAGAATGTTCTTGCTGTCGGGCTTTGCTCCTGTTTGCTCACTACATGTATTATTTTAGCGTTTTCAGAAATTCTGTCCAGATTATCGCCCTTATTGTTAAAATTATTTGATGTTCTAACACCCCACGTCAACTGGCCGACTATCGCCTTTGAAGAGACGACCACTGTCAAGATTGGTCGCATTATTTTTGTTAGTCTTTTTTGTGAATCATTTTAGTGAAACCTGTACCACAACAGGCCTGGGACTGTACAGCGCAGTGAATGCTTACAGCTGGCCCCCGGATCCATCCATTTGATTTGATAATTGTTTATTTTTTGCAATGTCTATTTTCTGTCTTTTCTGCAGGTTGATCTTGTATAATTTTGTTTTGTGTGTAGTGCAGTCCTCCTGCACTTACTATAAGAGTTTAGTTTTAGCCCTTTGTACTGCAGAATGTTCTCGTTGTCTGGCTTTGCTCCTGTTTGCTCACTGCATGTATTATTTTAGCGTTTATTGTTAACCCTATAAGCTCACCCCCTAAACTTGTGTTTTACCACTGGTATCTGTTACTGGGCAAATAGTAATAGAATAATTCTTAGAAGAACCACATGTTATTTGTTTCTGATTAAGGCATTCGCAGGGCTTTCTATAGGGATTCATTACGTTGAACCCACGTGCATGAACTTTTGACCTTGACCTTTTTTATTTGACTTTTGACCCCCAAAATAAGTTTTAATTTTCAGTTTGACCTCAAACAGGACACAGCGATTATAAGCTGGTAGGGTTTTTGAGGAAGATTCCAAGAAAACAACTATTTTGCCACATATTTGAGTGTTATTTATAATTGTGGCATTAAAATCAAAAAAGTTATGAGACATCAAAGATGACAAACATTACGAAAAAATAAAGCAACAAAGGTTTAAGTATTCAAATTGTAGCGATTGTGATCTAATGAATAGATTTTAAGAAAACAAAATTAAATATCACAAATATAAGACTACAAAATAGAATTTAAAAAGTAATTCAGTAATTATACAAATGATCTTTGACCTTTTATTGACCTTTGACCCCACTATTGACCTTTGACCAATGGGTTGACCTTTGATCTGACATATTGACTTATTATGACCCAAAAATTAATATTTTTATACGTTTGCTTTTAAAATATTACCCACAGCTGCTATTATTCAAATACTACAACAATTTTTATAAGGTAAACACAATTCCAAAGACAATAGAATTTTTTACACCGAAATATGAAAGTAGGCACACAGGTGATAAGAAAATTTTAGAAGGAATACATACAATCAAGTAGATACATGTAGGAAAATCATGCAACAATCAATAATTATTATATTTTTAAGAACAATAAATATAGCAATGACAAATATTCTGCTTTTTTATCCAGTTTTCACACTTCAAACAGATCAAGTGCCAACTGCCAACTCATGTTACAGGTCTCAGAGTAAACTTTGGTACAGAGCTGTGTCTATATACACTGTTCATGCTTCCATTCTTATGACTAATCTTCTGAAGACCATGGTGAATATTCTTCACAAGAATCTTCTACATAGGAATGATTCAGTATTGATTGACGCCTTGACCTGGTGGTACATGTATTTTTTGTTATTCCGTGTTACCATAACTTGCTCAACAATATCATTAGGCCTACCTATCACCTACTTTTTTTGAATAGTATATATTGAAATTGACCAATATTGAGTTCTATTCTAGTACGATATAACATTATGAAAGTTATCACATTTCTTAGCGCAAAATTCTCTGCCCCCTGCCTGACATCAAAAGTTCATAGTCGGGGAAGGCATGTTAAGAAAATTGAGGTATTATATAAGGTTGTTCAGCCAATTAATTTTGTCTGTTGATCCTGCAAAAAAGATCATACCCAGGTCACACTTACCAAAAAATGAACATTGCACCAGCATTGGTTCAACATGGGAGACGTCTTGTCTACGCACCAAAGCACATGGTTTTGAAAGAAACGTGCAGTTGGCTATTTTTAGATTTGTATTCCTTTCGATCTCGGGAATGCCGAAAGATCAAACGATGATTTTTCAACTTACGTTCTTTTGAAGCCAGTCACACATACAAAGCTGTTCTGCATAACAAATCTTAGCATTGTAAATTTTGTGAAATTATAAATGCGACTGTTTAACGTTATTGAAAATTCATTTGTGATTTTTAAATTTCCTGTGATCTACGTCTTATGGTGTGTTGCGATATTCATACACATGGAAATTTATAATTTTATTGATTTTATTTCGATAAAGGTAAGATCCCCCATAAATAGAGTTTTAACTAAAACCAAAACTTAAAGCGTTATTTTCATATTTAGCAGAATGTAACACTGCTAAGTAAGACATGAATTTTGACCAGACATAAAATTACGAAAGCAAAACGATAAAATGGCTATGAGTTACGGGTTGCACAGTACTCATTTCAACTCTCAAAACAATAAACTGGCAACGAGTTTTCTTTTACGTGATACTCATTTCAACACGCAAAACAATAAATTGTCAGAACACATCGACACATCCGTTAGAGTATTAAAAACACCGCTGCAAAAATGAACACACTGTCAGACCTTGTACACCGTACGGTAAAATAGACACTGACCGACAAAACTAAACATCGTTAAAATCTGAACACCGCATGAGAAGTTGGATGGTTGGTAACAAAATTAAACACCTTTCATAATTGGACACCTTGATTAAATTTAATCGCGGCTCGGGAAATTTAACCATACCAATAATTATTGAACGGTCGTGATAATTAAGCGGGACGCTTATAATTAGACACGCTTTGAGAAACTAAACACTAGTTAATTCGACGCTTGGTAATCAATATTAGACACTATGATTCAGGCCCGTAGCCAGGAAGTTGTTTTTTTTTGGGGGGGGGGGGGTAAAGATGTTTTCGGGAGGGCCAACTAGCATGGGCATCTGCATGAATTTTGCGGTAAAGGCCAATTTTCTTGTGATATTTGGGGGGCAAGTCTCTGTATTGGGAGGGCAGTTGCCCCCTCGTGCCACCCCCTGGCTACGGGCCTGCTATGATTTAAGTTATACACAAGTACAATTTGAACGCTATTAGCCGTATTTAAACTATAGTTAAGAATCTTTAGACTTGTAACAGAAATTAGGGCTATTTACGCCAATTTAGACCATACCAGGTTACCAGTGAAAGGTGTTAAAATGGTTTAACCTAGTCAAACTGACATTACGCATCAAATGGTGAAAGTTAATTGAATAATAACTGATTCTTGTACCGGCATAATAACGCGAATATAACAAACTATATACTGATATTACAAACAAATTTTGACATACATTCTCTTTGTATGGGTTATGAAAGTTACGATGAAATATTTAAAAATATGAAGACGGTGGATGGGTTGTAATTAGCTCATTTTTTTCACCTTTTTTCACCATTAAAAATTGAAATGACCCCAAAATGAAATGGAAATATAAAAACTGAGATAGATTATTAGTAGACCTTTACAGGGCACAGCCTTTTAGTTAAATCAGATTTGGAAAAAATCACTAGTGTCTCACACAAGCTAGACAGTGTGAAACCCTAACTAGAACTCTGAGCCATTAATGACAGATTTCACCATGCCACGTTACCCTTGAACTTATGTCACTTTCGTTGCCACATTACCCTTGAACTCATATCATTTCCAGTGCCAATGGAATCGATAAACAAATTTTCACATAAACATTGCGGACGTTTTATAAAATGGATGCACAAGTAATCAAAGCCAGCAATACCAAATCCATTCATTCATTTCTAATGAGAAATTACAATGCAAAAAAATTCCTAAAAGGTTATCCTGACACAATAGGTTTATTTCTCGACAAGGGAAGATGCTAGAAGCAATTTTTGGACATATATATGATCGTAATGCAATCTACATGTCCATTATAATGTCAAACAAATAATAAATGTAACTTGATTCAATAATATATTTGTTTTGAAAGCTAAAAATACAGTTTTTATATGCCCACATTAAAATGTGGTCGTATATTGCCGTCGCCCCCGTCCGTCGGTCCGGCGTCCACAATTACTTGTGGGCGCTCTAGAGGCAAAAGTTAATATTCAATTGACTTTAAATTTATACACAGTGTCTAAGGTCATGAGACGAAGAAGCCTATTGATTTTAAGCGATTTCCGACAATTACTGTCAGAGTTATGGCCCTTGATCACTTCAAAAAATCTTGTAGACGTTCTAGAGGCTAAAGTTAATACCAGATTGACTTTAAATTTATACACAGTGTTTAAGGTCATGAAACGAAGAAGCCTATTGATTTTCAGCAATTTCTGATAATAACTGTCAGAGTTATGGCCCTTGATCACTTCAAAAAATCTTGTGGACGCTCTAGAGGCTAAACTTTATAACCGATCGACTTTAAATTTATTCATAGTGTTTAAAGTCATGAGACAAAGAAGCCTATTGATTTTCAGCGTTTCAGATAATTACTGACTGAGTTATGGCCCTTGATCACTTTCAAAATTTTGTGGACGCTCTAGAGGCTAAAGTATATTGAGTTTCAATGAATTTAGATAACTTGAACAGCATGGAGGAGAACTTTGTCAAAGCCAAACAAATTCGAATGATTTTCTGATAATTACATAATCAGTTGTTACTTTTAATCAGATTTTAGTGTATTATAAATGTTTCATTACCGAAAAAAGTAAAATATGCGACAACTCTTGTTGACTGCCCGTACGATTAAGCTGCTGTGGGCGTATTTTCGTTGCCTGGCAACCTATGTTTACTAAAATGATATTACTTCCGGTGATAATGAAAATGTCCAATTAGTTATACGAAATAGGAAATGGCACAAGGCATCACATGGTGAATATTTTATAAAAAGTTGAATGATAATTGACACTGTTATAGGCCAAAAACTTTGAAAAGTGACTTGTAGAAAATCATCTATTTCTCTGCAACCGTACAAGTTAGAAATCATTTTTATAAGCCAACATTGAACTGTGGTCGTATATTGTCGTATATTGATTTTTAGCAATTTCCGATATGGCCCTTGATCACTTAAAAAATTCTTGTGGATGCTCTAGAGGCCAAAGTTAATATCCGATTGACTTTAAATTAATACACAGTGTTTAAGGTCATGAGGTGAAGAAGCCTGTTGATTTTCAGCCATTTCCGATAATGATTGCCAGAGTTATGGTCTTTATCACGTCAACAATCTTTGTGGTCGCTCTAGAGGCTAATGTTAATATCCGATTGACTTTAAGGTCATGAGACGAAGAAGCCAAATGATTTTCAGTGATTTCCGATAATTACTGCCAGAGTTATGGCCCTTGATCACTTCAAAAAACCTTGTGGACGCTCTAAAGGCTAAAGTTAATAGCCGATTTACTTTAAATGTATAAACAGTGTTTAAGGTCATGAAACAAAGAAGCCTATTGATTTTCAGCAAGTTCCGATAATTACTGTCAGAGTTATGGCCCTTGATCACTTCAAAGAATCTTGTGGACGCTCTAGAGGCTAAAGTTAATAACCGATTGACTTTAAATTTATTCACAGTGTTTAAAGCCATGAGACGAAGAAGCCTATTGATTTTATACACAGTGTTTAAGGTCATGAGATGAAGATGCCATATTGATTTTCAGCAATTTCCAATAATTATTGTCAGATTTATGGCCCTTGAGCACTTCAAAAAATCTTGTGGACGCGCTAGAGGTTAAAGTTAATATCCGATTGACTTTAAATTTATTCACAGTGTTTAAAGTCATGAGACGAAGAAGCCTATTGATTTTCAGCGATTTCCGATAATTACTGTCAGAGTTATGGCCCTTGATCACTTAAAAAGATCTTGTGGACGCTCTTGAGGCTAAAGTTAATAGCCGATTGACTTTAAATTTATTCACAGTGTTTAAAGTCATGAGACGAAGAAGCCTATTGATTTTCAGCGATTTCCGATAATTACTGTCAGAGTTATGGCCCTTGATCACTTAAAAAAATCTTGTGGACGCTCTAGAGGCTAAAGTTAATAGCCGATTGACTTTAAATGTATAAACAGTGTTTAAGGTCATGAAACGAAGAAGCCTATTGATTTTCAGCAAGTTCTGATAATTAGTCAGAGTTATGGCCCTTGATCACTTCAAAGAATCGTGTGGACGCTCTAGAGGCTAAAGTTAATAACCGATTGACTTTAAATTTATTCAGAGTGTTTAAAGTCATGAGTTATGGCCCTTGATCACTTTGAAAATTTTGTTGACGCTCTATAGTCCAGGCAAGATAACCTAAGTGCGGGCAGTTGCTGCAATAGAAATGCTAACCACGGTTTATGGTAGGTCTAGACGTATATTATCACCAAAAAAAAGTCCCAGTCCGAAATCCGTGCCCAAATGGGTCAAATTGGCCAAAATCCAAAATGGCCGCCAGTTTTGGAGGTAAAAATCTAATTTTCACCAATTATCATACTGTGATCGAGTTTGGTATCAAAATATATGTTTTCGGGGTTGCTGAATCCATTTCCATAACAAATTTCGTGATAAGTGATACCCATTAGTCTATATGACAAAAAATTCAAGATGGCGGCCAGTTTGAGTGGGAAAATTCGAATTTTATAAAAGGATCATGTTTGGTGTCGATATATACGTTTTCGGGGAAGCTGAGTCCACTACATCAGATATTCATGGATTGGGACGACCCACACTGTTATACGAACAAAATAAACTATATAACATTCATCAAAAGTGTTACAAATACAGCACCACTTTAAGTCCGGTAGCCAAACCCAATTTTTCGAGTGAACCTGGAAATTATATACAAAGATTTTTTTGTGATTGATTTTAGTAGCCTAGAGTGTCCTCTTTCAGAATCTGTTGGGTGAACCTCGGTCACCCTTGAGCATTTTGAGAAATTCAAGATGGCGTCCAATGTGGCCACTACATCCAATAATCCCATATAGCTTCCATAGTATTTATTCTAGGATGATAATATCTGTGTCTAACCGTATGTTTCTTGGGTCAAGGAATACACTGAAATCATTTATTGTATGATAGTAAAATCAAACATGCCAGACAATCTGGCCCTTTCACTTATTAGTGGCTGTTGGGGGCATCTATTTCACAATACCAAACTATGTCTAGAGACAAATTATATATTTCTGGACAAAGAAGCGTATGAGTGATACGATAACACCACATACATCCCTATCAGGGGCTTCAGGTCCACATGGGTCGGTCCTGAAAAAGGAGGCACAAACTGATTGTTGATAACTTAAAAAGAGCAAATTCTACCCGCAAAACAGGAACATAACCATAACAAAACTAGGTAATATCCATGTTGAATCCTTTAGTCATGTTTCTGGCTGCAACATGTGACAGCACAAGCGCAAAGTACCGTATATTCTAATAGTTAGTGCAGGGCGACTGCCCCGCGTATGATTTACATAAAGGACAAATGAAACAAGACATCATATTCCGAAACAACAAACAAACAAATAACCAATTCAAAAAAGAGAAAAGAGAGTTCACCTAGTGCAGCTAAAAGCACAAGTACCACATAGGCTGTCACTATTGGATCCACGTCTGATGAGCCACATGACAGACCCCGGAGAAAGTTGGCCGGTTGTAATGTTCTCAATTTGGTTTACTTCTCCCAGAAATACTATTCCAGTTCAAGTTCCGGTGGATTCTGTTCTTCCAATGAACGCAAATCGATGACTGAAACATGCTGGAAGGTATAGGCATCCAAAACTGGAAATGTATCGACATCATCCCCCACATATATAGTTTGTCTCTAGATTAAGTTTGGTTCGGTGAAACAGTAAAATTAAACATGCCAGACAATCTGACCCTTTACTCGTTAGCGGCGGTTGGGGGATTATTTCACCTAACCAAACTAAATCTAGAGACAACTCATATATTTTCTGGACAGAGGAGCGTATGCATAATAGGATAACACCACATACATCGCTATCAGTGGCTTCGGGGCCACATGGGTCGGTCCTGAAAAGGGAGGCACAAACCGATTGTTGATAATTTAAAAGAACAAATTCTACCCGCAAAACAGGAACATAGCCTTCACAAAACTAGGTAATATCCAGTTTAATCCTTTATTCGTGTTTCTGGCCACAACCTCTGCCATCACAAGCGCAGAATACCGTATATTCTAAGTTATTCCTAGTGCTGCTACAAGCACAAGTACCACATGAGCTGTCACTATTGCATCCACGTCTGATGAGCCACATGACAGACTCCGGAGCAAGTTGGCCGGTTGTAATATTCTCAATTTGGTATCCTTATCCCAGCATTATTATTCCAGTTTCAAGTTCCGAGTGAAAGGAACATGTTGTCTGGCATGATTAATTGTACTATTTCACAGAACCAAACTAAATCTAGAGACCTTCCAGCGTGTTTCAGTCATCGATTTGCAAGAGCTCTTTCCAAAACAAGCTTACAATCATTTGCAGAGAATATAAAAAGAGCTCATCACCAAGCTATTGTGTGGCATTCACTGGAAGATTGGAATCTATCTGAACTTGAACTGGAATAGTATTGCTGAGAGAAGGATACCAAATTGAAAATATTACAACCGGCAAAATTATTCCGGAGTCTGTCATGTGGCTCATCAGACGTGGATGCAATAGTGGCAGCTCATATGTGGTAACTGTGCTTGTAGGAGCACTAGGGCGGACTTAGAATATACGGTACTTTGCGCTTGTGATGTCACAGGTTGCGGCCAGAAACACGACTAAAGGTTTAAACTGGATATTACCTAGTTTTGTGGAGGTTATGTTCCTGTTTTGCGGGTAGAATTTTTTTTTTTAAATTATCAACAATCAGTTTGTGCCTGCCTTTTCAGGACCGATCCATGTGGCCCTGAAGCACCTTCGTCCAGAAATATATAGTTTGTCTCTAGATATAGTTTAGTTCGGTAAAATAGATGCCCCCAACAGTCACTAATTAGTTAAAAGGCCATATTGTCTGGCATGTTTGATTTTACTATCATCTAATAATCTCACAACACGATAAATGATTTCAGTGTATTCCTTGTCCCAACAAACATACGGTTAGACATCCAAATTATCATCCTAGAATAAATACTATAGAAGCTATATGGGATTATTTGATGTGGCAACCATCTTGGACGCCATCTTGAATTTCTCAAAACGCTTAAGAGTGACCAAGGTTCACCCGGCAGATTCTGAACGAGGAGACACCCTAGGCTACTAAAACCAATTACAAAAAAACTTTGTATATGTTTTCCAGGTTTACTCGAAAACATTGGGTTTGGCTACCGCACTTAGAGTGGTGCTGTATTTGTGACCCTTTTGATAAATGTTATATAGTTTTTTTTTATTCGTGTAACAGTGTGGGTCGTCCCAATCCATGAATATCTGATGTAGTGGATTCAGCTTCCCCGAAACGTATATATCGACACCAAACTTGATCCTTTTATAAAATTCGAATTTTCCCACTCAAACTGACCGCCATCTTAAATATTTTTTGTCATATAAACTCATGGGTATCACCAATCACCAAATTGGTTATGGAAATGGATTCAGCAACCCCGAAAACATATATTTTGATACCAAACTCGATTATATTATGATAATTGGGGAAAATTAAACTTTTACCTCCAAAAATGGCGGCCATTTTGGATTTTGGTCAATTTGACCGATTTGGGCACTGATTTCGGACCAGGACTTTTTTTTGGTGGTAATATACTTCTTGACGAGCCATAAACCGTGGTCGACATTTCTATTGCAGCAACTGCCCGATATGGTGCAAATTTGAGCTAAAATGCCTGGCCTACTAGAGGCTAATGCAATCTGATTAAAACACAGATCCAATTTCGTTTCGTTTTTTATAGTTCATAATTTTGTTTTACTTGTCTTTACTACACTTTAGGATCTGGGAGGTTTGTTATTTAACTCGTGTTCAGCTTTAAATGAGGGGTCAGCCAATCAAATTGTCTGTCGAATAGGGGGTTTGACCTCTCTTTCACGGAACTGTGGGTAGACATGAACTCCGACAGATATCAAAACAAAGCAAATACAGATCAAAAACATAGCCACTTGCAACAACGATTCTAATTGGTTAATCGAATGACTGAGCTTATGGGGTCAAATGTCATTTTCTACGTCATAGAACATGATCTCCCACTATAAGTTGTTAGATCTACATGTAGTGTAGGCCATCGAAAGTATAAAAAACGAAACGAAATATAGATCTGTATTTTAATTAGATTGGAGGCTAATAGTAATATCCGATTGACTTTAAATTTATACAAAGTGTTGAAGGTCATGAGACGAACAAGTATATTGAGTTTCAATGAATTTAGATAACTTGAACAGCATGGAGGAGAACTTTATCAAACCAAACAAATTCTAATGATTTTCTGATAATTACATAATGAGTTGTTACTTTTAATCAGATATTAGTGTATTATAAATGTTTCATTACCGAAAAAAGTAAAATATGCGTCAACTCTTGTTGAATGCCCGGACGATTTAGCTGCTGTGGGCGTATGTTTCGTTGCCTGGCAACCTATGTTTAAGTTTGTAAAGAGTATCTGAGCACTCTATAGGTGAAAGATGCGCTATATAAATACATCATATAATAATAATAATAATACTAACTTTAGCATTGGGCATAAATTTATAAAGATCAAACAAATTCTAATGATTTCTGATAATAACTTAATGAGTTGTTACTCTTAATCAGATTTTAGTATATTATAAATGATTCATTACTGAAAACGTAAAAATATGCAACAACTCTTGTTGTCTGTTCGGATAATTTAGCTGCTGTGTGCGTATGTTTCTTGCCTGGCAACCTATCTTAAAAGTCTGGTGGATTCTCTAGAGGCTATGGCGATCATCCAATTGGCTTTGAGTTTATCAAACGAGAAATCATTTTGTTTTTCAACTGCCAGACTTGTGCCAGTGATTATTTTGATAAATCTTGTGGTTATATAGAGGGTTAAGCTATTATCCCATTATGTGAAACTTCTTCACACTTGGGTTATTGTCGTTGATCTGGCCCTAGAGACAAATGGAAGTTATCATCTAATTGACTTTACACTGGATACGGTCATGAATTTACTGATGTTCAGCAATTTTAGATAAGTACTGACCCTTGATCACTTTGAAAAGTTACTTTCCGATTGATTTGAAATAGATACAGTGTTTATGAGAGGAGTCCGATTGATTTTAAGCGATTTTCTAATAATAGGCTGGTAAGAGACACTCCGAAACAAATGATTTTTGCTTTTTTGTAAGGAGGTATGTATCTAGTACCCACAGAAAAAAATCCACCGCAATCTACCTTGGGCAATTTTTTTTATTGACGATTTAGTTTTGGTTTCCGACCTCAAAATGAATGATCCTTGTAAAACACATTATTTAGGTTATCCCCACTCTAACTCTAAATGTGTTATCAAATTTCAAGTAGCCATAAACACACTGAACAAGGTGATTTTTATTTTAAAAAATATTATTAGCGCAACTATTTATATCCACCATACTCGATGAACTGTCATGAAATTGTGTGCTGAGGCGGATGGGTGGTGGCTCAGTTAATGTTGACTTTGTGGTGCTGAGTAGCAGGGTTTTGGTTAAATTTCGAAAACAATTGTTCGAGATTGCATTATGTGTATGATTATGCACGAGACTCGAGTTATGTTGGGGAAAGAAAGACTGAAGAAAATGACCAGGGAAAAGAAAAACCGAGGCTGACAGGCAAGGTTTTTTGTCGAGGTTTTTGTTCCGAAGTTTTTCTTCCCAAGCATAACCGAAGTCGATGACTTTATCTTGCTTATACTTCATCTATGTTTACACGCAAAATCAGAATATCCTAGAATTCACATAAGAAAAAAGGTATTTAGACATTGAATACCCCCACCCCCCCCATAATCTAAGTAAAGGAGTTAAATACCTCCCAATTTCGATTGTTCTGTAACATTATATCTGGAATTTGTTATTAAGACACGTTTTTTGACCTTGAATACCCCCCCCCCCCCCCCCCCCCCCCCCCGTAATCACGGTAATAGAGTTTATGAACACCCAACTTTGATCGTTTTGTAAGCTAAGTAAATATGAATGTGCCTAAAAATCATTTTGAAAAGAGCAATAAACGCGCTTTTCAGTGATATGTAACATTATATCTGTAATTTTGTAATTTGTTATAAGGACGCAAATTTTACCTTGAATACCCTTCCCCGTAATCACGGTAATAGAGTTTAGTACCTCCAAACTTCTATCGTTCTGTAAGGTAAGAAAATATGAATGTGCCTCAAAATTATTTACATATTTAAAAAGAGCAACGAATGTGCTTTTCAGTGATATGTAACATTATATCGTCGGTGGGCGATCATAACCTCGTATATCGATTTTGGCGCCAAAAACGTTTTTTACATGGTTAGAATCGTATATTAGAGGCGCGTCGAATGGTGTATTCGTGGTAGTTGTAATCCAGTTAGAACTCAAGTTATAGGCATGTGACTAAACATCGTATTTTGATTCGTGAAATTTTCTACAAACCAAAATGTTGTATCTTATATATACGCCAATTTGTCATAAACATCTTTCAAAATCCCGTGGTCTGTAAGAACCAAAACGTCGTATCTCCAAATTGACGTCGACACAGGCTACAGACTAACAATGTAAGTTTTGTATAACACAGCCTGTTGATGGATATTGTTTACAGGGGCGAATCTAGGAATTTCGGAAAGGAGGGGGGGGGGGGCAAAATGAGGGCACGTTGGTGCGGTGAGTGGTGGAAACAATCGTTTGCGAGCGAAAATTTTTTTTGGAGGGGGGCGTGGTCTTTTATGAAAATTCAATCCTTATTGGTGTATTGTTAGAGCATTTGCTGTCTTATTTGCTTCAGTGCAATTCAATTTCTATTTATATATTCAAATTTATATAGGCCTATTCTTAAAACGGTGTTTGTGTTTTATTTGAGTATAACGAAATATGACAACAGGTAGATATTGATAATTAAAACACGCTGTTTTGTTTTATTTGTGTCTCACAAATTATATTATTATAACGGTTGAATGACAATCAGGTCAAACAGAAGTTGAGAAAGGTCTCATCGTCCCCCTAGCCCTACAACCGTGCCGTAGCAAATCCATGATCAACACAGGCAAGAAATAAAATAAGAAACATTGACATTCTGGATAGGCTAGGATTAACCGTAGATTTAAACAGTCCTTCAAAATTGATCGTAAAACCGAACGTACGACACCATTAACGACATCTAAACCTTTAATATTGGAGTGCCGTAAATTTGGATGATAGGGTCTACTACGGCACACAAAAATAAATAATGCCGTGGCAGACATGCTTTGTGTAGTCTTTTATCAGGGTTTTGTCGTTTGCCGTGGTAAATTTCGAGCGCTGAGTTTGTGTGCAGAGAAGGATGAAGTCGAGTGGGTTTAAATACGACTGGGCGGCTTTTTTCGATTTTTTCTTTGTGCTTGGCGGCAGAAAATAGTACCGCCTGTCGTGGCTAAATCCCTGTTCCTTGCATTTGTAGCAATTCCAAGAGCTATTTGGCTGATATTTTCGGACATATTTGGGTCTGAGAAAAGGCACTTTCAGAAGTAAAAAAGGCACTTTCAGAAGTAAAAAAGGGCACTGGTTTATTTTGACATAATAGTGGTTATTTTGAATCTAAATGATAGAGGAATTCATGTTAGATAGAGATGAAACTTGTAAAACTGTGTCCCAAATCTAGATAAAAAAAAAGAAAACAAGAGTCTTGAGCTTTTAGACATTCTAAAGAACCAGCTTACTTAAGAATTTAATTTCACATTACTTATTCTTAAGTTTTGTCAAACTGTTTGATTATTATTCTAATTTGTTTCAGGCACCAATACTGGCGTATTCGAATCTGTCTTTGTCGAGGGGGGAAACTTATGCTTCCGATTTCCCTAAATTCGAATACATCGAAAGCTAAGACCCATGAAGTACATGATTGTGTCGCCTACTTATAAACTGTTTAAAAATGAGAAAGTTTCCACGACAAATTTAAAATAATCCAGTGGTGAAGATAACGACGATTCACATATAGATCCAATCTCGTTTATATTCCGATATAAAAAAATCCTTAAATTAAGACACAATTTTTCTATTAAAGGGACACTAACACTCTTGCTGACTTGACAGGTCCAGAAAAAAATACCCTTATTCTAACAACAAGATGTTTAAGTATCCTACCTGTTGTGTAAAGTATCCATTACATCCTATTTTACTTTTCCAGAGTTCGAAAATATTTTAAAATCTAAGTTACATTTGAAAAGGTTTCCGTATAGCTTTTCAAACCATGTAGTTGAATTTTTCCATTTTTTTTAAATTCGTTGTGTCAAGATGAAATTTGTATCATCTATTAATTGGAATATTGTAAAAAAAAAAAAAGAGTACAATTTGTTGACCAGAATAATGATTGGGACATATTATTCAGTTACAACAAGAGTGTTATTGAGCCTTTAATCAAGGCCGAATGAATGATATAGTTATACCGGCATCGGAACATAAAGCTTTACCTGAAAGTCTGTCTAAAAATCCTATCGGACTCCTGTAAGTCGATTCCATCCGGCGCAAGTAGTCAAGCACCTAGTCGGAGATTTACTATAAATAATGGAAGGCTTCATGCCATTATAAAACCCTCTGCAGACCCTTTAGTAGTATGTAGCTGTGATTATGAGTCAGATTGGCCGTGTTCTTATCTGGTCCCATCACCACGTGCAGTTACTAACACGTACCCTGCTCCAACACCTGGTGCAACAACTACTTGCCTCGTTTAAACATCACTGCCAGGCCCAAGTACTTACCAGGCCTCTTGAAACCAGTACTTACCTCACCCGAGCACCACCCAAAATAAGCAATAATTACCTCGCTCCAGAACCGACTCAAGTAAATTGTACTTACATACTTTTAGCACGCCCCCCCCCCCCCCCGAAACCAGTAGTTACATTCCTTTACCACCTCTAATAACCAGTTCTCATATTCCTTTAGCTTGACCTCTGGTAACCAGCACTTACCTCGCTCAAGCAACACCTCTTGTAACCGGTACTTGCATCTCTTCAGCATCACCTTCGGTAACTAATTTTTACCTCATTCAGACACAAAGTCTAGAAACCGGTACTTACAACCCTACAACATCACCCTCGGTAACTCAAGCCTCAAGCACCACCTAAAATAACCGTCACTTTCAGTAACTAGTTCTTACCTCGCCCAAGCACAACCTCTTACCATTACCACTTAATTAGAAACAATGGCAGTTTACAGGTCTGCAAGAATATGTTTTTATTGACGTTTGCGTTTGCTCTCGGAGAATAAAATTGGTGCACATAAAATTATAAAATTGTTCATTTGTTTTTGAAATGTTTAGTACAATAATAAATTGTTCTTAATTACATGTACTATATTTATTATCCAAGAGGTTATCACGCATTTTATGATCAATTTAGTCATGATGATAGCTAGAAGCTTCGCTTGGAAATTATAAAATTGTTCATTTGTTTATGAAGTGTTTTATTTAAAAAGTCAAATTCGATAGCTTTTCTATAATATATTCCATGATCCTAAACGTACATTGGGTTTTGTTGTTCCTGTGTATGGAATGAATATCACGACCCTTGACATCTTATCTTAGGTTGTGTAGTCAGTATCATCCGATCCAAGGCTATATTTACCTACCAGAACCGACGGAAGGCTATTTACCTACCAGAAAACTTACCTGGAAATGTGTAGTAGATACTATGACCCTGTGTAATTTACCTTGAATTATGTCGTGGATATTATGGCTCAGGGTTATTTGTCTTGAATTATGTCGCGAAAATTACAGCCCTATAGGTTACTTAACCTTGAGTAATGTCGTGGATACCATTGCCCCGGGTAACCTATCCTGCTGAATTGTGTAGTGGATCGGATGACCCCGCTTAATTTACCTTGGTTTATATGGTGGATATATCTAAGCCACGGATAACCTATTGGGCCGGTGGCGGATCGAGGTGCCCCACCCCCGCTCCCTTAAATAACAGTATACAAAATAACGTGTACATTTCAGTACTTTGTTAGGGTGATGCAGCTGATAAAATTGAATGTTATATTCGGGTGCAGATAAGCTTCACAATCCACCACTGACACCCCGATTTTTGGACCCCCCCCCCCCCCCCCCGGCCGTTAAAAAAAATCCTGCGTCCGCCAATGCACTAGGTAAATTACCGTAAGGAATTAATCTGTGTAAATAGGTTATTAAGAACAAAACGTCGTATATACCCAGAAAATGGCTTATAGTTAGTGAACAAAACGTCGTATATCACATACGCCGCCATTTCACAAGACAAAATGTCGTATATAGCCACAGCACATAAACCCCTAAAAATATCAAAAAAACCACCTTCCCATATTATATGTTCCACAAATTAGTTCATAAATTAAAAATATAATCACATTCAATAAAAAATCCAATAGCGCAGATAGTTTTTTGTTCCCCCTGGAAACTTGCCAAAAACCGATATACGAGGTTTTGATCGCCCACCGACGATATCTGGAATTTGTTATTAAGACACGTATTTTACCTTGAATACCCCCCTCCCCCCGTAATCACAGTAATAGGGTTTATGAACACCCAACTTTGATCGTTCTGTAAGCTAAGTAAATATGAATGTGCCAGAAAATTATTTACACATTTGAAAAGAGCAACGACCGTGCTTTTCAGTGATATGTAACGTTATATCTGGAATTTGTTATTAAAACACATATTTTTACCTTGAAAACCCCTCTCCCCCATAATCACGGTAATAGAGTTTATGACCACCCAACATTGATCGTTCTGTAAGCTAGGTAAATAAGAATGTGCAAGAAAACTATTTACATATTTGAAAAGATCAATGAACGTGCTTTTCAGTGATATGTAACATTGTATATGGAATTTGTTATCAGCATACCGAAAATTGTGGATTTTATAAGTCGAATGGACACAAACACCAGGGCGTCTGTAACTTTTTTTGCCCAAGGCCGATTTTGGAGGATTTTTGTCCTGAAGTCGTACTCATATAGACCTTTCACAATAAGCAAGAATCATTTGTTTCGGATTTTTTTCCCCAGCTCACCAAAATCTGAAGTTCTCCTACCAGCCTAAACTCAAGGGGGGGTGGGTGGATGGCCTAGTGGTCTAGAGTACCGTGCTTTGACCTCTAGCTGGACGGCCACCTCTGGCTTGCGGCTGTGGTTTCGAGCCCTGGTGTGAGCATATGTGGCATATAAATAGGGGTGCCTTCTCAACCTCGTGGGTTTCCTTCGGGCACTCCCGTTTCCTCCCACTGCAAGCGAATTATTGAAATAAAATTAAAACCATATTTTAGTCCCGAAATGACCTAGTTGCGTTGAGTGGACGTTTAACCCCATTTCTCTCTCTCTATCTCTTTCTAATAACTCAAAAAGCTGAAGTTCTCATCGGATTATTGGCAGACCTGCCTAATGGGATGTTACTCTTGATCAGTTTTGAGTGTCCTGTAAATGCACCCATCACCCATTAAAGAGTAAATATTCCGATGGTTTGGAGTGTTGGACAACTTAACTGCTGTGGGGTTATGTCTTGTAGTAGTTTACAACTACAGGTTAAATAAAAAAAAATATTATGGTTGAAATAATGTTTTCTTCTGTTTCTTTCAGTATGAACGTAAACCTCCTCTTCCTCCACGAAATCGTGATTCCTCACGAAGCAGAAAAATATTATCCGAACTTTCACGTGATAAAGTTTGACAGCACCAGAAAATGATTGAGTTGTTTTTTAAATACCTTAAAGGGATGTGTGGCGGAAGAGTGTATAATAATGTTTCCGTTTTGAGCACGAAGTCACAGACATTATTATTAAAATAATGTGAATGAACATGAACATGAACTATGTATAGTACAGGGTAGACCAGCCTCCGGTATTCAATGAAAGCAATGGTTTTCTGTTTTCTCGCAAATTATGTTTTACGTTTAGTGCAGTTTCAACCCATCACAATGATGGCTTTAGTTTTCATTTTTTAAATTAATTTGAAAACTGATATGGAATAATCATAAATTTTGAAAATGAATGTACTGAAATTTGTGAAACATTAAATGGACATAATGGGAGATTAGTTAAGGAGTTGACAGTTCTCACTATAATAGTTAAAAAATAGATAACGTAAATAGAATATGATGAAAATTTCAGTCAAATTGCTCCACTCTGAACTGAGATATTAGCTTTTGAATTTTAGTCTAGTCTTGACTATCATTACTTAAGTCGGTACAATAAAAAAACAAATTATTGATTTTTACGTTTAATCATCCTGCACAAAATGTATTCGAATCCGCTAAATATCGCAGACTGGCGATGACATCGAGAGTTGATTATGATCTTGATAAGTTAAAGATACATTATAAGAGATTCGATAACTAGTTAGCAGTTCTCACTATAATAGTTAAAAACTAGATAATGTAAAGGCAATTTATTGAAAATTCCATTTGAATTGATCCTCTATTAACCGATAACTAATTTCTGCCTAGCCTCAATCATCATTACTTAAGTCAGTACGATAAACAGCATAGTCTCAATTATCCATTTAAACGTTAAATCATGAAGGAAAGTTATGCAGTAAATTGGCTAGCGATGCAAATGAGAGTTGACTATGGTCTGGATAGGTTAATAAATGTCTAATTAATAATTAAGATAACATTTCACGCAATACACAGATTTAGCTCTTGCATAATGTATGTTTAATTAATGTCGACTGTGTGAACCATCGTAAATTTTAAACAGATTTCTACGATTTTAAACAAACTACTTAACTTTGGTTATTATAAACTTAACTGTGTGTTTGTAATCAAATCTTGTTCGATAAAATCCATTGCCCAACTAATTATCCCAACAATAATAAAGTTCCCTCTTTAAAAATTGAAATATCACAAACTTTTGGCAAAGAAAAATACCAATATGGATGGTACCTCACTGTATGGGAGATATCATTTCGTATTAGTGACAGCATAGGAAATCGAAACGCTTTTTATACGCCCACATTGAAATGTGGTCGTATATTGCCGTCGCCCCCGTCCGGCCGTCGGTCCGTCCGTCCGTCGGTCAGTCCGTCCGTCCGTCCGGCGTCCACAATTGCTTGTGGACGCTCTAGAGGCCAAAGTTAATATCCGATTGACTTTAAATTTATACACAGTGTTTAAGGTCATGAGACAAAGAAGCCTATTGATTTTCAGCGATTTCCGATAATAACTGTCAGAGTTATGGCCCTTGTTTGGTACTTTTACGACAATTCAAGTACAATTACAACAATTGGCATTGAATTTGAGCGCTCGCACACATAACTACCCGCATTCATTTATTTTGTTACTTTCTTTTACATTTAAATTTTATAGCTTTACCTTTTGAAATATTTTGTTTTAATTATTTGATTAGCGACTCACATGGGGTAATTTTCTTTTGAACACGCATGCACCACAAAAACAATTTAAGTCGTTTTACGGGCCTTATCACACTAAGGTCAAAACTGTCGAATTGGGAATTAATGTTCCGCTTCTTACGGGCTTATTAGCTTTATATACCCACCCAATAGGCACTCTGAGGGCTCTGATGCAACACGCTTAAAGATGTTACTGAAGCGGTTATTAGTTGATCGAAAGAATGCGATCAAATTAACAATACAATCAGAGACTTTGGAGGCAAGCTTCATGATCCTTGTTAAATTATTTATAACATAAAGAAGATAGGATATTTGTAGTTTATATATGTGAGCACTCACGGCAAAACCCGGCATAAGTCGCACTAATTGATTTTGAGCTACGGCATGTTAAACCTATTATATGCTGAAAATGCATTGCGAGGTCAATATACTTTGGGGGGTCTAATTAGCAAGCTTAAACACTTTTTTACTGAATAAATCATCTGACATGTTGAAAATGTATTCTTAAAAGCACTTAAATTATGTTTTTGTAAAGGGTACGCTTCTAAAACAAAGGAAAATTGACATAAAACAATGCAAAACTTGATCGAATTCACCGAAATTGACCACGCTGTTACAAATAGGCAGATAGAAATGTGATTCCAGTGTCTTCCCCACATTTTCAGGGTCAAGGAATCAAGTAAATTCATTTGTTTAAACTTTCGATGTCGGCCATATTTGATTCCAAGATGGCCACCATATTTTACATACTTTTGCCTATAACTTTGAAACTAAGGAAGATAGAAATGTAATTTCAGTGTCTATCGGCTACCCCCACATTTTCGGGGTTAAGGAATCCAGTAAATTCATTAGTTTGAACTTTCGATGTCGGCCATATTGGATCCAAGATGGCCGCCATATTTTACATACTTTTGCCTATAATTTTGAAACTAAGGCAGATAGAAATTTAATTTCAGTGTCTACCCCCACATTTTCGGGGTCAAGGAATCCAGTTAATTCACTAGTTTGAACTTTCGATGTTGACCCCGTCGGCTCACGTCAATCCGATTGACTTAACTGTTGACAGACAAATGTGTCATTGCTCCCATTTTTTTTGCGAGAAGTCAACCTCTGTGGCTATGATCTTTCATATCACGAACAACAATGCCGCTGCAAATCAATTCCTCAACCCAAAACAGAAGCCAGTCCTCACGATAGATCAGCCTTTATAGGCCGTAGCAAAGCAGCTCCAATGGTGGTTTGCATACAGAGGTGGCTGCCTTGAGAACAGTGTTATGGAAAATGATAGTCATTCCTATTGCTTTTATGGCTAGAAACTAGTAATTTAGTTATAACTTCTATTAATTGTTTACTTCTATACCAATTTTTAATTATTTTTGCTGTGTCTCTGGAACACACAGTCGCCATTGGTGCCTATTGACTTTGCAGCTAAACTAGGCCTCCCAAACTCAACAAATTTGCTCAACTGATAGTTTTTCAGGTGGTAAATCCGAAAATTTTCGTCTTGAAGTTGTGTGAAGTAGCATTCCATGCAAACATTGTCAAAATCAAAATTAATTCCTCTTCAGGTTACCAGACTTGAATGAATTGGTTTCAAAATTTTGTTTTCCTCCCTCAAAAGCAGCTGTTTCCATCCCTCAAAAGCAGCTGTTTCCACTCCACATTTGCTTATATAGAGAATATTTCATTCATCAAATCAATAGATATGAGAAACCGTCTGCCATATTGATGACTAGAGAAGAAATGAAAATTGAGTGGAAATTACTGGATTCCTTGATCACGAAAATGTCGGGGTTAACACTGAAATTACATTTCTATCTAACTTAGTTCCACACTTATAGGCAAAAGTATGTCAAATATGGCGGTCATCTTGGAATCCAATATGGCCGACATTGAAAGTTCAAACTAATGAATTTACTGGATTTCTTGACCCTGAAAATGTGGGGGTACACACTGAAATTACATTTCTGTCTGCCTTAGTTTCAAAGTTATAGGCAAAAGTATGTAGAATATGGCGGCCATCTTGGAATCCAATATGGCCGACATCGAAAGTTCAAACAAATGAATTTACTTGATTCCTTGGCCAGAAAAATGGGGATAGACACTGAAATCACATTTCTATGTGCCTTAGTTTCGAAGTTGTTGGCAAAAGTATGTCAAATATGGCGTTTCAGAGTTGGGTCCTAATCGAAAAATGATCCTACAGGGGTCCCCTATAAGTGTGCCAAGTTTCATAATTTCTCCACAAACTGAAATATTTTCGACTTAGCCGCTGGACTATTTAACATTCCAAAGTATAAGTACGTATCTGGTACCCCTACCCTATAATTGGTTATGTGTCAGAGTCCAAAGCCCGAAAACCTATAACTTGGTTTCCAGCGTATTTATTGTGTGTGAAAAATATGATGATAATGCATGGAAGTTGACATGTTCTTGAAGTCCATATCCTAGGCCAGCTCTGAGCAAAATTTAACATCAATTGGATAACATTTAATGTACATGCATGTTTGATATGGACGTTTGCTTTAAAACGAATGATGAATTTAAGGTCCTATTTCTCTGCTTTAGAACTTCAAACTGTCATTAAAACTTATTATTTGAGATAATGTGATGAAATAAAAAGCATTCGAATTGTAATTTCATACAGATTATGAATCAGTAACTAACTCAATTTTGAAGTTTGGGTCATTATGCCTGGTTTTGCCATGATGGGTCACATATTACTTTATTTTTACGACTATCCATGCAATCAGTGATATTTTCATTGTAAATAAAATTTGTTTAGACTGGCGATCAATGGTTTCCATATAAATCTCTTATGTAATTGCCTTCAATTAATCGCGCTTTTGTTTTGATTACAACACGGGGCTGCAAAACTATCTGTCAATGTTAACCTACCCCCGCAACAGGTATTTTAGATTCGTCCAATACGTGACGAAAGCATTGTTGTCATCCACTTTGTTGAAATTACAAGTAAATAGTCAAATTTTTCAAGAGACAACTTGTTTATTTGTTGGGATAACTAGTTGTGCAATGGATTTTATTTAACGGGAGTTGATTTCAAACACACAGGTAATTTTATAATAACCAAAGTTAAGTAGTTTGCTCATAATCTTAGAAACCGTTTAAAATTTACGATGGTTCACACAGTAATTAAGAATTTAGACAACATTTCAGGCCTAAAGAAAAACTGCAATAGGCAGATTTAGCTCTTGCATTATATATGTATATTTATGGACTGCATAGACAAATTTGTTTTATGCTCACACGTAGTTTTGGCGTATATAGTTGTCACCCTGTCAATCACTGCCTTGCAAACTTAATAGAGACTACAGTTTTTGAATATGAAGCACCGTGGCCATAAGAGGAAATATTTAGCAATTCATGACGTTCCATTTGAGAGTTATCCTCCTTCGTCCGAAAATCTTTTGGATGTTTTAAAATCTATAGTTTTTTATACACCCACATTTTTACGTGGACGCAATTTGTCGTCGCCTCTGTCTATCCGTCTGGACGCTCGTCCACAATTGTTTGAGGACCTTGTACATAATTTGTATCCAATTTCAACGGAACTTGAAATATAGGCTTATCTCCCTAAAATATCGGACTAGAACTTTATGGATTATGGGCCCTGGTGGTAAGAAAAATCTCGTTTTTAGTTTGTGGACCCTATACAGGTCACTATTTTTATCTGATTTTGTTCAAACTTGAAAAATAAGTTTATAACCAAAAAATCTTTGTTCAGGAACTTCCTGAATTAAGGCCCCTGAGAAAAATCAAGTTTTTTATCTTGTGGACCCTATATCTGATTTTGTTCAAATTTGAAATATAAGTTTATAACCAATCACAATATTATTCTGATTTCAAAAAACAAAAACATGAATATTATTATCATCATTGCACCTTAATGACAGTTGAGTACGAATTTTGAGAGAATCAGACTAAAACTGCCAGACAAAATGGTCGCCCCCTCCCACAGTAACTTCCTGAATTGAGGCCCCTGAGAAAAATCACAGGTTTTTTTAGCTGGAGGACCCTATGGAGGTCACAATTTTATTCCGATTTAAAAAAAAACGATGAATATATCATCGTTACACCTTAATGATGGTTGAGTTCGAATTTCGAAAGAATCAGACCAAAACTGCCAGAAAAAATGTTTTTTATCCGATTTTGATGAAACTTAAAAAACATGTTTAAACTGCCGGACATTAAAATGTCCACATCTCGTACCCAATTTGTAGGATTGTTCGAATTGTTCGAACAATAGCCTTTTTGCTTAGCTTGTTCACTATCCATCTCTAGCAAAATGTGGGTGTATTCTGAAGTGGTTCGTTTGATTAGATCTAATCCAACTTACACTGCTGTAATGGAAGCAAATTTATGTTCCAAATTATGACTGGTCAATATAATGATAAAATGTATATTTTTATTGCGCACAATCCCATGCTAATATGCATGCTCAAGGCCCTAAACAGACTAGGTACCACAATAGGCCGTAAATAGATGGGTTTTTAAATTAGATTTGAAATTTTCTAGACAAGGTGACAGTTTAATGTTTAGCGGTAATGAATTCCACAGAACAGGGACAATATGAACAGACGATCTGTATCCAAATGATTTGAGATTATATTTTGGGATTATAAGAAGATGTTCTTGCTGAGAACGGAGTGGACGTCTTAGAAGGTACGGTAATAACAGATCTTCTAGATAGGAAGGTCCAGTTCCATGTAAACACTTATACGCAAGGCACAAGGGCTTAAAATCTATTCTTGATTTAATATGTAACCAATGTAGTTCTTTGAGTGCTGGGGGAATGTGCGAGTTCCTGTTAATTACAACCAATAACTAACTGCGTAACAATATCACTTTGCTTCGAGTGAGACTGGTCATTTAACCAATAGTGCATGCGGCACTCGGAAGATTACCCTTTGCTCCAATGCGTACCCCCCCTCGACAAAATCCTGGATCTGGGCCTGTGAGATTGGCTACTGATACCTGCGCTTTTGAGGGAGTGTGTATATCCTTCCAGTTCAATGTTGCGGTACTTGAGATAGATTTCATTGAACTGAAAGAAAAGAAACATTCTCACAAAAACGCAAGTATCAGAAACCAATCTCCAGTTTCCTCCCACCGCTAAAGACTACTACGTGCATGCAAATTACTTAGATAAAATTGAACCATATGTTAAGTCCAAAATTTTGCCGAATGAATGTTAACTTCATGAATATGATTGAGGCTATAGTTTTTAACAGATTCTTTTAAATTGGATGGAAAGCTATGGAACCATGCGAGGAATTATCGATATTCGGCACTCTGTGATGTTCCATTCAAGAATTACCCCCCTTGTGGAAAAAACTGTGAAGGCAATATTTCACGCTTGTAAATACATCAGGGGTCCGATTTTTGGAATGAATCCTTTCCTAGAGTTATGGTTATTGTTCCAATGTGAACGCAGTGTGGATCTGTATGAAATTTATATGCATTATTTAGAGCACCAGATAAAAAATTATGTTGAATTTCAACAATTTCCATTAATTACTTTTAGAGTTATGGCCCTTGTTTCACTCTGTATTTTAGGTACACTCCATTGATAAAAAGTTATCATCCTATATGTTGGGAATTTATATGCATTATTTAGGTCAATAAATCGAAGTAGCCTGTGGAATTTCCGTTAATTACTTCTAAACTTATGGCCCCGTATTAAATTTAAAGAATAAGCAATTCTGCCCCCCAAAAGTCAAATTGACATAACTGCACAAAAAGACAAACCAAGAAAAGTGACTCGTAAGATGGGTTTACACTATAGATTTTTTAAAGTAAAATTTGGTAAATAAGGTTGAATTTGGTGCATTCTGACGTATTTCCGGAAGGTAAATTCCAAGACTACAGGTCTAAAAATCGCTTAAAATCGCATAAAACGTCCTTAAAATGTTGATGGGGGATGCTCCCTTCACAAGTGAGGAACAAATTATCTTCAGATACCATATTATGGTTGTTCATAACATTTTACAATACGAAGAGCAAAAATCAATGATCGGATTTACCCTCCTGACGACATTATGTGTTTTATTCCAAACTTGGTGCGTTACTTGGTGTGCAAAAAAGGAGAAACGAAAGGAAGGGAATTCGACAATTAGGCTAGTTATCAACGCTGTCGATAAAATTAAAAAGCAGACACAGCAATATTCAACGTCAACAGTCAAATGAAAGTCATGACTCAACTCGCAAAAACTTCATATTTTCAAGCCTAAAGCGGCCGTGAATTTTTTCTCATAAAAGGTGTTGAATTTTTTAATTTTTTATTTGGCCGAGCAGGGGGGGGGGGCATCACATGGTAAAATGTTATGTAAATTGAATAATAATTGTAGAAAATCGTCTATTTCTCTGCAACCGTGCAAGTTAGAAACTTTTTTGTGGTATTTTTATGATCGCATGGGTTCGCATGGGTTCAATCTATTTGTTGAAGGATCAAATATAATAATTTTAAAAAACAGCACAAATCAGACTCATTTGAAAAAAATATCTGTTTGAAGGTTAAAAATACAGTTTTTGAAAAAATGACGTTACTTCGAGTAACAATATATCATAAAGCCCTGCTCCCATTCAAGTTCCAAAACCGGATGATAAAACTACTCGACAATGATTCGTATACCGGAAGTAATTAAAAAAACAAAATGGAAAAAAATGGCACTCTTGCTAAAAACTCGAATTCTCCGTCAGATATTAGCGGACCAAAACAACTAAAGTGTCGTGTTGGATAGTCCCATTAATAGACTATCGTGTGACATCTCAATGATTCGAATTCGATGGTTAAGAAATAAATTATTTTGCGGGAAAAATCTAGTATTATGCGTTTTGGTGCATTTCGAGACCCCATTTTCTCGAAAACGAACACTTCGATTGTTTTTAAACTTTTTTTAATCAGAGACTTATCGATGGTCTATGGTTTGAATCTAAAACTAAAAGCCTTGAAATAATATAAGTGGTCCAAAAATGGTCACAATCTTGAAAAAAAAGTTGAAAAATCGCTAAATTATTGAATCGATTTTTTCTTTTTTACGAAAACTATTTAATGGAATTTTCAAAACAAAGTACCGTTTTGTAGCTCGATAAATGGGCTATAGTATGCCGCACTTGATCCTGTTTTATTCCTGAAAGCCGAATAGAAAAATATAAGTTTTTTTCTGAGTTATCGTCCTTTTTTTTAAAAAAAAATTCTGCCCATATTGTGAGCTCGGGTTTCGTTTTACAGCCGAATCGACGTTTCTGAAACTTCTGGAACATGGAGTTATAGTTCACAACCAAAGTATAAAGCTTTTTCGACAAACATCTATAAACCGGAAGTAGTCGAAATAATGTCCGATATTTTGAAAAAAAACTCAAAAAATGAATGTTTTTGGGGAAAACATAATTTCTCAGTCCTATATCAACGGATTAAAACGAATAAGGTATCGCTGGGCTGCATGTGAATTGCAGTATCGTACGATACAGATACCATGAGAAGGAAGTAAAATATGGCACATTGAAAATCAAGTTTTTTCTGACTTTGAGCGTTTTTAGACGCCTGTATCTCGAAAACGGCGCCACAGATTTTTCGTAACCTTTCCCTATCATGAGTCCCTCCAATGGTCTTTGGCATGAAGCCATTCAATAAGACTTTGAAATTTCTGGAAAGGGATATAAAAGGGACTGAAAATCGAAAAAAGTCTAAAAATCGTATTTATTTTTGAAAATGCTCTATTTTTTTTATTTTGAAAGATTTTTTAAAAAAATCTACACTTTCAGATAGCTGACCTAAATCCGATTCTAACGATATATAATATGTATTAAAATACTGAAATTTAATTTTCGATATTTTAATATTTTTTGCATTTTTGAAACTTTTGAACAGAGAGATATCTATCCAAACAACTTGTTAAAACTATATCCCGACAATGATCCAAAATCCAGAAGTAGTCGAAAAAATATCAGATATTTGGTAAAAAAAGAAAAAAAGAAAAAGAAAATAGAGTAAAAAATTGGTACTCTTGCAAAAATTGCTATTTCTCAGCGGTGTCACTGAATCAAAACAATTAAAGTATCGTTTTCTAACTCGATGAATTGGCTATTTTGTCTTTTTTCTGAAAGCTGATTCAGTGCTGCTTGCAGGTCTAGTTATTATTATTATTAGAGTTTCACACTGCGAAGCATGTGTGAAACACTATTGTTTTTGTTAAAACTATTATTAGGCTTTTCTGACTTTCGTCTGAAAGCCTATTTTGATTACTTCAAGTCATTTTTTAAAGCTTTAGGTTCATAAAAGTGTTAATTATTTTTTAATTTTCATAAAATCTTCACTATGTGATCTAATATCATACAAGTAATTTAAGATTTTCGAGGCATTTAGTGATAGGACTAGAGCTTTATGATGATATATACATTGTCCGACTAGATAAAACCCCCCTGAGAAATCCTATGTTCAGAAGTGCTAAAAATGCAAAAAATATCAAAACATGGAAAACTTAAATTTCAGTATTTCAATACATATTATACATCGTTAGAAGTGCTAAAAATGCAAAAAATATCAAAACATGGAAAACTTAAATTTCAGTATTTCAATACATATTATACATCGTTAGAATCGGATTTAGGTCAGCTATCCGAATTTGTAACCATTTTTATACGCCCACATTTTCATGTGGACGTATTATGTCGTCGCCCCTGTCCGTCCGGACGTCCGTCCGTCCACAATTGTTTGTGGACCCTCTACAGGTCACAATTCTTGTCCGATTTTGACGAAACTTGAAATATAGCTTTATCACCAAAAGATCTCGACTGCTTTCGATATTGACATGTATCGGATCGAAACTTCATGGATTATGGCCCCTGATTGTACGAAAAATCAAGTTTTTAGCTTGTGGACCCTATAGAGGTCACAATTTTGAGCCGATTTTGATGAAACTTGTCGTGCACGTTTATAACTAAAACATCTTGGTTCCTTTCGATATTTGCGCCTATCGGAACGTAATTTCTTGAATTATGGTCCCTGATTGTCCGAAAAATCACCTATTTTAGCTTGTGGTCCATCTGGAGGTGACAAGTATTATCCGATTTGAAAAACCGTTCGATTATATCATCGTTACACCCTAAGGAAGGTTCAGTTCGAATTTCGGGAAAATCGGATCAAAATTGCCATACAAATGGCCGCCGTTTGTACGCGAATACTGTTAAAAAATGGTATATCAAGGTTGTGGACCCTGTAGAGGTCACAATTTTAATTCGATTTTAATGAAACTTAAAATGCAAGGTTATAACCTAAAGATCTTGGTTCCTTTCCATATTTGCGCATATCTGATCGCCACTTCCTGAATTATGGCCCCTGATTATACGCAAAATCGCCTTTGTTTAGCTTGTGGTCCCTTTGGAAGTCACAGTTATTATCTGATTTGAAAAGCCGTTTGATTATATCACCATTACACACTAAGGCAGGTTGAGTTCGAATTTCGGGCAAATAGGACCAAAATTGCCATACAAAATGGCCGCAGTTTGTACGCGAATACTGTTAAAAAATGGTATATCAAGTTTGTGGACCCTGTAGAGGTCACAATTTTAATTCGATTTTGATGAAACTTGAAATGCATGGTTATAACCCAAAGAACTTTGTTCCTTTCGATATTTGCGAATATCGGATCGTAACTTCCTGAATTATAGCCCCTGATTATACGCAAAATCGTCTTTTTTTAGCTTGTGGTCCCTTTGGAGGTCACAATTATTATCCGATTTGAAAAACCGTTTGATTATATCACCGTTACACACTAAGGAAGGTTGAGTGCGAATTTCAGGCAAATCGGAGCAAAATTGTAATACAAAATGGCCGCCGTTTGTACGCGAATACTGTTAAAAAATGTTTTATCAAGGTTGTGGACCCTGTAGAGGTCACAATTTTAATTCTATTTTTATGAAACTTAAAATGCATGGTAATAACCCACAGATCTTGATTCCTTTCGATATTTGCGCATATTGAATCGTAACTTCCTGAATTATGGCCCCTGTTTATACGCAAAATCGCCTTTGTTTAGCTTGTGGTCCCTCTGTAGGTCACAATTATTATCCGATTTAAAAAAATCGTTAGAATATATCACCGTTACACCCCAAGGAAGGTTGAGTTTGAAATTTGGGAAAATAGGACCAAAATTGCCATACAAAATGGCCGACATTCGAACGCAAATACTGTTAAAAAATGGTATATCAAGGTTGTGGACCCTGTAGAGGTCACAATTTTAATTCGATTTTAATGAAACTTGAAATGCATGGTTATAACCCACAGATCTTGATTCCATTCGATATTTGCGCATATTTAATCGTAACTTCCTGAATTATGGCCCCCTGTTTATACGCAAAATCGCCTTTGTTTAGCTTGTGGTCCCTGTGGAGGTCACAATTATTATCCGATTTTAAAAAAATCGTTTGATTATATCACCAATACACACTAAGGAAGGTTGAGTTCGAATTTCTGGCAAATCGGACCAAAATTGCCATACAAAATGGCCGCCGTTTGTACGCGAATACTGTTAAAAAATGGTATATCAAGGTTGTGGACCCTGTAGAGGTCACAATTTTAATTCGATTTTAATGAAACTTGAAATGCATGGTTATAACCCACAGATCTTGATTCCTTTCGATATTTGCGCATATTGAATTGTAACTTCCTGAATTATGGCCCCCTGTTTATACGCAAAATCGCCTTTGTTTACTTGTGGTCCCTGTGGAGGTCACAATTATAATCCGATTTGAAAAAAACGTTTGATTATGTCACATTACACCCTAAGGAAGGTATATCAAGGTTGTGGACCCTGTAGAGGTCACAATTTTAATTCGATTTTGATGAAACTTGAAATGCATGGTTATAACCCAAAGATCTTGGTTCCTTTCGATATTTGCGCATATCGGATCTTAACTCCTGAATTATGGCCCCTGATTTTCCGAAAAATCCCCTATGTTCCCTCTGGAGGTCACGATTATTAACCGATTTAAAAAAAACGTTTCACTCTATCACCGATACACCCTATGGAAGGTTGAGTTCGAATTTCTAGAAAATCGGACTATAATTGCAAGACAAAATGGCCGCTGTTTGTACACGAATGGATTAAAAATATGGTATATCAAAGTTGTGGACCCTGTAGAGGTCACAATTTTAATTTCGATTTTGATGAAACTTAAATTGCGTGTTTATAACGTAAAGATCTTAATACTGTTCGATATTTGCGCATATCAAATTGTAGCTTAATTAATTATGGCCTTTGATTGTCGGAAAAATCACTTTCGGTTTCGCTTGTTCTCTATCCATCTCTCGAAAATGTGGGCGTATCCTGCCTGGCAGTGCCAGCTTACTATCTTTTTGATTTTCAGTCCCTTTATTTTCCTATTCTAGACAATCTAAAGTCTTATTGAATGAAACCTTGCACAAAACCTCCAATTAAAAAATAAATGTAGATTAAGTTTTCGAGATACAGGCATCCAAAAACGCCCCAAATCAGAATTATTTTTTTTCAGCGTGCCATATTTTGCTTCCTGCTCATCGTATCCGTATGAATGGGGTATCATAAGATACTACAATTCTCATGCAACCCAACAATACATTAATCGTTGTAATCCGTCGATATCGGACGGAGAAATCTTGCATTTTTTTCAAAATATCGGACATTATTTCGACTACTTCCGGTTTATGGATGTTTGTCGAAATAGTTTTATCAGTTGGTTTCGAACTATAACTTCGTGTTCCAGAAGTTTCAGATAGGTCGATTAGGTCGTACAAAGAAGCTCGAGCTCACAAAATCGGCAGAGAATTTTAAAAAAATCGAAAAATAAAGGGCATATCTTGGAATGAAACTTATATTTCTGGAAATGGATGGTCTTCAGGTATCCAAAAATGTAGGTCAAATTTGGAAATTTTGAAAACTAACAAAACTTGTCTCTTAAACAACATCTGTCATTTTTCGAATGCAAGAAGTCAGTAACGAAGTTTCGAAATTTCAAAATTTTCAACTGCTATCGTCCGTGAAAAGTCAGAAGAATTCCGAAAATGTCATTGGTTTTAAAATAGGTGAAGAATTAAGGAAACAATGGCCGATTTTTGCCATTTCGGCCACTTCCGGTCTGCGCAGAAGTTTCAAAA
The DNA here is from genome assembly GCA_917208275.1 of Patella pellucida. Taxonomy (NCBI): domain Eukaryota; kingdom Metazoa; phylum Mollusca; class Gastropoda; family Patellidae; genus Patella; species Patella pellucida. The sequence continues at coordinate 37,212,331 of OU795041.1, read as the reverse complement.
ATAGTTTTTCGAGAAGCCACCAACTGGTTTCCCTGTCGAAAATTAAGTTTCAGATCGGTATCTGTTACAGGGACTGAGATATAGGCTCCTGCGGTAAATAATTATAAATTTGCACTGTCCAGACAACGTTCCGTTACCTAAATTTACCAAATGTCATTGTGCTTGATAACCATAAGAGGATACTTGTCGAAACGTCATGCTTTGTGAATAAACCAGTGATTCATTCCCATAAAAAAACTGTTATGTTAATGTTTTTCCCAATCGCTAAATGCCACTAAAATGATTATTATCATTAAAACCAATATTAAATTCCGAAAATCATTCTTTTGCTAAAACTCATTTTTTTAAAACGGATCAAAATGGGCGTATTGTGTCTAAATTTCATGGTTTTCGGACAATCGGTGCCGGTGTTGCGACAAAATTCTACTTTTTTCCCCTTATGGAAGCCGTAAATTGACTTGGAAAAAAACCGACTAACGGCAGGTGCCACGAACAAACAACTTGAACAACCATGTCGGCACAGAAAACATCAAAGGAGTAATTCGAATTTTTTAAATATTCAAATTCCAAACATTCAACCATGAGCCAGGCTATCCTGTAATGTATTTTTTATACGCCCACATTGAAATGTGGTCGTATATTGGCGTCACCCGGTCCGTACGTACGTACGTACGTCCGTCCGTCGTCCACAATTTCTTGTGAACACTCTAGAGGCTAAAGTTCATATCCGAATCACTTTACATTTATACAGTGTTTAAAGTCATGAGACAAAGAAGCCTATTGATTTTCAGCGATTTCCGATAATTACTGTCAGAGTTATGGCCCTTGATCACTTCAAAGAATCTTGTATACGCTCTAGAGGCTAAAGTTAATAACCGATTGACTTTTTATTTATACACAGTGTTTAAGGTCATGAAACACAGAAGCCTATTGATTTTCAGCAATTTCCGATAATCACTGTCAGAGTTATGGCCCTTGATCACTTCAAAGAAACTTGTGGACGATCTAGAGGCTAAAGTTCATATCCGATTCACTTTACATTTATACACAGTGTTTAAAGTCATGAGACGAAGAAGCCTATTGATTTTCAGCGTTTCCGATAATTACGGACAGAGTTATGGCCCTTGATCACTTTCAAATTCTGTGGACGCTCTAGAGGCTAAAGTCTAGACTTTAAATTTATACACAGTGTTGAAGGTCATTAAACGAACGAGTATATTGAGTTTCAATGAATTTTGATAACTTGAAGAGCATGGAGGAGAATTTTATCAAAGCCAAATAAATTCGAATGATTTTCTGATAATTACATAATGTGTTGTTACTTTTAATCAGATTTTACGTATAGGATATTAACCTACCTGAGGTTGCTATATTATATAACCCGCGGGCGCAGCCCAAGGGTGATATAAATATAGCAACTGAGGTATGATTGGTTAATATCTGACATATACAACGCCCACTCTTAAATTAAATGGACTGTTCCATTACAGGCCAACAACGATTGGGCTACCTACTCGGTACTTTCCGTCAAATAACGAATATTACCGAATTAATCACGTGCAATTACGTGGTTGTTTTTGTTTACAATTCGCCATTTTGAAGAATTGAATAGCAAAAGAAAAAAAATGGATAGGAATACGAAGTCAGACGAATAATCAACCCCTTTAGCAAACAAATTGACGATGGAATTGATGTGGATGCAACTATCGATGAGGATCTATTCAAACCTAAAGAAAATTTGGATCAAATGGTGTAGTGTGTGGACGGAAAGATGATTCTGAAAGATATCTTAGACATGGTCGAGTATGGATAACCGATTTAAATATGCCGATAAGTACGCCGTTTATTTCTGTCTTGAATGTTACAAACTGTACCATAATACTTTTTAATTGTTACAAGAATAAAAATTTATTTCTGTGTTTTTTGTAATATTTCGATCATCAGCGTATGATAGGAGTCGAATACATCGACCTGAGATGACGTCATTAGCGGTTGATATTTCATATCAACCTGTCACGACGTCATCAGCGGTTGCTATGAACAGAATATCAACCTATGATGACGTCATGACAGGTTGTTATGATATATAACTGCTATGCACATCAAAGAGAAAACTACCGCCAGTTGTATATTGTACTATAAATGTTTCATTATGGAAAAAAGTAAAATATGCGACAACTCTTGTTGACTGGCCGGACGATTTAGCTGCTGTGGGCGTATGTTTCGTTGCCTGACAACCTATCCTTTTGTTAATAGAAGCTAGATTCTCTAAGCTATGACCAATTGTGTATGTTTTCAAGCACATGAATGTGGATTTTTCACTATTGTTCATTTTCAATTCAAAATGGCGTCCATCAGTTGACCTAAATCAAAATTGAGCCTGGAACATTGTTTAGGCATTGTCTCAAGGATTTGGAAAATATAACTGCCTTGTCTGTAAATAAACTATCAAAAAAGCCTTGGGTCTTTTTCACATTTCAAGATGGTGGCACCTGCGGTTTGTGCTACAAACTCCACTTTTTGTGTTCGAATCAGTAGTGTCGTAGCTAGTAAAAAAAAATCCAAGCCAATCTGACCTATATTTTGTCGATTGTCTGAAAACTTTGATCCTTAATATCACCAAGGGGAAATGATTTAGAAAATTTATAATGACATTTTAAAAGTCGCATGAGTGAGATCTACTTACATACTAAATTTCATAAAAATCGTGCAACTATTTAAGGGGTTGTCATTTTGATTTTAACTTCCGGTTCGAAATCACAGCGACAAATTCTTGAAATTCGAAAATCCGAAATTGCAGATTTGAAGTAAATGTTAAAAGGTATTCAAAGAAAAAAGAATTAGTAAAAAAGGTCAAATAGTCACACGGTTACAGCAAAGTAGGTCAAACAAATTTGTTCGCAAAATTCGGAGATTTCGGATACGTAAAACGTTTTGAAAATATATTTAATCCAAAGCCACCACCCATTCTTGCAGATTTGAAGTAAATTTTAAAAGGTATTCAAAGAAAAAAAAATAGTAAAAAAGGTCAAATAGTCACACGGTTACAGCAAAGTAGGTCAAACACAATTGTTCGCAAAATTCGGTGATTTCGGATACTTAAATCGTTTTGAAAATATATTTAATCCAAAGCCACCACCCATTCTGGGGGGGGGGGGGAGGTTAACGTCAAAGTTTCATAAAGATCCCACAGTTAGATTCTGAGATATAAGATTTGCATGAAAAACACCCAAATTTTTTTTTTTATAAGAACCAGATCTGCTACTGTCCCATGCAGATATGAAAGCTTTTATATTCATCGTCACGCGTATCTTAAAGAAAATAATTTTTTTTTTTATTAAAATTGGTCAAAAATTAATACCTGACTGACTTTAAATTTATGCACAGTGTTTAAGGTCATGGGGAAAAAAAGCATATGGATTTTCAAGGATATCCGATAGTTAACGGCCAGAGATATTACCCTTGATCTCAAGTTTTTTTTTAAAGAGATCAAGGGTAAGTATATACGAAAATTATATTAAATTTGACAGTAATTATCGGATATCGTTGAAAATCAAAATGCTTTTTCGTCTTGTGACCTTAAACACCGTGCATAAATTTAAAGTAAAATAGATAATAACTTTAGTCGCTAGAGCGTTCACAACACTTTTAAAAGTGATCAAGGGCCTGGCAGAAATTATCTGATATCGCTGAAAATAATTGGGCTTCTTCGTCGCGTGAGCTTTAACACTGTGTATAAATTTTAAGTCAATTGGATATTAACTTTAGCCGCTAGAGCGTTGACAAGATTTTTTCAAGGTGATCAAGGCACATAACTCTAGCAGTAATTATCGGATATCGATGAAAATCAATGTGGGTACTAACGTGAAAAGTTTCTCACCGGAATTTGGTACTCATGGTACCGTTGGTTCCATCGTAGCGCATGCGCTAAGTCAAAACCAGCTAACTCGAAAACAACCTTTTCGGCACGGAAAACAACAAACGGGTAATTCGAATTTTTATAATATTCAAATGCCAAACATTCGACCATGAGCCAGGCTATCCTATAATGTATTATTTTTGTTAATAGAAGATAGATTCTGTAAGCCACGACCAATTGGGTATGTTTTCAAGCCCATTAATGTGGATTTTTCATTATTGGCCATTTTCAATTCAAAATGGCTTCCATCAGTTGACCTAAATCGAAATTCGGACTGGAACATTGTTTAGGCATTCTCTGATTGATTCGGAAAATATAATTCCCTTGTCTGTAAATAAATTATCAAACAAGCCTTAGGGTATTTCACATTTCAAGATGGTGGCAGTTCCGGTTTGTGCTACAAACTCCATTTTTTTGTGTACAAATCAGTAAGTGTCGTAGCTACTAAAAAAAATATTCAAGGCAATCTGACCTATATTTCGTCGATTTTTTGGAAAACTTTGATCCTTAATATCAGCAAGGGGAGATAATTTAGTTACATAGAAATATTTTATGGTCAATTTTTCACCTTTTTTCATCTCTTAATTGAATTTGCGCGAAAATGAAATCGAAATTAAAAAAACTGAGCTCACACTTTTTTGCGCCTTTAGAGGTCATACTCTTTTATTTATATCAGTTTTTAAAAAAAATTGTATTTCCTTTCGAAAAATGGTACCTAACCGTCAAAATTGTAGTTTTTGGTAAAATTACGCCACTTCCGTTGCCGACAGATAACTCTTCCGGTAACAAAAAATGACAATTGAGACAACAGCGCTTATCAACTTTGGTTTATACAAATCGAACAATAAATATATCATCTCGGACTGAAAAATTGAACTAGCCAATGGTGGCCAAGGAATATCACTAAGACAAACAATTTTCACTATTTTGCTCAAGCCAGATGGCTCTTTAATTCTGTGTAGAACACGACTAAAAAATATCCATAAATAAAAAAGTTTTTTGTAAAAATTTAAATTTTCTAAATTTGGCGCCTTATATCTGCGAAGATTTGCCAAAAATCAAAAGTAGCGTAGCTATGATCCCTGTCCCTGGCTATGCCAAAATGTCCCAAAAGTTAAAATCGAATCATTGTTAAAATTACTGCAATATTTCTAAAAACAATAGCTTCGGTGATTTCGGACATTTCGCGTTGTCGCAGAACATTCAAAATTGCTTTATCCTCTAAGTTACACCAACTTTCCCAGTAAAACTGAAGAAATCGTAACGATTCGACAAGCAGTTGCTGAGATCTACTCAAAACAAAAGAATAATAATAACTAGACCGGCGAAGCAGCAATGACGGATTTCATTGGTACCACATTACCTTTGCACTTACGTCACTTTCAGTACCACATTACCCTTAAACTCATATCACTTTCAGTACCAATGGAACCGATAAACACATTTCCAACAAACATTGCACACATCAAATACGGGTACGGGACAATTTGTCACCGGACAATTCGTCCCTGGATAATTCGTCGCTGGACAATTTGCCCCCGGACTACTTTCCTCTCCTAGGACTGTTCGTCCCTGGATAATTTATCCCCGAGGACTATTGTCCCCGGGAAATTTGTCCCCTAGGACTATTCGTTCTACATGTTTTTGAAGGCCTAGCAATTCTGAAACCCCTAGATGGAGGTGTGAGTGGGGCATTCCAATCTGTTCAATTTTCCCTGTGGGTGTTCTCCAGGTCCACCCAGTTTCCTCACACTGCTAAAGACCCCTAGACGCAAATGAATTTCTCTCTCCTCCCCCTCCCCCCTCTCTCTCCATTCCACTAGAATGAAACAATAATATTTCAAAAAGTTTTTTCCATAAAACAATAAAATAAAAAACCCACCTCTTTCTTTATAATAATGCAATTTATTTTTACTTTAAATATAAGATTGTGATCCTAGATTGTGAGAAATAGCACTAAAATAAGGGATAATGTCTCTGTTCTCGTAGTCCTGCATATTATTATAAGATTTTCCAGTTTCATTAAACACAAATATTATAATAGAGTATCTACAATCCAAGATTGTGGGCAATAGCATCTCTGTTCTCACAGTCCTGCACAATATTTGAAATCCTTCTTTGACAGTCGAGGTATACTGCACGTTGCTGTTGATAAGGATGTCCACCTGTTATATGGGCAATCCGTACCTCATTCAGTCCCTGTTGTTTGCGGAGAACATCGAGAAATCGCCATATAGTAGGATGAAACGCCCCTACACTTGACTGAAATCCACTGTGCCAACCTTCAATAGCATTGTTTGTACGTGGCAAACCATCCATTGCCCTTTCAAACACGTTCCACTGAGGAATTTGAAAAACTGGTGCTCTCCTGGCGACCTGTCGTCTTTGTCTGCCGATATATGTTAATTCAAAATAATCCACGAGAGCAGCTGCCTCATCCGGAATGATGTCAGCCAAAGCTTCAAATGCGTCAACAACTCTATCAACAGGTACAAATGCCAGTGCTGGGAGCATCCTTATCCAGACTCCTGAACCTTTCTCCACACTGCTTGGCTCAGATGGTAGAAACAATAATTTATGGTGACATTAGGGAAAACCAAGGAGACGGCATTTGAGGCAGCTTTCTCCATTACAATCATAACTGTTTCTGGTGATAGGTTTGGAGCTAGTTGCAGAAGGATGTTAAATAGTCTTTGATATGAATCCTGTCGTTTATCAGCTAGAACTACATACACACAAGGAACAATGTTATCATTTACCAATGCATGTATTGTATATAACGGGTAGAAAATCTGTGGGACAGTTTTAAATGTGCCATCCATGAACCAGTGAACACTGTCGGTCAGCAGGGTGATGTTTCTCTCAGTTGAAAATATGAGAATCCGACTTGGATCACCGACGCCACTGTCATGCTGGAGAAAGAGATCTCCACGGAAGGTGTTCCTATATTCATCTGGAAGTATGATATCAACTGCATTCTGGGGTTGAGGAGGTGGCTGTGCAGCAGTTACCATTTTTGTCGAGAGGATCTGTTGAATTGTCTCTTGAGTATCTTGGACCCGTGCCTTTGTTGCTTGCAGAGTCTTTGCTGCCTCGATTTTCAATTGGTTTGGTGCATGGGTGTGGGTATTGACTGTCTTTACTATTCGCTGACCATGTATTGTCACTCGAGCTTTGCAGTGCGTACAATCTTCACAGACCCATGATGATTTATTTCCAGTCAGCTCCTTCTGTTTTGTGTACACATAACCATCATTGACTAGCTTGTCATTTTCTCTCTCAGATTTCATAAATTCCATGGTGTATTCGAACATATATCCTTTGCAAATGATGCCATCTCCGTGTGTGTGAAATAGCTTTATTTTACGTCCGCTTCCACCGAAGTGATATCGCAGACAATTACATTTTATATATATATGGTGATAATATTTACAATGTGTTTAGTGGAATAATAAGGATAATTTTTTTATATATATATATATGTACAAACAAAACATGATATAATAAGGTGCGGAATTTAATGAGGTGTAAGTTGGGACAATCACAGGCACAACATATGACAAGATACACATGGACGCGGACAAACATTTACATAGACATTTGACAAAACAGACATGAAGGTGGACAAACATATTATGTACATATATATATTTCCGGTCAATTTGGTCGGTCTAGTCGTTCTGTCCGGTTGAATGGCAGGGCGGTGCAACTCTTCCTTGGGGCTTGTTGGTGATTATAAGTCCTGGTCTAATCTTCCTTCCATTTGGGTTTGTTGTCCGTTATGGTGGTCTTGATTCATCTTTACTTCTATAATTCATTCCTTTTGTTGTTGGTTCTCCGGAGGAAGAATCCAGCACCTGAAAAGAGAGAAAGAGAAAAGAGAGTATCTGGGCGTATGGTGTTTTGGGGTTTATTTCGTCTAGTAAGGCTTCTGGGGCGGGGGGGGGGGACAAAAATAATAATAATAATAAAGAAAAAAGAATAATATAATAGTAATAATATAATAGTGATATAAGAATAATAATAATAGTAATAAAAGAATAATGATGTAAGAATAATAGTAATAGTAAAGGTATTTAAGAGAAAACTTAAAGAGGAGGCTTTGCATTAATGACATATATGTATCAATAATAGTATCTGTAATATAATCTTTATTCGTGTGAAAAGTTTGTTAGTTTTATTTTAATGTAATTTGTTTGTTTAGTTAGGGTGATGTGCGCTTCCCTCGTTGGGGACGTTTTTACGATTTCACCCTACTTAGTGTGTTGTGGTTGATTTGTGTTATTTATTACATGCGTTTTATTTTTAAGTGTTTTTAATTACTTAGATTTGTTTTGGAATTATGTGTAGGATGGCTGGGCTTCCCTCGTGAGGACGTTTTTACTCAGCCATCCTACGTTGTGTGAAAATTTCGTTAGTTTTTATTTTAAATGTAATTGTTTTGTTTGTTTATTTGCGCTTCCCTCGTTGGGGACGTTTTTACGATTTCACCCTACTTAGTGTGATGTGGTTGATTAGTTTTATTTATTACATATGTTTGTTCATTCCTATGTTTTCAATGAAGTCCCAGATAAGCTGAGAAGTCCAGTATCTGTCATCAGGTGATTGAGAAAGAAGAGATTTCAGAGAGCGAGAGTTTTTTTCCCTCTCTGTCAGTTTATTAACCATTTGTTGTCGTTCATTGTTTAATTGATTGCAGTTGATTAGTAGATGTGACGTTGTTGCGATTTGTCCGCACGGGCAATTAATTGGTGTATAGGTGAAGTCTTTAATTACGTTTATAGTTTTAAGTCTAGTGATTAATTTGCATATTTTGATTGAGGGTGATTGATATGGTTATCTCCCAAAACTTAGACAGCCATAACTCAGACAACGGAGTAGGTGTTTCATTAACACTACACCCATAGCTACAATGGAACATGTATACATTGCCTTGTATATTTTCAAATTTTATCATTACTTGATAATGACTAAAGAAGCTTGGTCGAAACGTCGCTCAGTTATAAGCAGTAATTTCATTCCATAGAATTGTGACCTGTATACACTAGTTCAATTACTACATACCATTAAAACAATATGGCTGGACTGCGAAAGGTAGAATTTGTCACATCACAGAAGGGAACTCGGCAAGTTTTCCTCAATGGTTTTCTGTACAACAGAAACAAAGCGAGACAGACCTGCACACACTGGCGATGTGTAGTTACTGCATGTTACCACTGTGGGTGACTTTTGTCGGAATGTCAGCGACCACATTCACCCTCCCGAAGAAGCAACCAAGATCAAGTTCCTTAGCAACCTACGAGAGAGAGCAAGAGAAGAGACCACACAGATGCACACCCTCTACGATGACGAGATCGCCGCAGTAGATGATGTTGTGGCATCTCAACTGCCGGCCTTCTCCAGTGTCAGCAGCGCCCTGTGTCGTCATCGCCGGAAGACTATACCTGCTTTGCCCAATACTCTCTCAGAAGTTGCCCTGGATGGAGCGTGGACCAAGACATCAGATGGACGACCCTTTCTGCTGTTTGCCGATGGAGAAGATGACAAGATCATGGCTTTTGCGACCCTGGATCACTTGAAGGTCTTACAGGCAGCTGAAGTTATCTACATGGACGGGACATTCACTGCCTGTCCTGACCTGTGGGACCAAGTCTACATTATCCACGCAAGGTCCGCATCCACAACTTACCCTTTAGTCTTCGCTCTACTGCCCAACCGTCAAGTGACGACCTACGCCAGACTCTTCCGACTCCTGAAAACCAGTGTTCAGCAACACCTCAACCAACCTCTAGCGCCAAGTCGTGTGCAGACTGATTTCGAGTTAGCAGCCATACGAGCAATTGAGAGGGAGTTTCCCCAAGCGGAGATTAGGGGATGATATATCCACTTCTGCCAGGCCCTTTGGAGGAAGACCCAGGACTTGGGACTAGCAGTTACCTACAGAGAGGATCCAGAGTTGAAGACTTTCGTCAGAAGAACAGCTGGTCTGGCACTCCTCCCTCAGTGAGATGTCCACTATACCCGGATGAAAGTTACGGATTCTTCCCCTGAAGTCCCACGAGTAGACGACTTCAAAGACTACATGGTGACGACCTGGATCGACTACGATGCCCGATTCCCCTGGCTCTTTGAAACCACCACAACACACAAGGCCCAAGAACCAATAACAACCTGGAGGGATTTCACAACAGGTTGAACCGTTCTCTCCCCACCGACATCCCAACATCTACCGCTTTGTCGGCATTATCAAGAGAATCGAGAACGCAGATCGAACAAAACTGGCTCAGCTCAACTTTGGAGCTGCACCTCCGCCCAAGAAAAGAGTCTATCGGGAGATGGAGAACAGATTGGTCAGATTCCAGCAACAGCTGCTACAAGGTGACAAGACCAAGATTGAGTATCTGGACGCAGTGTCGGATAGACACTTTAACATTTAAATTGAAGATGTGTGAACATAAGAGTTTTAAAGTTGTTATTATTTATATAAGTAAAAACTTGATCAGTAAAGAAATTGTAGTATATTTAGTTATAGGACTGTATAAATCCCTCACTGGCATTAACATTTCTTTCCATATAAATTACACTGCATTCCATAATTTGCATATAACCCGACATAACTTCTCTTTTGTATTAGAGATTAATAAATACTACTATCTGTTCTGACTTTCACCCATGTTGTTTCCTGCTTAATTTATGAAAAGCCTTTACCACTCAAATCTACAAACATCACATTGGCGACGAGGTAAAAACTGATAAAAATGAAGAAATTAGGTCACATAGAAGAGTTTAATTTGGAATCTGGGGATTTTAATGCATACATTGAAAGAGTAGAGCAGTATTTCATTGCTAATGATGTAGAGGAAGGCAATGAAGCCAAAAGGGTTGCTATCTTCATATCTCTCATTGGTAGCCAGACTTATTCCTTGCTAAAAGATCTTGTTGCACCGGTAGCACCATCCACCAGGACTTTTCAGGAATTAATAGACATCCTTAAAGGACATCTATCACCACCCAAACTTGTAATTGCTGAGCGTTATAGATTCTACAACGGAAATCAAAAAGAGGGAGAATCAGTGAAGCAGTTTACTGCAGCAATTAAAAAGTTAGCTTCTACAATGACATGTGAATTTGGTACCTTTTTGGAAGATTCACTACGTGATCGTCTGGTATGTGGATTGAATAGACTTTCTATCCAAAAGAAACTACTGTCAACAGATGCCAATTATCAACAATCTCTAGACATTGCCTGCAGCACGGAACTAGCCGACAATGATGTAGCAGAATTTCAGTCTCTCCCAGGAGCAATGAAATCTGTAAACAGACCACGGATCTGTATCATCACAAATGGAAGTCACAAGATCATGCTGGCACTAAACCTAAAGTTGCACAGAGACAAGGTGCCCCACCTTGTGTTCGTTGCTTGGCTACTACACACAGTCCACCACAGTGCCCGTATATTACATCAGTGTGCGATGGATGTGGGAAAGTAGGTCATCTTCATCGTGCATGTCAACAAGCTTCAACTTAAGGTGTTAAGAAGAAATTTCGTAACCGATATCAACCTAAATCCATACACCAAGTGTCAGGAAAAGGAAACGAGGTTGATTGTTTAGAAACCACTTCACCAGACAGCATTGTCATACCTGTCAACGTTGGAGGTCAGGTGATTGACATGAAAGTTGATACTTGAGCCAGTTTGTCGTTACTCCCACACCAGGTCTATTTAAACAAACTAGGTCATATCAAACTTCAAAACTCATCAGTACAGTTACGCAGCTATTCTGGTGATAAGATTGATGTTATTGGAGAATTCAAGATGTTACCTTTGATTGTTGTCAAAACACAAGGTCCGGCTTTGTTTGGAAGAAATTGGCTCAGAGAAATGAAGGTCGATTTAAATGAAATCAAGATGATTTCTTGTTTCTACATGTACATCAGATCAACCAGACCTTATTCAACCATTACTTGATAAATATTCCGATATTTTTGAACCAGGTTTAGGCACAATATCTGGTATCAAAGCCAAACTGTACATGCATACTAATAGTGAACCAAAGTTCCATAAAGCCAGAACCGTTCCATACTCTCTCCGTGAAGCAGTGGAAAAAGAATTAGACCGTTTAAAGCAGAAGGCATCATTGAGAAGGTTCAGCATAGTGAATGGGCCACACCCTTGGTTTGTGTTCCCAAAACTGACAAGCCTGGTAGATTATGTGGAGATTACAAAGTAACAGTTAATCCATGTCTTAAAGTTGATCAACATCCTATACCAACCCCTGGGGATTTGTATAACTCTCTAGCTGGTGGACAGAAATTTACACGCATTGATTTATCTAATGCATATCAACAACTTCTGTTAGACAATGGATCCAGAGAATTTTTCACCATAAACACATCAAAAGGCCTGTACCGGTATACACATCTACCTTTTGAAATAGCAGCATCGCCAGCTATTTTTATACGCCCACATTGAAATGTGGTCGTATATTGCCGTCGCCCCCGTCCGCCCGTCCGTCGGTCCGGCGTCCACAATTGCTTGTGGACGCTCTAGAGGCCGATTGACTTTAAATTTATACACAGTGTTTAAGGTCATGAGACGAAGAAGCCTATAGATTTTCAGCGATTTCTGCAATGACTGTCAGAGTTATGGCCCTTGATCACTTAAAAAAATCTTGTGGACGCTCTAGAGGCCAAAGTTAATATCCGATTGACTTTAAATTTATACACAGTGTTTGAGGTCGTAAGACGAAGAAGCCTATTGATTTTCATCGATTTCCGATAATAACTGTCAGAGTTATGGCCCTTGATCACTTCAAAAAATCTTGTCGACGCTCTAGAGGCTAAAGTTAATAACTGATTGTCTTTAAATTTATACACAGTGTTTAAGGTCATAAAATGAAGAAGCCTATTGATTTTCAGCAATTTCAGATAATTACTGTCAGAGTTATGGCCCTTGATCTCTTTAAAAAAATATTGTTGATGCTCTAGAGGCTAAAGTTAATAACCGATTGACTTTAAATTTATACACAGTGTTTAAGGCCATGAAACAAAGAAGCCTCTTGATTTTCAGCAATTTCCAATAATTACTGTCAGAGTTATGGCCCTTGATCACTTCAAAAATTCTTGTGGATGCTCTATAGGCCAAAGTTAATATCCGATTGACTTTAAATTTATACACAGTGTTTAAAGTCATGAGATGAAGAGGCCTATTTATGTTCAGCGTTTCCGATAATTACTGACTGAGTTATGGCCCTTGATCACTTTCAAAATTTTGTGGACGCTCTAGAGGCTAAAGTTAATATCCGATTGACTTTAATTTATATACAGTGTTGAAGGTCATGAGACGAACAAGTATATTGAGTTTCAATGAATTTAGATAACTTCCAATGATTTTCTGATAATTACATAATGAGTTGTTACTTTTAATCAGATTTTAGTGTATTATAAATGTTTCATTACTGAAAAAAGTAAAATATGCGACAACTCTTGTTGACTGCCCGGACGATTTAGCTGCTGTGGGCGTATGTTTCGTTGCCTGGCAACCTATGTTTCAAAATGTGATGGAACAGATTCTTCAAGGCTTACCCAGCACAGTTTGCTACCACGATGTTATTCTTATAACAGGTACAGATGACACAACCCATATCAAGAATGTTGATAACGTATAAAGCCGTCTTCAACAGTATAATATGAGACTCAAACCTGAGAAATGCTTATTTTTACAGCCATCTGTAGAGTACTTGGGTATGATCATGACACAAAATGGACTCTCACCTACGGGCAAGAAAATAGATGCCATTGTGAAAGCACCAACGCCACAGAACCAATCAGAACTCCGTTCCTTCCTTGGTATGCTGAACTATCATCAGAGATTCATTCCAAACCTATCAACATTAGTTCATCCATTGAATTCCTTGTTGTGTAAAACTGTTGGATGGATTTGGAGCCAGGAGTGTATAACTGCATTTAATGCTGTGAAAAAGTATCTCACATCAGCCCCAGTTTTAGTTCATTACACCCCATCGCTACCAGTATGGACTTGGTGCTTTATTGAAATCAAGAAATCGAAAGATAACAGTAATGCAGATGCACTATCACGTTTGCCACTACCCGAAAAAGATGACAATAGCGTGGAACCTGCAATATTTCAAATATCTGATAGCCATTTGAGTAGTCTACCTGTGACATCTAAAGACATAGCCACAGCAACATCGCGATCATCAACTTTATCAAGAGTACTTGAATATACTAAAAGTGGTTGGCCAGTTGAAGTAATTGATCAAGATTTAAAGCCCTACTTTAATAGACGTTTAGAACTTTCAATAGAGCAACATTGCTTATTATGGGGGATGAGAGTTATTATTCCTGCTCCTTACACTAAACGTGTCCTTGATGAACTTCATGCTGCACACCCCGGCATCGTGAGAATGAAATCAATTGCAAGAAGTATTGTTTGGTGGCCAGGTTTAGATTTAGATATTGAGACGCTAGTTCATCATTGTGAACCTTGCCAAAAAGTTAGAAATAAACCAGCTACCGCTCCTTTAATACCATGGGAATGGCCTGCACGTCCTTGGCAAAGGATACATTTGGATTTTGCTGAAAAAGACAATAAACATTATCTTGTTCTAACTGATGCCCATTCAAAGTGGCCTGAGGTAATTCCAATGAACTCAACCACAGCTACTAATACCATTGATGTTTTACGAGACATTTTCTGTCGTTACGGTTTACCTGTAGAAGTTGTGAGTGACAACCGGCCCCACTTCAGATCAGCTGAATTTAAGAATTTCTTAAAGATGAATTCTATTAAACAGACACTTGTATCACCATACCATCCATCTTCAAATGGAGCTGCAGAAAGAATGGTCCAAAGTTTGAAACGAGCACTAGAAAGTAGCCAAGCTGATATATCATCTTTACAACATAAACTTGCAAGTTTCTTGTTTGTATACCGTACAACACCTCATTCAACTTCTAACAGAACTCCTGCAGAGTTGTTTCTTGGACGTCAACTGAGAACTAAGTTACATAGCCTACGCCCTAATCTACAAGAAACTGTCACTGCAAATCAAGGTCGTCAAAAGCGAAGTCATGATAAGAGTGCTGTTTCCAGAACCTTTTATATTGGCCAGAGTGTGTTAGTCTTGGATATTTTAGGAAAAGATAAATGGACTGATGGTATTATTTTAGAACGGTGTGGTCCATATTCGTTTCTGGTAAAATTTAAATGGTGGTAGAATCTGGAAACGACATATCGATCATCTTCTAGATGCACAACATGCTCAGTTTAATCACAACAAACCAGTTGATGATGTTCCTGCTAATAACCCGTTAGATATTCCTGGCGCACCCGTAGTCCGTAAACGTAAAGGTTGCAGTACAACTGAGGCCTCTGATGAAAGTGCTACCGATATCACTTGTACCAGTAAACCAAATAATAATCAGTCAACATGTAGTGCACCAATTCAGCTACGCAGATCAACAAGACAGATAAAGAAACCAAACAGAATTGATTTGTGAATTGATTGAATTTGCTTACATTAAACATTAAAGTATTTATATAGCGCCTAAACACCAAATGAATGGTTCCAAAGGCGCATGTTTGATTTTAAGAGATCCACCAATTATACAAAGTGTAATTGGAATAAATAAGTCTTGAGTCTTTGTTTGAATATGTTAATTGATTCTGAGTTCTTTAGGTTGCTGTTAGATGAGATTGAATTCCATAATTTAGGTGAAGAGAGTTGGAAGGATCGTCTACTTATTTGAAGGTTGGATTTCGGGATGACAAGGAGGTTTTTATTTTCTGAACGGAGAGATCTACAATAATGTGGCTTTGATATTAATTCTCTTATGTAATCTGGGGCCAAACCGTGTAATGCTTTGTAAGTCAACAGAAGAATTTTATATTCAATCCTGGCTCTAATTGGCAGCCAGTGGAGTTCTCGCAAAACGGGAGTGACGTGGTCTCGTTTCTTCGTGCCAGTGATGAGCCTTGCGGCTGCATTTTGAACGTGTTGGAGCCTTTGGATTTGATTGTCAGGAATTCCATATAGTACTGCATTATGATAGTCAAGTTTAGATATTACAAGAGACTGGACAAGAAGTTTGAGGTTATCCAAAGAGAGATATTGTTTGATTTTACTTAGTTGGTGTATTTTATAAAATGAAGATGAAGATACAGCAGATACTTGAGGTTGAAATGACAGGTGTTTATCTAGAACTATTCCTATGTTCTTTACTTTAACAGATGGCTCAATCGTTTCACCACCAACTGTTATGTTGCAGTCTCTGATTTGTTGAAGTTTCTGTCTTGTACCTGCGAACATCACCTCTGTTTTATCAGGATTTAGCTTAAGGTAATGGAAGGTCATCCAGTTGTCGATTTCTTTTAAAAAGCGCTCGATGTTTGGCATGAATGCCTGCTGTGTACCGGGGTGAAAGCTGGCATATAGCTGAGTGTCGTCGGCGAATAAATGAATGTTTAACCCATACTTGAGTGCTATCTTGCTCAGAGGTTTGGTGAATATAATTAACAGTACAGGACCTAATACTGAACCTTGTGGTACTCCACAAAGCAGGGTCCTGTCTGTTGAGTAACTATCATTGATGAGCACTTTCTGTTTTCTGTTGGTTAAGTATGATTTAAACCAATTAAATACTGTTCCTTTAAACCTATTTCGCTCCAAAGTGTATTGAGGAGGTCAGCTGTGTCCAAGGTGTCGAACGCTGCTGACAGGTCTAGAAGTACCAGAACAACGGCTTTCTGTTTGTCTATCTCAACATAAACATCGTTGACAATTTTGATGATTGCTGTTTCGGTGCTGTGGTATGGCTTGTAAGCACTTTGGTAAGGGTTGTCTAGTCTGTTGACGAGGATGTAATCATTCAACTGGAGAAGCACACATTTTTCCAAGAGTTTTGACACATAGCTTAAGTTGCTGACAGGCCTGTAGTTTTTGAGACAGTTACGATCCAGCGTGTATTGAGGAGGTCAGCTGTGTCCAAGGTGTCGAACGCTGCTGACAGGTCTAGAAGTACCAGAACAACGGCTTTCTGTTTGTCTATCTCAACATAAACATCGTTGAAAATTTTGATGATTGCTGTTTCGGTGCTTTGGTATGGCTTGTAAGCACTTTGGTAAGGGTTGTCTAGTCTGTTGACGAGGATGTAATCATTCAACTGGAGAAGCACACATTTTTCCAAGAGTTTTGACACATAGCTTAAGTGGCTGACAGGCCTGTAGTTTTTGAGACAGTTACGATCCAGCTTGGCTTTTTTGATTAGTGGTGTTATTGTAGCATGTTTAAGATCATCTGGGAATATACCAGTTTGAAGGGAAGAGTTAATGATGACTAGCAGAGGTTGAATAAACACATCGATGTTGTTCTTTAGTAACCATGTAGGCAATGGATCTAGGTTACAAGATTTAGTTTTTGTTTTCTTGATGATGTTACGGAGTTCAGGTTCAGAATAGTTTGTGAAAGTGCAGAAAGTGACAGAAGAAGCATCTTTGTAAGACGAGGGTGGTGCTGTACTTGCTGTCTGAGTTGTTAATATATCTAATCGGATTTTAGATATTTTGTCGTGAAAATATTGTACAAAGGTTTCGGCAAGGGCCGCTGGTAAGTCATGCTCAGGTAGGATGTTTTTCGACTTTGCAGTATTCAGAAGATCGTAAGCAGTTTTATAAAGTTTTTTCGGATTGGATTTACATTCGTTTATTTTATTATTGAAATAATTTACTTTTGCGTCAGCCACTAATTCCTTTACATTGTTTATTTCCAAATTAAAAGACTGTTTATGAACGTGCAGTCCTGAAGACAACCATGTATGCTCTGCTTTTCTACGCTTTTTTCTGGCATTTCGAATCTCCCAACTGAACCCAACTTTAATAATTTAAAGTGTTTTGCGTGTTTCTTAAGTTTATTAATAGTTAAAATGAACTAAGTGAAGCCTTGTGGTTAAATGAACATTTCCATCTAGAAAGAGGGAATGTAGTATATTTAGTTATAGGACTTTATAAATCCCTCACTGGCATTAACATTTCTTTTTATATATACTGGCATTCCATAATTTGCATAAAGCCTGACATAACTCTTTTGTATTAGAGATTAATAAATACTACTTCGTGTTCTGACTTTCACCCATGTTGTTTCCTGCTTAATTTATGAAAAGCCTTTACCACTCAAATCTACAAACATCACAGAAATGAAAGAAATTGTACAATTATTGTTGTTTTATACTTGTTAATAAATCTGCTTTAACATACCAATGTTACAATTTGTTGCTACTTTGAACTGGCTGTCTAAGTTTGGGGAATTTTTCTAGATTTTCTTGGACTATTCCGTTATCAAACGTAGGTAACAGGTTGGGGATTAGTTGTGCACTTGACCGTAAATGTTGTTGTTTTAAGCTGTCTAAGATATGGCTGTCTAAGTTTTGGGAGGTTACCATTGATATAAACCTTGTCGACAAGATTGCTGTCTATTTGATAGCGATGAGTATTTTCTTGATTTAGACGGTTTTCCCATGAATTTTTAATTTTATTTTTGCTATACTTGTAAATTCCTGATTGCTATATTCTAAATATTCTAATTCGTTTAGTGTCATCCCCTCTTTGGCTAGTTTGTCAGCTTGTCCGTTGCCGAGTATATTGATGTGGGAGGGGAACCACGCAAGGATTACCTCTCTTCCGGTATTCTTAATTATTTGATTAATATCCCTAATTTGACTGATTATTTCCTGCCTGCTTTTTGAGGAATTTGATTCTATAGATGTAATGCTACTCAGGGAGTAGGTCAGGATTACGGCTTTATGGTGTGTTTGCGTGGCTAACCATTCTATTGCAGTTTCAATGGCAATCAGTTCTGCGGTGTACACAGGAAAGTATCCTGGTAACCGTTTCCTGATGTTTAGCTTCGCTTTTGGTATATGAATGCCGTAACCCGTTGATCCCTTTGTAGTATTTTTGGATCCATAAGTGTAGATTTGGAGATGATCTGCCCATTTGGTGTCTATTAGTTCCATTGTTAGTGCTCTAGCTTCTGTGGGATTAACATGCTTGTTCGTTGTGTGGCTTAGCTGTGTGTTAGTGATAGGATCGCTTAGTTGCCATGGTGGCGTGGCTGAATAGGATTTTGTTTGTATGATTGTTCCTTTCAAACTGTGCTTATTTAGGATGTCATTTGACATCTGCCCGAATGTCATTGGACGGGTATTTTTCCTAGAGCCTATACGTCTAAATTGATTGAGGCATTTATATGTTGGACATTTTTCTTTTAGCATTTGTAGTTTTCCCCAGTACTTGAGTGACAGTTCCTCCCGCCTGAGGTCAAGCGGAAGTTCTCCCATATCTTGTAATAGGGCAACTGTTTTGGTTCCTATGGCGGCTCTTGTTATAACTCTTAAAGCTTTGTTTTGTATTGTGTTTAGTTTGTTGAGTTGTGTATCACTTGCATTGGCATAGGCCAGACATCAGTAGTCAATTACCGAGCGGATGAGTGATCTGTAGATTAGCATAAGTGTAGTTCTGTTTGCGCCCCATTGCGTCCCTCTGATGTATTTCATCATGTTGGGTGTTTTAGATGTTCCACTTACCAGGCCATCAATATGAGGCTTCCATGATAGTTTAGAGTCGAATGTCGTTCCGAGAAATTTGGCCTCTTTTTGAATTCAAGTTTTGAACCATTAAGTGTTAAATCGATTTTCCGGTTATTGTCAGTTGGTGAAGCAGTATTGCTACTGTTTTCCCTTCTGAGATTTTGAATCCCCAATCATTTGCCCATTTTGAAGTTTGTTTTAGAGTGTATTGGAGCGTTTTTTGATTGTGTCTAGGTTATTGGAAGCTTTCCAGAATGAACTGTCGTCAGCAAATAGTGCGGATTCTGTATTTTTCCCTACGTAGCTAATAAGATCATTTATCATTATATTAAATAGAATTGGACTGATAACAGATCCTTGCGGCGTTCCGTTGTCCATTTTGAATTTATTACTTAAGCAGTTTCCTACGCGTACTCTGATATGCCTATCGTTTAGAAAATCTTCTATCCATTTGTACATTCGGCCTTTATTTTTTGCATTGTGGAGTTTGTGTAAAAGGCAATCCACCCATACGAGATCAAAGGCCTTTGTTAAATCGACAAAGATTGCGCAAAGGTATTGTTTGGCTGTGAATGCTCTGCTCATGTCATGTTGTAATCTAATGATATGGTCTATTGTTGAACAATCTGTGCGGTAGCCGCTTTGTTGACTTGTTAAGATTTTGCTGCTTTCACAGTGAAATTTTAGTCTGTTTGTGATTATTGTTTCTAGTGTTTTGCATAAAGTAGATGTGAGACTTACTGGTCGATATGACGTTTCATTTTTAACCTTGTTTTGTTTGTGTAGCGGGATGACTGAGGCGGTTTTCCAATTCTGTGGTGTTTTTCCTTTGGTCCAAGAGAGGTTGAAGACTTCTAAGACTAACGATAGAGCTTTTTCGGGGAGATTTTTAAACATTGTATATTTCACACAGTCTAGCCGTTTTGCACTATCGGATTTAGACCGTAGAGCTTTTTTCAGCTCTTCTATATTAATGGGACTGTTTAAATCGGATTCGTTATCTGCTTCATCGTGCACTATTGGGGGTTGATTTTGTAGGAATGTATTTTTAATTGCCTTGAATGTTTCACTGTGTTGGCTATTGCTAGATCCGTCAGCATAAGTTTGTCCTAACAAGTTTGCTTTGTGCGTGTTGTTTAAGGCTGTTTCGTTTTTATACGCCCACATTTTCATGTGGACGTATTATGTCGTCGCTCCTGTCCGTCCGTCCGGACGTCCGTCCGTCCGTCCGTCCACAATTGTTTGTGGACTCTCTACAGGTCACAATTCTTACCCGATTTTGACGAAACTTGAAATATAGGTTTATCCCCCAAAGACCTCGGCTGCTTTCGATATTGGCATGTATCGGATCAAAACTTCATGGATTATGGCCCCTGATTGTACGAAAAATCAAGTTTTTAGCTTGTGGACCCTATAGAGGTCACAATTTTAAACCGATTTTGATGAAACTTTACATTTATGTTTATAACCCTAAGATCTTGGTTCCTTTCGATATTTGCGCCTATCGGAACGTAATTTCCTGAATTATTGCCCCTGATTGTCCGAAAATCACCTATTTTAGCTTGTGGTACCTCTGGAGGTCACAATTATTATCCGATTTAAAAAACCGTTCGAATATATAGCCGTTACACCCTAAGGAAGGTTGAGTAGAAATTTCGGAAAAATCGGGCCAAAATTACCATACAAAATGGCCGCCGTTCGAACGCGAATACTGTTAAAAAATGGTATATCAAGGTTGTGGACCCTGTAGAGGTCCCAATTTTAATTCAATTTTGATGAAACTTGAAATGCATGGTTATAACCCAAAGATCTTGGTTCCTTTCGATATTTGCGCATATCGGATCGTTACTTCCTGAATTATGGCCCCTGATTATACGCAAAATCGCCTTTGTTTAGCTTGTGGTCCCTCTGGAGGTCACAATTATTATCTGATTTAAAAAATCGTTTGATTATATCACCGTTACACCCTAAAGAAGGTTGAGTTAGAATTTCGGAAAAATCGGACCAAAATTGCCATACAAAATGGCCGCCGATCATACGCGAATACTGTTTAAAATGGTATATCAATGTTGTGGACCCTGTAGAGGTTACAATTTTAATTTGATTTTGATGAAACTTGAAATGCATGGATATAACCCAAAGATCTTGGTTCCTTTCGATATTTGCGCATATCAGATCGTAACGTCCTGAATTATGGCCCCTGCTTATACGCAAAATCGCCTTTGTTTAGCTTGTGGTTCCTCTAGAGGTCACAATTATTATCCGATTTGAAAAATTGTTTGATTATATCACCGTTACACCCTAAGGAAGGGTGAGTTTGAATTTCGGAAAAATCGGACCAAAATTACCATACAAAATGGCCGCCGTTCGTATGCGAATACTGTTGAAAAATGGTATATCAAGGTCGTCGACCCTGTAGAGGTCCCAATTTTATATAGATTTTGACGAAACTTGAAATGCATGGATATTACCCAAAGATCTTGGGTCCTTTTGATATTTGCGCATATCGGATCGTAACTTCCTGAATTAATGCCCCTGATTATACGAAAAAATCGCCTTTGTTTAGCTTGTGGTCCCTCTGGATGTCACAATTATTATCTGATTTAAAAAATCATTTCATTATATAAGCGTTACACCTTAAAGAAGGTTGAGTTTGAATTTCGGAAAAATCGGACCAAAATTGCCATACAAAATGCCCGCAGATCGTACGCGAATACTGTTTAAAATGGTATATCAATGTTGTGGACCCTGTAGAGGTCACAATTAGAGGTCACAATTATTATCCGATTTAAAAAATTGTTTGATTATATCACCATTACACCCTAAGGAAGGTTGAATTCGAATTTCGTAAAAATTTGGAACAAAATTGCCATACAAAATGGCTGACGCATGTATGCCAATACTGTTATTAAATTGTATATCAAGGTTGTGGACCCAGTATAGGTCACAATTTTGATTCAATTTTGATGAAACTTGAAATGCATGGTTATAACCTAAAGATCTTGGTTCCTTTCGTTATTTGCACATATCAGATAATAACTTCCAGAATTATGGCCTCTAATTGTCCGAAAATTCGCCTATGGTCCCTCTGGAGGTTAGGATTATTATCCAATTTAAAAAAACGATTGACTCTATCACCGTTACACCATACGGAAGGTTGAGTTTGAATTTCAGGGAAATCGGACCATAATTGCCAGACAAAATGGCCGTCGTTTGTACGCTTATAGTGTTAAAATATGGTATATGAAGGTTGTGGACCCAGTATAGGTCACAATTTTAATTCGATTTTGATGAAACTTGAAATGCATGTTTATAACCTAAAGATCTTGATTCTTTTCGATATTTGCGCATATCAAATTGTAATTTAATGAACTATTATAACCTTCGTTTGATTGTAGGAAAAATCATTTTCGGTTTTGCTTGTTCTCTAACCATCTCTCGAAAATGTGGGCGTATCCTGCCTGGCAGTGCCAGCTTACTATCTTTGTAGGTTAATAAAGGAATGTTTTGTCTTACTGTTTTACCGGTGATTGCTGATATTTTGTTCCATACTGCCTTTAGATTTGATCGATCATTTAGGGAGCTACAGAAAATTTGCCAGTTTTCTTCCTTGGCTTTTTTGATTTCTATCTCTGCGCGAAGTTTAGCTTCAAGGTATTCAGATCTAGTTTCTTCATTTGGCCTACGTTTGTATTTTCTTAGCGCCCTTTTTTGTGTGCTAACTTGGGTTTGTAGATTATCTGACCACCAAGGTTTGGGTGATTTCCTATTAGTTTCTTTTGTACGGGGGATATATTGCTCTGCTGAGTTTATTATAGCTTTTGTTAGATTATCTGTGAATGTGTCTATATTGTTGTTTTTAATTAATTCAGAATCCCAGCAATTGCACAAGTTCCTGTACAATTCCCAGTTTGCCTTATTTATCTTCCATTTAGCCTGACATTTGATGTTTTCTGTGTTGGTTTCGCAGTATATGGATGTATGGATAGCTACATGATCTCTGCCTAAAGTTTCGTTTCCTATTTCCCAATTGCAATTTGCGTAAAGTTTATTCGAGACTAGTGTTAGATCTATTTGTGTTCTATGTTTACTATTTTTTCCCTACGAAAGTTGGTTCGCTTTTGTAATCATTTAGTAGTAAAGACTGCTGTCATGAAAGAAATAATGTTCGCTGGATTCACATTGGTTTCCGCATAAACAAGATGGATCGTTTGATATATGCATGAGATATTTATGATGATGTAGGTCAGATTTAGAGTTTCGTAATTTAGAATGAACAGTCTGGAACGGCCTGCTTCCGAAATTGAAAAGTTCGTAGTATTTAGGTTTACCCTATGCTTTTCTGATTTGAAATTTGAATGAAGAGATTGAATTTGAAGTTTTGACGTTTTCACCAAGACGATTCCATTCTTGTACTGATGATTGGAAAAAAGAATTTTGATAAAGATTAGATTTACAGTTAATACTCATCAGGTTATTGGAGTTTCTGAGTTGATAGTAGGTACGAGGGTGTTAGTAGATTGATAATTTTGAAAAATAAAACCATTTTATGTTCATAACGTCTTTTTAAAAGACTGGAAAATCTAGATTCAATATAGAGTAAATTATGAGATGTACCACGAGGAAGACCTGTAATGGTTCGAATTGCGTCTAAATGTAGCGATTCTAGCTGATCACTTTTTATACGCCCACATTTTCATGTGGACGTATTATGTCGTCGCCCCTGTCCGTCCGTCCGTCCGTCCGTCCGGATGTCCGTCCGTCCGGACGTCCGTCTGTCCGTCCGTCCACAATTGTTTGTGGACTCTCTACAGGTCACAATTCTTGTCCGATTTTGACGAAACTTAAAATATAGGTTTATCCCCAAAATATCTCGGCTGCTTTCGATATTGGCATGTATCGGATCAAAACTTCATGGATTATGGCCCCTGATTGTACGAAAAATCACGTTTTTAGCTTGTGGACCCTATAGAGGTCACAATTTTGAACCGATTTTGATGAAACTTTATATGCATGTTTATAACCCAAAGATCTTGGTTCCTTTCGATATTTGCACCTATCGGAACGTAAATTCCTGAATTATGGCCCCTGATTGTCCGAAAATTCACCTATTTTAGCTCGTGGTACCTCTGGAGGTTACAATTATTATCCGATTTGAAAAACCGTTCGATTATATCACCGTTACACCCTAAGAAAGGTTGAGTTCAAATTTCGGAAAAATCGGACCAAAATTACCATACAAAATGGCCACCGTTCGTACGCAAATACTGTTAAAAAATGGTATATCAAGGTTGTGGACCCTGTAGAGATCACAATTTTAATTTGATTTTGATGAAACTTAAAATGCATGGTTATAACCCAAAGATCTTGGTTCCTTTCGATATTTGCGCATATCGGATCGTAACTTCCTGAATTATGGCCCCTGATTATACGCCAAATCGTCTTGGTTTAGCCTGTGGTCCCTCTGGAGGTTACATTAATTATCCGATTTAAAAAATCGTTTGATTATATCACCGTTACACCCTAAGGAAGGTTGAGTTTGAATTTCAGAAAAATGGGACCAAAATTGCCATACTAAATGGCCGCCATTCGTACGCAAATACTGTTATAAAATGGTATATCAAGGTTGTGGATCCTGTAGAGGTCAAAATTTTAATTCGATTTTGATGAAACTTAAAATGCATGGTTATAACCCAAAGATCTTGGTTCCTTTCAATATTTGCGCATATCGGATCGTAACTTCCTGAATTATGGCCCCTGATTATACGCAAAATCGTCTTGGTTTAGCTTGTGGTCCCTCTGGAGGTTACAATAATTAACCGATTTAAAAAATCCCTATAGAGGTCACAATTTTGAACCGATTTTGATGAAACTTTATATGCATGTTTATAACCCAAAGATCTTGGTTCCTTTCGATATTTGCACCTATCGGAACGTAAATTCCTGAATTATGGCCCCTGATTGTCCGAAAATTCACCTATTTTAGCTCGTGGTACCTCTG
This sequence comes from Patella pellucida, assembly GCA_917208275.1. Classification (NCBI taxonomy): domain Eukaryota; kingdom Metazoa; phylum Mollusca; class Gastropoda; family Patellidae; genus Patella; species Patella pellucida. The sequence continues at coordinate 37,186,805 of OU795041.1, read as the reverse complement.
GAGGTTACAATTATTATCCGATTTGAAAAACCGTTCGATAATATCACCGTTACACCCTAAGGAAAGTTGAGTTCAAATTTCGGAAAAATCGGACCAAAATTACCATACAAAATGGCCGCCGTTCGTATGCGAATACTGTTAAAAAATGGTATATCAAGGTTGTGGACCCTGTAGAGATCACAATTTTAATTCAATTTTGATGAAACTTGAAATGCACGGTTATAACCCAAAGATCTTGGTTCCTTTTGATATTTGCGCATATCTGATCGTAACTTCCTGAATTACGGCCCCTGATTATACGCAAAATCGTCTTTGTTTAGCTTGTGGTCACTCTGGAGGTCACAATTATTATCTGATTTAAAAAATCGTTTGATTATATCACCATTACACCCTAAGGAAGGTTGAGTTCTAATTTCGGGAAAATTCGGAACAAAATTGCCATACAAAATGGCTGCCGTTCGTACGCAAATACTGTTAAAAAATGGTATATCAAGGTTGTGGATCCTGTAGAGGTCACAATTTTAATTCGATTTTGATGAAACTTAAAATGCATGGTTATAACCTAAAGATCTTGGTTCCTTTCAATATTTGTGCATATCGGATTGTAACTTCCTGAATTATGGCCCCTGATTATACGCAAAATTGTCTTGGTTTAGCTTGTGGTCCCTCTGGAGGTTACAATAATTAACCGATTTCAAAAATCGTTTGATTATATCACCGTTACACCCTAAGGAAGGTTGAGTTCAAATTTCGGAAAAATCGGACCAAAATTACCATACAAAATGGCCGCCGTTTGTACGCGAATACGTTAAAAAATGGTATATCAAGGTTGTGGACCAAGTATAGGTCACAATTTTAATTCAATTTTGATGAAACTTGAAATGCATGTTTATAACCTAAAGATCTTGATTCTTTTCGATATTTGCGCATATCAAATTGTAATTTAATGAATTATAGCCTTTGATTGTAGGAAAAATCACTTTCGATTTTGCTTGTTCTCTAACCATCTCTCGAAAATGTGGGCGTATCCTGCCTGGCAGTGCCAGCTTACTATCTTTTCTTTTGTACAGTTATTCCAGACACAATCAGCGTAGTCGAAGAGTGGTAGGATAAAAGATTTGTAGATAATTTCAAGAGTTTTGCGTTTTAATCGATATTTTAGTGAACGAAAGCAGTTAATGGTTTTGCTAATTTTGGTAATCATGTGGTTAATGTGCGTATCCCAAGTACAACTATTATTGAAAAAAAACGCTGAGATGTTTATGAGTGTTAGCATCAGTTAGAATAACATTATTGAAATTTAGTTTAAGAGAAGTAGGGAATAGTTTCCTGGAGAAGGTAAGGCTAGTGGTTTTGGTAGGATTGAATGTTACTTTCCATTTAAATGACCATTTGTAAATTGTTCAAGATCGGCATTTAATTTATTTTGAATAGAGACTTGATTATCTATTATTACAAATAATGAGGTATCGTCAGCGAATAGGCGTATATTAGATGAAATGTTATTTGTTAGGTCATTAATATAAAGGGGAAATAAAAGCGGACCGATTACCGACCCTTGCGCCAAACTCTATCAAAAGCTTTGCACATATCAGATAATAACTTCCAGAATTATGGCCTCTAATTGTCCGAAAATTCGCCTATGGTCCCTCTGGAGGTTAGGATTATTATCCAATTTAAAAAAACGATTGACTCTATCACCGTTACACCATACGGAAGGTTGAGTTTGAATTTCAGGGAAATCGGACCATAATTGCCAGACAAAATGGCCGTCGTTTGTACGCTTATAGTGTTAAAATATGGTATATGAAGGTTGTGGACCCAGTATAGGTCACAATTTTAATTCGATTTTGATGAAACTTGAAATGCATGTTTATAACCTAAAGATCTTGATTCTTTTCGATATTTGCGCATATCAAATTGTAATTTAATGAACTATTATAGCCTTCGTTTGATTGTAGGAAAAATCATTTTCGGTTTTGCTTGTTCTCTAACCATCTCTCGAGAAAATGTGGGCGTATCCTGCCTGGCAGTGCCAGCTTACTATCTTTGTAGGTTAATAAAGGAATGTTTTGTCTTACTGTTTTACCGGTGATTGCTGATATTTTGTTCCATACTGCCTTTAGATTTGATCGATCATTTAGGGAGCTACAGAAAATTTGCCAGTTTTCTTCCTTGGCTTTTTTGATATCTATCTCTGCGCGAAGTTTAGCTTCAAGGTATTCAGATCTAGTTTCTTCATTTGGCCTACGTTTGTATTTTCTTAGCGCCCTTTTTTGTGTGCTAACTTGGGTTTGTAGATTATCTGACCACCAAGGTTTGGGTGATTTCCTATTAGTTTCTTTTGTACGGGGGATATATTGCTCTGCTGAGTTTATTATAGCTTTTGTTAGATTATCTGTGAATGTGTCTATATTGTTGTTTTTAATTAATTCAGAATCCCAGCAATTGCACAAGTTCCTGTACAATTCCCAGTTTGCCTTATTTATCTTCCATTTAGCCTGACATTTGATGTTTTCTGTGTTGGTTTCGCAGTATATGGATGTATGGATAGCTACATGATCTCTGCCTAAAGTTTCGTTTCCTATTTCCCAATTGCAATTTGCGTAAAGTTTATTCGAGACTAGTGTTAGATCTATTTGTGTTCTATGTTTACTATTTTTTCCCTACGAAAGTTGGTTCGCTTTTGTAATCATTTAGTAGTAAAGACTGCTGTCTTCTATGTATTCGTATAATTCTTTCCCATCTGTGTCATGAAAGAAATAATGTTCGCTGGATTCACATTGGTTTCCGCATAAACAAGATGGATCGTTTGATATATGCATGAGATATTTATGATGATGTAGGTCAGATTTAGAGTTTCGTAATTTAGAATGAACAGTCTGGAACGGCCTGCTTCCGAAATTGAAAAGTTCGTAGTATTTAGGTTTACCCTATGCTTTTCTGATTTGAAATTTGAATGAAGAGATTGAATTTGAAGTTTTGACGTTTTCACCAAGACGATTCCATTCTTGTACTGATGATTGGAAAAAAGAATTTTGATAAAGATTAGATTTACAGTTAATACTCATCAGGTTATTGGAGTTTCTGAGTTGATAGTAGGTACGAGGGTGTTAGTAGATTGATAATTTTGAAAAATAAAACCATTTTATGTTCATAACGTCTTTTTAAAAGACTGGAAAATCTAGATTCAATATAGAGTAAATTATGAGATGTACCACGAGGAAGACCTGTAATGGTTCGAATTGCGTCTAAATGTAGCGATTCTAGCTGATCACTTTTTATACGCCCACATTTTCATGTGGACGTATTATGTCGTCGCCCCTGTCCGTCCGTCCGCCAAAGCTTTACTAATATCGAAAAAGACAGATTTTACTTCGTGTCCCTTATCAAGAGCCTTGCAAATATAATTGTACAGTTGATAAGTAGCTGAGTTATTTGGTAGTAATCCGGGTTGATGTGGAGTAATGATTTTAAGCCTAATGATGAAATTGAAAACATAATTATAAATAATTCTTTCGAAGACTTTACCTAGAGAACTAAGGAGAGAAATTGGTCTGTATTTTGAACAGTCGTGGGCACATAGCTACTCTGCCACCCTTACCATCTTTTCGATGCAACAGTACAGGAGGATGGTAACTATTAATGTATAAATCAGATAGAGGAATGGAATCGTCAAGCCAGGTTTCAGAAAACGTTAGTACGTCATACTTATTAAGTTCTACAGTAATTTGATCAATTTTATTTCGTATGTTTCTCGTATAGATGCAGGACAGTTAAGTTTTGGGGCCCAGGATTTGGGTGAATATCACCACATAGTAATAACAATAAAAAGAGTAGAATTAAACTTGGTAAAAAGTTAATTGTTACGAGAGATATATTTTTATTAATAGGTATATTAATACGTTTACCTACCCTTTGCGGAAGACAGCACATCTAAAAACCTATCATTACATAGGGTTTGCAGAAAACTGATAATAGCTGTTTCGAAGCAGAGGGGAGGTATTAAAACAAATAGCAGAGATTGGTCCGGGGACGAATTGTCCTAGGAGACAAATAGTTCTACGAGACAAATAATCCGGGGACGAATTGTCCTTGGGACTCATTGTCCGGGGACAAATTGTCCTAGAGCCATCAAATACAATTGAAGCAGAATCAACCAAATCCAGTAATATCAATTCATTTTATACATTTAAGACAAAATTACTTCCGGTGATCATGAAAATATTCAATTAGTTTATCGTAACCAGAAATGGAATGAGGCATCACCTGGTGAAACGTTTGTCTGAATCGAATGATAATTGCCACTTTTTTAGACCATAAACCTTGAAAAGTATGGAGGTGGATCCTCGCCAAAACTCTCAATTTGTGAAAATACATTTGTTAATTTGTCAAAATACAAAATACATTTGTTAATTTGTCAAAATACAAAATACATTTGTAAATTTGTGAAAGTACATTTGTTAATTTGTCAAAATGCAAAATACATTTGTCGATTTGTGAAAATGCATTTGTTGATTTGTCATACAACAAAAATACATTTTTTTACGCCCACATTGAAATGTGGTCGTATATTGCCGTCGCCCTCGTCCGTCCGTCCGTCCGTCCGATGTCAACAATTGCTTGTGGACGCTCTAGCAGCTAACATTAATATCCAATTGACTTTAAATTTATACACAGTGTTTAAGGTCACGAGGCGAAGAAACCTATTGATTTTCAGCGATTTCCGATAATTACTGTCAGAGTTATGGCCCTTGATCACTTAAAAAAATCGTGTGGACACTTTAAAGGCTAAAGTTAATAACCGATTGACTTTAAATTTATACACAGTTTTTAAGGTCGTGAAACGAAGAAGCCTATTGATTTTCAGCAATTTCCAATAATTACTGTCAGAGTAATGGCCCTTGATCACTTCAAAGAATCTTTTGGACGATCTAGAAGCTATGTCATGTCCGATTCACTTTACATTTATACACAGTGTTTAAGGTTATGAAACGAAGAAGCCTATTGATTTTTTAGCAATTTCAGATAATTACTGTCAGAGTTATGGCCCTTGATCACTACAAAAATTATTGTGGATGCTCTAGAGGCCAAAGTCAATATCCGATTGACTTTAAATTTATACACGGTGTTTAAGGTAATAAAACGAAGAAGCCTTTTGATTTTTAGCGATTTCCGATAATTACTTTTAGAGTTAAGGCCCTTGATCACTAACGGCTAAAGTTAATATCCTATTGACGAACAAGTATATTGAGTTTCAATAAATTTTGATAACTTGAATAGCATGGAGGAGATCTTTATCAATGCCAAACAAACTCGAATGATTTTCTGATAATTACATAATGAGTTGTTACTTTTAATCAGATTTTGGTGTATTATAAAAGTTTCATTACCGAAAAAAGGAAAATATGCTTGTTGACTGCCCGGACGATTAAGCTGCTGTGGGCGTGTGTTTCGTTGCCTGGCAACCCATCTTTCCATGTGTGAAAATACACCTGTCGAACCTACAAAGCACAAATTTTGAAATAACAGAGCTTAACTTTATAGTTTCAACATATGTAATTTTAACAATTGTATTTTCAAGATATGTTTTTTCAACATTTGTAGTTTCAACACTTGTATTAATGACACATGCATTAGCAAGCCATGCATTAGCGAACTATGGCCATATTTGGGTTGATGACGTTGATCATTAATCTGGAAAACGCCGAGACCGAACACAATTTGGCGACCTATTCGGCTAGCGAGCTATTCGACCAATCCAGTTGGCAACCTATTTGTTGGCAACCTATTCTGAATAACTTCAAAGGCCGCCCAAACTCATCCATTTTTATCAACCAATAAAAACCATCGTAACGTCTATCAAACGAAATTAGAATATATTGTTATTTTAAAGTGAAAGAACGGTAATATTCCGAGTCGAAATTCGGGTCATTGTACAAAATTCTGATCATCCAGCTATATATATTCTGAAAGGTAATTGAATAAGCTCTCCAAAATATTAAAAGTTGGCATATTAAACGGGTGCGCGCTCATCCTAAACATAGCCAATTTTTTCAATATATTAAATGTAAAGAACGGCAATATGCTCAGAGGATTGCACGATGGTCCGAAAAAAGTACATGTTATCTTTACTTTTAGAATATCAAAAAATTGGCAATGTTTAGGATGAGAAATATCATAATTATGAAAACATTACAAATCAGACTCGTTTAAATAAAATATCTGTTTTGAAGGCTAAAAATACAGTTTTTGCCAAAATGACATTACTTCCGGTGATACTAACATACATTTTCTTCGTATTGATTATAGCTACAAGTTTAAAAAAGTTACGTAGAAATATTTTAAAATCTGAAAAGTCTGAATGGGTTGTAAATTGGTCAATTGTTCACCTTTTTTCACCTCTTAATCGGTAACAAAAAAAATGACAATTGAGACAACAGAACATATGAACTTTGGTTTATACAAATCGAACAATAAAAAATAGTCTAGGACTAAAAACTGATTTAGCCAATGGCGGCCAAGAGAAATCATTGAGACAAATAATTTTCACATTTTTACTGAAGTCAGATGGCTCTTTAATTCTGTGTAGAACACGACTAAAAAATATTCATAAATAAAAAAGTTTTTTGTAAAAATTTAAATTTTCTAAATTTGGCGCCTAATATCTGCGAAGATTTGCGGGAAATCAAAAATCAAAAGTAGCCTAGCTATGTGCCCTGTCACAGGCTTTACCAAAATGTCCCAAAAACTAAAATCGAATGATTATTGTTAAAATTACTGCAATTTTTCTCAAAACAATAGCTTCGGTGATATCGGACATTTCGCATTGTCGCAGAACGATCAAAATGCCTTAATCCTCTAAGTCACACCCACTTTCCCAGTAAACCGAAGAAATCGTAACGATTGATGAGATCTACTCAAAACAAAAGAATAATAATAATAAAAGAAGAAGAAGAATAATTTTAACATAAACAATAGTGTTTCACACAAGCTTCGCAGTGTGAAACCCTAATAATAATAACTAGATCTGCCGCTGTCCCAAGCAGATATGAAAGCTTTCATATACATCATCACGTGCTATCGATTATACCAAGTATCTTAAAATAACAAAAAAAATTATATTAAAATTGGTCAAAAACTCGCAAAGTTACGGGTCTAAATATAGTTTGAAGCCTTAAATTAACTTTTTAAAAAAAACAACGGCAGGTGCCACGAACAAACGACTCAGATATAACCTTGAAAATTTCAGGGTACCTAGGTACTCACGTGAAAAGTTTCTCGCCGGAATTTGGTACTCATGGTACCGTTGGTTCCAGCGTAGCGCATGCGCGAAGTCAAAAACAGCTAACTCGAAAACAACCTTGTCGACACGGAAAACATTGAAGGGGTAATTCGAATTTTTGAAATATTCAAATGCCAAACATTCGACCATGAGCCAGGCTATTCTGTAATGTATTATTTTCGTTAATAGAAGATAGATTCTCTAAGCCACGACCAATTGTGTATGTTTTCAAGCCCATTAATGTGGATTTTTCACTATTGGTCATTTTTAATTCAAAATGGCGTCCATCAGTTGACCTAAATCAAAATTCTAATCCCAGCAGATTTTAGGCTTTTTTAAAAAGATTCGGAAAATATAATTGCCTTGTCTGTAAGTAAAATATCAACAAAGGAGGAGTATCGATTTTCGCATTTCAAGATGGTGGCACTTACGGTTTGGGCTACAAACTCCATTTTTTGTGTACGAATCAGTAGTGTCGTAGCTAGTACAAAAAAAAACCCTTCAAGGCAATCTGACCTATATTTCGTCGATTTTTTTCAAAACTTTGATCCTTAATATCACCAAGGGGAGATAATTTAGAAAATCGTTAAAGTCATTTTTAAAGTCACATGAGTGAGATCTATTTAAATGCTAAATTTCATAAAAATCGTGCAACTATTAACGAAATTGTCATTTTTATACGCCCACATGGAAATGTGGTCGGATATTGCCGTCGCCCCCGTCCGTCTGTCGGACGTCCGCTCGTCCGTCAGTCCATCGTCCACAATTTCTTGTGAACGCTCTAGAGGCTAAAGTTAATATCCGATTGACTTTAAATTTATACACAGTGTTTGAAGTCATGAGACGAAGAAGCGATATCCGATAATTACATTCAGAGTTATGGCCCTTGATCACTTTGAAAAATCTTGTGAACGCTCTAGAGGCTAAAGTTTAAGGTCATGAAACTAAGAATCCTATTGATTTTCAGCGATTTCCCATAATTGCTGTCGGAGTTATGACCCTTTATCACTTAAAAAAATCTTGTGGACGCTCTAGAGATTAAAGTTAATAACCGATTGACTTTAAATTTATACACAGTGTTTAAGGTCATGAAACTAAGAATCCTATCGATTTTCAGCAATTTCTGATAATTACTGTCAGAGTTATGGCCCTTCATCACTTCAAAAGGCTTGTGGACGCTCTAGAGGCTAAAGTTAATAACCGATTGACTTCAAATTTTTACACAGTGTTTAAGTTCATGAGACGAAAAAGCCTATTGATTTTCAGCGATTTCCGATAATTACTGCCAGATTTTCCGATAATTACTGCCAGAATTATGGCCCTTGATCACTTCAAAAAATTTTGTGGACGCTATAGAAGCTAAAGTTTACATCCAATTCACTTTACATCTATACACAGTGTTTGAGGTCATGCGACGATAAGACCTATTGATTTTCTGATAAATACTGCCAGAGTTAAGGCCCTTGCTCACTTCAAAAAAAACTTGTGGATGCTCTAAAGGCCAAAGTTAATATCCGATTACGGTCTTGAGATGAACAAGTATATTGATTTTGAATGAATTTTGATAACTAGAACAGCTAAATCAATAGTAGGACATTAAACCCCATTTCATTCATTCATAATATAAAATGTTTCGTATGATAAACGTTAGCATGGGGCAGAACTTTATGAAAACCAAACAAATTCTAATGATTTTCTAATAATATGAGTTGTTACTCTGAATAATAAATGTTTCATTACCGAAAAAAGTAAGAATATTCGACAACTCTTGTTGACTGCCCGGACAGTTTAGTTGCGTATGTTTCGTTGCCTGGCAACCTATCTTGATTTTAACTTCCGGTTCGAAATCACAGCGACGAATTTTCGAAATTCGAAAATTCGAAATTGCAGGTTTGAAGTAAACGAGCCAAGGTACACAAAGAAAAAAATAGTAAAATAGATCAGATAGTCACAAAGTTACAACTAAGTAGGTCAAATGCATTTGTTCGTAAATTTCGGTGATTTCGGATTCGAAAAAAGCCACCACCCATTCTTGGGGGGGGGGGGGTAGGTCAAAGTTTCAGAAAGATCCCACGATTAGATTCTGAGATATAAAAACACACCCCAAAAAATAATAGAAATATTCTTAACAGAAACAATAAGCTTTCATATGTAAATACATATCACCACTACCGGCGCCACGTCACTCGGCAAATCTCGACATGGCATAAGACAAGTTAGAAACCATTTTCTGGTATCTGTATGACCGTATGGGTTCAATCTATTTGCTGATTGAAACAAAATATCATATTTTCAAAAACATTACAAATCATACTCATTTGAATAAAATATCTTTTTTGCCAAAATGACGTTACTTCCGTTGATAATGAAAATCTCCAATTACTTGTATGAAATTGTAAATGGCGCACAGTGAAACTTTTATGTAAATCGAATAATAATTGACACTTTTATGGACCAAAAACATTGAAAAGTTACCTGTCGAATATCGTCCATTTCTCCGCAACTGAATAAGTTACAGACCATTTTGTGATATATATATGATCGTATTGGTTCATTCTATTAGTCGATTGGAATCAAATATCAAAATTTTAAACAAATAACAAATACGAATCATTTGAATAAATTATTTGTTTCGAAGACTATAAATACAGATTATGCCCAAATTACGTAATTTCCGGTGACATCGAAAATATTAAATTGGTCTGACCTAGTTAAATTGACATTACGCATCAAATGGTGTCACTTTTATGAAAATCCAATAATAATGGACTCTTTTACGGGCAAACTAGCGTAAAAAGGGACTCTTGCAAAATTGCCCATTTCTCGGCAACTGCTCATATTACAAACTAATTTCCACATACATTCTCTACGTATGGATGATTGCTACAAGTTTATAAAAGTTGAGAAGAATTTAAGTCAAACCCACTTTCCCAGTAAAACCGAAGACATCGAATAGATCCGACAAGTAGTTTCTGAGATATGCTCCGGTGGAAAAATAATAATAATAATAAAAATAATAATAATATGAAGAATAATAATCCCAACAAAAACAATCGTGTTTCACACAAGCTGAATCGGCTTTCGGGAATCAGACAGGAAGTGCGTCATACAATGGCCGATCCATCGAGCTACCAAACGATACTGTAGTTGTTATGATTCAGTGACACCCTCTTTCAGATTTGTAAGTAATATTTGCTTGTGAATACACCGGTCAAAATTGTAAAATCTGGACAAAATTACTCCACTCCCGGTGCTTAAAGAAATCATTATCGGTAACAAATAAGTTGAGATTTCGCAATTGAGAATTGTTTTATACATATCAGGCAATAAATAATAGATTAAGAACCCATAAACTGAAATTAAAAAGGTAAAAAACTTAAAGGGAGACAAAATATATCTCAAATAAACCGGCACTATCGAGATGAGAGAAATGGGGTTTAACGTCGCCTAGATACAAACTATGTCATTTCGGGACTAGCGTGGTTTAATTTTATATCAATAATTCGCTTGCGTAAAATAGCCCATTCATCGAGCTATCAAACGATAGTTTAATTGTTTTGATTCAGTGACCAATTTTTAAAACTTTTTTGTGTTTTTTTTCCCATATACCTGACATTGTTTCGACTACTTTCGGGTTTTTTGATCATTGTCGGGATGGCTTTAACAAGTTGTTTAGATACTTATCAACTTTCTGTCCCTGAAGTGTCAGAAACATCTATTCAGTAGGGTTTTTTTGTAAAAAAGATAACTAAAAGAACACTTTTCAATAATTAAACGATTTTTCAACTTTTTTCAAAGATTGAGTCCATTTTTCGACCACTTATATTATTTCAAACCTTTTCCAAAGACCATCGATATGACTCTGCGTTAAAAAAGTTGCAGAAAAATCGTAGGCATCATTTTCGAAAAACGGGCGTCTAAAAAGGTTCCAAAAACGGAAAATACTAGATTTTTGGCGTACCATTATTCATTTTCTAACCATCGAAATCGTACCATTGAGATGCGATATAATAGTCAATTAATGAGGCTATCCATAGAAACTTTACTTCTTTTGGTCCGGTAATATCTGACTGAGAAATTAAGATTTTCGCAGGAACGCTAACTTTTAAACCTTTTTTTCCATTTTTTGAATACTTCCGGTATGGTAATTAGTGTCGAAATAGTTTAAATAACCGGTTTGGGCAATTAAATAGCCGCAGGGCTCTGTAAAGATATATTACATTATCTAATCAGATAAAATACACCTGAGAAATCATATGTTCGCAAATGCCAAAAATGCAAAAATATCGAAATATCGAAAATTAAATTTCAGTATTTTAATACATATTATATATATTGTTAGAATCAAATTTAGGTTAGCTATCTGAATGTGTAACCATTTTTGAAAATCTGTTAAAATAAACAAAAAATAGAGCATTTTTCAAAATTTGACGATTTTTCGATTTTCAGTCCCCCCCCCCTTTTTTTTTTATCCTATTCCAGACATTTGAAAAAGTCTTATTGGATGGCTTCGTGCAAAATACCTCCAGAAGGACTCTCGATAGAAAAATTTAAAAAAAATTGTAGGTTAAGTTTTCGAAATACAGGCGTCCAAAATCGCTTCAAATCAGAATATATTTGATTTTCAGCGTGCCATATTTTGCTTCCTGTTCATCGTATTCGAACGAATTAGGTATCATTCAGTGGTATAATTACCGCCTGACCAAATATCGCACATTATTTCGATTACTTCCGGTTTACGGATTGTTGTTGAAATTTCTTTAAACGATGGTTTGACCATATTGCTTTATGATCCGTCCGTAAAACGATACTTTAGCCAAGAAAATGTGAAGAAAATTCGAAATTTTTTTCGAAAAATAAGGACGATAACTCTGAATGAAACTTATATTACTGGAACCGGATTGCCTTTAGGTATCCAAAAATGTAGGTCAAATTTGAAAATTTTGAAAAATAACAAAAAATGTGTCTTAAACAACTTATCTTCATTTATCTTCATTAACTTATCTTCATTTTTCGAACGCTAGAAGTCAGCAAAAAGTTTCGAAATTGCAAAATTGTCAATAGCTATCGTCCGAGAAAAGACTCGAGGTTTCCGAAAATGAAATTTGTTTAAAAATAAGTACATAATTGACGAATCTATGACCGTTTTTAAATTTTTGGCGCCGCACGAAATTCGGCCACTTCCGGTCTGCGCAGAAGTTTCAAATACAGTCGATCAGGTAGCCACCATATGGTTTCCTGATGGAAAATTATGTCCCAGATCTGTATCTGTTACAGACACTGAGAAATAGGCTCCGCAGAAAAATGAAATAATAATAATAAATAATAATTTTAGTAATCCCAATATGCTTTCAGACGAAAGTCTGAAAGCCTTATAATAATTTTAACAATCACAATAGACTTTCAGACGAAAGTGTGAAAGCCTAATAATGCTTTTTGTATCGCGCAACTATTCAATCCCGTAGCTGCTGTGGACGTATGTTTCTTTGCCGGGCAACCTGTCTCTAAGGAATTATTTGATGTTTTAGTATGATATGCTTAATGACATTAATATCCAAATATTTCACAATTTTATTCATTTATTTTTTTGTGACATTATAATTCATAGATTCTATTATGTAAGCTTGATTTTATGTGTTTCATAAATCAAATATAGGATTCAAATATATGGAAGATTTAAACGTCGAAGTCGTTGAAACAGTCCCTATAATATACTAGTATTCATTTAAATGACCAAGTTACTACAATGTATTTTGTGTGTAATTTCTATGGTTATTTTTTATTGTAGTGCAATATTATCTATTTCAAATCTTCCAATGTTTTTTTATTATTTATTTATTTTTAATTACTTAATACAAAATTATTTGTGTTTTGTATGTTTTTTTTTTACTTTCTGATGAATCAAAGGGAAATATTCGGAGCGAAATATTCATATGAATATTACTAATTTCTTGTGTGGTCTTCATTTTTTTTACAGGTTTGGCGGATAAAAGAGGTTTGGAATTGAACAAATTGAAGAACTGTATGTGTGAGAGAGAGAGAGAAATGGGGTTTAACTCCACTCGAACAAACCAGGTCATTTCGGGACTAATATATGGTTTAATTTTATTTCAATAATTCGATTGCGCGTAGGGGTCTTTAGCAGTGGGGGGTGGACCGGACGACCCGGAGAAAACCCATGAGGTTTATCAGGCGACCCTACTCCTTGTCACGTACAACCGGGAATTCGAAACCACGCCAGTTGGTTCAATGACAGGCTTTATGATACAGCTCGCATGTGCTATCCATTCGGCCACCCAACACCATGTTAAAACGTTCTCGGCCCAAACGTTTTAAACCGCTACATCATTTTCGTTAAACGAATCGGGGTGTGTAAGATTTGTCGAGTACATGTACTGTTGGTTTATACTTTAATTATTTGTGTCTTATAAACTGTGGTGTTTTTGTGATTGGGGAGTTAACAATGGCGGGTTATAGGATTAAATAACAATGGGTAATCACCCATCGGACCTCTAGTCGATGGCGAAAGGCGGAAGTGACAAAATGGCGGTTAGAACAAAACGTTTTACAAGCAATCAAGAAGGAAATAAATCGGGACCATAGGTTTGAGGCGGATCTAGGCGAGTGGCGGATTGATCAAAAGCTGGAAGTTACAGAGTACACTGTGCATTAGCAATCTTGTAGAACCAGACAATGATAAAGCTGGCAAAAACTTTTACAAATACATAAAGTCAAGGAAACAGGACACTATGAGCATTGGTACATTAAAACACAACGGGCGCATAGGATGTCATGGTCACTAAGACCTATGGGAGGGCGTAATTTCTTCTTCGATAATGCCAAAATTCTCTGATATAGAATTCTCACGTCGCTATTGTCATAGAGCGGGGCACAGTGGGACATGGGGCACAGTAAGCCAGGCTTTGTAATTACTCACGGTTTTGGGATAATTTAATTGTGACATCACTTGGGAATTCCCCTTTATAGACCCCATATTATGTCCTCCTAAATTCAATAAACTCATGCAAGCAGATTAATATTTATCAGCCATTAATCGTTTTTTTGACGCAAGAGTGAATTTTTGACTGGTTAAACGGCTTCGCTACTCCAGATTTTGTTAGTGCCCACAAACTTCCTATTCCAGGTAAAGGAGATAGTATTTGACTCTCATTAGAAATATTTTGTTTCATAATACTATCACATGTCTTCCTGCAATTTTCGATTTTCTGTCGTTGTTGATAACGTGGCACAGTGGGGCACATTGCAAAGAAAGAAATCATGCACACTGTGCCCCGCTCTCCCCTATTGATCTTGCATATCTGTCCGAATCCTGTATTGTCCATAAATAATGGAGTTACTTCCCTTTGAATTTTTGTAGTTACTTCCCTTGAAAAATAAATGACCTTGACATTGTTAGGTGGAGGCGAAGATGTAAAACTGAGTTTGTTCTCAAATAATCCGGTGACATCTGTCCTCACATTGAAACACTCCAGATCACAACACTTTTCCAATTCTAATTAAGTCAGTAAAATCAAAAAACTGAACCATTGTTTTGAAAACCAGAACGAGCCCGAATGGCTTGCCACACACTGGTATTGCTGACAGAATGTTTCACAATTGTTCCACAGCCGCCACAGGCTTTTACAAGACAGTAAATTGCTATCTGACCAAGCATTAATTCCAAGAGCACAACTTTTTGTCTTGCTGTCTCTTTTTTCAATCGTAACCTCGTCGTCGTCGTCTGTGAAGCCCCTGTCTGGGTTATCTCGGCCTTTCTTTTGCAATAAACAATCGTCACTTAGAAATGGCGCCAAATGTTGATCGAGGGGAAAAATGTAAGTCAAATTTTGTTTCCATGACTGAAATGACGTAACAGTTTCTGTTTTTGTAAGTATCCGTTGTTTAGTGCTGTATTCGTTACCGCTGGGAAACATGGCGTTTCCCACAAGGAAATAGTAATTAGCACATTTGTCGTGTTCGGGTGCACAAGTGGGAAAATCAACATGGCTGTCATTTTCCTTTCAAGGATTATTAAAACCCCTAACCACCATTTGTGAAATTTAAATCACTAAAAGGAATATCCCAGTTGAATCCAAGCTAGAAAATATCTACATATACCGTTGATAATCTATATTGGTTTAGTTTTCTTAATTAAATTTTGAAATAATCCATCTAAGAACAATTTACCGTATTTTAAACCGTGACAAATAAGATAAAGGATATTGCCGATGAGCGGCACGGTCATTTAGCTGCTAGATTAAAAACCTTGACGAATAAATATACAAGTATAACCCCCGTTCTCTTTCAGCTGCACTGGTTGCCCATTAAATATAGAATAGATTTTAAGATTTTTCTTTTAACTGTCAAATACCTTAATAATTTAGCACCAAAGTATTTATCTGAACTTTTAAAATTATATACCCCAGACAGAACCCTACGTTCATCTGATAAATTACTTTTAAAGCAAAAAGTTGTAAACCTTTCTGGTTATGGTGCACTTTCTTTTAGTTATCAAGCGCCTGTTCTATGGAATCAATTACCTTTAAATATTCGAATTTCATCATCACTAGTTACTTTTAAAAAACAGACTAAAACTTTCTTATTTTTAAAGGCTTATAATTATAACAAATTGTAACATATTTTTTTAGAAATAATTGCTTATTTTATGTATTTCTAACACTCTTGGTGTTATTTTTGTTTTTAATGTATGTTTTTTGTTACACTGTAAAGTGCCCTTGAACACACCTATGATAGGGGCGCTATATAAATTTTTGTAATAATATGTTAATAATAATTAATGGTTTCAAAGAAACATATGTTAGTCCTGAAAAGAGCTAATTTGTGCCGAGTGGTCGTTAAACCACAGTCACTGGAACATTGTGTTCAAATAAACCGTACCGTCCTAAAGCCATACGGTACAATAACAAGTTAGTACAATATGAAAAGCCGGGTATTTTTCTCGTTTTCTGTTTAATGTGTTTCTTGTCATTGTTCAGGAAATGTATTCCGATATAAACTCGATATAAACGTGATTTAGCCACACGCAAATTGTTATCTTTCGTACGAATCAAGTACGCCCGTTTGCTGTCAAAAGACAAATTTATCTTTTCCGGGAAAATGTAGTGTGTTTTCCTTTACGAAAAGTGAATACCTTCAGAAGAATGGAGTCTGATCCAACTGTAGCCACCACAACAGTCGGTGAATAATCACCGGATTGCATTAATTAAACAAACAGCGATAAACAATACAAGACTATTTAATGGCGGTAATAGGCCTTATACAGAGAGAACCAAAAGAACACAAGATCACGTGGTTAACTGACCACGGGGACTGGCAAGATAAATAACATAGGAGTTCGTACTAAGCCTTGTACTAATGACTATGGCGCACTGTATGTCGTACCCTAGTCGGAGTAGGACATAAACCCAATCTCATCTCATGTTTATGCGACCACCCTCCCAAACAATCATTGGAATCATACACAGAAAGATAAGATTTAAATTTACCTAACTGAAGTATGTTCGTAGGTACAGGCTTAGGGGGTGGAATAAAATTGCAAATTATTGAGTTCAAAGTTGACCCCCATTTTAAAACTTGAAAACATTGAAGAATCACCAAAAAATTTTGCGCTTCAAAGGGTGTAACCCCCCTGTACACCCCCCTTGAAAATATCCGACCCAGGTTTCCGGTATTTTTAACGGATATTACCAATTTCTGTTGTTGTAAGGCGTCATGGATGTCTCAAATCTTTCGGTATTGATGGGTTTTGAATCTCTGGGTTCATGTCTGATGTGAAAATAAACGTAACTTTATCCAAAATGGCGGAAATCAAAGACGACAGCCAAAAATCCAAGATGGCCGACAGGATTTTATTTTATACCCTATAGAAAACGAATCTGCATTCAGAATTCATTTTCTAGACTGCTTTCACGACTATTTAAATCATTATAATGAACTATTATATTCTTAAAGTTGCTTGTGAATCATATAACTGTGAAATTTGCTAATACAATGGCGTTCTGAAATTTGAAATTCTTCCCACGAAATGATATTCACCTATTCGTCATTGTTCAAGGGAGGTAACTCCGCCACTGGTGGAGCTAGTTGAGGGGGCCTACGTTGTTCACAATAATAGTGGCTTCGCTTGACAACTTGACGTCGGCGACAATAAGTCAATACATACAAACTGAAATTCCCCCTCTTCAAATTAGTTATTATCAATTGATGATGTAACTTTAAATAATGTACCTTTTCACATTTTTAATATAATTATAGGCCTACATAATTTTGTCATGTCGGAACATATCATAAAATGCTACGATCGATAGGGCTATTTTTAGTAACATAACATGACATGCCATTTCTTTTGCGCCCAAGTGAAGTATCATGATCCGTCTACTAAATAAATACCCTTCATTCGATTCGGCTAGAATGCCCCCACCCCTTAGGAGTCTGCATTCTTTGGGTGAAAAATAAAAATGAGCTGGGTGAAAATTCGAAATATGAAATTGCTGTTTTTTTGTATGTCCATATCAGCCGTCGTATGTTCGGAATTCGCCGTTCATAAATAAATACTAGGCCTATTGGAAAATGCGATGCATGTATGTAGCCTACTAAGCTTGTCCTCCGTAGATCTAATATTTATAATTAAGCCCTTTTAACAAAAAACTTAAATATATTACGCCACTCGGTAAATGAATGTTGGAGATATTTGGAGAGTATTGTTTTTAAAAAAAAACAAGCAAAAACAAAAATAAGTCGGCCTAGACAAACTTTCTATTCTATTCTAATGTGTTTATCTTTCAAAACAAGGCCTTCGCAAATAAAACCGCTTCTGTGAACTTGTCGTCTATGGGGGCCCCCATCTTGAATAATTAGGGGACTTTTTTGTAGTTCGGCTCTTCATCAGTTTGACATCTTTCAAACACACAACGGCTAAATAAACATAATTTAATTTCATTCAATATGAGTGGCTAAGTGGATAAGGCGCTGGTTCGCTAGCCTGGAGGTTGAGTGTTCGATCCCTGCATTGGCCGAGAAAGTTCATCTCGATTTTCCGGCGTGATTTCCCCTAGTCAGTGATGCAGAAGGAGGGCCTGACAAGGACAGCTGCCTAGTCGTTCGGATGGGACGAAAAACCGAGGTCCCGTGTACAAATTGGAGTGCACGTAAAAGATCCCTTGGCAGTTGGAATTCGATATAAGAGTAGGCCGTAGCGCCGCTTCCCGGGCTAAATTTCCCTCATTGCACACTGTGGCGTATACCCGTCTTCAATTAGCCCAGGTACGGTGCTTAAGCGTAGGACGTTAAACCCCATTTCATTCATTCATTCATTCAATATGACAATAGAAGAGAAATAAATACTTCTCAAAACTTCTAAAAGCATACTCGGTGTTATCGACTAAAATCGTCGATGTAAGAATTAAAATGTCGGTTAATTAGGTTAGGGCCTATTCTCAGCCGAAGCTAGCAGTAGATAGGCAGCCTAAGTTTGGGATGCATTTAAAACTGAAACAGGAGATCGCTTGATTGAAATATGTAACTCATATGAGAAAATTTATATTTTATCACTAAGACTTGTGCCGAGTTTCATTTTGTGTGAAGCATGTAGGCCTATCTCTACAGCTTCCAAAATTTCTACACTGCTTTCCCTGTTTTTCTGAGAAATAATAAATTTACTTTTTAATTAATACCAGTACTAGTAAGACATTTGTTTAATTTTCAATAAATAGGTGAGTCTAACTAAGGTTATTTTCAATAATTCAAAACTAAATCCATCATTTTAATGGTTTTTTGGGGGCAAGAAGAGTGACAGGCTAGTACTAGTAGTAGGCCTATAGGCCTAGTGCCTCTTTAAAATTATGAACCTGATGAACCCCCCCCCCCAGGCACACACACCTCCATTGCATGCATACTTATTAAACTCTGGTGATAGTTTGAGCCAAAAGCCAAAGTAGTGGAATGATGTGAATGTGAATTGCAAACAACTAAAAAAGAACAAGGCCTTGATTGTTTTTATTTTTGACAAGGCAGTGACTATTTGCCACATGTGGTAAGCAAGAATATCAAAATAGACTTTCGGCTACAGACCGCAATTAACAACCGATTTCAATAAAACTTACAGATTAAGATAACATTAATAATATCACTGAGATTATAATAAGAGTATTAATATCTCAAACTAGCCAAAATTTCGGCCACTTCCGGTTAGCGGTTTCCGAGATATCAGGTTACCACACATTTCATGTGGCACGGCTACAGACCACAATTATTTACCGATTTCAATAAAACTTACAGATTATAATAAGAGTATTAATATCTCAAACTAGCCAAAATTTCGGACACTTCCGGTTGGCGGTTTCCGAGATATCAGGTTACCACACATTTCATGTGGCACGGCTACAGACCACAATTATCAACCGGTTTCAATGAAACTTACAGATTATAATAAGAGTATTAATATCTCAAACTAGCCATAATTTCGGCCACTTCCGGTTAGCGGTTTCCGAGATATCAGGTTACCACACATTTCATGTGGCACGGCTACAGACCACAATTATTTACCGATTTCAATAAAACTTACAGATTATAATAAGAGTATTAATATCTCAAACTAGCCAAAAATTTCGGCCACTTCCGGTTAGCGGTTTCCGAGATATCAGGTTACCACACATTTCATGTGGCACGGCTACAGACCACAATTATTTACCGATTTCAATAAAACTTACAGATAATAATAAGAGTATTAATATCTCAAACTAGTTAAAATTTCGGCCACTTCCGGTTAGCGGTTTCCGAGATATCAGGTTACCACACATTTCATGTGGCACGGCTACAGACCACAATTATCAACCGATTTCAATGAAACTTACAGATTATAATAAGAGTATTAATATCTCAAACTAGCCAAAATTTCGGCCACTTCCGGTTAGCGGTTTCCGAGATATCAGGTTACCACACATTTCATGTGGCACGGCTACAGACCACAATTATTTACCGATTTCAATGAAACTTACAGATTATAATAACATTAATAATATCTCAAACTAGCCAAAATTTCGGTCAATTCCGGTTAGCGGTTTCCGAGATATCAGGTTACCACACATTTCATGTGGCACGGCTACAGACCACAATTATTTACCGATTTCAATAAAACTTACAGATAATAATAAGAGTATTAATATCTCAAACTAGTTAAAATTTCGGCCACTTCCGGTTAGCGGTTTCCGAGATATCAGGTTACCACACATTTCATGTGGCACGGCTACAGACCACAATTATCAACCGATTTCAATGAAACTTACAGATTATAATAAGAGTATTAATATCTCAAACTAGCCAAAATTTCGACCACTTCCGGTTAGCGGTTTCCGAGATATCAGGTTACCACACATTTCATGTGGCACGGCTACAGACCACAATTATCAACCGATTTCAATGAAACTTACAGATTATAATACGAGTATTCATATCTCAAACTAGCCTAAATTTCGGCCACTTCCGGTTAGCGGTTTCCGAGATATCAGGTTACCACACATTTCATGTGGCACGGCTACAGACCACAATTATTCACCGATTTCAATGAAACTTACAGATTATAATAAAAGTATTAATATCTCAAACTAGCCAAAATTTCGGCCACTTCCGGTTAGCGGTTTCCGAGATATCATGTTACCACACATTTCATGTGGCACGGCTACAGACCACAATTATCAACCGATGTCTATGAAACTTACAGATTATTATAACATTATTAGTATCTCAAACTAGCTAAAACTTCGACCACTTCCGGTTAGCGGTTTCCGAGATATCAGGTTACCACACATTTCATGTGGCACGGCTACAGACCACAATTTTTTACCGATTTCAATGAAACTTACAGATTATAATAAGAGTATTAATATCTCAAACTAGCCAAAATTTCGGCCACTTCCGGTTAGCGGTTTTCCGAGATATCAGGTTTCCACACATTTCATGTGGCACGGCTACAGACCACAATTATTTACCGGTAACCTAATATCTCGGAAACCGCTAACCGGAAGTGGCCGAAATTTTGGCTAGTTTGAGCTCTTAATACTCTTATTATAATCTGTAAGTTTCATTGAAATCGGTTGATAATTGTGGTCTGTAGCCGTGCCACATGAAATGTGTGGTAACATGATATCTCGGAAACCGCTAACCGGAAGTGGCCGAAATTTTAGCTAGTTTGAGATCTTAATACTTTTATTATAATCTGTAAGTTTTATTGGAATCGGTAAATAATTGTGGTCTGTAGCCGTGCCACATGAAATGTGTGGTAACCTGATATCTCGGAAACCCCTAACCGGAAGTGGTCGAAATTTTGGCTAGTTTGAGATATTAATAATGTTATAATAATCTGTAAGTTTCATAGACATCGGCTGATAATTGTGGTCTGTAGCCGTGCCACATGAAATGTGTGGTAACCTGATATCTCGCAAACCGCTAACCGGAAGTGGCTGAAATTTTGGCTAGTTTGAGATATTAATACCCTTATTATAATCTGTAAGTTTCATTGAAATATGTTGATAATTGTGGTCTGTAGCCGTGCCACATGAAATGTGTGGTAACCTGATATCTCGGAAACCGCTAACCGGAAGTGGCCGAAATTTAGGCTAGTTTGAGATATGAATACTCGTATTATAATCTGTAAGTTTCATTGAAATCGGTTGATAATTGTGGTCTGTAGCCGTGCCACATGAAATGTGTGGTAACCTGATATCTCGGAAACCGCTAACCGGAAGTGGTCGAAATTTTGGCTAGTTTGAGATATTATTAATGTTATAATAATCTGTAAGTTTCATCGACATCGGTTGATAATTGTGGTCTGTAGCCGTGCACATGAAATGTGTGATAACCTGATATCTCGGAAACCGCTAACCGGAAGTGGCCGAAAATTTGGCTAGTTTGAGATATGAATACTCAAATTATAATCTGTAAGTTTCATTGAAATCGGTTGATAATTGTGGTCTGTAGCCGTGCCACATGAAATGTGTGGTAACATGATATCTCGGAAACCGCTAACCGGAAGTGGCCGAAATTTTGGCTAGTTTGAGATATTAATACTCTTATTATAATCTGTGAGTTTCATTGAAATCGGTTGATAATTGTGGTCTGTAGCTGTGCCACATGAAATGTGTGGTAACATGATATCTCGGAAACCGCTAACCGGAAGTGGCCGAAATTTTGGCTAGTTTGAGATATTAATACTCTTATTATAATCTGTGAGTTTCATTGAAATCGGTTGATAATTGTGTTCTGTAGCCGTGCCACATGAAATGTGTGGTAACCTGATATCTCGGAAACCGCTAACCGGAAGTGTCCGAAATTTTGGCTAGTTTGAGATATTAATACTCTTATTATAATCTGTAAGTTTGATTGAAATCGGTTGACATGTGGCAAATAGTCTCCGGATTGTCTTACCAAATGTGGCAAATAGCCCCAGCCTTTTGACAATCCTGGCTATTTTTTTAGTATTTTGACTAAGAATACACTACAGTCGACTGTGTGTACTGGATATGCCAGGAAAAAGCTTTTAAAATAGGCCTATCAATTATATGACAATAAATTATAAATATAATATGAAATAGGCCTATATGATATGCCATGGGCCTCGCCCTGAACACCTCATAGTATTTTTAGAGGATGCGTGCCATGTCTGGACGAGAATTTGAAATGTTCAAAAATTTTGTCACGACGAAATCAGCGAACGGGTCCTAAACTATGCGCAAACTGTTCGTGAACTCGTCTTGAACTCGTCTTGAACTCGTCAGGACGATGCGGGAGGATGCGTGCCAGTGCGTGGCAGTGCGCGTCATGCCACGACTGTCACGAACTGCCACGCACTGGCACGCATCCTCCCGCATCGTCCTGACGAGTTCAAGACGAGTTCACGAACAGTTTGCGCATAGTTTAGGACCCGTTCGCTGATTTCGTCGTGACAAAATTTTTGAACATTTCAAATTCTCGTCCAGACATGGCACGCAGTCACGACGGGTTAACGCACATTTCACGCTAGTTTACGACTAGTTTGCTCACTGGCACGACTCGAGTCGTGCCAATGCGTGCCACGGAATCGTGCAAGTGTCAGCCTTGCTTATCACTCGGGATCCACGGCTGAACTTTCCCGTCGTCTGTCACAATATTTCTTTTGACAGCTTGCACCCATAGCTAACGCCAATACTTATGGACGGGAAATTCATAAAAAAATACTCTTATACTTTTAAATTCTCGTATGAGTGTCCCTAAAAGCGCAACAAAAATCGTGTTTGCCCATCGCTGAACGGTAAGTACGTGTTTACGTTTGCACTGTCAACCACCCGCACCTAGCGCCTCTAGCGGTGGAGTTATCTCCCTTTGAACATTGACGAATTGGAGAATTGATTAACAAATTGCAAATAATGTGTTGATGCCATATAATGTGTATGAAAATAGATGTTTGAATTATTTGTCATGTATTACATGTGCAGTAACTCTTTATCATTACGACGATGTTACTTCAATTCTAGGGGATCACGGTGGCTGGGAGTTGAGTGTTCCATCCCTGAATTGGCCGAAATAGTTCATCCATATTTTTTTGCGTGGTTCCCACTTGTCAGTGATGCAGGACAGATGGCCTGACAAGACGTTCGGATGCTACAATAACCGAGGTCCTGTGTACAAATTAGCGTGCGTGTAAAAGATCCCCAGACAGTTGGAAGCCGATATAAGGAGTAAAAGTTCTGTACACGAGCGGAGTACTAATTGGTGTGTATCTTGTTGAACCATTCTTATCGTTCACCACACAGGCTTCTACAACATATGGGGTCCTCTTCCAGGATCTAAGTGAAGTTCCTGGATGTGATCAATCACCAACCCAGACATACAAGAAACTGTGTGATATTATTAATGTGTGATAATGATGCATGTTCCCTCGCGATGGTTACTTGCATAATGCCACATTGATCAGCAGTGCTCTAGGCCGCTACAGTCACTGATAAGGATGACATCGATGCGACTTAATGAGTGCCCAATATTAACTTTCCTATTTAGTGTAAATGGGTACCGGTATTAAAATAAATAAAAGGTACCATTCTACCCGAAACAATTACGTCTTATGTACACAATGTACGCACCAATGATTTGCGCCATGTGATGTGATTGCACGTGTTGAAGACAGTCATCTTTTACAGAAATATTAGAAGACTTTCGTAATTCTCTGTGAAAGAGATTGGCATATAATGACGTGAGATATAAAGAGATTTGACATGAATTTCAGCAAGATCCCATGTATCACATATCACATATCTGAAAATTAGATGAAGTCAGAATAGCTTTTTGTGACTGTGATGAAGTCAGAAGAGCATCTTGTGACTGTGATGAGATCTGGAGCCACATTCTGACAATAAAATTGTATTCTACGACCCTAAAAACCCAAGAATAGACGTATAACACAACCCATGTTCGGGGTTTGTATTAAATTTGTTCTGCCATCTTAGATTTTTGGCCACCATCTTGGATTTTCGCCATTTTGAATATAACTACGTAACTTTACACACCGGCAATGAACTACACACGACCCAAAAACACCAAAACAGAACGATTTGGTTTACTAAGACTTCTTTTTTAAAAAAAATGGCCAAATCATGAAAAACTACCAAAAATCAGGGTGCGGTATCTTCAGGAGGGGTGTACAGGGGGGGGTAACCAGCACGTAAAAAAAACCTTGGCAATGACATTATGTGGAAATGCTGCTGTCCAGGCAAAATTTCTGTCATAACACACTGCACACTCAAATTTCGAATGGGGCATTTTTGTCAAGAGGACAAACCTACATTCGGCAAACATCTGTTTTGGATTTAACCACCTTTTCTGAATGAGCTGCGGTGACTCAGTGAATATATATATAGAGAAACGGGGTTTAACATCCACTCGGGACTGACACATGGTTCAATTTTATTTCAGTAATTGGCTTGCGCGTAGGGGTCTTTAGCATTAAAGGGAAACTGGAAGACCCCGAGAAAACCCACGAGGTTGGATAGGGGACCCTACTTATTGTCACGTTCAATGGGGGAATCAAAACCATGCAAGGTGGTTCAATGACAGACCTTATGATTCAGCGCACACATGCTAACCATTCGGCCAACCGCCCCCCCCCCCCCCCCGACTGGCTAACTAAAGTTTGATCATGTTGGTTGAGAAAGTTTCCCTCGTTAGTGGTGTGGAACAGAGGACTTGGTTAGGATAGTGTCTAGTCCTTCTAATAGAGAGAGATATATAAATGGGGTTTAACGTCCACTCGACACAGACTAGGTCATTTCGGGACTAGCATGGTTTAATTTTATTTCAATAACTCGTTTGCGCGTAGGGGTCTTAAGCAGTGGGAGGAAACCGGAGGGCCCGGAGAAAGCCCACGACGTTGCACAGGCAACCATTCTTCTTGTCACGTACAACCGGGGATTCGAAATCACGCCAGTTGCGTCAATGGCAGGCCTTATGACACAGCACGCTCATGCTAATTATTCGGCAATCCAACCACCCCCTTCCAATTTCTTTCAACAACACAATAGCAAAAGGTGCGAATCAATTGAGGTACATATTATGTATGTATTCTAATTCACGTTCGGCAGCCATTTTAGCGCAGCCGTTGGATTTCGTCAAATCGTTTAATTATGTACAACCTTTATTTCAATATCTTTCATCTTATTTCAACCAGATTTATGTACTTATCAATTTGAGGTATAACTCTCGTGCATATTCTAATTCTCGTTCAGTATATTCAATTTCTTTCGACTGATTTCAGCAATATAGGAAAAGGTAAGAATCAATTTGAAGTACGAAGTGGAGTACAAAACGGCTCATGTGAGGTACGAATGAACTAAGTAGGAAACAGCCTGCACCCTTCTACAAACGTTCTGTTTTTGTTGCAGCAGATAATCACTCTACCCTTAACCCAAAATGCTTTCTATATATCCCGTATCATGTAATATATGATTGGTGCAATGCCCATGCTGCTAGTTTTAATCGCGAATACATTTAAACAAAAGGATTTAAAGGACAATATTGGTGCCAGCCTTTATCACATATGTGATATATGTTAAACACATTCCAAATATTATACTTTTAACGAAGAGCGCAATGCTACGATAGCTGAGTATAACAGGCTACCCGAATCGGCAGTGACGTAACGACAGTGAAAACACGAGCGACTGCTCTATATAAATGACTTAAGCGGCGAGCGATAACAGACACACAGCTAAACTGCTGCTCACTAATAATTCCTTCGAAGACCAACAGCTGTTTTGTGCCTGGTCCCCCTTCCCTAGAATAACAAACTCATGGTTGGATGGATGAAAATTCCATTTATTGATGTAAATAATATTTCATTTAAAACGTTATAAATGACTGTTTATCAATGTAGCAAACATAATAAATAACTGTTTATTTTATCTAATTAAACTATAAAAACTGTACTACACAAAGTACTTCAATAACCTGATGTTGGGCTTAACAATACGACAACAATATTGCCACAACAATATGGCCTGGCCCAAAATCGGCAATACAATTTAAAAATCAGTAAGAATCAAGCATAAAATGATTCAAAAATAAAAGGAAAAAACAAAACATAAAGGCAATACAAATTACAAAAGTCAATAAGAATCAATGAACTTGGTGGAGAAGGGGAAGGAGGAGGGCAATTGAAATTTCCAGCTATTTTTCACGTGTGGTCTCAATGGCATGAACGCTGGGAGTAAACTCCCGCGAAGTGAAATCTCACGAGACCAACGCGGTCACGAGGTCAGCTCAAATTACATTATTTTAATAATGTCTATTTTTGTGCCTGGTCCCCCTTTCCTAGAATAACAAACCCATGGTTGGATGGATGAAAATGTCATTTATTGATATAAATAATATTTCATTTCAAACGTAATAAATGACTGTTTATCAATGTAACAAACTTATAAATGACTGTTTATTTTATCTAATTAAACTATAAAAACTGTACTACACAAAGTACTTCAATAACCTGATGTTGGGCTTAACAATACGACAACAATATGGTCAAATGAATTGTTGTCTGAGCGAAGACAGGTAGATAATTTCAGGCCCAACACAGGCGACATAAACCTCCATCCAACAAGCATGTATGAATTCAGTAGATACAGCATATACATGCAGGAAAGTATAACAAAAATCATTTAATACATAATTAAACGAGACAGTTAATAAACATTTAAACAAGAAATATAAAAAATTAAGTGGACGGAGAATTTAACACTCAGTCTGTCATACTGTAAATGAAACCGGGAATCGCAAAACATACGGGACCCGATCGGACTACTCTGACATTTGAAGTGTTCTGCACTTATAGCGGTATGTCCATGTACAGAGAATGCATAAAAACCATTAAGGTTTTCAACTAACTACTGCTATATACCTAATGGACAGTGGTAATGCATATAAATCTAGGTACATAAACTCTTAATATAAGTGCCAGGATAATCTGGAGTTATTGATAAAAGTACGCTTTTCAAATATAGGACACATCTAGTATTATTATTGCACTGTTACCATGGACAGAGAATTGACAAAAACTCAAAATACACATAAGAATGTGACAAATCAATCTGATTAAAACACAGATCCAATTTCGTTTCGTTTTTTATAGTTCAAAATTTCGTTTTACTTTTTACTACACTCTAAGATCTGGGAGGATTGTTATTTAACTCGCGTTCAGCTTGAAATGAGGGGTCAGCCAATCAAATTGTCTGTCGAATCGGGAGTTTGAACTCTCTTGCACGGAACTGTGGGTAGACATGAACTCCGGCAGAAATCAAAACAAAGCAAAAGTATAGCCACTTGCAACAACGATTCTGATTGGTTAATCGAATGACTGACCTTATAGGGTCAAATGTCGTTTGCTACGTCATAGAACGTGACCTCCCACTGTTAGTTGTTAGATCTACATGAGCGAGGCCATCGAAAGTATAAAAAAACGAAACGAAATATAGACCTGTATTTTAATTAGATTGGTGACAAATATAAGTATACATTTTACCAAAGGGTATTGTAAAAATTACAATGAACGGAAATTTAACACCTGGGCCCGTATTCAAAGGATACCTTAAGTCTAATACCCCGTTCAGACGCTTATTTTTAAACCAGCAAAAAGTTGCTGGGGTTTTTAAGCCAGAATTGTGTTGCGTTCACACGTACTATAAGCCAAACTGGTTTAACTATTCTGACCTCTTTGGTCGGAGGTTCGAGTTAACTACACATGCGTACATACCATTTCTTGTCATAATAATATGTGAATATCCAGTGAAAAAAATCCGCAAAATTTGTTTCTCGCCCCAGTCGACCCCTCTATTAGTATTACTGTTATTGTCGTTTTCAATAATACTCATACTGCCACTGGCATCGGCACTGCATGAAGATAAAGCCGCCATTTTCCTAGGAATGTAGCGTATTGCGCATGTCCAAAGAAAGCTGTAGCTGGCGTTTTTAAGCCAACCCGTTGAACCAGCTTAAAATGAAAAGCAGTCTCGAAGACAGGTCCCGAGCTTGGGTTTTTAAACTGGTTTATTTGCCCCACATGTGCGTTCAGACGCTTAAAGGGGAAGACCAACGATTTTCAATAAGGTTTCCATAAATAATAAATATATATTTGAAAATAATCCCTCCTATAACATATGCAAAAAATAATTTGTAAGCGAGAAATTATTTTTTATTAATACCGGAAGTGACGTAGTTGGTCCGGTGCTATTTATTCAGGTAAAATAAAACGCAACATGCATCTTCGGTACACACAATGCACCGTCAATGCCAGGCCTTTAAAAATCTAAAATGTAGGTAGTTACACAATGTCTATGAATTTCTCAAATGATAAGATTTATAAAAAAAAAACACTGTATGATTTGTCCAGTCTAACTTAAAAGGCAAAGGTCATCGTGTATGGCAAATATGTTTTTTTTCTATTCGTGATACATTGTTAAAAAATTAAAGTTTACAATATCCATCATTATACTACCACAATTTCTTGTAATGTATTGAAATGGAATTCTAAAAAAAGGTCTATGCAAACGGCCATTCCGGTAAAGGATGCACACTATCATAATTTATCCCAAATTATAATCATACTATTTTCATGTGTTACAATATAATATTTCGACAAACATTTTCTTAGTAATGTAAACTAAGAATTTAATAGAGTATAGTGATTCTCTCAAGGGGGCATAACCTGCTTGCAATGCTAGAAAATCTTGATTTTTGGCAGTGGAGGGCATTCCATAAAATGAAAATTCATGCTTTTTGGCGAATGTGAGTTTTCCATAACTTAAGCGTGGAGTTAAGTTTCCACATAGCCAAGCATATGTTAAGTACAGCCTTTGAATACCGATTTAAGGTAAGACACTTGGTTAAGCGGAAAAATTAAGTATTTTACTTATCTTTTAGAAAACCTTTGAATACGGGCCCTGGTCTATTTACATACAGTAGATAACCTCAACTCCGCAAGCTACTCTGGGGAAGTCTAAGGCTATCCAAATAAGTACATGTATATCACTAATGAAGGTTGATAACAAAAACATAATCTATATATCGTACAAAGGGTATTGTAAGCAATACAGTGGACGGAAATACATATGTACAGATAAACTCAACTCCATAAACTACTCTGGGAAGTCTCAGGCTATACAAATAATAGACCAAGAGCCAGTGACGAAAAAACTGCCTCATATGTAATAGAAAGTTTGACCATATTAATTGGCAGCTATTGATAGGGCAAACTCAAAACACCCAGGCAGGGAGGGGCAGATAAAAAGGGCCAAAAAGGACCAAAATTTGCCTCATAAGTAATAGGATCAAATTATTACTAAAATGTTGCCATACAATGTATGAATATAGAAAATATAAATCTGACCGGAAAAAGTGGGGCCATGGCCTTTTCTGACTGCCTTAAAAAGTGCTGACGGGGGCCAAAATTTGCCTCATAAGTAATATAGTTGAAATTGGTGCCAAATGTTAGCCATGTATGAGTCGATTCTAAAAATATAAAATCTGACTGGTTTCAGTGGGGCACATCCCTAATCAGACCACTTAAAATCTGCCCAATCTGCCACGCCCACAAAAGAGGTCAAAATTTGACTCACAAGTAAAATGATCAGAAATAGTTTTGAAATGATGTGGTGCTATATCTGAATCCTAGAATGTAAAATCTGACCGGAAAATATGGGGCAACACCCCTTTCTGACGGCCCTAAAAAGTGTGGACGGGGGCCCAAAATTGCCTCATAAGTAATAAGATTGAAATTGGTGCCAAATGTTAGCTAATAATGAGAAGGTTCTAAAAATATCAAATCTGACTGGTTTCAGTGGGGCAGACCCCTAATCTGACCATTGAAATGTGCCTAATCTGCAACGCCCACAAAAGGGGTCAAATTTTGCCTCATAAGTAATATGACTGAAACTAGTGGCAAATGTTAGCTGTATATTAGTTGGTTCTAAAAATATAAAATCTGACTGGTTTCAGTGGGGCACATTTCTAATCTGACAACATAAATATTACTACCCACCCAACAGTAAGGTACAATGTACACATTTTGATATCAATTAAAAGGTAAAATATACAGAGGAGAAATATGATTCAAATTCATGTCAAATGTATGTGAGTAGGTGCTTAAATCTGTCTTTCACAACTTGCAGTGGGGAAAGGGAATTATTTTTGTCCCAGCCTACAATGCTTTAGCTCAGTTTAAAATACTATTAAATTAGTTTGAAATCAACCCAAAGAATTATCTCATTAGTAGTAAGTAACACAGATATTGTCAGCAGGTCCCATGAGTGAATGTAGTTGAGGCATTTCCCGTTCAATACGACTGTTTAAAAAACACACTATAATTTTAATCATATTTAAAACATTTCTTTTCCAAAATTGTTCATGAAGCCGGTCAGTAAAATATTTTGCAGTTTTTGGTCATTTATAAAATATTATGTTCACAAAATAATCATTCAGTCCTTATAATTGAATTAATCATGATTTCTTTAGTCAGCAATTTTTTCATTTTAGTTTTGGTATTTTTATTATGTTCACAAAATCAAGTCCTATTAATTGAATTAAAGGAGCTAAATCACTAATATTTGGTACCTGGAAATTGACCCTAATGGGTCGCAGGGCATATAATAATATAATCTGATTGTATATAAACTGATTTACATTAAATTGTTTCCGTTTTGACTGTAATTTCAAATCAGTTATGTCCAGCGAAATACGGCATGAGTCCAAACCGTATTAAGTATTTATAATGTCTGGTTATTCTAGTCTACGGCGCATGCCCACCAGATAAAAAATGGCCTCATCGTTTGACAGATGACAGGAGTTGCGGTATGAGTTTAGCCTCGTTCTTTCTGGTCACTTGTTAAAAGGGACACTGAAACGCTCTATGGTACACGATTCGTGTACCAATGTTAAAATGTTTATTTTGTTTTAAATATTGGATATCAGAGGCCTACCGTTTCCAGGTAAGATCACAACATCAATGTTGATTTGAATTGACCAATAATTCGTGTTTTCTATGTCGAAGATTTTGGAGGATTTTGAGTTACGGACTTAGGTCCTTTAATTTGTAAAGCAAATCATAATTTCTTTAGTTACTTATTATTCATTCCAGTTTCTTCAATCTCAGATTTATTCATCTAGTTCTCCTTCATCTGTTTCTTCATCTATTGTTCTGGTTTGGACACCCCTTTCATTGTCATCATCAGAATCCATGTCGCTTTCTTTGCCTAGATCATTTACCAAAATAGAATCTAATGATTTCGGAACTTGATCTCCATCAAACCACTTAAGACTAAAGCGATGATCCTCAAGAACCCATCCAAATTCTTCTGGTTTAGTAAATGCTGGTTCGGAAGCAGTTGCATTATTCCAGATCCCACTGATGTAGTTTGTTCGTAAAATTTTCTGCAGGAGAACCGATTTACATGGGGGCAAGGCACTTCCGTCAGCTCCCTTTGTTTCACCAAATAGGTTACTGTTTGGTTTATAGACCTTTAGGAACTTTCTATATCTGGCCTCATTCACACTTGTTAGTTGACATAATCCATATATGCTGCAAACAAACTTCTCTATTGTAGTTATATCTTCGTCATTCATATCTTGGTGGCATCCAAAGTTGGAAAAGGATTCTTGGAACTCTGAATTGTCCTCAAGAACTTTTAATGGGCGAATCTTTCCCAATCTGAAGAATGCAGCAGTATAGTCACAACCAGTGAAGCAGTGAAAAGCTGGCAAAGCACTGCATAGTGATGATCCTAATTGTCTTGCTAACTCACTGACATCAATATATCTTAAATTATTTTGCGACTGGATTCCAACCTCCATCCATACATTTCCGACACAAGGAATTTTGTGCAGATTTCCAAGTACAATGATCAAAACATCTGTATCTATGGAACGAACAACAATATTACGTTCGGACAGGTTTGTCGCAGCTATATGAAAAAGCATTCTTGAATCTGCTTCTTCGTGCATACATGTCAATGTAGAATCCTTGTTACACTGAAGAGACCCGTTTACATTTGTAAAAACATAACAGTCCGTATCTAGAGTTACATACAATGTCTTAGATCCAATAACTGGCAAATAGTCAATACTCATCCAATTGTTAACTATGTACTGCACAAGGGATTTTTTGAACTTGTCATTTCTTAATGCTGATGTAAAGTTTGATGATCGTCTCATATCTGGGCCCGAAATGGTGTATTCTTGGTCACGATCTAAAGAACCAGCTCGTCTGTCCCTCTCTATGTCCTTTATCGATGGTTTTTCATTTCTGTCAAATACAACATGGATCTCTTGACTCGAAACGTTACATATTTTAACCAAATATGACGAGCAACTGCACCAACTGTTGCCGGGAGGTCTCCAAGTAGATAAAGAAAAAACATTCCATCTATCACTGTACAGTCAATCCATTTAGGCTCATGAGAATCTATTCTTTTTTCAAGGGCCTTCAAAAGCAAAGATTTTTGAGTTGATATCATGGTTTCATCTATATGACAAAACACAAGTGGCATTGGTGTGGGCGGATAAGATAAAGTAATCATCAGGTCTAATTTATTTTCAAGCGATATATAAAGTAGTCGACCATCATATCTCTCTCCATTTTCAACTGTACTATGTTGCCATTCTTTTGTCGTTTCTTGTAGGTACTGTCGGAAGCAAATGTGCTTGGTTTTGACCGTTTTATGGGTTTATCAAACCGGGAGGGGTCTGCAATAACTTCTGAAATAAATTTGTCACGAGACTTGTTACCATTTTCATAAACATTTAAAAGGAAATATGTTGTTGATGAAGAAGCAGCTTTACCAGAGCTAATGTTAATTAATAGATCTTGCTCCACATTATTCTTGAATGGATTGGACATGTTTACAATTTTTTCAATAATTTTGTTGCGATGTGCTGTGTCCTTTTTAATATTAGCTTGTCTCAATTCAGAAGTTATATCTTCTGCTCTGGAAATGCCTAAATGTTCAAACACATGTCCAACTATAGTTGCCCTCATTTAATGAGACATGGACCATCTCTGTCTAGCTGCTATGAAATTTGTAAATGATGATATACCTGAAAAACGATTGGCAGCATCTGCATTAACTGTCTGTTCTAGTGTAATTTCGACAGCAGATCTAGAAAATTTTTTGGGTGTCCTACGTATGGAAAGGGTGCCTCTTCGGAATTCGTCAGATATTCCAGGATGTGTTTCGTCTATTTTCGTCATATTGCCATGCAACCGGAGAATCCATCTGGCATAGTTTGGCTGGTTGAAGCTGAAGAATAAACTTGACATCTCAAAGAGGCAGTATGTAAATAAGTTGTGGTCACCAACATGAACACTTCGTGAAAAAAGGTGAAATATTCGAATCATTTTCACATATGTGTACCAATATTTGGCTGTTTTCCCATGTTCACCGGCAAGTGTCTTTTGTGAATATGTTTGATATGCATCAATTATTTCATTCAGTTCTTTGGAAACAGAAGAATTATCATATTCGGTTTGGCTACACATACGTCTAAGTTCATCTTCAAACATTATAGCTGTTGGAGAATTTGATTCACAAAACTGTCTGAAATGTAATACCTCCAAAGATAAAGCTAGCAAAGGGTGGATGCGTTTACATCGATTGTAGTGGGTACCTGTTAAAAATCCGGTAAGAGAACCATCAGCTATTATTCCAGCATTACTCAATAAGAATGGTCCTCCAGATTCTGCAATATACTTTCCAACAGCTTTGAAATATGCCATTGATATGTGGAAAGGTCCTAGCATTACAAAGAGGTTGTCAAATAGAGGACTTTCTGCAGCTTGAATTGTATATGCCATCTTTGCAATAGCCAAATCATATGTCACTATCATGTATTCCTGACCACACTCCACAGCAATTTGTTGGGATCTTTTCATTGTTTCCAAAACAACATTGAGGGAAGTTGGTGATTGGTTGATTTGAGGAAGATAACATATTTGTTGTTGAGGAAGGTCATCTTTTACCACAAGTGAATTCCATCCTACCCACATTGGTGTATCAGTGATTTTTAGGTATAATAGATCTTCTGGGGTCATCTTCTGGGATAAATTCACTGTTAGCCATTCTAGGCTTCTTCCTGTATGGTTCTAGATTCAAAAGGGTTGGAGTAAATGACCGTCTTTTCCGACAAACTGGAAGCTGGTTATGATTGTCAGATGTTTCAGTACTGATACTTGTATCTGGTACAAAATTGACATCCTTATTTTGAAAACATATACCTACAGTATCATGTAGTGTTCCTTTCCCATCTATACTGTCAATAAATTTGTCGTAATTATCCCAGGCAGTACAGGTAACCAATGATGATATCTTCTGTATTCCATGGGGAACCATGCTCTGTTCTTCCTGTGAACTGTATGTTAATTCTGTCTCAAGTTCTTCAATGCAGATGTAACTAACACAGTGTCCATAACGATTTAAAATATCAATTACTTTTCTACTTCCTGTTATACTCTTCATCGCCATTCCAAGAGTCAAATGTTTGGAAGTTTTAATTTGGCCACAAGAAACATTATACATGGCATCCTGAGAAATTGATGCAATTTTTCTAACATTTTTATCTGTTTTTCCTCGTCTCTGGTCCGGCCCTCCTAATAAGTGAGTAAAAAAGTCAATAACTAAATCTGGCACAGAAGC
The DNA here is from genome assembly GCA_917208275.1 of Patella pellucida. Lineage (NCBI taxonomy): Eukaryota > Metazoa > Mollusca > Gastropoda > Patellidae > Patella > Patella pellucida. The sequence goes on along the minus strand of OU795041.1, from coordinate 37,151,303 downwards.
TTCCCCTCGAATTATATCCTGCACTGTTAATTTTGATGATAAAGTGGTCTTTGGTGCATTTAGAATTTCCTTGCGTAATACGTACGCTATGTCACGAATCTTTGCTTTTATTGATCGATTTTCTGTAAACGCTTCTCTAATAGCCTCTTCAACATTCATTCTATTGTTATAAATGATATTTCCTTAAGTATTTGATGATAATAATGTCAATTTATCTGTTCCAAAGTAATTCACTATCTTCCTCTCAAAATGGTAAATAGTAAAATCACCAAATACATCTTGGCTGCCACCCTCCGAAAAACTGGTATATACTTCCAACAGAATTGCAATGTACTGATTATATAGTTCTTTTGTTGTGTATACATTTTCGTCTTCAATAATGGATTCTTGTATGAATTTGCAAATAATTTCAAATGCTTTGTCGTGCGACTCTATAATCTTATGCCAAGGTGATGCCTTTCCTTTGGTCCTGTTTGGCACTTCTGCCCTTTTCTGATAATCAATACGGCATTGAGAATGATAACTGACTTCTTTAGCGATGAAATCAACGCCTCTAATTCGATCAAGTAATGCTTCATCATTTAGGTCAATAGCAAATTTCCGTACATTTTGTTCTAAATTTTGTGTTTCCACTTTAACTAGTCTTAGCTTTCTGCCATGATGCTTTCTAGCATATTTAAGGCAAAATATACACTTTTTCTCAAACACATTTGTACCAGGTTTATCCTTTAAATCTGGTGCGATAGAACGTAGGGGTCATCTATCCTGAGAGTCACTGGAGGTGGATGGAGCGCTATTAGTAATGTCACCCTCGATTACATGTACTCCTGAAGCCGTCTCTGACGGTTTTGTTGAAGGAGTAATTGACACAGCAGTGAACTTTCGATAACATTCTACGTGGTATCCAACAGTTTCATTAATAATATTTGGTAATTCAATAACAGAATATTTTGATTTAGTTTTTTGTCTATGACACAGAACCTTGTAACACTTTTTTAATGTCTCTTCGGTGAAACCAATAACTTTGTCACGATTTTGTTTATCATCTCCCAAATGGAGGACACATTGTTTACTGTGCTCTTCCATGTTTACTCACTTCACAGTATCACAACAATTATAATAATTTTATAAAACATTTTGAATCAGCTATTATATTATAATGTTATTCAGTATTCAGACAGACACTGTATGATATAAGACTGGCGCTTGTTTCAGAATTTATCTTAAATTTTGCTTCATTATTATTATTTTATAAAGATAATGCCATGAAATAATATACTACTATAATTAATGGAGAATCATATCTCTTGGGGGTCAGCAATGTTGTATTGAATTTCTGCTAAGTTGTTGAAAAGTGCAAATTGATAGTGGGGGGTGTCAGTAGATTTAACTTTGAAGTTAAACCAAGTATGTGTATCAAACTGTTAGGTGGGTGGTGACAATTAAGTGGTCAGATTAGGGGTTTGCCCCAGGGAAACCCATCAGATTTGATATTTTTAAAACCGACTAGTACATAGTGAACATTTGGCACCAGTTTCAGTCATATTACTTATGAGGCAAATTTTGACCCCATTTTTGGGCGTGGCAGATTATACACATTTAGATGGTCAGATTAGGGGTTTGCCCCAATAAAACCAGTCAGATTTGATATTTTGTGAACCGTCTCATACATAGCTAACATTTGGCACCAGTTTCAATCTTATTACTTATGAGGCATTTTTTGGCCCCCGTCCACACTTTTTAGGGCAGTCAGAAAAGGGCATGGGAAACCCTAGAAATGGTTCCACTACTGCTGTCTTCCGTCTTACTCCAGTGGCAGTAGTGGTTTTTCCTACAGAGTTCCTTTGCGCAAGTTTTTTAGTCAAATGACTACAAAAAGTTTACTAGCCTATAGCTCGCTTAATTTACAAATAAACTGACCCAAAGCACTACTGCACGCAGCTTAACATATAATAAATCAATTCTTCTTGAAATAAAGGTGAGGACTTACCGCATAATTATATGATTTGATGAAACCCATCTCCTACGCGAAATTTCAACTGGCCGACCGTCATGGCCGAAAGTTGCGTAATACGTCATTAGGCCTACAACATAAACAGCGCTATGCAGAGAAAAACTGTTCGGTAACTCTTTTAATGGTGCAGTCTTCACTATTTGTGATGGAATTACTTATTTTAATACAAACTGTAATGATATGTGTTGACAATTGTGCGTTTGAACCTATTTCAACTTGCGTAAGGGGTCTTAGACTGTACCAATTGTTACCTTAAACACAGTTTAAGGTAACAAGTATAGTTACTAGGGAAACCCCAACGACTTTTGTATAAATGCCAAGACTGACACATGTGAAGCGATTGAAGATGGTGCAAAGCCATTCTCAAACAAAAAAGCCACAAAATTCTAAATAACAGGAGAAGGAATCGGAAACGTAGGGTGCAGTTTAAAACGTTTGCAGAAATCTGTAAACCTAGTCCAAGACCGATGATATGATGCACGCGAACCACTAGATAACGCTTGACCGACTAACAATTTCGCTGTGGCTGACGAATCGTCAAAATGGTGGAGACTGATCCAACCATGGAGCGTCTTCTCTCGCTCGCTGAAATAAAAAACGAGACAGGGAATCAGCCACAGTATTAGAATGCCCCGGGATACGTTTAGCTCGTATTAAAATATTGAAACGGAGTGCCACTTAAATCAAACGCCGAACTAGAGTCATGAGAGCTGGACATTTTGAATTAGCTTTGTTTATGACAAAAACTACACACTCATTATCGGTTAAAAGTAAAAGCTTATGATTTTTTAAAAGATGTCCGAAGTGTTCCATAGCAGCTACAATTGGAAACAATTCTAAAACGTTAATGCTGTAAGAAGCAAATTGTTCTGACCATTCCCAATCGAACCATTTTGAACATAGCACAGCTGCAAATCCGCGGGAGATAGCTGCATCAGTATATAATTTCAAAAAATCGGACCCCACCCAAGTATCATGCAAAAACATGCATCTGCATGTAATCTAACCGCGCAGAATTTGTAATTCGTATTTTGAAAAAAAGGTTTTGCTATTCCAATTGTTAAGTCATACAGTCGTCGCAAAAAAGTACGACCCGGTACCACTACCATGGTAGCAAAATTAAGGAGTCCCGACAGAGATTGTAATTCATTTAATGTAATTTTTTCCGTGACAAAAACTCTGTTAGGCGATCATAAATTTTGACTATTTTTTCTCGTGGCAAACGTACTTTCATTGTCACGGAGTCCACTTCTATTCCATAAATAACTATTTTATTTGTCGGAAAAACGGTTTTTGAATGTTTTATCGGAATACCCATATACTTTGCTAAATTAAAGAAGTAATTCAAGGAGACCAAACAAATTAGCGAGTCGGCCGGCCCAGCAAAAAAGAAATCATCAATCATGTGGCTTACTGCCGATTGATGGGTGTTAGTCATAATCCAATGCAGGGCCGAACTGAATCGTTCAAATGTTTGGCAACTCATACTTAATCCCATGGGAATGCACATATCCGCAAAATACCACAGTTGGTTATTGATACTAATAGTAAACCCCCAATAAATCGTAATCATCCGGATAGATTGGAAGTTATCTATAAGCGTCCTTTATATCCGCTTTTGCCATAAGTGCCCCCCTGCCCAGAGAGCGAACAATATCAACATTATCAATGGTGTCATATTTCACAGAGCAAAATTCCTCTGGAATACCAGAGTTTATGGAGTCCTCAAATGGGAAGGACAAGTCATGGATCAAACGAAAAGTACCCAACTCCTGTTTAGGAATGATACCTAAAGGAGAGAAGCGAAGATTTGAACATGGGGGATGTTTAAAGGCCCCAAAACCCGACCCTTGGATATTTCGATATTTAAGTCCATGTGTTCCGCACACGATTTATGGTTCCGAGCGACAGAAAATGCTCGTTGACCCTCAAACGGTATTCGGAAACCCTCTGAAAACCCCTTAAATAAAAATGTACGCTCTGCTTCATCATAGCCACTTAATTTTTTTTTAACCAAATTACGGTAATGCCTATCCGTCTTTCTTTTTCAAGAATCCCAACTTTCTAACAAGAGCTGGGATGACGTAATTACTGGTTAAGAAGACACTAGAAAAAAGATCTTCTGGGAGAATTTTAATTGTGATGAGAGATAACAAGATTTTCTTTCCTTATTACCATCTTGCCTGAGTAGTCTTTTGCTGCGATACATTACACCATTATAATTTAATATTTTGAATGACGATATTGGTACTGAACGAAAAGCTAGAGAAAACACTTTTCAGGTCAATTTTGAATCATTTAAATGAACGTGAAATCATTTCCCTCCAATTTTACCCCCCCCCCTCCACACCTGCTACCCCACCCCACACATCAAACAGTTGTCCAGGGGCATCATAAACACTTATTTATAGATTTGCAATCCTAGAATTTTTTGTTTTAATAATATATATTAAGTCCACATAATGACAGCCCCACCCCACCCCCATACATAGACATTAGACCCCCCATATCTCGAAAACGCCCCCTCGCACGCCTGTTCACCGCCCAGATTCGGAATCTACGCGAAAAACTGGTCTAGAAAAACTTGGTCTCATAAATTCACAGCTCGGGTGGCAATGCCCCCCGCCCCCTTCAGCCACCGAACTATAGGGGTTTCGGGCGACTCCACTAAAAGACCCCGTTTAGACCTCCGTAGTAGAATGTTGGTGAGGCGATCTTTCGCCGTTGTTGGGATGATTTCTATGTCTTCCTCGTCATCACTTGGGCAAGGGTCCCTACGGCGCTTAGACATCCTGAAACAGTTTTAATCCAACATAAAAATATATACACAAATGCATTTACAAGCCTTAGCTGCACTAAGTGTTCACAAATAAATAGCAAGCACACTGCACTAATATTATGCCACAAGAATAGCATAGCTCCAACACTATTCACACGAATACTCCAATAGTATGTCAACACAACTGATTAGCCTCACAAGTACTACCCACACACATACCCCCAAAGTATGTCACCACAGAAATATGATAATTCCGCTTACTTCCAGGCGCAGCAACCTTGCCCTGCTAGAAGAAAACTATCTCACGCTACTCACACGCATACCCCACTATGTATGCCACCAATTTTTTTTTGTCCCCCGCCTTTCGAAGAAAGCAGGGGACTATTAAAATGGGTCCGTCCGTCCGTCCGTCCGTCCGCCGTCCGTCCGTCCGTCCGTCCGTCTGTCACACTTTTTGGGACACAATAACTCTCTTTCTAATTGAGCTAGAATATTCAAACTTGGTGTAGGTGTTTATTAGGTCATTACCTTGATGGAGTGTTTATTAGGTCATTACCTTGATGAGCATTTTCCGCTTAGGGTAAGCAGAGATAAGCAATTTGATTGGTTGATGCTTTGTGACACAATAACTTAAGTTGTAATTAAGTGAGAGTGATGGAACTTGGTAAGTAGTATAGTCTGTACTCTGGTGCATATTTTGAATTCCGGTCTGATGACGTCACCACATTCCACAGTTGTGACGTCAGACATTCCACAGGTGTTCTATTTATAGCTTGAATATGACTGCCTGAACCGTGAGGTTATTAATAATAGAACAGGTATTGTTGTAGTCAGCAGCTGTTTATTCTTTGATCTCGTTTGAATTTTTGTAACAAAAGTTGGGTATGGGAAGGTCAACAGGTTACTTACAGGTGTATGTTGGGTAAGGGTGGGGTCGATATCCCCGTTTATAGTCAAGGGCTCACATTGAGTTCACATTTAGTTATACCGGTGTTAAGGGGGCCTCCGCTATTAAGTTTGACAGGTGATCAGGTTGCAAATGTTTATCGGCGGTTGTTTATATCCCAGCACCCCCCCCCCCAACCCCTCAAAAACACATTTCAGTAGTCTACACTCCTCAATTAGTGATAATATAAAAACAATAGTCTGTAGAGAAAGTAATCGCGAGTAGAAAACTGAAAGATATTGATGTTGAGACGTTTGCGTCGTCTATCAAAGAGGCTGTGAAATGTATTGATTCTGACGATCCTCCAACTCTACTGCATCTGTATTCTCAGGTCATTGAGTCCACACTTGACGTATTTGCTCCTGTAAAGTCCCACAAAAGTAAAGGCAACCATCCAAATCCCTGGTATACTGATGTCATTCACTATGAAAAAATTCTAAGACGAAAAGCAGAAAGAAAATATGTAAAAATTGATAGACAACTATTTCAATTACAGTCCAAGAGGTTAAAAAAATTAATCTCGGATGCCAAGACAACTTTTTATAAAACCAAGCTCTCTGCAACAGATTCTAAAGATCTTTTTAATGTTATCGATAAACTTTTCTCTGAAAATAAAAAGAAATTACCACAGTCTAATTCAGATGTTTAGCTAGCTGAACGTTTCAGTGACTTCTTTTATGACAAAGTCAGTGATATCAGACGTGCTCTTGACAATACTTGCAGTGGATTAAATATGTTTAAAGAACATCATGTACCAAGCCGTTTGTTTGAGTTTGCCCCAGTTACAGAAGAACATGTCCGGTCCATCATTGGTAAGAGCAAGTCAACTTCATGTAGCCTAGATCCGCTTCCAACATGGCTTCTGAAGTCCAAACCAGTATTGGATGCGCTCCTTCCTTTCATCACTGCTATCATAAATGCTTCAATTGCCAAAAGCAGTGTGCCGACTTCATCAAAGCCTAGATCCGCTTCCAACATGGCTTCTGAAGTCCAAACCAGTATTGGATGCGCTCCTTCCTTTGATCACTGCTATCATAAATGCTTCAATTGCCAAAAGCAGTGTGCCGACTTCATCAAAGACTGCCCTTGTGATTCCACTTCTGAAGAAACCATCGCTTGATTGCGAGATCCTCAAGAACTACCGCCCTGTCTCAAATCTTGAGTTTATCGGAAAGGTGCTTGAAAGGGTGATAGCGAGACAAATCATTAATTATCTGCAAGCTAACGATCTTCATGAACCACTACAGTCGGCTTATAAAGAAGGTCACAGCATACAGACAGCACTCTTGAAGCTAAAAGCTGACATTGATACAGCATTGGACAGCAACCTCGGCATCAACCTTATACTTCTAGATCTAAGTGCGACATTTGGCACCATCAACCATAGTATTCTGCTCAATCGACTTGAGTTATCTGTGGGAATCAAAGGATCGGCGCTGGATTGGTTGAAGTCTTATCTAACCGACAGAAGCCAATGTGTCCATAATCATAGCAGCAACTCTGTATCTAAACCGCTGTCCATTGGTGTCCCACAGGGATCGGTGCTAGGTCCACTTCTTTTCTTACTGTATGTACTTCCACTTGGTAAAATTATCCATAAACATGGTATCAGCTATCATGGTTTTGTAGATGATACGCAATTGTATAACACATTCATTCCTTCTGACCAGATGTCAATACACAGTGCCCTAAAGAAGCTAGAATCCTGTATCAATGATATTCGGACGTGGATGAACCAAAATAAATTAAAGGTTAACGATGAGAAGACAGAGTTCCTGATGATATTACCCAGATCAAAACTGAACAGTTTTAACTTTTCACCAAAGCTAAACATCGGCTACCGAAATTTCACCATCATGTAAAGCACGAAATCTTGGTTTTATCATGGACAAGACAATGTCTCTCATTCCGCAGGTCAACAATACTATATGTAAAATGTTCATAAGATTAAAGCCAGTATCCAGAATCAGGAGGTATCTTACTAAAGATTCATGTGTTTGAGTTGTTTAAGCACTGGTCATATCTCAGTTGGACTATGAAAATGGACTCCTGGCTGGCATTCTAGATTTCTCCCTCAACCGTCTTCAGCTTGTACAAAATAACTGTGCTCGACTAGTTGTCAAGTCATCTTCTAGAGATCATGTATCAGATACTCTCAAAAGTCTCCATTGGCTGCCTGTGAAAGCCCGGGTCGACTTTAAAGTGCTATCAAATGTGTATAAAGCTTTTTTTTCGGATATTGCTCCTTCCTACATGAAACAATTATTCACATTCTACAAACAGGGAAAACCGAATCTTCGTTCGTCCACAGATACTACTTTACTATCTGTGCCCGCTTACAAGAGACTCATCGCAAAATTATCTTTCCCTGTAAATGGTGCCCATATGTGGAATAAGCTACCAAGATCAATTAGAGAAAGTTCAACTTTTGTTAAATTCAAATCGGAGTTAAAAACGCACTTGTTTAAGTATTATTACAAACTGTGATGTGACATTTGTTAAGCGCTTAGAAATATCACCGGATATAATGAAGCGCTATAGAAGATAAATAATGATAATAATAATATCCTCTTACAGTCCCATATAACAACTGTTGGTCTTCGAAGGAATTATTAATGAGCAGAAATTTAGCCGTGTGTCTGTTATCGCTCGCCGCTTCAGTCATTTATATAGAGCTGTCGCTCGTGGTTTCACTGTCGTTACGTCACTGCCGATTCGGGTAGCGTGTAATACTCAGCTATCGTAGCATTGCTCTCTGCGTTAAAAGTATGTTTGGAATGTGTTTAACCAGCTCTATCACATATGTGATAATGACTGGCACCAATATTGTCCTTTAAACAGGGCAGGTAGTCGACGTGTACACGCCTAAATCAGATGCGTGAGATGTGTTGTCAGTGTGGGAAATACCGTTTTACATGGGTATATAAATACACGTTTTTTGATTGTGGACAGAACGTTATGTGCACCTCAAGAGAGCTTACACTTACACTTATTACACCGTTCAGCGAATGTTACAATCTGCGGTAAAAATAGACTGAACGGTGACCCACAACTAAACACATCGTAATATCTGAACATCGCACATGGAATTGGAGGTTTGACAACAATATTGAACACCTTGCGTAATGAGACACCTTGACTAATTATAATATTGAACCGTCCAACTAATTATTGAACAGTTGTGATAATTAAAGATGGGTTCCAAAATAAATATTTATCGGGTGGTTATTTCCAATAAAAGAATGGCAATTTTGCAAAGTAGAAACATCCAATCTTACGAGAAAAATACTGGATCCCATGGCAAAAATGTCAGGGTATCCCAAATTGACAACCCGACGATTAGTGAAACACCCATGCGTGACGTCAAGGGATGCGCGCGCAGGTTGTATGAGGTCATTGTAAGAGGGGGCGCTCAATGTAACAGTATACTTGTTGATAAACGATACATCGTCTTTTATATATTCAACGAATTCTCCTTCGGCTTGTTTCCCTTCCGTGACGTTCAATCACGTCACAAACATGGTCTCTTAAAATAGATTTTTTACAGCTTATGTTGTTTCCTGTGGACGGCAGTGTTTTGAGAGCGATTTAGAACAAAATTATGATTGATTAATTAGTTTAAGTATGTTTTAAGTCCAATTATATAACCAAAACACCTGGTTTAATTTGGTCGCTTATAATTAAACACGTTTCGAGAAACTAAACACTAGTTAATTAGACGCTTGGTAATGAAAATTAAACACTGAGATTTAAATTGTTTACATGTACAAAATGAACGTCGATTAATAATAATAATAATAATCGCGTCATTAAACAAGGGTAGCAAATTAGGCCTGAGGCCTTTTTCCAATTTGGCCCTTGGCACAGATCGTGCGAATGATTTCGATCATTACCGCAGGACAAAATCGAAGAACTCGGGGGAAACCTGCCTGATCGGACGGGAGACCGAATATCCCTCTCACTTACAACGATAAAGTTCTTACCCTGAGCTGGGATTGACCACTCGATGCATTGGTGAGAAGCCGCCTCTCTATCGCCACGGCTATTAGCCGAGGATTCATCGGAATTCATTTACAACCACCGGAATTCGTATATAACCACCAGAATTCACTTCGAAAACCCCCGATATTGGTAATAAAAGTTTCAGTTGGTGGTTTTTTGGTTGATGGTATAAATTTAAGTCCTTTCGATAAAGTTTACCTGGTGATTTGTAAGCGTGTGGGAGGAGAGATTGACTACTGTTTTCTTTAAGTAATCTTTCTTGCTGTTAACTGAGGCTTTGGGTTTAACTGTTTTGTTATCTTCTGCTTGGGGATAGTTGAACTTCTTTATTTGTTTCTGCGTCAGTTAGAGTAAGAGAACCTGCCAGGAGTAAGGAGCCGTTCCGAGAGACATACGGGGTAGCTCCGAGGCCAGATAACTTTGCTGAGCCGTCCGTGATAATCAACAGCTTGTCATCATAACGTGGAAGGGTGATGTGGTTACTGGTATGAAGGCCTTGTTGGACTGTTCTAAAAGCAGCTGACAAGTCGTCATTCCAAGATATCCTGTCTTTCGAATCTTTACAAGCGATGTAGTCCTCCAGTGGCGTAAGGTAGCTGCACAATCTTTGATAACTCTGGCAAGAATCTTGTACGCATCAGTGAATGAGCGCATAGCCTTTACGTTTGAGGGAAGTTCACATGTGCTGAGGGTAGAAATTTTGTGGGGAGTTGCACGGATGGTTCCATTAGACCAAATCCATTCTAGTATGGGGGCAAATAACTGTCTTTTTAGGTTACCTTTGTCTAATGGTAGGTGTGACATGACCAAAGTGTTGATGGCGTTTTAAAGTGATTGGTTCGTCATAGGGGTTGATGAGACGGATCTTGCTGTCGACGGATTCCAAGATTGATGTAATAGGCCACATTGAGGGTTTATTGATAGTACAGTAGAACTTGTATTCAGCAGGCACCCAAGGGAAATTACAAAATGCCTGCTTAATGGAGGTGCTCTTTGAATAAAGGTGTACAATATTGCCCAAACACTACCACAAAAAAATAAAGATATAGACTGCATATATTGCCTCAACCCCTACCACAAAAAAATTAAAGATATAGACTGCATATATTTTTTATTCATGTAGTATTACAATAACAATACATGTACTTTTTATCTAGTTGTGAATTCAAAGGAGTCTCGTATATAGACTGCATATATTTTTTATTCATGTAGTATTACAATAACAAAACATGTACTTTTATCTAGTTGTGAATTCAAAGGAGTCTCGTAGGCCCTATACATGTTAGTAATACTGGAACTCATGTCCCCCAATATTTCTTTTACTTTCATCATAGCGTCTAAAAGCGTTTCAAAATGCCGTGAATTTGAGTATTTCACACCCCAACTATTTTAGCTATTACGCGACCACTTAATAAAATAGGGAACGAACATCGATAAATTTGACCGTCGCTGAATCTTGCGCCGAACGAAGATTCTTTACTAAAAAATCTCGAACATAACTTCGGTAAACTTGTCATTCTGTACCAACCTTAGATACTACTGTCTACCATTGTGATGCATTCGATAATATTTATCCATTTTTGTGAAGAAAATCGATGAATTAATATTATTTTATCGTAAAAGTATGAAATATACTTATTATGCAGCTTAAATAATGATACAGGTAATACTAATTAATACTAATAATAAAACTAATATTGCTTACCCTAAAGAGGGGCTTTATAATCACTACTACCAACTGGTATAAAGGTGAAATACCTTTAAAAGTTGGAACACTGTAAATGTGAATACATGTATGAGTAGTTAAAGTGGAATACTTTAAATAATGTTTTAAATTAGTGGAGCATAGTTTGCAATTTGTCCGAGCATATGGTCGAGCATTTGACTTTTTTGTTGAATAGTTCGACGGTTGGCAGCGGTAACGACCCCATCATCGTTGACAAATCCCCGATTAGGGTTGGTAGAGTATTTCTTTGACCAGGTGTCATTGGGGGCAAGGAAACTAGTGAAACTTTGATCGGGAGTCAAAATATAGTATTTGTAAAATATTTTATATTTACTTTTATCATCTATAACACTAACTATATCTACACGTATTTTAATACAAGGATTATAATATATGTATACATGTATATAAAACAAAAAATATAGATATATAATAAACTGAAAAGTAATTATTCATATCTTCTAACAGGACTTAAGCACAGTAAATAATATATATATCTATTATTCTGTATCAAAATAAATAATTATTACCAACCTTAATCCTTATGTCATGATATATCTAATCCACAGAAACAAAATACACACAATACACAAAACTACATTCTAAACAGAATATAAAAGTTGATGTTATTGCAGTCTTAGACGTTGTACCACCGCGTACGCGTCGCGCGTGAGCTCAATGAAGTTGTTGTCACAGTACTGTATATTAGCTGTATCGTTTAAAATGTTGTTATTGTTATCTTCGAAACACTTGTTCAGGCACTAAATCTCCAAACACCTTATCGGGCTCCAAATGTTGAAGGATGGTCACATGCCGGGGCTAATCGACCACACAAGGGTTCATTTCTCGAAAGAACTTTATTTACTATAAAAAGAAACCCTGCCAATATACAAATAACAGAATAAATACAATGTATAAAAACAGTATCAAAGCATGATTTAAAAGTAATAACAATAAAATCATATGTCTAATATACATTTAACTCTTCTCTTAGAGTATTTCTTTGACTGTATAATAATGATGTAATGACGTAATCTTATCCCATTTCAAACTATCAACTTATACTTTAAAGAAATTCAACATGGCTGCCACTTTTAAAACAGCGGTTACTGAACATGGCGAAACCCTTTCTGCAAATCGGGAAGAACGCTTTAAAAGCCAATTTCTCGAACAATGAGACTTTTGGAGATTTGGGAAAAGTTGCCCTTAGTGTCGTGTCGGGAAAACAAAGTCTGGGGAAGAGTTTGAAGGATGTGTTCCAGCGCACCATAATACCACCAAACTACGTAAATACTCCATCACACCTGATTTGAATGACGATGGACCGATCGAATTTCTGGTGAACAATGCTAGTATGGATTTCATCGATTTGGCCAATACGACCCTGTACCTGCGACTCAAGGCGGTGAAAGATGGTGGTACCAATCTACCGGCAAACGAAGCCGTGGATACCGTAAATAATTGGATGCACTCTTTGTTTAAAGATGTGAAGTTGCGGCTGGGGAAAGATTCTGATACGTTGGTCACGTCTCCTCTACCTAATTACGCCAATCGAGCTTACCTAGAGAATTTACTGAGTTATAGAAAACAAGCCAAGACGAACCATTTAGGCCGACAAGACCTATGGCACATGGATACAGCCGGCGAATTTGATCAAGCCTCGTCCGTCAAAGTTAATGCTAATTTTGTTCCCTTGCTTTAATCATTATATATACTATTCCGAAAAAGTAGGGGATATTTGATTTTTAAGTGTTATTAAAGTCACCTAATGAAACTGACGAAGTAACAAATGACAAAATGAAATGAAGTTCACATTCATCGATTTATTCCAAGTGATCGTTAGACTAAGTAAGGCACAGACTGACCATTATAAGGGTAAAATGATACCCGGGGTCAAAACAGCAAAGTTACCACAGCATCACAACAAAGTCAGTTACGGGTAAATCCTCCACTGTTTGCCAAACAGTCGTTGATCCGACGTGGCATACTCCTAATGAGACGTCTACGGTCATTTTGGTCCAGATTGCCCATTCCTGTTGCAACGCAGCAGCAAGTTCTTGGACATTGGCAGGACGTTGTTGACGTTGACGTAACCTCTGCCCAAGCATGTCCTAGACATGCTCGATGGGGGGGGGGAGGTCGGGACTCAGCGCTGGCCAAGGTAATGTTGTGATGCTCTGTTGTTGGAGGAAACCTGTAACGATCCTGGCCCTGTGACATCTTGCGTTGTCATCCTGGAAGATGAAACGGCGGCCATGACGTCGTGCGAACGGCACAACATGGTCTGCCAAGATGTTGTCCCGGTAGTACTGGCCTATAACACGCCCTGCAACAACATGTAAAGCCGTTCTCCCAGCAACAGTGATGCCTCCCCACACCATAACAGAACCACCCCCAAATCGATCATGTCTGATGACGTTAACGTCTTGGAAGCGCTCGTTTTGATGACACCACACCCTCCTACGTCCGTCCAAAAAATCAACAGTGAACCTTGACTCATCTGAAAACATCACATTGCTCCAGCGTCGATTATCCCATTGTTGACGATCCCTACACCAACGACATCTTGCCTGAATGTGATGATCTCTCAAACAAGGGATCACGCGAGGACGTCGGGCGCGAAGGTGACCCCTATGCAGTCGATTCCGAATGAATGAATGAAATGAATGAAATGGGGTTTAACGTCCTACGCTTAAGCACCTAACCTGGGCCAATTGAAGACGGGCATACGCCAACAGTGTGCTATGAGGGAAATTTTGCCCGGGCAGCGGCGCTACGGCCTACTCTTATATCGAATTCCAACTGCCAAGGGATCTTTTACGTGCACTCCAATTTGTACACGGGACCTCGGTTTTTCGTCCCATCCGAACGACTAGGCAGCTGTCCTTGTCAGGCCCTCCTTCTGCATCACTGACAAGGGGAAATCACGCTGGAAAATCGAGATGAACTTTCTCGGCCAATGCAGGGATCGAACACTCAACCTCCAGGCTAGCGAACTAGCGCCTTATCCACTTAGCCACCGTGATCCCCGATTCCGAATGGTCTGGCCACTCACTCTCACACCTGTGTCTGTTTGAAGACGAGCGCTCATGTGATTTGCTGTGATGACACGATTTCTCAAGGCCAATGTACGGATAAATCGATCCTGGACTTGAGTTGTCGCCCTTGGTCGACCTGAGCGTGGTCTGTCCTGTACAGATAGTGTATCACGGTATCTGGACCATAGCCTGCTTATGGCAGACTGAGAAACATTCATCGTCCGCGCCACAACCGCCTGTGTTGTGTCGATCTGTAGCATGCCAAGGGCACGTAACCTTTCATTTTGGGTAAGCCGACGCATATCAAAATTTGTTTTCTGGTCACTAAAACAATTAAACTGATGTTTCCACCCTGGAATTCAATGCCACAATGACTGTAACATTCAAAGTCAGAGTCGTGCAAATCTTGGGTTGGACCCCCATGATGATCCCAAACATCACCTGCATTCCATGTGGTAGCTATTGGGGCGTTTGGGCGTCACATGTAACTGGAAATGTTTCTTCTGTTAGGTTCTATAGTGACTTTTTTCGTAGTTATTTGCATATTTTAGTATTATGCCCCCAAAATCAAATATTCCCTACTTTTTTTGAATAGTATATGTATACTATTTAGGAAGAGGGGTTTTACATAGGCTAAGCCTGTTCCCCAATCTCATTCATACATCATGAATAAAATACTGTTTATAAAAAAAAAAGTTAATGCAGAGGCCCCCGAACCAGCGAATGCCGGGCTGGTGGAGCGCTACAAACGCATCTCTGAAAGCCAGGTGGTGGAATTACAAGCCCGGTTGCATTTAGATATGTTTTTACAGGAGAGGTACTTATTGGACATGGTCGATCTACGCCTGAGTTTGGAAAACAAGCCTCTAAATTTTTGCTGACGCATGCCAACAACAAAGGACCCTACAAGATTGATTTCATCAAAGCTTTTTTGGAAGTTTTGTGTGTGGACATTACTGTTTATTTTTTATCTGCCATTCGAAACGGTGCCTTCAATTGTTTGGCACCGATACCCGGCAAAATAATGTGCAAGTGAACCAATGGGCTCAAAATCATTTTCAATCCTTAAATCGTTTGGGTGGCCAAACTTGTTGTTCTTTTTCAAAAATGTAAATATGTTCTTGTTCCAAGATTGATCAATTGTTCTATTGTTATCTTGTTCTCTTGTACTTTTATTAAAAAATGTTATTAAAAATGTTATTAAAAAATCGTATTAAAAAATGTTATTAAAAATTGTTATTAAAACTTCGTGACAACGCCCTCGGGAACTCCCGACAAAGGGTAGGAGGAAGACCCTACGAGGGAGCCCCAAGCAAAGGACGAGGGAATCCCGAGAACAAGTCCCAAGATAGGACACCCCTACAAAATGCGACAGCAAAGTGAGTCCCCGAGAAAAGACGAGAAAGGGCGGGGGGGGGGGGGCCCAAGAAAAGACGAGGGAATCCAAAGAAAAGGAGGGGGCCCGCAAGAAGGAAAGATGAATCCCGAAAAAAGGGGAGGTAACTCCCAAGACCCGAGCATAGAAAGGACGAGAAAGAAAAGAGAAATCCCCGGGGGAAATCCCTATGACGTCACTATAAAAGTATAAACCCATATGAAGTCATCACCGCCGAGGGATATTCCTATGACGTCACTAGAAAGGTAGAAACCATAGATATCCTATAAAGACTAGATAGGCCAATAGCTACTGACTTCCGGTAGAATAGTGACGCCATATTGGAAGTTGCTACTCTTTAATTGGTCGGTTCGAGTCTGTCAAAACAATGAGTGCATAACATAAACACATGTTCATTTATTTATAATGCCACGGGCGTTAGTGTAGACCGTTAAATTGTAATTTAGCCCTCAGAGCTATTATTTTGCCATAACCGGGGTCTAGGTTTAGCTTCTTCGATCCACACTCATCATCCCATGCATTGTATTGTAATGTAAACAAGGCAAAGTGAAAGTGGCCGTGCGTCGTACTGTTGACGATTCATAATATTTGTGTCTTCTGTTAGTTACTAGCGGTGAAATGCAACACTGGAATCGGTTTTTATCATTTGTATAGGCCTACCTTTTCTTGACCATATGAAATAATTATGCTTTGTGATCAGTAATCAAAATAATGGTAACAGACTGACACTTGTGCAACCTGTTATAATTATACGTGTGTAGTACGTATAGGCCTATAATTACACAGTCACAGCCTATTCTAAGATTCTGTCAAAATGTCTCAATGATGATCATGGATAAATATATTGGTAGGCCTAACTGTTCTTAACACAAAGTTAAATTGGAGAAAAAAAACTTCAAAGCCTACCTGATACAACTTACAACTTACAAGCGATATATAGAAATAGAAAACCTGATCAACACTCAAACAAAATTAAATGAAATGGGGTTTATAATGTCCTACTGCTCTGCCCCGATTGGAATAATCAAGACGGGTCACTCAAACAAAATCAACAACCACAACTCTTTGGAACCCAGCAGGTAGACGAAGAAGTAATTTAGAAGAAATCAATGCAGAATTTAATTTTTTTTTTAGCAGAAATGAACTTTTCAATATTGGAATGATTCAATAACAATAAAATTTATGTAATATTATATTTTATATAAATTGATTAATCATGTTTTTATTTAAATATGCATTACGTAAGAGCTAAATCTGCCTATATCAGGTCTTTTTTCTGCCTTCAGATGGCTCCAATTTTATGTGGATTAGAACACCGCATCCATTAAATAATAATATCACCTTAGCGGTTGGTGGATAATCGGGACTTCGCTTATTATCTGGGGAATATATTGATTAACAATGGATACCACATGCATGCTATTTCTTCTCAACATTTCCAATGCTCATAATGCGCCCAGAATAAAGTAATTTGACCGAAATTTTCAATATATTCATTTTAAATTATCTATCTTTAAACTATTATAGCGAGAATGGCCAGTTCTTTGTCTAAATCTTAAATAATGCATCTTTAACCAATAATCACTGAATCATTAAATTTTGATTAATTTAAAGGAGCTTAATCTCTAATCTTTTGCACCTAAAATGGATGAAAATGGGTCAAAAAGCATATATTAATGTAATATGAGTGTATATAAACTGCTTTACATTTAACATATTTTTAACATTTTAATTGTAACTTCAAATCAGTTATTTTTGTTGAAATAATTAGTGTACAGTCCAAATTTAATGACAATCGCTCACGCCTGGTAAGTCCAGTCTACATCACTCGGGTTTTGATTTTAAAGCGTTCATTGTGTCTTAATTCTCGACTTTCCGGTGTGGTTTCCCCTTGTCAGTGATGCAGAACGGGGGGCCTGACAAGGACAGCTGTCTAGTGGGTCGGATGAGATGGATAAATCGAGGTCCCGTGTACACATTGGCGTGCACGTAAAAGATTCCTTGGCAGATGGAATTAGATGTATGAGTAGGCTGTAGCGCTGCTGGCCTGACAAAATTTCCCTGTATGACGTATGCCCGTCTTCCATTAGCCGAAAGAAAACCGGCGCTGCTGTCTGTAAACCCAATATTGAGCCCTAATAAAAAACTAATTTTTTCATTTTCTTGTAATTAATTACTACAAATTTGTACTGAGTTGACTATGGATTAAAACATTTTGTCTGGGCTCACTCTACTTTGTGCGACATTTATCTTACACAGGCAGAAAATTTTCTCCGGGAAGGTGAGGCTCCCATATACCCCGCTACGATTGATTGGTGGTTTGGAATGCGGGTCAGCCAGGTAGGCTATATTTGACCAAATTGAAGTTGCTGTAATCACGGGCTAAAATAGCAGGAAAACACGTTTGCTGCAATTAAATTTTCAATTTTCTTCCATCTTCCTCCCCCCTGGGGTGTAGGGGGTGATAAGAATATACCCTTCGTATGTCCTGCGTGTCGTAAAAGGCGACTAAAAGGATCCCTGTAATGGGGCAACATGTTTGCCGTGCGTTGCGACCCGTGTCGGTGGAGAGTGGAATCCTGGTGATTGAGTGGAGATTTGGCTTGCGAGCCCCTTCTCTGCAACACATTGCTTTGGCCCATGGTTCACCTAGACGGGAGGTCAGAGTGGCCCACTCTGATCAATCGGCTTTTGTCGTTTAGCTCTCCATTGGGTGATATATTACCCTCTTTCTTGCTTCGTTTTAAACTCAGCAAAATAACCTTTGTGCCCTAGTCACCTTATCGGAGAGCAACGGCTCGGGTCAATCAGGTTAGATATATACTTTGCTTGTATTTCTGGCTTGAGTATACCCTTCGTCTATCCCTGGAGCCATGCACTGGGCATCCGTGCTAGTCTCCCCCATCGTAGGCAGGGGAGTAACCTGGGGGACGACGAAGGGTGAATTTTTATTCTTATTTTCATGGATCCCCAATCCACCCCCACACCAAACAATGAAATATCCTTAAAAAGGAAAAAAAAAATATAGATGATGATGCTACAGCCCCATGTAGCTCATCTAAAAATTTAAGAACATGGTCGAGGTTCCTGTTGATACAGAGCACCTCTGAAGTTGATTTGTCGAAGATTTCGCCATTTGCTATTTCAAAAGGCATCACCGGTCTAGCTGGTGAGCCAAAATCTGTTAAAAAAATTGAGAAATGGAACACTTTTGGTAGAATGTGCCAAAGAGAAGCATTCGGATTTACTGTTAAAATCTGAATCACTGGCCAACATTTCCATCAAAGTGACACCACATAAATCATAAACTCTTCAAGAGGTGTTATTCGCTGTCGGGACCTTGAAGGCAGCAGTGAGGAGGAAATGGTCGATAACCTATCGTCACAAGGCGTCACACACGTTAAAAGAATCAGTGTCAGACGTAACGATGTGGTTATCCCAACAAGTACATATATCCTCACTTTCGATCGTCCCGAATTACCGAAATGTATCAAAGCAGGCTATCTAAATATACCTGTTGATCCGTATATCTCCAATCCACTAAGATGTTTTAATTGCCAAAAGTTCGGACACAGTAAAAATGTCTGTAAAGGTAAATCTACCTGCGCTCGTTGTTGCCTTAGTGGGCATGATAGCGCTACCTGTACTACAGACTTTCCCTGTGTAAATTGTAAAGGAAAGGACTTTGCATACTCTCGTGAGTGCCCAGTTTGGCAAAAGGAGAAACGAATACAACAGGTTATATCTGAACGGAAAATTTCTTATTTCGATGCTCAGAAACAAGTGGAGCTTACATCACTGTTTTCGACCCCGCAAGGCGGCAAGTCGTTTGCTAGTGTTGTAAAAGTATCCAGAACCATATCCGTTCAGACAGATTATAACTGTCCTGACAAACAGGAACATCCAAAATTATTAATGGATCAGCAATTAAAGAATGGGATTACGAGCTCTTCTCAGACATCTGAGAGCTCGAATATTATAAATGAAATAAGTAATTCATCTCCCCTCTCGTCTTCTACAGCATCTTCTGTGACTTCTTCTCCAAAGGAGAAGCCAGTTACTCCCAAACCTGGGACTTCTTCTCCAAAGGAGAAGCCTGTTATTCCCAAAGGGAAGAACGTGGCATAGAACAAGTTCTTTGCCATCTGATGGGGGAAGGGACAGACGGAAGTCTAGCCCATCACCTTCATCAAAGGAGAAAGACGACGCTTCGAAAGAAGAAAAGAACAGATTGGCGAAATTGAGAGGGAGGGAGAGAAAAGGTAGCAATGATGCTATCTCTCTCCACAATAGATATGGGGATGCTGATCCAATGGACGGTATCGTAGAGGGGGTCCGTAATGACCCCGTCGGCGGTATACGGCCACAAATAAATTATCCCTGACAATGTATAATTCCATTATTCAATGGAATTGTCGTGGTTTAAAACCCAATTTTAATGAAGTTCAACTTTTAATTCAAAAGTATAATCCATTAGCTATTTGTTTACAGGAAACCTTTTTAAGGAATTCTGACTCATTGTCTTTTAGACATTTTGTTGGTTATCATCATCGCGCAGTTGGTGAAAGTAGAGCTCATGGGGGTGTTTCTATTATTCTTAATGGAGACATTCCTCAGAGTAAAGTCACTCTCAACTCGCCGTTACAGGCAGTTGCAGTCCAGGTGACTTTACATATTCCTATAACACTCTGCTCTGTATATGTTCCACCAAGTTTACACCTTAATCCCAGAGATCTTGATGACCTTGTTGCACAACTCCCCCTCCCGTTTATAATAACGGGAGATTTCAATGGTCATCATTCACTCTGGGGTAGTCCAGATGATAACAACAGAGGTAAACCAATAGCGGACTTCATTAACATTAATAATTTGTGTTTATTAAATGATGACTCGCCTACTTATCTACATCCTGCCACAGTTCCTTTTCTTCTCTCAATCTCACCATTTGCTCTCCGGTCCTGTTTCAGGATTTTACATGGAGAGTAAATGAAGATCTATGTGGTAGTGACCACTTTCCTATCTTGATTGACAACAATGGTCCCTCTCCGGTCGAAAGACCTCAGAGGTGGAAGTTGCACAAGGCTGATTGGGCTCTGTTTGAATCTTTGTGTCTCTTCTCTTTTGATGCAAAAGAGTTAGAAGATGCAGATGAGCCCATGGCCTTATTCACGTCAATTCTTCAAGATGTAGCTGAGCAGGCGATTCCAAAAACCACGACAGAACCAAAACGTTTCAATAAACCATGGTATAATGACGATTGTAAATCCGCTCTTAAAGAGCGTGGTCGTATCCTAAGACAACTAAAGAAATATCCTTCTATGGAGAATATTGCGGCATACCAGATGGTATGGGCGAAGGCCCGTAGAACCATACGCCAAGCAAAGAAGTCTTCATGGCAAGGTTACGTCTCTAGAATCAATTCCCGTACCACTTCCAAATCGGTATGGGATAGGATTCGTAGGATTTAAGGTAAAAGTAGTGCATTATCAGTTAACCATCTCAATGTTGATAATACCACCTTAACAACATTTCCTGATATTGCTAATTCTCTGGCCAGTACATTTTCATTCAATTCATCATCCAATTTCTCCTCTGATGCCTTTCGGGGCATTAAAGAACAACAGGAGAAAAGGCGACTTAATTTCAAGTCCCGCAATGATAAATGCTATAATGATCGTTTTTCCATTGCAGAGCTTCGGGATTCGCTAAAGCGAGCTCGAGATACTGCAACTGGTCCAGATGAAATACACTACCAAATTCTAAAACATTTACCTTTTTACAAACTATCGTCCGATCGCTTTAACTAGCTGTATTTGCAAAACCATGGAGAGATTGATCAATCGAAGGCTTGTTTGGTACCTTGAGTCCAACAACCTTATTACTGACCTCCAATGCGGATTTCGGTCCCAAAGGAGCACTCTTGATCATCTCGTTCGATTTGAAACGTTCGTCAGGGACGCTTTCATCCAGAAGCAACATTTAGTTTCAATATTTTTTGATCTGGAGAAAGCATATGATACCACGTGGAAACATGGTATCATGCGCGACCTCCATAACCTCGGCCTACGAGGTCGCTTACCTATCTTCATTAAAACTTTCCTGGAAGATAGGTCATTTAAGGTACGACTGGGATCAATATTCTCTGACCCATTTCCTCAGAAAATGGGTATTCCCCATGGAAGTATTTTGTCTCCAACCCGTTTTGCCATAAAGATAAACACGATCCCGGCGTGCCTTAAACCAGGTACAAACGGGGCTCTCTATGTTGATGACTTTCAGATGTGCTATGGCTCTACAGACATGCGGATAATCGAACGTAAGTTGCAGCTTTGTTTGAATTCACTTCAACAATGGGCAACCGAAAATGGATGCATTTCTGTCAGAAACGAGGTTTACATCCAGATCCAGAACTTTATTTGAATGGCAACCGCCTTCCAGTTGTGGATGAAACCAAATTTCTTGGGCTGATATTTGATAAGAAATTATCATTTATTCCCCACATTAAAACCCTTAAATAGAAATGTCTGAAAGCCCTCAACATATTGAGAGTCTTATCAAATACTGACTGGGGAGCAGACCGTAAGGTCTTGCTCAGATTATATCGAGCTTTAATAAGATCAAATCTCGATTATGGGTGTATTGTGTATGGGTCTGCCCGCGAGTCTTATCTCAAAGAGCTCGACACCATACACAACCAAGAATCAGTTTAGGACCATTTCGTACATCTCCAGTGGACAGTTTATACGTCGAGGCGATCGAGCCCTCATTGCACAACCGACGTGATAAACTGGCCCTGCAGAATGCTACGAAAATTGCATCACTTCCGAATCACATTTCATTTAACACCATATTTAGACCTTTTCATGAGTATTTGTATCTGGTGAAGACGAAAGTTATTCCACCTTTCGGCATTCGCATACAACCCCTTTTGTCCGAGGCTAGTATCATCCTTGACAGTATTGCGAATACCCCTTTCTTTGATACTTCACCGCGGGCTATATCTCCCCCAAAGATTAATTTCGATCTTACTCAACATAAAAAGAGAGATACCAGCTCTACGGTGTTTCAATCTCTATTGAGAGAGTTAAGGTCTAAGTATGGTGATTATGCTCCTATTTACACAGATGGTTCTAAAGATGGTCATCGGGTAGCTTCGGCTACCGTGACGCCGTCTGAGACCATTTCTATGTGTCTTCCACCTGCTGTTTCAATATTTACAGCTGAACTCCAGGCAATTCTTCAGGCCTTTGAGTTCATCAAATCCTCTCCATCTTTAAATCATATCATCTTTACTGATTCTTTGTCCTCACTTCAAGCAATTAACAATAAACAGCTTGATCACCCATTAGTAGCAGACATTTATGGTCTGCTACTGTCAAACGAGTTCATCAGCAAGGACACTGTCCTTTGCTGGCTCCTCAGAAATATGGATATCAAAGGAAATGATCGGGCAGACTCGGCTGCCAAGTCTGCCTTAGATCTTCCCATATCCGAATTTTTAACTCCATTTACGGATTTTAAATCATCCATAAATAAATTTATAGTTAACCGCTGGCAACGGTCTTGGGATCTTGCAGACACAAATAAACTTCAGCACATCAAGCCTCTCTTAGGAGACTGGCCAAGCTCCTATAGAACTAACAGGAGGGATGAAGTTGTTTTGTGTCGCTCTCGCATTGGTCATACTTTTTTAACTCATATTTTTATTTTGAAGCGAGAGCCTCAACCAGAATGTGAACACTGTCATGTTCCTTTGACAGTGAAGCACATTTTGATTTAGTGCAAGCATCTCAAAGATACAAGATTACGGCATTACCGTTGCCAGTCACTTCAACGGTTGTTTGCCCAACCGGGTCTATATAGTAAAGCGCTAAAAATTTTAAAAGAGCGGATTTTTATCGAAAATTTTAAATTGTATATATCTAATTGTATTTCTCATGTTTTAAATATATATACATAAAGTTTATATTTAGTTTTATTTGATATTTTCTGTGATATTTGTTTTTATTTATGTATATAATATAGATAATGTGATTATTTATTTCTAGTTTGTCTCATATCATCATCATGTGTTTGGCGCAATATGGCCCGGTTGGAGCTCACGTGCCATTAAACAACATTTCATTCATTCATTCCATCTTCCTGGACTGTAAACAATTGATTGGAATTCGAGTCGGACACCTTAATTAGGCGTTATTAGACCACTTTGAAGTTGCTTTATTTACGGGCTGAAATAACAGGAAAAGTTGTTTGCAACGGTCAAATATTCTAAAATTTTGTTGGGGGGGGGGGGTGCACTGTCTGTAAACCCAAAAAAAATTTCGGGTTCTGCCTCCTAACTGTCTTCGAGCCCGGGGGGCATCGATATTTCTGCGCACGTTGTGCGCAGGCATATTTGCTTTAAAAATACTTTTTCAGGAACATTTTTAGAAATTATTACTGTCCACGTAAATCATGTAAAATGAATACTATTTATTTTTGTTTACTTTCATCACCGTATAATAATTTACTAGAATAAGCTAGTTGATGATAAAATTATCAGCACGAGACGTTAGCAATTCCACCTGTGACCTCTGCTTAATTTAGTGACAATTCTAGTAGAATGGTAAATTAGATATTTGTTTTTAATTTAAATACACTGTAACGGAATATTGGAAAAAAATTTTAGGCCTCATCAGAACGGTGCATGAATATCTTGTCATCGTCAAAGGAAACAACTCTTGTTATTATCCAAATTATACCGGAAGTTAAGTTTAACGAATGACAACCTGGCTGCGCAAAGGGATTTAATGAACTTGTTTGAAGCCGGTGGGCATCTATTCTATGTTTATATCAACTCCAAATAACAACAATATTATTATGCACATAAAACATAATCTTTATTATTAAAGTAATCTATAATACATTAATCAATAATACAATTTAGAAACCATAATAAAAAAGGTAGCGAACTAAAAAAATGTTTAATATCTTTTTCTGCCGAGTCCAACCAAAGAACCTTTCGTAAGCCCCCCCCCCCCCGGCCCAACCCACAATCATACTATATTGAATACTCTCCTTTTGAGAATGACCCTGCAGGCATCTTTTTTATAGAGCTCTGGAGCCCATACACCTATGATACTCCTTCTCTCAGGTGTATATTGGCCAGTTCGGTCAAAACAGTCATCTTCATCCTCTTACTCTTACAGTTGCGAATCCATACACGCAGAAGATCTGGATTTTTTTCAGCACTTGGAAACCTGACAATTAAAAAAGAAAATAAAGTTCACCTTCAATTGTGACAGCTGTCAAGATCATCAATTCTTTACTGTTTCATTATTTATTAAAAAATGCGAATGATTAAATGAGACATTTATACTAACAATTTGAATTACAATCACAATGGAGATGGATTGATTGGTCAAATGGAGGATTTTCGAATATGGCTGGTACATAAATAAATTACAGTCCCATGACTTTACAGCACAGTGGACGCTAACGGCTTGCCCCAGGGTCCATTCTCTTGATATGTTTTTTTTTATAAATGTAAATGTCCCTGTTAGTGTTGTGTCTTGTCCGCGGGAGGTTTGTACACAAATTGTAGTTTAATTGTGTTCAACGTGCGTTCTTCCTTCAATGAAATACTCTCTCTCTGACGGCTAATAATAGCTTATAATACACTAAATTGTGAAATGTGACACCTTCCACTCGATTCTGGGGCTTTTTGTACTTGG
This sequence comes from Patella pellucida, assembly GCA_917208275.1. NCBI lineage: Eukaryota > Metazoa > Mollusca > Gastropoda > Patellidae > Patella > Patella pellucida. Next base: position 37,125,689 of record OU795041.1, on the reverse strand, counting down.
CACAATTAATTGCATAGCATATTAGGGTCCTTTTAAAGCCATTGCGAAAAAACAAAATACATGAAATATACGCTTATGCCGCTACTTCCTGTTTACAACTACAACCTCCAAGATGGTGGCGCGCTATGACGTTCCTTGGCTTTATGGCCTATCTAGTCTTTATAGGATATCTATGGTAGAAACCCAAATTATGATGCCACCGGAAGTAACCGTTGCTAAGGATGACGCCATCACCGGAAGTGACCGTTGCCAAGGAAGGCGTCATTACCGGAAGTGGTGTCATCGGATGACGTCATCATCGGAGTGGCCGTTGCTAAAGGCGAACTGTGCGTGTGCGCCCCGTTGCTAAGGGCGTCCCTGTACTCAGGCCCAATGACGTCCATACTAACTAAACCGCGCGCTCCCACTGACTGGTGCAAGACGCTACGGCCAATCAATGTTGACTTCCGCTAGTGGCTGAACGCAAGTAGGTCAGCTCGTTTCTAACGTAAACAAATGGGAAATGTACAAAGACCTAATACCTCTAAGGCCAAAGTTAAATGTAAAACAGCAAATGTAATGTGTCAAATCACAAATGTTTTATTGCAAAATACTTTTTTTTTTTAAAGATTTCTACATATTAACATTCCTCTCATTACTCTTTACATTTGCCCTCTGCCACATCTCATTTGTCCTTTACGCTTTCAACATAGCATCTTGCGCAGAGCACTTTGTCAAAATGCAAATGTTGAATACCACGTGACTTATTAACATACGGAAACGACCGATCTTTCTTGAAACAAGAAATATAAATAATTTATCCGAAGAAAAGACAACTCAGTTAAGGCGCCCCTCAGTTGTTTTTCCATTTAAATTATTTATTTAATATATTTGTGCTGGTAAAAGGAAAATATAACTTCTAAAAATATGAGCATGATATCCTGGAAATTTTTGGCTTGAATTATTTAACATTTAATTGATATTTTTGAAAACTTAATTATAGAAATGACGTAAATATAACATTTCCCGGGAGAGACAACTAACTCTAAATAACCAGCTTTCAAGTTTCGTGTGGTGCGACGTTATAAAAGACTTTATTAACAGATCATTTTGAATCTTTGCATACATATTGCTTATGCCCAAAGGATGTCCCTATTGTTTTTTGGTGATTGCCCAACCCCCAGAGGCAGAGCCACATCCATTTATCTTTGTGTCTCTGTGAGGTACCTACAGGCCACGATTCCTAATAAATTGTCTTTGAACTTAGGATATGAATTCCTTATAGCCTAAGGGCGACAATTACATGCCTCGATCCCCAGGGCCAGAGCCAGGCCAAATTAGTGTGTTTACTATTTACAGGCCCTGAATTCTGAATGGATCAACTTGGTCATGGCATATGCATTCCTTGTAGCCTAAGGTGTCAACTATTGATTTTGGTGAATGCCCCGACCCCCAGGGGCAGAGCCACTCCCAATTTTTGCCTTTAGCGCTCGAAGGACACAATTCTAAATGGATTATCTTGGAACTTAGACTACTTATTCCTTATACTAAAGGACGCCAACAATTGATGTCATTTGAATAACAGGGTGGTACCTATTTATATTGTTCCATATCCATATCCAACTCCAGAGGCAGATACACACTTATTTTTTGTATTTATCGTCTACAGGCTGCAATTCTGAATGGATCATCTTGGAACTTAGCATGTTTATTTCTTATACTGTAAAAAAGACAGCAAATATATATTTTGGTGCTTGCCCCGACCTCCTGGACAGTGTCACACCCACTTTTTTAAAGTATTTTGTCTGTAAAGTTGGCAAAAAAAAACCCCCAATGCCTTGCCTTCTTTGCCCCGAGTCATATTACAGCTATTTCATATTTATTTCATTCCCTTCTTTTTAAAAAGTACCTTATCAATTAAAGATAGAATGTGGACGTATATTGCAGCGTTAGCAATGCTCTTGTTGAATTTAATATTCTGATATTCCTGATCTTTCACATTATTAACCTATTCATATCATGCTTTTGATCTGTAATGTAATACACAGATCCAACCAATCGATCAATTTGAATTGTCGTTTAAATTGTAAGACCAATTGACAGCAACTAATCAGATGTAACTATGCATTAGATGGAGTATCCTTTTCTTTTTAGTACGTTCCCCTCGTCATTAGCCTAGTTGATGCAGCAAAGTGGGACGTTAATTCGTAAAGAATTTAATCAAATAAAAGTGAATTTTTATGGAAATCATAACATTTATTTCAAATGAGTCATTTCACAATGTATTGCATTATCTATATTCATAAAGGCAGATTTTGAGGCAGCCAGAATTTGATTAAATGTTTAGAATCTGACAGGAGTTTTGCTTTGAAATAAAAAAACATTTCACAATTTATACTGTAACTGTGTAACCCATGTATCATTTAATCTTGTATTAATTTCTTTCACATTCGTTTAATATCAAATCTTTGTTTTAAAATCGTTTAATATCAAATCTTTGTTTTAAAATCGTTTAAAATCACCAAAAATTGTTTTCTGTCCAGTTTAAAACTGACCATTCTATTTTGATAATGAGTGTCCAATTTACAAGTATTTATTTTTCTGACCACAGTTCAAAAATACAACATTAGGCCTATACATCATTAATCAATTTGGTTGGTTATTCGTGATTAAGAAATTACTCAGTTAACGAAGTGATGTTAATTTTACGTAAACTTATCGTTAAAAAGATGAGCAAAATGATCGTAAACTGACCAACCATTTTAACGTAAATCTGACGTAAATATAACTTTATCTTTTGATGTTCATCGGAACAAATTTTAGTGGCTCAGTCATTCAGATGGTACAAAAACCAATAACATAACCATTGTGATGGAAATATAACCATTTAAATGTTATACAGTAATCAAATAACTAAAAGATATACACTCAATAGTGTATTCAAATCCTTTCCCACTCAACAAACTTCTGGCACTTAACACATGGTTCAATTTTAATTCAGAGGACCTGGAAAAAACACATGATATTGGACAGATGACCCTACTCCTTGTCAGGTACACCAGGGAATAGAAACCATACTAGTTGACTTAATGCCACCCTAATGATGTAACCCACACATGCTAAAAAATATGGGTATTCCTTTTTCAAAACTCAATTACAACAAACACTAGTTAATAAACTATCTAAATTTTAATTAAATTGAAAAAATGGTTACAACAAAAAGTCTATGTAGCACTATAAAAAGTAAGATTTATTTTCTTTTACATTATGAAAATAATTAGACAACATATATAACAAGCACTGTGATGAAAATGAAATGAAATAGGGTTTAACATCCTGGGCTAATGAAGACAGGCATATACGCCATACAGTGTGCTATGCGGGAAATATTGCTCAGGCAGAGTCGCTATGGCCTACAAATTCCAGCTGCGAAGGGATCTTTTACGTGCACGTCAATGTGTACCCAGTACCTTGGGTTTTCATCCCATCCGAACGACTCGACAGCTGTCCTTGTCAGGCCCTCTGTCCTACATCACTGACAAGGAGGAAACCACGCCGGAAAACGTGGGCGAACTTTCTCGGCCAACGCAGGGATCGAACACTATAGTGAACACGTTTTTTTATATAACATTAAAGGACAAAATTGGTTCCAGTCATTATCACATAATGTGATAGAACTGGTTATACGTGCCAAATATTATTTTACAGTCCTCGAAATTAACCACTGCAAACGGCAAAGCCGTGGTAAAAGCAGACGCAACCCCCCTCTGCCACGACATAATTCTTTTTTTTTGCCGTGGTAGATCTTATGATCCTAACAATGACTAAATGTACCGATTATAGAATAGTACCAGGAGGATGTCGTATGTCCGTGTACTAACGTCATATATTTGTTTATCATTTTGTCTGACAAATATATTGATTATCGAATACCGACCGGTACACTTATTGTTTATCCCATGTGCTGTAGGCATATCCATGCTTTACCGTTTCAGTGGTGTTATTTTCAATGATTATAAACTACATTGCATGAAATATTGCCAAGTTACTCTGGCTAATGCATGAACAAGGTTATAATTCTTGTCATTTGTATTTTAAACTGAATCGTTTGTCACATACGAAGGACCTGGACCGATTCACGCCCTTTGTTTATAATTACTACGCCCTATGTTACGGAGCGTAAAAATTGATCATATTTATTTTCTTGCTATTCTTTCAAACCCAAATTACATAAAATAGATCTGTTTTAGTGTTGTAACAGTAATATGCCAAACAAGCAATAAATTTTAAATTCATTTCACAAACTTTTCGCGCGTATGGATACACGTAGCTTACTTTCTCAACTCTTTTTGACACTCGTGAGTCGTATGGCATCCCATACTCCTCGCAGCGTTTCGTTTGATTAGAGGTGATCTAACTACACACTGCTATTTTGAGTGGATATTGTTGTTTTAAATTTTGATTGGTCAGTAGTCCGTCTACTGGCCAATCACTAGCTGCCCTACAAAAGCTTTACATTTAAAACGAGTGCCAGTATTGGATCAAATATGTTTACATAACGTTACGTCATGGCTCACGATTTTATTATGACTAATTAACCAGTGCATAGAAGAATACTGCAGTAAAACTAATTGCGTGACAAACAAGGCTATCAAGACGAATAAAATGTAAACAATACTGTTTGGAAACAAACATACTTTCACGGTTTTTAATACCTTAAATCATTGTCCAAAGTTTTAGGAAAGACCCAGAATAAACGAAGGGCTGTCATGTTGCTGTTCTTAATAGCCTGATGGATGGACTGTGAACTGAGGAAAAAATTAGGGAAGAAATTATTATTCTTTTTTCTGAAAGTATATGACTAGGACATCATCCAAAAAAAAGTCCCACCTTTTCCCGCTTGGGGAATTTTTTTTACAGCACTTTGAATATCTGACCCCCAGCAATCATGAAAAAATGGGGTAAAGTTACAAGTATTGTCAATATCTCAGTAAGTACTAGATATACGGTCATCAAACTTGGTAGGAACCTTCGCCAGTTGATGCTTAATGACTTTCTAAAAGTTTCACTTGCTATTCGTGACGTCATCATCCAAAAAACAAGATGGCGACCCTTTTTTTTAGCGAAATTAAAATTCGTCATAATTCGTCGTCTTGAAAACCATGCAGTTTTTAAAATAATATTTTTCAGGCATAATTTGTCATTAAAACACGCATTATTCATCAATATACATGGCTTTTGAGTCAAATATTAAAAATAATAGCGTCGCACGGTAACGTCACGTCACGGGCACGTCACGGTAACGTCGCGTCACGGTATGCTATGACGTCATGACCAGGATCTAGCCTGACGACATTTTACATTTTGGGTGGTATGGAATTATGCTTTTGTAATTTTTCGTTGAAATTCTACAATTTGAGGTGATTGCCATGGATTTGGTGAGTGAATGTCCAATATGTTGTAACTCAGTGACAGAAGATGAAGCAAAGATCCGGTTGAAAGGCCTACAAACGCTGATCCGCTGCAGTGAGGCTCGTGGAGATGAAAAAATGACTGAATATTTTCGCGCCAGATTTGAAACTGATGAACAGGTCAAGGTCATTATGCATGCGGCGTGTCGTAAAACGTATACGAGGCCCTTGGATGTTGAACGTGCGAAGAGGAACCTGGGAGGGATCGTTCCTACCGCCCTGGAACCCATCCCCAAAAAGCTCAGATCCATGTACGGTGGTCCGTTTCCCTGGAAAACACATTGCTTGCTCTGTGGCGAAGTTGCCGAAATGGACGAGCGACACCCGGATCGAACAAATGTGTATGAAATTCGCACGTTTTCACTAAGAGAAACTCTCCCATATTATTGTAGACAGCGGAACGACAGATGGGCACGTAATGTTGAATTGAGAATCACAGGATGTTCTTGCTTGGTGGCGGCTGAAGGTCGTTACCATCATGGCTGCTACAAGCAATTTGCGCGTGCAATGTCAACTTATAGTGAGTCCGGCCGGCCAATAGACAATAGTATGCATTCTTGGTTCCTGGCGATGTGCGACTGGCTTGAGCATTACTCGGAGGCAGAACTATACACGCTTGATGAGCTGATGGACAGTATGAGAACATTGGCATGTGGAGATGAGATTTATTCTAAGAAAATGCTGAAGGTGAAATTATATGAGCAATACGGAGATCATGTGTTTTTTGCCAGCGTGGGTGGTGGGAGACAAGACATAGTGTGTTTTAGAAATATGGCAAATTTCATAGTCCATAAGCAGTGGCACCAACAGAAGCAGGAGGATGAACAGAGTGAATTAGACAGATTGATGAGAACATGTGCACGCGTGATTAAAGAAGAAATAAGAGAACGCAACTATGAGCGTCAATTCCCAACACTTGATGAAATTCGAGACAGCGCCATATCGAGTGAATTCATCACACCATGTTTAGGAATGCTACTGAAATTTCTTATTCCTAATGAATTGAAACGAAACGTTATCGGACAAATGATTTGCCAAGCTGTCCGTCCAAGAACAGTGGTATCGCCTCTCTTGTTTGGATTAGGTGTGGAGGTAGACCATATTTTTGGCTCAAAGTGGTTGACGGATGAATTGTTCAGTTTAGGCATGTCGGTGTCATATGATGAGATTCGAATGTTCAAGTCATCTATCATACAAGATGAAAATCCGGGAACTGTTATACCAGAGGCGTACCCTGCGTTCACGCAGTAGTCGGCGGACAATGCAGATTCTACAATTGCCACCATTGACGGCGGTGGTCAGTTTCATGCTATCGGCATAATCGCCATGACAGCAAAGTCATTACCAAAGCCGTCGGATTATAGAATCAAAAGGCGAGCTCGGATCAGTGTCGATGACTTGATTAACGGTAAGAAAATCCAAGAAATAACATACATAGCCCCGGCGATGAGAGCTATGTCACAAGTTAAATTTAAGCCTATCGTCAAGCATCTCACCCCTCTTCTAATTCCGCCCCCGGCATACTACACGAACATTTTGTGGCAAGGTGCCCATCGCGGGAAGGGCGCAGTACCAAACTGGAGTAGGTATATGCAACACATTCACAAAACTAGAGATGACGAAGCTCAAAAGTGGGACGTCATGATACTGCCTATCATAAATCTCAGCCCCAGTGATGATACCGGCATATATACTACATTGATATACATCTCGGAGCAGTCGGATAAACTCGGTCTACCGTCTTGTGCCATAACTTTTGATCAGCCGCTTTATATCAAAGCATCAGAAATAGTGGAGGCAAAAGGACTGAAAAAAATCATCCTCAGACTTGGAGGTTTCCACTTGCTTATGAGCGCCATCGGCGCAATTTTTCACACCATGACCGGGAGTGGAATCGAGGAGGCCCTGGAATTGATCTACGGTGAGAATGTCGTTAAACATATAATGAGTGGTAAAGCATATGAACGGGCAATGCGGGCAATGACTCTATTAGATGCGACATTGACGGCTATCCTGCTAACTAAAGTCAAGAACGATCCTGAGAATGGAATGGCAGAAGACAAATTCAATGAGTTGGATGCAATGTTCCGGAAGTCATTAGATGACCCGTCATTGGTCGATGAAGTGCGTGCTTCTGAGAAAATTCTACTCTTGAGAAAATTGGATTGTCTGATCCGTGGGAAAAGACTAGTTCTAGAAAATAAATCAAGAACTGCAAAACTTTGGGGCCAATTTCAGTACTATGTTTCTTGTCTGAAGAATTTCATCACTGCGGAGCGGTTGTCCAACTGGAAAATGCATTTGGATGCTGTGAAAAGTCTTCTAAATGTTTTTGCGGCATCAAATCATCACCATTACGCGAAAAGTTCTCGACTGTATTTACAGCGAATGCTTGAACTTGAAGTGACGCACCCATGGCTGTACGAGAAATTCTCCTCTGAAGGACTACATGCCGTGGTAGGAGTCAACGGTATTGGGCCGGATTGTCGACGGATCTAGTGATAGAACAAGTTATGATGCGTGCAATAAAGTGTCGCGGCGGTCTCACCCATGGTCGCGGACTGACCGAAAGCGTCACAACTCAGTGGGTATACACCTTGCATACATTTGCAGCCGTACATGATGCGATGACGACGGTAACGGGGTGCAAATTGGCTACTAGCAACCAACATGTTGAAATGGGAGCCGCCCGATCTGAGCGCGATGGCAGAGATTTTCAAATGCTCTTCGACTGGTTTGAAGTTAATGACCCTTATCACGCAGATGAAAACTATGATCTTCGTTCAATAACGTCCGGCATAGTGGCAACAGAAAATGACAATATAACATGTGACCGCGCAGAAGAAATTGGCCGTAAAATACACGCCAAACTTGACATCGTCTCGATAACGTCCGCAAAAATCCGCAAATGTGACACAGTGCGCACCTTGAAGGATCTCCAGCCAGGTCTGAAATTGGAGAAAGAGACCATCCAAATAGACCCATCTGTACTTTTCATGAGATGTACAACCTTAGCGGCCAGAGAAAACACGGACGAGGTACAGTATTTCGCATATGAAATGACTCCAGTACCCACGTCATTGTTCAAAGATGGACTCATGCGAAAAGCGGTCAAATCTGAGTTAACTCAGTATATAGAAAAACAGTGGTCTAATGTCTTCAAAGATGATTATCGCACGGATGATATGTTGTACATCATAGATGGAGGGTGGTTATTATACCAAATACGATGGACTGCCGGAAAGACCTATAACGAACTGGCAGAGAATTATGATAATTTCGTTCATGACAACTTTGGCTCTTCCGTTATCATTTTTGATGGGTATGACTCTAAATCAATAAAAGACCACGAACATATACGTAGAGCAGGTAAAATGGCACCCAATGTTAACATTGTGGGTCGTAATGAAATATATCCTGATAGGGAAGCCTTCTTAAGGAAACTAAGCAATAAATCAAACTTGATAAGATTCCTCTCAGGTTGGCTTGCCCATAGACACAACACTGTGCTGTGTGAAGCAGACGCGGACAATATGGTTGTACAAACTGCCTTAAAGTATAGTGAAGAAAACCAGGTTGTATGTGTCGTTTGTAATGACACTGATATAATTGTATCCTTGATCTATCATTGGAAGAATGACATGGGGGAGGTTTATATCAGGAAAGACACTAGGAAACGCGAACGACAAACAATAAAACAATTGTTCAAAATCTCTGACATACATAAGACTCTGGATCCGATGGTCATCAAGTACCTACTATTTATTCATTCATGGTCGGGCTGTGACACAACTTCATCAACGTTTTAACATGGCAAACTGCATGTGTTGAAAATGCTCCAGAAATCCATAGAGCTTCAAAGAGCGGCCGATGTGATGATGTCGTTGGACGCCAGCGCGGAAGAGATACAAGCAGCTGGACTGGTAATATTCATTCAGCTGTATGGCGGGAACTCTGGTGACAATATACGTGCTCTACGATACAGAAAATTCCAGTCAATGATATCCAAGTCAAAAAAACTTGAGCCACAAAGACTTCCCCCTACCGAAGGTGCTTCAAACAAGCACTCATTGCGGGTGCATCTACAAATTGTTCGATGGATTTCGATGGACGATAGAGTTCTGAACGCCGAAGAATGGGGATGGAAAATCCACAAGGACAAATTCATGCCAATTATGACCGATTTGGATCCGGCTCCTGATAAACTACTAAAGGTGATCAGATGCAATTGCCAAACAATGTGTTCCACTCAGTCATGTTCCTGTCGGAAAAACGGCATTAAATGTGCCCAGGTTTGCGGTGGGTGCGGTGGTCGTGATTGCGATAATTGTGAAGTTTATAGTTTTGATGATGTTATGGATGACGATGTTTAGAACTGCTGTTGTTGTTTAAATACCTCCTGATGTTGTTTAATTCAATGATTATATTATGAATCTATTTTATTTCTTGACTCAACTCCAGAAAATTGTAGTGTTGCTGCGTCTGAAGAACCAATACTTTACCCGTAACACCGTAATCATGTCGGTCTCGCTTTGTCCCACTATGGAAACATTCATTCAAACCCATCACTCGATATATAAAATCCTTGCAAAACTGAAAAAAAATTCCCGCCAAAATTTTTAAAAAATCCCCGCAAATAAAGATTTTTGTAAGATGACGTGACACTGGAAGTGGAAAATTTCCCCGTTTCAATTTAGAATAGTCACAGAAACTCGGTACCGGACCAATCAAGCGAAAAAAAACAATTTCCTTGTACTGACTCATTCTCCGAAGGAAATTTTCATTTCGCGGAAAAAACGGTTCGCCATCTTGTTTTTTCGGATGATGACGTCACGGATAGCAAGTGAAACTTATAGAAAGTCATCAAGCATCAACTGGCGAAGGTTCCTACCAAGTTTGATGACCGTATATCTAGTACTTACTGAGATATTGACAATACTTGTAACTTTACCCCATTTTTTCATGATTGCTGGGGGTCAGATATTCAAAGTGCTGTAAAAAAAATTCCCCAAGCGGGAAAAGGTGGGACTTTTTTTTGGATGATGTCCTAGTCATATACTTTCAGAAAAAAGAAGAATCATTTCTTCCCTAATTTTTTCCCTAGGTTGGTTGAAAATGTAATTCGCCCACCAGGCTATAGGCGATAGCTTTCATTGGAAAGAATAGACACATTCCCGCGTAAGTTCAAGAAACAGATGCCATTCCAGCAATGGCCAGAGAGGGATTTCTCGGGCCATTGCTTCAGGAATATGATGGCATCCAAACTCTAGTTTTAATTCTCATCATTCCAAAAATAATGGGGATTATAAAAAAATCGGCGATAATTGAAAACTTGAAAGCATTGGTTGTGAGCTACAATCCGACAATAGTAATTTGGTTAACCGTAGGCTTTATTTACTGTAAAGTAGGCCGTGAAGTATTATGGCAGTCCACTTAGGCTAGGCCTACATAATGTCATATTAGTTTTGTTTATCATAATCATATGTATAATTACTATACTTTAAATAAAATTTTATCTTTCTATTTTGAAATACAAAAAATGCCGTGGTGCCGTAGCAGTACCATTCTGCCACGACATTTTTCATTTTTATTGTGCCGTGGTAGAAAATCCTTAATTTCAAGGACTGATTTTATCTCAAACATCATTACTATGATAGATGCGTAAACAATGTTTCATCAATCAGTATTGATGAACGCCAAAGTGGGTTTCATCAATCGATAGTGACGAACGCCAAAGTGGGGGGGGGGGGTAACCTGGAGTGACAGTTACTGACTAAATTTTGTTTAGAGATGTCATTTTCTATCTTCATCGTTATATACAAGTCGAAGCGCATTACAAAACGGGCGTTAGTGACGAACGCCAAAGTGGGGGGGGGGTAACCTGGAGTGACAGTTACTGACTAAATTTTGTTAAGAGATGTCATTTTCTATCTTCATCGTTATATACAAGTCGACGCGCATTACAAAACGGGCGTTGTACTTTAGCGGAAAAAGTTTCTGTAAAACGGACAGTTTTGGAATGTTGATAAAATGTGATAAGGTTCATCCTATCATAATGCTTCACACCCTGCCCCTTTACAATCACAAACTATTTTTTGACAAACAGTCGGGGCAACGATATAATACCCCAACATTGATAATACGGTTTATATGTAACTACATCAATATTATTATTACATGTGTGATAGAATTCGTTAAACACTTTACAACTATAATTTTAACACACATCTTTGCTATAATTGATCTATTACAAAAATTTGTACGGGGTGTAAAAGGTTTTCAACTCAGTGTTATAACTCAGTTTAAGCCAAAGAGCTGTTATATGTCAGGATATCTGCTTAAAGCGAACTATTTATAAACAATTGACTCTCACAAGATCAGACAGAAAATAGTTTAGGCCTACTGCTTTAAATTAAATTAAATTTATAATTAAATTTGTTGAGGACAGATCTAGCTCAATCATGCGCAAACCTACTAATACTAGAAGAAATAAAGGTGGTCAACAAGCCATATAGGCTTAATGGTAGACCGAAGAAAGGGTATAAAAGGTATAAAAGGTACAATTTTTCATAACCCGGAAGGCGGAAACAAGGTATGCTGGGAACGTTAATTCAACAAGATGGCGCGCGAATTTCGTGGACTGCATGAGAAATGTACAATTTACAGCTATTTGGATTACACACGAGCGAGAACGATAGATTATACCAGTTTAATTGAAAAATATACATATACATATATACTGAGACTACAAATTCAGCGATTCGAAAGTACCTACCACACAGATACTTGATAGTACGTCTGTTGTAAAACTAATTCTATGTCCTTATTTTTTTTTATTTTTTCACCGCATTTTTTATTTATTTTTCGAAAGGAATCATTTGTCACAACATCTGACACAAAATCGTAACGATCCAGTACTATTTTATTGCAGAATTTTGCGATTCATAAACATAATACTTCGTTTGTATTTTTGCGCCATTTATTATGTAGAATGCATGATTTGCCAAAACGGTCAAATCAACTGACTTCTGTAAGATAATAGAACAATACTATCAATAAAAAAGATAAAAATACAATACGTTCTTTTGTGAAAATCCAAGTTATTTTGTAGCCATACACATTGGTGTAGTATGTTTAAGCTAATTTATTTTAATTTAGGAATATTCAAGTTGCTTTTATTTATTTTTTTTACAGAGGCTACATTTGAGTACAATTGAGGAAGTTACAAACATGTTTATAAGGGCTTTGTACATAGAAGCGAGAATTGTCAACGATATCACCCTAGGTTGAAGTGGACATTAAACCCCATATTATGTACACAACTACTTGTCATATACCGACTTGGGGATGAAACCGTGTCACTGAATTCAATGACAGGCCTCATGGTCGAAACTACATTTATCAGAGCAATAGTCTACTAAATCACCCCGATAGCAAAGAAATAAAGACATTTTAAATATGTACCGATATATATGTATGGTAGCACAAAATTCATCAGAATACAGACCAAAGCTCAAAGTGTTTGGTCTAAAACTATTATTATCAAGAGTTTTGCTAATAGCAACTTGGGTTGAACTTGGTTTCTTCATTTTTCCAGAATTGGTTCAGGTGTGATTTGAATTGGTTCAGAGTTACAGCATTGACAACGTGCTGTGGTAATGAGTTCCAATTGTTTATGACTCTGATTGAGAAATTATTTTTTCGTACGTCTAGTCTAGAATGACGCTTTTCTCTGTGGTTATTTTTAGCATTTCTTCATTAACAAAAACATCTTTACCTTGCAGGATCCTGTAGACTTGGATGACATCATTATAACGTTACCTTCTATATTCCAACGAGGGCAAACCAAGGCTTAACAAGCGTTGTTTATAATCTCGACTTTTTAGTCCTTTCACTAGTATAGTCGCTCTACGTTGTACATTTTCAACTGCTCTAACGTCTTTCTTAAGTACGGGACACCATACTGACACAGCATGTTCTAGATGAGATCGAATTAGAGATTTATATAACTGTATGAACATTTCTTTGGTTATTCCAGTGAAGGTCCGTCGAATTAATCCCAAAAGGCGGTTGGCTTTTTTTACTTTTGTCGCAATGTGGTCATTGAATTTCAAATTATTTTGTGAATTTCTGTACGTAAAATAATCTAAATAAGAATACCTTAATTATAGTGTAATCAATGCGGACAATGTACGGAAAAAAACAACAAACATAGACCACCTAACATTGAAATCCGTTAATACAAATAACATTTAATAATTTATCGATATCGACTGTAATATATCTCCCGTGACCTTGACCCCCTGATCATGCTGATGGCGAAATATATACGTACCTTTATGATCACGGAGTCTATGAGACTATCAATTTATAGTTTATGCGGACTTCAATGTAGGCTATAACTACGTAATATTTTAGGACTATGAATAGTAAAATTGAAGAAACTATTATTTGATTTCAGAGGGCCTTTTAAGCATGTTCATATTATACATACATGTACGTAAAAAGCTTTATTCGGATCAGGATGGATGTATGCCAAATTATTTTGTAGATAGTTTTTGTTGAAATAGATCGACTTCAGGCATTATTTTATTCAATTGTATCAAATTAAATAATCCCTATTTTTATATAACATTTCCATAGCGAATATATAGGTCTCTAGGCTACCTTTCCTTTAAGTTACCGGTATGGGAATGGCTTTAAATGTTACTTTCCCGGGCTATGGGTTTGCGCATGCGTTGTAGACGGTCGACAAGATTTGATCAATTTTAGATGATCCAATTAAGCAAATACAAGACGAATAGATTAAACACGTTCATTACAGCCGTTGAAATAAGAAATCTTATTAGCAACTCCGATCTGATGAAGATGAAGATGATAGATGAAAGTATTGAAAGATGAAAAGTTTGATTCTCACAGTCACACTCTCAGGGCAGGCTAGCCTATACGTAACGTATACTATCATTGACTTCACAGTAGCAACACTACATTATTGCCACCATTATTATTAAGAACTTTACGAATTTATCATACATAAACAGAACGTTGCCCAATTAATAACTTGATGCGTGTTGTTGTTATCACCAGAAACTTTAAGTCATACTATCATGATGTGTGCATGAAGTATGGTTATTTACGCTAGCCTATATATAGTATTGATAATACTAGAGTCTACTTTAGTTACAACACTGTGTGTTTAATCTCGCTTTGTATGAGCACTTTATAATAACCAATTAATAGATAACTTAAACTAGCGTCGTAGAAGTTATAAAGTATTACTAATAATATAAATAATATAAATCATGGCATCAAACACCGTCTCTAAACCAGGTAAGAGATTTTAACCTGATAGTAGCGATAGCAACGAAAAAATACAATGTCCAATATGTGAAATTGATATAAATGATGCAGAAGCTGCTCTGCAGTGTGAATGTGCGAACAGTGCTTTTGTCTATCTTGTTCGAAAATGTCAAAAGAAACCTATGAGGTTCTCCAGAACGACAACTTTGAAAACTTAGTCTGGACATGCAGAGTGTGTAAAATAAACTTTCCCAAACTTAGCAAAATTAGCAATAGCCTTAAGCAAATTGACAATGACAATAAGGCCCGACTTAGTCTAGTTGAAGACAAGCTTGATAAATTCCAGAACGAAATACCACTACAGATTCAAGCTTCTGTGAAAGAATTGAATCTTGAAGTTAAAGAAGATTTAATCCAAATCCAGGTTAAAGAATATGACGAAAGAAGAAGACGAGAGTCCAATATAATGATTTTCAACCTACCAGAACCAAAAGCTGAGAATCCTGACATGCGGAAAACTGAAGATGAAGACATTCTTTGGAACACTTTCGATGTCATACACTCTCCCCCGGTTACTATGACCAACATTATACGGATAGGTACTAGACAGCAAGGTATAACCCGACCACTGAAAATTATTCTTTGTAACGCTAGTGACAGAAGAAAAATCTTTGATGCATGTCGTCTTTACAGAGATGTTCTTTTAAAGGATAAGTTCTTCGACAAAGTAGTTATTACTAGAGACTATACACCAGCACAAAGGGAAGAAAACCAGATACTACGTCACGAATTAAAAAGAAGACAAGGTGCTGGAGAAAATGTGAAAATTAGAGGCGACAAGATAGTCACAGCAATCAATCCTACTAAACCTACTAGTAGCAAGGATTAGCGGATACCTCAACCAGTAATAAGAACCTAACCTGGAACACCAATACGCCCCAATATTCCAGGGCAGGAAATAAACTCCTTACATAGTACACCAAAATTGGCCCAAAACTTACCAAGAACCAATCAAGTGGATAAAAAGATAATCACCTACCTAAACAATGACTCCTTAAATGATTCTCTACCGACAGAAGAAGAAACTATGGTGTATGCTGATGCAGATGTTTTTAGTTTTAATCCGCACAATGTGCACAAATGAAATTTCAGCGTTGTATTCTAATGTAAATACTAGTAGTCTTTTAAGTAAACACAGAGAATTGGATGTTCTAATAGAGGAATAACACCCTGCAATAAAAGCAATTACAGAATTTTTACCAAAAAACAATCCGGGTAACCTAGAGGGGGTAGAATTTTTAATCCAGGGCTATGATACTTTCTACAACAGACTTGACCAAGGGAGGGGAGTTATTATATACACAGCGACAGAATTACATGCTGAAAAGAAGAATATACGACATCAGAGTTTGAAGAAGTAGTCTGGTGTAAATTCAAAATTGATAACAGTAATAAACTAGTAGTAGGATGTTTTTACAGAAGTCCGCCAAGTAGCACCGAAAATTCAACCAATATGAACAACCTTATAAGAGAAGTGAATAGAAGATATAGACAAGTTCTGATGTTTGGTGATTTTAACTACAAGGACATTGACTGGAAAAACGAAACCACTAGCAACCTACCTGGTTCATGTACGCATGATTTTCTCGAATCCATTCGAGACAGTTTTCTATATCAGCATGTGACAGAAGCAACTCGATTTCGACACAATCAAATGCCTTCGACTCTCGACCTGGTATTTACAAAAGAGGAAGAATTAATAACAAGTATAGAGTTGTTAGACCCACTTGGTAAGAGCGACCATCTAAGCATGGTGATTACTCTCAACACAAATTCTGCCAGCGACCCAAAGTCAGAACCACCAAGATATAATTACTGCAAGGGAGATTACGTAAAGATGAGGGACGACATGGCTAGATTTAACTGGGATAACCTCCAACCTTCTAATGCCTTAGAGACATGGGAAGTAATCTTATCCATAATAACCAATAGTGTCAAATATCATATTCCTCTAAGCAAACCACGCCTAAGGCCCAAAAAATTATGGTTCACAAGAAAGGTAATTACATCTTTAAGACTAAAAAGAAAAACTTGGAATAAATATAAACGTAATATGACCAATCTGAACTACGAGGATTATCGTATTGCCAGAAACAATGCAACCAAAGAGCAGAGAAACGCCCATAAGCACTACGAACGACAAGAAGCGATGATAATAAAGATACACCCCAAAAATTTCGGGAGATATGTCAAATCCAAAACTGAGGTAAAGACAGGCATTGGTATTTTAGAAAAAGAAGATGGTACAACTCTAACAGACAATATTGAAAAGGCCATTGAACTAAACAACTATTTTAGTGGAGTATTCACATCAGAGGATATAAGCACATTACCCAAGGTTTGTACAGGAATCCATTCTGGGCTGACAGATATAGAAATCACCCAAAAAGATGTTAATGACAGACTCAGAAAATTGAAAACTTCGAAATCTCCAGGTCCAGATGCCATACACCCAAAAGTCTTGAAGTCCTTGATGTACCCTTATCTAATGTATTCAAGAAATCCTTGGATGAAGGTGTCCTACCTGAAGTATGGAAGTCAGCCAATATAACTACCGTCCTATAAGCCTTACCAGCATTGTGGTTAAAATAATGGAATCTATAATCAGAGATGCCATTAACAAATACTTGGAAGCCAACGATCTTCTTTCAAATGAACAGTATGGTTTTAGAGCAGGAAGAACTACTACACTGCAACATATTGAAGTGCTAGATTTCATTACTGAAGCAATAGACAACCACGAAAGCGTAGATGTTATATATTTGGATTTCCAAAAAGCCTTTGACAAAGTTCCACACCAACGCCTACTAATCAAACTCAAAGCTATTGGAATAGGTGGAAAAATACTTAATTGGATTGCAAATTTTTTAAGTGCACGAAAACAAAGAGTAACGATTAATAACCAATCATCATCGTGGTGCCCAGTGGAAAGTGGAGTACCACAAGGTAGTGTACTTGGTCCAATATTATTTTTAATATATATCAACGACATTCCCTAGGCAGTAAACTCCCTTATTAAATTGTTTGCAGACGATACTAAATTATACGGTATTAGCAGCACAAGTACCCACTCCGACGTGATACAAGAAGACCTGAACAATTTAATGGCATGGACAGAAGAGTGGCAACTCCAACTAAACACAGACAAATGTAAATCGATACACTACGGATACAACACTTCAGAAAGGAAATACTTAATAGGCAAAGAAGGAATAGAACATCTGGAATATGCTGTTAGCGTCTGGCATCCTTTTCTAAAAAAAGAAATTATCCAAATAGAAAACGTACAGCGAAGAGCATCGAAACTAGTGCTAGGACTCCAAAACCATTCTTATAGTGAGCGTATAATCAGTCTGGGTCTTCCATCTCTAGAAACGCTATGATGTTATACAGGTCTACAGAATTCTTAATGGAAAAGACACAATTGTTAATAAGGACATTCTAAAACTAAATAAAGACACTAGAACAAGAGGACATAATTTAAAATTACAAAAGACTCGTGCAAGACTAGATGTTAGAAAAAATTCGTTTTCAATAAGAGTTATAAATGACTGGAATTCATTGCCAGCATTTGTGGTTAATGCAAGCACTCTCAACCAGTTTAAGTCAAACCTAAATATAGTCTGAAAAAATGAAAAAATTAAATTCAACCCAACATGTTATTAAATATTGAAACAATTATAAACTACCTTAAGATTGAGAACCAGACATTAATATAGTCAAAAATTGTGAATTCGTGTAATGCAAGTGTAGTCGTTCGCGAAATAATCATTACATGCGCAAACCCCACAGAAAGAAGTCAAGACAGTATCAAGGCGGTTCAGAAGCTATCTATAGCTTAACCAAGATCGAACAACATATTCAACATATTCAACATTTTAAATTTATGTAGGTCAAACTACAACATATAGTTGTTTAACACATTCAAACGTCCGATAGAATCTGCTATAACTAATATAAGGACTAAATTAAATATATTTTTAGTGGTAACAGAGCTTTGGTTCGACACATAGCAAATTGTACACACGCACAATTAAATAATACCTAAATTTCTATAAATTTTGAACGAATTTAAATTGGTTTGAAATGCCACATAAAGGAGCCCAGTCTTACATCATTCTTTGTTTCTATCATCAATGAATTGGAATAAAAATTGAAAGAGAGAGAAATGGGGTTTAAAGTCCACTTGACACAATTATACGTAGGGTGGGTCTTACATATTCGATATTTTTTTTAATAATTCAGTTTAGTGTAGTGATCTTTAGCAGCGAAAGAAAATCATGCAGATGAACCGCAGTTGGAAGCACAATTAAGGTTTTAGTCCCGCATCATTCGTACTCGATACAGAAAACCTTTCGGACTCGATACAGACAACCTTTCGGACTCAGTACGACGGTTAGGGCTTACTAAATCACTTGACAACCTTTTGGACTTTGATTTGACTTGTTAATTTTAAAAATCTTTTTTGACTTATTATAAATTGATTTGACGGTAATTGTGTTCAACCTTTTTTTTACAACTTATTCCCCAGTCCAAAGCTTCACTTCCCCAAGCCCTAAACGTCGAGGCCATATATTTCTGAGTCCGAAATGTTTAAAATCTTAGAGTTGGTCTTGTGTGTAGTTGGGCATGCGGAAATGTTGCAGTCCAGTCCAAATTTCTTTTCATATGATAGTCCAGAAATGACCTAGTTTGTGTCGAGTGGACGTTTAACCCCATTTCTCTCTCTTTCATTACTAAGTTCAGAAATTCCGCTGTCTAGACAAAATTTTCGGTAATTGCACATATTCATTACTAATTTTGATAGAGCCACGGCGGCTAAGTGTGTAAAATGTTGGCTTGTGTGTTTGATCCCTGCATTGGCCGAGCGAAAAAGTTCATCAGGATTTTTCGACATGTCAATTGTCTAGTCATTCAGATGGCACAAAACACTGAGGTCCCATGTATACATTGGCATGCACGTTAAAAATCAATTTCGATATACTGGCATAGGCGTACGGGACCGAACTTGTTTGGGGGGGGGGGGCAGCATATTTTCCCGACAAACAATTTCTTTAGAGTCCACGGAGCCGCAAGCGCGAATCACCCGACGGGGGGTTTTGGGGACCTCCACCAGAAAGTTTTGAAAATCAGATGGCCGTAGACATTTCGAGTTCTCTCTAGTAATTTGGAGTGGGTAGTAAAACTGATGAAAAAATTTCTTTAAAATACAAGCTCTATTACTACGAAAACATGAACAAGTCGACGATTTACTTTTTCCACATTTTTCATTTTACGAGACTTCATATTTTTTATCCAGATCTCAGATGTAAATAAGACTAATTGTATATTCTTTATCTACTTTTAATATATGAATGACCATTTTAAAAAGAGTTCAAATTTAGAATCTTTATAGTCCATATTACGATTTACTTTTGCCACGTTTTTAATTATATGACAGTTCACATTTTTTATCCATATCTAAGATAGATAGATCTAGAAGACTTTTTGAACTTGTAAAATTTATATACTTTTAATATATGAATGACCATTTTAGTTCAAGTTTATTTACATCTAGTGCACTATATTATACCAAAAGAAGCATAGGCGTAGGAGCCCAATGACAGTTAGGGGGGCAGAGCCCGAAATGCCCTGAAAGAAAATCGGGTTTACAGACAGCAGCGACCTTTTATTCCCCCCCCCCACCAAAGAAGAGTTTATAATATTTGACGGCTGCAAACACGTTTCCTGCTGTTGCAGCCGGTGAACAATGCAAATTCAAAGTGGTCTTATATAGCCTAATTGAGACGGGTCCGTTAGAAGAAAATTTTGAAATTTAACTGTCGCAAACGCATTTTCCTGCTATTTCAGCCGGTGATCAAAGCAACTTCGAAGTGGTCTAATAGCCTAATTAAGGTGGATTACTCGAATTCCTATCAATCGTTTACAGTCCTCGAAGACGTGACCATTAGGAGAAAATTTTGAAAATTAAACTGCCGCGAACGCGTTTTCCTGCTATTTCAGCCGGTGAACAAAGCAACTCCAAGGTGGTCGAATATAACCTTATTAGGTTGGTTGACTCGAATTCCAATCTTTTGAAATTTAACTGTCGCAAACGCATTTTCCTGCTATTTCAGCCGGTGATCAAAGCAACTTCGAAGTGGTCTAATAGCCTAATTAAGGTGGATTACTCGAATTCCTATCAATCGTTTACAGTCCTCGAAGACGTGACCATTAGGAGAAAATTTTGAAAATTAAACTGCCGCGAACGCGTTTTCCTGCTATTTCAGCCGGTGAACAAAGCAACTCCAAGGTGGTCGAATATAACCTTATTAGGTTGGTTGACTCGAATTCCAATCAATCGTTTACAGTCCATGCAGACGGGACCGGTAGGAGAAAATTTTGAAAATGTAACTGCCGCAAACGCGTTTTCCTGCTATTCCAGTCTGTAAATACAGCAATATTAATTTGGTTCAATAAAGTCTACCGGGCTGACCCGAATTCCAAACAACCAACCAATCAATCGTCGCGCGGTATGGAGGCCTCGCCCTTCCGGAGAAAAATCTGAAAATTTAATCACCGCAAATGCGTTTTCTGCTATTCTAGCCCGTGTAAGCAACTCCAAAAGTATACAATGGTTCTGTAACCGAAATCCCACTCTGAATTTTAACCATCCAATCAGACTGTTGCATCTGCATTCACAAATAATAATCATGCCCGGAAAATGTTACACAAAGTAGAGTGGCTCCAGAGAAAATGTTTCAATCCATAGTCAACTCAGTACAAATTCGTGATATTCAATTACAAGAAAAGTAAAATTAGTGTTTTATTAGGGTTCGATGACAGTAAGGGAGGCAAACCCGAAAAAATTCAGGTTTTATAGACAGCGGCACCGGCTTTCTTTGAGAGGTGAATGACCCCCCCCCCCCCCCAGAAAATTTTGGATTATTTGACGGTCGCAAGCGCGTTTCAACTGATAATTTCCTCTGCTGTTTTCCAGCCGGTGCCCGTTTTTCGGGCAATGCCGTTTTTTGGGGCATACCTACCTATCATATGAGAGCTTCGGGCCTGTTTTCGGGCATGCAGTGGACAAGAAAAAGACGAGTAAATATTTTTCGGGCAGTGGTGATCTCATTGCCCGGAAAGGAGAACATGTCAAACGATTATTACCTATTTTACATTATTTGATGCGCGATGATGCAGCATCAGTAGAATCGTTATCCGGATTTTGCTGTTTCGTAGCAGAAAAGAATGACGATAACGTTTTCTGATTACTCCCTAATATCCTAGTGGATTTAATGTCAGAGGTGCTGTGACAATGTTTTCTCTCGCAATGAAATTAAAGCGTTCTTTGTCCATTATCTGCTCTCAGGAAGTACATTGTATTTTGCCACCGTGATTTTTCTATCGGTTATTTGACTGTGACACCATAGTAGATACGTTTCCTTCAATGTTCAAGGCAGTACTTCAGAAAATTTTCAAATCTTCAATACTTTTTTTAGTACTGCTAAAGCATTGGTAATCTTCTATCTAGCAGTATTTAAATCAGTACCGAAAATAGTTTTGATTATTTTTTTATCGAATTGATATTAAATATCAGCAATAAAAAGTGTACACTCATATCATTCGAATTATATTAAATATAAGCGGTACATCCACCCTGACAACAAATTAAGCGTGGACTTTACTTCAATTCAATCCCTACAGTTTTGACAACAAACAGTTTTTACAAAATTTGGCAGTTTTCTCACCAAGTGTCCCTTGGTTGTATAAATACGGTACTGCTCACAACTAACTTGACAAAAAACGCGCACGAACTCAATTCATAAAAATTTATTAGTTTAACAAAGTCATAGAAAAATTGAAAATTGGATTAATGAGTTACTATAACACGATGGGCAAAATTTACATCCAATATACAGGAACACAGTACTCAAGAACTGAGAAAGGCCATGTGTACGTGCTAGTTCCATTCACATGGTGTACGTGTTCATCATTGACTAGCCTGATTTCTTTCCGCTTCCATATTATTAAAAATATTTAAAACCCGACAGACGGCGCTACGGTTCCCGACAAACTGAGCTTTCATTCCCGACAAGGCCATACTTCTACCCACCCCATTTTCAAAAACTCCTCGGATAATGACCGATCTCACAATTTTGAGCTCTTTCAGTTCCCCCCCCCCCCCCCTCGTACGCCTATGTATACTGGTAAGTAGGCGTATGTCGTATGCCCGTCTTCAGTAGCATAGTCAGAGCCAAACAGTAGGACGTTAAACCCATTGCATTTCTTTCAGTTCAGTAATTTTATTATCCGTTCAATGGAAGCTACAGTTAATAGATCTTATTCAAATTTAGTGTGAAGCATTGTGGTCATGAGGACAAACCTACATTTCACAAACTTCTGTTTTGGATTTAACCTCCTTTTAGAGGATCTGGCAAAATCAGTGCCTAGTCCTTCGAATAGTATACAAAACAATATATATCTTGTGCTCACATTGCGTGTACATGTAAAAGAGCCCTTGTCAGTTGGAATTCAAAAAGAGAGTAGGTCATTCATTTATTCATTCGTTTTTCTCTTTGTGTGTCACAACCGCAATTCTTAAAGGAGCTTAATCTCTATTCTTTGTCATTTGGAATTGATTACAAATGGGTGGCAAATAAGGCAGGTAAAAATATAACACAAAGGTATATAAACTGAATTACATTCAATCGTTTCTGTTTTTACTGTAATTTCTAATCGGTTGTGTTCGGCGGAATATGTGTAAAATCCAAATTGAATAACAGTCTTTGGCGTCTGATTATTCCAGCCTACACCAGTAGTATTCTCCTGTGGGATACGTTAGCCTTGTTCATTGAGTCGCTTCATTACAAATGACACACAAAATCATTCCTACAGCCACATCTATTTTGTTTTGTGTCTACAAACCCATTTCTTCTTTGTATGTCTGCGCACAGGCCGCAATTCTTAATGGATCGCCTTGGAACATGGAATATATCCCTTAATAGCCCAAGGATGGCAACTATTGATCCTAAGGGGCACAGCCATGCTCATTTTATGTCGCCCCTGTCTGTGTGTATGTGGTTCCCGACCCCCAAGAACAGAGCCCACCTAATTCTTGTGTTGAGCGTCTGCAGGTCACAAGTCTGAATTGATTGTCTTCGAACTTGGTAAACTTATTCCTTATACCTAAAGCATGGAAACTATTGATTTTGGTGTATGATTTGCCCACCATGGACAGTGCCACAATCACTTATTTGTTAACATGATGTCTTTAAAGTTACATTATTCAAGATATAGATAAGAACTAGCCATTCTTGCTATACTAGTTCGAAAGTAGATGATGTAAAATGAATAATTTGAAAATTTCATTCAAATTACTCTATTGCAAGCGAAGATATTGACATTTTAAGATTTGGCCGACCTGTGCAATAATTTCAACCACGGTCCTGGTTGATCAAAGGTAAGACTCGAAGCGTCTTGGGGCGCCATATTTGATTTATCACTGAAACGTTTTAATCTGTTTAATATCGGAGCAATCTGATGCCATCCAAAGTTGATTAAGGCCTGGATCAGTTAATTAATGTCTAATTAATACTTTAGAAAACAATTCATGCCCAAATAAAGACCTGCACTAGACAGATTTAGCTCTTGAATAATGCATGTTTAAGTACTGTTGTCTACAACTTTCAGTTATTAACAGATTTTGTTCCATTTCGACATGATCTACGGTTGTATCTATTTATATTGATCTATGTCCGAATCCCTTAAGGAAGAACCATGCCCAACTTTTGTGCTTCTAATCTACAGACTGCAATTCTTAATGGATCATCTTGTTTTACGTTAGAAAACTAACAGTAATTTAGATTTACGTTAGAAAACTAACGTTAGATTTACGTTTAAAAACAAATGTTAGATTTACGTTTGAAAACTAACGTTAGATTTACGTTTGAAAACTAACGTTAGATTTACGTTAGAAAACTAACATTAGATTTACGTTAGAAAACTAACCATAAACGAACGGTTAGAAACCGGACGTAAAATTTACGTTAGATTTACGTTAGAAAACTAACGTTAGATTTACGTTAGAAAACTAACGTTAGATTTACGTTAGAAAACTAACCATAAACTAACGGTTAGAAACCGGACGTAAAATTTACGTTAGATTAACGTTAGCATTATCACTAATAATACATATATAATTATTATGTCTGAATTCCGACTATTTATCAATTGTTATAATGTGCACACACTGGTATGGTTATTTAATCCAGAAGTATTCAAAGGGAAAAAAATTGGTTAGATAACCGTCATAAAATTTACGTTAGATTTACGTCATTTTCTGACGTAAAAGTAACCATAACCATTCTGACGTAAAAGTAACGTAAATTTAACAATACAATTTTACCATTATTGGACGCTAACCTAAATCTAACCATAATGACGTAAAAGTAACGTAAATTTAGCAACCAATGTTAACTGGGTAAACACTTCTAAAATGGACACTCATTATCAAAATTAAATGGTCGGCTTTAAACTGGACAGAAGAACAAATTTAAGGATTTATGGTGATTTTAAACAGTTTTTACTTTTTTTAAAACAAAGATTTGATATTAAACGAATGTGTAAGAAATTAGTGCTAGATACACAAGATTAAATGATACCCAGGTTACAGGGATACTGCATTGTCTAACATTTTGCTCTTGACAAATTGATAAATGTATAACCAGTGGAATCTGCAATCCAAAAGACTCTTAATAATAGTCAAAACATTTAAAGAATTCAATTAGACAATAAAAATCATAGATTAAAATATATAGATCTAAGCTTCTTTATAGAATGTGTTACTGGAAGTTATTTACAAAAAAAAAAACTAAAACAAATATACATGGAGCGAATGAAACTCGCTAGGAAAAAAAGATTAAAATATATAGATCTAAGCTTCTTTATAGAATCTGTTACTGCAAGTTATTACAAATAAAACCAAAACAAATATACATGGAGCTAACGTAACTCGCTAGGAAATAAAGATTAAAATCATAACAATTAAAAACAATTGTAGCTGATGAACACCATTTGCACACAATCAAGGTGAAGGTTTAATGAAACCAAGTTCCACCAGTCTCACTCAATAAGAATCAAAGTAGAAAATGAACAGTTTCGAACTCCATCAAGGCATTCACTAAACCTTCAGAAAGGTAGAATATTCTCTAGATCAAGGTTATTGTTTCCCAAAAAGTGACAGACTGACAGACCCATTTTAACAGTCTGCTACATTAGTTTAAAGGCAGGGGACACAAAAACATGCAATTTGTTTTAGCAATGTTGGGAATATCAACATTTCTAAATATTGTCGAAAATATTTTCAATAAACAATTTAAGATCCGATATGCGTGAATATCGACAGGAACCGAGATCTGGGAATAATAAGCATACATTTCAAGTTAAAACCAAACTGGAGAAAAATTGTGACCTCTACAGTGTTCACAAGCTAAAAACGTAATTTGTCGTACAGTCAGGGGCTATAATCCATGAAGTTACAGTCCGATACATGTTTTAATATCCAAAGGAACCGAAATATTATGGTGATAAACCTATATTTCAAGTTTCATTGAAATCAGATAAAAACTGTGACCTGTAGAGTGTTCACAAACAATTATGGACTGACGGATATGCGTGAATATCGACAGGAACCGAGATCTGGGAATTATAAATATACATTTCAAGTTAAAACCATAGAAAAATATATACTGACGGGAATGTCCACCCGACGAGTTTAGCGTTATGACGTTGTATTATGTTGTGCAGCGCCTGCGCGAAATGGTGTATGCAAAAGTGACTTCCGGTATACTCCAGTCCTGTATGGAGTAATGGAGGAGGCGAGTTATTTTTTGGAATTAGAGGTAAAGTTATGAATAAAAAATTAACCCATTTGTTCTTAAAACTTAACTAGCCGATTTAGATTACATCGAGGCTTCTCAAGACAATAATGTAAATAGTGCGCCGTTCATATTTTTTCTGTGTGTCGCCATTCATTATAGGCCCAACTCTTGGAGGTTTGTTTTGTTCAAGACGATCAAGTTAATACGTGTCACTCTCTCATGTTTATTTATCGTCATAGGAATTCTTCTCAGATTTTGTACCATGGGTTATTATAACTTATGTGGTGAGACAATCAATATAAAACGGCCGTAGCACCACACATGTTTTGATTCGAGAAATACTGCATACTGCAAGTAGATCTATTACGAGTACGCAGGCCTAGTAGTAGTACTACTAGTACGTGATTTGTCAACCCAATAAAGAAATGTTGAATTGTTGAATATATTTTATTATTTTTTTTTTTCATTTTATTGTTATCCACAGATGTTTAATCAATAAAATAATCTATGTCTCATGAGATAGGCCTACAAATGATCAGCTGTCAAAGACAAAACCTGGATATGCAGGCAGAATATATCACAGCATTTCTAAAAATAAAATAATTAATACTACTCATACAAGGCATAATTATATGTCTACATATTGCATTTAAAAAAGCAATATGCAGGCAGAATATATCTCACTCGCACTGCATTTTGTAAAAATATTATAAAAATTTATTCTAGGCCTCTTGATATACGGCCCTACATGATAAACACTGCATTTTTGTAAGGTTGGGGCTATTTGCCACATGTGGTAAGAGAATCCGGAGACTATTTGCCATATATGACAAGTCTCCGTACCGCAATTATCAACTAATTTCAATGAAACTTACAGATTACGATAACTTTAATAATATCTCAAACTAGCCAAAATTTGGGCTACTTCCGGTTAGCGGTTTCCGAGATATCAAGTTACCACACATTTCATGTGGCACAGCTACAGACCACAATTATCAACCGATTTCAATGAAACTTACAGATTATAATGACATTAATAATATCTCAAACTAGCCAAAATTTCGGCCACTTCCGGTTAGCGGTTTCTGAGCTATCAGGTTACCACACATTTCATGTGGCACGGCTACAGAACACAATTATCACCCGATTTCAATGAAACTTACAAATTATAATAACAGTATTAATATCTCAAATTAGCCAAAATTTCGGCCACTTCCGGTTAGCGGTTTCCGAGATATCAGGTTACCACACATTTCATGTGGCACGGCTACAGACCACAATTATCATCCGATTTCAATGAAGCTAACAGATTATAATAACATCAATAATATCTCAAACTAGCCAAAATATCGGCCACTTCCGGTTAGCGGTTTCCGAGATATCAGGTTACCACACATTTCATGTGGCACGGTTACAGACCACAATTATCACCTGATTTCAATGAAAGTTACAGATTATAATATCATTAATGATATTAATATCATTAATGATATCTCAAACTAGCCAAAACTACGGCAGCTTCTGGCTAATGGTTTCCAAAATATGAAGTTACCACACATTTAATGTGGCACGGTTACAGACCACATCATCACCGATTTCACATGGCACGGCTACAGACGACAATTATCCACCGATCTTAATGAAACTTACAGGTTATAATAACATTAATAATATCTCAAACTAGCCAAAATTTCGGCAACTTCCGGTTAGCGGTTTCCGAGATATCAGGTTACCACACATTTCATGTGGCACGGCTACAGAACACAATTATCTACTGATTTCAATGAAATTTACAGATTATAAAAACATTATTAATATCTCAAACTAGCCAAAATTTTGGCGGTCCCGGTTCGCGGTTTCCGAGATATCAGGTTACCACACATTTCATGTGGCACAGCTACAGACCACAATTATCACCCGATTTCAATGAAACTTACAGATTATAATAACATTAATAATATCTCAAACTAGCCAAAATTTCGGCCACTTTCGGTTAGCGGTTTCCGAGATATCAGGTTACCACACATTCAATGTGGCACGGCTACAGACCACAATTATCACCCAATTTAAACGAAACTTACAGATTATAATAACATTTATAATATCTCAAACTAGCTAAAATTTTGGCCACTTCCGGTTAGCGGTTTCCGAGATATCAGGTTACCACACATTGTGGTCTGTGCCCGTGTCACATGAAATGTGTGGTAACTTGATATCTCAAAAACAGCTAACCGGAAGCGGCCGAAATTTTGGCTAGTTTTAGATATTATAAATGTAATTATAATCTGTAAGTTTCATTGAAATCTTTGGATAATCGTGGTCTGTAACCGTTCCACATGAAATGTGTGGTAACCTGATATCTCAAAAACCGCTAACCGGAAGTAGCCGAAATTATGGCCATTTTGACATATTATTATTGTTATTATAATCTGTAAGTTTCATTGAAATCGGGTGATAATTGTGGTCTGTAGCCGTGCCACATGAAATGTGTGGTAACTTCATATTTTGGAAACCATTAACCAGAAGCTGCCGTAATTTTGGCTAGTTTGAGATATCATTAATGATATTATAATCTGTAAGTTTCATTGAAATCGGTGGATAAATGTGGTCTGTAGTCGTGCCACATTAAATATGTGGTAACCTGATAACTAGGAAACCGCTAACGGGAAGTGACCGAAATTTTGGCTAATTTGAGATATTAATACTGTTATTATAATCTGTAAGTTTCATTGAAATTTGGCTACTTTGAGATATTATTAATGTTATTATAATCTGTAAGTTTCATTGAAATCGAGTGATAATTTTGGTCTTTAGCCGTGCCACATGAAATGTGTGGTAACCTGATATCTAGGAAACCGCTAACCGGAAGGGGCCGAAATTTTGGCTAGTTTGAGATATCATAAATGTTATTATAATCTGTAAGTT
The DNA here is from genome assembly GCA_917208275.1 of Patella pellucida. NCBI lineage: Eukaryota > Metazoa > Mollusca > Gastropoda > Patellidae > Patella > Patella pellucida. The sequence continues at coordinate 37,096,093 of OU795041.1, read as the reverse complement.
TCATTGAAATCGGGTGATAATTGTTGTCTGTAGCCGTGCCACATGAAATGTGTGGTAACCTGATATCTCGGAAACCGCTAACCGGAAGTGGCAAAAAATTTGGCTTGTTTGAGTTATTATTGATGTTATTATAATCTGTAAGTTTCATTGAAATCGGTGGATAAATGTGGTCTGTAGCCGTGCCACATGAAATGTGTGGTAACCTGATATCTCGGTAACCGCTAACCAGAATATGCCGAAATTTTAGCTTATTTGAGATATTGTTAATGTTATTAAAATCTGTAAGTTTCATTAAGATCGGTGGATAATTGTGGTCTGTAGCCGTGCCACATGAAATTTGTTGTAATCTGATATCTCAGAAACTGCTAACCGGAAGTGGCCGAAATTTTGGCTAATTTGACATAATGATACTGTTATTACAATCTGTAAGTTTCATTAAAATCGGTTGATAATTGTGGTCTGTAGCCGTGCCACATGAAATGTGTGGTAACCTGATAACTCGGAAACCGCTAACCGGCAGTGACCGAAATTTTGGCTAATTTGAGATATTAATACAGTTATTATAATCTGTAAGTTTCATTGAAATCGGTAGATAATTGTGTTCTGTAGCCGTGCCACATGAAATGTGTGGTAACCTGATATCTCGGAAACCGCTAACCGGAAGTGGCCAAAATTTTGACTAGTTTGAGATATTATTAATGTTATTATAATCTGTACGTTTCATTGAAATCGGTTGATAATTGTGATCTGTAGTCGTGCCACATGAAATGTGTGGTAACCTGATAACTCGGAAACCGCTAACCGGAAGTGGCCGAAATTTTGGCTAGTTTGAGATATTATTAATGTTATTATAATTTGTAAGCTCCATTGAAATCGGGTGATAATTGTGGTCTGTAGCCGTGCCAAATGAAACGTGTGGTATCTCGGAAATCTGATATCTCGGAAACAGCTAACCGGAAGTGGCCGAAATTTTAGCTAGTTTGAGATATTATTAATGTTATTATAATCTGTAAATTTCATTGAAAGCGGTAGATAATTGTGTTCTGTAGCCGTGCCACATGAACTGTGTGGTAACCTGATATCTTGGAAACCTCTAACCGGAAGTAGCCGAAATTTTAACTAGTTTGAGATATTATTAATGTTATTAAAATCTGTACGTTTCATTGAAATCGGTTGATAATTTATTGTGGTCTGTAGTCGTGCCACATGAAATGTGTGGTAACATGATATCTCGACAACCGCTAACCGGAAGTGACCAAAATTTTAGTTAGTTTGAGATATTAATACTGTTATTATAATCTGTAAGTTTCATTGAAATCGGTTGATAATTGTGGTCTGTAGCCGTGCCACATGAAATGTGTGGTAACCTGATATCTCGAAATCAGGTAACCGGAAGTGGCCGCAATTTTTGCTAGTTTCAGATATGACTAATGTTATTGCAATCTGTACGTTTCATTGAAATCGGTACATAATTGTGTTCTGTAGCCGTGCCACATGAAATGTGTGGTAACCTGATATCTCGGAAACCGCTAACCGGAAGTGACAGAAATTGGAGTTAGTTTGAGATATTAATACTGTTATTATAATCTGTAAGTTTCATTGAAATCGGTTGATAATTGTGGTCTGTAGCCGTGCCACATGAAATGTGTCGTAACCTGATATCTCGAAATCGGCTAACCGGAAGTGGCCGAAATTTTTGCTAGTTTGAGATATGATTAATGTTACTACAATCTGTACGTTTCATTGAAATCGGTAGATAATTGTGTTCTGTAGCCGTGCCACATGAAATGTGTGGTAACCTGATATCTCGGTAACCGCTAACCGGAAGTGGCCAAAATTTTTGCTAGTTTGAGATATTATTAATGTTATTATAATTTGTAAGTTTCATTGAAATCGGTAGATAATTGTGTTCTGTAGCCGTGCCACATGAAATGTGTGGTAACCTGATATCTCAGAAACCGCTAACCGGAATTGGCCGAAATGTTGGCTAGTTTGAGATATTATTAATGTTATTATAATCTGTAAGTTTCATTGAAATCGGGTGATAATTGTGGTCTGTAGCCGTGCCACATGAATTGTATGGTAACCTGATATCTCGGAAACCGCTAACCGGAAGTGGTCCAAATTTTGGCTAGTTTGAGATATTATTAAAGTTATCGTAATCTGTAAGTTTCATTGAAATCGGTTGATAATTGCGGTACGGAGACTTGTCATATATGGCAAATAGTCTCCGGATTCTCTTACCACATGTGGCAAATAGCCCCAACCTTACAAAAATGCAGGATTTATCATGTAGGGCATATATCAAGAGGCCTAGAATAAATTTTCATAATATTTTCACAAAATGCAGTGCGAGTGAGATATATTCTGCCTGCATATTGCTTTTTTAAATGCAATATGTAGACATATAATTCTGCCTTGTATGAGTAGTATTAATTATTTTATTTTTAGAAATGCTGTGATATATTCTGCCTGCATATCCAGGTTTTGTCTTTGACAGCTGATCATTTGTAGGCCTATCTCATGAGACGTAGATTATTTTATTGATTAAACATCTGTGGATAACAATAAAATGGAAAAAAAATAAAATAAAATATATTCAACAATTCGACATTTCTTTATTGGGTTGACAAATCACGTACTAGTAGTACTACTACTAGGCCTACGTACTCGTAATAGATCTACTTGCAGTATGCAGTATTTCTCGAATCAAAACATGTGTGGTGCTACAGCCGTTTTATTTTGATTGTCCCACCACATAAGTTATAATAACCCATAGTACAAAATCTGAGAAGAATTCCTATGACGATAAATAAACACGAGAGAGTGACACGTATTAACTTGATCGTCTTGAGCAAAACAAACCCCCAAGAGTTGGACCTATAATGAATGGCGACACACAGAAAAAATATGAACGGCGCACTATTTACATTATTGTCTTGAGAAGCCTCGATGTAATCTAAATCGGCTAGTTAAGTTTTAAGAACAAATGGGTTAATTTTTTATTCATAACTTTACCTCTAATTCCAGAAAATAACTCGCCTCCCCATTACTTCATATTTTGGAAACCATTAACCAGAAGCTGCCGTAGTTTTGGCTAGTTTGAGATATCATTAATGATATTATAATCTGTAAGTTTCATTGAAAGCGGGTGATAATTGTGGTCTGTAACCGTGCCACATGAAATTTTGGCTAATTTGAGATATTATAATTTGTAAGTTTCATTGAAATCGGTAGATAATTGTGTTCTCTAGCCGTGCCACATGAAATGTGTGGTAACCTGATATCTCGGAAACCTCTAACCGGAAGTGGCCGAAATTTTGGCTGGTTTGAGATATTATAAATGTAATTATAATCTGTAAGTTTCATTGAAATCGGGTGATAATTGTGGTATGTAGCCGTGCCACATGAAATGTGTGGTAACCTGATATCTCGGAAACCGCTATCCGGAAGTTGCCGAAATTTTGGCTAGTTTGAGATATTATTAATGTTATTATATTCTGTAAGTTTCATTGAAATCGGTGGATATACGTGGTCTGTAGCCGTGCCACATGAAATTTGTGGTAACCTGATATCTCGGAAACCGCTAACCAGAATATGCCGAAATTTTGGCTAATTTGAGATATTATTAATGATATTATAATCTGTAAGTTTCATTGAAATCGGTAGATAAATGTGGTCTGTAGCCGTGCCACATGAAATGTGTAGTAACCTGATATCTCGAAAACCGCAAACTGGAAGTGGCCGAAATTTTGGCTAGTTTGAGATATGATTAATGTTATTATAATCTGTATGTTTCATTGAAATCGGTGGATAAATGTGGTCTGTAGCCTTGCCACATGAAATGTGTGGTAACCTAATAACTCGGAAACAACTAACCGGAAGTGGCCAAAATTTTGGCTAATTTGAGATATTAAATACTGTTATTATAATCTGTACGTTTCATTGAAATCGGTTGATAAGTGTGGTCTGTAGCCGTGCCACATGAAATGTGTGGTAACCTGATAACTCGGAAACCGCTAACCGGAAGTCGCCGAAATTTTGGCTAATTTGAGATATTAATACTGTTATTATAATCTGTAAGTTTCATTGAAATCGGGTTATAATTGTGGTGTGTAGCCGTACCACATGTAATGTGTTGTAACCTGATATCTCGTAAACCGCTAACCGAAAGTAGCCGAAATTATGGCTAGTTTGAGATATTATTAATGTTATTATAATCTGTAAGTTTCATTGAAATCGGTAGATAATTGTGTTCTGTAGCCGTGCCACATGAAATGTGTGGTAACCTGATATCTCGGAAACCACTAACCGGAAGTGGCCGAAATTTTGGCTAGTTTGAGATATTATTATGTTATTATAATCTGTAAGTTTTATTGAAATCGGTTGATAATTGTGGTCTGTAGCCGTGCCACATGAAAGGTGTGGTAACCTGATATCTTGGAAACCGCTAAGCGGAAGTGGCCGAAATTTTGGCTACTCAGTGATATTATTAATGTTATGTTAATCTGTAAGTTTCATTGAAATCGGTTGATAATTGCGGTCTGTAGCCGAAAGGCTATTTTGACATTCTTGCTTACCACATGTGGCAAATAGCCACTGCCTTTTTGTAACGTTAAATTAATTTAGGCCTACTTACTACTAGGCCGAAATTTTGGCTACTCAGTGATATTATTAATGTTATGTTAATCTGTAAGTTTCATTGAAATCGGTTGATAATTGCGGTCTGTAGCCGAAAGGCTATTTTGACATTCTTGCTTACCACATGTGGCAAATAGCCACTGCCTTTTTGTAACGTTAAATTAATTTAGGCCTACTTACTACTAGGGCAGGCTTTGTGTTTTATGCCTATCCATTTCTAAAAACTAATCAGCTTCCCCCCAAAAAAGTTCATGATATGCAGTCAGAATTCTAGCGGTGCATTTTTATGATATATTTCTAATATATATAGTCGATTAGTTCTCAAAAGATAATATGGCAAGATATCTAACAGTATTTTGTGAGGATTTGTACAATTAAAATAATACTAGGCCTAGTAATATACATGTAGGGGGTCGCGGGTTCTATCCCAGTCTTGGCGTGATTCTAGTTTTCCCCCATTTTGTGTGCAGTGCAGAACGGGAGGGCCTGGTCTAGCCAGGAACAATGTCTAGTCATTCTGATGGTATCAAAAACCGAAAGGGCCTGTTGACATGCACATAAAAAAAATATTTAGAATTTTATTTCTTTTCAAATTTCTACATTCCAGGTTGCATTGTAAATATTGTGGAAACTACATGTACAAGCAAACCGATGTTTGAAAAGAAGCCTATTTTTTATGAAACAGGGTGTGAATTAGATCTCAAGTTTAAGTGTAAATTGGCACAAGGTACGGGTCTCATAGACTATTAAGAACATTTGTGTGTCTGCAAATTGGAACAAAATAATTCTTAATGGAAATCATATATTTGAAAAGATGTGGATTTGAACGCCCACGTGGATTTACATTTGCATTATACACGAGATCCACAAAACCCAAAAGCATTACTATTTTTATAAATATGACAATAGTGAACTAATCTAGTAGGGTCACCTGTTCAACCTCGTGGGTTTTCTCCGGTTTCCTCCCACAGCTAAAACCCCGACTCGCAATCGAATTATTAAAATAAAATTGAACCATATGTCAGTCCTGAAATGACCTACTTTGTGCCAAGTGGACGTTAAATCCCATTCTCCCTCTCTCTCTTTCTACATTTGAAATATACATGGACATGATTGAGTTTTAAACACGTTTAAAATGTCTATGAAACACATGTGCAATTATTCTGGAAATTTAATATGCAAAATAACAAATAAATAAATGAAAACTCTACATCCTTTGATCCTGCGTGTTATCTGGGTTTTTTTTTAGTCCATTAGACAGAAACATTTTTCTGATTCTGAGCTGCCTTCATTAATACACACCAATTTATGTTCCATCATCAGTATCTTAATAGGGGGGTCACGGTGGCTAAGTCGGTAAGCTCGCTAGCCTGCAGGTCGGGTGCATTGGCCGTGAAAGTTCATCTAGATTTTCCGGCGTCGTTTAATATAACTTTTGGGCCAATAAAAACTTATAATATTTTGTATCTTTGCTCAAAAAATTGGATCGGGAAAAAGGATAATAACGGAAATTGTATTTCATACGAAATCGAGCGTGGAGATAGTTAAGCTTGTGTAATCAATCGTAACATAAACCCTAATTTAATATATTTTACAGTGAGTCATATTCATGTAGATATACGCAGGCCCGTAGCCAAACTTGACAAAAAGTTGTCAACAATATGGTCGGGGGGAGAGAACAATCCACCCCCCCCCCTATCAGCCCCTCTCTCCGCGAGCAAGCTGGCTACGGGCCTGGATATACGTTCATAAAAGGGGGGAACCTCGGTGGTTCAGTGGGAGAGAGCGAGTGTGTGTGTGTGTGAGAGAGGGAGAGAGAGAGAGAGAGGGGTTTAACGTCCACTCGATAGACTAGGTAATTACAGTAGCGTGGTTCAATTTTATTTCAATAATTGGCTTGCGCGTAGGGGTCTTTAGCAGTGGGAGAAAACCGTACTGTACCTATATCATTAACATTTCACATACCGTACCATATGGGTCTGCAATTTGTTATGCATTTGACGAAAGTCCCAATGGTATAGCGTGTGAAATTTATTCCACACTTAAAATAGTTGACCCTACTCTTTTCCACGTACAACTGGTGATTCGAAACCCAGCGTATCAGATATGCACACCTACATCATATACATATTATTATAATCCCTACGGAATATTTCAATTATTTACTGTTATAATATGAATTATCACGAATTTCCTGTTAAATAAAAATCGATCACCCGGTGCAACTGTTCAACTTCAAAGACCCTCGCCTCTTGTACCTGGGACAAACACTTTCTGAAATGTCAATAAAAGCTCTGGAATCATTTCTATTTCAAAAAGTAAACAGTCAGCAAAACATCGGAAATAAGTGGTGGGGACACATTATATTATGTCCCTACCACTAAAACAATTGGTAGGGACGCGTCCCGGTGTCGTCACCGGGATCTGCGCCCATGCCTATGTCACAAAGAATCTGAACAGGCTCGCTGTCTATATATATAGTAGTTGCAAAAATGAGAGGTTTGATCTTCCACTATATCTTAATTCGCCCCCTCGCTCTCTTTTATTTTATATATTTCAGAAATAGTGAATTTCATCGAACTGTACTAATATAACCCCCAATCGACCTCGATGTGCAGTCAACCTTTTTCTTTTGTTTAAAATATTTGGGGGATATTTTTTCAATTGATTTTGATAAAATAATCATATTTCATTCGCTTATGCATAAAGTATACAATCGGCCTCGCTTAGCAGTGGGACCTTTTCTTAATTTGGAAAAATTATAAAGTATTTCTATGAATTAATTTTCATTGAAAAATAATATTTGAGTGATTGTATTATATAACTAAAGAATGGTATCTTATATAATACAGAAAATACCATATAAAGTATCCAATCGGCTTCGCTTAGCAATGGCCCGTTTTCTTATGTTTAAAAGATGTTGGGAATATTTTTTTCAATTTATTTTCATAAAATAATCATGTATCTTTCGAGCGTTTTAAGTATATTAAGAAAATTATACTATACGCTCCAGAAAAACGGAACTGCATCATCCAATACCGCGTATACATGTATCTATCGGCCTCGCCATGCATAAAGTGTCCAATCGGCCTCGCTCAGCAAAATTCATTGCACACCATATGAAGTATCCAATCGGCTTCGCTTAGCAATGGCCCGTTTTCTTATGTTTAAAAGATGTTGGGAATATTTTTTTCAATTTATTTTCATAAAATAATCATATATCTTTCGATCGTTTTAAAGGACCTAAGTCCGTAACTCAAAATCCTCTAAAAAAATTTACATCGAAAACACGAATTTTTGGCCATTTTAAATCAACATTGATGATGTAAACTTACCGGGAAAAGATAAGCTTCTGATATCCGATGTTTTAGATAAAATATTTTTTTTAACATTGGTACACGAGTCGTGTACCATAGTGTGCTTTAGCCCCAGTTTTAATAAGAGACTTAAGGAGCGAGGCTAAAATTATTGCAACATACCATACGGCGTATGTTGACTGGAATAACCAGACGCTATAGAAATGTGCATTAGATTGAGACTGCATGTCTTATTTCGCCGAACGTAACTGATTTGAAATTGGGGAAAAACGGAAACCATTGAATGTAAATCCGTTTATATACATTCATATTACAGTATTATATGCGTTGCGACCCACTTTGGACAATTTCTAGGTCCCAAATGTTAGCGATTTAGCTCCTTTAAGTATATTACGAAAATTTACTATACACTCCAAAAAACGGAACTGCATCATCCAATACCGCGTATATCTATCGGCCTCGCCATGCATAAAGTGCCTAATCGGCCTCGCTCAGCAGAATTCATTGCACTATGCCATATGAAGTATCCAATCGGCTTCGCTTAGCAATGGCCCGTTTTCTTATGTTTAAAAGATGTTGGGAATATATTTTTTCAATTATTTTCATAAAATAATCATATATCTTTCGCGCGTTTTAAGTATATTAAGAATATTATACTATACACTCCAGAAAAACGGAACTGCATCATCCAATACCGCGTATATCTATCGGCCACGCCAGGCATAAAGTGTCCAATCGGCCTCGCCCAGCAGAATTCATTGCACTATACCATATGAAGTATCCAATCGGCTTCGCTTAGCAATGGCCCGTTTTCTTATGTTTAAAAGATGTTGGGAATATTTTTTTCAATTTATTTTCATAAAATAATCATATATCTTTCGAGCGTTTTAAGTATATTAAGAAAATTATACTATACACTCCAGAAAAACGGAACTGCATCATCCAATACCGCGTATATCTATCGGCCTCGCCATGCATAAAGTGTCCAATCGGCCTCGCTCAGCAAAATTCATTGCACTATTACCATATGAAGTATCCAATCGGCTTCGCTTAGCAATGGCCCGTTTTCTTATGTTTTAAAGATGTTGCGAATATTTTTTTCAATTTATTTTCATAAAATAATCATATATCTTTCGAGCGTTTTAAGTATATTAAGAAAATTATACTATACACTCCAGAAAAACGGAACTGCATCATCCAATACCGCGTATATCTATTTTATATGTCCCAGAAACACGGAAATGCATCATCTATGACCGCGTATAGAGTCTATTCGGCTTAGCCTGAGATATTTGTTGGGTCATTATCAGATTTGCTGCATAAGTGGATAATCGAGACTGTTTTTTGTCGAATCGACTTTAGTAATGATGACCGAGGCTATGTAGAACTTTCGATCGCTTAACGCTTATTTCTTGGTTCATAGTGGATCAATTTGACTGTAATTTTCAACAAATTGCCTTTATATTATCAAGTTTTAAATATTTTTATAATAGTACTTCATCTATCACAGATATAGCGGAATCTAATTCATCGCACTATACCACATGAAGAATACAATCAGCCTTACTTAGCAGTCAGCTTTTTTTCTTATGTTTAAAAGATTTGGGGATAATTTTTCGACTGGTTTTGATAAAATAATCACAATTCTTTCGAGCGTTTTTACGTACATTAAGGACATTATACTATAAGTATAAGCCTTCCATACTAAGTCCCTATAGGCGAGGGTCCAGGGGCCGCAATAACCTTAAGAAAAGAGCACTTGCGGTCAAATTATTGGGGGGGGGGGGCTATCCCCCCTACTCCACCGAGCCTGAACAGTGGCAGTGAAATGCATCAACCAATACAGCGTATAGGCTACAGTTTAATCGGCCTAGAGCTATGGAGTTATGGAGGGGGATCCTCGCCAAAACTCTCAATTTGTGAAAATACATTTGTCGATTTGTGAAAGTACATTTGTTAATTTGTCAAAATACAAAGTACATTTGTCGATTTGTGAAAGTACAATTGTCGATTTGTGAAAGTACATTTGTTAATTTCTCAAAATGCAAAATACATTTGTCGAACCTACAAAGTACAAATTTTAAAATAACACAGCTTAACTTTAAAGTTTCAAGATATGTAATTTCAACATTTGTATTTTCAAGAGATGTAATTTCAACATCTGCAGTTTCAACATTTGTTGTTTCAACAATTGTATTAACGACACTTGCATTAACGAGCCTTGCATTAGCAAGCCATGCATTAGCGAACTATGACCATATTTGGGTTATTGTATGGTATGGAAGCCTATTGCGACCGTTTCAGAATCTCGACAATTAAATAGTACAAAATAATTTTAATCTCTTCTGGCAAAGATAGTCTTGTATTCCGTAATCGATTTTAAGTCTTCGATCAAATCTTTCTTTGCTCTCCAACTTCAACAACCTTCATCGGATATTTAGATGCGTGGTCTTGTCAGTACTTTTGTTTGGGGAGTCTGACACGGGACAACGTATAGTCGATCAAATGGGATTAAAAATAACGAGGCAACTGCTTGTCAGTGGTATAAGGCGGAAGGCCTGGCAAGGGACAACGCATAGCCGTTCGAATGTTATAGATAAAAAAAACTAGGTTCCTTGTCCGGAATCGAAATGAAGTGGAGGCTACGGTGGCTCAGTGAGTAGGACGTTTGCTCTCTAGCTTCATCGAACTGCATCGGAATTTATCTTGAGATATCTTCCCTTTTCCGTTGTGTAGATGGGGGACGGAGGGTCTGGCAACGGATAACGTGTAGTCGTGCGGATGGGACAAAATAACGGGGCCCCGTGTAAACATTGGTTTCGATTCGCCGCTTGAACGTGACAATGATTAGGGTCGTCTGTCCAACCGAGAGGGTGAACCACTCTCTCTCTCTCTCTCTCTCTCTTTCTTTTTTCTCTTTTCCGCATACATCGACGGCAACGTACAATAACCCTTTACCGTGGGATTTCGAAATAAAAGTAGGTCCTCGTAGCACACTGCATGACGTACATTATTAGCTTTCGTTAGCTCAGTTCGAGAAGAATGGTTAACGCACTGTCCATTCCGTGGGTTTTCTCTTGATCCTTCAGTTTCCTCCTACTGTAAAAAACCCTTTACCTTTAGGCGTGTTTTTGTATGTAGCCTATGTATGTATGTATGTTCGCCCATCACGCTGATATCTATAACGGAAGTTGCTGAAATTCAATAGGAGTCTTTGTTTTACTAATTTAAATGATGCATATACATTTCATACGAGAGAGAGAGAGAAATGGGGTTTAACGTCCACTCAACACAACTAGGTCATTTCGGGACTAACATAATATGGTTTAATTTTTTTTCAATAATTCGCTTGCGCGTAGGGGTCTTTAGCAGTGGGAGGAAATCGGAATGTCCGTAGGAGTTCCACGATAATGAGAAGGCTACCCTATTTCCATGTCACATACACTCACACTAGGGCTCGAAACCACAGCCGCAAGCCAGGGGTCGAAGCGCGGCACTCTAGACCACTAGGTCATCCCAACCCCCACATTTCATACGGAGCGTCCACAAGATGCAACAATGTGAAACAATGACCATAACTCCAGAAGAAATTAACGGAAGTTATTGAAATTAAAAAGGCTTCTTCATCTCACTAATATAAGCATCATATTTCAATTTAAAAACAATCAAATGATAAATGTAGTCTGTAGAGTGTTCACAAGAAATTGCGGACGACGGATGGACTGACTGATTGACAGACGGGCGGACGGACGGGGTCGAGGGCAATATACGACCACATTTCAATGTTGGCGTATACAAAACACGACCACGTGAATGTTTTAGACTGTCAAATCTGGGCCACAGGCGAATTTATGCCCGCGGCGAGAAGTCGAGATTCTGAAATGGCCGCAATAGGCTTCCATACCATACATCAACCCAAATATGGTCATAGTTCGCTAATGCATGGCTTGCTAATGCAAGGCTCGTTAATGCAAGTGTCGTTAATACAATTGTTGAAACTACAAATGTTGAAACTGCAAATGTTAAATTACATCTCTTGAAACTATAAAGTTAAGCTGTGTTATTTCAAAATTTGTACTTTGTAGGTTCGACAAATGTATTTTGCATTTTGACAAATTAACAAATGTACTTTCACAAATCGACAAATGTACTTTGTATTTTGACAAATTAACAAATGTACTTTCACAAATCGATAAACGTATTTTCACAAATTGAGAGTTTTGGCGAGGATTCCCCTCCATATGCAGTCAGAACACCTTGAACCCAATCGGCCTCGATTAGCAGTGGGACCTTTTCTTAAATTTGAAAGATTATAAAGTATTTATATGATTTAATGTTCATAGAAAAATAATATTTGAGTGATTGTATTATATAAATTAAGAATAGCATCTTTTAATACATCACAGAAATAGCGGAATGCATCGCACTATTCGCACTACGAGTAGGCTACACTCATGGTATAGCTACTTTTTTTATTCGCCGAGTACACAGTAGAGTAGGTCAGGGAGAGTACATTTTGTTGCTATTGAATTTTCGTACCGTTAGTACCTCCTGTGGTCGTAGAAACTTGAAACTTCCAGAAAGTGTTAAGAGCGACAATTGATGATCACACACTAGGACCACGGAAACCACTAGGTGTGCGTAAGTGTAGTAGAACTTGAGATATCTTTTATAACTAACAATAAATACTCCTTTCTAAACTCGACCTTCAAATAAAATGGGAGGGACTTAAACAAGAAAGAGGCGGGGCTTACATCTGCTTCGCACAGCATAATCTAAAAAATCGGTCTCGCCTAGCACCCTCAAACGCTTACCCTATATTGTACTCGCTTTATACAATCTGTCGTTTACCTGTGTTTGTGCGGTAAGCATTTGTTTCCATCCACCGGAGCCTGGTGTGGTGACGTCACATGTGGATTCTGGCTAAGAATAAGGGTTAGGGTAAGGGTTGTGGCCTGCAGATTTCGTCAGAGTCTCGAGATGTAGACATGGCTAGCCCTAACCCCAACCATGGGCTAAGCCTAACCCTTATTCTGAACCAGTATCCACATATGACGTCATCATACCAGGCTCCGGTGGATGGAAACAAATGCTTACCGTGTTGTAGACTGGACAACCTGCTCTAAATGACGTCAGGCTGGTTCCTACGTCACTGCGCTATTCTGACTTCAATATCTATAATATGCAAGTCAGAAAAGGAGTGACGTAGGAGCGATTCTGACGTATTAGAGCAGGTTATCCAGTCGGGAGCAGGTCGTTTCATCCCTAGACTGGATATTGAAGTCAGAATAGCGCAGTGACGTAGGAACCAGCCTGACGTCATTTAGAGCAGGTTATCCAGTCTAGTTTCATCCCAAGACCGGTTCACCCCGGGCTGTTTCATCCGGGCTGTTTCATCCCAATTTCACCTCGGACTGTTTCATCCCACATATAGGGTCGTTTCATCCCACAAATCAATAAAAAGGTTTGACGTATTTTTAATATTTTATTCATACATTTATAACAATTCATGGCAAATTTAGTAATACTATTTGTATCATTTCATACATATATCATTTCCATACATATATCATTTCATACATAAATCATTTCATACATAAATCATTTCATACATAAATCATTTCATACATAAATCAATTACTTTGATTTCATTAAATTATTTATTTACGGCCTTTATAAATAAATTGATTTCATTAAATTATCTATTAACGGCCTTTATAAATAAATTGATTTCATTAAATTATCTATTTACGGCTTTTATAAATAAATGGATTGATATTACATGTACACAGCCTGCCCAATAGTAGTAATTCACACACAAAGGATATTTAAACTAAAATTGCTTCAGCATTCCATAAAATTTACATCGGTTATAATCGAAAGCCGTTTTCGTGCAGTTTGGGTTTCAATAACAAAATTACCCCGTGACATAATCGTATAAGTCCATGACACAACACATCAGAGAAGACTTGCTGTGTTCTATTTTTAGGTTCAGTTCAAATAATCCGACCATATCAGAAAGTATGCATTTGCACCTTTCACAGTGATATTATTGTATATACGACCCATGAGATGCCATGATATAACTGTCATCAAAGGGAAGCGTGCATGCACCAATTGGAGACTTGCTGTGTTCTATATTTAGGCTTAAATAACCAGACCATATCAGAAAATATGCACAGTTAGTTAAATTGATTTAAGGTTTATTATGTAACGAATAATAATAAATGACTTAATATTTTTTATATGTAACGAATAATTATTAATGACTTAAGATGTTTTATATGTAACGAATAATAAATTACGTTTTGCATTTTGCAATTCTAAATTAATTCAATGTTTTTAAGCGCTTTAACAATGAGATTCACAAATCAATATTGTCGTCAATAATCGCTGAGCAGAATAGGTTCGATAATAATTGGCATTTATTTAATTAGGTGATTGGCGGTTGTTGAGACCGCGATTAACACTGCTATTTCTCCTTTGTTTTGTCTTATCTGCGAGTATAAAACTTGCCAAAATGTATTGTTGAAAATTTGTGCAGATTTAGTAATACTTTGTTGTTTTTCTTTATCAAATAGTTAACGAGCTTGATTGACTTACCAGTGGCTTGTTCGCACCAATATATCGATTGGTATTGACATCTACCTCAAGGTGCAGCTCACTGATTATTAACAATGTGTAGGGGCTTGTAAAAAAAAGATTGCATGTCGTGTAAATATTTATTTTGTTTTTTGTGTAGGTCATTTTCAAATAAATTCATCAGCATATTATTCGTTTTAAATAAATATTATATAATTTCATGAGAAACGATGATTATCAAAGAACCGTAAGTGCAACTAATGTTTTATCGTTTGGTCGAGCCTTTTACTAACCACGTGTTTCTTGTTAATAAATATTTTCTTTCGTGTTTTGAATAAATATATATATATCCCAAACGTCGTATCAGAGTCCCAAGCTTCGTATATCCGAGACCCAAACGACAGATATCAACTCTCGCGTCATGCTTTTTTTACAAATCCAAAACAATTAATTGTGTGTTTATTTAATAATGAACAATGAAGTACATGCTTATATAACAATAAGTAAGTGTTTAACAGTTTATTCGACAATAAGTACAACTCAGTTAATTAACTGCTTCTATAATAACAAGTGGGATGAAACAGCCCGGGGTGAACCGGTCATGGGATGAAACGACCCGCATCCATCCAGTCTAACAGTGTTGTGCCAACCGAAGTCTGGATAATCAAATTATTTACCACGGTCCAAATGGATATTTGTAAAATTTTAATTGAATAGTTTATTTTCTCGTTCTGGTGTTGCTATTAAAGAGTAAAAGGATAGTACTTAAAAAAGATTACATTTAGAAACCGTTTAATTTGAACAGTTAAATGTTTAAGCGGAGAAATATCCATAAGTTTATTCGCGTATGGTAGTGACCGTGGTGAGACAGTGACAAATTTAACCACGTGAAAACGTCTTTATGCTGTTGTTGCCGTTGAAGAATGCCTACCGCCACAGAAAAGCCAGTCAAAAAAACTCAACAGGAGTTTGAGGACCCTATTAAACAAGTCCTTACTGCTGTTGATAGAAAAGTTACCAATTTGGAAAAGAAAAAGGTATAAATAAACGCATAACTTATTCGGCCAAAATTGAGGTACTTCAGACGTCATTTGATATTGTCTTTGGGAAAACAATGGGTTGATGATGATGGGTTTTCATAATTTTATCATCCAAGCCGACGATAGTGTCATTGACATTTGAAATCAAATTTGAATTATCAACTTTCATGGGACTCTCTAATTTTCATGACAAATGACAACCGAATTACGGATGACAAGGAATTTCTAAGCAATAACCGCTCCCTTTAGCTAGGCCAATATAATTTAACTACCAGTATATTTAGGTACTTGGAAATCAAGTCATTTCAGTTACGACAAATTGACCTCAAAAACTGGGCTGACGAGGCGTTATTGAAAAATCCACCGATACCTCCTCAGTGTACTATGGCATGGCTGTGTGGCTAGCTCTCTTTCCTTTTCAGCCAATCATATAGCTTGTTACAACCGCAGAAGGCTCTTCTACTAGGGGTTTCACGTCAAAGTTTTAAATGAGAGAAAAAAAATTATTTTAAATATATTTTGAAAATAAACATAAAATGCTACCCAATTTTTTTTATTTCATCAAAATATTCTTTTTAGATCCAAAGTTATGGAATTTTAAAATCCGAGATCGACGTCAATAATGTAATCAAACTGCTCTATACCCGTCAATGCGTAGCACGACACCAAACTAAGTGCTTTTCAAAAGTTTTCAGTCATATTTGAGTGACGTCGTAAGCGGTATTTCCCCTTCAGAATCGCTAGTACTAATTTTAAAACTGAAATCCGATCGTTATTGTCAGCTAAGATTTATTAAAATCGTAATAATTTGAATGATAATGTCAAATATTTATAATCTGTATGATACCTCAAGAATTTATTTTTATATTTAGTCGAAATTTAGCAATTTTCAGTCATCAAAACAGATAAATTCCATTTTCTACGGCTCTAATTGTCCGATTTAGAGGTATCACGGACAATAATAATCACAAAAATGTTATCTACCGTTTGATTGGTTCTATATGAAAATCCCCTGAAAACTAACGATCGGAATCACCAATGAAGTGGGCCGTAGCAATACCGTCAGTGGAAATTTACCGGCCGTGTGACGTCAGAGCGGCATTTTCCCGCTAGCGTCTCCTGTAAACAAACGGTAATTTCGCTAACATATCGATACTTTTTTAGGCCAAATCTTTGCAGATATTGAGATTGGTATTAAACTATTGCAATACAATTGTTAGGAATGCATTTACATCAATTAGTAATTCAGAATCGTAGATTGAAGTGGGCTATATTTCAGCTGCTGGCTGTCCCGATTTCAACCTAAAGTCACATGACGTGAAACCCCTACTTCTACCTCCCAGTCCTACTCCGCAGGAAGTCGGTCAAAAATTCACCAAGATATTTGCTTTTGAAAATTTCAATTACATTTCTCAGCCCCAAAAAGTACCCAAAACAACATAGGATTGGTGCACATCAATGAAAATATAGGGCCAGTTACCTTAGACTCCATACAGCTCAAAAACACACATTTCGTTTGGAAATTCAATGCCGCTCATCCCCAAACACGTTCCGCCATTTGGGGCATTCCATGTCAAGTGTACACAAAATTTGGGCGATTTTGACACGACCATCACATATTTTAATGATTTTTGGTGTGCAAGTTAACCATGATGAAAAAATGTGATGTGCAAAATTATAGCGCTGGGGTGGGGGGGCCCATGGGGCCCCTTCAGGGACATCCCAAACATTGGACCTTTTCGGCTTACCTACCAACTTTGAAACTCAATAGCTTCGTCCCTAGTAATCCTACGTACATCAGATTGGTATCAAATTGTTCAGAAAACATAGATCTTTCTAATGACACGAAGCATGAAACCTAAAGTCACATGACGTGAAACCCCTACTTCTACCTCCCAGTCCTACTCCGCAGGAAGTCGGTCAAAAATTCACCAAGATATTTGCTTTTGAAAATTTCAATTACATTTCTCAGCCCCAAAAAGTACCCAAAACAACATAGGATTGGTGCACATCAATGAAAATATAGGGCCAGTTACCTTAGACTCCATACAGCTCAAAAACACACATTTCGTTTGGAAATTCAATGCCGCTCATCCCCAAACACGTTCCGCCATTTGGGTCATTCCATGTCAAGTGTACACAAAATTTGGGCGATTTTGACACGACCATCACATATTTTAATGATTTTTGGTGTGCAAGTTAACCATGATGAAAAAATGTGATGTGCAAAATTATAGCGCTGGGGTGGGGGGGCCCATGGGGCCCCTTCAGGGACATCCCAAACATTGGACCTTTTCGGCTTACCTACCAACTTTGAAACTCAATAGCTTCGTCCCTAGTAATCCTACGTACATCAGATTGGTATCAAATTGTTCAGAAAACATAGATCTTTCTAATGACACGAAGCATGAAACCTAAAGTCACATGACGTGAAACCCCTACTTCTACCTCCCAGTCCTACTCCGCAGGAAGTCGGTCAAAAATTCACCAAGATATTTGCTTTTGAAAATTTCAATTACATTTCTCAGCCCCAAAAAGTACCCAAAACAACATAGGATTGGTGCACATCAATGAAAATATAGGGCCAGTTACCTTAGACTCCATACAGCTCAAAAACACACATTTCGTTTGGAAATTCAATGTCGCTCATCCCCAAACACGTTCCGCCATTTGGGGCATTCCATGTCAAGTGTACACAAAATTTGGGCGATTTTGACACGACCATCACATATTTTAATGATTTTTGGTGTGCAAGTTAACCATGATGAAAAAATGTGATGTGCAAAATTATAGCGCTGGGGTGGGGGGGCCCATGGGGCCCCTTCAGGGACATCCCAAACATTGGACCTTTTCGGCTTACCTACCAACTTTGAAACTCCATAGCTTCGTCCCTAGTAATCCTACGTACATCAAATTGGTATCAAATTGTTCAGAAAACATAGATCTTTCTAATGACACGAAGCATGAACTTTATTGGTGTATTTTTTAGAGCATTTGCTGTCTTATTTGCTTCAGTGCAAATCAATTTCTATTTATATATTCAAATTTATATAGACCTATTCTTAAAACGGTGTTTGTGTTTTATTTGAGTGTAACGAATTATGACAACAGATAGATATTGATAATTAAAACTCGTTTTATTTGACTTGTGTCTCACAAATTATATTATTATTACGGTGGAATAAGAATCAGGTCAGACAGAAGTTGAGAAAGCTCTCATCGTCCTCCTAGTCCTACTCCCTGGCCGTAGCAAATCCACGATCAACACAGGAAAGAAATAAAATAAGAAACGTTGACATTGTGGATAGGCTAGGATTAATTGTAGATTAAGTACCAAAAAATTGGAGTGCGGTAAATTTGGATGATAGGGTCTACTACGGCATACCAAAAAAATAATGCTGTAACAGACATGCTTTGTGTGGGCTTTTATCATGTCTTTGCCGTTTTCCGTGGTAAATTTCGAGCGCTGAGTTGATTGTAAAACCGAACATACAACACCGTTAACGGCATCTAAACCTTTAACATTGGAGTGCCGTAAATTTGTATGATAGGGTCTACTACGGTACACAAAAAAAATATGCCGTGGCAGACATGCTTTGTGTGGGCATTTATCATGGGTTTGCCATTTTCCGTGGTAAATTTCGAGCGCTGAGTTTGTGTACAGAGAAGGACGAAGTCGAGAGGGTTTAAATACGACTGGGCGCGACTTTTTTCGATTTTTCTTTTGTGCTTGGCGGCAAAAAATAGTGCCGCCTGGCGTGGCTACACCCCTGTTCCTTGTATCTGTAGCAAATCCAAGAGCTACATGTATTAGGCTGATATTTTCAGACATATTTGGGTCTGAGAAAAAGGCACTTTCAGAAGTACAAAAGGCACCTTCAGGAGTAAAAAAGGGCACTGTCCAAAACTAGGGGGGTGCGCTGTTACAACCCCTATTGTAATAACACCCCCTATTGTAATAAATGTAATAATTGTAATAAAATTTCAGTCAACCCCTATTGTAATATCAACCCCTATTGTAATAAATGTAATAATTGTAATAAAATTTTACTTAACCACTATTGTAACATCAACCCCTATTGTAATAAATGTATATTCCCATACAATAAATTCGACATCTAAATCAAAAAGTATATGAAATTCGATAACCATCTGAGTATCAATATTTAGAAGCAATGGAAGGCGTTTACACTGCATAAAATATAAAGAAACACCACAACCGAAAACATGACAAAAAGCCGTTAAGGAGTTTGGAGAAATTATTAAAATGGGAGGTCCAACCCCTATTGAAATCAATGATATTTATATAAATGTAAAGTATGATCAGTCGTCAGGGGATTTTTATCATATTTTCCGTATGCATATCGGATAAAATAATTCTCCTTTTATAGCAATTTTTAAATCCTTCTCTACACTTAGACACATTTATTACAATAGGGGTTGATATTACAATAGGGGTTACACGACATAACCCCTATTGTAATGAAATTTCTGTCAACCCATATTGTAATAATTGTAATAAATATGTTTTGCCATGCCAATAAAATCGACATCTAACTTTAAAGGTAGAATAACACTCTTGCTGGCTTGACAGGTTCCGAAAAAAAATAGCCTTAAGCAGGTTCACACTAGGGCTTTAACCTGCATTGAATTCAGAATAAAGTCTTATTCCGGACAATGGCACCACACTGAATTCGATAAAAACCGAACTGAATCTGAATTAACGAATCGGTATATTTTTCCGAATTCAACCCGGAACAATTATTCTGAACGGTTTATTCGCAGTCAACGTGATTTTCTAGCGTGGTTTCCCATACCAGTGTTGCTGTTGCAAGGCGGGGGGCCTGATGGCTGTAGTCGTTCAGATGGGACGAAAGACAGATTTTCCGTGTACTCAATGACGTGAATGCAATCCGAATAAACTGTAATGTGACGCACCACTTTTAATGCGGGAAAAACCAATCCGAATTCCGGAGGCAGGTCTCCGGAATTCGCATCCAATGCGCATGTAGTGTGAACGTAGCTTTACTCTAACTACTAGATGTTTCAGTGTCATACCTGTTGTATAAATTATCCCTTATAACCTATCTTACTTGTCCAGAGTGTTCGAAAATATGTTTAAATCCGGGTTGCATTTGAAAAGGCTTACGTAAGGCTTTTAAAACATGTTACGGCATGTAGTTGAAATTTTTCAATTTTATAATTAGGTGTGTTAAGATGAAATTTGTATCATTTATTAATTGGAATATTGTAAAATAGTACAATTTTGTGACCATAATAAAGATTGGGACAAATTATTCATTTACAACAAGAGTGGTATTGGGGCTTTAAAGGTCTATGGATTTTGATCACCATTTCCGTATAAATATATATGAGTACTGGTACAATGTATGCCTTTACACCGTATAAAATATTATGAAACAACACCACCGAAAACATGTTTTGAAGCAGTTTGCAGGATTATTAAAATGTAATGTCAATCCCTATTGTAATCTATACTGTATAGAATATTATGACCCCACACCGAAATCGTGTCTCAAAGCAATTTGGAGAATTAATCAAATGGAATGTATATTCTCTGAAAGATCGGTCGTCTTGGGAATTTGAACATATTTTTGGTATGCATATCAGATAAAATAATCGACCCAATTGCATTTTGTAAATTCTCATCTATAGTTAAATACAGTTATTACAATAGGGGTTGATATAACAATAGGGGTTGATATTACAATAGGGTTGATATTACAATAGGGGTTACACGGTATAACCCCTATTGTAATAAAATTTCTGTCAAACCACTATTGTAATATTTGTAATAAATGTGTTTTGCCATGCCAATAAAATCGACACCTAACTTTAAAATTCGATTGTTTTGATCACCATTTCCGCACCAGTATCTAATTGAAGATAATGGTATGCATTTATACTGTATAGAATATTATGAAACAAAACAACCGAAATCTGTTTGGAGAATTAGTCAAATGAAATTTAAACCCCTATTGTAATCATTGATATTGGAATAAACGTAAAGTATGATGTCTGGAAATTCCGTCGTCTGAGGATATTGAAAACTTTTTCAATGTTCACATCAGAAAAAATAATCCGTATGCATATCGGATAAAATTATTCTCCTTATAGCATTTTTTAAATCCTTCTCTACACTTAGCCACATTTATTACAATAGGGGTTGATATTACAATAGGGGTTACACGACGTAACCCCTATTGTAATAAAATTTCTGTCAACCCCTATTGTAATAAATGTAATAAATGTGTTTGTCATGCCAATAAAATCGACACCTAACTGTAAAAGTCTATAGATTTTCATCACCATTAGCGTATCAATATATAAGGTAATATTATGCTTAATATTGCATAGAATATTATGAAACAAAACCACCGAAACATGTTTTGAAGCCGTTTGGAGCATTATTAAAATGGAATGTCAACCCCTGTTGTAATCAATGGTATTTAAATAAACGTTAAGTATTTTCTTTGAAGTATCTGTCGTCTTGGGACTTAGAACATCTTTTTCGTGGGCATATCAGATAAAACAACCCTCCTATAGCATTTTTAAAATCCTTCTCTACACTTAGATTTATTTATTACAATAGGGGTTGATATAACAATAGTGGTTACACGGCATAACTCCTATTGTAATACATTTTTGTCAACCCCTATTGTAATAAATATGTTTTGCCATGTCAATAAAATCGACACTAACTTTAAATGTGGATGGATTTTGATCACCATATCCGTATCAATATGTAAGAGTACTGGTATCTTTATACTGTATAGAATATTATGATAAAAAAACCCCACTGAAATCATGTCTCAAAGCCAGCCGTTTGGAGAGTTAATCAAATGGAGTGTCAACTTTACGTTTATTTAAATATCATTGATTGCAATAGGGGTTGGACATTCCATTTTAATAATTCTCCGGCCTTTAATCATGTTTTCGGTTGTGGTGTTTAATAATATTCTAAGCAGTGTAAACGCATGCCATTACTTTTAGATATTGATACTCAGATGGTTATCAAATTTCATAGACTTTTTCATTTAGATGTCGAATTTATTGTATGGTTATATACATTTATTACAATAGGGGTTGATATTACAAAAGGGGTTGATTGAAATTTTATTACATTTATTACAATAGGGGTTGTTATTACAATAGGGGTTGTAACAGCGCGCCCTTGCGCCCCCCCCTTGAATTCGCCTCTGGAAATTGACCTTCACCTCTCGTTCAATGGGACATGATTCTAGGATGATTGCGCCCCCCCCTTGAATCCGCCTCTGAAAATTGACCTTCACCTCTCGTTCAATGGGACATGATTCTAGGATGATTGCGCCCCCCCTTGAATCCGCCTCTGAAAATTGACCTTCACCTCTCGTTCAATGGGACATGATTCTAGGATGCACGCAAGCCACCATTTACTGTCGTACTATACGGTGACGTAACCTGCTAGTTTCATTTCTACAGGTGAAGAATGTTCAGCTGTTACGGACTCAACACGCGAAGTACTACTTGCACTAAACTTGCGTACCTCAATCGTTGTCTTTGATAAAGGTTTGAGTGAATGGAGTTTCTGCGTGCCACTTTACACAGTACAGAGGCAATATATTTGTTCTAAATTAGTAGAAAACTGGTCAAATTTATCAGATTCAAAGTGAAAAATTCACCTAAATATAAATCATTTCTTTTGCGGTCTTCATCTACTAACTGGTTTGGCCGATAAAAGTGCGTCTGAATTGAAGAAATTTGAGGAAATGTATTTTCAAACGTATTCGGCCCAAACGTTTAAGACTGGTAGTTCATTTTTGCCATACGAACCTGAGTGTGTTCGATTGATTCGGACCATCTGTAAGGCTTTTACGCAGGGTGGGGACGAAAAATCGGGTTGTTATTTGGCTTTTAAGTTGTATCTCAAGTCTCAAGTCCCTTGGGATTTCAAAATTACGGCTGACGCCATTTCATGGTAACCGGTTTAATATAATTTTCCACGATGCCGCAGTTGTAAATTATATGGCCAAGCATATAAAAAAAATTCTTGGTGATTTCGGAGCAGAAAATAGATTGACCCAAAGCATATTTTTAGATATTCAAATTCCGTTATTTCATATTGAGTGCCAGGCTTTGTGCTTGATAAATAAATTAATTACTGCTCCACTGTGGCGCATATTAGAAAGCGTCATTAATGCACTTGACATGAAAACTGTTTATCCGAAATTACATGATTTTTTCGAAAACCCGAATATTCAAAATTTTGTTGGAGGTAAATGACACCCATTTGAATCTCTAATCAAAATTGAAAATGATTCGGTCCTTGCTAACCTAACGAGAATTAATACTGATTTAACTCTTAATTCTACCCTGGTCCATATTTTGGAAGTCCTCTTTGCCGAGTTCAGAAAGTACATCGCAAAAATTTTACTTGAGTATCGAGATGACTTTAATCCTTCGTGTTCGAGTTAAGCAATGCCTCACAACAAATTACCAGAAACCGTGTTCAGTCATCTCGATAGATTAATGAGGATCGCGCCCTCGTCTAATATTTTTGGCAACGAAGCGTCCATTTTATATAAAATGAATAAATCTGATGAATGGCTAAAAAAATCTTTCACCTGATAAACGTAATTTGATCTTAATGGATGCTCAAACGATTACTAAAAATCAACTTTCTAAATTTAGGCAAAGACAGGAAGAAATTGAAAGAAAAAAGCTAGCGGTTCTTTTGGCGAAAAAGAATGAATTAATAGAAAAGGGAAAACGTGAGATTAGGAAAAAAGAACGCCTAACATCAGAAATTGTCGGGACGGATCTTTGGAAAAGTAAAGAGGGTATGGAAAATGGGCTTTTACAACTTACGGATAGGGAAATGAAAGAGGCACTGAAGGCACAGCTTCAGTTTCGTAGGTATGTTTTAAATCAGAAAGTTTCTAGTAAGTCTATATTTTATTTTACTGTCGCCGGTAAGGAAAACTCGATTCCAGTTTTAAAAGAAAATTTACAAAAATTAATTGACATGCCTGATCCTACCGGAAGAAACTTTCAATGCCCCTTTTTACCGGTTATAAAAAATCCAATTTCTTCATTCTTCGTTTTTAAAACCATTTTTTTTTGTCAATCCAGACGTCCCAGCAGACCGACATTCCGACACTTCTCAGAGTAGTTTAACAATTCATTATTTAATAACTGTTTTCTTTGAACTAATCGGTTAATTTTTGGATAGCAATTTATTTTACAAAATACGCCTACTACTGTAGATCTGCTTTGATATCGTGTTTGAAAAATTGCCTTTGAGTAGGTGGAAAAGGTGATTTTGAGATTATGATTATACATATGATTTTATTAGTTTTTCAAGTAGATCTCAGCATTCTCCTCACAAAACTTTTTACAGATTGAAAATCAGATGAAATTTTTTTTTTTATTGAGGCCCAAAGTTGCGATTTTTGACTTTTCGCAGAAGAAAGGTTTTTCAACACATTGAATAGGTCATTTTTGGTGTTTTTTGCAATACCATACTTAATTTCATATCAAAACTATCAAAAATGTAGATGTAAATTCATGAAATACAACTTTAAGGCTAACTATGTATAAATTTTCAAATTCGTGTAACAATTTTTCTCGTTTCCTTAGCAACTCCAAAATACCTAGGTTTTCTCAAAAATTCCATTTTGCCAACGTGATTTTGGTCAATTTTTTCATCAAAAATGGTCTTGTCCATGTTATATCTGAAATAATTAACCTGGTTGTTATGCATTTTAAAATCAGTAGCTATCAAGTAAGATAAACAGAAAAAAATTTAGCAAAAATATCCATATGCCTTATCTCAAGAGCTAGATATGTGTTCATTTTTGAACAATTGTCCGCGGCACACATTTGCCTATTTTTGGGGCGTTTTGGGGCGATTAATAAAATAAGAAGGAATGGGGATACACAAGTGAAATTATGGGAATATGTCAAAAATTTTGTGAATTTTTAAAATTACATATTTCCAATCTGCCATTTATTATCAATTTTGGTTGCCATAGCAACCAAAACGGAAAAAATGCCATTTTTGACCATTTTCAACGGTCTTTACCGTAACCCAAAAAATGATCACTAGATTTAAAAATAAGCATTTTAAAATATTTGAAACCTGTGTAATGTCAAATGATACAGATTTTATAAGTTCAAGCAAAATATTAAGGAAATTGGGTGGTTACCATGGCAACCACTTTATATTTTTAAAAAATGCATCATTAATATTAATTTTTATATTAATTTGAAGTCAGTAGCTACTGACAAATAAATAATAACAACATATTTATATGCCATCTCTTTATATACTGGAAAGGGGTTCACTTTAAAAAAAACATTCCGCAATAGGAAATTGCCCAATTTTAGGCCTAAAATAATATATGAAGGAATTGAGATTTTCAAGTGAAATTTTGTGTACAGCTCCAACAGTTTTAGATATTTTAAAATTAACATATCTTTACCCTTGTATATAATTTCATATAATGTTGTTATTATGTTTTATCACCCAATAATACATTTGACAGTAGATATCGCTTGTGTGATAAATTACATAATCTACTGTGATATATACACAGTGGTGATATCGCTTTACATAAATTTGATTGGTCAATCAAAAAGGAACTACTTTCTTTTATTTTAAAGAAACCACTTTGTTTAAGTAAAGAGTGACTTTTTTATAAAAAAAAAAGGAAACTGCTTTTATTTAATTGACCTTGAAGGAAAAAACTGGGTCAGTATATAGGACTATACAATAGCTAAACTGCTTTCAAAAAATGATGTATCACTACGCTGTAATGTAATTAGGTTCTATAAAAGTGAAATCTATACCAAAGAATTATATTTTTTTATTTGTGCATGTAAGAAAGGATTGGGTGATAAATAAAATCTCCAACTCGTGTTTTTTGATACCAAAAATTATCAACACTCGTTGATAAAGTAAAAAAACTCGGCAGAGCCTCGTTTTTTTTACTTTATCAACTTGTGTTGATATTTTTTGATATCAAAAAACACTCATAGGAGATTCTCTATATAGTAACCAAACTGAAAAAAAAACCTACCAAAATTGCAATATTTATATCATTTTCAACGAATTTGGCCATAAAGATAGGTATTAAATATTTCCCCAAAATCACAATGAATTAAACATAATAAATAATTAGTTTAAGAACCGATATATAATGATAAAATATTGAATAAACTGTGAGTGGAACTTTCTTCTTTGTGACACTGACAATCAGTTATCTGATTGACGGACGGCTATTTTTATTGACTAACCACGGCACTAATCTCAAAAGGAAATGTTGTAAATCGTCAACAGAAATCCAGAATTTGGGCGATTATTTAAATTATTTTTTGTTAGCGTTAATTCTTTTTGAAATTCCAATATTATTTGGGTATTACAATGGTCAGAAATCATATTATTATAATATTATTATCCCTACCTACGCTAAGTAAAAGTGTGTTCAATTCAACCGTACGGGAAATGGTTCTCATCGTATCGTGGCGTACCGTGTTGATAATATTTTCCGATTTCATTTTCATTCGTGTGCACATTAAATACTTTAAATTAGGCATCATAACAAAGAATTTAGTAATTTAGAACATTGAAGTACGTGTCCATGTTACACAATTTATTAATTGTCGAAAAATATTTGGTTTTAAACATCCAGACGAGACGTGCGATCTACTCTAGCTGAACATGTGAGTTCCGACTAGAGCTATTTTTAACGTTGAACTTCGACCCAATGTTTTTGGTACGGGTCCTCTTATTGGACAATCCTTGTAAACATAATTATCATTGGTTAAGGTTTATTTTTTTCGCGGGAATTTAGCAATTGCACTTTGACCTGTCGCTGAATAATAATAGAAAGACCATATATGGGAGCAGTCACGTGGCACAACAGTGGTTCTGATAGTAGTAGTCGAGGCCAGAATGAATTCTTACTTTGATTGCTCTAATTTATATAATAATAGTCATGATAAACCCTGAATTTTTTTGCAGGCAAATCCTTTATTTATATAAAACACACCACGTCCCCTTGTTCACAACGTAACAACTCGGTCTAGACTTAGAGATTTTTCTCAACGTAACCATGCTTTTCTTTGACATTGCAGACGACGTCATGGCTTCCGATTGCGTTATTTTTCTATTCTGAAAAAATCACGTTGTATACCATTTTCAAGTGCTAAATTTTTGAGCTTACTATGCACGGATTTTGTTGATTTTAATAGCATTGAAACGACAATAAAACGAAGTTTCGATCGTACCTGGATGCGATATTGACAAATCGCCTCAAAAAAAGATTTTGTGAATTGAATTTTCAACTTTAAAAAAAATGCCTGATATTTCGAAATGCTAACATCGCATCCAAGACCGATCGAAATGTCGTTCATTTGTCTTTCTAATGATATTAGAATGAAATAATAATATTAATTATAAGCTCTAAATAAAAGCACTTGAAGTGGGGTACCCCCATTTAAAAACGTGACAAAAAATTTCAGCGTAACGTCAAAACACGGGAAATTGACGTTTTTAAACTTACGTTTATGAAATTGATAAAATGAACACATACATAAAAATTATATCACACAAAAGCACAGGATATCTGCTTCCAAAATATTTTAAAATTATTACAAAAGATTAAATAGCCAGTGTATGACGTCAAGTTTAAAAGGGGTTACAAATAAGAAAAAAACGACTTTCTTCCAACGTGAGCAATGGAGCTGTGACACCTACTTTGAGATACTTTAAGTAAAACTTAACTTTTTATTTCGTCCCAAGGGTTACAATTTGGAATATATGCTTATTACAGATTAGTTCTAAATTATATCTCTGTGTTTGGTAATAAATGACTGTATTACAGGGCTCGAAACGAAAGGCGCGCGAAAGCGCTCGCGCACCTACCACGCACCTAAAGTGAAACCCAGGTACATATTTTTAGACGCACCCGGATTTTATAAACAACGCTCCTCGTACCGAAGGCTAACTCACGGTTCTCTTTTTAAAATATCCCTGACCTTTCATATTATATGACATAACGCGAACGCTTTTAATAATATTTTCGTAAAAATAATCTATTTTATTTAACGGTCTCAAGAAATACCACGGTGATCGACACGGTGATTTTCAAGAGTAGGTTTAGACTCGCTTAACATGTCTTTCTGTCCTATTTAAAATACGTTTTCGTTCAAAGACAATTGATCGAGTGTTCTATTTATAGTAGACTTGCTTAGCATGTCTTGTTGTCTTTTTAAAAATACGCCTTCGTTCGGCGGTACAGTTTATCGAGTGTTCTCGAGTCTAGGTTATACTAGACATAATTCATTGTTATGGGATTTACGTCTAAGCAGTCTGTGACTACTATTATTTCCGTTTCATTCCCGCTTTCATTTGTTTACACGTATCCATGGCTGGGAAAACCGTACAACTGAAAACCTTCAACAAATGGTCCACAGGTGGGCAGATCGGTACAGTTGTTGACAACAACGGCAATGTGAAGTCAATATGGTGCAAAATCTGTGCAAAGCATGGGGACAAGATTATAAAAATGCATAATGATGCTGGCTGTTATTGTTTATTTTGATGACTATAAGAAAATTAAAAATTAATATTTTTGAAATGGATAAACAATTTGTTTCACTTATAATCCACATTTATTAGTTATACCCCAAGGTGTTGGCCTACCCCAAAACTACTACTAATTGATTCTTCCAAGAGTATTTGGGGCACTTAATATAAGCAAAATCTGCTTTTGAAAAACACTCTCCTAGAATATCTGAGGTGCAGGATTTTAGGAGAGCGATTTGCAGAATTTGTAATTTTAGGTACAGCTTTTATAGCTCTCCATGATTTTATTCCTTTCAACCCCTGTATTATTTATTATCAATCGATCGGTGAATTGTCGCAACAGATCGTGTTTTGGGGTAAGATTTGAGTTATATGCTTTGTTTGATAAAGTGAGTACACCTGCGCTGATTACCTTAATTTTTAACCTATTTATTTTTGGGAAAACTAGTATTTCTTTCGTATAATAGCTGACAAGATAATATTGACTGTTTTATAAAAAAAAATCTGCTAAGACAGATGTTCTACTGTACATCATAAATGTATATGATTTAAGGGTGTTGTAATATAGACGACATGCTGTTAAGAAAGAAGATCTAACACACAGGCATACATATCGACTCAGGGCGATGGTCACGATGAGACGTGTTTTTGTTAATGATATCGATCCTTTCAGTCCCTATAAAATTATAGGAAATGCATATTAATATTACCAGCATATTTATTCTTGTGTAAATGCTATCCTACAAGAAGGAACTGAAAAATATGCAATAGCTGATCAAGTTACAGTACACATCACACGGAAGTATGAAATTCCGCCTAGGTCCGCGTTTTTTCCGCTCAAGAATCGCGGTGTTTTCTCATTTGCACTGCGCGGAAATCTAGCCATTCTGGGCGGAAAAAACGCGGCGGAATTATAAAAAAAAGTCAACGGATTATTGTCCGCGAAAATTGAAAAAAGTCGGCGGATTATTGTCCGCGAAAAATTGAAAAAAGTCGGCGGATTATAGTCCGCGAAAATATAAAAAAGTCGGTAGATTATAGTCAGCGAAAATATAAAAAAGTCGGTAGATTATAGTCCGTGAAAATAAAATATAGTAGGCCGAGAATGGCCAGCAATATTTAGATGAATGTCATCCATAATATTGTTACTGTGGCATTGAACAATAACTCATTTTAACTGTTCGCCTGTTGTGCCCAATGGCTTGAAGTATATATTCTTCGCAGATTGATTATGAATAGTAACTAAAACCTACCGATACATGAATATCCTAAATCTATCATTTATTCCTGTTTCTCATCGGTATTAGAATCTTGAATCATATCACAAAGCAAATGTACTGTGTGTAGCTATTTGGGTGTCAACGGTTAATTTTACACGCAGACAATGAAACCATGTTTCGTGAATTGTGATAGCACTATCGGAAAATGGGCGACAGCTTGTCTACAAATATATACCGGTAAAATCGGGGTATTCATGACCAGTATATTTTATAACTTATGTATATTATAAGTGAGGTTTATGAATTCAAATAAAAATAAAATAATCCCTAATTATTATTCATTAGTATCTACCAAGTATATACATGTATTCATACACGGCACCGAGACTCGCCCCTGAGTGGCTGATACACCCATCCTGGCACCAGTCTTCCTGCTGATTGGCCGATACACCCATCTGGGCACTTGCCTTTGTCTCTGACTTTGCCGCCAAACTTCATTAGTTCTCAGTCTTTATCCTGCTAAAGTCTACATTATTATCGTTCCGAATTTACTACCGTTTTTTCATCAAAACTGAACTCAAGAGTGGAATTTAGATACGCGAAGTTTTTAAAAACTTTGGATATACGTAGAGAGACGTTTATCAATATCTTATCGACCAGTGGAAGAGTTTTGTTCCCGGTTTCTTTCGAAACTCGAAGCGAAGTTCGAACGGCTTGTAATAATGGCGGATAAGCAAAACCCGCAAAAAAAAAAGACGCAGGACGACCAGAGCTGGGGCTGGGCAAGCCACTTGGAACTCCGATAATCCAGGCAACTGGACAATCCAAAAGTTACAGGAGGAACTAAAAAAAAAATTAGGAGTTTTAGTGCCGGCAAGCTTGGGGAAAACGGTAATGAGAAAAATTTATCAAGAAAACGTGGGCCGGAATCGGCAAACACTACCACCACAGAACCAAACGTCTACGGAGTCTGAACCCGGGAGACAAAATATAGTTCCAGCAGATCCGAACGGTAGCCATTGTGAAAATCCCGGTTCGTTACCGGTAAACCATGCTTCCGACAACAACTATGCCATACCCACAGAAGACCGTGAGAGAAACCATCCGGATCGACTGCAGACCGCGGAAGAAGCCAACCGAATTCCCGACAGAGCACCTGAGCACGGCATCCCGCGCAGTGATATGCCAGTAAGCGGAAACAATATGGCGGCGCCCATGGAATTAATGCAAGGGATGGCGAGCACCATGCAATCTATACAACAGAGCATGGCAGAATTTCAGCGAACCATGCTGTCTCTCGTCAGCAACAACAAAGCCAGCCATACTGATAATGCAAACTCCTTAAGTACGGCATACGCGGCGATGGCGGGTGACAGGGCAACAAACCTAAGAGGAGTAGGAAACGAGTATTCAACTCCGACAATGTCAAGCTGTCAAAGTGGTACCAACGCCAACAACTTCGGCCTGCTTACGCAAGGTGGGTACCATTATCCCAAATCAAAATACGGAGTTCCTTCCGAATGTATTCCGCATATTGACGTTGTTCCCGACAACATTAAAAAACGGATTTGGGAAGGGAAAGATGTCAATCTTGTATCTTTACTAATACCTAAGGCAGAGACCCACACACAACAATCCGATGGAGAGATTACTCCCGGCAACGGCATTACCATTAATTTCAACAATAATCCGGATCCGAGACTACAAAAAACCCTCAACATATCCGAATTTATAACTGCGTTCGGTAAATTTAAAAGAGTTATGGCCACCAAATTCCCAGAACGCAGGGAGGAATTGGATATGTATGAGGCGAACATTATCGACATCCACAACGTGTACGGTTCAAGATACTTTGAATACCACCGGCAATTCTCTGCTAGGGCCGCAGCAGCGCTGAGAGACAGCAACATTAAAGTCGATTGGTCTCTGAAGGATATGACACTTCTTAGTATGGTTGTTGGTAACTCTCGCGTAAACTCATGTGGTACATGTTATTCCACTACACATGCCACGCCCTTCTGTCCTCAGCTGCATTCTGGAAATAATACAGGAGGATACCAACACCAGATCCAGAATTACAACTCAAAAAATTCAACCGCTGCAGCGCGGGAAGATCGACACGGACGTCCCAGGGTCAAATCGAACGGGACAGAAATTTGTAACAATTACAATTCAGGGAAGTGTCTCCGTACACGCTGCCCATTTGCCCATGTTTGCAGTTCGTGTCATTCTTCTGACCACGTTAGTGCCACTTGCGGGAAGAAAGACTACACGAAGAAACATGTCACATCTAGACCTAATAATAGAGACTGACTACCAGTACATGACACTAACAGCGCACATATTATTAACTCGCCCATTAATATTTCACAACTAGAAAAGGAACTTTTAAAACATCCAGATCGTGAATTTGTACGCTATTTGTGTGACGGCTTTACATTCGGTTTTGATACAATGGTAACCGAGACTGAGTTACCGACTAAGGAATGCAGGAACTTATTGTCAGCTTCACAACAAAAAGACAAAGTGGACACATTAATCCAAACTGAAGTGAATAAAGGTTTCCTGCAGGGCCCCTTTCAAGAGCTGCCCTTTTCAAAATATCGGGTTAGTCCCATTGGCGTGTCCTTAGGTACATACAGTGGAAAGCCGCGGCTGATAGTAGATCTGTCATCGCCACACGACAGCGACGAACATTTAAGCATTAACGAGCTAATTAGCAAAGAGGAATGTTCATTAAGCTATGTAAAAATCGATGACGCAGTTCGCATTATACATATGTTAGGCAAACATACTACTATGTGTAAAACAGATATTTCGGACGCTTTCAAACTCATCCCAATACTACCTTCGCAGTGGCATCTTTTCTGCATCAAGTGGCGCAAGGAATATTATTATTATACTAGACTCGCTTTTGGATGTCGCTCGAGTCCCAGAATATTCGATACCCTGTCACAAGCCATATGCTGGATCGCAACTAATAATTACGGTATCAAATATATTCTCCACCTTTTAGATGACTTTATTACATTCGAACATCCAAACAATTGCGGCGAGAGGAACATGGCATTGCTACATCTAATTTTCAACCGTCTAAATATACCTATGGCTAAACATAAAACCTTCGGGCCTGCAACAGTGATAGAATACCTTGGCATAATTTTGGATTCAGTTAAGATGGAGTCGAGACTTCCCAGCGACAAATTATGCAGAATTTCTTCGTTCTTATCTGATTTCCATACTAGACATTCATGCACCAAACGCGAAATCCTACAATTACTTGGACACTTAAATTTTGCAAGTAGGGTGGTGCTCCCAGGACGGTCGTTTGTTTCACACTTAATTAAGTTATCTACACAAGTGCACCGATTACATTACCACCTAAAGCTCAATGCTGAATGCCGAGAGGATATTAAAATGTGGTTAATATTCCTGTCTACCTGGAATGGAGTGTCAATGTTTCACAACGTCACTTCCACCCTGTCCGACGATATTCAACTATTTACAGACGCGTCTGGTACTATCGGATTTGGTGGCTATTTTGAAGGCAAATGGTTCTCAGAATCATGGCCGTCTAACCTGGAACCATCCATATTCGACGACACAGAAATTTCCATTGCATTTCGTGAACTGTACCCAATGGTCGTCGCCGCAGTGATCTGGGGAAAATCATGGTCAAGGAAACGTCTAGTGTTCATGTGTGACAATACGGCTACAGTCGCCATCGTTCAAAAAGGTCGATCAAAATCACCCAATATCATGCGGCTAGTCAGAACTCTTACTTATTATGCAGCCACATATAACTTTACTTTCAAATCCACCCATGTTCCCGGCCGCGTAAATGTAATCGCTGACTCTCTTTCTCGATTGCAGATAGACAGATTTCGGAACTTGGACCCTGCCGCGGACAAGAAGCCTTGCCAAGTACCATCAATCCACAACATTTTATGGAACTCAGACCAGCTCTTAACTTCTTTTGGAAACATGCCATTGCCCCTAGCACGAGATTGACGTACCAAACAGGTTTTCAGAGATACATTAATTTCTTGTTGATGACATGTGTTCTCGCATACGTCGAGCAAGATTTCTCCAACGTACCAGTGGACGAACAATCGTTAATTTACTTCGCTACGTTTTGTGCCAGTCGCTTAGGTATCTCCTACAGCACGATTAAACTTTATCTCTGCGGCATTCGTTTTATGTCAATGGAAAATAACATTAGCTACCCTCATAGTAATCAACTAAATAGCTTATATACAATGCTTAAAGGTGTTAAACGAGTGCAAGTGCGGAGGGCTAGACCTAGACACCCAGTGACTTTCCATATTCTCAGGGATATTTGTCATTGTCTGAGGAAAGGCCTTTACTCTCCATTTAATAACATTCTTTTCGAGACAGTGTGCCTTGTTGCCTTTTTTGGATTCTTACGTTGTGGTGAATTTACCATAACAGACAATTTTGACCCCAAATTTCATTTGTGTGTGCAGGATCTTACAATTTTAGAAGACTGTTGCCTACTAAAACTTAAATTGTCAAAAACTGATCCCTTTAGACAAGGTGTTACAATCAAAATATTTAAAATCAATAATGATATATGTCCTTATGAAAGTTGTTGTAAATATATGCATTTAAGACTTCAATCTAATCCTTCACCTCTCGACCCTCTTTTTATTTATAATAGCAACGCACTTAAGAGGTCAGACTTTTTAACTAACTTTCGACATGTATTGTCAGTCATCGGGGTTGACTCGAGCGCCTTTCATGGTCATTCTTTCCGAATCGGGGGGGCCAGCTGCGCAGCATCCGCACACGTGGAAGATCACCTAATCAAAGTACTTGGTCGGTGGTCATCCGATTCCTATTGTAGATACATCAGGACGCCTGACACAATTCTTAAAAATGCCCACAGGTCAATGGCCGGTTTATAGATACTCGTCCAACATGCTTTTCACCGTGAGAGACTCGGATAGATAGTGCATGATACAGGAACAATTACATATTCCTATTATAGAACTTGACTATAGTAATAATGTTGTTACTAATAGCCTGCTAATGAGATATTTCAACTCAAATATCCAGATGACGAATATAAATCGCAAAAGCACATCAACGATATTTTGACATTTTCGATACATCGTCCAGCTCTATTCCCATAATAGTTAGCATGTCGTAGTTAAGGTTGTCACAGTTTAAGTACACGTATGTCTCTTAAGGTTATCTTAGTTTCAGTACGTATTAAGATTGTTATAGTTTTAGTCTCTCTTAAGGTTATCATAGTCGTAGTATGTTTTGATAGTATCATAATTAGTATGTACTTAAGTTATTAGTTATACATTTACTTCCAATATTTTGGGGCACTCAGCTATTTGTAATCAAACTACCTGAGTTTTGGGCCATAGTAAAGGATAATCCAGCATTATCATTTAACCATGTTCCCCAAAACATTACTTGATCTCAAACTGTTCCCATTACGACGAGCGGGGGAGATCCCATTATTCATATCTTACACCATACATCCGGCTATTTCGTACATAGCCCACGATGTCGTGTTGCCAAACACCATACATCCGGCTATTTCGTACATACATGTAGCCCATGATGTCGTGTTGTCGAACACCATACATCCGGCTATTTCGTACACAGCCCATGATGTCGTGTTGCCCAACACCATACATCCGGCAAATTCGTACATAGCCCATGATGTTGCGTAGTCAAGCATCCCTCTTCCGGGGGGGAGGGGGATTACAGATTAACTTGTTACATAAGAAATTATGTACATGTAACAAGTTAATTAAGTACTTCATTATATAGCTGAGTCTGCCCCTTTTGCCAAATATTATTGTTAATAAAGTTATGAAATTATAACCAGTCTTTTGATTTCATAAATTATAACT
The DNA here is from genome assembly GCA_917208275.1 of Patella pellucida. Classification (NCBI taxonomy): domain Eukaryota; kingdom Metazoa; phylum Mollusca; class Gastropoda; family Patellidae; genus Patella; species Patella pellucida. The sequence continues at coordinate 37,059,808 of OU795041.1, read as the reverse complement.
TATGTATATTATAAGTGAGGTTTATGAATTCAAATAAAAATAAAATAATCCCTAATTATTATTCATTAGTATCTACCAAGTATATACATGTATTCATACACGGCACCGAGACTCGCCCCTGAGTGGCTGATACACCCATCCTGGCACCAGTCTTCCTGCTGATTGGCCGATACACCCATCTGGGCACTTGCCTTTGTCTCTGACTTTGCCGCCAAACTTCATTAGTTCTCAGTCTTTATCCTGCTAAAGTCTACATTATTATCGTTCCGAATTTACCCACCACCATCCCCTACGACCTTCCTCACCATTGTCACACCAACAATCATTTGGTACAAAGGCATGTTCTTCTATGGTAGATCACTTAAGATTATGTTGTTAACCTTAATACGTTATTTCTATAACTATTTTTAGGATGTTTATTGTTCATATGCATGTACAGTCTCGCTTTGAACGAAGTATAGGTTACTCCATCTTATCTGTAATAGTATACAATATAATTCGCTTAATTCAAGCCGCTTAAGTAATATGTATATTGTTGTGCAATATTGTAAGTTCGTATACATATATGTACCCAGATGTATTGTGGAAGTCTCAGCTATTTAATAAGTAAAGGATGGGCCATAGTAAAGGATAATCCAGCATTATCATTTAACCATGTTCCCCAAAACATTACTTGATCTCAAACTGTTCCCATTACGACGAGCGGGGGAGATCCCATTATTCATATCTTACACCATACATCCGGCTATTTCGTACACAGCCCATGATGTCGTGTTGCCCAACACCATACATCCGGCAAATTCGTACATAGCCCATGATGTTGCGTAGTCAAGCATCCCTCTTCCGGGGGGGAGGGGGATTACAGATTAACTTGTTACATAAGAAATTATGTACATGTAACAAGTTAATTAAGTACTTCATTATATAGCTGAGTCTGCCCCTTTTGCCAAATATTATTGTTAATAAAGTTATGAAATTATAACCAGTCTTTCAGTTTTTTGATTTCATAAAATAGGGTTGATTGGCCGGTAAAGGTGCGAACTAGTACTCATCAGTGTGGATAGAAGCCTATACGATTATTATTAATTAATGATTTTGACGATTGGTGTTTGATGTATTAACAGTGGTTGTTTTTTTTTAATGAGTTGTTTAAATTATTTAAGCTTGAGATTGTAAATCCCGTCTTTGTTATTTTGTATTTTAAACTTCAAACAAATTCCGATGCAAGCTTGGAATGAACACATGTCGACAAAATCCTAAAAAAAACTGTTCCCTTTCGTGTCCATTTATCGCCCGTATTTCTGTTATATCGTTTATAAAAAAGACATTAACATTTTCTGCGGTTCCATACGGTATTCTGTTTGTCATAACCGGCAATGCAAAACCCAAAAGTTCAACGTTAACGCTGTTTTAAATTAAATAGCATACGTATCGTTAATATTTCTTTCTATTTCTACATCATATATTTCTGCTATTCCGTATAACAGTTCTAACACGTCCCCGTTCAAGGTCAGTGGTACTGTTGTCAGTCAATTCATACAAGAATTTTCATTGGCTCAATATCAGTCATTAATATTCAGGGTGTGATTACAGATAAACTGACATATATTGACGTTCTTCAGTCTAACCTGTCGGCGAATCCACTTAACGTATATCATTCACATAGTCAATTCGTTCTCAATTTGTGTTACGTTCAACTCACCAAAATTAAATTCACAACCCGTGACACTGTTACCGTACTCTTGAGCGGTTCGTCTCGTAGCCATTCTGAATAAATAATTTTTAAAATTGAAGGTTCGTTGGTATTTTTTATACATTGCTGTAAATTTTACATCTAGCCGTTTCAAGTTAAGGATAGTTTCATACATGTACAACATGGATTCGCCGAATGATTCATTATTATAATTTACCGGTACCGTCAATTATCAAAAGAGATGTCAAAGTATTTTGATTATACTGCACACGTAGATGCAGTCCATTCAATAACCTGTATCTATAACTCAAATGGTTTCTCAATTAGCAGAATGTCAAAATAAAGAAAACAAAGTTACACTTATTTGTACACAAGGGACAATAACACTCTTGCTGGCTTGACAGGTCCAGAAAAAAAATTAGCCTTATTCTAACTACTAGATGTTCAAATGTCCTACCTGTTGTGTTAATTATCCATTACATCCTAATTTACTTGTCCAGAGGGTTCGAAAATATGTTTAAATCCAAGTTGCATTTGAAAGTGTTTACGTAAAGCTTTTCAAACCATGTAGTTGAATTTTTCCAACTTTTTTTTAAAATTCGGTGTGTTAAGAAGAAAATTGTATCATCAATTAATTGAAATATTGTAAAATAGTACTATTTGTTAACCAGAATAAAGATTGGGACATGTAATAACTTAGAAAATGCATAACCTTTCTGTTAGACAATTTATTCTACACTGTTTGATGTGTGTGTGCTAGTAATGCACGCTTTCCTTTGATGTGTTTTCTTTGAAGTCGCATTAAACCCACGTGGCGATAGAAGACGACTGTCTTTCAGACCCCCTGTGAATTCGTGTGTCCGTAGATATTATAATAATAACGTTGATGGATTCGCCGACCAGTTGTTAAGTAAATTTAAATCTTCATTGAATATAATTATGTGATAGAACACTGAATACACCGAGAAACAATCATTCAATAATATATTTTCGTAATGGCATCGCCATAGGTGAATTCCAATGACAGGTGACATATCGGTGGCGAACTAGGTCAATAAATTTGAATAAAGCAGTTCTAAATAGCGCTGAACATTATGATGTTTTTTATTTTATTTTAAACACATTCCGACAAAGGCTTGGTTTTTAAAATACTGTCATTTTTATTGAAGGCTATATCATCGTACAGATTTTTTTTATTTTGAAGCAATTTCAAGTGTGGTTGTCATTTGACAATTTGGCCGTGTGCCTATCATTGGCGGATGAGTGAATAGTTGGTGATGGACAGAAAACTACAAATTGTGTTAAAATACTGCTAATATTTTAGATATCAATTTAATAAACAAAAAATATTTTACCGAATATACGAAGACAGTATTTTATTCTGAAATATTATGAACTTCAAGCTTGTACGTGGATTAAATACAACTCAACTCACGCGTCATGTTTTTATTACTAATCCATTACAATTAATTGCGTGTGTATTTAATAATAAACAATGGAGTACATGTTTTTTTTACCAATACGTAAGTGTTTAACAGTTTATTCGACAATAAATACAACTCAGTTATTGTTTGACTTTATCCGATGATTAAAGAAATTGTCGATGTTTATTATTGGCTCAAAAGTAATTGATTAAATTGCGTCGGAACCCCCTTTTTATACGCCCACATTGAAATGTGGTCGTATATTGCTTGTGGACGCTCTAGAGGCCAAAGTTAATATTCGATTGACTTTAAATTTATACACAGTGTTTAAGGTCGTAAGACGAAGAAGCCTATTGATTTTCAGCAATTTCCGATAATAACTGTCAGAGTTATGGCCCTTGATCACTTAAAAAAATCTTGTGGACGCTCTAGAAGCCAAATTTAATATCCGATTGACTTTAGATTCATACATAGTGTTTAAGGTCATGAGACGAAGAAGCCTATTGATTTTCAGCGATTTCCGATAATAACTGTCAGAGTTATGGCCCTTGATCACTTAAAAAAATCTTGTTGACGCTCTAGAGGCTAAAGTTAATAACCGATTGACTTTAAATTTATACACAGTTTTTAAGGTCACAAAATGAAGAACCCTATTGATTTTCAGCAATTTCTGATAATTACTGTCAGAGTTATGGCCCTTGATCACTTAAAAAAATCTTATGGACGCTTTAGAGGCCAAAGTTAATATCCGATTGACTTTAAATTTATACACAGTGTTTAAGGTCATGAGGCGAAGGAGCCTCTTGATTTTCATCGATTTCCAATTATAACTGTCAGAGTTATGTCCCTTGATCACTTCAAAAAATCTTGTGGACGCTCTAGAGGCTAAACTTAATAACTGATTGACTTTAAATTTATACACAGTGTTTAAGGTCATAAAATGAAGAAGCCTATTGATTTTCAGCAATTTCCGATAATTACTGTCAGAGTTATGGCCCTTTATCACTTAAAAAAATCTTGTGGACGCTCTAGAGGCTAAAGTTAATAACCGATTGACTTTAAATTTATACACAGTGTTTAAGGTCATGAGACGAAAAGCCTATTGATTTTCAGCTATTTCCGATAATTACAATCAGCGTTATGGCCCTTGATCTCTTTAAAAAATCTTGTTGACGCTCCAGAGGCTTAAGTTAATAACCGATTGACTTTAAATTTATACACAGTGTTTAAGGTCACGAGACGAAGAAGCCTATTGATTTCCAGCAATTTCAGATAATTACTGACTGAATTATGGCCCTTGATCACTTTCAAATTTTGTGGACGCTCTAGAGGCTAAAGTTAATATCCGATTGACTTTAAATTTATATCAATTGTTGAAGGTCATGAGACGAACAAGTATATTGAGTTTCAATGAATTTAGATAACTTGAACAGCATGGAGGAGAACTTTATCAAAGCCAAACAAATTCCAATGATTTTCTGATAATTACATAATGAGTAGTTACTTTTAATCAGATTTTAGTGTATTATAAATGTTTCATTACCGAAAAGTAAAATATGCGACAACTCTTGTTGACTGCCCGGACGATTTAGCTGCTGTGGGCGTATGTTTCGTTGCCTGGCAACCTATGTTAATTATATGAAATCACATTAAAACATCAAAGAGAGGCCACGTGCGATTATATTCTTTATTCTCTGATATACGGGACATTTCTGCACGCAAAAGGCAACAGATACAAGTTGACAGGATGTACTATTGATTTGAGGTTCATGTGGAATGCAGTTATTCTTTTCTAAAATAAAATGAGTGCCTTGGATTTTTGTGTGGATTTGATAACGGTTATACTTTACTAATATTCTATGACATCGTAGACTTGTGTCGTGTTCATTTAATTTTTACGGTAAGTACGATCTTATGTCTGATTTGAAAGCGCTTTCGACTTCCGTTGCAAGTTCTATTTGTCTTATATCTATTTGTAAAACCGGTAAACTAAATACCGTTATAGTTTGCAATTTAAAAGTCTATCTTTACCGTGATTCGAGAGGAATTCTTAACTGCGCACTCTTAATACTGTAAATATGCCAAACAATTTGAACACGCCATCAATATCTAAACATGTATTGTGTTATGCATACGTGTCCTTCAAAATGGTCTAGACATGCATAGCGTGCAGAATATGTGAACACACGTGTTCTTGCTATACAACAATTCAATTTACACGGACTAAATACCGACCCGTGCGTGGATATACATGTACTTCTAGATGATTCTTGAATAAATTTAGTAAAATATGCCGTACATTGTACATGTTATAAAACACAAGAGTCGGCGATGCTGTTATTTATATATTAATGACGACCCTGTTATACTATGCATTGTTGTTTTCGGAATCTGAAACAATTTGACTTCTAAATTATGGATACAAGGACAGCGTAAAAATACAGTGTAGGCACGTGAAAATTCAACATATTAAATTTCCCACTACATGTAGATACATTTCAATTTCCTCGGCGTTCTAACAAATCCATGCTAGTCGGTGGTTTAGAAAATCTGCCGTGGTCGGTGGTTATGCAAATCCGCCGTGGTGAGCGATTTACTCAAATTCGCGGAGGAAATTTAGAGCGGGGGCAGAGCGGATTAATAAACTGAGGTCCGCGATTTTTCATTTCCGCCCAGGTCGGACTTAAGCGAAATTTCATACTTCCACTTGGTTTGTACTGTATGTACAGATTTGAGATGTATATTGACATTTTGAAGTTGGGTTTGAATAAGTAAATACAAACTAGAAGATACATAATTAAAAACAAATTCAAATTCGGGAGGACGTTCCTTAGATTGATTTAAATAGTCTATCATTGTTTATTTAATACTCCAGTTACGCCATGAAACTTTTCGTCAATATCACTTAAAAAAATCTTGTGGATGCTCTTCAGGCTAAAGTTAATAATTGATTGGCTTTAAATTTATACACAGTGTTTAAGGTCATAACACGAAGAAGCCTATTGATTTTCAGCAATTTATGGCCCTTGATCACTTCAAAAATTCTTGTGGATGCTCTTGAGGCCAAAGTTAATATCCGATTGACTTTAAATTTATACACAGTGTTTAAGGTCATGAGATGAAGAGGCCTATTGATTTTCAGCGTTTCCGATAATTACTGACTGAGTTATGGCCCTTGGTCACTTTCAAAATTTTGTGGACGCTCTAGAGGCTAAAGTTAATATCCGATTGACTTTAAATTTATACAAATTGTTGAACGTCATGAGACGAACAAGTATATTGAGTTTCAATGAATTTAGATAACTTGAACAGCATGGAGGAGAACTTTATCAAAGCCAAACAAATTCCAATGATTTTCTGATAAATACATAATGAGTTGTTACCTTTAATCAGATTTGAGTGTATTATAAATGTTTCATTACCGAAAAAAGTAAAATATGCGACAACTCTTGTTGACTGCCTGAACGATTTAGCTGCTGTGGGCGTATGTTTTGTTGCCTGGCAACCTATGTTTTTAATTGAGGTAGAATTTCGAACTTGATTCAGATGATCATAAGGTGAATATCTTGACTGAGTTCATTAATTAGCTAATCAATTTCATTGTTCGATGCTTTGGGACAAGATAATCTTGATTCTATCTGATAGTGACCAAACTTTGTGTTTAGTTTGATTGCTCGATGTTTTTGAAAAAAATAAATGTTCAATGAATTAATGTGTCATCTTATTATTTTGGGATTTCGGCGGTAAAATCACCTTCACTGTTGGCTTGTTTTTTTATACATTTTTATGCATTTTTTTTAGGCCAAGCTTGAAGGTTTGAAACAAAAACTCGCTCATGGTGATCGTTTGGAGCCTCCACAGAGGGCAAGTACAATTAATTATACAAATTTTTTTCTTAGTCTTAACATTAACTATTTAACTCATTGGGTCCGTTTGCTTAAATATAAGGGCCAATTAAACCCCTCTCTTATACCGATTGCTTGAATATACGGTCCACTGCTTATTAGTGTCATATCCGAGAGACTTAAATTCGCGGTCCTCTTGATGCATTGTTTCCTCGAACCATAATTGTTAAATAAAAGCCAATCGGCTAACTAAAAGTAATTAATCCAATCAAATATAGTTTTAGCTAACCAATGAACACAAAAAATGCGTACGTCACAACAAAAGTTTAGGGGTTATAAGGTCATGAACTCTGTGGTCAAATTCTTTTCACTGGTCGCCATATTGTTTTTTTGTTACGTATTATCGCCCTCTGTTTATTCTTACAATATCTTCATTATGGAAAGTGATACGGACTCGGAATTCGAAGGGTTTTTACCCGAAGATATTTTGGATGGTGATATCGATATTATTAATGCCGTGGGAAGTGATTTTCCCGATATTTCTAGCGAAGAAGGCGAGGTTTTTGATATAAACAACGGCCAGCGATAACCAGCATGGCGGGCAGCCCGTCTTGCAGTATAACGAGTTTGGCAAACAACATTAAATCCAGTGACGAGTCGGTCATTTTTAGGGCCTGAGCATGGGCCAAGAATATATTAGAAAAGGGGAAGAATGAGTTTGATTTATTTAGTTTGTTTTTCGGATTAAATTTATACACGTTAATCGCTGATAAAATGAATCACGTGTGACGATGCTAAAAATATGAAAATGGAGAAGAATAGGAGAAACGTGACCCCGGAAGAAATTCTAGAATTTTTGGCTCTACGTGTGTTTATGAGTATATCAACGCAGCCAAGAAGTAATATGTATTGGTCGCGAGACTATTATTTCGGTAATTACAAAATTGCTGGTATAATGACCAGAGACCGGTTTAATAAAACAACAGTATTGTGAGTGTTGTAGACAAATGTGATAAACAGAACAGTGCCATTGAGTTGAACTTTACTCAGTGCTAATCATTTATAATCTGTTGTGAACTTAAATCCCAAATGGCTAAATACACACTGATAATTATTTTAAACCTATAATAATATAATATATATTTGGACTAACTTTTTTTTTCAAATTGTTGACTTAAAAAGACCTTTGAGGAAGAATTATTGACTTGCCAAAATTTATAACCTTGTAATGTTAATGTTTTTTTACTTATGTTTTTTTTATTAAATAATAACTCTGTTGTTATTTGTATTATTGATTAAATTTTATACCATTGTAATGCCTGATTTAATATCTGCATTTGATAATATAAACATTTTTTGATTGGAATGATAGTTTTTGTGTTATTTTACATAATCTACTGTATATGAGATTAATGGATAATCCTTTAATTAGCTCCAGGGAGATAAGCTATTGTCTAGTTAATTGGCTCAGGGAGATTAGGGGTAGTTACTTAATTAGGTCTAGGGTTCAATGAGTTAAGAAGCTTTGCCTTTGGGCTAGTCATTCAAAAATTTTACTTGCCCAAAAATAAAACTTGTTCCCCGAAGGTATAAATTGGGTAAATTTTGCTTTGTGTACTAAATAAATAATAGGTGTTGGATAAATTAAGTTATATTTAGAGCCCCACCAATCTATAAACCAGCGATAATCGTTTCGGGCCTGGAGGCTGGGTTGCGGGACCAAGATAAAAATTAGGATTGCCTGAAATAAGAGGGGGGGGGGGCATTTGTCACATTTACTAGTCTACTTTTTGCCCCCCGCCTTTGGAAGAAAGCAGGGGACTATTAAAATGGGTTAATCTGTCTGTCCGTCTGTCCGTCCGTCCGTCCGTCTTGTCACACTTTTTGGGACAGAATAACTCTCTTCCTAATTGAACTAGAATGTTCCAACTTTGTGTAGGTGTTTATTAGGACAATACCTTGGAGTTCGAAAATGAGCATTTTCTGCTTGAGGCAAGCAGAGATAAGCAGTTTGATTGGTTGAGGCTCTGGGACACGATAACTTTAGTTGTAATTAAGTGAGAATGATGAAACTTGGTATGTAGTTTTATTACATCGATACCTTGACGAAGTTCAATAATGAGCATTTTCTGCTCAGGGTAAGCAGAGCCTTAAGCAATTTGATTGGCCGACTTTTTGGAACACAATAACTCTCTTCCTAATTGAGCTAGAATATTTAAACTTGCTGTAGGTGTTTATTACGACATGCCTTTATGGAGTTCGAAGATGGGCATTTTCTGCTTAGGGTAAGCAGAGATAAGCAGTTTGATTGGTTGAGCCTTTGGGACACAATAACTTTAGTTCTATTTTAATGCGAGTTATGAAACTTTCATAACTCGGCGTACGTTTTTATGACATCGATATCTCGACTAAAGTCCGATAATGAGCATTTTCTGCTCAGGGTAAGCATAGAAGACAATGTTTATTGAAGGAATAATTCATGACCAGTGCTTGAAATTATGATTCTACCACAACGGCACCAAAAGCTGACAAGGTACGGCTGCCTTTCTTCATATTTAATATATACTGTTGTTTATTTGCCGTCACTGACAGCGCAATTTTTATACGCCCACATTGAAATGTGGTCGTATATTGCTGTCGCCTCCGTCGGTCGGTCGGTCGGTCGGTCCGTCCGGCGTCCACAATTGCTCTATATAGGCCAAAGTTAATAGTGTTTAAGGTCATAAGACGAAGAAGCCTATTGATTTTCAGCAATTTCCGATAATAACGGTCAGAAATATGGCCCTTGATCACTTCAAAAAATCTTGTGGATGCTCTAGAGGCCAAAGTTAATATTGGATTGACTTAAAATTTATACACAGTGTTTAAGGTCATGAGACAAAGAAGCCTATTGATTTTCAGCGATTTCCAATAATAACTGTCAGAGTTATGGCCAGTGAAAAAATTGCTCGTAACAAAATGCAATGGTTGTTTAGGGAAATCACTTCGGAATAGCACAAATAATGCTAGTCAGAATTTCAGACGTAATCGGTAAACGGGATTGTGAAGGTACGTGCATTCTTCGAGCACCCTTTAAGAGATTTTTTAACATAAAGGAATTACCGTATTTTACGGATTATAAGTCGATGTGGAGTATAAGTTGAATTGAGAAATTTCAGGACTTTTTCGACCTTCGGCCATATAAAAGTCGAAGCAGTATATAGGACGAACCTTGTCTGCGATATCACCTCGATGAAAGTGGACATAAAATACAACACACACACACACACACATACAAGTCGAACCGGATATACAACGAATGAATTCCGACCTCACATCTCCATAATCCATTCATAACATTGCCGTTGTTAATAGGGTCTTTTATATTAAAATGGCAACGTGTAGAACGTAGGCTATAATTAATAAAGACTCATCTGCTAATGTAATGCATATTCTAATGTTGTATGTATTCCACAATATCAACAATTCAAAAGTCATATGCTCAAAAATGGCGGCAAATCGCCAGAACAACTACCGGTATTTACTGTGGACCTGCATTGTGCTAAAAATAGCAACAATGGCGTTGTTGCAATAGAAAGGCAAAGTAGAATACTACAGACCACTTCTAATGCCCCATTGACGTATATAAAAAAAATAAGACGATTTTAAGTTGCATAAATATTTTATATTCTGTATATGTAAAAATAAAAATTATATTTAACTGTACAAAACAAAAACAACAGATTACGGTATATCATCATGGTATATCATATAATAATTCAATCCAATTTTATTAGAACACGGACTGGTTGTTAAACTTATAAACCGACAGAGTTGAATTGTTAAAATCTAGATGTCCGATTCGGTGGAGCCGTCAAAATCCTCATCTTCTGTGTCGGAATTAAAAATCCGAGCGATTTCTTCAGTTAAAACTGGCACATCTGCATCGCCATCATTATTTTCATCCACATTTTCATCCACATTTTCATTTTCAGCCACCCTTTCTATTATCTCTGCTTTTATATATCCATTAATAATAACATATTTTGATACGGTGGCCCAAGCGTCACTAACCCACTGTGCGACTTCGCTGTGGGTGGCGCGACGCATCCGTCCCGTATTTGTAAAACTATGCTCACCATCAGACATCCAATGTTCCCAGGTCTTGCGGAGTTCGGCCTTAAAACAACGGTTAACACTGATGTCTAATGGCTGCAACAGTTTTGTCATTCCTCCAGGAATAATTCCAAGAATTGTTTTTGTCATTTTAACTTTTGTTTTCGTATCATCACTAATATGCGCACGCATCGAGTCCATGACTAGCATGCTTGTTGTGGTATGAAAAAAGCCGCCTGCACGTCGAGAAAAACATTTTTCTAGCCACCTCCCCATCATTTCGTTGTCCATCCACCCTTTGGGGTTTACTTCGATCACGACGGAGCTGGGAAATTTCTCTTTCGGCATTGTTTTTCTTTTGAATATTATCATTGGCGTCAATTTGCCGCCATCGGCGGAACAAGCTAATACTACGGTAAAACTGGACTTTTCGTGGCCAGTCTTCCGAATGGTGATGGTGTCCTTTCCTTTGGCATCTATAGTGCGGTTCATCGGGATATCAAATGTCAAGGGAACCTCATCCATGTTAATAATGTTTGAGTCCCTCAAACCAATTTCTTTTATCTTTGTCTGGACAAAGTTCCGGAAACTGGCCAGTTTTTCTTCAAAATCAGCGGGTAATTTCTGTGCCATGGTCGTTCTTTGACGTATGCTTAGACCCTTTCTTCTCATAAATCTGAAGCACCAGGAAGGATTACCGGTAAAATTTTCAATGCCGAGATCAGTGGCAATCTGTTGAGCTTTTAGGCGTAACTGCACAGTGTTTAAACCCCTACACATGGCACGTTGTGTCAAGACATATTCTTCTAATTTGTCTTCTATGTCACCCCATCTAGCTTTGCAGCCTCTGTTAGCCTTCTTTGTCTTTTTATACGCCCACATTTTCATGTGGACGTATTATGTCGTCGCCCCTGTCCGTCCGTCCGTCCGTCCGGATGTCCGTCCGTCCGTCCGTCCGTCCGGACGTCCGTCCGTCCACAATTGTTTGTGGACTCTCTACAGGTCACAATTCTTGTCCGATTTTGACGAAACTTAAAATATAGGTTTATCCCCAAAATATCTCGGCTGCTTTCGATATTGGCATGTATCGGATCAAAACTTCATGGATTATCGCCCCTGATTGTACGAAAAATCACGTTTTTAGCTTGTGGACCCTATAGAGGTCACAATTTTGAACCGATTTTGATGAAACTTTATATGCATGTTTATAACCCAAAGATCTTGGTTCCTTTCGATATTTGCACCTATCGGAGCGTAAATTCCTGAATTATGGCCCCTGATTGTCCGAAAATTCACCTATTTTAGCTTGTGGTACCTCTGGAGTTTACAATTATTATCCGATTTGAAAAACCGTTCGATTATATCACCGTTACACCCTAAGGAAGGTTGAGTTCAAATTTCGGAAAAATCGGACCAAAATTACCATACAAAATGGCTGCCGTTCGTACGCGAATACTGTTAAAAAATGGTATATCAAGGTTGTGGACCCTGTAGAGATCACAATTTTAATTCAATTTTGATGAAACTTGAAATGCACGGTTATAACCCAAAGATCTTGGTTCCTTTTGATATTTGCGCATATCTGATCGTAACTTCCTGAATTACGGCCCCTGATTATACGCAAAATCGTCTTTGTTTAGCTTGTGGTCCCTCTGGAGGTCACAATTATTATCTGATTTAAAAAATCGTTTGATTATATCACCGTTACACCCTAAGGAAGGTCGAGTTCGAATTTCGGAAAAAATCCGAACAAAATTGCCATACAAACTGGCTGCCGTTCGTACGCAAATACTGTTAAAAAATGGTATATCAAGGTTGTGGATCCTGTAGAGGTCACAATTTTAATTCGATTTTGATGAAACTTAAAATGCATGGTTATAACCCAAAGATCTTGGTTCCTTTTAATATTTGTGCATATCGGATCGTAACTTCCTGAATTATGGCCCCTGATTATACGCAAAATTGTCTTGGTTTAGCTTGTGGTCCCTCTGGAGGTTACAATAATTAACCGATTTAAAAAATCGTTTGATTATATCACCGTTACACCCTAAGGAAGGTTGAGTTCAAATTTCGGAAAAATCGGACCAAAATTACCATACAAAATGGCCACCGTTCGTACGCGAATACGTTAAAAAATGGTATATCAAGGTTGTGGACCAAGTATAGGTCACAATTTTAATTCGATTTTGATGAAACTTGAAATGCATGTTTATAACCTAAAGATCTTGATTCTTTTCGATATTTGCGCATATCAAATTGTAATTTAATGAATTATAGCCTTTGATTGTAGGAAAAATCACTTTCGATTTTGCTTGTTCTCTAACCATCTCTCGAAAATGTGGGCGTATCCTGCCTGGCAGTGCCAGCTTACTATCTTTTGTTTTTCTCAACACCTCCTTCCCTTTTCTCCAGTCTCTTACACACTTTTCACTCACTCCATACATTCTATGCGCTGCCATGTTTCCGCCATTCTCTTCCGCGTAGTTGACCACTTCAAGCTTAAAAGCTGCTGTGTAGGATTTGCGGGTCTTTACAGAAGGCATTTTGAAATATGACTGACAAACATTTAAACATCTTATTTATATACGTTGGGATTTATTTTGAAGAGTACACACATGCTTTTAATTTGATTGCTTTTAACCTATACAATTTTGCTGACTTCGATTGATGTGTTTTAATCCCAAGTAATGATAAACTGTATATCCACGGGTGTATGTATGTTGGAGACAAGAATTGGTATCTGTACTTTAGTGGGTCGCCGTTAAACATCCAAGATGTTTGAGAAGCAGATCTAGCTACCCACTTTTTCTTTGATGACATAATGCCATATGGGCATATGCTCCTAAAATAAATAACGCTATAATCCAGTGGTTGGGTTCTTTTGTTTAATCCTTATTAAAATACGCTAATTTTCTCTAATAAACCACGGCTATATAAGCTAGTAACTTGAGTAGCCTACTACTACTTGTAGAATTAAAAACTATCAGATAAACGCTGAATCACCGGTATTTTTTCTTTTTTATTTATTGAAATAAATTTGTTTGATTCAATACCCGGTGTCATGGCTCAAACTAAGGGCAAATTTTAGGGGAGATGTATGAGGGAGACATAGACACATTCTAAATGCATTTCGTTATCATTTTGATAACAATTGACAATTGATTTACTACCGGTCCGGTTTCTCTATCGTTCTACAGAAATTTTCACTCCCATTACGTGGCGTTCTTTGTTGAGTGTGCCCTATGTATGTTGATAGAACAATATACACCTTCCGTCCCCTTTCAATCACAGTTTTATGTTTATTATTCTTTTTATTATTAAATGATTTCAAAGAAAGAGAACCAACTCAGTATTTTGTCTTTTATCCAGACAGAAATGAATGAAAAACATCATATTCGCCGCCATATTGACCCTAATGGCTTTTGATTGGCTGTTATTTTTGGACTACACTTCTTCGTAAGGGAAATTAATGATTCCAGTCCTTTGCTGTATTTTAAGGAATTGTATTTCTTGTTCACATCAAATAAAATCTTTCATTGAAAAATTGAAACTATTAAACATTGTCACAGTCAACACAGAGAAAGTAGAAAAACAAAATATTAATGTTTTGATTTTCACTAGTTAACTCATTCGGCAGCCAGATGTAAAAAAGTTGAAGCAATTTTTCGACCTTCATCCACATATACGTCGAGGCAATTTTTCGATCACCATCCATATATACGTCGAGGCTATTTTTCGATCGTCGTCCATATATATCTCGAAGCAGAGTATAATACGAACTGCCGATCGCCACGAAAAAAAGTACCGACTTATACCCCGTAAAATACGGTAATGGTATCCGGCAATCCTAACCGCTTTTGAACAAACGCTAGAACCGATGCATGGGATGCGATTGTACTTGGTAAAAAACCCGCATATTGGCAAAGTAATTAACGACAAGTTGATTAGGAAGAGGGAAACCTGGGAACAAGTGACTGTCCTTACAAAATGATACAAATCTCACCCATGCTCGGAAGTAATTTGCCTTTGAAAGATGGAGCTAAAGCTGCACCAATTAATTTAAGTGCAGATGGTGTTAAATTTTCAAATGATCTAGATTCAAAACCTGAGGATTGACATCTAACCATGGAGCCCAGTGCCTGGCTTGCTGAAATTTAAAACGAGACAAGCAATCAGCAACAAGGTTTGATTTCCCTGGAATATGTTAGGACCTAACAAATATATTGCATTTTATAGCGGCAAATACGAGACATCGAAGCAATTTCATTAAATGTGGGCACTTTGAAGTGGCTTTGTTTATAACAAACACAACACACTCATTGTCAGATAACAGGAGGATTTTATGATTGCGCAATAAAGGTCCCCAATGTTCAATTGCAAGAATAATGGGGAAAAGTTCCTGAACATTAATACTCATATTCTGCATTTCGTGGGGCCATGTTCCAGAAAAACCATTTTGAGTTCAACACTGCTGCATACCCTGCAGTTGATGCCACATCCGTATACAATTTCAAGTAGTCTGAACCCAACCAGGTATCATCCAGGAACATACAACGGCCGTTAAATTCCTGCATAAATTTATGCCATAATCTTATATCAGCTTTGGCAGAATTATTTAATCTTTTTTTGTAAAACGGCTTCGCAACCCTGATGGTAAGATCGTAAATCCTGCGAAGAAATGTACGACCGGGGACAAGTACCAGAGTGGCAAAATTTAAGAGGCCCAGAAGGGACTGGAGTTGTTTAAGTGTAACTTTGTCTTTGTTTAGGAAATCAGACAAAGTAGCCCTAATCTTAACTACTTTTTCTTCTGGTAAGCGACTCATCGTCTGCATGGAGTCAATCTCAATTCCGTAAATGGTTATTACTGTAGTTGGTTCGACCGTTTTGGAGGCCTTGATTGGAATATGTAGATAATGCGCTAGTGTCATAAAATTATTCAAGGAATCGGCACACACTGACGTGCTAGGTGGTCCAATAAAGAAAAAATCATCAATCATATGACTAAGAGATGCATTGTACTTGGTTTCCATAACCCAATGTAGCGCGGAACTAAAACTTTCGAAATTCTGGCAACTCATACTGAGGCCCATGGGTAAGCACATATCCGCAAAATAATGGTTCTCAATCTCAACAGAAAAACAAGAAGCTCGTAATCATCCAGATGGATGGGCAAGAGCCTATACGCGATCTGGATATCTGCTTTGGCCATAAGTGCCCCCCGACCATGTTGCCTAACAAGGGAGACAATTGAATCGTAATGTACTTGTAACGGGTCGATACCCGAATTTATCGAGTTTCACATGGGAAAGGAAAGGTCATGGATTTGCCGGAAAGCATCTTTTTCTTGTTCAGGAACGACTCCCAAGAGGAGAGCAGCGTAAATTTTTAAATGGGGTTCTACAAAGGGGCCCATAATTCTATGTGCTAGAAGCTCATCATTTAGCTTCTTAAGAGTCATTCCACGAGAAAACCATGCAGAAGGTGAGAAGGTGGGGGTCGGCAGATCGATTTCATCTTGTGGGGTTTTTGTGGACTCATCCAGACTACTTCACAGCCAGAAGGTCTGATCTCAGAAATTCACTGTTAGATACAGCATCCGGGTGATTTTTGGCCAATTTCGCCCATTTTCAGGTCATTTTTGGTCAAGTTTTAGCCACCTATTGTGGCGAGTGTAGGGATTGGATGGAAATGGTGGTGATTGGGGATGTTAGTGGGGGTCTTCCTGTGCCCCAGTGTAAATACCATAAAGTCACATCTATCTTCTGGGTGTAATGCTCAGCAAAAGTGTAACATATAGCGAAAAAAACGATAAATATGCACCTGCGAAGATTCGCTTTATTTTCTATGATGCGGGGGAAGGTCCAAATATCGAAATGGTTTTATGCACAGCTTGATACCCTCTTATCAATATAAAAAATAAAATCTCTGTCACCTCTCTTCCATCAATACGAAATCGCAAGTCAAAGTTGGTGAATTTTCCCTATTGTAAATCTCTGATTCTCTACGAAATGGCTTACTACTTTCATTCAAGCTAAGCTAGCTTTACTCGTTTCATCCCCAAATCATTCATGTATATTGGATTAGCCCTTAGTATTAATCATTATTTGATTTTTTACGTATATTCGAGATCTAGTGCCTCGTATACTATCTAACAATCCGTCATTATACATTGCAAATATAAATGTTATCGAAACAACAGATACATGTATGGTTTCTTATTGCACACCTCATTGACCGTTTAACACCTCATAGTTCTTTAGATAAGTAATTAATTATGGCTTCGGTTCACTGTAACTACTTAGGTTTTGTCATCAAGAAATAGGAGAGTCGAAGCTGCTTCCTGTTTTTAGAATATGATTTTGCAAATCTTTCCATTTTCGGCCTTAGGCCATGGATTGGGTTTTGTAGGAAGATCTTCCCTTTATTTAATAAAAACCATATCGTTTGGTAGATGTTTTCCTCTGCTTCTGGATTGGTAGATGTCTTATCGTGACCTCCCCTTACTCCACAATCCCACTCTATGGGTTTGGTATCTGTTTCTTTTGTGGAATAGTGTTTAGGTGTTGAGTCCGTCTGACCGTAACTCCCAATTACTCCACTCCTGCTAATGTGGTAGATGTCATCTTTGTGGGATTTGTGTTTAGGTGCCAGGCCCATCTTATCGTGACTCCCCTTACTCCACTATCCCACTCTGTAGGTTTGATGTCTATTTGATGGCGGAATAGTGTTTAGATGCCGAGTCCGTCTGATTGTGACTCTCCCTTACTCCCTGCCAGTTTGGTATCACAGCTCCATTGCTCACGTTGGAAGAAAGTCGTTTTTTCCCGATTTGTAACCCCTTTTAAACTTAACGTCATACACTGGCTATTTAATCTTTTGTAATAATTTTAAAATATTTTGGAAGCAGATATCCTGTGCTTTTGTTTGATATAATTTTTATGTATGTGTTCATTTTATCAATTTCATAAACGTAAGTTTAAAAACGTCAATTTCCCGTGTTTTGACGTTACGCTGCAATTTTTTGTCACGTTTTTAAATGGGGGTACCCCACTTCAAGTGCTTTTATGCAGAGCTTATAATTAATATTATTATTTCATTCTAATATCATTAGAAAGACAAATGAACGACATTTCGATCGGTCTTGGATGCGATGTTAGCATTTCGAAATATCAGGCATTTTTGTTAAAGGGCCAATCCCGATAACTTTTTGGGGAATAAAACTGCTTAATTTTGTGTTAAAATCATGTAAAACCCATTATCTAAGGCCGATGAACTAACACGATTTTTGTGATACGCTTGTAACTAACTTAAACCTGACAGTCTGCATCTGGAAATGGAGACTTTTGTATCATACAGTATCTGGATAAAACCAGACTTTTTTCTATAAAAATAATATGTAGGTGAATTTTACCTTTTTTTATCAAGTACAGTACATGGGTCATTCACTGCATAGACCTCTCATGAAACTTAAATCGATTATCAGGTCACCAAATGAAAAAAATGACCCGAAATCTTAAAAGGGTTACGTGTCCGGATAAGCAGTTTTGGCGTTCACGTCCAAACGACTCAATATTTTGAGTTGAAATTTTGAGACAAGGTATATACACCATTCCCCTATATTTTGGCGTTTTATTTTCATACATTCTCAGACTTTTTTTTTTGAGCCTCTGTATAATACGGGACTGTCCCTTTAAAGTTCAAAATTCAATTCACAAAATCTTTTTTTGAGGCGATTTGTCAATATCGCATCCAGGTACGATCGAAACTTCGTTTTATTTTCGTTTCAATGCTATTAAAATCAACAAAATCGGAGCATAGTAAGCTCAAAAACTTTGCACTTGAAAATGGTATACAACGTGATTTTTTCAGAATAGAAAAATAACGCAATCGGAAGCCATGACGTCGTCTGCAATGTCAAAGAAAAGCATGGTTACGTTGAGAAAAATCTCTAAGTCTAGACCAAGTTGTTACGTTGTGAACAAGGGGACGTGGTGTTTTATATAAATAAAGGACTTGCCTGCAAAAGGGTTTATCATGACTATTATTATATAAATTAGAGCAATCAAAGTAAGAATTCGTTCTCGCCTCGACTACTGTTGTGCCACGTGACTGCTCCCATATATGGGCTTTCTATTATTATTCAGCGACAGGTCAAAGTGCAATTGCTAAATTCCCGCGAAAAAATAAACCTTAACCAATGATAATTATGTTTACAAGGATTGTCCAATAAGAGGACCCGTACCGAAAACATTGGGTCGAAGTTCAACGTTAAAAATAGCTCTAGTCGGAACTCACATGTTCAGCTAGAATAGATCGCACGTCTCGTCTGGATGTTTAAAACCAAATATTTTTCGACAATTAATAAATTGCGTAACATGGACACGTAATTCAATGTTCTAAATTACTAAATTCTTTGTTATGATGCCTAATTTAAAGTATTTAATGTGCACACGAATGAAAATGAAATCGGAAAATATTATCAACACGGTACGCCACGATGAGAACCATTTCCCGTACGGTTGAATTGAACACACCTTTACTTAGCGTAGGTAGGGATAATAATATTATAATAATATGATTTCTGACCATTGTAATACCCAAATAATATTGGAATTTCAAAAGAATTAACGCTAACAAAAAATAATTTAAATAATCGCTCAAATTCTGGATTTCCGTTGACGATTTACAACATTTCCTTTTGAGATTAGTGCCGTGGTTAGTCAATAAAAATAGCCGTCCGTCAATCAGATAACTGATTGTCAGTGTCACAAAGAAGAAAGTTCCACTCACAGTTTATTCAATATTTTATCATTATATATCGGTTCTTAAACTAATTATTTATTATGTTTAATTCATTGTGATTTTGGGGAAATATTTAATACCTATCTTTATGGCCAAATTCGTTGAAAATGATATAAATATTGCATTTTTGGAGTTTTTTTTTTTTCAGTTTGGTTACTATAACATAATAACAACATTATATGAAATTATATACAAGGGTAAAGATATGTTAATTTTAAAATATCTAAAACTGTTGGAGCTGTACACAAATTTCACTTGAAAATCGCAATTCCTTCATATATTTTTTTAGGCCTAAAATTGGGCAATTTCCTATTGCGGAATGTTTTTTTCAAAGTGAACCCCTTTCCAGTATATATAAAGGGATGGCATATAAATATGTTGTTATTATTTATTTGTTCAATCTTCCCCAGTAGCGTAGGTAGGGATAATAATATTATAATAATATGATTTCTGACCATTGTAATACCCAAATAATATTGGAATTTCAAAAGAATTAACGCTAACAAAAAATAATTTAAATAATCGCTCAAATTCTGGATTTCCGTTGACGATTTACAACATTTCCTTTTGAGATTAGTGCCGTGGTTAGTCAATAAAAATAGCCGTCCGTCAATCAGATAACTGATTGTCAGTGTCACAAAGAAGAAAGTTCCACTCACAGTTTATTCAATATTTTATCATTATATATCGGTTCTTAAACTAATTATTTATTATGTTTAATTCATTGTGATTTTGGGGAAATATTTAATACCTATCTTTATGGCCAAATTCGTTGAAAATGATATAAATATTGCATTTTTGGAGGGTTTTTTTTTTCAGTTTGGTTACTATAACATAATAACAACATTATATGAAATTATATACAAGGGTAAAGATATGTTAATTTTAAAATATCTAAAACTGTTGGAGCTGTACACAAATTTCACTTGAAAATCGCAATTCCTTCATATATTTTTTTAGGCCTAAAATTGGGCAATTTCCTATTGCGGAATGTTTTTTTCAAAGTGAACCCCTTTCCAGTATATATAAAGGGATGGCATATAAATATGTTGTTATTATTTATTTGTTCAATCTTCCCCAGTAGCTACTGACTTATTATAATATCAAAATTAATATTAATGAGAAAATTATCGGAAAATGATGCATTTTAAAAAAATATAAAGTGGTTGCTATGGTAACCACCCAATTTCCTTAATATTTTGCTTGAACTTATTAAATCTGTATCATTTGACATTACACAGGTTTCAAATATTTTAAAATGCTTATTTTTAAATCTAGTGATCATTATTTGGGTTACGGTAAAGACCGTTGAAAATGATCAAAAATGACATTTTTTCCGTTTTGGTTGCTATGGCAACCAAAATTGATAATAAATGGCAGATTGGAAATATGTAATTTTAAAAATTCACAAACTTTTTGACATATTCCCATAATTTCACTTGTGTATCCCCATTCCTTATTTTATTAATCGCCCCAAAAATAGGCAAATGTGTGCCGCGGACAATTGTTCAAAAATGAACACATATCTAGCTCTTGAGATAAGGCATATGGATATTTTTGCTAATTTTTTTTCTGTTTATCTTACTTGATAGCTACTGATTTTAAAATCCATAACAACCAGGTTAATTATTTCAGATATAACATGGACAAGACCATTTTTGATGAAAAAATTGACCAAAATCACGTTGGCAAAATGGAATTTTTGAGAAAACCTAGGTATTTTGGAGTTGCTAGGGAAATGAGAAAAATTGTTACACGAATTTGAAAATTTATACATAGTTAGCCTTAAAGTTGTATTTCATGAATTTACATCTACATTTTTGATAGTTTTGATATGAAATTAAATATGGTATTGCAAAAAACACCAAAAATGACCTATTCAATGTGTTGAAAAACCTTTCTTCCGCGAAAAGTCAAAAATCGCAACTTTGAGCCTCAATAAAAAAATTTCATCCGATTTTCAATCTGTAAAAAGTTTTATGAGAAGAATGCTGAGATCTACTTGAAAAACTAATAAAATCATATGTATATTCAAAATCTCAAAATCACCTTTTCCACCTAATATCAAGGTTGTGGACCCTGTAGAGGTCACAATTTTGATTCGATTTTGATTAAACTTGAAATGTGTGGTTAAAATCCAACGATCTTGGTTCCTTTCGATATTTGCGCATATCGGATTGTAATTTTCTGAATTATGGCCCCTGATTATACGCAAAATCGCCTTCGTTTAGCTTGTGGTCCCTCCGGAGGTCACAATTATTATCTGATTTAAAAAATCGTTTGATTATATCATCGTTATGCCCTAAGGAAGGTTGAGTTTAAATTTTTGAAAAATTGTAGCTAAATTGCTATACAAAATGGCCGCCATTTGACTCGAATACTGTTAAAAAATGGTATATCAAGGTTGTGGGCCCTGTAGAGGTCACAATTTTAATCCAATTTGATGAAACTTGAAATGCATGGTTATAACCCAAAGATCTTGGTTCCTTTCGTTATTTGCACATATCAGATCATAACTTCCTGAATTATGGCCCCTGATTGTCCGAAAAATTGCCTATGGTCCCTCTGGAGGCCTTGATTATTATCTGATTTAAAAAACGCTTGACTCTATCACCGTTACACCATACGGAAGGTTGAGTTTGAATTTCAGGGAAATCGGACCATAATTGCCAGACAAAATGGCCACTGTTTGTACGCTAATAGTGTTAAAATATGGTATGTCAAGGTTTTGGACCCAGTATAGGTCACAATTTTAATTCGATTTTGATGAAACTTGAAATGCATGTTTATAACCTAAAGATCTTGATTCTTTTCAATATTTGCGCATATCAAATTGTAATTTAATGAATTATAGCCTTTGATTGTAGGAAAAATCACTTTCGGTTTTGCTTGTTCTCTATCCATCTCTCGAAAATGTGGGCGTATCCTGCCTGGCAGTGCCAGCTTACTATCTTTCTGTCATTCATATAATATCAATGATGGCTGAAGTAAATTACTACATGCATCAAACAACGATAATTGTTCTTTGGTTAAAGACTGTCTAAAGACGGGAAAATTTACAGTAGCTATTGGTTAACTGCACACAAACAACCGCATTTGCATATTATTTTCAAGTCGACAGCCCCAAGGACCAACATAATACCGTGTTTTGCGTAGGGCAGCATAGAATTGTAATACGTATGCAAGTCTTAAATAATTATATTTGTGAAAAATTGTCTTACATTAGGCGACAGTCCACACTGATTTGAAGGTGTAGTACCAGTAATACACCTAGGTTAATCCATGTCAAGTGCACAATGATAAATATTATAGTGTATGTATATCATAGTGTATGTATTCATATTAAAGTGGAAGGTTTTGTTTCGGATGAAACCCAGCCATGTGTCTGGATTAGGGGATTAATTAAACAATAGGTTGGGGCTATTCAAAGAATCTAACGACAGACATTTATGACTGCTGACGTGCTGTATATTCAATGCGACGGTGGTGTAATTGCATGTCTGAGCGTTATGGTTTCAGAATAAGAGCAGTGAATAAATGTCAGTCCTTTAGTAGCCTACACCACATATTGATCCTTAATTAAGCCAGTTATTATATAGAAAAACACAATTTTGCCTCTGTGCCCTGGCTGAAAACTTTTTTGGCCTTGATGCCCCAGTATTGGCCTTGGTGCCCCTAAATTTGGCCCAAAACCTGAGGCCAAAATGGCAGGACCCCCAAATAATTGTAACATAACAAATACATTGCGCTGTCACTTTAGTGACTTTCGCAGTGTACCCCTTTCCACCCATATTTTTTTAAAACGTCGAAATAAATTATTATCACAATACCGATGACAGTCAAGATTTACCAAAACTTTTCGCCAAGTCTTTCTTTTGTTTGGTGTTTAACGTCTGCTTTCACATAAGTGATATCGCAGGCAAATTTTTCCAAGTAACCAGCGTAGGGATATATAGTCACCATGTCGAACCCAACATCTCAATGTTTTCGGCGTTTCTGACCTCGTGACTAACGGTTAACCGCATTGCGGAGTGATTTATGGCACTGTGCTTTATGGATTGTTGATTTAGGTTAACTGAAGCTGCGAGTAATTAAGAAATATGTAAAATCTCAACGTATATGATTTAAAGTTTGGATTTGATAGATGAAATGATAAAAAAAAAAAATTGTAAGTTATTCATTGTTTGCAAACAGTACATTGTGGCACCATGTTATACATGTACAGTGTATTAGAAATAAAACATACGAATTGACATCTCATGTTTTCGTGTGTTTCTGACCACGTGACTTACGATTTAACCGCATTGCGGAGTGATTTATGGCACTATGCTTTATGGATTGTTGATTTAGATTAACTGAAGCTGCGAGTAATGAAGAAATATGTAAAATCTCATCTTATATGATTTAAAATTTGGATTTGATAGCAGCCAATAAGAGGAAATGATACCTTTAAAAAATTGTAAGTTATTCATTGTTTGCACACACGTACTTTGTTGCACCACGTTATACATGAACAGTGTGTTAGAAATAAAACATACGACCGTAGTTGCCTCGCCAAGGTTAACATATCTTGTATTCAATTTAAATAAATTACATTTTTCGTCAACATGTTTACATCGAGATGATATCGGCACTCAAGCGATTCACTGTGTTCCACAGCGAAACACCATAATTCACCGCGAAACACCCTATTTCGCAGTGTGCCATTTCGCTAGCGATTCTCAAAGATTCCACCGTGAAATAGTGTTTTTCCGTGTTCGGCGATTCTAGTCCAAAACTCCAGCAGTGTATTGTATGTTTCCTGATTGTACGCAAAATCGACTATTTTAGCTTGTGGTCCCTCGTTTGATTATATAATCGTTACGCTGTAAAGAAACCAAAACTGCGGAACAAAATGGACACCGCTTGTAAGCGAATAGTGTAAAAAATATAGTAAATTAAGGTTGTGGACCCTGTAGAGGTCAAAATTTTAATCCAATTTTGATGTAACTTGAATTTGCGTGTATCGAATTGTAACTTCATGAATTATGGCTTGTTCTCGATCCAACTCTTGTATGTGGGCGTATCCTGCCTGGCAGCTACTGGTTTATCTTGTGGTCTCCTAGAGGTCACAATTATTATCCCATTTAAAAAAAGTTTGATTATATCATCGTTACACCCTGAGAAAGGTTGAGTTCAAATTTGTAAAAAATCGGACCATTATTGCCAGATAAAATAGCCGCCGTTTGTACATGAATAGTGTAAATATATGGTATATCAAAAGTTGTGGACCCTGTAGAGGTCACAATTTTAATCCGATTTTGATGAAACTTGAAATGCATGTTTATAACACAAAGATCTTGGTTCTTTTTGATATTTGCGCATTATGGCCCCTGAGTGTCACAATTATTATCCAATTTAACAAAAACGTATGATTATATCCCCCTTACACTGTAATGAATGTTGAGTTACAATTTCCTGAAAATTGGACCAAAATTGCCAGACAAAATGCTGCCCCTGTCTGGCCGTCTGTCTACAATTGTTTGTGGACTCTCTACAGGTCACCATTCTTACCTGATTTTGACGAAATTATTCAATTGCCAGGTATATAGATAGTATGATTGGGGGGGGGGCTTGAGAAAGCTTCTTGGGTTGGACTCGGCAGAAGAAAAATTATAAATAATTTTTAGTATCTTTTTTTATTATGGTTTCTAAATTGTATTAATGTGATTTTGAATTATCTTGATGGCCGTGTATTTGTTCTTGGAATCACTGTGATACTTAACGAAATATGTAGAATTATAATTTAGAACTAAATATTGATATCGAGCAGTACCCGATTTAGATGAAAAGACACTGTTAATAATGTCTTTCAATCGGGCTTTTAATTTACTATGGGGAATTTTAGTGTACAAAGTAGAAAAGTCAAACGTTTGAATAGTTGAAACTGAAACAAGGGATCTAGATTGCAAACCATCAAGTAATTCTTTGGAATTTTTTAATATCCACATTTGATTTATACCGCTTCGAGAGTATACTTTGTCACAGTATTTTTGAATACCCTCTTTAACAGTTTTGAGTATAGATGTCAATACCTTTGAAAATGTGGTCGTATATTGCCGTCGCCTCCGTCCGTCCACAATTGCTTGTGGACGCTCTAGAGGCCAAAGTTAATATCCGATTGACTTTAAATTTATACACAGTATCTAAGGTCATGAGATGAAGAAACCTATTGATTATCAGCGATTTACGATAATTACTGTCAGAGTTATGGCCCTTGATCACTTCAAAAAATCTTGTGGACACTCTAGAGGCTAAAGTTAATAACCAATTGACTTTAAATTTATACAGTGTTGAAGGTCATGTGACGAATAAGTATATTGAGTTTCAATGAATTTCGATAACTTAAACAGCATGGAGGAGAACTATATCAAAGCCAAACAAATTCGATTGATTTTCTGATAATTACATAATGAGTTGTTACTTTTAATCAGATTTTAGTGTATTATAAATGTTTCATTACCAAAAAAGTAAAATATGCGACAACTCTTGTTGACTGCCCGGACGATTTAGCTGCTGTGGGCGTATGTTTCGTTGCCTGGCAACCTATGTTTATTATTTACTGTGGTGTCGTTATTGTAGAATTATTTCATGTGACGTTTTAATTTATTATAGATAATCCCATACTGCTATAAACTAGTGTCAAGCAGGTGAAAACAAGCGTAGATGGTGTGAAATTCATTGTTATAAAATTGCCTACTTTGAAACTGTGTGCGTATGTGTAGCCTGCGACAGGGTGATATGTAAACAGTGCAAATGGCGGCTTTTCGCGGTATTTCCGTGATTAATTCTTGCATTTTGAAACGTTTAATTAGGGCCTATATATTAAAAATCACGTGGACGTGAGTATTGTGGTTAATTTACTGAACATCAAGTAAAATTTTGTCCACCTGTTGGGTAGTTTTATTTGCTACATGTACCTGTCTGACGAAAAATTCGCCCGTCGGTGACATGTAGACAGGGGAACATTTTGAGCCATGCAGGGACTCAAGTATGCACTTTATAATTTTGGAATGAAATAATATCACCACAAACTCGGCAAGAGACTTTGTTCTTTTTCCAACTTCATAATCGATAGGCAGCCATATCTTTTTAGAATTATCAGGCGTAATTGTGGTTACTACATGGTACTGGTGTTTAGGGGTCGCTGAGGTCACGGGTGATAATAGTGCATACGTCGCGTGCTATTATTTTAATCATCGACTGGCATTCTACTAGAATTGTCACTAAATTAAGCAGAGGTCATGTGCAGTTAATAGGTCATTAGTCACCCACAGGTGGAATCGCTAACGTCACATGCTGATGTTTTTATCAACGACTAGCTTGTACTAGTAAATTATTATACGGTAATTTTGTGCCTGGAAAAAAGTTTTTTTAAAGCAAATGTGCCTGCGCACGCCGTGAGCATGTGATGTGCGCGGAAATATCGATGCCTGCCCCTGATTGTGCTAAATATCAGGTAAAAATCAGGTTTTTATACGCCCACATAGAAATGTGGTTGTATATTGCCGTCGCCCCCGTCCGTCCGTCTGTGGGTCGGTCGGTCCGTCCGTCGGTCCGTCCGTCCGTCCGTCAGTCCGTCCATCGTCCACAATTTCTTGTGAACGCTCTAGGGGCTAAAATTAATATCCGATTGACTTTAAATTTATACACAGTGTTTAAGGTCATGAGAGGAAGACCCCTATTGATTTTCAGCGATTTCCGATAATTGCTGTCAGAGTTATGGCCCTTGATCACTTCAAAAAATCTTGTGAACGCACTAGAGGCTAAAGTTAATATCCGATTGACTTTAAATTTATACACAGTGTTTAAGGTCATCAGAGGAAGTCCCCTATTGATTTTCAGCGATATCCGATAATTGCTTCCAGAGTTATGGCCCTTGATCACTTTGAAAAATCTTGTGAACGCTCTAGAGGCTTAAGTTAATATCTGATTGAATTAAGATTTATACACAGTGTTTAAGGCCATGTCCCATGAGACAAAGAAGCCTAGGGATTTTCAGCGATATCCGATAATTACTGTTAGCGTTATGGCCCTTGATCACTTTGAAAAATCTTGTGGATGCTCTAGAAGCTAAAGTTAATATCCGATTTGACTTGAAATTTATACACAGTATTGAAGGTCATGAGACGAAGAAGCCTATTGATTTTCAGAATATTAAGTGTTTCGTATTCTAAACGTTAGCATGGAGGAGAACTTTATCAAAGCCAAACAAATTCGAATGATTTTCTGATAATTACATAATGAGTTGTTACGTGTTATATGATTTTAGTGTATTATAAATGTTTCATTACTGAAAAAAGTTAAATATGCGACAACTCTTGTTGACTGCCCGGATGATTTAGCTGCTGTGGGCGTATGTTTCGTTGCCTGGCAACCTATCTTTAGCTTGTGGACACACTTTTGAACTGGTTTAGATGAACCAAAAATGCATGTAATTTATAACCCAAAGATCTTGGTTCCTTTCGATTTTTGCACATATCAAATTGTAACTTAATGAATTATGGCCTTTGATTGTAGGAAATATCACTTTCTGTTGTGTTTGTTCTCTATCCATCTCGCGAAAATGTGGGTGTAGCCTGCCTGGCAGCCGCCGGCCTATATTAATTTTCAAATTTGCCTTTTTATAATTACAGGAGGCTATTGCACGGTATGACCAAGTGATTCATAATTTAGAATTTGCTCAGGAACTTCAAAAACAATTTGAAACGATTTCGAGTGAGGTATGATATTAATGAGCTTTACTGTACACTATAAGTATGGGATCGTTTAATACCGGGTTTCTAGCGTTGGTTACTATTCATACCGTTTACTTTCAAAACATCGTTTATAAATCGATAAAAATCATTAAAGAATAACAAAAATGGTTTAATTAGTACAATGGTTTAAGTAAATGGCAACGGCTTTAGTTTCTCAGAGATGCGTTTAAAAATTGACAAACCTTGCACTTCTCTGGCTTTCATTTATTGGACGACCCGTTGAATTTCCAGACCAGCAACCGAATTTACATAAGTTAGCGCAAGATACTTCTATTTTAGAGACTAGGGCCCGTACGGCTAAACTGTTAGATAATTCTAAAACTATAATATCACAGAAGAAATGCAAGACTATTGGTCAATTATTACAAGTAAATAGACTGAAGTGCCTGTAGTTGACAGTAATTTTTATAAATGATGCAAACCCTGTAATAGACCCAGATGTAAAGCGTGTTCTACAGTTGAAACCACCAGTCACATTACCAGTATAGACTTAAAAAAAAATTATATTAAGGCTAATGTTTAAATTGTAATAGTTCTAATGTTAAAATTGTATAACTTACGTTTTTATACACCCACATTTTCATGTGGACGTATATCGTCGCCCCTGTCCGTCCGTCCACAATTGTTTGTTGACTCTCTACAGGTCACAATTCTTAACCGATTTTGACGAAACATGAAATATAGGTTTATCCCCAAAAGATCTCTGCTGCTTTCGATATTGGCATGTATCGCAGGCCTCAACATATCGGGGATGCATCGAAACCTATGTGTAGGTTCCATGTAAACCAAGGCTCATAACCTACAGGTTACGATATTGTATTTATTAGAGACATTTCGCACCTGCACGTAAACAAGTACGGTTACACATAGCTATCCGTTAACGGTTAGACGGCTATTGCAGGTTTCGCATTTTTAACGTATAGCGGATATCTGTCGCTCGTGTATGTCTAGTCAAAAGGGGGGGGGGGCTTTAATGAATCATTATGGCGATCGAGAATGACGACGAAAACATGATTCTTCATCAATTGGAAAATGCTGATACACGACGCAAAGACCTTGTAACATACGATCCAGATGTCGATTTATATATGGATAATATCAGCGATGATCAGTCCGTGGATTTATTTAGATTGATAAATATTTATTAAAGAGGATTGGTATTGCAAACTTCTCGAGAGATTCGTCTGCGAAAATAGGACAGTATGGTGGTCGCTTGAATGCGTTACACTTAAAATCAGATATACAACATCATTCGGCAAACCTCGACAGATTCCGGTGCCCTATATCTAGACTCGGCTGTATGATGTAGTCCGCCATTTTGGAACTATTTTAAAGGACCCGGATAAACATGGTTGCCCCCAGGAGATGGGTGCCAGTCAAGTCGTCCACAAGCGAAGTCGTCCACAACCGTTGGTGGAGTCGTCCACAAGGCATTGGTGATGTCGTCAACAACTATTAGTGATGTCGTCCACAACTAAATTTGTTTATGAATTTGTTATTTATGGAATAAAACGATTTACTTTGTTGTTTATTTGCCGGGAGAAAGGGTGACCACGCAGAAAAAAACGATACTAATTAAAAATACATCGTGTGGACGACTCCAAAAAACGTATTACAATATCCAGAAATTTTTTACTTTGTTGTTTATTTACCGAGAGAAAGGGTGACCACGCAGAAAAACTATACTATTTACAAATACATTATATGTCCAGAAATTATACTAAGTCGTGTGGACGACTCCACCAACGGGTGTGGGCAGCTTAACCAGATTTTGGGACTTTTTTGTAAAAGCGGAACGTTTTCCTGTTAGAGTAAATCGGTAGTCGATAAGCCGCATCGCAAATGTATGGTCGTAGGTACATATCAATGACTATCATACATCCGAGTCTAGATGAAGGTTACGGAGAGTACCGGAATCTGTCGAGGTTTGCCGAATGATACAACATAAGTAAGAATTCCGTAAAATAGTTACTTCTATGGCGGGACTGCTCGCTCTTGCTAAGAGAACGGTTTTACACAAAATGGTAAGTGACACACAGGCCGCTTTCTTAACAGCAGAAACAAGCACGTGCAACAACAACTATAGGCGGAAGTTTGGAATCAGAACAAATTTGCACGTTCAAAACCTGTAGTTTAATTTGGACAGGTGACCACTGTGCTAATACTTCTTTTAACAGGTTAATATCCATTGTAGGATAAAAGCGTGTCGGCTTTTTTGCTGCTGTTGCCATCGCCATTTCTATAAAAAAAAAATAAAAAAATTAATAATCGAAAATTTTTGTCCTAGTATAGGGGTCTCTTCAAAGCGCCTTTTGGGCAGGTGTTTGCTGTTCAAAACACAAATAATCATTAATTCTGTGGACTACATGGTATTGACATAGTCGATTTGTAATTCATGAAATAGTTTGTTTATAATCAAAATTATGAAAAAATTGAAGATTACTTATTCGTTTTTCGACCACGTGTAGTAAGCTGACTAGCCGTCCGTCTGTACGATTAGCAGATATGAAAACTTGCTGTGACGTCACAAGAACACACAAACTGATGACATATCCGTTCCACTAAGATCACAAATTAGTTTCTACCACGTGCAGTGACCCGACTAACCGTCCTTTAGTACGCATTACGGATAAGGAAAGTGGCTGTGACGTCACAAGAACACACAGATTGATGACGTATCCGTCTCACTAACTGTATACGTACTGGTGCGAAACCTCTCTATTGACATGTTTTGACCTTTTTGATAAATTCAGTTGTGAGGTGCAAAATAATATGATGTAATGTCCTTAAAATTTAATATCATAATAAGTTATAAGTTGTCCCTGAGTGATGAAGTTATTTATAGATTAGCAATAGCAGACCACGTGTATTTACGAGCGTCTTCATTGCCGTAATATATCGTTGTTATGAAACCTTTTAACATCCATGTTCTTCGCTAACTTGCTTCATGTATCAACGATTATGTTACCGGTAGGCGATTTTTGATAATTAACTTGAAATATGACTAAAAAGTTATTTAATTATATCGACTTTCGCTTCATAATTCTTCGAGGTGTAAACTGTAAACAGAGGCTGTTCCGTAGCCTCCCTCGTTATCATACAATTTCAACCAATCAGCAAGCTCGCTTGCTTAGATTTCATACCAGTATGGCTAAATGAAACGGCCAAAGGTTAAAAACACGTAAATAATGATGGCGACGATTTTCGGAAATTAGTTTCACGACAGCATAGATCGTGTACAGTTCTGATGACAGTGTTAAGTACAAATTATCAATTATTAGAACTACCAAAATATCAGGTCGCCACACGGGCTAATTGATTTTGAATTTCATTCGCCCGTACCAACTTTCACTCGCTAGGCATGGGCGAGCGTTAGTTTCTATCCCTGTGAACTCTGTTCCAATTTGTTTTATTATGCGCCCACATAGAAATGGGGTCATATATTGCCGTCGCCCCCGTCCGTCCGTCCGTCCATCGTCCACAATTTCTTGTGAACGCTCTAGGGGCTAAAGTTAATATCCGATTGACTTTAAATTTATACACAGTGTTTAAGGTCATCAGAGGAAGTCCCCTATTGATTTTCAGCGATATCCGATAATTGCATCCAGAGTTATGGCCCTTGATCACTTTGAAAAATCTTGTGAAAGCTCTAGAGGCTAAAGGTAATATTCGATTGAATTAAATTTATACACAGTGTTTAAGGTCATGAGACGAAGAAGCCTATTGATTTTCAGCGATTTCCGATAATTACTGTTAGAGTTATTGCCCTTGATCACTTCAAAAAATCTTGTGGATGCTCTAGAGGCTAAAGTTAATATCCAATTGACTTGAAATTTATCCACAGTATTGAAGGTCATGAGACGAAGAATCTTATTGATTTTCAGAATATTAAGTGTTTCGTATACTTAACGTTAGTATGGAGGAGAACTTTATCAAAGCCAAACATATTCAAATGATTTTCTGATAATTACATAATGAGTTGTTACTTGTTATATGATTTTAGTGTATTATAAATGTTTCATTACTGAAAAAAGTTAAATATGAGACAACTCTTGTTGACTTCCCGGACGATTTAGCTGCTGTGGGCGTACCTATCTTTGAACTTTCGGTTGAATCTATAAACGTGCAGAAGTCTTCAATCGAGCGAGCCAGAGATTTCCTTCCACAAAAATAAGATGGATGTCTCCTAGTTTAAAGTAATTTGCAATTTTTTGAATTTCCTGAATTATGACCCTGATTGTCCGAAAAATCACTTATTTGGTCCCTCTGAAGGTGACAATTATTATTGTTTGTAAAACAGTTCGATTATATCACTGTTACCCCCTAAGGAAGGTTGTGTTCTCCGAAATTCGGACCAAAATTGCCATACACCGACGTTTGTACGTGAATACTGTTAAAAATTGTATATCAAGGTTGTGGACCCTGTAGAGGTCACAATTTTTATTCGATTTTAATGAAACTTAAAATGCTTGGTTATAACCCAAAGATCTTGGTTCCTTTCGATCTTTGCGCATATAGGATCGTAACTTCCTGTATTATGGCCCCTGATTATACGCAAAATCGCCTTTGTTTAGCTTGTTGTCCCTGTGGAGGTCACAATTATTATCCGATTTAAAAAAAAGTTAATCATGTCACCGTTACACCCTAAGGAAAGTGGAGTTCAAATTTCAGGAAAATCGGACAAAAATTGCCATACAAAATGGCCGCCGTTTGTACATGAATACTGTTAAAAAATGGTATACCAAGTTGTGGACCCGTAAAGGTCACAATTTTAATTAGATTTTGATGGAACTTGAAATACATGGTTATAACCCAAAGATCTTGGTTCCTTTCGATATTTGCGCATATCGGAACATAACTAAATTATGGCCCCTGATTGTCCGAAAAATCGCCTGAGGTCACGATTAATATCCAATTTAAAAAAAGGTTTGACTCTATCACCATTACACCCTACGGAAGGTTGTGTTCAAATTTCTAGAATATCGACCATAATTGCCAGACAAAATGGCCGCCGTTTGTACGCGAACCGTGTAAAAATATGGCATATTAAAGTTGTGGGCCCTGTAGAGGTCACAATAATTGTAATTCGATTTTAATGAAACTTGAAATGAATGTTTATAACCTAAAGATCTTGATTCTTTTCGATATTTTGATATCAAATTGTAACTTAATGGATTATGGCCTTTGATTGTAGGAAAAATCACTTTCGGTATTGCTTGTCCTCTATCCATATCCTGAAAATGCGGGCGTATCCTGCCTGGTAGTGCCAGCTTACTATCTTTTAGCTTGTAGTCACTCTGCAGGTCACAATTATT
Source organism: Patella pellucida (assembly GCA_917208275.1). Lineage (NCBI taxonomy): Eukaryota > Metazoa > Mollusca > Gastropoda > Patellidae > Patella > Patella pellucida. Next base: position 37,025,833 of record OU795041.1, on the reverse strand, counting down.
ATCTTATTTGAAAACCGTCTGATTATATCACCGTTATACTGTAAGGAAGGTTGAGTTCAAATTTCGTGAAAGTTTGACCAAAATTGACAGACAAAATGGCCGCCGTTTGAATATGAAAAGTGTAAAAATATGGTTTATCAAGGTTGTGGACTCTCCAACAGGTCACAATTCTTATCCAATTTGACGAAACTTTAAATATAGGTTTATCCCATATAGATAGCGGCTGCTTTTGTTATTGGCGTGTATTGGATTTGAAACTTCATGGATTATGGCCCCTGATTGTACGAAAAATAACGTTTCTAGCTTGTGGACCCTATATAGGTCACAATTTTGAAACAATTTTGATAAAACTTAACATGCATGTTTATAACCCAAAGATCTTGGTTTCTTTCCATAATTGCGCCCATCAGAACGTAACTTTTTGAATTATGGCCCCTGATTGTCCGAAAAATCACATTTAGCTTTTGGTCCATCTGGAAGTCACAATTATTATCCGATTTAAAAAACCGTCTGATTATATCGGCCTTACACCGAAATGAAAGTTGAGTTAGAATTTCGTGAAAATCGGACCACAATTGACAGACAAAATAGCCGCCGTTTGAATGCGAAAAGTGTAAAAATATTGTATATCCAGGTTGTGGACTCTCTACAGGTCACAATTCGTATCCAATTTTGACGAAACTTGAAATATAGGTTTATCTCGAAATGATCTCGACTGCTTTCGATATTGGCATGTATCGGATCAAAACTTAATAGATTATGGCCCCTGATTGTACGAAAAATCACGTTTTTAGGTTGTGGATCCTATTATATAGGTCACAATTTTGAAACGATTTTGATGAAACTTGACATGCATGTTTATAACCCAAAGATCTTGATTCCTTGCGATATTTGCGCATATCAAATTGTAACTTAATGAATTATGCCCTTTGATTGTAGAAAAAAATTACTTTTAATATTGTTTGTTCTCTTTCCACCTCTCGAAAATGTGGGCGTATCCTGCCTGGCAGTGCCAACTTACTATCTTTTATCAAGTCAGAAGGAAATATGGCTAAGGAAGAAGCCACAACGTTACTGGCAAAAAACGGTAAATCAGCCATGTACAATACAGTTCTGGAGTTTTGGACCAGAAACACCGAACACCGAGGAAAAACGCTCTATTCCACCGCGGATCCTCGGAGAATCGCTAGCGGAACGCCAGCTTGCCAAATCGCCGCGAAATAGGGTGTTTCGCGGTGAATTAGGGTGTTTTGCGGTGGAACACGGAGAATCACTTGAGTGCCGATATCATCCCGATGTAAGCATTTTGACGAAAAATGTTATTCATTTAAGTTGAATACACGATGTGTTAACCGTGGGCGAGGCATCTATGGTCGTATTTTTTTATTTGTATTTCTGTACATGTATAATTAAACGTGGTGCCACAATGTACGTGTATGCAAACAATGAATAACTTACAATTTTGTAAACATATCATTTTATCTTGTTGGCTGCTATCAAATCCAAACTTTAAATTATATACGATGAATTTCACACATTACTTCATTACTGGCAGCTTTGGTTTATTTCAATAAAACCTCCATATCGCACACAGTCACTGCCATAAATCCCTCCGCAAATCACGTGGTCAGAAACCCGCGATTATTGGTTTGACACGGGGACTATATATTCTTACGCTACGTGTTACTTGGCGAAAGTATTTAGCAAATCTTGACTGTCAAACGTATATAGGATAATAATGTTTTATGACGTATTAAAATAATATGGGTGGGAGAGGGTATACTGCGCAAGTCACAAAAGTGACGGCGCCATGTATTATTTGTTATTTTACAAATTCCGTTTCCATAGATTCCTGTACATTTACATGCAATCAACCAAAGAGATATTCTTACGACAAATCTCCACTGTGGCAATATACATCTACTGTTTGCCGCTCATTTCTTTTCGATGGAAACGGATAATAAATAAAGCCATTTCACACACGTGCAGTCGTGTAGGCTACGTTGCATGCGCATGTCATATATTTATACAATGGCCACATGAGTGTTAATTCTCGCCTTCACCCTGTTATAATTTACTTATTCTGATAACACTTTTGAATGAATACATTCCTTTGTACGTTCAACTACCAGATTTTCTACTGCATATACGCCAATATCAACAATCAACTTGCTTTTCGGCTACAAATACATGGCAATCATACCTTAGTGACAATCGGCCGTCCAGTTTATAGGCTAATCCAAGTAATTAGTACAGTTAACGGTAATTTTGATAATTCGGTAAAATAAAACAATACAAGCTTGCTGGTTATTCATAACAGGTCAATCAAGTTTCCTTTGCAATTATAATAAACCACGTGGTCTAAAAATAGAACACTGCATCATAGAAATATAATTCTAGGACTGCATTAAGTCCCCAAATCGTGCATGGCACGCTTCTGTTTGATCCAATACATCTTTGATCTTTGAATAAATCATGACTGCCCGCTTTCTGCATACAAATAGAACACAACAAGTCTCCACAAATGTAACCAATGTAAATTTAGTGGTATGCTGAATCCATTTTAGTTTAAACATATCATTTGTGTGTGAATTACTACTATTACTATTTTTGTGTAATATCAATATGGAAATTTCTTCTTTTTTCAATGCATTCTCGTTAGGCGTGAGTCCTAAATGACGTGTTACCAACACACCCCCTTTCAATTCTTAATCACGGCTATAATTAATACACTATTAATGCATCTGCTTTCTTTGAAATAATAAAGCGTTATGTACTTATCCGTTGTATTGTTTCATCATGAACCACATCACAGAAAAACAATTAAGCTATGAATATATTCACCTATAAATTATTCGCCTCTTTGTATTGTGATTTAATCATAAATAACATATTTTAAAATGAATTAGTCAGGCCTTATAATGTAATTTAATTGGCCCGAGTGGTCCTTTGGGTTTATGAGAGTAGCAATGATAAATATGTGTCCGATATTTATGCAATACCGATGAAGGTTCAATCAAGAAACTTGCGTATTCAGCGTCTAGTATAAGTTTCAAGCTGATGATATCTAGATTTTAAACGCAAACATACATGTATGTATAGGCTTATAGATTGCATCTTCTTCTTTTTGGTGTTTAACGTCTGCTTACACTCAAGTGATATCGCAGACAAGACATAGGAGAGCCGACGCGGCTTCCTGCTTTTTAGAATATGATTTTGCAATCTTAGATTGCAGCTACACGACGTATATATATACTGTAGTAAATCGACAAGTATGACGTACAAAAGAATGATATCATTCAGAAAGTGTACTCAAAAAATGTAAATTATAATGGGAGGAAGACGAGAATTAATACACTCGGGGATATTGTATAAATATATGACATGTGCAGCATGCAAGTGTACTGTACACGTGTGTGCGAAATGGATTTATTCAATATCCGCTCCTACCGAAATTAATCGGGTAACATAAAGTAGATGCATATTGTCACAGCGGATATTATCCGCTGAGTAACACTAACAGTGACTATACCGCGTAAGAATATAATGTAGTCCCAAATTTTTGGGCGGGTTTTTGACCACATGACATACCGTTAAGCGATCAGGTGGAGTGCTTTACTGTACGTGCTGTATGGATGATTGATTTAGATTAACCGAAGCTGGAGTAATGTGTGAAAGCCCATCGTAAATAATTTAAAGTGTGGATTTGATAGCAGCCCAAAATTGACGGATTACATCTAAGTGTTATAGACGAAGATGTAATAATTAAATACGTTTAAAAAATTGTAAGTTGTTCATTCTGGCATACATTTTGGCCGGCGTTATGTGTACAATGCGTTTGGGAAAAAATCCTAACCGATACAAAATGCCGATAAGATGTCTTTCCGAGATTACTAAACTCATTTGTTATTCAACCGGTCTGTACATTATATATTTACACGTTTTCCGGGAGAAATACTATATAACAACTCCTTAAATTTATTATAGACAATATTAGTTCGACCCTAGTTTAAGGTTGGGTCGCGAATTCGTTGTCGGAAGCACGGCAAAACACGATGTGTTTTTGGAGAAACACGGGGAATTCCTAGAGAAACTCGGTGAATTCTTAGAGAAACTCAGTGAATTCCTAGAGAAACACCGTGAAAAATCGCCGCGGAATCAAGCGTAATTTCACCGTGTAATCTAAGAGATTTCCGAGAGTTTTTTTTCGCCGCGTCGCCGCGATTTCAGTTAAAAAAATCTGGGAGGAACTGTACTGTACAAGTGTATGCGAGAATGGCTCCGCAAAACAACTAATACCAGCGAAGTATGCAAATTAGGCACAGCCTATGACGAAATAACCACATGACATTTTAATCTCAATTAGTCAAGACATATTGGCTTATTCCATTTTATATTAATAATGATCGAGAAAACTGGATTGATGTTTTTGGCTATTTCCGTCGTTTTACCATGAATTATGTTGAGGGAAATAACCACATGACATTTTGATCTTGATTAGTCCAGACATGATAGCTTATTCCATTTTATATTAATAATAACGAGGAAAACATGACACATGTTCTCGACTATATCCGTTGTTTTACAGACTCATACTACGATAAACAGTATTGCAATTATTCACAACAAACAGTGAGAATAGTCCAGGCAAGATAACATACAGTACGGCCGTCGAGTAGCTTTGATAAAACACGGTATTACCGTGTTTTTTATCGTGGAATTCCGAAAATTACCGAGTGAACACCGAGTGAATATCGAGTGATACGATAGCACTGCCTCGGTGTTGGAAACACGGTGTGACTCGGTGTTTTAATTAAAACATGCCTATGGTCGTTTAATATCGGTAAATCACACCTCAAGTAACACATCTGGTTAAATCACAAATGAAATAAAAGCCCGTGTCTCATGATATGTAATTTCGGCACCAAAGTGTCTAGCTGCTTGCATACTATCAATCAAGGTTCAATGATGTGAATTTAAACGTGGCATCATAGGTAACTGATTGACAGAAAATGGACGCCCCTGTAACAACACATTGTTATCTTGTAAATTGCCCATACCCGGTAGTTATAATTACAGTACAAACAAATATTGACATATTATTGAATAATCAAAACGGTTACGCTATCGAGCCGCAAATGATTCCTTAAACCCCTTTCCCATGCATTCGTAATTTTATGTCAGGTCAAAATTCATTTCTCACTTAGCAGTGTCACATTCTGCTAATATTAAATTCAACAAAGCTGAGCTCAACCCTTACTGATACATGTATAAACAGCGATTCTTACCAACTACTGCAATGACATGTCTAAATATGAAAACGCGTAAAGATTCGGTTTTAGTTACATGTACAACTCTATTTATGGAGTATCTTACCTTTATCGAAATAAAATCCATACAATAGAAATTCCCATGTGCATGAATATCGCAACACACCTAACCACAAGTTGTAAAACGTAAAAATCACAAATAAATTTCCAATAACGATGCGTTTACCACCCACAATATGTATACCATGCCGAGAGTTGTTAATGCATAACACAAGCTAATTTGTATGGAATTAGCTTCAAAAGAACGGAAGTTGTCAATCACCCTTTCAACTCTCGGTATTCCCCGTGAACCAAAGGAAGACAAATGTAAATATAGTCGGTCTGCACGATTATTTCAATCCAGTGTTCTTTGGGCAGACATATCGTCTCCAATGTTGAACTAATGATATTGTGGATTTGATTATGTACATGTATTACTGTCTGCCGCATTATTACTTGTCGGTGACAACCGATTTCCACTTTATGTGATATTGTAGACATCTCCGTGAATATTTGAAGTTGTTGCTTTTACCGTTGAAAAATATAGATACAGGATACTACTATTTCAAATACAGAGGAAGTGTCATTAGTCTATTTGTATTTTGAGTTGCATAATATGCGCAACCCTTGTACCCGGGTGCAAAGTTGGCTTTCTTTATATACGCGACCTGGGCATAAATTCTATTGCAGGGTTAACTTACGCGATTAATTTGTTGGGAACCTCATAATTTCTCTTTTTCCTTGAGGTTAATATGCCTTCCCCGACTATGAATGTTTGATGTCGAGACTAGGGGCGGAAATTGTGCGCAAAGCAATAAGACATCAAAGAATGAAGCGAATACTGAATGAGTTGTGTGATTTTAACGGAGTAATTAATTTGAACAGTGGATACAAGACTAGGTATTCAACAAAGGTAAAATGTGTTTTTCGCTGATTGAGTTCAATTGTATGTATACAAGCACACGCGGCAAACGCCAGAAACGGGTTAATCACACCGGAAAAGTTAATCCCGAGTACATATCTGTTTTGAATTGTCATATATTGACCGAAGTATTGTGATTCCAAGATATCAATCAAATTGATTTCCTTTCCTTTGTCGTATCATGAGTAGTATATACAAGGTGGCTTTTCACGTCAGGGTTATTGACGAAACTATTCAAATCCCGAGGACATATCTGTTTTGAATTGTCATATAATGAACGAAGTATTGTGATTCCAATATATTCAATCAAATTGATTTCCTTTCCTTTGTTGTAACACCATTAGTATAAATAAGGTGGCTTTTCACGTAAGGATTATTGACGAAATTATTCAAATATGGTGGCAGTTTGCTAACATCAGGTCAGTATTATCGTTTTGACATCAACGGTTAATATTGGGTCAAAATTAATTCCTGAAATTGCGCCGGACTCCCTTTTAGATAAATTGAATTCGCATTTCATAAGACAAATTGGAGTGATATGTTTTGGCATCATAAATAATGTTGAAACTTAACGTTAATCTATTCTCGTACACGAAATGGAACTAAACAACTCCAAATACCAGGAAATATTGTCGTTGATTTATTGTGGTCTAAACGGTATTATAAAGTTAACCATACATCAATGGACCTGTTGTAAGGTGAGTGAACACTGCATGGTTTCTGACGCCATGTAGTCTTAAGCACTAAAAACACCACGTGCGGTTTTATTCTTTGATCTTTGATACAACACGGGACATTTCTGTTATAGAAACAAATATTCACGAAAATTACAACATACCAGTTGACAGTTACCACTGACTTGGGGTTCATGTAGAATATGTCTTGGATCAAAATACTGTTATTCTTTTCTAAAATAAAACGAGTGCTTGGATTTGTGTGTGGATTTGATAGTTTTATAATTTACTAATATTCTTTGACATCGGAGTCACGTTAATTTAATTTTTACGGTAAGTACGAGCTTATGTCTGATTTGAAAGCGCTTTCGCCTCTCGATGCATGTTCTATTTGTCTTATTTCTATTTGTAAGACCGGTAACTACCATTATAGTTTGCAATTTAAAAGTCTATCTTTGCCGTGATTCGAGACAATCCAGCTTAAATATCTAAACATGTATAGTCTTATGCATACGTGTCCTTCAAAATGTACTACACCTGCAGCTTTACATGACCGGATGGAAATGAAACGGCATATATCGTGCAGTATATGTGAACACGCATGTTCATACTATACACCTGTATTATTAACGAAAATATTCAACATTTATAACATCGTGGCGGTATATCGTTTTGTCATCGATTGTTTATGACAAATATAACCGTAATATGTAATATTTCAAATATCGTGGCAGTTTGTTAACATCGTGGCAGTATATCTTTTTGGCATCAATTGTTTATGACTGATAAATATCGTTAATATTACATACCAAATAACACCGAAGCCTATCGTGTCCCGCGACTATCGTGGCACACGATAGAGACTGCTACATCGAGTTATTTATCGTGGCAATATCGTGGCGTTATCGTGGAAATTTTCAACAAAAAACGACACGATAATCGTGTTTTATCAAAGCTACTCGACGGCCGTACTGTAAGCAGTCAATAACTTTAAGTTTTGAAATCACAAGCCATTCGGGCCAGTAGATTACAATTTTTTACAAGCCCAGACCCAATTTCACTGGCCCAAAAATTCAAAAGTAGTAATACAACTACTTGAATGCCTTGACGATTTTGGACTCGGGCACGTGACATCTTGGATTCGGGAATAAATTGAAAGGAAAGTTTATTTGAAACAGGCCAATTAAAAAAAAAGGAAATTATTAGCACGAAACACATGGTGATTTAAAGGCTCCACAAAAGTAAAGTAAAGTACCGGTAATGGCGGTAAAGTAAAACATTAGTTGCACTGGTAGCTTTTCTTCATACAACTTTTTTTTTTTTTTTTTTTTTTTTTTTACATGTCGCTTCAGTAACTAACCTGTCACTCTAAATTATCAAAGACCAGTCACATCACACATATCGAAACATTTAGGTACACAAACACTCTTTACGTACATTGTTCCATATAAATATCGTAATACAAAACCTATGGTAATGCCCAAAAATTCTTGAAAGTCCGTGAATTGGCTTAGCCTCGGCGCGTAATATTCAAGCAATTCTATAATCCGTATCGACGTAAATTTCTCCAAGTATCATGGTGCCAAACTTCTGTTCTAAATTGAATACTACACCGTTGAGTTGTAGAATTCAGATTCTTAAATATCCGTAATTAATCTAATATCAAACGCGACTCGACACCTGTGGCTGTGCATGGCTGCATATTTACATGCCCCGCGTGCGGAGTACAGGTAACGCCCCCTGGAATTCCTTTCTCTTATCATGTCTATATTTACGGTACGCTACAAATTATATTTATATATGGAATTTTTGTCAAATTTTCTAATAAATTATCCATAGCCTTTATTTCTGGACAATGTTTTAAATGACTAAATAGACATAATGCTATAAACTAGTGCTAATTAAACGAAAACAAGCGTAGCTGGTGTGAAATTTTTTGTTATAAAATTGGCTACTTTCCAACTGTCAGTGGGAGGCCTCATCAGGTTGTTAATTAGCGTTCGCCCTGTTAACACCTGCAGCTCCAGTGATCCAGTGTTCCAGTTATCCAGTCTTCCAGTTATCCAGTGCTCCAGTTATCCAGTGTTCCAGTTTTCCAGTCATATTCTAATATTCTAATCAATACTTATCATGGACCCTATCATTAAGACATATCAAGTACCCGAAGATGAAACCAACAGGGTGTCCTACCACGTGGCGGTCAGCAGCACAGAGAGATTAACCGACAGGGGAATCTTGAAGTGTCTGACCGACCTACTCGGCAAGTCGACTGATATAACAACAATATACCAGAAAGATAATGAATGGCACGTCCATGTTAAGACACAAGAAGTTAAACACCAAATACTAGATACGGAAAACCATACTTACATGGGAACCATCTATCAGTTCCACAAGCGATTCAGGAAAGTTGTTACGCTAACTGTATACGACTTTCCTGTATCGTATTCCGATGATTACTTTTTAGCCGTCATGGGCGATATTGGCTATGTCCGGGACTTTAGAGAACAACAGCTACCGGGCACCCATGTACATAAGAGAATCAGAGATGTTGAGATAGAAATTAAAAATGAGAACTTAAAAACCATCCCGCAAATTCTACATCTCAAATCAGATTACGGAGACGCCCGTGTAAGAATAACAACCCCAGGCCAACCTTCTCCATGCTTTCGATGCGAGAAGATTGGCCATTCTCGAAAAGAGTGCCCTCTCCGAGGCCCAGAAAAGAAAAAGACACCAGTCAACAACCCAGTACAAGCAGAAAAGAAAGCAGTTAAAATAAGTAAAACAGTCCCAGGCACAGTCCTAGAAGTAAAAGAACCCGTTATAGAATCACCTACAGTAAGCCAGTCTTCACCACCATCAGAACCAAAAGCGCCAAAAAGAAGAAGAGAAGACGAAGGGAGCTCAGCAAGAAAAGAAAAATATACTGAATTCAGAAAACCCAGACCCCCACCAATCAAAATCAATGAAAGTAGCATACAAATTTACGACTGCAGCTCCTTTCCGTCTACTTCAACACCTCACGAGACCAGTTTTGGCAGAGAAGACAGCATAAGCATCCACTACATAGATGAAGACTAGATGTGATCTTAAAAAAAAAAAAAAAAAAAGAGGAAAAAAGAAAAAAACATATGACACGTAATTGTCTGCGATATCACTTCGGTGGAAGCGGACGTAAAATACACCGATTTACAACAACTGTCAGTGTGTGAGAAGCTACGACATTGCGCAATGCAAATGGCGGCTTTTCGCGGTATTTTCGAGCTTAATTCTTGCATTTAGAAATGAATAATTAAATGTATGTGGCGTAGGCGTGAGTATTGTGGTCTCAAGTCAGTTTACTAAACATAAAAAAGTTTTCTTGCTACCTGTCAGACGTAAAAATTCACCTCTCGGCGAAAAGTAAATAATAAAATAGGTGAACATATCGAGCCATGACGGATTTTTCAATCGAAAAAAAACCATCACGGTTTCACGCCAGATAGTGTGACCTTGTAAAGGAAAATGTGTTTTCCACATAATAGTTCGAGAAAAGGGCGTATATTTATCTTTTTTTCTCGAGTGATTTGGAATAAAAACCGTTGAAGGGTTTATAATTTTCCACAAGCCAGTCGGACTTGTGCTTTTATAATTTTTACTGGCCAGACCAAAAATGTACTGGCCACGGGCGTTCGGACCAGTGCTAATTTCGCACACTGCATAAGTGCGGGCAGTTGCTGCAATAGAAATGCCAACCACGGTTTATGGTAGGTCTATATTATCACCAAAAAAAGTCCCAGTCCGAAATCCGTGCCCAAATGGGTCAAATTGGTCAAAATCCAAAATGGCCGCCAGTTTTGGAGGTAAAAATCTAATTTTCACCAATTATCATAATGTGATCAAGTTTGGTATCAAAATATATGTTTTCGGGGTTGCTGAATCCATTTCCATAATAAATGTCGTGATTAGTGATACCCATTAGTCTATATGACAAAAAATTCAAGATGGCGGCCAGTTTGAGTGGGAAAATTTGAATTTTATAAAAGGATCAAGTTTGGTGTCGATATATACGTTTTCGGGGAACCCGTATCCACTACATCACATATTCATGGATTGGGACGACCCACACTGTTATACGAACAAAATAAAGTCCGGTAGCCAAACCCAATTTTTTCGAGTGAACCTGGAAATTATATACAAAGATTTTTTTTGTGATTGATTTTAGTAGCCTAGGGTAGGATGCCCCGTGCTCTACAAAAAGTTGGTCTCGACACGGACACGTGCACGCTTGGGTGGCTGTGTCTCGAACTATGATAATAGGTCAGCTCCGGAGTGTATGAGACTATAAATAGCCACGGCACGTGCATTTCTATACAAATATTTCAGCTATTAGAGCCCTAAAAAATCTGTTGTTGACGATTTCGAATAGCAGTAAAATTAGCTTCTTTGTTATTACAGAAGCTTTAGAAATTACGTTCGTTTTATTTTTTAAATTGCTTTATTATTAACTGTACCGTTAGGAGTGCTATCGTTTGGTTTAGTAGAAATAATATCTCTGAAACGCTTGGTTTAGGCCGGAACATGATACTAGCAGCAGTTTCGATTTACTTTTACAAGTTTCTTAAAACAGGTGTTGAGTTGACAGACGTGCTAATTACTAAATTCAATTTTTTGTTCCAGCTTTATTTAACGTTTCGTAAGAATTATAGTCTTGATTATCCCGACATGTCAATCAAACGTAGAATGATTGGTAGACTGGTTAAGCAAGACTAAGGTCAAAACAAGGGCAAGTAACCTGTCTTTTACTCAAAACGTGCTGGATGTAATGGACAACACTTGGAACCAGTTTTCAGTCTAGTATTTATATGATTAAATGATCATTAGCTTATTAAGTACAGCATGCTCGTTTATTTAGTGACTATAATTGTGTGGAACTGATTTAAGGCTTGGTATATATATAAATATTGTGGAGTAATTGTCGAGATATTTGGATATATTTATTTATGGTGGGGCACCCTACCTAGGGTGTCCTCTTTCAGAATCTGTTGGGTGAACCTCGGTCACCCTTGAGTGTTTTGAGAAATTCAAGATGGCGTCCAATGTGGCCACTACATCCAATAATCCCATATAGCTTCCATAGTATTTATTCTAGGATGATAATATCGGTGTATAACCGTATATTTCTTGGGTCAAGGAATACACTGAACTCATTTATCGTATGATAGTAAAATCAAACATGCCCTTTCACTTATTAGTAGCTGTTGGGGTCATCTATTTCACCATACTAAACTATATCTAGAGACAAATTATATATTTCTGGACAAAGAAGCATATAAGTGATAGGATAACACCACATACATCCCTATCAGGGGCTTCAGGTCCACATTGGATGTAGTCGTATAACAGTGTGGGTCGTCCCAATCCATGTAACAATACGCCGTCTTCTTCAGACCTGGAGAACCCCAGATCTTAAGTTAGACTCTTGCATCTTGTTACATAATTCTGTTAGCCTTGTGATCAACTTTTCTTCTCCTTCACGTTGTGTATCTTTACTGGTTCCTCAAGACGTTCGTCTTCTCAGTTAAAACAACGCAAGACTTGGTTTTTACCTTTTATGTAGCAGATATACATACAAGCAATGTGCAGATCATCATTACAGTCAATACTAGCTAATTCTTCCCAAACCCAGCCAGCTAGGCTAGCTAGGATATCTTAGGCCCTGTATCCATAGGCTGTTCCCTTGTGGTGTGTTCCCTTGTGGCGTTGTGACCTTGTTCCCAGACCCTGTACCCACACGTATCCATAGGCTGTTCCCTTGTGGCGTGTGCAATGTACGATGTAAAGATAGGTAAAAGAAAAGTCTACATACGAACGGAGATGAGAAAGCAAATTAACTCAATGCGAACCGTTTTTTTTATTGATAGCTCAATGGTGAACTCCACTACTTAAAGTCGGAAGGATGAGGAGGATGCCGCTATTGCATTCAGTGTCGGATTAACCTTGTGGGGAAGGGGGGCATACCAACTGTACGGGGGCCCCATTATCGTTTGTTCAAATTATTCGTACTGACCGCGGGTCTGACTAGTATGTACCCCCCAACCCCCCCCCCCCCCCTTTGAGTGTCTGGGGTGTTTTCCTTCAGGATTTATTTCTTTCGAATAAGGATTAATTTCAGTGTATCTGAGACAATAATTTTGGGCAGCGATTTCATTGACGTTTTGAATTCGTTGACAAATTGAGTATTTTAAACAGACTCTTCCTCTAATGATGTTTTCATTTACTATGTTATTGAAATCAGGGATAAATATTAGTATGACTCAGAACTGTGGGGCCTTATGTGGGGAGCCCGGGACATTTTTCCCCACTATACCCCCTCCCCTCCCTGATCAGGTACTGATTGTAATCATTTTCCTCCCTGGTGCTCATCTCAAAAGATAACATGTCTTCAGACAAGACCCATGGTACTGGGTCCGGCCATTTTTTGGAACTCGCAATGGACTGGGTGAATTTCAAACAAGTTTCCATACAATATCGCACTCGTAACGACGTGTTCCCTCTAGTGAAGCTGCAAAAGAATTGACATGTTCATTGTCTGTGTTCCCGGTCACAGGCCACATGTTCCGTGCACGAGGCCACATGTTCCCTGGGAACATCCTATGGGAACGGGCACGTTAAAAAACAAAGGTTCATTGTCCTTGTGGCGCGTCACTAGGGAACAAGGGAACACGCCACAAGGGAACACGCCACAAGGGAACACGCCACAAGGGAACAGCCTATGGATACAGGGCCTTAGATCGCACCCTTCTGACAGCTAATCGGAGTCTGAACTAAAACTTTACAAATGGCATTTTTATAAAGAAACTTGTTAGACACGCGTACCAGTGCATGTTCATTAGCCTTGACTGACATAACTAACAAAACGATTGGTTAAATTAACAACTGGTGATGCAATCGGTAAAATTCCGATCACATGTATGTTGTTGAAAAGATAGAACCAGTTATGTTTACATAAAGAAACAGTTCTGTACTCTTTTTATACATCAACATGTCAATTTGCTCTAAGTTGAATTAAGTATGTGTGAACGTACCAAATTGTCAAACCAATAGTTAATATAATATAATTGAATTTCATCTTAAAAGTTAAACTTAGAAGCACAAAGTCTACTAAAAGTATTACATCCATGAATATGTGATGTAGTGGATTCAGGTTTCCCGAAAACGTATATATCGACACCAAACTTGATCCTTTTATAACATTGAAATTTTCGAACTCAAACTGATCGCCATTTTGATTTTTTTTTGTCATATAAACTCATCGGTATCTCCAATGGGAGATGCTAATTGTAGGCCGGTTGGGGAGGTTCGCAGGTTTCCGGAGTCCAAAATGGCTGTTTTATATAAATGAGTATTTTGGGGAATACTAACCCGAACCCTAATCCTTTTAGCTGTCTACACCTAAGCTCATTAAATGGTTCATTCTCACCGAGTTCAAAACTTAAATAATCATGTAAGCGTGACTAAGGTGTTAATTGGAATTTCTAAAGAAGGATTAGCTGTAGTCTGTTTCACATTGGGCACTGTTAATTTTATGAGGTTGAACCTAATAGTAAAACAAAATCATTCTTGGTATTTAAAGCTGCTAGACAACCTTGTGTGTGTAGCTTACATCGCCAGTAGATGGTATCTTTGTAGCTGTTCTTTTTGGTGTATTCGAAACCAGCATGCATTAATATACGACCACCATTAGATGTTGGGAAGAAGTGCGCCTGAACATTTACATTTGCCATTTTGACATATCAACTGAAAAAGTCACTCCCTTAAATAGGTTTTAATTGAACCAAATTGATTCATTACTTTCTAAAAAATCACTCATTAAACATAGTTTACATGACACTTATTAAACAGTTAATCCATATTTCAGCTACAGACCATAACCCCCCAACCCTAAACCCTTAATCCCCTTAATCAATATTTTGAGCTGGATGAGAACACCCCCATTAAATTAGTAGGGCCCTTATTCCTAAGCCAATTAGTGGATTATTGTTAATCCTAATACCCTCTACAAGATTACAAATAACTTCAAAAATATTTTCTATACATAGAAATACTCTGTTACAAAAATGTACAGATTGTTGTGTTCTTTCTAAGGATATAAAATTCAATTGTATAAAATATAAATTATATTACTATAAATAACATTGAAAAGTCAGTTCCATTAAAATAATGACTTTTCTTTGTCATAATGGTAAAATAACGTATACAATTATCACCTTTTAATTTATTTTAAAAATACAACACAAATATAGTCCCTCCCGTCGGCCGCAGTGTTTAAAGTAAATTTCAATCTAACTTTTATAAAAGAAATATCACCCCAATTGACGGTCACTATCGGCATTTTAACATTTCTGCCTTTCTTTGGCTGTCTGGAATGGTCGTCTTTTTTGCTTTATTGTGTCAAAATTAAAAATATATTGTTGAAATCTTCGACAATGTAATATTCCTCTATGTAGCTTGTATTAAATACCAAAAGTTTTGATTCAATTTAGTCTTCAAAAGTCTGAAATTATTGGCCGTAAGATTTGTGTTCTTCTGTTTGAAAGCGTGACGTATTCAAAATGGCGGCAACACGTCTGACTTTGACTAGAATACCAATTTTCTTCGCTTCATAACGTCACAAAAAAATAGCAAATAGTTGATTTCTTCGACATTATAATATTCCACGATATGTCTGGCAGTAAATCATAAAAAATCTGATTCCATTTCACTGTCCATATCGTAAAATTATTAGCCTTAGCCCAAGTGACAATTTGGGGAAAATATTGGACTAATGCCAAACCAACTGACACAATGTGAATTTTCACCTTCTTTGCTTTATTGCGCCGAAAATAAAAATATATTGTTGAAATCTTCGACAATATAATACTCCTCTATGTAGCTTGTATTAAATCCCAAAATGTTTGATTCAATTTAGTTTTCCAAAGTCTAGAATTATTAGCCGTAAGATTTGTGTTCTGTTTGAAAACGTGCGTATTCAAAATGGCGGCATCACGCTTGACTTCGTCTAGAATATCAATTTTCTTCGCTTCATAACGTCAAAAAAAAAAGCAAATAGTTGATTTTTTCGACATTATAATATTCCACAATATGTCTGGCAGTAAATCATAAAACATCTGATTCCATTTCACTGTCCATACCGTAAAATTATTAGCCGTAAGTGACGATGGGAAAAAAATTGGAATAATGCCAATTTTCACCTCTGACCTATTATTACGTAAATATTGTAAGATCCTTTAATTTGTTGAAACATATGTTTTTTATTGGATGATTAGCGAATTAAACATTCCTTTTCATGACAGGATTTACTTTTATTACCCAATCATAATTAATTAATTAAATAGAAACAAAAGAAATATGTTGATAGATTTCTCGCTTGGGTTCGCTAATGCTGTGATGAAGAATAATCGGTCCGCGAGCCGATTCGCTACCGCCAGGCACTGTTGATGCGATATCGTAAAAAATGGGTTAAGAGGTGTAAAAGGTAAATAAGATCCAAGTCTACTAAAAAGGCGAACCTCCCCAACCGGCCTACAATTAGCATCTCATAAAAGGGTTAGGGTTAGGATTTGGGTTAGTATTCCCCAAAAATCTCATTTATATAAAGCAGCCATTTTGAGCTCCGGAAACACGCGAACCTCCCCAAACGGCCTACAATTAGCATCTCCCATCACCAATCACCAAATTGGTTATCGAAATGGATTCAGCAACCCCGAAAACATATATTTTGAAACCAAACTCGATCATATTATGATAATTGGGGAAAATTAGACTTTTACCTCCAAAACTCGCGGCCATTTTGGATTTGGGTCAATTTGACCCATTTGGGCACGGATTTCGAGCTGGGACTTTTTTTGGGTGGTAATATACTTCTTGACGAGCCATAATCCGTGGTCGACATTTCTATTGCAGCAACTGCCCGATATGGTGCAAAATTGAAGTAAAATGCAATGCCGAGACAGTCAATGTAAAAATAAAACAGTAGGGATTTTACCAATCAAAAAGGTCAGGAATGAAATATAATAAATTTCTTCCAATAAATTTAAAATAACGGAATTATAAAAAGTAAAATCGAAATTCAGAATTAAAGAAAATCGGAATGATTCTGACAAAATATGAATAGTTGGCATGCATGCCTACGGAAAATTGAAATCGAATTTCTAGAAAATCGGACCATAATTCCTAGACAATATGGTATTTTAAAGTTGTGGACCCTGTAGAGGTCACAATTTCAATTTTATTTTGATGAAACTTGAAAGGCATGTTTATAACCCAAAGATCTTGATTCTTTTCGATATTTGCGCATATCAAATTGTAACTTAATGAATTATGGCCTTTGATTGATGGAAAAATCACTTTCGGTATCACTTGTTCTCTATCCATCTCTCGAAAATGTGGGTTTTTGACTCTCACAGTTACACCATACGGAAGGTTAAGTTTAAATTTCTAGAAAATCAGTCCTTAATTGCCAAACAAAATGGCCGCCATTTGTAAGCAAATAGTGTGAAAATATATGGTATATCAAGGTTATGGACCCAGTACAGGTCACAATTTTAATTCGATTTTGATGAAACTTGAAATACATGTTTATAACCCAAAGATCTTGATTCTGTTCAATATTTGCGCATATCAAATTGTAATTTAATGAATTATAGCCTTTGATTGTAGGAAAAATCACTTTCGGTTTTGCTTGTTCTCTATCCATCTCTAGGAAATGTGGGCGTATCCTGCCTGGCAGTGCCAGCTTACTATCTTTCTTGGTGAAAATACCGTCGTACTCGTACAGTAAGCTTCTTTGTTTTTTTTGTCTGCGATATCACTTCGATAGAGGCGGACGTTAAATACAGCTTTTTCACACACACACACTTCGTTTTTATGTACGTGTAAGATTGACCTACTGATCCTAGAAATCGATATTTACAAAAAAATTCAATGTTTACCAGACCCGTAATTTGCCGTATGCAATTGGGGAAAACATTTTTTAAACAAGTGGATGAATGATCCGTGCTCATAACGCATTTTTCGACGACCAAACAGATTAATTAATTATTAATTATTAGTGTTACTATTAATAAAGATTTAAATGATCTATTCTCCTATTTACATTCAACTGTCGACTGTACAGTACATGCGAGTTTATCTGCTGCTTTATCGCTGCATGCTTTCCTACTCTACACAAAATACGGTACTATGTTGGTCCTTGAGACGATTAAAAATAATTCCAGCTTATTAAATAATACTATAAATAGAATATTTATGCAATATGCAAATACGGTTGCTTATACATGCTGTTATCCAATAGCTACAGTACAAGGATCGTGCAGGTTTGAGCAAACACGATATTACCGTGTAATCTATCGTGGAATTCCATGATTTACCGAGTGAATATCGTGGAAATATCGAGTGTCAAGATAGCACTGCCTCGGTGTTGAAAACCGCGTTTGACTCGGTGTTATAATTAAAACATGCATCTCATCGCTTTATTTAGGTGAAATACACGTAGCACTTTATAGACCAGGGCCCGATTCCTAGAAAATTCTTAAGCACGTTCTTGTGCTTAGATTTTAGTCGACTTTGCATTTAAGTAAACTTACCTTATTTTGTGTTCCCAGAAAATTCTTAAGAACGGTCTTATGCTTAGACTTCATTTTAAGCACAAGAACGTTATTATGGGTTTCAAGAAAAAACTTAAGCACAACTTCGTTCTTAAACATAGCCAATCTAAGCACAAGTCCCAAGCAAGGTATAGGGCTTGCTTCGGCCTACCAACCTTATTAAGTCTGTTTCTGCTTCAAAAAGATGGCTGACCGTAGACTTATTCGACAGCATTTCCGACACCTTTTGATACCAAAGAGACAATTACAAGACAGAGAAAATCCTTCTCCAAAAGAAATTAAGAGTACTATAGAAAAATTCGCATCTAGGGCCTTATAGTGAACAATAGGCAACAAACACACAGGCTACTTTAAGATCAGGCGCTCTCACAATTATTCAGTTAGTTTGTATGTGTCTGCGTTTTTTTTTTGTGTCTTTTGGCACATTTTATAATTATGTGTAGGCCCTTTACACTGTAAAACCAGGACCGTTTAATTGTGCTGTTTTAGCGTTAAAATCTAATCCTACCATTGAATTTCAAATCATTGTTGAAAAATAACAAAAATGGTTTAATTAGTACAATGGTTTAGATTAATGGCAACGGCTTTAGTTTCTCCGAGATGCGTTTAAAAATGAATTTCCTGTTCACTTATCTATGGCATTTAGAAATTCAACAAGCCGTTGAACTTCCCGAAATGCGTTAAAAATGGTTTTCCCGTTTAAATATCTAGGGCATTTATTTATTGGACGAGCTGTTGAATTTCCCCGAGATGCGTTTAGAAATGGACTTCCCGTTATTAGATAAAACTTTTAATTTCCCGCGAGCCGTTTTTCCGATCAGTTCATTTTGATTACGATTATAAAGGTGAATATAAAAATATGCGTACACATCACGCCTTACCGTGTCCGTGGTATTTATTATCCATTAGTCTATACAAATAGTATTCCACCATTGACAAATACTTAAAAAAAAACGGCAAGTAAAATATGTCCCAGGTATAATCACAGGTATAAATGCATCTCCATTAAATCACAAATGAATTATCGCAGCATTTCACGTGTACACGTCGCCAGAATCAACCCCAGAATGGCAGTGGGATAAACTCGCGAGAGTTAAACATGTACTGGCGCCCAAAAAATCACTGTCGCCCAATACATTTCGAGGATAAAAGTTCACAAATTCAACCAATCAAACAATTAATGTTAATAACAAGGGAAATTTATGACTCCAGTGTATGTTCAAAGGCATGCTTTTGTATTATACCCAGACATGTAAACCACAGGTGAGAATTAATAAAACAATAGCATCGAACAATCAAAGAATTAATCCATACTGTACTAACGAACAATATGGTTTCGTGTGGCACCCAGACGTGTGACAACACGTGGGAATTAATACAATAATAGCATTCGACCAATCAAATAATTAATAAATACTGTAATAACGGACATTTGGGACTCTATATAATAAACGACAGTTGGGACTTTTAAGAATTTATGTAGAAATAGTAATAACTTATCTTTTTTCGTTTAAGATGATGGCCGAAGACAGATTATGAATAATAATAAAGAAATGAAAACATTATTAGTTGTCTTTTATTTATATCAGTTATTTATAACTTATCTTTTTACGTTTAAGATGATGGCCGAAGACAGATTATGAATAATAATAAAGAAATAAAAACATTATTAGTTGTCTTTTATTTATATCAGTTGTTTGTTAATATTCAATTGATACGAAAAAACATTAGCAGTGATTGGTTAATCAAGCTCGTTTACTATTTGAAAAAGAAAAACAACCTAGTATTACTAAATATACCCGAGTCCCAAACGACGTATACTAAAGATCCAAACGACGTATACAAAAGTCCCAAACGTCGTATACCGGAGTCCCAAACGTCGCGGTCATATTGTTTTGAGTCCCCAAAGACGCAAGTCCCAAATGACATGTAATTCTCTATAGCTGGTTTGAAATGGGTTTATTTATCGTGCGATTCCACGACAGTGATATCGTTGTCGAATATCGGCTAATACAGCATTCCAAAAAAAAGGATTCATTTTACACGGTTAAACATGCAGATTTTACTCGCATATATTGAAAAATAACAAATATCAAACAGGCTTTTAAATATTAAAATAAACAGAAATATGGCTGTACCGATACATTACTTCATCAATATATTCGACATTTTTAAGACTTGCATCGATCGACTACTTCAAACTCATTCAAATTACGAAAATTTCAAAAATTTACACACATGGTCTTGCCGTGTGCGAAAGTTTTGTCAACGAAAAAGCCATTTCCATTCTGTCAAATAAGTCACACAATGCATTTTAAATTAATAAATCACACCTGAACAAGTAATATATCTTCGGGTTTAAATCACAAATGAATTAAAGGCCTTCATGTCCTGTTTTCAAGCATATTTTGCCAAAAGTCACCGTTAACCTTGCTGAACATTAACACGTAGGATAATACCTTGATGGCCTTTTCAATTAAATTCGGCACCAAAGAGTCTTGAGTCGATGCATCTGTCAGTCAAGATTCTTAATTAATTACGTGAATTAAAACGTGTCATCAAAAGGAATTGTAAATTGACTAAAATAGAAGCGTTCGATGCGTGCAAGTGTCGCCTTAGTTATTATTAATAATCTGAATTCTGTACTGATAAGATTCCATTCATAAGAACTTCTTGTTAGGTGTTTTAGTGCAACGGTCTTCAAATGAATATTAATGGGATGATTATTGGAGACCGAACATAATTATTATTTAGGATATTAATCGTCTAATGTATAAATACGGTAAGCAGTTTGTGCGTTGCATTTATTAAGTTCAAGTATAAAAAAGAAATATTTACTACTTTTGGCCAGACTGTGTAATATCAATATGGAGATTTCTAAAAAGAAATTCAATGCACACAGTTTGCTTCTTGTTATTAAATCATCGTAGCTAATTCTCGTTCGGCGGATATTTTTATAAAAAATAATTGTTCTTTTTTCCGCGCACCGTTGGATTTGATCAAATCGTGTAATTATGTTTCTTCATTAGCCCAGTTGGAGCAGAACAGTAGGACGTTAAAACCCATTTCATTCATTAATTCGTGTTTCACCTTTATTTCAATTTCTTTCAAAAACATTTAGAAAAACAAACTAATCTTGTGCATATTCTAATTATCGCTCGTCGGGCACTTTTAGAAATTTAGCGTAGTCTTTGGATTTGATCAAA
The DNA here is from genome assembly GCA_917208275.1 of Patella pellucida. Taxonomy (NCBI): domain Eukaryota; kingdom Metazoa; phylum Mollusca; class Gastropoda; family Patellidae; genus Patella; species Patella pellucida. The sequence goes on along the minus strand of OU795041.1, from coordinate 37,004,071 downwards.
TTGTTTTACCTTTATTTCAATTTCTTTTAATCTGATTTAAACAACAGAGGAAGGTACAAATCAATTTGGGATAAGAAGTTAGGTACGAATGAACTAAGTACGAAACACCTGACATTATGGACTTTTCGCATTTCGGTCAGCCGATTGTTTTTTGAATCTAGTGATGAGTCATAAATGTCGTCACACGTCTGGGTGCCATACGAAACCATATTGTTCGTTAGTACAGTATACATGGATTAATTCTTTGTCTGAATGCTATTGTTTTATTTATTCCCACCTGTGGTTTACATGTCTGGGTATAATACAAAAGCATGCCTTGAGTCATAAATTTCCCTTGTTATTAACATTAATTATTTGATTGGTCGAATTTGTGAACTTTTATCCTCGAAATGTATTGGGCGACAGTGATTTTTTTTGGCGCCAGTACATGTTTAACTCTCGCGAGTTTATCCCACTGCCATTCTGGAAGTGATTCTGGCGACGTGTACACGTGGAATGCTGCGATAATTCATTTGTGATTTAATGAAGATGCATTTATACCTGTGATTTACCGAGTTTTGGGACATATTTTACTTGCTGTTTTTTTATTAAGTATTTGTCAATGGTGGAATACTATTTGTATATACTAATGGATAATAAATACTACGGACACGGTAAGGCGTGATGTGTGCGCATTTTTTTATATTCACCTTTATAATCGTAATCAAAATGAACTGATCGGAAAAACGGCTCGCGGGAAATTAAAAGTTTTATCTAATAACGGGAAATCCATTTCTAAACGCATCTCGGGAGGGAAATTCAACAGCTCGTCCAATAAATAAATGCCCTAGATATTTAAACGGGAAAACCATTTTTTAACGCATTTAGGAAAGTTCAATGGCTTGTCCAATTTCTAAATGCCATAGATAAGTGAACGGGAAATTTGTTTTAAAACGCATCTCGGAGATGCCATTAATCTAAACCATTGTACTAATTAAACCATTTTTGTTATTTTTCAACCATTTTTATCAATTTTTCAACGAGGTTTTGAAATTAAATGTTAGGATTAGATTCCAACGCTAAAACAGCAAAATTAAATGGTCCCATTGTTACAGTGATAGGGGACATGTCAACCACAATGAAGCAGACGACAAATTTATGACATAATTCGCATACCAAAGTTGTTTTATGACGTTAAAGAGCATTGTAGTCTCAGTGTATGGTAAGCTTTACCAGTCACAATGTGCTTAGACTTGTACTTGACCTGTGCTTACGTAAGAATGGTCTTGAGAATTTTCTAGGAACAGTATTTTTATAAGATTCTTACGTAAGCAAAAGTGAAGTATGATTTTGTGCTTACTTTAAGAATTTTTATAGGAACCGGGCCCAGTTTTTACGTTGGCATTTTTCCATTAATCACGAATATTTGATGGCTAGTTCGAAATCAGAACTGAATTAAACACATTGAAACCCAAGTACTATTCATTCTTCTACTAAACAGAATATACCTATAGATACCAATATGTTATTGCTTCAATAATATGTTCGATATTTTTAAGACTTACGTCAATCGACTATTACAAATTCATTCATATTACGGAAAAACTTATAAAATGCGCACAAATCAATAATGGTCTTTCCGGGGTCTAATTTTATCCTTCTAAATAGTAATTTAAATACTGACAAATATGTCACGGGGTACATACAGTATTAGTATGTCACACCTCAACTAATAAATGTTCGGGTTTAAATCACAAATAAATTAAAAGATATCGTGAATCGATACGAAGAATGCCTTACGAGAATTTTAGCGTTAGCTAGGTTATGGAACTTTGCTCAATACATGTACATGGACACATATCACTCTGATAAAGACAATAATATCATGCTGACCTTTTCATTTCGGCTCCATTGGGTCTGGTGAATGCAAACTGTCAATCAAGGTTCCATAATGTAAATTGGCACGTGACATCAAAAGAAACCAACTGACGCCCATTTACAAAATGTTAGCCTGCAGTAGTCGCCTTGTCAGTACGACTAAATTGTCAGAAGTAAAAACTACCAATAATAGTTGGACAACTTTTTAAAAAAAAAAAAAAAAAAATTCAATTGTTAATTTGATTCTGTCTGATAGGCAAATAGTTGGCATTCAAAGAAGGGTCACAATGGTAGAGTGGCCCACAGCATCAAATATCTGTACTGTATAAACTGACCTGTTATAACAGCGTGTTGTCACTCGGATCAAAACAGCTTTTATGAGCGATAGTTAGTCCCGGGCACGTGAATTTGGTGGTCGCAGCAAATATATGTCACAAATAGCTTTCCATGTGGTATTATAAAGCCAAGTAAATATACACTGATTACGCGCTTCGTCTTTCGTGTTTATTTAATAGCGAACTCGAGGAAAATTTTTGATTGCAGTCCATGATTTAATTTTTGATTTTGGCAATTTCGGTGGTTTCGATACAGAGCTAGTTGTAATAGCTTCGTTTTATTTCTAACTTCCATGATAGAAAGAGCGCCGGGATAAACTCATTACAACGTTTTGGGAATTACTTTTATTTAGTGGTTACAACCTTGGTTTACGTGCCACACTGTATGGGTTAGGAAATAAATATTTGCTAGCTCTAAATACGCAGAACTATTTGCAACCGGAAAATAACCGAAACAAATTTTTATTGGTAGTCTTAATTTTCTAGACAGTTTTCGGTAACTTGGTTAACATTATTTTCATACTCATATATCTTATTTAATTATTTTGTAGTCATAAGCCTTAATCGTCTGACCTAATTTTTATTCTAGATTTGAGACTTAGCCCTGCAAAATGGCGTCCACCGGTGATTTGCTATCCGGCACTAGATTGGACAATGAGTATCCTTATAATTTGAACACCAAGTTACCAAATCACAAATAGGCTTATACTAGGCATTGTTATTAAATTTCCGACAACTACAGAGCATCGGCCTATCATAACTGATTTACATGATAACTGTGTGACAAATACATTAAAAAAAAAAACGGTCAGACTGTAGACAAAGACTAGGAAGCTTGGTAAAAGTAAGGCCAAGTCCAATAAATGTATGAAATCACACGACGATTTTCTTGACATTTGTTTCCGGGATAGTGGACGAGGCTCCATCGGCTGACAATAATGATATTAATTTAATAAATAAAGAGACTGAGACATCTGACAATGCGACCTTGGATGATTTAAATAGGAAAATACATGTAAGTATTTGCGGCGATTGTTAAAGTGCCCTAAAAGCACGATCGCCCAAAAACGACTTCGGAAGACTACCGTAAAAAAGAAATGATTGGCATGAAGGCTAATAATGAAAATGAAAAACAATTGGCAGGCTAAAAAAAATGGTTGCAAGTCCAAACCTTTTAAGATACACAACAGAATGCTATAATTTGTTCATGGAACTAAACGTTTCGCTTTAACCGGCAATTTATTTTTCATTACATTAAAGTGTTACATTATTAGATTTATAGACGTCTCTCACCCTCGCTCCCTCTGTATAACATGCCATTATAAAAATAAACAGACCCCTGCAGGGGCGGATCCAGGATTTTTTGCAGGGGGGGGGGTAGGCTGGATAACTGCTTAACTAACTGCCGAAGGCGCCAAACGTTGCGATGGGGGGTTTGGGGGCCTGTCCCAGAAAAATTTGGTAAATTAGATTCAATTTGGTGCATTCTGACGTATTTCCGGAAGCTAAATTCCAAGACTACAGGTCTAAAAATCGCCAATAAAATCGCATTAAATGTCCTTAAAATGTTGGTGGGGAATGCTTCCTTCACAGGTGAGGAACAAAATATCTTCAGATAACATATTATGGTTGTTCTTAACATTTTACAATATGAAGAGCAAAAATCAATGATCGGATTTACCCTCCTGACGACTTTATGTGTTTTATTCCAAACTTGGTGCGTTACTTGGTGTGCGAGAAAAAGGAGAAACGAAAGGAAGGGAATTCGACAATTAGGCCAGTTATCAACGCTGTCGTGAAAAGTAAAAAGCAAACACAACATTATTCAACGTCAACAGTCGAACAGCGTTAATAAAACTCTTTAAATTTCTATAAACTTATATTTTCATACTGTACGGTATTAAAAAAATTGCCGTCGTCAATAGGCGATTTGCCGTGGGTCAATTGGTCCCGACGGTAATTTATGCTGTCGACGATTTTGGATAATTGTCTGAGCTGTATGTGACGATTTGTTTTTGTCCACAATTGAATGAAAGTCATGACTCAACTCAATGTATACAAACTCGCAATTTTCGGGTCAGATTCAGGCTTTTATATTTAAGTTTCTCGGACCCTTCATATTTTCAAGCCTGGGCGGCCGGGATTTTTTTTCTCATAAAAAGTGTTGGTTTTTAAAAAAAAAAATGTGGCTGAGCAGGGGGGGTGGGGTCAACAATCCCCGCACCCCCTCTGGATCCGCCCCTGCCCTGTATGTGGGTATACATAAATAATGAAATGAAATGGGGTTCAACGTCCTACTGTTCTGCTCTGATGAAGTTGGGCTTACGCCATACAGTGTGCTACAGTGGAACTTTCGCCCGTGCAGCAGCGCGGCCTACTCTCATATCTAATTCCAACTGCCTGGGGATCTTTTACGCGTACGCCAATGTGTACACGGGACCTCTGTTTTTCGTCCCACCTGAGCGACTAGACAGCTGTCCTCCAGCTTGCTTCACTGACAAGAAGAAACCACGCCGAAAAATCTGGATGAGCTTTCTCGGCCAATGCAGGGATCGAACACCCAACCTCAAGGCGTATTCAGAAATAAACACACTATTCATTTTAATACATGTATTCGGCTAATCTTGAAACAATTCATGTCAAACGTCGATCTTTTCATATCCAGCTAAACGTGTATTTTTATTTCCACTGTAGCATTATAAACAGTTAATGTTAAGACATTTGAAGGCGTGGGTCTACTGTTAAAACAACTAAGCGTTTGCGCGCATATGTCAAATTCAATCGTCTCATAGAGTTTATTCCGTTACGTCGCAGCACGGAAATAAACGATGTTTTCCGACTGCGTTATAGTTCGTATTTAAGGGACGTGTGTAGCTTGGGGCTTTAAATTTAGCACAGCCAAGGGACATAACTCTTATTCTCACTAAGAGGTAACTCCATTGATTGTAGATGCCGGGTAGATTTTCAGTCATTTATAACAAACTTCCAAATAGTTATATATCCTCAAAAATCAATGTGGCCAGACTTTCATTGTTGATGAATGAAGTTTTTATGGTAAGCCTTATTATATTATGTTGAAATAAACCCCAAATAATGTCTGTAGGATGAAATTTTTGTTGACACTGAATGGCCCTAACAATGGTTTGTTCTTTGCATGTCAATCATTTTGGGCGTGTTAAAATTTTCAAGAGATGTCTTGTAAAATAACCTGTGTTTATTACTCAAATATTTTCTCATTTAGCAGAATGTCAAAATAAAGAAAAATACTAACTACGAAGATATTCGTCTAAGTTTCACAGGGTTGTTTGTATTTGGCTGGACACCCAAGACCCGTCGTCCCTACATGTAATATCAATGTGTAACGAGAAATTATGATAGATGTTTTACGGTAAAATACATGATTTTGGAATGTGGATGTGTGATTGTTCAATTATTTAAATCAGTGTATATATGACATATCTGTATGAAAAAGCTGAAGATCCGGGCTGTGGAGTATCTTACTTTTATGGACATACAGTACGACCGTCGCGACTCTTTGATAAAACTCGATTATCGTGTCGTTTTTTGTTGAAAATTTTCACGATAACACCACGGTATTGCCACGATAAATAACTCGGTGTAGCGGTCTCTATCGTGTGCCACAATAGGTCTCGGTGTTATTTGGTATGTAAAATTAACGATATTTATCAGTCATAAACAATTGATGCCAAAACAATATACTTCCACGATGTTAAAGGACCTAAGTCCGTAATTCAAAATCCTCCAAAATCTTCGACATCGAAAACACGAATTATTGGTCAATTTAAATCAACATTGATGATGTAAACTTACCAGGAAAAGATGAGCTTCTGATATCCGATATTTGAGATAAAATAATTTTTCTAACATTGGTACACGATTCGTGTACCATATTGCGCTCCGGTCCTAGTTTTATTGAGAGACTCGAGGGACGAGGCTAGACACATTGCACTGTATCACACTGCATATATGGACTGGAATAACCAGGCGCTAAAAAAAAATGCACTGGGTTGAGACTGAATGGCTTGTTTCGCCGAACATAACTGATTTGAAATTGGAGTAAAACGGAAAGCATTTAATGTAAATCAGTTTATATACATTCATATTACAGTATTATATGAGTTTCGACACACTTTTGTCAATTTCTGGATCCCAAATGTTAGCGATTTAGCTCCTTTAACAAACTGCCACGATATTTGAAATGTTACAGCAAAATTAACTGTTATATTTGTCATAAACAATCGATGACAAAACGATATACCACCACGATGTTATGAATGTTGAATATTTTCGCTAATAATACGGACGCGTTAGGTGAAGGTATATAGTAACAACACGCGTGTTCACATATTCTGCACGATATATGCCGTTTCATTTTCATCTGGTCATGTAAAGCTGCAGGTCTAGTACATTTTGAAGGACACGTATGCATAAGACTATACATGTTCAGATATTTTTCGATGAAGAGCCAATTCCACTTGAACCCGAACTCAATGGTAAACTGTCAACTTGTATGTGTTGTCATTCTCGTGCAGATTTCTTTGAATAACAGAAATGTCCCGTGTATCAAAGATCAAAGAATATAAAAGCACGTAGCCACTCTTTGGTGTTTTAATTCGAACTCACTTTATCTAAAAGAGGCTCCGGCGCTATTTAAGGAATTATGTTTGACCCAATATTAACCATCGCCAATTTTTTTAAATCATGGGATGAAGTCGATTAACAAACAATACGGGTCTTCTTGTGTACATACAACATGTACGTAATTGTTCTCAATCAGTGAAATTACTTTTTAACCTTTGTTGATCACCTTGTCTTGTATCTACTGTTAAATTTACTCAATCCGCTAAAATCACACCAGTATTCGGTTCATTATTTGCTGTTATTCAAAATATAAATCGTGTAATGACACGTGGTGTGTATTTGTTTTGTTTTTTAACATTATAAACAACAACTTGTGCGATAAGTAATAATGCAGCAGATATTAATATATGATCAGTAGTGTGGTTTATAATACCATTGTTTAAGTATGGCGCCATTGTGGTGGGTTGGGAGAACACCTTCTCGAGAAAATTGTGCAGTCGGCTGTTTTTACATTTGTAATACCGACAGTTCAAAGAAGCATTGACAACTTAAGGTCTTTTGAAGCCAATCATATACAAATTACATGATTGTGTTCTGTACTAACAACACTCTCAGCAATGTAAATTATATGAGGTGATATTATTAATCATCGCCGGATATTTTAGATCATAAGATGTTTGCTTGTGGACGAGTTTACGGACACCCGTTCAATATATGATCGCAACATACAAACATCTGACCGTATTCATGCAATAGATCATAATTATCGATTTTTACCGTAAAACAGTAATCACAATTTCTTGTTACATATTGGTATTACAATATATGAATGCAACATACAAACATCTGACCATATTCATGCAATAGACCATAATTATCGATTTTTACCGTAAAACAGTAATCACAATTTCTCGTTACATATTGGTATTTTACATGTAGGGATGGGGCGGGAGTGTCCAGCCAAATAAAAAAAAAGAAGGTGAAACGTCAACTTATAAGTTTGTTGTCCGTCATATTGTAAGTGTTACATTGTTTTCTTTATTTTGACATTCTGCTAACTGAGAAAATGTTTAAATAATAAATACGGGTTATTTTACAAGACATCTCTTTTGAGAATTTCCAGTACGTTTCATTTAAATGGAAACGCCCAAATTGATTGACACGCAAAGAACAAACCATGTTGACCCTTCTTGAATGCCAACCATTTGCATTTCAGAATCATAAATACAATTGTGATTGTTTTTTTTTAATAAAGATGTCAAACCTTTTTAAGTAGTTATTTTTCTACTGACAATTTACAATATAAGTCGCACTGTCTAGATGATTACAGCAGAGTAACAGAGTGTTGTAAAATGGGCATCTATGAAACCTTGATTGACAGTATGCCCAACCTCTTGGGGCATCGGACTGACACATGTACATGTATTCAGCAAAGTGTGCTTCATATCAGGTGATGAAGACATTTAAATCATTTGTGATTTACACCAGAAAAGATATTTTATTAGTTGAGGTATGATTTACCAATAATACCGTATGACTTATTTGTCAGTGTGTGAATTATTATTTGGATGGATAAAACTACACCCCGGTAAGACCATAATCGATTTGTTCGCATTTTATAATTTTTTCCGTAATATGAATGAATTTGTAATAGTCGATTGACGTAAGTCTTAAAAATATCGAACATATTGATGAAGCAATAATGTATTGGTCTCTATAGGCATATTCTGTTTAGAAGAAGAATGAATAGTACTTGGGTTTCAATGTGTTTAATTCTGTTTCTGATTTCGAGCTAGCCATCAAATATTCGTGATTAATGGCAAAATGCCAACGTAACTGAAGTGATACATGTATTTCACCTAAAAAAAACCGACGAGATGCATGTTTTAATTATAACACCGAGTCACAGTGTTTTCAACACCGAGGCAGTGCTATCGTATCACTCGATATTCACTCGATGTTCACTCGGTAAATCTCGGAATTCCACGATAAAAAACACGGTAATATCGTGTTTTATCAAAGAGACTTGACGGGCGTACTGTAATGTCCATAAAATAGAAATTTGCATCTGGATAAATATCACAACACTCCGAACCATAAATTGTTTAAGAATCACAAAAGTAATTTCCAATAACATTGCAACTATAACCTCACACAATTTACTTTGCCGAGAGGTGTTATCACGGAACACAAGTTATTTGTATGTTAATGATTTCAAAAGAACATAAGTTGTCAATCATTCTTTGAACTCTCGTACAACAAAAATAAAAAGAGCTAGCAAGTCCGGCTGCACGATTCTTTCAAGGCAATGTTCTTTGATGCGTAGACAAGTCGTCTCCCAGCTAGCCACAATGGCACCTTGTTTAACCAAGACCCTATTAACCACACAGTGGAATTGATCATTATTACTTATCGCAGACGTCAACCTTCGAATATTTGAAATGATAAAACATCAAAGAATAAGCCGAAAAATGGTGTGATTTTAATGGATTGAGTTAGTTGAACAGTTAGATACAAGACAAGGGGATCAACAATGGTTACAAAGTAATTTACGGATTGAGTACAATTACGTATGCACACATCACAAACGTCACAAAAGAGTCAATCACATCGGAAAAGTATACTCCTGAGTATATTTCAGTTCCTTTGTGGTAACAACAAGTTCTTTGATCTGAATAAACAAAGTACCAATAATACTTTCATATGGCAAATGGCATAAACAGTAAAGAGGTTTCGTGCAGATTGTATTTAAGGTCATGAGAGGAAGACCCCTATTGATTTTCAGCGATTTCCGATAATTGCTGTAAGAGTTTTGGCCCTTGATTACTTCAAAAAATCTTGTGAACGCACTAGAGGCTAAAGTTAATATCCGATTGACTTTAAATTGATACACAGTGTTTAAGGTCTTCAGAGGAAGTCCCCTATTGATTTTCAGCAATATCCGATTATTGCATCCAGAGTTATGGGCCTTGATAACTTTGAAAAATCTTGTGAACGCTCTAGAGGCTAAAGTTAATATCTGATTGAATTAAGATTTATACACAGTGTTTAAGGCCATTAGACAAAAAAGCCTAGGGATTTTCAGCGATATCCGATAATTACTGCCAGAGTTATGGCCCTTGATCACTTTGAAAAATCTTGTTAAAGCTCTAGAGGCTAAAGGTAATATCCGATTGAATTTAAATTTATACACAGTGTTTACGGTCATGAGACGAAGAAGCCTAGGGATTATCAGCGATATCTGATAATTACTGCCAGAGTTATGGCCCTTGATCACTTTGAAACCTATCTTTCAATTTTTGCGATTTATTGTTATGTCAAACACTAGAGACCGGGAATCTACAAGGTTTTACGAAAAAAGGTAAAAAACTACCCTTATCATCTAGAATCTTATACACATCAAGAATGTGTTAAATACCGTCAAGATTCATGAAAAACTGTCCAGTTTGTGCTACCGTGTAGATTTAGAAACCGTTCTAGTTTTGACATCGATCGTCTACTTTTGAAAGGGGTTTAGTTTTTATACAAAACCTTATTTTCTCAGACGTTGTCGAGAAATGAACAGAGTGTTTAATAACACAAGACATTTAGATTTTACTCCAAATTACTAAATTACCGAGAGCTGTATATGTGGTTACGATTTATGTAGTTACAATTAATAGAAAAAAAGATTTTAAAAATATTCACTGATACAACTTCGTCATCGTTTTAAACACTGAGAATAAGGCTATTTTTTATCTTGACCTGTCAAGCCAGCAAGAGTGGTATTGTCCCTTTAAAATAAATTTCTTGCCTGGATACTTTTGTTAAATAATGATGGTTTGTAAATTATTTTTTTCAATTCTTTATTTAAATAGTGATAGTACATGACGTGTGACCGTCATACTCTTCTTTAAAACCAATTTCCGTATGGATTTCTTCACCCCACGACATAATTGTGGATAGGGCAATAAGGTTTCCTTTGACCATAATTACACTTAGATTGAAAATTATACGACTGCACAATGGATTAAGAAATACCGATAAATATTAGTTTAAAACGTGTGTACGTTCAGCGTGAATGCCAAAGCCGGATGTAAACATTCTTTACTTTAGACTCGTTTTTCACCCGTTTATTACTGGTGTTCGTAGGAAAACCAGTCATGACGTTCCGGTCTAAAGTGTATTTTTAGTAAACACAACTTGAGTTACATCATTAGCCAATTAAATTTAAGGAAAAAATGCCGCGCGCAGCTTGGTGAAGCTCAGTTTGACAGACTAATTTATGACATTATTGACATTGTTTTCGGCAATAAACTTGTCAATATTTTGATTATTTTTACAGATTTTTCTTAAAATTCTGCGCGAGCAACGAACCGCTCGCGTAAATGTTTATTTACGTGAGCACAGCACGAGCCCAAGCAACTCCTCGCATCTCGTGGCAAGCCCTGGCCTGGCAACCTATCTTTCTTTGGGGGAGGGGGGTTGGTGGCGCGAGTGGTGCGGATAGTCTTTTTCTTGTATCAGTCAACCCATATTCCTGAAGCAATGGCCCGAGAAATCCCTCTCTGGCCATTGCTGGAATGGCATCTGTTTCTTGAACTTATGCGGGAATGTGTCTATTCTTTCCATTCAATGAAAGCTATCACTTAAGTACAGCAACATGACAACCCTTCGTTTATTCTGGGTCTTTCCTAAAACTTTGAACAATGATTTAAGGGATTAAAAACCGTGAAAGTATGTTCGTTTCCAAACAGTATTGTTTACATTTCAGGGCTAGAAATTCACGCGAATCTCTGAATCTAATTCGCGCAAGGATTCTCCCAAGAGCTTACGGTGGGAATCTACAGTACGGTCATCTCGGAGGTTTGACGAAACACGATATTACCGTGTTTTTTATCGTGGAATTACCGAGTGAACACCGAGTGAATATCGAGTGACATGATAGTACTGCCTCGGTGTTGGAAACACGGTGAGACTCTGTGTTTATATTAATCCATGCCTCTGATACTCTGATCGCTTATTGTCGTTAAGTACATGTCTAGAGATAAATTAGTGCGTACAAGGCAAAGATTTTTGTGGAAAATATAAGAAATGGCAACGATCAAAGTGGGGTAATTTTGTGATAATTATACATTGTTTTATTTACCTATTTTTACATTGTTTGTTGATTAGCGTTATGATTTTAGACAAAATTGTGAGTTCATCAATGTTTTTGTAATAAATGTAGACACGTATTGTTTGACTTTATATCATGATTTAAAAAATTGGCGATGGTTAATATTGGGTCAAAAATAATTCCTTAAGGGACAATAACACTCTTTCTGGCTTAACAGGTCCAGAAAAAAATTTAGCCTTATTCTAACTACTAGATGTTTAAGTGTCCTACCTGTGGTGTAAATTATCCATTACAACCTATCTTACCTGTCCAGAGGGTTTCGGAAATATGTTTAAATCCATGTTGCATTTGAAAGTGCTTACGTAAGACTTTTTAAACCATGTTACGGCATGTTGTTGAATTTTTATACGCCCACATTGAAATGTGGTCGTATATTGCCGTTGCCCCCGTCCGTCGGTCAGTCCGTCGGTCCGTCCGTCAGTCCGGCGTCCACAAGCAATTGTGGACGCTCTAGAGGCCAAAGTAAATATTCGATTGACTTTAAATTTATACACAGTGTTTAAGGTCATGAGACGAAAAAGCCTATTGATTTTCAGCAATTTCCATTAATTACTGTCAGAGTTATGGCCCTTGATCTCTTTAAAAATCTTGTTGACGCTCTAGAGGCTAAAGTTAATAACCGATTGACTTTAAATTTATACAAATTTTTGATGGTCATGAGACGAACAAGTATATTGAGTTTCAATTAATTTAGATAACTTGAACAGCATGGAGGAGAACTTTATCAAAGCCAAACAATTTCCAATGATTTTCTGATTATTACATAATGAGTTGTTACTTTTAATCAGATTTTAGTGTATTATAAATGTTTCATTACCGAAAAAAGTAAAATATGCGACAACTCTTGTTGACTGCCCGGACGATTTAGCTGCTGTGGGCGTATGTTTCGTTGCCTGGCAACCTATGTTTCCAATTTTTAAAATTGGGTGGGTTAGGATGAAATTTGTATCATTTATTAATTGGAATATTGTAAAATAGTACAATTTGTTGACCAGATTAAAGATTGGGACAAATTATTCAGTCACAACAAGAGTGGTGTTGGGGCTTTAAATAGCGTCGGAGCCCCTTTTAGATAAACCGAATTTGCGTAATAACATCAAAGAGTGGCCACGTGCGGTTATATTCTTTGATCTTTTATACACGGGACATTTCTGTTATTCAAACAGATCTTGCACGAGAAAGACAACACGTCATACAAGTTGACATTATGTACCATTGATTTGGGTTTCAAGTGAAATGCAGTTATTCTTTTCTAAAATAAAATGAGTGCCTTGGATTTTTATGTGGATTTGATAACGGTTATAATTTACTAATATTCTATGACATCGGACACCTGTCTTGTGTCGCGATCATTTAAAGGGGCCATCCCGATAACATTTTGGGGGATAAAACTGCTTAATTTTGTATGAAAAGCCCTTAAATTAAAATAGCCTCTAACTAAGATCCGAGCAACTTCTTCAAGCTATGTGATACGTTTTCAAACAACTTCCAATCGCCGGTACGGCTCGGTGGCCGAAGGCTTGTGTTCTGTTTGCATTACACAGAAGTGTCTGGATAAAACGAGTCTATATTATGTGCAACTTTCAATCTAACCCTATTGACTCACTTTTAAAGCTCTCCTTTGATTAAGTTAAAATTGGTATCATAACAATTTAAAAGAAAAACTTAAAAGAGCTAGTGTCCAGTTAAGCTTTTTATGCATTCAAGTCCAAACTACTCAATATTTTGAACTGAAATTTTCAGACAAGGTAAATACACTATTCCTCTATATTTTGGCGTTTAAATTTCATACGTACATGAACGTGAAATTTTCAGAGTCTTTGAAATTCGGTCTGGTCCCTTTAATTTTTACGTTAAGTACAAGCTTATGTCTGATTTGAAAGCGCTTTCGACTCCCGTTGCAAGTTCTATTTGTCTTATTTCTATTTGTAAGACCGGTATCTTTGTCGTGATTCGAGAGTAATTCTTAACTACGCACTCATAATACAGAAATATGCAAAACATTTTGAACACAGCATGAATATTGAAACATGTATCGTCTTATGCATACGTGTCCTTCAAAATGTACTAGACATGCAGCTTTACATGACTGGTTGGTAATGTAACCACATATATCGTGCAGAATATGTGAACATGCGTGTTCTTGCTATATAATTTTACCTAACGCGTCTGTATTATATTAACGAAAATATTCAAATTCATAACATCGTAGCAGTATATCGTTTTGACATAGATTTTTTATGACAAATATAACCGTTAATTTTGCTTGTAAATTTACACCAAGGCCTCGCGTAAAACTTTTGTAAAAAAAAAAAAAAAAAAAATCTCGAATCTCGGAGAATTGTCGGGTATGACATACTTTATAACATACTGCATGTATAATATATAACGTAATTGTTGTGTTTTTATACGCCCACATTTTCATGTGGACGTATTATGTCGTCGCCCCTGTCCGTCTGTCCGTCCGTCCACAACTGTTTGTGGACTCTCTACAGGTCACAATTCTTATCCGATTTTGACGAAACTTTAAATATAGGTTTATCCCCAAAAGATCTCGGCTGCTTTCGATATTGGAATGTATCGGATCAAAACTTCATGGATTATGGCCCCTGATTGTATGAAAAATCACGTTTTTAGCTTGTGGACCCTATAGAGGTCACAATTTTGAACTGATTTTGATGAAACTTGACATGCATGTTTATAACCCAAAGATCTTGGTTCCTCTTGATATTTGCGCCTATCGGAACGTAATTTCCTGAATTATGGCCCCTGATTGTCCGAAAAATCACCTATTTAAGCTTGTGGTACCTCTGGAGGTCACAATTATTATCTGATTTGAAAAACCGTTCGATTATATCACCGTTACACCCTAAGGAAGGTTGAGTTCAAATTTCGGAAAAATCGGACCAAAATTACCATACAAAATGGCCGTCGTTCGTACGCGAATACTGTTAAAAAATGGTATATCAAGGTTGTGGACCCTGTTTTTATACGCCCACATTTTCATGTGGACGTATTATGTCGTCGCCCCTGTCCGTCTGTCCGTCCGTCCGTCCGTCCGGACGTCCGTCCGTCCGTCCGTCCGGACGTCCGTCCGTCCACAATTGTTTGTGGACTCTCTACAGGTCACAATTCTTGTCGGATTTTAACGAAACTTGAAATATAGGTTTATCCCCAAAAGATCTCGGCTGCTTTCGATATTGGCATATATCGGATCAAAACTTCATGGATTATGGCCCCTGATTGTACGAAAAATCACGTTTTTAGCTTGTGGACCCTATAGAGGTCACAATTTTGAACCGATTTTGATGAAACTTGACATGCATGTTAATAACCCAAAGATCTTGGTTCCTTTCGATATTTGCGCCTATCGAAACGTAATTTCCTGAATTATGGCCCCTGATTGTCCGAAAAATCACCTATTTTGGCTCGTGGTACCTCTGGAGGTCAAAATTATTATCCGATTTGAAAAACCGTTCGATTATATCACCGTTACACCCTAAGGAGGGATGAGTTCAAATTTCGGAAAAATCGGACCAAAATTACCGTACAAAATGGCCGCCGTTCGTACGCGAATACTGTTAAAAAATGATATATCAAGGTTGTGGACCCTGTAGAGATCACAATTTTAATTCGATTTTGATGAAACTTGAAATGCATGGTTATAACCCAAAGATCTTGGTTCCTTTTGATATTTACGCATATCGGATTGTAACTTCCTGAATTATGGCCCCTGATTATACGCAAAATCACCTTGGTTTAGCTTGTGGTCCCTCTGGAGGTAACAATAATTATCCGATTTAAAAAATCGTTTGGTTATATCACCGTTACACCTTAAGGAAGGTTGAGTTCAAATTTCGGAAAAATCGGACTAAAATTACCATACAAAATGGCCGCGGTTCGTACGCGAATACTGTTAAAAAATGGTATATCAAGGTTGTGGACCCTGTAGAGATCACAATTTTAATTCGATTTTGATGAAACTTGAAATGCATGGTTATAACCCAAAGATCTTGGTTCCTTTCGATATTTGCGCATATCGGATCGTAACTTCCTGAATTATGGCCCCTGATTATACGCAAAATCACCTTGGTTTAGCTTGTGGTCCATCTGGAGGTTACAATAATTATCCGATTTAAAAAATCGTTTGATTATATCACCGTTACACCCTAAGGGAGGTTGAGTTCGAATTTTGGAAAAATTGAACCAAAATTGCCATACTAAATGGCCGCCATTCGTAAGCGAATACTGTTAAAAAATGGTATATCAAGGTTGTGGACCGTGTAGAGGTAACAATTTTAATTCGATTTTAATGACACTTGAAATGCATGGTTATAACCCAAAGATATTGGTTCCTTTCAATATTTGCGCATATCGGATCGTAACTTCCTGAATTATGGCCCCTGATTATACGCAAAATCGTCTTTGTTTGTCTTGTGGTCTCTCTGGAGGTCACAATTATTATCCGATTTAAAAAATCGTTTGATTATATCACCGTTACACCATAAGGAAGGTTGAATTCGGATCGTAACTTCCTGAATTATGGCCCCTGATTATACGCAAAATCGTCTTTGTTTGTCTTGTGGTCTCTCTGGAGGTCACAATTATTATCCGATTTAAAAAATCGTTTGATTATATCACCGTTACACCCTAAGGAAGGTTGAACTCGAATTTCGAAAAAATTCGGAACAAAATTGCCATACAAAATGGCCGCTGCGTGTACGCAAATACTGTTATAAAATGGTATATCAAGGTTGTGGACCCAGTATAGGTCACAATTTTGATTCAATTTTGATGAAACTTTAAATGCGATCACAATTATTATCCGATTTAAAAAACATTTGATTATATCATCGTTACATTGTAATGAAGGTTGAGTTTGAATTTTGTGAAATTGAACCACAACTGCCGGACAAAATGGCCGCCACTTGTATGCGAATATTGTGTAAAAATATGGTTTATCAAGGTTGTGAACCCTGTAGAAGTCATAATTTTAATCCGATTTTAAAGTACCTTGAAATGCATGTTCATAACCCATTCAAAGATCTTGGTTCCATTCGATATATGCGCATATCGATTTGTAACTTCATGAGTTATTGTCCTTGATTGTAGGAAAAATCACTTTCTTTTTAGCTTGTTCTCTATCCAACTCTTGTATGTGGGCGTATCCTGCCTGGCAGCCGCTGGTATTTCGATTTTGATGAAACTTGAAATGCATGGTTATAACCCAAAGATCTTGGTTCCTTTCAATATTTGCGCATATCGGATCGTAACTTCCTGAATTATGGCCCCTAATTATATGCAAAATCGCCTTGGTTTAGCTTGTGGTCCCTCTGGAGGTTACAATAATTATCCGATTTAAAAAATCGTTTGATTATATCACCGTTACACCCTAAGAAAGGTTGAGTTTGAATTTTGGTAAAATTGGACCAAAATTGCCATACAAAATGGCCGCCATTTGTACGCGAATACTGTTAAAAAATGGTATATCAAGGTTGTGGACCCTGTAGAGGTCACAATTTTAATTCGATTTTGATTAAACTTGAAATGCGTGGTTAAAACCCAAAGATCTTGGTTCCTTTCGATATTTGCGCATATCGGATTGTAATTTTCTGAATTATGGCTCCTGATTATACGCAAAATCGCCTTCGTTTAGCTTGTAGTCCCTCCGGAGGTCACAATTATAATCTGATTTAAAAAAATCGTTTGATTATATCCACGTTACACCCTAAGGAAGGTTGACTTCGAATTTCGGAAAAATTCGGAACAAAATTGCCATACAAAATGGCCGCCGCATGTACCCGAATACTGTTATAAAATGGTATATCAAGGTTGTGGACCCAGTATAGGTCAAAATTTTGATTCAATTTTGATGAAACTTGAAATGCATGGTTATAACCCAAAGATCTTGGTTCCTTTCGTTATTTGCACATATCAGATCATAACTTCCTGAATTATGGCCCCTGATTGTCCAAAAAATCACCTACTGTCCCTCTGGAGGTCACGATTATTATCTGATTTAAAAAACCGCTTGACTCTATCACTGTTACACCATACGGAAGGTTGAGTTCAAATTTCGGAAAAATCGGACCAAAATTACCATACAAAATGGCCGCCGTTCGTACGCAAATACTGTTAAAAAATGATATATCAAGGTTGTGGACCCTGTAGAGATCACAATTTTAATTCGATTTTGATGAAACTTGAAATGCATGGTTATAACCCAAAGATCTTGGTTCCTTTCGATATTTGCGCATATCAAATTGTAATTTAATGAATTATAGCCTTTGATTGTAGGAAAAATCACTTTCGATTTTGCTTGTTCTCTAACCATCTCTCGAAAATGTGGGCGTATCCTGCCTGGCAGTGCCAGCTTACTATCTTTGTATAATGATTCGCATCAAACTTTTGTAAAAAAAAAAAAAAAAAATCTCGGGGGAATTGTCGGGTCCGACTATTAAATGTCAGTTAGGGTGTTTTGAATCAAAATTGTATGACGTACTTTATAACATACTGCATGTATAATATATAACATAATTGTTGTGTTTTTGTTTTACTTTTTACTTTTAACTTATAATCTGGACGAGTTTCTGGCTGGCCGTTAATTGTCTTTGTTATGTAATCAATTGTGTGGAAACTTCCACTATCACGACACGGCGACGACTTTTAGAAGTAGAGTATTTATGCATATTTCAGTTATGATACCAAGTTATAGGTTTCCTAATTATTTTATTTTAAACCTTCTTTAAAAAAATAAAAGAAACTACTTTAGCATGCCAACCTTGAAACGAAATAGTTTTGGGTTCCATGATTTTATCCTTTCGAACGGCGATTTGATTCCGTTAGTTGTTAAATTGGGTCATTCCAATTCTATTTTGTCACTGTCAAGGTCGGCCACGAACTCGATGTTGCATGGAATTCGTTACCTTCCATATTAGGCATGGCTTACTACGAAATGTGTAAAATGGTTGCTTTTGGCGCGAAATATCTGTCAAAAGCCACGTACACCAATAACAGACATATCACGGACCTTATAATACATGGACTAAATGCATGCCGAACGAGACGGGGAAGTTGGCGATGCCTTTTTATGAGCAATAGAATTCCTCATAAATTAATTTTAAATCCAGTTTTAATATTATTAAATTCACAATGACACCGTGTCGGAGATGACGAATAAACCATTCCCCAATCGGACATTTGTACTGTCTTGTGCAGATTCTCTTGTTGTTTTTCGTCAATATGATTATCGCTATATATATGTTAAAATATTATGTACGGGAAGTGATGTTCTTGTGAATTGTAATTTATTGCCACTATTTAATTTTTAATTAGCAGTTAAAACGGTAGACGTGTAGGGTTAGGTCTTACTCAGCCTAAATGCGTATTTCAACATCTCTTCACACTAGGGATCTGGTATCCTTTAACTTGATTGTTTTGCAGTTTAATTAATATAATAGCCTTTAATTTCAAAACATTCTTTTATAATTGATAATAACCCTTTAAATTTCAAAAATGGTTTAATTAGTACTATGGCTTAATTTAATGGTACACCATTTAATTTCTCAGAGAGGTTTAGAAATGGGTGACCCGTTTAATTATCTAAAGCCTTTAATTACAAGCTGAGCAGAAATTAAATGGTGTACCATTAAATTAAGCCATAGTACTAATTAAAACCATTTTTGAATTTTAAAGGGTTATTATCAATTATAAAAGGATGTTTTGAAATTAAAGGCTGTTATATTAATTAAAAAGCAAAACAACCAAGTTAAAGGATACCAGATCCCTAGTGTCAGCTCAAACTCAAAGAAATGTATTAAAATGATATACGGTCAGCCATTCAGTGCCCACGCATATCAACGCAGTAATGCCATTATTAGCCATGACATTGTAGAATTTATATACGGTATCGGATTAATCGGCACTGATACGATTTTTGGCTGTCCGATATACCGTGACGTAACACTGGTGGTTATTTTCCACACGTAATCTCGCAATGTCGAATTCCAATAACATGTGTACCGTTAAGATTATTTTATTTTATACACCTGCTGACAGATGCTTAATTTTTGTAATATTATTGAAGGATATATCCTGGTCGTAGGCCTACTGAATTTTACTTTATAGCAATTGCAGTTATTGTTGTCACATGATCATAGTACCGTTTGTCTGTCAATAGTATCATCGACGAATGAATAAAAAATTGTTCAAGTTACGTGATGGACAAAAGACTACAAATTGTGTTATAAAGAAATAGCATGGTGCCGTATCAGTTTATTTTGGCTACGGCATTATCTGGATATTACCTTTTACACTATTTAAGTGTTTACCAAAAATTCTATCTGATTGTTTTATTTTTATCATTGTTGTTGTATTTTGGTGTTTTAAAATAACACAAAAAATACAATTTTGTCTTTTATAGACATTATTATAAATTAAGATTCGGAGGATTCGCGCTAGTGATTGGCCAGTAGACGGACTACTGACCAATCAAAATTTAAAACAACAATATCCACTCAAAATAGCAGTGTGTAGTGGGATTACCTCTAATCAAACGAAACGCTGCGAGGAGTATGCAGTCAACCCGTCAATCTTGTGCCCAAGGTAAAAGCCGTTCAGTCTAGTTTGTTATTGTATTCCGTAGATGAATTGTTTGTACTAACTTTTTTATAGAAGAACTTTTTAAATTCGTTTTTTATACGCCCACATAGAAATGTGGTCGTATATTTTGCCGTCGCCCCCGTCTGTCCGTCCGTCTGTCCATAATTTCTTGTGAACGCTCTATGGGCTAAAATTAATATCCGATTGACTTTCAATTTATGCACAGTGTTTAAGATCATGAGAGGAAGACCCCTATTGATTTTCAGCGATTTCCGATAATTGCTGTCAGTTATGGCCCTTGTTCACTTCAAAAAATCTTGTGAACGCAATAGAGGCTAAAGTTAATATCTGATTGACTTTAAATTTATACAAAGTGTTTAAGGTCATCAGAGGAAGTCCCCTATTGATTTTCAGTGATATCCGATAATTGCATCCAGAGTTATGGCCCTTGATCACTTTTAAAAATCTTGTGAACACTCTAGAGGCCAAAGTTAACATCTGATTGAATTAAGATTTATACACAGTGTTTAAGGCCATGAGACAAAGAAGCCTAGGGATTTTCACCGATATTCGATAATTACTGCCAGAGTTATGGCACTTGATCACTTAAAAAAATCTTGTGAACGCTGTAGAGGCTAAAGGTAATATCCGATTGAATTTAAATTTATACACAGTGTTTACGGTCATGAGACGAAGAAGCCTATTGATTTTCAGCGATTTCCGATAATTGCTGTCAGAGTTATGGCCCTTGTTCACTTCAAAAAATCTTGTGAACGCACTCGAGGCTAAAGTTAATATCTGATTGACTTTAAATTTATACACTGATTAAAATTAGTCAAAGTGTCCAATTACGCACGGTGTTCAATTTGTTGTCAAACATCCAATTTCACGTGCAATGTTCAGATATTACGAGGTGTTTAATTTTGGGTCATCGTTCATTTTTGCCGACGAATGTCTATATTTACTGCACAACGGTAAATACTGTAAGTGTTAGTTTTAGTACTGACCTGTTGCCATACGTTGAAATATTTTTCAGGATTCATACGACGGCAGGTATCTGTATGCCTGTCATTGTCAGTGAATTATTTTTCAAGATCACTATGGTGAAATAGATGTAGGATTTTTACTGGCTACGGGACGGTTCCTGAGCAAAGCTTTCTTGAGATGCACATAACATTTCATCCACAATCATAAAACATTTAAACAGTATTTCCCACACTGACAACACATCTCGCGCATCTGATTTACGTGTGTACACGTCGACTCCCTGTTCTGATTAAATCCTTTTGTTTAATTGTCTTCAGTATTAAGACTGGCAGCATGGGTATTGTACTAATCATATATTACATGATACAGGATCTATAGAAAGCACTTTAGATTGAAGAGTAGAGCGATTATATGGGGCAGCAAAAAAAAACCACAGGGTGTTTCGTTCCTCACATTGATTCGTATTTTCCCATATTGTTGAAATCAGTTGAAAGAAATTGAATATACCGAACGAGAATTAGAATATGCCCGAGAATGGTACATCAAATTGAAATAAACCTATATGTTGTTGAAATAAATTGAAATAATAAACGATTATCTACCTGCTTTTGTTTTTATACGCCCACATTTTCATGTGGACGTATTATGTCATCGCCCCTGTCAGTCCACAATTGTTTGTGGACCCTCTACAGGTCACAATTCTTGTTCGATTTTGACAAAACTGTAAATATAGCTTTATCTTCAAAAGATCTCGGGCTGCTTTCGATATTGGCATGTATTGGATCAAAACTTCATGGATTATGTCCCCTGATTGTACGAAAAATGACATTTTAGCTTGTGGACCCAAAAGCGGTCACATTTTTGAGCTGATTTTGATTAAACTTAACATGCATGTTTATAACCCAAAGATCTTGGTTCCTTTCGATATTTGCGCCTATCGGAACGGAATTTCCTGAATTATGGCCCCTGATTGTCAGAAAAATCACTCTATTTTAGCTTGTGGTCCCTCTGGAGGTGACAATTATTATCCGATTGAAAAAAATGTTCGATTATATCACCGTTACACCCTATGGAAGGTTGAGTTCGAATTGAGTTTGTACGCCAATACTGTTAAAATATGGTATATCAAGGTTGTGGACCCTGTAGAGATCACAATTTTAATTCGATTTTGATGAAACTTGAAATGCATGGTTATGACCCAAAAATCTTGGTTCCTTTGGATATTTGCGCATATCGGATCTCAACTTCCTGAATTATGGCCCCTGATTATACGCAAAATCGCCTTAGTTTAGCTTATGGTCCCTCTGGAGGTCACAATTATTATTCGGTTTGAAAAACCGTTTAATTACATCATCGACACACCCTAAGGAAGTTTGAGTTCGAATTTCAGGAATATCGGACCAAATTGCCATACAAAATGGCAGCCGTTTGTACGCGAATACTGTTAAAAAATGGTATACATGTATCAAGGTTGTGGATCCTGTAGAGGTCACAATTTTAATTCGATTTTGATGAAACTTGAAATGCATGGTTATAACCCAAAGATCTTGGTTCCTGTAGAGGTCACAATTTTAATTCGATTTTGATGAAACTTGAAATGCATGGTTATAACCCAAAGATCTTGGTTCCTTTCGATAATTGCGCATATTGGATCTCAACTTCCTGAATTATAGCCCCTGATTATACGCAAAATCGCCTTTGTTTAGCTTGTGGTCCCTGTGGAGGTCACAATTATTATCTGATTTAAAAATTTGTTTGATTATATCAATGTTACCCCCTAAGGAAGGTTGAGTTCGAATTTCGGGAAAATCAGACCTAAATGGCCATACAAAATGGCCGTTGTTTGTACGCGAATAATGTTAAAAAATGATATATCAAGGTTGTGTACCCTGAAGAGATCACAATTTAAATTCGATTTTGATAAAATTTAAAATGCATGGTTATAACCAAAAAATCTTGGTTCCTTTAGATATTTGCGCATATCGGATCATAACTTCCTAAATTATTGCCCCTGATTGTCCGAAAAATCCCCTATGGTCCCTCTGGAGGTCACGATTATTATCCAATTTAAAAAAAACCGTTTGACTCTATTAACGTTACACCCTTGGGAAGGTTGAGTTCGAATTTCTAGAAAATCAGACCATAATTGCCAGACAAAATGGCCGCCATTTGTACGCGAATAGTGTAAAAATATGGCATATTTTGATGTAACTTGAAATGCATGTTTATAACCGGAAGATCTTAATTCTTTTCGATATTTGCGCATATCAAATGGTAACTTATGAATTAAGGCCTTTGATTGTAGGAAAAATCACTTTCGGTATTGCTTGTTCTCTATCCATCTCTCGAAAATGTGGGCGTATCCTACCTGGCAGTGCCAGCCTACTATCTTTTAATCTGGTATTGACTATTGAACCCATTCTGCTCAGTGAGTTGTGATTATTGACAATTGATTGGTAATTGTTAAAGCAGTTTAAAAATCATTTGAAAAAATATCTAGTGTTTATTTTTTGAACCTATTCTGTTCCGTTAGTTGTTATTTGTGATTATTGAGGATAGTTGATTGGTGGTTGTTAAAACGATTGAATATACTAAGAACTCCAAAATGCAACACATTGTATTATTCGTATTATAATAAACCTTAAATCAATTGAAAACATTGTAAGATTAGATCTGCGAGCTTTCTGATATGGTTGGATAATTTGAGCCTACAAATAGAACACGGCAAAATATTGGAAAGATGTGTGAAAATGGATAGAAGCGTGGTAATTCTGTGTGTGAAACAATAATTGTAAGGCTTTGTTGTATTATCAATACTGAAATTTGTATTTTATGGATTTGCATCAGGACGTGCTGTTTTTCTTCTTAATATTTTAACAGACTGTGGTATAATTTAAATTTTTCATATTCATGTAATTATCAATGCATAATACTTACTTTTTGTTATTAAAGCAACGTAGCTAATTATATCTTGCCATGACGTAAGCTTATGGTATCCCATGAGATGCGTACGCAGCTTCTCTTCATTAGTGCGCTAAGCTTCGGACATGAAAGACGTGTCCTTCTTCCTCTACAGGTTTTAGAACTTCAATAAGGCCTAAAAACTTGATTCTCCCCATTTGCTATATTTCGTAATCGAAATAGCATTTCAACTTAGAATATAATTATTCCTTGGGAGTTTTTACACATTGATAAGTATTAAAACGTCGTATTTAATAATTTTCTCGTACACAAGATTTTGCAAAATGGCGAAATCGGCAAAATCTATTGCCGCTGCAGATGGGGATTTCAACTTTGCTGAGACAGTTTTCGAAAAGAATAGAACCCCTAAAGATGATTCAAATAAAAGGAAAAGGCCAGCAAATAAAGATAAACCGGCCAAAAGCAAACCTGAACAATTTCAAAAAGGTAAAGGTGTTGAACCGATTGTAGTCGGCGATACTGAAACTGGTTTGCCGTCTGCTCGACTTAGGCAGGGCTACGTGGTGTCGCCATCGGGGAAAAAATCAAGTCTTCCCAGTTTGGAAAAAGAAGACGATGGGCATGGGATATCGTTAACATTTTTTAGAAATGAAATGGACAAAACCTTAAACAACATGGCCATCGAAGAACTCATTCTTATTCCCACAAAACTGATGACGATTCTTCTGTCTTGACTCAAAATCGTTTTAAAATACCCAATTATCGTATAACAGGGATAGTTGTGACATTTATGGGCTATGTAATGCCCGTTTGCCTGTATTGCGAAAAGATTTCAAGGCTGGTAATTTGAGAAATAACCTTGTATTTTGGAACACCTTGTCTTCGGACAAATTCATATTAATTACAATTTGTGGTGCTGAACTTGAACTTTCAAAGTTGCCCGAACAATTCTATGTTCCTTCTCAATATAAACTTGGTGAAAATAAAAAAATTCATATCTCTCCGGCATGGGATATCGTTAACATTTTTAACGTATTATGTCGACGCCCCTGTCCGTCCGTCCACAATTGTTTGTGGACTCTCTACAGGTCCTTATTCTTGTCCGATTTTGACGAAACTTGAAATATAGGTTTATCCCCTCGACTGCTTTCGATATTGGCATGTATCGGATCAAAACTTCATGGATTATGGCCCCTGATTGTACGAAAAATCACGTTTTTAGCTTGTGGACCCTATAGAGGTCACAATTTTGAACCGATTTTGATGAAACTTGACATGCATGTTTATAACCCAAAGATCTTGGTTCCTTTCGATATTTGCAGATATCGGAACATAATTTCTTGAATTATGGCCCCTGATTGTCCTAAAAATCACCTATTTTAGTTTGTGGTACCTCTTGAGTGTTAAGTATATTTATAATCCCTTTATTCAATCATAGCATGTCATAGGTAACAACTCTAGTCCACCTTCATCTCCCCTCTACTCCTCAACACACCCTACACATCATGCAACCCTCATCACCTGACCTGTGTATACACAGCACACACCTGGACTGACATGCACTCACTCTCACTGTCACTCTCTCACACACCACTAGCAGACGACATACATTGAGGTCACAATTATAATCCGATTTGAAAAATCGTTCGATTATATCACCATTACACCCTAAGGAAGGTTGAGTTCAAATTTCGGAAAAATCAGACCAAAATTACCATACAAAATGGCCGCCATTCGTACGCGAATACTGTTAAAAAATGGTATATCAAGGTTGTGGACCCTGTAGAGATCACAATTTTAATTCGATTTTGATGAAACTTGAAATGCATGGTTATGACCCAAAAATCTTGGTTCCTTTGGATATTTGCGCATATCGGATCTCAACTTCATGAATTATGGCCCCTGATTATACGCAAAATCGCCTTAGTTTAGCTTATGGTTCCTCTGGAGGTTACAATTATTATTCGGTTTGAAAAACCGTTTAATTACATCATCGACACATCCTAAGGAAGGTTGAGTTTGAATTTCAGGAATATCGGACCAAATTGCCATACAAAATGGCAGCCATTTGTACGCGAATACTGTTAAAAAATGGTATACATGTATCAAGGTTGTGGATCCTGTAGAGGTCACAATTTTAATTCGATTTTGATGAAACTTGAAATGCATGGTTATAACCCAAAGATCTTGGTTCCTGTAGAGGTCACAATTATAATTCGATTTTGATGAAACTTGAAATGCATGGTTGAGTTTGAATTTCGGAAAAATTGGACCAAAATTGCTATACAAAATGGCCGCCATTAGTACGCGAATACTGTTAAAAGAATGTATATCAAGGTATATCAAGGTTGTTGACCCTGTAGAGATCACAATTTTAATTCGATTTTGATGAAACTTGAAATGCATGGTTATAACCCAAAGATCTTGGTTCCTTTCGATATTTGCGCATTATGGCCCCTGATTATAGGCAAAATCGTCTTTGTTTAGCTTGTGGTCCCTCTGGAGGTCGCAATTATTATCCGATTTAAAAAATCGTTTTATTATATCACTGTTACACCCTAAGGAAGGTTGACGTGAATTTCGGAAAAATTCGGAACAAAAATGCCATACAAAATGGCCGCCGCGTGTACGCGAATACTGTTATAAAATGGTATATCAAGGTTGTGGACCCAGTATAGGTCACAATTTTGATGAAACTTGAAATGCATGGTTGTAACCCAAAGATCTTGTTTCCTTTCGTTATTTGCACATATCAGATCATAACTTCCTGAATTATGGCCCCTGATTGTCCGAAAAATCGCCTATGGTCCCTCTGGAGGTCACGATTATTATCTGATTTAAAAAAACGCTTGACTCTATCACCGTTACACAATACGGAAGGTTGAGTTAGAATTTCAGGGAAATGGGACCATAATTGCCAGACAAAATGGCCGCCGTTTGTACGCTAATATGGTATGTCAAGGTTGTGGACTGTGGACCCAGTATAGGTCACAATTTTAATTTGATTTTGATGAAACTTGAAATGCATGTTTATAACCTAAAGATGTTGATTCTTTTCGATATTTGCGCATATCAAATTGTAATTTAATGAATTATAGCCTTTGATTGTAGGAAAAATCACTTTCGGTTTTGCTTGTTCTCTATCCATCTCTCGAAAATGTGGGCGTATCCTGCCTGGCAGTGCCAGCTTACTATCTTTTAGAGTTGAAATGGACAAATTTCGTTACGAATTAAAAAAATATAATTGGCGAAGCCGTAAGCGGCGAAGCTGGTCAATGCTCAGAGGCACAAGCGACCAAAACCTTAAACAACATTGTTGAAGAACTCATTTTTAATTCCACGAAACTGATGATGATTCTTCTGTCTTGACTCAAAATCGTTTTAAAATACCCAAATTAATCGGATAACAAGGACAGTGGTGACGTCGCTGTCTAAGAACAGGGCGACAAACTTTTCCAAGAAGACCAAAGTCGCAATAAGAATTCTTTGGCTGACGAGGACCACGAATTTGAAGACAGTCTCGAGACTGATTATGCATAACTGACGATGTTGGGAAGGATATCAATCCTAAAATAGCTAGTATCATAAACAATATGTTTGCTACTATTATGCCTACTGAGAATTTGTCAAGTATTTTGGATAAATATTCTGAAAGACCAGGTAATCTCAACATCTGGTTACCTGCTGTAAACAAAGAAGTGTGGAATAGACTGCAACCTAGTTCCAGGTCTCAAGATTTAAAGCTACAAAAATTTAGCAACAAGCTCATTAGATGCAGTTATACATTAGTCACGCTAGCCGATGATTTAATGGATTTGAGAAAATCATGTCCTGCAGATAATCAATCAGATTTTAAAGGGGCTATAAAGAAAGTTTTAGACACGGTGGTTATCATGAGTGCTACTTCTCAGGATTATAGTCGGCAAAGGCGGTCGGCTCTGAGAAACGATAATTTTGACTTGGCTTGGTAGGTGTGTGCTGCCTCTAATAACATTGATGTTGGTGGTTCACCGAAGATATTGTTTGGAGATGACTTGCCAAGTAAAATTAAAGAATACAAGGAAGCTAACTTGATTTAAACACGAAGATTATCTAATTATTCCTCAAATTTCAAGTTCCAACAAACCTCGAACAAAGCTCGTTCATACAAAGGCAGTTCCCAATACTCAGATAAAGGGAAATCTTTTTTAGGACATCGCAAGACCTACCAAAGAGGAGGCAGGTCCAAGTCATGTTACCAGAAATCCTGGAAGTGCGACAAGAAGAAATAAATCTTCAAAATTCGGATGAGAGCTTGGTAAGTAGTATCCTAAAATCAACGGATTGGGATCAAATAACCTTGTAATTTGGAACACTTTGTCTTCGGACAAATTCATATTAAATACAATTTGTGGTGCTGAACTTGAACTTTCAAAGTTGCCCGAACAATTCTATGTTCCTTCTCAATATAAATTTGGTGAAAATAAAATTTTTCATATCTCTCTGGCATTAAATAAATTACTGAACAAAAATATTGTTGAGAAATAAAAACATGAGCCTACCGAATTTATTTCAAATATCTTTACCCGACTCAAAAAAGATGGCTCTTTAAGAATTATATTGGATCTTAAAAAGTTGATTGAGCATGTGGTATATCATCATTTTAAAAATGGATTTATTGCAGCACGCTATTGACTCTATAACTCAAGCTTGTTATTTAGCTTCAATGAATTGGAGTGAAGCTTACTTTTCAGTCCCTGTTAGACGTTCTGACAGAAATTACTTGAAGTTTATGTGGGAAGGAATTCTATACCAATTTACTTGTTTACCTATGGGTTTAAGTTCAGCAACCCAAATTTTTACAAAACTAACCAAAGTGTTGTTTTCGGAACTACGGAAATTGGGACACATGAGTACATCTTTTATTGATGACTCACTTTTGGTTGGAGACAATTCAGCGGATTGTCGAGCGAATGTTTTGGACACTGTGAAATTTTCTCTGCAATCAGGTTTTACAATTAATCCAGAAAAATCTATTTTTGAACCAACACAAAGAATTGTGTATTTGGGATTTATTTTAGATTCTCTTGATATGACAATTAGGCTTACTCCAGAGAAAGCTAATAAAATTAAATGTGCATGCGAAATTGCATTGTCTTCAGATAAGATAACAATTCGATATTTAGCTGAGGTTGTGGGCCTCATGGTTTCTGCTTTTCCTGGAGTAAGGCTTGCACAGTTATATTATCGTAGATGTGATAATTTTAAAACATCTGCACTGAAAATTCATAAAGGAAAATTTGACGAATTGATTGAAATTCCTGATGAATGCAAGAAGGATTTAAGCTGGTGGATCCAACATATTGAAAGGGAGTTTAAATCTCTGAGTTCTTGTAAACCTTCCATCATCCTTCAGTCAGATGCCTCCAAAAAAGGATGGGGGGGGGCGTATTGATTGGTGGGGGTGCATCTGGAGGTCTGTGGTCAGATCTTGAAAAGAATAAACACATTAACGAGTTAGAAATATTAGCTGCAAAGTTTGCTTTGATGATGTTCTGTCAAAATATGACAGATTCTCACATTCAGTTGCAGATTGACAACACAACTGCTGTCGCTTATGTTAATGCTCAAGGTGGTAAAGTAGCTCCATAGAATATGATTAAACGTGAAATGTTTGATTGGACAATAAAGAAAAATATAACTCTTAACGGCTACCTACATTCCTATTTTTCAGGAAGATCAGTGAATTCTGGGGTGTTCCTGGTATAGATTTGTTTGCATCTAGGATCAATTCACAGTTGACTGTGTATTTTTCATTCAAGCCTGAAAAGCTGTGGATGCTTTTTCTGTCTCCTGGGAAAATTATGATTTCTATGCTTTTCCCCCCTTTTGTTTGATAGGGAAAATTTTGAAGAAAATTGAGCAGGACAAAGCACAAGAAATTCTTGTTCTACCTTGGTGGCCCACTCAACACTGGTTCTCCAAATTGCTTCGCTTATTAATAGATTTTCCTTTTGTTTTGCATAGAACAGAAGACATTAACTCATCCACACAGAGAAGTAACAGAACTACCCAGAATGAACTGTTGGCAGTGTTAGTGTCGGGAGTGCCTACACATCATATTCATTTTCTTCAGAAGCTAAGAAAATCCTGTCATATTCTTGGAGAGATTCCACCAAAAAGCAATACCAGTGTTATATCAAACAGTGGTTTATGTACTGTGCTGAAAGGAGTTGTGATCCCTTTTCGCCAGCTGTATAAATTTTGATCGAGTTTTTAACTTTTTTGTTTAATAAAGGCCTATGGTATAGTGCCATTAATACAGCTCGTTCTGCGTTATTAACTGTTGTGTTTATAGATAATAAACCGGCGGGAACTGCAAAAATTATTATCAGATTCCTAAAAGGAGTATTTAATTTACGACCTTCGATGCCGAGGAATCAGGTGTCATGGGACATTAATTTAGTTTTGAATAATATAAAGAAAATTTCTCCAGTGAAGAAAATTTCTACCAAAATGTTGACTTTTAGTTGTTAGCCTTAATTGCTATTTTATCGAGTCAAAGAATTCAGAGTTTACAGTTGTTAGATATAAGAAACATTAACGTCACTAAATCTGCTCTGAGAATAAGATTTGGTGATTTATTAAAACAATCAAGACCAAGTTTTCAACAAAAAGAGCTGGTTTTGAAAGGATTTCCTCCAGATAGGAGATTGTGCATTTTAACTGTTTACAATGAATATATTGCTAGAACTGAAACTTTAAGGGGAGATAATTCAAGCCTGTTTTTAGGTTTGGTTAAACCCTATTTACCTGTTTCAAAAGACACTATCGCTAGATGGATCAAGACAGTGTTAATGTTTTCTGGTGTGGACACTAAGATATTTGTTCCGTACAGTATTCGTCTAGCTGCTAGCAGTGCAGCATGTAGGGCTACAAACACTATTTTAAGTACTGGTGGTTGGTCAAAAGAGACTTTTAGTCAATTTTACAATAAACCAATCCAAAAGGAAGGTTTGGTCAGTAATAAACTTCTCAATGCTAATAAACTTAACATGTAGAAGTGAGAAAAATGTAAATGTTTTGTTGATTATTCTCAATAAAATTTTGTAATGTTTTAACCTGTTCATGGTCACAACTTTAAATATCTCATGGGATACCATCAGCTTACGTCATGGTAAGATATAATTTAAAAATTAAACGAGACTTACTTGTAAGGAGAAGTTTGATTGTAATTATATCTTGTCATGACAAGCTTAGGGATCACATGCCCTCCCTTGTTGGAGTATTTTAGTTTTTGTGATTCCTATCCCTCCCATGGTTAACTGGTTTTACGTTTCTTGTAACCATTCACACTTTAAAGAATGAAGAGAAGCTGCGTACGCATCTCATGTGATCACTAAGCTCGTCATGGCAAGATATAATTACAATCAAACTTCTCCTTGCAAGTAAGTCTCGTTTAATTTTAAATTCTCGTTCGGTAGCCATTTGTATCAATTTAGCACAGCCGTTGAATTTGATCAAATCGTTTAATTATTAGTGGGGCGGATATGTGAATGGGCATGCACTTCCGGAAAGAAGCATGAAAATTGGGCCATAGGGGTTTTGGGGTATGCTGATTTCAAAAATCATGGGAACCATGATGTCCCTCCAGTCGTTCCCGCCAAATATGGGGAAATTCAAAATGGCATCCATAAAACACGTTCTTGTTCATAAAATGACTGTAAGTGCCCCGATTTCAATGATCTTGATGTCTATACCTATGTTATGGTGGTACAGGAACCAATTAGGATACATATCAAGACTTATAACGTACACCTTAATTTTAAAAATGGTAAAACGGGCCCAAAAATGTCATTACCCCAAAATGTCAAA
Organism: Patella pellucida; assembly: GCA_917208275.1. Lineage (NCBI taxonomy): Eukaryota > Metazoa > Mollusca > Gastropoda > Patellidae > Patella > Patella pellucida. Next base: position 36,971,755 of record OU795041.1, on the reverse strand, counting down.
TTGTTGCATAGGGGCAGACTGATTACCATCTTAGTAATCCAGTAAACACACACGAAGACTCATAGCGTTTTCTATAAATTATCACCTTCTCCTTTGCTAAACGGATATCAAGAATTCACCATGTTCCATGTCAGTGTAAACTAGCTATTACTCATCGAACAAAAACAGTCCACGTTTTATGTCCATCACCATGTTATATATGAACACGATAGTGTTGTAAAATATTAAATAAACGTCTGAGCTTGCTTCGTCGATATATTCAGTGAAATAAAATAAAACCAAGTACGAACAATCTAAACCATTAAACAAAATTCGAAGAGCTAAGAAAACGGTATATGCAAAATAGTGTAATCGGGCAAAATAGTGTAATCAGCAAATACATTTAACAAGGTATAAGTATCATTCACCTACCATGTCCAAAAGACTTAAACTCGCTCCTAGGGCATGTGCTACAATTACATATGTTCAGTCGACCAACTGGGACATTTGTGTTTTGTGTCAAGAACATGGTGGAACACTCATAAACCCATCAACAACAGGTTACTCGTCTCTTGTCACTAATTTATCTGCCTTTCGCGAAATGAACAAAGTGCCCTTACATATCAACATTTCCCGATTAGATGGTGATGGTACCATAGAAAAAACAATGTTACGACATAAAAGTAGAAGGCATAAAATTTGTTACGTCCTGTTTAATGCAGCAAAAGTGGAGAGAGCCAGGAAGTTGCAAGAAAAAAACTTGTATGAACGCGACCAAATCACCACATAAAAAATACCGTCGTAGTTCAACCACTTCAGGATGTCCCATGGATACAGACGAGCTAAATCAGCCAGCTTGTCTTTTCTGTGATGGATCCATAGGAGATTTTCACAAAACAGAAACGATGTCCTTTGATGCCCGTGTCAGAAAAATCGCTACAGAACTCCAAGACACAAAGGTGCTTGCCAAATTATCAGCAGGAGATATGAAGAACCAATAATACTTATATGCAACTGATGACATACTTATTATTTTTATACGCCCACATTTTCATGTGGACGTATTATGTCGTCGCCCCTGTCCGTCCGTCCGGACGTCCGTCCACAATTGTTTGTGGACTCTCTACAGGTCACAATTCTTGTCCGATTTTGACGAAACTTGAAATATAGGTTTATCCCCAAAAGATCTCGGCTGCTTTCCATATTGGCACGTATCGAATCAAAACTTCATGGATTATGGCCCCTGATTGTACGAAAAATCACGTTTTTAGCTTGTGGACCCTATAGAGGTCACAATTTTGAACCGATTTTAATGAAACTTGACATGCATGTTTATATCCCAAAGATCTTGGTTCCTTTCGATATTTGCGCCTATCTGAACGTAATTTCCTGAATTATGACCCCTGATTGTCCGAAAAATCACCTATTTTAGCTCGTACCTCTGGAGGTCACAATTATTATCTGATTTGAAAAACCGTTCGATTATATCACCGTTACACCCTAAGGAAGGTTGAGTTCAAATTTCGGAAAAATCGGACCAAAATTAGCATACAAATTGGCCGCCGTTCTTGCGCGAATACTGTTAAAAAATGGTATATCCAGGTTGTGGACCCAGTAGAGATCACAATTTTAATTTGATTTTGATGAAACTTGAAATGCATGGTTATAACCCAAAGATCTTGGTTCCTTTCAATATTTGCGCATATCGGATTGTAACTTCCTGAATTATGGCCCCTAATTATACGCAAAATCGTCTTTGTTTAGCTTGTGGTCCCTCTGGAGGTTACAATAATTATCCGATTTAAAAAATCGTTTGATTATATCACCCTTACACCCTAAGAAAGTTTCAGTTCGAATTTCGGTAAAATTGGACCAAAATTGCCATACAAAATGGCCGCCATTCGTACGCGAATACTGTTAAAATAAAGTATATCAAGGTTGTGGACCCTGTACATGTAGAGGTCACAATTTTAATTCGATTTTGATGAAACTTGGAATGCATGGTTATAACCCAAAGATCTTGGTTCCTTTCGATATTTGGGCATATCGGATTGTAACTTCCTGAATTATGGCCCCTAATTATACGCAAAGTCTTTGTTTAGCTTGTGGTCCCTTTGGAGGTTACAATAATTACGGATTTAAAAAATCGTTTGATTGTATCGCCGTTACACCCTAAGGAAGGTTGAGTTCGAATTTCGGTAAAATTCGGAACAAAATTGCCATACAAAATAGCTGCCGCGTGTACGCGAATACTGTTATTAAATGGTATATCAAGGTGGTGGACCCAGTATAGGTCACAATTTTGATTCAATTTTGATGAAACTTGAAATGCATGGTTATAACCCAAAAATCTTGGTTCCTTTCGTTATTTGCACATATCAGATCATAACTTCCTGAACTATAGCCCCTGATTGTCCGAAAAAATCGCCAATGGTCCCTCTGGAGGTCACGATTATTATCCGATTAAAAAAACGCTTGACTCTATCACCGTTACACCATACGGAAGGTTGAGTTTGAATTTCAAGGAAATCCGACCGTAATTGAGTTAAAATATGGTATATCAAGGTTGTGGACCCAGTATAGGTCACAATTTTAATTGGATTTTGTTGAAAGTTGAAATGCATGTTTATAACCTAAAGATGTTGATTCTTTTCGATATTTGCGCATATCAAATTGTAATTTAATGAATTATAGCCTTTGATTGTAGGAAATATCACTTTCGGTTTTGCTTGTTCTCTATCCATGTCTCGAAAATGTGGGCGTATCCTGCCTGGCAGTGCCAGCTTACTATCTTTATTGTAAACATTACATCATAAAAACAGATGGCATCACAATATTATAAATATGTGTCATATGACATTAAATAGAGGAATACTACAATGTAGCCTACATTGGAACAAACAGAATAGTATTTAACAAATTCCAAAGCATGCATAACGCATTTCCTTTTTCTCAAACCTAGTGAAGTTTCAATTATCAGTAGGAATTGCCGATATGTGTCCAAATGACTCGACTTGTGAACAAAACATTCTGCCTTGTACCGGGTCCCTTTATTCTATTGACATCTTAATAATGGAATGTTGATTGACAGTTTGAGATTTAAGCCAGACGCCCTGGCGCCATATTGAAAAATCGTCACGTTCTATCCGCGTTTTTGAATTATCTGGCGTTGAAAGTTGAGAGTCTGCGTGTGTGAATACTGGCGTTTATTCAATGTTAAACATTTTAGTAGCAATACCGATTTTACATTGATAATTTTAACAAAGAGTATTTTTCGATATACTTTTCTCTGAATATTGCTTTACCTTCCTTTCTCTATTTGTGAACCTTGAGCACAAATTCTGTATTTACATATGATGACTATGTTTTAGAGGCAAAATATTTTTACTGTGATCTGTCGGCATTAAGGGGTTAGGTGGGCTGCATACAACTAAATATATTGTTAAATTGTTTGCGTTTTTATACGGCCACATTTTCATGTGGACGGAATATGTCGTCGCCCCTGTCTGTCCGGACGGACGTCTGTCCGTCCACAATTGTTTGTGGACCCTCTACAGGTCACAATTCTTGTCCGATTTTGACGAAACTTAAAAGATCTCGGCTGCTTTCGATATTGGCATGTATCGGATCGAAACTTCATGGATTATGGCCCCTGATTGTACGAAAAACCACTTTTTTAGCTTGTGGACCCGATAGTGGTCACAATTTTGAGCTGATTTTGATGAAACTTGACGTGCATGTTTATAACCCAAATATCTGGTTCCTTTCGATATTTGCACCTATCGGAACGTAATTTCCTGAATTATGGCCCCTGATTGTCCGAAAAATCACCTATTTAAGCTTGTGGTCCCTCTGGAGGTGACAATTATTTTCCGATTTGAAAAACCCTTCCATTGTATCACCGTTACACCCTAAGGAAGGTTGAGTTCGAATTTCAGGAAAATTGGATCAAAATTGCCATACAAAATGGCCGCCGATCGTACGCTAATACTGTTTAAAATGGTATATCAATGTTGTGGACCCTGTAGAGATCACAATTTTAATTTGATTTTGATGAAACTTGAAATGCATGGATATAACCCAAAGATCTTGGTTCCTTTCGATATTTGCGCATATCAGATTGTAACTTCCTGAATTATGGCCACTGATTAAACGCAAAATCACCTTTGTTTAGCTTGTGGTTCCTCTAGAGGTCACAATTATTATCTGAAGGTTGAGTTCAAATTTCGGGAAAATAGGACCAAAATTACAATACAAAATGGCTGCTGTTTGTACGCGAATACTGTTAAAAAATGGTATTTCAAGGTTGTGGACCCTGTAGAGGTCACAATTTTAATATCGATTTTGATGAAACTTAAATTGTGTGTTTATAACCTAAATGTCTTGATACTTTTCGATATTTGCGCATATCAAATTGTAACTTAATGAATTATGGCCTTTGATTGTAGGAAATATCACTTTCGGTTTTGCTTGTTCTCTATCCATGTCTCGAAAATGTGGGCGTATCCTGCCTGGCAGTGCCAGCTTACTATCTTTATTGTAAACATTACATCATAAAAACAGATGGACATCACAATATTATAAATATGTGTCATATGACATTAAATAGAGGAATACTACAATGTAGCCTACATTGGAACAAACAGAATAGTATTTAACAAATTCCAAAGCATGCATAACGCATTTCCTTTTTCTCAAACCTAGTGAAGTTTCAATTATCAGTAGGAATTGCCGATATGTGTCCAAATGACTCGACTTGTGAACAAAACATTCTGCCTTGTACCGGGTCCCTTTATTCTATTGACATCTTAATAATGGAATGTTGATTGACAGTTTGAGATTTAAGCCAGACGCCCTGGCGCCATATTGAAAAATCGTCACGTTCTATCCGCGTTTTTGAATTATCTGGCGTTGAAAGTTGAGAGTCTGCGTGTGTGAATACTGGCGTTTATTCAATGTTAAACATTTTAGTAGCAATACCGATTTTACATTGATAATTTTAACAAAGAGTATTTTTCGATATACTTTTCTCTGAATATTGCTTTACCTTCCTTTCTCTATTTGTGAACCTTGAGCACAAATTCTGTATTTACATATGATGACTGTTTTAGAGGCAAAATATTTTTACTGTGATCTGTCGGCATTAAGGGGTTAGGTGGGCTGCATACAACTAAATATATTGTTAAATTGTTTGCGTTTTTATACGGCCACATTTTCATGTGGACGGAATATGTCGTCGCCCCTGTCTGTCCGGACGGACGTCTGTCCGTCCACAATTGTTTGTGGACCCTCTACAGGTCACAATTCTTGTCCGATTTTGACGAAACTTAAAAGATCTCGGCTGCTTTCGATATTGGCATGTATCGGATCGAAACTTCATGGATTATGGCCCCTGATTGTACGAAAAACCACTTTTTTAGCTTGTGGACCCGATAGTGGTCACAATTTTGAGCTGATTTTGATGAAACTTGACGTGCATGTTTATAACCCAAATATCTGGTTCCTTTCGATATTTGCACCTATCGGAACGTAATTTCCTGAATTATGGCCCCTGATTGTCCGAAAAATCACCTATTTAAGCTTGTGGTCCCTCTGGAGGTGACAATTATTTTCCGATTTGAAAAACCCTTCCATTGTATCACCGTTACACCCTAAGGAAGGTTGAGTTCGAATTTCAGGAAAATTGGATCAAAATTGCCATACAAAATGGCCGCCGATCGTACGCTAATACTGTTTAAAATGGTATATCAATGTTGTGGACCCTGTAGAGATCACAATTTTAATTTGATTTTGATGAAACTTGAAATGCATGGATATAACCCAAAGATCTTGGTTCCTTTCGATATTTGCGCATATCAGATTGTAACTTCCTGAATTATGGCCACTGATTAAACGCAAAATCACCTTTGTTTAGCTTGTGGTTCCTCTAGAGGTCACAATTATTATCTGAAGGTTGAGTTCAAATTTCGGGAAAATAGGACCAAAATTACAATACAAAATGGCTGCTGTTTGTACGCGAATACTGTTAAAAAATGGTATTTCAAGGTTGTGGACCCTGTAGAGGTCACAATTTTAATATTGATTTTGATGAAACTTAAATTGCGTGTTTATAACCTAAATGTCTTGATACTTTTCGATATTTGCGCATATCAAATTGTAACTTAATGAATTATGGCCTTTGATTGTAGGAAAAATCACTTTCGGTTTTGCTTATTCTCTATCCATCTCTCGAAAATGTGGGCGTATCCTGCCTGGCAGCCGCTGGTTTTAAATTAGATATCAATCGTGACCTCCAGAGGGACCATAGGGGATTATTTACGCAAACAGTGTAAAAATATGGCATATTAAAGTTGTGGGCCATGTAGAGGTCACAATTGTAATTAGATTTTAATGAAACTTGAAATTCATGTTTATAACCTAAAGATCTTGATTCTTTTCGATATTAGCGCATATCAAAATGTAACTCAATGAATTATGACCTTTGATTGTAGGAAAAATCACTTTCGGTATTGCTTGTCCTCTATCCATCTCTTGAAAATGTGGGCGTATCCTGCCTGGCAGTGCCAGCTTACTATCTTTCTACTTGCAATTCCTGAAATAATGACTTTATGATGTACTAGCCTTTTAATACCATGTTAGTGTTAGTTAACAAAATGATCAGGTTAAAGAACAGTACGGTTAGTTGATCACAGCCAATAAAACACTGACCTAGATATTACGCAACGGTCTTGATTGGGTAATAAAACTTAAAACATTCGACATATAAGCGTGCAAGCAGAAAATAAACCCATAATGTTTTTTTTACAATCAACAATGTTTCTAACACTTCTTACAAGTTAAAACTATATGCTTGATGTTTGTACACATTTCGACTGTTTAATTCCACCTTACTTGTGGTTCTGTAACCTCAAATCTAAAACGCTCTTGCGATCTCATCTAATATTTAACTTATGATATTCCCATGCTTTATTAAAAATTAAACTAATATAAAAATTTGATACAATTCCTTTTCAAATTAGTTTTCTCTGAAATACAGTTTGGCAAAGTTATGCTGTTATGAAAACGGGCTCTGATTTCGTAAGAAATACACAGAATAGTCAAGATCGATCTTTATTATATCAGCTAATGACAGCTATACTCAATAATACAGCCAAACTTGCACAATTCAACACAAAAAGGCCTTTCGTCTTGTCGGTCAGTATGAATCTACTACTCGCACACTTTTGCACGTGCTGTTAACCATAGCAACACATTCGAACGTCCAGACACTCATCTTTCACCATTCAACATATGCGTTACATATTATTATAACTATAAGCATGTAATGTATTTAGGTTCTATTTGATTTTCAGCGAAAATAGACCATGCTATAAAATTAAAGAGAAATAAAGAGATCGAATTATTAGGTTTTTTTCACGTTTACACAATAGACATATTGTTAGTCTCTATCATCCGAACAAATATTCTACGGTTGAAGACTAGGGGGTTCTGGTTGACCAAGACTAACATATTGTTAGCTTCTGACACATGTGTATTTTAATACATGCGCTCTGTGTTTATTCCCCCAGATAATCACACTACCCCTCAACCCAAATTGCTTTCTATAGATCCCGTATCATGTCATATGTGATTGGTAAAATACCCATGCTGCCAGTGTTAATAGCGAAGACATTTAAACAAAAGGATTTAATCAGGCCAGGGAGTCGACGTGTACACATGTAAAACGGATGCGTGAGATGTGTTGTCAGTGTAGGAAATAAAGTTTTAAATGGATATATAGATACACGTTTTATGATTGTGGACGAAACGTTATGTGCATTTCAAGAAAGCTTTGCTTCGGAACCGTTCCGTCGCCATTAAAAATCCTACATCTATTTCACTGTAGTGATCTTGAAAAATAATTCACTGACAATGACAGGCATACAGATACCTGCCGTCATATGAATCCTGAAAAATATTTCAACGTATCGCAACAGGTCAGTACTAAAACTAACACTTACAGTATTTACCGTTGTGCAGTAAATATAGACATTCGTCGGCAAAAATGAACGATGAAATTAAACACATCTCGCATGATCTCTCGGCCCTCAACAGTAGGACAGAATTACAATCAAACTTCACCTTACAGGTAAGCCTCGTTTAATTTATAAATTTCGAGTGCTGAGTTTGTGTACAAGGTGATAGGACGAAGTCGTTTAAATACGACTGGGCGGCTTTCTTCGATGAAGTGTCCTGCGTAACTACATCCCAGCATGTGCATGCATGAATCTGTCAATGTTAATTTCTGAAGTCGGCGGTTTACTCATATTTGCAGAGGAATTTAGAGCAGAAATTTGGGCTTGGCCAAAGTGGATTGATTAATTGGCGCCCGCGATTTTTGTCCCCTGCCCAGGTCTGACTTCGGGTAAATTCAGTATGTATTTACACATTCGCCTGATCCATTAAAGAATAGTTTAACCCTGTTAGTCCCAAACCAACCTAGTTGGTTTAAAAGCTTTGTCTTTAAGTTTACACCAGAAATTTTCATTTTCAGGTGGAGAGGTTACAAAAGAAAAGATTGAAGAAAGAACGTATGGAGAAGAGAGTGATGGAAATGAGAAGAGTTCAGGAATTAATAGAACTACAAAGTCTATTAGATAGTTTGGGATCAGAAACTATTCGTAGTGACCTACAGACAGGGAAACATGGAGCAGTTGTAAGTTTTGACAAATTGTTTCTGCTATAGTGATGGTCTGGTAATCGAGTTTAGTCATCAGTAATTAGCTGATAAGTGACTTATCGTGGGGAATCGGTATCGGCTGATACACAGCCATTTTGCCGATACTGAAGTTGTCGATATCTGTTCAAAATTACTCAGTAATTACCTTTTTAAAATCATTGTCTGCTTGACAAGCGGTGCAATGAAATGGGCACGCTCCCGTGCGTTTTGCTATTTAGTCGTACCAGTAGTATTGGTTGCCATAAAAAAAAAAAAAGAATCAACAGCAAAAAAAACTTAACGGTCTCTTGTTATATAAATAGCGATGTGCAGGGCAACCATTGCTATGGCGCTACTGCACTTTACCACCTTTACCAGTTCCTGTGGTCGAAGGAACTTGAAATTTTCAGGGGATGTTAAGGATGACTAGCAATGACCACCCACCAAATTTTAGCCGAATCGATCAACAACTTTTTATTTTACTGACCTTTTAATTTCTATTCTTTAAATGACATCTAGATGCATGGTAATTATTCATAACAAAGCACAACACAAGGTATATATGGATTTAACTACTTCTCTATTATTTAATAACAACGTTTCATAACACATACAGGTCACGTTTTCAAGTTAAGAGAGAGCTTCATCCGCCTGTCGCCATTTGCTTTGTTCACTATTTAGACTAGCATAACAAGACACTAAGACGGACTCGGACACACTGCGCTAGCTGATGATGACTGCAGTTCATAAAATTTAATAATAATTTTCGTATATTTTAAATTTTGCGCTAAGCCACCAATTTCTATAAAATATTATTTGGTGTTGACCAGATGGATTGGCCGTTACGTGTGAATATTGACGTGACCTTGAGTCCAAACTTCCCATCGATCTTGGGTCATTTGCGTGTATGCTTGCCGTTGCCTTATTACTTGCTGTATTATCAAAGTTAAGGTTTGACGTGAGACCACAGACGACACCCTTCAGAAAAGATAACTGGGCTGAGATTAAGGTCATGTTACTGAAAACTGAATTCTAACTTTTCAAAGTCAGTTTTGGGACATTTGACCTTGACTTACGACCTTGACCCATAACCACCATCTTGGCTTGAACCACCGACGATTAACTTTGCCCTGTCTCACACTGCTCGGTCAGAAAACGGTCAATCGCGAGGGGCCTATGTCAGAAAGGAAATCAATGGGTGTGGTCAATGTGAAACGTCGTGATGACCTAACTAGTCAACACTAACCAACTGTGACCTTGACCTTGAGTCCAAACCTCCCATCGATCTTGTGTCATATGCGTTAATGCTTGCCGAGTCCTTATTTCTTGCTGTATTATCAAAGCAGAGACGTTCTTCAGAAAAGATAGCTGGTTTAAACTCGTAGGTCAAGGTCATGATACAGAAAACTGAACTCAAACTTTTCAAAGTCAGTTTTGGGACATTAGACCTTGACCTACGACCATGACCCTATAACCTTTTTTAAAGCCCATCATCCTGGGCGACCTTCGGTTATATTCAGTGATGGGATTTTGCCTGTGTATTCCGGACTTATCTGGATCTTTTTTACCAAAAGGCCAAAATTGTCCGACCGGGAATATGCCCAATTGAACATCAAGACATAGTGAATAATATTCACAATTCCAAAATTAATATAGTGTGCTGAGTGTATAACTACAACTCAACCCAATTATCGTTGACAATAGGCTTGATTGATAAGGTAATTAAGTGATCAACGTATTTATCGTGTTCTACTGTCTATACACCTACCTTGATTAACTATTTAATCTGCCATGATTGACCGGCTTAATCCTTTGTCGGAGAATTCATCAATAAAATAACTGATTATATAATTTCAATACACCTGTTTACCTCGTGGTTTCTCAATTGTGGGCCAATTTAATCGCTTTAATGTGAGCTGATAGCATCTATAAACTAATCATAGATGTCACATGTCGTACGAGTATAACATCCTACATCAATGGACAGTCATTTTTTCTATGATATCTTTTATGTCTTTTAAGACCTAGCGTCTCACAAATATTGCTTAACATATTATTAGGCAGTGCTTACAGGTAACGTTGCTTACTATAAATTCGTATGCTGACTTTATCTATATAGAAATCTCATTCATAGTGGCACTTTCCCGTGACCTCAAGCGCCGCACGAATATTGCTTAACATGTTTTTAGGCAGTGCTTACGGGCCCCGGTGCTTACTATGAATTTGTATGCAGACGTTATCTATGTAGAAAATTCTCAATCACAGTGACACTTTCCCTTGACTTCGAGCACTGCACGAATATTGCTTAACATATTAGGCAGTGCTTACGGGCCCTGGTGCTTACTATGAACTTGTATGCTGACGTTATCTATATAGAAATTCTCATTGACAGTGGCACTTTCCCTGTGACCCCCAAGCGCGCACAAATATTGCCACATTTAGCAGTGCTTACTATGAAGCTGTGTGCTGCGAGTTATGCAATACTCTTGACTTTATCTGAATCTATTCTTTTATACGAATGATTTAAAGAGCACATGAAATGGGTGTAGGATTTTTTTTTACGAAAAAAGGTAATAAACTACCATTATCATCTAGAATCTAATACACGTCAAGAATGTGTTAAATACCGTCGAGATTCTTCCAAAACCGTCTAGTTTGTGCTACCGTGTAGATTTAGAAAAACGTTCTAGTTTTGACATCGATCGTCTACTTTTGGAAGGTGTTTAGTTTTTATACAAGACCTAATTTCTCGTACGTTGTCGAGAAATGAACAGTGTTTAATAACACAAGACATTTAGATTTTACTCTAAATTACTACTTTACCGAGAGCCGTATATGGAATTTTTGAGAAAACCTAGGTATTTTGGAGTTGCTGGGGAACCGAGAAAAATTGTTACACATTTTTGATAGTTTTGATATGAAATTAAATATGGTATTGCAAAAAACACCAAAAATGACCTTTTTAATGTGTTGAAAAACCTTTCTTACGCGAAAAGTCAAAAATCGCAACTTCGAGCCTCAATAAAAAAATAAATTTTCATCCGATTATCAATCTGTAAAAAGTTTTGTGAGAAGAATGCTGAGGTCTACTTGAAAAACTAATAAAATCATATGTATAATCATAATCTCAAAATCACCTTTTCCACCTAATATAACTATTGCATAAATCAAAATGAAAGTTTGTCCATATAATAATATGTGATGTACCAACATTTGTTCAAAATTGTAACAACATATTCCTTTAGTAACCTAATTTTTTTTTTTTTTGTGAAATTTACCATAAATCAATATTTCTTCGAATTGGCTGTGTTATGGCCAGGGCTACAAAGGCCTGGTTCCACATTTTAATTATGAATTTTGCCACAAAAGATCATTTTGCACATCTTAATTTGTTTTGTTCTTTATGAGATAATATTTCTTTGGTCAGCGAAAAAAACTATTTTTGCCGTTACCGTGGTGACTATTTTACAAATAATTGGTTTTATTTAACATTTTAAGGGGAGAACCAAGCCAAACCCTCTTATTAAAGTAGAAATATTACCATGTGGCTCAATTTTATTTCATAATATCCTACCTGATATATGTACATATGAATTATCGTTCCTTACGCTAAAACTCGCACTTTCCGGTACTAGACCAATCAAGTCTACCGGAAGTAGTTAACATGCGCACGCACCAGATCACATGATCTCATGCACATGTCAGTTCGTTTCTCGGCGCTTTACAAATCGCACGTGTTTAGTGTTTTCTCATTTGGAAGCCATTATGGCTAGGAATACTGATGGAGAGGAATCTTCATCAAGTTGTTTGTCTTCGGTAAGTAACCAATTAAGGGCGCCTTTATCGGGTCCTTGTATAATGTTGGAAAATGTTAATGACGGGGGGGGGGGGAAACTAGGTCAGCAAAGCCAAACTCGTAATGAATCGCCGATTGTGACGAGAAAAATTATCAAGGAAAAGAGTACTGAAAATAGTTCTATTCCTTTGGCATTATCTAAGAAGAAGAAACCTAGTAAAACAAAAAGTCGGTTAGATCAGATGGAGTCCAAACTAGATCGGTTCTTCAACCTAATGGTGAACAAGAATACCGCTACCGATGTAAACAATACGGTTATCTCCCCTGGGCCGTCTGAAACGAGACCCGACAGGGTTACCGAATCTAAAGATTCTAAAAGTAAAAAACGGGATGTCATTTCAAGAAGGAGCAAAAGAAATGATTATTTTTACCATGATTCAGATTCAGACTCTGACTGTCTTTCAATTCAACCCGGTCAAAATGAAAGGATTGATTCATCTGAGCCTGATGAAGATTTGCCTGTCTTGCCCTTGGAACAGGGAATAAGTGTAAATATCGACAAATCTACCAAAGGTCCAGGATTGTTTTCCATCTTTGGCACTGACGCCACAACAAGAAAGGACACTGTGCATGAACCGGGTATAAGGCTAGATCAGTCTCAAAGAGATGTAATTAATCATAGTTGGAGGTGTTCCACTCCATCAAATTTGACGGCCTTTTCAGAGGAAAATATTGAATTGTTTCCCATTTGCGAGGAGGACAGGACTTTTTTTTACAAGTACCAAACTTGGACCCATTAGTTGAATCCTGTCTCGTTCAAAAACATGGTACCTCAGCATCATTTGCTAAGTCAGGCCCCGTTCACTATATCAACAGCCATATAAGATGGCCAAAAAATTAGCTTATAAAGGGCAACAAGCCGCTTTAATGGGTATAAATATTCAGCTATATACTCAACAAGCGTTAGGTACACTTATGCAGGGTCTTTTGGGTCAGGATAGTGAACTCACCAAAGAACAAATCGTGCATCAAATTCAAAACATTTTTGCCATGTCGACAAAAATTCGTGATCAATTTGGCAGGGTGGGTGCTTTTCACCATGCAATCAGAAGAAGCATGGCCATGACTGACTCTTCTCTCTATGAGGTAGAGAACTCACGTACCTTGTTTAATCTCCCTCTTACAGGGGATGGAGTTTTCGGTTCTAGTCTGGAGAAGGCTCTGAAAGACAAAAAAGAGCAGAAGAAAGCCGTTCAGGAACTTTTGCCGGTTTTATATAACAGGAAAAGAAGTCATTATATACCAGAGCCATCATCAGCTAAGCGCTCTAACACTTTTCAGGCTCGCCAAGGTAATACTTTAAATAGTGAACATAATTTTCGGGCTCCAGCAACACCAAGAGGGAGGACATACAATAGAGGCCAGTCCTACTCATTTCGAAGGGGACGAAGAGACTATCAGGAGGGAAGAAAACCGTCATTTACCTCTGCCTCAGGAACTAGAGGTTCCAGATCTAACCAATGACACAGTAAGTGTTTTGATGAGACGTCAAGAGATACCTGTGGGCGGGCGTCTGTCTTTTTTTCTGACACAATGGCAAGAGATCACTTCGGACAGCTGGGTCTTACGAACCATACAGGAGGGCTACAGGCTCGAATTTCTGAAAATTCCACCTTTTCTTGGCATAAAGCACACTTGGGTGGCGGCCAAGGGTTTACGTCTTATAAGACAGGAAATCACATCTCTTTTAGGAAAAAATGCATTGGAGCCAGTGTCAGAAAAGAAGATCCATTCAGGTTTTTACAGTTCGTTGTTCCTAGTAGCCAAAAAGAATGGGGAACTTCGACCTGTGATAAATTTGAAGCCATTAAACCGATATCTCCGGAAGACACATTTCAAGATGGACACTCTCAAAAAGGTTTTACGTCTAGTCAAATCAGGAGATTGGGTCTTTTCGATCGATCTAAAAGATGCTTATCTCCATCTGCCGATTTTTCCGGAACACAGGAAATAACTAAGGTTTTGCGTAGAAAACAAGGTATACCAATTCAAAGTTCTGTGTTTCGGACCAACATCCGCCCCTCGAGTGTTTACAAAAATCCTCTCAGTGGTCGTGGAGCGCCTGCGTTTTCAAAATGTTCGAATGGCAGCGTTTCTGGACGACCTCTTGTCAGTCAACCAGAAGAAGGCAGATCTATTGAAAGATCGCAGGAAAATGGTAGATCTTCTGATTAGACTAGGTTTCATTATAAATATAAAAAAATCTCAACTAGTTCCTTCACAGGAGATCACATACATAGGTGCTCTGTTGAAGTTCAACCAGGGTATGGTTTACCCAAGTTTGGAGAGGGCAAACAGTTTACGCAAATCAGTACAGTCCCTTCTGGGGGGTCAGGATTCAGCAAGGGACTATCTCCGTCTCTTGGGCAAGATTGCATCATGTCTGGAATTGATACCCAATGCACGTTTGTTTATGAGGCCAATTCAGTTTCATCTATTGAGTGTTTGGAAGATGTCAACAATGAGTTTGTCAGTAAAAGTTCCTATGTCGCCAGAACTAAGATTAAATGTAAATTGGTGGTTACAGGAAGCCAACATTTTAAAGGGTCAAACATGGGAAGTTTGGAATTTGGCACTTAGTCACAATATGTCAATTCAGGCAGCGCACTTGCCATCAGCAGAGATTGTATTAGCGGATCGCCTCAGCAGGGGGAAGATTTTGTCGACCGAATGGTCTTTGAATCTGGAGGTAGTCGAAATGATTTTTCAAACGTGGGGTTATCCGTCAGTAGATCTGTTTGCTACAGCCCAGAACCGCAAGTGCCTAATATTTTGTGCATGGGTTTATCACCCGCTAGCTCTCGAAATAGATGCCCTGTCAATCGGTTGGGACAATCTGTTCGCGTATGCTTATCCTCCAATAAGCTTGATTCCATTAGTTCTTCGTCATATTCAGAAAATCAAATGCGAACTAATACTGATTGCTCCGTTTTGGCCGAGGCAGGTATGGTTTTCTCAGTTATTACAACTGTTAGTGGCTCCCCCATCAGGTAGGTATATTATTCATAAAATTTACACTTATGTCAAATTTTTGAATTTCACATAATATTTTCCGGTGATATTGAATTTAACAATAACTTACACATGAATAAACAATTCATTTTTTAACTTTCTAAAACACTTTGGAATCCTGTGTTTTACGAGAACCAAGCCCCACGTTAACAAAAGTTTGACACTTTAAATTATATGAATTTATTAGTTTTACATATCAAGACAGATTAGATTAAATTTGTGTTTGATATAAAAACTATAAAGTACTGATTATTGCTGGTTACCATGGCAACATTTTTCTAAAAAAAAATAAATTTAATCATATTCCGAAGTGAAAAAGTAACGAAACCCTCTTTATTTGATTGAAGTCCTGAATAAATAATAACATTATGAACTCCACCTGATTATAGTTTTTATTTTCCACAACAATAATCATTATATTTTATTTTTCTTGAATAAATTTCCTATACACTTATTTGATCATTGTATCACTCAGCGCTAGAGTTCAAGGCATGTTTACTTTTATTTACCATTAACAATGTGAAAATTTTCAATCGGTGTCAACTAATTTAGCCATCTTCTGTGTCAGAGTCACAATGTTGTCTCATTGGGCTTTGCTCCTGTGGTGCTCACTGCACTTGATTAATTTTATTTTTTTCTGAAGTTCTATTCAGATTATCTCCCTTATCATTGCCCCGGAGCCATTCACTTTATTTGGAATTTGTATATGACTGGCAATGTCTGCCTTATTGGTTTTGTTTGCATGTAGTGTGTTTCTCCTGTGCTTACTATTTATATGAACTGCATTATCACGGTTTTAAAATTAAAAAAAAAATCTTTGTTGGAAATATCAGGTTATCCGCTTCATTTCTAACATAACTAGGCTGTTGGTGTCTCGGCAAATTTCCAAGAAATTTTTCTGATCCATGTCATTTCGTAAGGAAATATTCTCCAGAAAAGCAACGCCTGATCTAAAAAATATAAATAAATAAGCACGTATTAATCTATTGATTTTAAAAAAAGTAAGTTAAAAAATATTAAAAGACCTAATATGAAGGCCTTATTTCTTTTCGATGCTACGTGGCTAATCTAAAAATGCTGTGGATATTCGGATGTCGATGTCAGTGCAATATTTGTCAGACACCTGATCGGTACATACGTCCACGTCGCTCGACATTGAATGCATGTCATATTATTCGCCTAACACTGAGTGCATATCAAATTGTTATTCGTTCGACATTGCAGCCTCATAATCATATTGAATTATTAATATCATTTGCACCAGTGGCAGCTAGGTTACAGTTAATCATGCTGTTTTACAATAACTTTTAAAACTTATTTCAGTAAGTTCAACTCTCTAGTTGCAAGGCCTATACAGGTGTCTGGTCTTGAGTATGTCTGCTATATATTATGCCTTATCAATATCACACCAGGTGTAGGACTACTGCTGTGCAACTGAACAGACTGACTATAATGACTTAAAGTATTCCTGATCGAGTAGGCCTAAGTAGGCTACTCACTGTAGCCTACTACTCCTACTGTGTAAAATTACATATACATCAAAAAGAGAAAATAGAAATTTCACGGTCGGACAAATGCCATAAAGAAGTACTTAAGAAAGAAAATAATTTAACTGATTACTCACCCGAATTCTGAAACTTTTACTATAACTTTTGTCATTGGTGGGTCTAAAAATCACTATTTTCATTACTACTTCATTGATCAGAACAAATATCGTATTTCAAACGATCCGGGAGATATTCAGAGATTAAATAGGCTACATATTAACATTTCTTCAACATCTCTTCCTTAGCTAGACGTCTTTAGGAAATCATAGATTGGAGTTACTTCTGCTTGCGCAAGGCCCGGTCCACAATTCAAATAAGGGGATTTCTACTCTGTTTACGCAACAAGCGAATTGTATATTTTCCACAGGTTAATTAAGATTGCATTGGTGCAAAAAGTCTGTGACCTCAAATATGATACTATATTTAGAAAGAGGATTCTCCATCCTACATTTGCATAGTAAATATGGCGGACGAAACACGGCAAGCAAGGAAAATACGAACGCACAAAGTAAGCTCGTTTTATGTAACTAGCAGTAGAATTGCGCCATTTAAGATTTTTTTTTCTTCACAGCCTCCACAAAATAGCTGTTTTATTCATTTTTTAATTATATTTTCACAAAGACGATCGATTTATTGAAAAATCAATGCTTTTTTGAAGTGATTAGTGATATAAAAATTTTTTCGGTAGTTTTTACCCACGTAGTGTATTTTGCCGTTTTCTAGAAATTGAGTCTTGCGACTTACGACAGATTTTGTCGCGGAGCATCACATATATCAAAAAAGTGTAGGGTTCTGAGCAAATAAGTGATTTTTCGGCCACCCTAATGCAGCTATGGCGTTATAACGCACAATCTGAGTAAGCTTACTCTTCCGGACACCTGTTGCCACCGTTTGTCATGTATTTTGTACTCGATGAACAGTCAGTATGCTGATTACACTGTTTCGCCATATTACACTATTTTGCCTACTGTTTCTTTAGGACGTTGAATTTTGTCTAATGGCTTGAGTTGTTCGTACTTGGTTTTATTTTATTAAAACTTATCTAACCATGTAAGTGTTCAAATGGTAAAACTAAAGAGATAAATTTATGTAAAGGGACTGTAGATCAGAAGCCGTTTCGAGTACAGCTTCATTAATTCTTACAATACCACCTTCATCAGCAGCATCAGAACGCATCTGGTCTCTGTTTGGGAGAAGAAGGGGGGGGGGTATTTTCTGAAAGGTGGGCAAAAAGCGGGAGTTGAGTTTTCTAGAAGCATTTTTCCTCAGGAATCAGAATAATATGGTTGGTGATCAGTCAGGTGTGGGAGCGAAATTAATGTTATTTTCAAGGTGGGCAAAAAGCGGGAGTTGACTTTTCTAGAAGCATTTTCCTAAAGATCCGAAAATGGTGGGTGATTAGTCAGGTGAGGGAGGTTCATGCAGGGCTCAAAATTCGTATTTTGATTGAAGGCCAATTTGATGCTTGATTGGTTCTACTAGTACTAATGAAGGAACGAATGAATCAAATCGATGGATATTTTCTATTTTCCCTATTGATGACATTGTAAATTGCACAAAATATGATATATGTCATGTCATGATCAGGACTCGAAATTCGTTTTTTTGATCAGAGGCCAACTTTGGCCTACGATAGGCCGCAGAGCAACCTTGATCCAAGGCCAAAAATTGAAAATCCAAGGCCAAGTCATGAATTATGTAATATGTTATAAATCTGTTTATTGTAGATCTTTATATTACTTTTACAAAAATACATCCTTACAGTGGGGAGGGGGGGTATAATTCTTATTGTACCGTTTTTAGAATGATTAGTATGGGTATGGAAATCCCCTAAAATGTGACGCCAGAGCGTATATTCCCGCAAGTGTCTCCCGTACATAAATGGTAATTGCACTTCTATTTCGATAATTTTTTAGTCAGATTATTTGCATATATTGAGGTCGATATCAAAGTATTTAAAAGACAATCGCTATTAATATATTTAACTGAAAATGTAATCCAAAATTAGGATTGAAACTAAAAGTCAGCTAATTTTCAGTCAAATGGCTTCCGATTTCATGATAAAGTCACGACGCATGAAATGTTTACTCTTCACCAGAGAATGGTCAAAATTGCATCGACAGACGTTTACTAACCATGGGATGAAATAATAGTTATGGAACAGAACCTTGTACAGGTCTGTTTTATTTGGTACGCTCATCATGTACTCGGATACCATTGCAACAAGTTTCCAGTCAAATTCAGCCAATTTACCTCCCTTTGAAAGTGAAACTAGTATTAAGCATGTGGCCATTTTTCCGTGAGAAATTTCCTCCCGTGTGGGAATCCGTGAGTCCTACAGAAAAAAACAGACACATCTGATTTCAATACCGATTATCGATAGTAAAAAAAAAACTATCGACACCCAGCACTAAGCCGACGGTAGTGTCGAGTGCGATAACTGCACCAAACGGAGTATAATCAAGGACCAACATGCTTTATCTGACATGTACGTGTTAAATCAAAATTTGGGAAGTAAAACTGTTTCAAAAAATGCCTATGGCGTGTACTTGTGTGAGCCTTGGTCAAAGAGCTGACAGGCGGGCCTTTGACCTACCAGTCCGGCACTGTTAGGGTATCACAATATCAAATGATTAGATTTAACAATATGTTGATATTATTTTGTAGGTATTAACTAAAGAGAATTTGAAGCAGCTAGATGAATTTTACCAGTTGATATGTCCATCAAGAGAAGGAACTGGTAATTATAGAGAACAAACAATGGCAGCTTCAGTACATCTTGTTAACTTATTAGACAGCAGTCACAAAGAAATTGTTGGCTCTACTTACAAACAAATCAAAGATCTTTTAACATTGCTCAACAATTGTGGTTATTTTGAGAAATCAAGCCCAGCTGCAGAAGAGACACCAGAAAGTAGGTATTTTTTAAATTGATCTGCTTTTCTAAAACTGGGAGGAGGGTGGCACTTTCTTGGAATTAACTCATTGGGACCGTCTGCTTGAATATAAGGGCCAATTAAACACCTCCGAAACCGATTGCTTGAATATACGGTCCACTGATTATTAGTGTCATATCCAAAGACTTAAATAAAAGGTCCCTTTGATGCATTGTTTCCTCGAACCATACACTAGGGACCAGGAATCTACAAGGTTTACGAAAAAAGGTAATACTAATAAACTACCCTTATCATCTAGAATCTAATACATGTCAAGAATGTGCCAAATACCTTCAAGATTCATCAAAAACCGACAAGTTTGTGCTACCGTGTAAATTTAGAAATACGTTCTAGTTTTGACATCGATCGTCTACTTTTGGAAGGGGTTTAGTTTTTATACAAGACCTTATTTTCTCGGACGTTGTCAAGAAATGAACAGAGTGTTTAATAATAACACAAGACATTTAGATTTTACTCCAAATTACTACTTTACCGAGAGCCGTATGGCGTATATGTGGTTACGATTTATGTGGTTACAATAAATAGAAAAAAAGATTTTAAAAATATTCACTGATACAACTGCCTCATCGTTTTATTGTCCCCCGCCTTTCGAAGAAAGCAGGGGACTATTAAAATGGATCAGTCCGTCTGTCACACTTTTTGGGACACAATAACTCATTTTGTCCCCCCGCCTTTCAAAGAAAGCAGGGGACTATTAAAATGGGTTCGTCCGTCTGTCTGTCTGTCCGTCTGTCACTCTTTTTGGGACACAATAACTCTTTTTCTAATTGAGCTAGAATATTCAAACTTGGTGTAGGTGTTTATTAGGTCATTACCTTGATCGAGTTGGAAGATGAGCATTTTCCGCTTAGGGTAAGCAGAGATAAGCAATTTGATTGGTTGATGCTTTGGGACACGATAACTGAAGTTGTAATTAAGTGAGAGTGATGAAACTTGGTATATAGTTTTATTTCATCAATACCTTGACTAAGTTAGATAATGAGCATTTTCTGCTCAGGGTAAGCAGAACGATAAGCAATTTGATTGGCCGAGACTTTGGAACATAATAACCCTCCTAATTGAGCTAGGATATTCAAACTTGGTGTAGGTCAATACCTTGATGAAATTCGAAGATGAGCATTAACCGCTTTGGGTAAGCAGAGATAAGCAATTTGATTGGTTGATGCTTTGGGACGCGATAACTTAAGTTGTAATTAAGTTAGAGTGATGAAACTTAGTATATAGTTTCATTTCATTAAAAAGTTTAATAATAAACATTTTCTGCTCAGGGTAAGCAGAGCGATAAGCAATTTGATAGGTCTAGACTTTAAAACACAATAATTCTCCTTCTTATTAAGGTAGAATGTTCGAACTAGGTGTAGGTGAATGCCTTAATGGAGTTCGATGATGAACATTGTCTGATTCTATCTGATAGAGAATGATGATACTTAGTGTATAGTTTGATTGCTCAATACTGTTGAAAAAAATAAATGTGCAATTAATTAATATGTGTCATCTATTTATTTTGGGATTTTGGCCGGGGACATCAGCCTCACTGTTGGCTTGTTCTTTCTGTCATTCATATAATATCCATGATGGCTGTACGCGCATCAAACAAAGATAAATGTTCATTGGATAAAGACGGTCTACACGCGGAAAAATTTACAGCAGCTATTGGCTAACGGCACACATTATAAATAACCGTATTTGCATATTCACTGATACAACTTCGTCATCGTTTTATTCTTTCTGTCATTCATATAATATCTATGATGGCTATACGCCCATCAAACGATAAATGTTCATTGGTTAAAGACGGTCTACACGCGGGAAAATTTACAACAGCTATTGGCTAACGACACGCATTATAAATAACCGTATTTGCATATTGCATAAGCATACTATTTAGAGTATTGTTTCCTTGAATTATATTTAAGTCGACAGTCCAAAGGACCAACATAGTACCGTGTTTTTCGTAGTGCAGCATAAAATTATAATAATACATATATAGTATGCAAGTCTAAAATAATTATATTTGTGAAAAATTGTCTTACATTAGGCGACAGTCCACACTGATTTGAAGCCGAAAGTGTAGTTCCAGTAATACACAAAGGTAAATCCATGTCAAGTGCACAATGATAAATATTAAAACTATATAATAGTGTACGTATAGATATTAAAGTGGAAGGTGTTGCTTTGAATGAAACCCATGTGTCTGGATTAGGGGATTAATTAAACAATAGGTTGCAGCTATTCAAAGAATCTTACGACCAACATTTATGACTGCTGACGTGCTGTATATTCCATGCGACGGTGTAATTATACGTCTGTGAGCGATATGGTTTCAGACAGAACCGAGACATGTGGCTGGAATTTGTGATTCATATAACAATAGCAAGCAGTCGTTCAAATAATATAACCTAAATTATAATGAGTCCCAAGGGACGGTGGCCTTATTGGTAAACTGAAAGCCAAAGCCCATTGTGTGTGGTTTTTTTTTTTGTGAAAACACTGTACTCGTACAGTAAGCTTCTTTTACAACTTCGTCATCGTTTTATTCTTTCTGTCATTCATATAACATCCAAAATACGGCACTGTATCTAACACATTCTTGGTGTGTATTAGATTCTAGATGATAAGGGTAGTTTATTACCTTTTTTCGTAAAAACTTGTAGATTCCCGGTCCCTAGAAATTAAAGCCAATTGACTAACTAAAAGTAATTAATCCAATCAAATATAGTTTTAGCTAACGAATGATCATAAAAGATAGTAAGCTGGCACTGCCAGGCAGGATACGCCCACATTTTCGATAGGTGGATAGAGGACAAGCAATACCGAAAGCCATTTGCCTACAATCAAAGGCCATAATTCATTAAATTAAAATTTGATATGCGCAAATATCAAAAAGAATCAAGATCTTTAGGTTATAAACATGCATTTTAAGTTTCATCAAAATCGAGTTAAAATTGTGACCTCTACAGGGCCCACAACACTATTCGCGTACAAACAGCAGCCATTTTGTCTGGCAATTATTGTCTCTACAGGTCACAATTCTTGTCCGATTTTGACGAAACTTAAAATATAGGTTTATCCCCAAAAGATCTCGGCTGCTTTCGATATTGGCATGTATCGGATCAAAACTTCGTGGATTATGGCCCCTGATTGTACGAAAAATCACGTTTTTAGCTTGTGGACCCTATAGAGGTCACAATTTTAAACCGATTTTGATGAAACTTTACATGCATGTTTATAACCCAAAGATCTTGGTTCCTTTCGATATTTGCGCCTATCGGAACGTAATTTCCTGAATTATGGCCCCTGATTGTCCGAAAATTCACCTATTTTAGCTTGTGGTACCTCTGGAGGTTACAATTATTATCCGATTTGAAAAACCGTTCGATTATATCACCGTTACACCCTAAGGAAGGTTGAGTTCAAATTTCGGAAAAATTGGACCAAAATTACCATACAAAATGGCCGCTGTTCGTACGCAAATACTGTTATAAATGGTATATCAAGGTTGTGGACCCTGTAGAGATCACAATTTTAATTGGATTTTGATGAAACTTGAAATGCATGGTTATAACCCAAAGATCTTGGTTCCTTTCTATATTTGCGCATATCGGATTGTAACTTCCTGAATTATGGCCCCTGTTTATACTCAAAATCGTCTTGGTTTAGCCTGTGGTCCCTCTGGAGGTTACAATAATTATCCAATTTAAAAAATCGTTTGATTATATAACCGTTACACCCTAAGGAAGGTTGAGTTTGAATTTCGGAAAAATCAGACCGAAATTACCATACAAAATGGCCGCCGCTCGTACGCGAATACTGTTAAAAAATAGTATATCAAGGTTGTGGACCCTGTAGAGATCACAATTTTAATTCAATTTTGATGAAACCTGAAATGCACGGTTATAACCCAAAGATCTTGGTTCCTTTCGATATTTGCGCATATCGGATCGTAACTTCCTGAATTACGGCCCCTGATTATACGCAAAATCGTCTTTGTTTAGCTTGTGGTCCCTCTGGAGGTCACAATTATTATCTGATTTAAAAATCGTTTGATTATATCACCGTTACACCCTAAGGAATGTTGAGGTCAAATTTCGAGAAAATTCGGAACAAAATTGCCATACAAAATGGCTGCCGTTTGTACGCGAATACTGTTCCTTTCGTTATTTTCACATATCAGATCATAACTTCCTGAATTATGGCCCCTGATTGTCCGAAAAATCGCCTATGGTCCCTCTGGAGGTCACGATTATTATCTGATTTAAAAGACTTGACTCTATCACCGTTACACAATACGGAAGGTTGAGTTTGAATTTTAGGGAAATCGGACCATAATTGCCAGACAAAATGGCCACCGTTTGTACGCTAAAAGTGTTAAAATATGGTATATCAAGGTTGTGGACCCAGTATAGGTCACAATTTCAATTCAATTTTGATGAAACTTAAATGCATGTTTATAACCTAAAGATCTTGATTCTTTTCGATATTTGCGCATATCAAATTGTAATTTAATGAATTATAGCCTTTGATTGTAGGAAAAATCACTTTCGATTTTGCTTGTTCTCTAACCATCTCTTGAAAATGTGGGCGTATCCTGCCTGGCAGTGCCAGCTTACTATCTTTTAAATTGGATATTAATCGTGACCTCCAGAGGGACCATAGGGGATTTTTCGAAACAATCAGGGGCCATAATTCAGGAAGTTACGATCCGTACAAACGGCGGCCATTTTGTATTGCTATTTTAGTCCGATGGGTGTAACGGTGATATAATAAAACGATTTTTTAAATCGGATAATAATTGTGACCTCCAGAGGGACCACAAGCTAAACAAAGGCGATTTTGCGTATAATCAGGGGCCATAATTCAGGAAGTTACAATTCGATATATTCGCAAATATCGAAAGGAACCAAGATCTTTGGGTTATAAACATGCATTTCAAGTTTCATCAAAATCAAATTAAAATTGTGACCTCTACAGGGTCCACAACCTTGATATACCATTTTTAAACGGCGGCCATTTTGTATGGCAATTTTGGTCCGATTTTCCCGAAATTCGAACCCAACCTTCTTTAGGGTGTAACGTGATATAATCGAACGTTTTTTCAAATCGGATAATAATTGTCACATCCAGAGGTACCACAAGCTAAAATAGGTGATTTTTCGGACAATCAGGGGCCATAATTCAGGAAATTACATTCCGATATGCGCAAATATCGAAAGGAACCAAGATCTTTGGGTTATAAACATGCACGTCAAGTTTCATTAAAATCGGCTCAAAATTGTGACCTCTATAGGGTCCACAAGCTAAAAACGTGATTTTTCGTGCAATCAGAGGCCATAATCCATGAAGTTTTGATCCGAGCCGAGATCTTTTGGGGATAAAGCTATATTTTAAGTTTCGTCAAAATCGGACAAGAATTGTGACCTGTAGAGGGTCCACAAACAATTGTGGGTGGACGGACGGATGTCCAGACGGACAGCCAGGGGCGACGACATAATACGTCCACATGAAAATGTGGGCGTATAAAAATGCTTACGTCACAACGAAAGTTTAGGCGTTATAAGGTCGTGAACTTTGTGGTAAAATTCCAGTCGCCATTTTGTTACGTATTATCAATTATTATTGGCTCTGTTTTCTTTTAATATTTCATTACCTGAAGATATTTTTGATAGTAATATCGATATTAGTAATGCTGTGGGAGGATCTTGATATAATAACAACGGCCAACGAGAACCAGCATGGCGGCCCGTCTAGCAGTAATGAGTTTGTTTGGCAAACGGCATTAAATCCAGTGATCTGTCCGTCGGTTTTAGGGCCTGAGATATATTGGAAGAGGGGAAGAACGAGTTTGATTTTTTAGTTTGTTTTTCGGATTAAATTTATACACGTTAACTGCTGATGAAACGAATCGATACCACGATCAGTGTTGGGATTTCAGCCGTATATTCCGGACGTGTTCAAATTTTTTTTCCAAAGGCACTGTATTGTCCGACCGTGAATATGCCCATTCGGACATCAAGACATGGTGAATAATATTCAAAATTCCAAAATTAATATATAGTGTACTGACTAGTACTAAGACTATAACTACCACTCAACCCGGTTATCGTTGACAATAGGCTGGATTGATAAGATAATTAAGTGGTCAACGAATTTATCGTGTTATACCGACTATTAACCTACCTTGATTGATTACTTAATCTGCCTTGATTGACTGACTTAATCCTTTGTCGGACAATTCATCAATACAATAACTGATTCAATAATTTTAACCCTCTGATAACCACATGCACTAAGCCCTGTCTGGTCTTAGACTACCAGACAATTACAACATGGCTGTCATATTTTGATATGTCTCATAAAAACATGTGTAACTCGAAAACAATTGAATATTTACGATTACAAGTTTGTTTTATTTTGAAGAAAAATAACATACCAATCTTCATACGCAAATATGGTTGTCTTTCAATAATAAATGGATAATTGAAGTGAGAGTTATATTACAACACACAAAAAAAATTAAAAAGTCCCTCGGTAAATCCATTTCGGAAGAAATATCCATATCAGATTCCACATTTCGTCATTTGAATTATATTTCTACGCGGTTGATTATTTTCAATGTCTGTCGATGTTTAACCTTCAAATTCTTCATCAGAAGTTGTGAAATTATCACTAAAATCCTCAATAGATTCATCGGAAATATAGGCAGCCATTACTCGAAAATATGTGTCGAAGATAGCCGACTTTAAAATCAAAATATCTCGATAAACATCAATAGCAAACTCGTCAATGTGACACGCCATTTTTTAGCTTATTTACACAGGAAGTTAGTTGAAGTCTTGTCTCGCCGATACGAGAACGTCATTTCTGATAAAATGGCGAAATATGAATGTGGTATGTATTGGGCGGTTCAGGGGCATAGAGCAGCCAAAAAGACAGGCGCTTTCGGGCGGTCCGGTTATGAGAGGGTTAATCCACCTGTTTACCTTGTATTGGTTTCTCAATTGTCGGCCAATTAAATGTCATTGTTGTAAGCCGCCAGCATCTATAAACTAATCATAGTAGTCACATACCGTAAGAGTATATAACACTAACACCCTAAATCAATAGACAGTTGTTTTGTTTACGATATCTTTTAAGACTACATAGAAATTCTCATTCACAGTGGCACTTTCCCGTGACCTCGAGCGCTGCATGAGCCCCACACGAATATTGCCATATTAGGCAGTGCTTACTATGAAACTGTGTGCTGTTAGTCACGTACGCAATACGCTGATGTTATCTAATTTATCTATGCCTTTTTACGACTGATTTAAAGATGCATTCCCGGGTACAAACTTTGTGATTTGACGATATATTTGGACTAAACACATATTTAAAGTAACCAATCTATAAAAAATTTGCTTCAATTCCCTTTCAAAACTCTGTTTTTGCCGGGGATACCTATAGCTGTAAGTAAGTTGTTGTTAAACGCAATGTCTGCCAACTTAACTTCATTGTGGGAGGGTCCATATTTAAAAATGTATCTATCATTACTTACTTTACATTTACCGGTACCATATTATTGAGGCCTAAATAAATTCTTAATTATTTCTGTCAACTTCTTTTTACACCTTTTAATCGCAGAGTATTTTGCACCCTGACATCCCGCAATGTTCCCAAAACCGCCTAACCATTTGAGCAAGAAATAACAACTGCTCCCTGACCTAAGCTAGCAGACAATAAAACAGCAAATCCTGTCGGGTTGACAGTTAGTGATTCCCTGACAATATTGCCCAGTCCTTGCCCCATGGGCGTTTTTTGCATAATCTAGTATTTTTCTAGTAAGATTGGGTGTCTATACTTTTCATAAATACCAAATTTGCCATACTTTTATTGGAAATAACCACCCGATAAATACTTAGCTGGGAAACCCCTCTTTAACTATCGATGGAATTCTAAAATACTGACTTATAACGAAGGAAAATGCGTTTTATCATCACCACAAGTATTATTATTTATTATGTTTAACGCTTTTCTTTCATTTGCTGTCGTAAAAACCAAGACATGTAATTTTGGAGGTACAAATCTCGCGAGACATGTGGAATTAAGAGATGTAAACATGCTGAATCTAACATGTCTGATGTCGGAGAAAAGATTCCATTTTGATGGCATATTGTCGGATTTATAATCATATTTTGAATGGGGATTGTGTTTTTAAATAAATAAAATAAAACACGCTAAGAAATGTTGACGTATATTTTGATTGGAATAGCGTAAGTTGTAGTTAATTGTTTTAGACGATAGCGCGTGCTAGTGTCGAATTAGATTATTTGGTGTCACCCGTTGTTGTATTAGACTTTGATTAGAGCGGCATATCACTAAGATTTACGGCTGATTCTTAATTGTAGTTTGAAAACGCCTGCTTAAATAACGACAAGAGTTATGCCCCCTTATTTTCGGTTAAAAATGTCCGATAGCTAAAATTTTGAAATCCCAACACTGACCAGGATGCTTAATATGTAAATGATGAATTTATATAAGCCCCGGCTCTTTTTCAGATCCCAGATTGATATATATATTATATAAATATTTATTGAATAAATATTGTTAGAAAAAAAAAATATGTAAATGGAGAGAAAAATTGGAGAAACGTGACCCCGGAAGAAATACAACATTTTTTGGCTCTACGTGTGTTTATGAGTATAACAACGCAGCCAAGAACTAATATGTACTGGTCGCTAGACTATTATTTCGGTAATTACAAAATTGCTGATATAATGACCAAAGACCGGTTTGATAAAATTTCAGAAAATTTTCACACAAATGACAATTCAACTAACCCTGCCAGAGTTGAAATAAACCACAATACATTACATCATGTAAGACCTATTTTAGATCATGTGTTAGACAATTGTTCCAAACGATAGAATCAACATCAGAACACTTCAATTGATGAAGCAATTGTTGCTTTTAAAGGAAGAATAGGCTTCAAACAGTATATGCCTGAGAAGCCAGTGAAATGTGGGATAAAGGTGTAGGTGGGGCGGACCCAAACAATGGTTTTGTGAATGAATTCCAAGTCTACACTGGCAAGGAAAACCAGACTGCAGAAATCGGTCTAACATTTCGGGTTGTTTTAGACTTAACAAGAAAAGTTCAATTTCAAAATATGATTGTGGACAATTTTTATAGTAGTGCAAACTTATTTGGGAATTCGAAAACGTTGGTATATTTGCCCGTGTACCGTGCAGGACTAACCGAAAAAATTGGCCTAAAAATCTGAAACCCAATGACAAAGATGTAAAGAAATGGCCAAGTGGGAATGTAAGATAATGCAAGCCTCAAATTTGACAGCCAGCATGTGGAAAGACAAAAGGATTGTCAATTTTATGTCTACTGCCGATTCACCTTTAGCCACAGTTGAAGTACTACGCAAGCAGAAAGATGGTACGTTAAAAATTGTAAATTGCCCGATAACCATCAAAGAATACAATGCAAACATGGCTGGAGTGGATAGGTCTGACCAGTTACTGATGGAATATCCAACCTACCGAATGTCAAAAAAATGGTTGCTTTATTTGTTTAATTTATTTTTTGACTTGTCTATTTCGAATCCCTTTGTCCTGTATAAGGAATCAAAAAACCACATTAAAAAAACCCCCAAAACGGCAGATATCATTGCTTGGAATGCAAACTTAATTTGTTCAAGAAAATGATCTCAAACAGCCGAAACGGAAGAAATAGAAAAAGAATTGTATCTGGAGAAGATGTACCCACAGCGCCAGGTGGACACTATCCAATGCGAATGGCAAAAACAGCCAGATGCAGACAATGCAGCAAATCGAAAAAACGCGCAGAAACGAACTTTCAATGTGATAATTGTTTGGTGTATTTGTGTGCGACATGCTTTAGAGCATACCATGAAGCCTAAAATTTGTGAGGTTGTGACTCTAGTGAGTGCCCTAAATTGTGCTAAATAGTAGGATTATTGAACTGTGCTATAGATCTTAAAAATATAAACTAATAACAGTGCTATTGTGAGTGCTGTAACAGTGTTAACAAATGTGATAAACAGAACAGTGCAATAATTATTGACATCTTGATTGATGAACTTACTCAGTGCTAATAATTTGTTATGAACTAAAATGGCTAATTTATAATTTGTAATTTGTTTTTTTACTTTTATGTTTTTATACGCCCACATTTTCATGTGGACATATTATGTCGTCGCCCCTGTCGTCCGTCCGTCCACAATTGTTTGTGGACTCTCTACAGGTCACAATTCTTGTCCGATTTTGACGAAACTTGAAATATAGGTTTATCCCCAAAAGATCTCGGCTGCTTTCGATATTGGCATGTATCGGATCAAAACTTTATGGATTATGGCCCCTGACTGTACGAAAAATCACATTTTTAGCTTGTGGACCCTATAGAGGTCACAATTTTGAACCGATTTTGATGAAACTTTACATGCATGTTTATAACCCAAAGATCTTGGTTCCTTTCGATATTTGCACCTATCAGAACGTAAATTTCCGAATTATGGCCCCTGATTGTCCGAAAATTCACCTATTTTAGCTCGTGGTACCTCTGGAGGTTACAATTATTATCCGATTTGAAAAACCGTTCGATTATATCACCGTTACACCCTAAGAAAGGTTGAGTTCAAATTTCGGAAAAATCAGACTAAAATTACCATACAAAATGGCCGCCGTTCGTACGCAAATACTGTTAAAAAATGGTATATCAAGGTTGTGGACCCTGTAGAGATCACAATTTTAATTGGATTTTGATGAAACTTGAAATGCATGGTTATAACCCAAAGATCTTGGTTCCTTTCGATATTTGCGCATATCAGATCGTAACTTCCTGAATTATGGCCCCTGATTATACGCAAAATCGTCTTGGTTTAGCCTGTGGTCCCTCTGGAGGTTACATTAATTATCCGATTTAAAAAATCGTTTGATTATATCACCGTTACACCCTAAGGAAGGTTGAGTTCAAATTTCGGAAAAATCAGACCAAAATTACCATACAAAATGGCCGCCGTTCGTACGCAAATACTGTTAAAAAATGGTATATCAAGGTTGTGGACCCTGTAGAGATCACAATTTTAATTGGATTTTGATGAAACTTGAAATGCATGGTTATAACCCAAAGATCTTGGTTCCTTTCGATATTTGCGCATATCGGATCGTAACTTCCTGAATTATGGCCCCTGATTATACGCAAAATCGTCTTGGTTTAGCCTGTGGTCCCTCTGGAGGTTACATTAATTATCCGATTTAAAAAATCGTTTGATTATATCACCGTTACACCCTAAGGAAGGTTGAGTTTGAATTTCAGAAAAATGGGACCAAAATTCTCATACTAAATGGCCGCCATTCGTACGCAAATACTGTTATAAAATGGTATATCAAGGTTGTGGATCCTGTAGAGGTCAAAATTTTAATTCGATTTTGATGAAACTTAAAATGCATGGTTATAACCCAAAGATCTTGGTTCCTTTCAATATTTGCGCATATCGGATCGTAACTTCCTGAATTATGGCCCCTGATTATACGCAAAATCGTCTTGGTTTAGCTTGTGGTCCCTCTGGAGGTTACAATAATTAACCGATTTAAAAAATCGTTTGATAATATCACCGTTACACCCTAAGGAAGGTTGAGTTCAAATTTCGGAAAAATCGGACCAAAATTACCATACAAAATGGCCGCCGTTAGTACGCAAATACTGTTAAAAAATGGTATATCAAGGTTGTGGACCCAGTATAGGTCACAATTTTAATTCGATTTTGATGAAACTTGAAATGCATGTTAATAACCTAAAGATCTTGATTCTTTTCGATATTTGCGCATATCAAATTGTAATTTAATGAATTATAGCCTTTGATTGTAGGAAAAATCACTTTCGATTTTGCTTGTTCTCTAACCATCTCTCGAAAATGTGGGCGTATCCTGCCTGGCAGTGCCAGCTTACTATCTTTTATATCTGCATTTAATTATATAAACATTTTTTGATTAGAGTTATAGTTTTTGTGTTATTTTGTATAATCTACAGTATATGAGATTAATGGATAATCCTTTAATTAGCTCCAGGGAGATAAGCTATTGTCTAGTTAAATTGGCTCAGGGAGATTAAGGGGTAGTTAGTTACTTAATTAGGTCTAGGGTTCAATGAGTTAAGGAGAAGGGATTACACATGTAAGTAATCATATGTAGGGGTGATGATTTCCCGGAAATCACAGAATTCGGCACTCAAAACGAAATTTGAATTCTCACACGGAAAAATATGGAAAACAGATTTTTTTTCCTGATATTTAAACAAAAACTCAACAAACTTTGTATTTATCCAAGTATTTCATCATTCTATGATTCTATCCATGAAAAAAATCGAAAATATCGCGTGGTTTTATTACTATTTTAGTATTTGGTATAGTTTAGGTTACTTTCAGTTTCATTTCACTCTACTGTATAGTCATTTTATAAAAGTAAAAATCGTTTCATTTACTTTTTTTTACTACTGTACTCATGGCTCGTGTTTATCCGCTTTAAATATATTGCAGTCTAGTGGATCCAGCCTTTATTCCTGTAGAAACTAAGGGGCTTGTCTGGATAAATCACGACTACAAGAAGCAGACGATTAAAATAATAATGGCGTCGTCGGCTAATTAAAATGAAACACACCCTCAGTTATAATCCTTTCCGCTGCAAATAGGGCACAACAATTCCCTACAGACTTTTATGAAGATGGCGGAATCCTGTTTTGCCGTTTTTATACGCCCACATTTTCATGTGGACGTATTATGTCGTCGCCCCTGTCCGTCCGTCCGTCCACAATTGTTTGTGGACTCTCTACAGGTCACAATTCTTACCCGATTTCGACGAAACTTGAAATATAGGTTTATCCCCCAAAGATCTCGGCTGCTTTCGATATTGGCACGTATCGGATCAAAACTTCATGGATTATGGCCCCTGATTGTACGTAAAATCACGTTTTTAGCTTGTGGACCCTATAGAGGTCACAATTTTGAACCGATTTTGATGAAACTTGACATGCATGTTTATATCCCAAAGATCTTGGTTCCTTTCGATATTTGCGCCTATCGGAACGTAATTTCCTGAATTATGGCCCCTGATTGTCCGAAAAATGACCTATTTTAGCTTGTGGTACCTCTGGAGGTCACAATTATTATCCGATTTGAAAAACCGTTCGATTATATCACCGTTACACCCTAAGGATGGTTGAGTTCAAATTTCGGGAAAATCGGACCAAAATTACCATACAAAATGGCCGCCGTTCGTACGCGAATACTGTTAAAAAATGGTATATCCAGGTTGTGGACCCTGTAGGGATCACAATTTTAATTCGATTTTGATGAAACTTTAAATGCATGGTTATAACCCAAAGATCTTGGTTCCTTTCAATATTTGCGCATATCAGATCGTAACTTCCTGAATTATGGCCCCTAATTATACGCAAAATCGTCTTTAATTAGCTTGTCGTCCCTCTGGAGGTTACAATAATTATCCGATTTAAAAAATCGTTTGATTATATCACCGTTATACCCTAAGAAAGGTTGAGTTCGAATTTCGGTTAAATTGGACCAAAATTGCCATACAAAATGGCCGCCATTCGTACGCGAATACTGTTAAAATATGGTATATCAAGGTTGTGGACCCTGTAGAGGTCACAATTTTAATTCGATTTTGATGAAACTTGAAATGCATGGTTATAACCCAAAGATCTTGGTTCCTTTCGATATTTGGGCATATCGGATTGTAACTTCCTGAATTATGGCCCCTGATTATACGCAAAATCGTCTTTGTTTAGCTTGTGGTCCCATGGAGGTCACAATTATTATCCGATTTAAAAAATCGTTTGATTATATCACCGTTACACCCTACGGATGGTTGAGTTTGATTTTCGGAAAAATTCGGAACAAAATTGCCATACAAAATGGCCGCTGCATGTACGCGAATACTGTTATAAAAAGGTATATCAAGGTTAAGTGGACTCAGTATAGGTCACAATTTTGATTAAATTTTGATAAAACTTAAAATGCATGGTTATAACCCAAAGATCTTGGTCCCTTTCGTTATTTGCGCATATCATATCGTAGCTTTCTGAATTATGGCCCCTGATTGCCCGAAAATTCGCCTATGGTCCCTCTGGAGGTTATGATTATTATCTGATTGAAAAAAAGCTTGACTCTATCACCGTTACACCATACCGAAGGTTGAGTTTGAATTTCAGGGAAATCAGACCATAATTGCCAGACAAAATGGCCGCCGTTTGTACTCTAATAGTGTTAAAATATGGTATATCAAGGTTGTGGACCCAGTATAGGTCACAATTTTGATTCGATTTTGATGAAACTTGAAATGCATGGTTATAACCTAAAGATCTTGATTCTTTTCGATATTTGCGCATATCAAATTGTAATTTAATGAATTATAGCCTTTGATTGTAGGAAAAATCACTTTTGGTTTTGCTTGTTCTCTAACCATCTCTCGAAAATGTGGGCGTATCCTGCCTGGCAGTGCCAGCTTACTATCTTTGTAGTCACAGCGTTGAGTTGATGCGATTAAGGAGTTTTTATACGCCCACATTTTCATGTGAAATAATTAATAAAATACAATATCAAAAAAACATCATTTTATCCAACGTTTCGTTAGCATTTTGCTGAGGAAACGGATAAAACGATGGTTTTTATACGCCCACATGGAAATGTGGACGTAAATTGTCGTCGCCCCCGTCAGTCT
The DNA here is from genome assembly GCA_917208275.1 of Patella pellucida. Classification (NCBI taxonomy): domain Eukaryota; kingdom Metazoa; phylum Mollusca; class Gastropoda; family Patellidae; genus Patella; species Patella pellucida. Next base: position 36,936,965 of record OU795041.1, on the reverse strand, counting down.
GTCTGTCTGTCCATCTGTCGGTCTGTCCACAATTTCTTGTGAACACTCTAGAGGCTAAAGTTCATATCCGATTGACATTACATTTATGCACAGTGTGTAAGGTCATGAGACGAAGAAGCTGTTTTGTTTTGTTTGCTGTTTCGGAGTATGATGTCTTGTCGTTGTATTTGTCCTTTTTGTAAATCATATGTGGCGCAGTCCCCCTGCACTAACTACTAGAGGCTAAAGTTAATAACCGATTGACTTTAAATTTATACACAGTGTTTAAGGGCATAAAAAATGCAGTCTGGTAGTTTTTGAATTTTGGAAATCCGATTATTCATTCAGAAATTGTGATAACCTGTATGGGTACATTTTCATGAGTTTTTCATACGTTTCTAATTTTTGTAATGAGAATTGCATTAGACCATTGATGTCAACATGGTCAATTTAGTAACAAAAAACAAACGATTGAAATTATATTACATACTAATTGATTTAATGTAGAACAAAATATGGCAGGTTAAGTCATGTTACCGTTCCAAATATGAAATTTTCATTTTGTAGTTTTAATATATTTATATAATTTGCATATTTAATTAGGTAATTTGCATATAACCATTGTCATGGTAACATATAATAAATTAGTACGTAAATTTAGAGCTGGGCGATATCCCTGGAAACAGATATCGCGATATTTTCAAAAATATCACGATATTATCACTATATTGCAATATTTTATAAAATGTCAATACTTTCAGTTTATCACTTTTTAAATGTAAATAAACATGCATAAAAAGTTGGAAATACCCCTGGAGTATTCACTTGACACTTGGTAGTCGAGACTCAATTATTATTTAATATTAAGCACTGATATAGGCCTACAGTAGGCCTACAGAATTTACAAACAAAATTTAATGAGCTGGTTAAAACGCAGATCTATAGCCATGAAAACTTGCTAAAGTTGTTGTTTATTACAATTTTAATTTTCAAAATATTGAAACAATATTTTATTTAAATCAAAAATGTTTTCTTATGAAGAAGGCACAAAAAACATTAATAAAAAGTTTGTGTTATTTCGGCCGTACATATTTTTTATAGCTACGCGCGGTTTACCCTTGCAAACTTGTTCTTTCTCATTGGAGCGTATACCTTCTTGAAAATGGATTATACAATACAAGGATACTAAATTAAACTATAAAATATAAGTACTATGTCAAAGGGTGTCAATTGATAGTTAGTCAAATATTTTTATCCGAATCACAGACGGACGGTCATGACACTTACAACGCTGAATAATAACCAGTCCAGCAAAACTCTCGATATAGTTGGCATTATTTAGATTTCTGTTTTATTAACCCTTTCATTACTAGTGAGTTTTAAAATGTATGACGCCAAATCCTGACAATATTCAGAAAAAACGTTATAAAAATATGACAAATGTTCATATGATTATAGCTCAAAACCTATCAACTTTGATAGAAGACAAGTTATGATTTTCTAAAAGGAAATTAAATTCTCTTTCCAATGGACTCAACTAGAAATATGTATCTCTAATCACTACTTAGGTATCATAAGATGTATCTGGAAAAAGTTGTGAAAATGTTTTCATCATAACCTTTGGAGGAAAACTTAATGCTACAAAGATTGAAATTAATCTGACAAGTTAATTCCATTTTAAGGAGAATTTAATTTCCTTCAAAATGGTATAACATTTTTGAAAATCGGATGGTAAATAAAAAAATGGCAAATATTTTCGTTAAAGAGTGACAAAGTAGGCGACTATACTGTGACCGCCGCGACGGATGAAACCGTTAGGATGTCAACATACATGTATTTTGCTTACTTAGACTTGTTTGACTTATTATTAATGTACAAAGCTGTAGTTTTAAATGGGTTATTGGTGTTGATATGTATTACACACAATTGAAAAAGCCCAATATACTAAAATAAACAACTCTTTGTTGAGTTTCTGAGTGCCATCATCAAATTCGGGCGGCGACTTCAGTGGATTGGAATCATGTTATTTCTACTACTACTAGGTAAGTCTGTGGGATACATGTACACATGTATCTGCTAAAGCAGATATCCAGAAACATTCCTGGGAAAAAATGAGAAACACCACAGAGTTTATAAAACCATCTTTTTGCATGTATATCTTTCAAACTTGTAAACTCAACTCGAACTTTAAAACTCAAACATCTGAACTCAAACGTCAAACTTCAAAATTGTGAACTGTGTAACATAACTCTGAAATAAATAAAAATTAAAAATTAAAACATAGTTCATTTTAAAAACAGTAACAATATTAACAAATCTTTGGTGTAAGTTCACTGTTGCAAATGTTATTTTGATTGGGCGGCATGATACAGTGGAAAGCATGTTTTGCACAAATTGACCGAACATATATTGCACCCGAATGACGACTGGATCCCTCTACCACTTGCAGCGCGTTTTCCTGAGGCACTGGAGAAAACACACACACGTTTGCGCCCAGAAAAATGAACAAGTGAATGACCAGTTATGTTTTGTTCATCGAACACCTTTTCTAATTTCCTTTTTGGGGTACGCCTATAACTCTTGGAAACTGCTCCACCGATTAAACATTTAGCCAAAGAATGACGATATTCTAACTGCGTCATGGGGGTTTTACCCAGTGACTTCATATGAAGCTTATAAATTAAGAAGCTATTTACACAAGCAACATTTAATAGAAAGTAGAACAAATAGCGCCACCATTTGACACTAGTACGACCAAATGAATAATATTGTCGGAGCTGGTCACCCAAGTCTACTCCACCCATACACTTATTGTAATTCATTACACAGAGTGGTTTTTCAACATTTTCAATAATTCCAGCACGTGTTTTACGTGATACCGTAGACATCTCCGCATCACAGTTTGTGGACAGAATGTGCACAGTCTTTTTGTCTTGCCATGCTGTTGCGATCAAATTGTTAGACTGCATAATTTTCGTACTGCCTTTAGCAAGTTTATTTACATTAGATAATGGATAATATTTTCTATTTGATCTAATTGTACCACAGCAGTAAGTCTTCTTGTTCAACAGCTCAATTGCCAAGTCAACACTGGTGAAAAAATTATCGAAATAAATGTGTCTATATTCGTATAGCATTGTGTCCATCAAGTTCATAACAACATTATGTCCAAGATTTTTTTCTTGAACTCCATCTAGGCTTTTGCCAGTATACACATTGAAGGCATGAACATACCCGGTATCTGACGAAGCAGCGATCCAAACTTTAATACCTCTTTTAGTGGGTTTCATTGGCATATATTGCACAAACCCGAGGCGTCCCTTATACTTGACCATGCCCTCATCAATACTAATATTTTGGGGAGGATCATATCGTTCCCTAAAAGATGTTTTGCACATGTCTAGCATTGGTCTTACTTTATAAAGACGATCAAACCCATCGTCTCCCTTAGCTGGCTGCTTAGTTGAATCAGTGAGATGTAAATCTCTTTGTATGGCAAAATATCTATCGCGAGACATGCACTTCCTAATAAAGTCACTGTTCAGGGAGGGGTCTGACGACCAATATTGTTTTAGGGACGGCAAAACAATCAACCCCATCAACATGGTGATACCTATAAAGGTTTTTAGTTCATCCTCTGATACATTTACATTGCGTCCATTCTGGGATGAATAACGGTTAGATTCAAATTTCAATGTCTCCCAAAAAGTATTCGGAATTAACTGTTCAAAATATGCGGAAGCTGGGGGTAACTTTGAACCATCCCCGGCGCCATCAACCATGTCAATCTGAACTACATTTGGATAATTTGTCGGTCCATGCTTTGATGAAAAACGTTTAACAATTACCTTGCGAGTTATCGGACTCCATTCGAGATCGTCCCTATTTAAAATCTCCTCAAATTCATCATTTTCGCTGCTAGAGCCTTCAGAAGAACCGTAATCGAGTTCTTGTTCAATTTCAATGTCACTTTCGTCGTCAAAATTATCATCTAATTCACGGCCATTTATCACATCTTTTTGTTTCAATTCGGCACTTTCAACGTCAAAAGAATCGAATCCATTAAAATCGCCGTCGGAATCCGATGACGCCATTCAAAAATTCAACGAAATAACTTCATTTTTACGCAAAACACTTTGATAAAAAAAAATTCTCGGAGGCCGCCATTTTGACCACTGATATGTTTACAGTACACTCCAGTTGTCTCTGGTCACGTGAGACTTTCGTTACGAGGCGAAAATTACCGAGTTTTAACGACGGTCATTTCGGGCGACATCGGGCGATCCCGTACATGACGTTACGGGCGACATCGGGCGATCCCGTAACGAGAGGGTTAAAATTCATTTCAATGTGAAAAGCAATGATTCCTTTGGAAAATCAAAGGATCGGTATAAACATTTCGGCAAGATGTATAGAAGTGAAGAGAAACTGGGATAATTCTAACGCCACGGCATTGCGCCACGGTCGGTGGAAAGATGAGCGAGAAGTCGTGAGAATTCACGTGATGTAAACAAAGCTCGACTTATCAGCATTTGCAAACTTTGAGGAATGAAAACTCAGGAGTTTATAACAGTATTTATTCACCATTAAGCAATTAAATATCGTAAATAACAGAAAAAGGAAAACATTTTGTTCAATATTTATGTTAAATATCATCCAGAAAAATCAAAACCGTGATATATCGCGGTATGTTCGGTGTTTCGATATTTTTTTGAAGACGGTATTTTTGACGTTTTTTCATTCTGTGACGGTTTTATATCGAAATACCGAAATATCCCCCAGTTCTACATAAATTACTTCAATATTGACATCAAGATAAAAACTATCATGTAATATATCAAATTAAAGCTCTAAATAACTGGAACTTAAATATAAATTCAGGTAACTTATAAGTTTAATTAGATTGCGTATAATCGTTGTCATGGTAACAGAAATTAAATTAGTACTTAAAATTACATCGATGTTCACATCAAGATAAAAACTCATTTTATATATCAAATTAAAGCTTTAAATGCCTGGAATTTAAATATAAATTCAGGTACCGGTAGCTTGTGAGTTAAATCAGATTTTGTATAATCGTTGTCATGGTAACAGAAATTAAATTAGTACCCTTAAAATTACATCAATGTTCACATCAAGATAAAGAATATCTTGTAATATATCAAATTAAAGCTCAAAATGCCTGGAACTTAAATATAAATTCAGGTAACTTGTAAGTTTAATTAGATTGCATATAATCGTTGTCATGGTAACATAAATTAAATAAGTACTAAAAATTACATCAATATTCACATTAAGATAAAGACTATCATGTAATATATCAAAATAAAGCTCTAAATGCCTGGAACTTGAATATAAATTCAGGTTACTTGCATATTAATTAGATTGCATATAACCATTTTCATAGTAAAATACATTAAATCAGTAATTAGAATTACATCAATATTGACATTAAGATAACTGGCATAATAATTAGAAAATTAAATATAACAGTTGTCATGGCCATGGTAAAAGAAATTAAAAAGAGTGATAAATGGGGTTTAACATCCACTTAACACAAACTTTGTGATTTCGGGACTAACCAATGGTTTAATTTTTGTTTCAATAATTTGCTTGCGCGTAGGGGTCTTTAGCAGTGGGAAGGAACCGGACCGTGACGACCCCGAGATAACGCACAAGGGACAGGTGAAAAGGAAATGCTGTTGTAAGTGTCTTTAGCAATGGGAGGGAACCGGCCCGTGACGACCCGGAGATAACGCACGAGGGACAGGTGAAAAGAAAATGCTGTTGTAGTGTGATCACAAAATTTCAGTTGTGAATTGTGAATCTTAGCAGGAATAAATAAAATTCCACTAAAAAATTTAAATTCAAAAAGCGTTTGTTTCACTGAAAAAAAGCGTAGCATAGTCTTCATATATTTGTACAATTTTATGTGCATCCAGAACGGACAAGATTTTTCCCCGAGTGTTAGATGTTGGTTGAAAGTCAGCTTACAGGATGAGTTTGTGTTCGACTAATTGTACATCTTTACCATTCGGCCAGTTGAATTCACCGAGGCTTCTACACCGTTTACCAAAGTCAACTACTACTTCATTCTTTGATTTCATTTCACGTACAATTCCTGGAAAGACATAATGTGCCAACGATTATTGGTTTATTAAAAAAAAACACAAGGAAAATGTTGCTTTCCATTAGTTACTAATTATATTTTCTGCTATTTTATTTTAAATAAGATATGAATGATGTTGATTCAAATTTAGAAGAAAGTTTGCCAGCCAGCAAAACCTACAGTTGCTTACTCTTCCGAACAATCCACAAAATAAAAACTACAAGTAAGGCTTACCTGGATACCAATCATCATCAAATGCTACTATCACCCATTTGTTGAGAGATACACGCATGCTTGATGACTGAAGTACCTCACCCATCTTCTCAGCTTGGGCATCACATGGTTTAGGGATCTCTTCATTTCAGCTTGTACTAGGAGTAGAGTCATCAATGGATTGCTTTACACCACCATTTTGAAAATTCAGCAAAATACTTTCCATTTCAGCTTTTTCCCTTGATTGATATCTTGAGCGAAGATCTTTTGAATTTTGTTTTGCATCTAACCATAGTTTCTTCAACTCCTCAAGAGACCTCTCTTTCATCCAGCCAACAAGTTTTTATACGCCCACATTAGAAATGTGGTCCTATATTGGCGTCGCCCAATACGTACGTACGTATGCTGTCCGTACATACGTCCGTCCGTGGTCCACAATTTCTTGTGAACGCTCTAGAGGCTAAAGTTTATTTCTAATTTACTTTAAATTCATACACAGTGTTTAAGGTCATGAGACGAAGAAGCTTATTGATTTTCAGCAAATTCCGATAATTGCTGTCAAGAGTTATGGCCCTTGATCACTTGAAAAAATCTTGTGAACGTTCTAGAGGCGAAAGTTAATATCCGATTGACTTTAAGTTCATACACAGTGTTTAAGGTCATGAGACGAAGAAGTCTATTGATTTTCAGCAAATTCCGATAATTGCTGTCAAGAGTTATGGCCCTTGATCACTTGAAAAAATCTTGTGGACTCTCTAGAGGTTAATATCTGATTGACTTTAAATTTATACACAGTGTTTATGGTCCTGAAACAAAGAAGCCTCTTGATTTTTTATTGATTTCCGATAAGTACTGTCAGAGTTATGGCCCTTGATCACTTCAAAAAACCTTGTGGACGCTCTAGAGGCTAAAGTTAATATCCGATTGACTTTAAATTTAAACACAGTGTTGAAGGTCATGAAACTAACAAGAATATTGAGTTTCAATGAATTTTGATAACTTGAACTTGAACAGCTAAATCCAGAATATTAAATGTTTTGTATACTAAACGTTAGCATGGAGGAGAACTTTATCAAAGCCAAACATATTCAAATGATTTTCTGATAATTACATAAATAGTTGTTACTTTTAATCAGACTTTAGTGTATTATAAATTTTCATACCTAAAAAAGTAAAATATGCGACAACTCTTGTTGACTGCCTGGACGATTTAGCTGCTGTGGGCGTATGTTTCGTTGCCTGGCAAACTATCTTTTTCTATTTCTTTTCAATAGCTGTATGGTACTGTAGTCAAAGAAGACGACCAAGTGCAACTCTTCTTTCAGAGTCTAGATGTCCAAAATGATGTTCACAGCCAAGGTTAGTCAAACCTGAAAAGCTGGTACTAGAAAGTGCTGTAAGCTCTGGTGCTTTACCATACTTGCCATCTTCAAGAAAATCATCAAGCTGAGCTTCGATGATTTTTACAAAAGCAGCCGCTGATCTTCTGAGTACTTCTAGAAATACATCTTCCATTGTTTCATGAACAAGAAGAGAGACACTGTTATACAGAAGATCATTTGCATGTCGATACTCTTCAGGAAGAGGGCTAGTTCCTCTGGTCAAAGGTGAAGGATCGACAGAACATTCCTTTAAGAATCGATGTAGTGGCTGGATAAACTTATACAGCTCAAGGTAATTTATCTGACTATCATTCATTAGCTCCCAGTATGGACCAGTCACCAACACATAAAGAAGTCCTACAGCCTGAAGGATTGTGGTAACTACAGGACACTTCCAATCGACAGCAACTGACACTAACTTTCGATTGGTTGTTTTCACCATCGACAGGACGGTTATAAATTCATCTCTGTGTAAACATATTTTTGCCGAAGTTTCAAACAAACAATTGAACCTATTGTCTCGATAGTTTCCGATTTGAGATTTTATACCTTGAGCAGCACAATAGGACTCCCACAAGTCTCTTACTACGATGTGATCTCCAACAGGTCCGAATGTCTCGGCTGTTGTCCTTGCAGCTCTTGAAGCAGCCTCTTCTTTTTTCCAGAATGCAAATTGAGGAAGTGCATCTCTCCCAAGTTTACCAGTCTGTATCACCAGTTCCTTCTCATAAGAATGGAGGCTAGATACTGTGTACGAGTGAAATCCAAGTAAACGGTGCCATACAGTAGAATGTGTGGATACTGTTGGATATAGCTGGGGAATTACTCTCCTTCAAAACTTCAGAACGCCATTCATTCACTAACCTGTCACTTTTCTTGTCATTCTTTGCACGGTCTCCCATTGTAAAACTTATTTTCTCAAGTGCATTCTGAAGAAAATGGGAATTGTCATCTACATCTCCATGTATGTTCTTCAGCTCTTTTATGGCTTCCTTTGCAACATTGGTGATAGCTACTCCTGTTTCACTGGCAACTCGATTGAAACCTAAACTAGTGCAGTCACCTGTTGATAAAATCAGAGAGGTATCAAGTATCTTCATCTTACGCTACTTGTTCCGTCTTTAGCAAGTCCCCAATTCACACACTCATCCAACTGACAAGCAATATATCTTTTGGCAATGTAATGGGATTCATCAGCTATATTTTGTACCGATGTCCTGCTTGGTAAGCTTGTCATTGGCACCATCTGATGATAAATCGAGTCCATTATCCACTGGATCACAAGAGCAATTTCTAAACCAAGAAGTCCAAGTACACACATCCTTAGACCAACAGTAAAACCATGTTCATCTTTAAGTACTGGCATTTTCACACTTTCATCTATACCAAGTTCAATGCTAGCTTCCAGAGAACTTATCACCTGGTTCTTCTCTTTCAGCTGTGTCTTAACTTCTTTCAGATTTTTATGACAAAAGTCTTCCCTTGATTTGGACTTGAAGTATGATCTAGAAACCTGCAATTGTCGCTTTTGCTCAAGAGCTGTATTTAACGTTGCTTTCAAATTAATAATGACATTTTCTTTCACAGCCAGGTCAGCAGCATACTGAACATTGAGGTTGGTAACAGTCTGTAATTCTGTATTTGCTGTCTGTATCTTTTTTACTTTGGCTTTAAGGGAACACAGCTGCCTGTAATTAGCCCTAGCTCTTGATTCCCTACAATCTACATTAAATTTGCTGTAATGGCCCATCTGTTTTTTTTAGATCACTGAGTTTATCTTGACATTTAGTTATTTTTGCTTCTAACTTTTTTTACAAACTTTTGTTTTACACCAAGATCAGATTGAGTGCAACTGCAAGTAAAATTCCGAGTGACAATGAAATTACTTCCTGGAATACATGTAGAGTCATCTATAACCATAGGCATCTCATTTGAGTCAAGAGAAGTGACAGCTTCCTCTATTGGTAGGTTGGCTTCAGCTTTAGGTATTTGGACCACTCGTCTGCCATCAGTGACATCTGTTGCAAAGCTCACAATTGAATCTGCTTGTGGAGTTATAGCAGCAACAATGCCAGTATTCTCTGTAACAACTCTGGGTATAGAAGGATATTCAGGATATTTGAATTCTGTCGATTCAAGTGTTGAAATATTTATTTTTTTCTTACGTCTAAAGGAGTCTTTAGAGTTGACAACATGTCTTATTTTTGCTTGTAGTTTCAGGCAATCTAGGCAATCTTTTAGCTAAAATTATTTCAGATGTTATTTCAACCTCTCTACAAAATGGACCAGGGTACATGCTATTATCAGCAACACCTTCTTTTGAATCCATAATCTGAAAAATTATAGATAAAAAAATGAAAAAAAATGCAGGTAAATGGTAAACAAAATTTCAAACTATTTTACCCTAAGTTAAATTTGATGACCATAAAAACCATAACAGAGTATTAGGCCTATATTATAGGGGAAGATAATAGGCCTAGGCTATCTTGGCCACATATTTATTAAAAAAAAATAAATATGGATGCTAAATTGCCACGGAAGTTGATTATGTCTGGATTTATTTATTTGTATATGAACCAAGGAAATTCTATCAATTGTCAATATACAATTTGTATGGGCAAACAAACAAATAAACAAGCCATTTCTATTACTAACTAATAAAATTATAGTGTTGCAATTTAGTGTTCGGGATAGTCGGTATCGTATCGAATTTTGCAATGGAAAAGGGCCCATTGCAATGAACTTGTTCAGAGTTTCAGTGATTCACTAAATTTTATTTACGGTTGTTATACTCTTGGAAGACGAAAACGAAATGTCAAACTTCAACAAGAATACTAGATGAAGCGAAGTCATTCGCAGACTGCTGTGAGAGGAGATTCCGTAACGTGTACCATCGTTTATTGGTCAATTACAGAAAACCCCCCTGAATCGTCCAATCATAACGAAGCTAATGGAATTTTATTATTGAATGGCAAGCTTCACAAAACTTTTGTCATCAATTTTCAAATTGAAAACAAAATATAATTTTAAAATTGTACCGCACGCTTATCAGTTCTTTGATATAAGCTTTTAAAATGATATGGCAGTACATGTTCGTGAACGATTGATTTTTTACATGCCATGCATTAACCTGGACCCAATGCGTAATGCCTATGGCATGGCAACCAAGTCGGCCAGTTTAATTACACTATTCGTTATAAATTTATTTACGCACTTTTAATGAAATCAGTTAACAGCGTGCCTGCATATTTTTTAGATACGGATAAATAAATTATTACTGCGGTTTTTAATAATTTGTTTAGTGATGCCATGTCAAGTAGGGGTTTCAGGTCAAAGTTTCAAAAAAGAGAAAAAATTTTTTTTTTTAAATTTTGTGAAAATATACATAAAATGCTACCCAAATATTTTTATTTCATCAAAATATTCTAATTAGATCCAAAGTTATGGAATTTTAAAATCCGAGATTGACGTCAAAAATGTAATCAAAATGCTCTATACCAGTCAATGCGTGGTATGGCACCAAAATAAGTGTTTTTCGGTCATATTTGAGTGACGTAAGCGGTATTTCCCCTTCAGAATCGCTAGTACTAATTTTAAAACTGAAATCCGATCGTTATTATCAGCAAAGATTTATTAAAATCATAATAATTTGAATGATAATATGTCAAATATTTATAATCACGATGAAACCTCCGAAATTTTTTATATATTTAGTCGAAATTTAGCAATTTTCAGTCATCAAAACAGATAAATCCCATTTTCTACGGCTCTAATTGTCCGATCTCAAGGTTTCACTCAGAATAATAATCACAAAAATGTTATCTATCATTTGATTGGTTCTATATGAAAATCTCCCGGAAATTAACGATCGGATTCACCAATGAAGTGGGTCGTAACAATGCCATTAACGGAAATTTACCGGCCGCGTGACGTCAGAGCGGTATTTTCCCGCTAGCGTCTCCTGTAAACAAATGGTAATTTCGCTTACATTTCGATACTTTTTTAGCCTGAATCTTTGCAGATATTGAGATTAATATTAAACTATTGCAATACAAGTGTTAGGAATGCATTTACATCAATTAGTAATTCAGAATTGTAGATTGAAGTGGGCTATATTTCAGCTGCTGGCTGTCCGGATTTCAACTAAAGTCACGTCATCTGAAACCCCTAATGCCATGTGATAGAAATCGGTACGTGAAAAAATAAACCGAATAAACGTACAGCCCGTGCGTATGGGATATATTATATAATATACAGAAGAAGATTGGTAATTTAATCATATTCATAGGCCTAAAAATAACAATTTTGAACTGATTTAATTTCATAAATAATAAGAAAAGGATTTTGAAAAAAAAATATGTGTATTATTATGAGCCATACATAAAATCTCTTTATGAATTTTTATTATGTAGGCCTTTGGAATGATTAATTACCTGATCAACTTGTTAAAACTAATATTTGAGATGAGTTAGATATATAACTGTATTGTCTGTGTTTAATTATAATTATGTAATTTTTTTGTTTTTTACCCTATAAGCTCACCCCCTAAACTGGCGCTTTACCACTGGTATCAGTTATTGGGCAAATGGTAAAAAAATAATTCTTAGAAGAACGACATGTTATATGTTTCTGATTAAGGCATTGGTAGGGCTTTCTATTGGGGATCATTTCGTTGACCCCACGTGCATGACCTTTGACCTTGACCTTTTATATTTGACCTTTGACCCCCAAAATAAGTTGAACTTTTTCATTTGACATCCAACAGGACACCGATATTATTAGCTGGTAGGGTTTTTGATGTAGATTCAAAGAAAACAACTATTTTGCCACACATTGGTGTATTATTCATAATTGTGGCATTAAAATCAAAAAAGTTATGAGACATCAAAGATGATAAACACTGCGAAAAAATAAAGCAACAAAGGTTTAAGTATTCACATTGTAGCAATTGTGATTTAATGAATAGATTTAAAGATAACAAAATTAAATATCACAAAAATATGACTAGAAAATAGAATTAAAAAATAAAGACATAATTAAGAGCGTGTCCGCGAGAGCACCATGCAGAGGGCGATAACCCTTGGGTCGGGCATTTGGACCAAATTTTTTCTGTCAGATGGGTTAGTACCCAGATACATCCGCACAAAATATTAGGTTGATTCAGTTGATACCAACCTGGCAAATTGGAAAAATATGTTTTTAATAGAAAAATACTCAAAAATGGGCTAATTTGGAACTAAATTTGTATGATCTGTTATTCGTAAAATAATTGATTTGGACAGACGAAATTTTGGGCATTAGTAGGACTACCCAGGCTCCTCCTACACACCGAGTTTTAAGTTTCTACTGCCAATGATATCTTGGTACTGGCCAGATACGCAACTCGCTCTTAAAATTTAATTTAATGAAAACCAAAGTTTCAGAGGCTGTAGTTCGTTCTTGGCAGGGACTAGGACCAAAGTTGAGTGTTACCCACAACCAGCAACCTTTCTCCTAACAATATTAAAAATAAAAATGACCGGAACAGGCATAATAAAAAAAGGCAGAAAAAAATTAAAAACACCAAAAATTGGGATAAAATGTCTCAATTGTCAATATCCCAGATGAAGAAAATGTATGAACATCTTTACAAACTTAATATATTCCATTGAATCATTAGCATGGATGATTGAGAATTGAGAGGGAGAAAAAAAATGGGTTTAACGTCAACTGGACACAAACTAGGTCTTTTGGGGACGAACATATGGTGATGCACATGTTTGGTCATCTTTACAAAGTTTATATTATCCATTCAGTCGTCATCTAGGATTAGGATGATTTTGACTTGAGAGAGAAACAAGGTTTAAGGTCCACTCGACACAAGCTAGGCAATTTTGGGACTAACATATGATAAGTTTTATTTCAATAATTCGCGTACGCGAAAAGAGAGAATCCGTGAGATTGGATATTTACACAGAATAAGTATTATATGAATATGATATAATATAAGTAAGTAAACACTTCTGCTCAAATATAGGTATATGCCGGAGTTTGGCATGTGTAGTCAGAATTATCTCTGATTATCTGGAGTGCTATGAAACCAGTCCTGTTGTGATCTATGTCATCTTCCCCCTATGGGATTTCAATATGGAAAGCATTACGTTCTCCTAAACAAGGACACCGCCAGATATTAAATGCTTCTCCATTACATGAGGTTCTTCTTACCTGAGAATGTGGATAATAGATATATCAAGTTTATGATAGTCATGACAGCCCATAAATCTTTACGATGATCTGCCCCTAAATACAGATCGTACCACGGACTCTGTATAGATGGACAGGCAATGTCCACAAAACCTTTAGAATTCTGTGCCGCTGTAAAAAGCAGACCTGACAATCGTGACTAAAATAAAATTACCCCCCACCTCCCCTAACTCAATTACCAGTATTAAGTTTAAAATAAAAAAAACACGATATCAATTCATAATATTTCTATTAATCTTGCTAATCTTTTTTTTCAACCTATACATAAATATACTACTGGTGATTGGGGTGTAAATATACCAAAACATCGTCTTGTGTACTTCGGACTGCAAACACGCCCATGTGAATCCGAAAAAAAAACCATGTCAAGTTTTCGTTAAAAGCAAACCTACTAAAACACCCTTTTAATTTTTACTTGTGTACAATTGTTCATCATTACGGACATTATTATAACTGAACTTTATTTTCATAATTTTAAAATCCTTCATATTTGCGGGAATTTGGATTATTAAGCAAAACTTGCAAAACTACGAAAATATTGAAATCGATCATTCTAAAATTTTCAACTGCTGCATTTGGAAATTTCAAAGTTCTAAACTGGAGAAATTTGTCACTACCGGATAGAAATACTTATTATTTGAAAAATTACCGTGTAACTATAAGAATACAGTAAAATCTAATTAGGAGTACGAGAAATTACTCTGTATGAAATCCTGCAATGTCTAGAATCACTTCGCTTGGTTTACCGTTGCCTGTCCATCTTTATACGGTTAATGATCTTACTCACCATGGTCTGATTACTGCAAAATTATGCATGACTTGTGACCTTCCCTACAGCTATCCAGCGAACTAAAACGTTATGATTTTTGACCAAAGTACCCTATTTGACAGGCATTTTTAAATAATGAGTATTAAGTAATGGTTGTGATCATTGGTGAAAAGACGCTGCTTTGGTTAGATTATGCTGAAAAAAAAAATGCTTGCCATGGCAGCCCATACATTTTTAACTTGCTAGAAACTTCAGAATACATATGAGAATAATAGTTTTCTGATTCTGCAAAATTGTACAACAGTAATTTTACGCCCCTTCACTACGATGATTTTTACCAAAATGACATATTTGGTACGAGGAACGCTCAAATAACAATATATAGTACTAATGTTGATAATCGATGGTCATTGTTACTCTTTAAGATAGTCGTCGATCATCAGTAAAAGAAAAATCGCATGGAAAATACTGTTTTTTAAATATTTTCAAAATATTGTAGCACACTAGTGGGTTTCGTTCCAGTCATTTTTTTTCTTCTGACATATACTTAAACGAATTCCCTTCATAACCACACCCAGCAGTTCTAAGTCAGACCCGCCAAGAAGCCACTAGATGCGTTTTAGGATGACACAGTTTTTAACATACGTAAAATGACCACTTTAAGATAACTCGCAGAAAATTCCACACGATCAATTTATTCCCAAACGACTGTAGGATTTTAAGTCGACCATTTGGCCTATCATACCTGACCAATATCAAAATTTTACGATCACAAAATTTTGAGTAGGAGCGTTTTGAAATTTGGGCAAAAAAATGGTCGAAATATGGCAAATTTTGACCCAAAACAACAATTTCCAGCTATACCGGAAGTTGTCATTTTTTTTTTTTTTCACGGCATCGCGTGACTTCTGTCGCCTAGGGGTCCCCATAGACCAAGTATGATTGAAAATCGCTGACCCCCGGGGTTATCATTTTTTATTTCAATTTTTGCATGGTCCTCTCGCGGACGCGTTCTTAAGTAATTATGCAAATGACCTTTGACCTGACATATTGACTTATCACCCAAAAAATAATATTTTTATACGTTTGTTTTTAAAATATTACCCACAGCTGCTATTATTCAAATACTACAGCAATTTTTTTAAGGTAAACACAATTTCAAAGACAATAGCACTTTTTTACACCGAAATATGAAAGTAGGCACACAGCTGATAAGAAAATTTCAGAAGGAATACATACAATCAAGTAAACACATGAACGCAGGCCTAGGAAAATCAATAGGTATATTTTTAACAACAATAAATATAGCAATGACAAATAATCTGCTATTTTATCCAGTTTTCACACTTCAAACAGATCAAGTTCCATTGTGCCAACTGCCAACTCATGTCCCAGGTCTCGGAGTAAACTTTGGTATACATGGCTATATAGGCCTACACTGTTCATGCTTCCATTCGTATGACTAATCTTCTGAGGCCACAAGGCTGTGATACAGATGGCTGTAGGTCTATTCTCTTCATTGGTGAATATTCTTGACAAGAATCTTCTGCATAGGAATTGATTTAGTATTAATTGACACCTTGACCTGGTGGTACATGTGCTATTTGTTATTCTGTGTTACCAAACCTTCCTCAACAATATCTCAATTAGCCCAGGTACGGTGCTTAAGCGTAGGACGTTAAACCCCATTTCATTCATTCATTCAACAATATCATTAGGCCTACAGTACCACTATTTTCATCTCCAGATATGGACCTTCAAGTATAAATAAATTAATAAATAAATGTAAGACAGTAAGACATTCAGTACAATAAAATAAATAGCAAAAGACTTTTACAAAGAGTTACCTTTGGTAAATTAATTGGAAAGAGGAAGATCATAAATCAATATTTTATGCAACTAGTACTGTACTACTCTGTAGTATATCTGGGCATACAACAATCTAAAGCTGTAGAACATTTTGACAGTTTGGGTTTATACTTGTTTCGAATATAACAATTAGTTGCCAAGCCACTTTGAATACTAAACACGGGCTTCTGCATTTCATGTCAATTATCAAATTGAAACAGAAAACATCTCTTCAAGTCCAGACATACGCACGTATGACGTGACCGACTAGCCTAGTAGCTGTCAAAGTGCTATTTTAGACCTACATATTTGGGCTAATTATCGATAATTCGCTGGTAAATGGTTATTTCATGCTAGAAATTGGCATACAATCAACAACTAAATAATAAACATCATCAATATTACGTTTGTTCGCGTGTAAAAAGTAAATTAGTAATCAAAACTCACTTGTGTCATCGAATCTATTCTCTCGTCGACAAATTCTTCGTTGGACGAATCTAGGTCACCTCATTTTCTCTTTGAACTATCTCGGCATCGCTCCCTTATTCAAGATAAGACATGTCTAATCAATGTAAAGCTTAACATCACTTTTATTCTTAATTTTCGATTTAGTACTTTCTCTTTTTTAGACATAATAAACCATTTTTTACGGCTATAGGTACACGAAATAATAGTACTTCTGCTAAATATAAATAACACGACGTCATTTGTTTACGCTCGCAGAGTTACCCATCTTTGCTTGAATTTAGACTCGTATAACACGACTTCTATACTGAATAGTCACCTGTTATTAGTCTCATTTCAAAGGGAATTTTCGTGGCTTTCGAATGATATAAATTATATGCGTTTACTATGAATACTTTTTCGCATATGACGTGATGAATTTATCGATCGCCGGCGATCGATTTTAAGGTGGGAGGTGCTTATAGGGTTAACAAATCTGTATTTTACGATCATTGCTAATAATGCTATATGCAGTCGTAGAATTAAGTTTTTGCCGTTTCCCGAACACTGATTGAGATGGATTAAAATGAGGTGGGTGTTTAGTCATATAAACAATAAACAAAACATGTTATCAACTAGGCCTACTTTAATTTTATACGCCCACATGGAAATGTGGTCGTATATTGGCGTCGCCCGGTCCGTACGTACGTACATACGTCTGTCCGTACGTACGTACGTACGTACGTCCGTCCGTCCGTCGTCCACAATTTCTTGTGAACGCTCTAGAGGCTAAAGTTGATATTCGATTAACTTTAAATTTATACACAGTATTTAAGGTCATGAGACAAAGAATCCTATTGATTTTCAGCGACATCTGATAATTACTGCCAGAGTTATGGCCCTTGATCACTTTGAAATATCTTGTGAACGCTATAGAGGCCAAACTTAATATCCGATTGACTTTTAATTTATACATAGTGTTTAAGGTCATGAGACCAAAGTTAATATCCCGTTGACTTTAAATTTATACACAGTGTTTAATGTCATGAGAAGAAGAGCCCTATTGATTTTCAGCGATTTCCGATAATAACTGTCAGAGTTATGGCCCTTGATCAAATCAAAAATTCTTGTGGACACTATAGAAGCTAAAGTTTACATCCGATTCACTTTAGATTGAAACACAGAGTTTAAGGTCTTGAGACGAACAATGAATTTTGATAACTTGAACAGCTACATCCATGATATTAAATGTTTCGTATACTCAAGGTTCGCATGGAGGAGAACTTAATCAAAGCCAAACAAATTCTAATGATTTTCTGATAATTACTTTTTGAGTATTAAAATTACTCTTAATCAGATTTAAGTGTATTATAAATGTTTCATTATCGAAAAAATTAAAAATATGCGACAACTCTTGTTGACTGCAAGGACGATTTAGCTGCTGTGGGCGTATGTTTCGTTGCCTGGCAACCTATCTTTAAACATTAAGAGCGTGTCTGCGAGAAAACCATGCAGAAGGTGCTAAGACTTCAATCACCGATTTTGCCCAAATTTGGGTTATAAGCTGGGGTAGTCCCAAAACACATAAATGTGCAATATCAGACAAATCTTTCAATTCCTGACTGAGAAAATTTAAAAAACCTTTCAAATGGTGAAATTGCCAAAATATGTCTTTTCTCAAATACGAACTTTGGCAAGTCCTTACACCTTTACTATGCGTAGCAAAAAGACCAAACTCACACAGTTTGTAGATGATCTAGTGCTGTTACCACACAATTAATTTCAGACGATTCTTGCCAACGCGATCTGTATACGGGCTGTATATCAAGCCTGTCTAAATTCCCCATTTTTCGTCGGCCAAAGTTTGACGCCCTATAGCTACTTCTTTCATGGGGTGGGTTTAAAACATTTATGATCACGTGGACCAGCAATCTCCCAACATTTGATACAAAAAATAAAAATGACCGGAATCAACTTAACAAAAACTAGGTAAAGGAAACAAAAACACAGGGAAATTAACCTGTAATTCCCCTATTTTTGAGATAATTAACCGTAGTAGATAAAAGAAACTAACATTTTTTTCCCTTTTCCTTCATATGGTGCTTACTACATGTACCAGCCCTAAAACACATTAGTATCTGTTTTTAAAAAGTTTTGACAACTAAAAGGCCTGTAACTGTTCTTGTTTCATCTGGCGCCGACGGGAATTGTCTTCCACAGTAGTCCACGAGCTTCCATTGGAGTATCGACATGCTCAATGAAATGATCTTAACGAACTTATCCATTACTCTCAAATAGACATTATTTAAAAATAAAAGAATCCAAACAAAAATGAAAAATTCACCTAAAAGTGAGATTCGAAGCACCAACCACATAACCCCTCCCCCCCCCCCTTGACCAACCCCCTTGACCCACCCCCTTGACCCACCCCCTCACTGAGTTGCTTGTCCCGCGGCCCAAATGTCCTTTTCGTGACCCCTGTTCAGGGACATTATTGCCTGGGGCCTCTAGTACTTTAAATCCAGCACTGAAGGTGTAGCTGACGGCGCTCGAGAGCCGTAGCCATACCACACTGTTCAACGTCACCCACTTATACGCAAGGCTGCGTTGCTGTTAAAATTTATGTATTGTAGAATCAGTAGATGTGTCCGAAAATGAATAGTGGATACATGCTCTGAAATTAAAAATTTTGTAGCCAATTTCAGTAACCAGTTGGAAAATGAAACCTTAAAGAGACAATACAACAAATGTGTTAAAGGGGCAATACAACAATAGCAAATGTACAATAACAACAAATACACACTTATATACAGTACCACATGATACAATTGGTGGCTATGGATATGAAGTACCCGTATAAAAGTCAAAAGAATTATTTCTCTTATTAAATTTGCAAAAAAATGTATCACAAAACCTTTTTTTTAGCACTTTTCAATAAGCTGTATATTTTAAGTATTTTGCATTATGGTCATTTTTTCTACACCTATTGATACTATGTGCTTAGCACTTCAAATCATCCAAAGAAATTCTACTTGCGACCATGAAAGAAAAAGTTACAGTGTATCTTTTTCTGTACTATAAGGACAATGTGAATATAGTACCCTAAGACCAATCCACAAAACATTAGCATGGACTATTTTTTTTTTCAAATTAGTGCTGGGGTCGAAGTTGACAGCCCGCTTTATCAGATAGTCAAAATTAGAAGATTGCTATTGCACCATAGAACGCAGTCTGTGCTTAAAAAAGGTGATTAATACACATGTGAAAATCAAAATTTTACACATAAAATGAATATTTCCAGTACAGTCCTTTATAGCAACATCAGGTTGTAACCACTTTAGCATGTCACCTTGTGTCCCTAGGGGATGTCATACTATAAGTTTGATCAATAAATTCCGACCCCCCATCTTAGCACTTTTTATACGCCCACATTTTCATGTGGACGTATTATGTCGTCGCCCCTGTCCGTCCGGACGTCCGTCCGTCCGTCCACAATTGTTTGTGGACTCTCTACAGGTCACAATTCTTGTCCGATTTTGACGAAACTTAAAATATAGGTTTATCACCAAAAGATCTCGGCTGCTTTCGATATTGGCATTCATCGGATCAAAACTTCATGGATTATGGCCCCTGATTGTACGAAAAATCACGTTTTTAGCTTGTGGACCCTATAGAGGTCACAATTTTAAACCGATTTTGATGAAACTTAACATGCATGTTTATAACCCAAAGATCTTGGTTCCTTTCGATATTTGCACCTATCGGAACGTAAATTCCTAAATTATGGCCCCTGATTGTCCGAAAATTCACCTATTTTAGCTTGTGGTACCTCTGGAGGTTACAATTATTATCCGATTTTAAAAACCGTTCGATTATATCACCGTTACACCCTAAGGAAGGTTGAGTTCAAATTTCGGAAAAATCGGGCCAAAATTACCATACAAAATGGCCGCCGTTCGTACGCAAATACTGTTAAAAAATGGTATATCAAGGTTGTGGACCCTGTAGAGATCACAATTTTAATTCGATTTTGATGAAACTTTAAATGCATGGTTGTAAACAAAAGATCTTGGTTCCTTTCGATATTTGCGCATATCGGATCGTAACTTCCTGAATTATGGCCCCTGATTATACGCAAAATCATCTTGGTTTAGCCTGTGGTCCCTCTGGAGGTTACAATAATTATCCGATTTAAAAAAGAAAAATGGGACCAAAATTGCCATACAAAATGGCCGCCATTCGTACGCAAATACTGTTAAAAAATGGTATATCAAGGTTGTGGTTCCTGTAGAGGTCAAAATTTTAATTCGATTTTAATGAAACTTAAAATGCATGGTTATAACCCAAAGATCTTGGTTCCTTTCAATATTTGCGCATATCGGATCGTAACTTTCTGAATTTTGGCCCCTGATTATACGCAAAATCGTCTTGGTTTAGCTTGTGGTCCCTCTGGAGGTTACAATAATGAACCGATTTAAAAAATCGTTTGATTATATCACCGTTACACCCTAAGGAAATTTGAGTTCAAATTTCGGAAAAAATCGGACCAAAATTACCATACAAAATGGCCGCCGTTCGTACGCGAATACTGTTAAAAAATGGTATATCAAGGTTGTGGACCCTGTAGTGATCACAATTTTAATTCAATTTTGATGAAACTTGAAATGCACGGTTATAACCCAAAGATCTTGGGTCCTTTCGATATTTGCCCATATCGGATTGTAACTTCCTGAATAACGGCCCCTGATTATACGCAAAATCGTCTTTGTTTAGCTTGTGGTCCCTCTGTTTAGCTTGTGGTCACAATTATTATCTGATTTAAAAAATCGTTTGATTATATCACCGTTACACCCTAATAGTAAATGCAGGAGGACTGCACTACACGCAAAACAAAAAATCTACAAGACAAACCTGCGGACATGACAGAAAATAGACACTGCAAAAACTAAACAATTATCAAAATGGTGAATTCGAAATTTCGGGAAAATTCGGAAAAAAATTGCCATACAAAATGGCTGCCGTTTGTACGCGAATACTGTTCCTTTCGTTAAAAATGGTATATCAAGGTTGTGGACCCTGTAGTGATCACAATTTTAATTCGATTTTGATGAAACTTGAAATGCATGTTTATAACCTAAAGATCTTGATTCTTTTCGATATTTGCGCATATCAAATTGTAATTTAATGAATTATAGCCTTTGATTGTAGGAAAAATCACTTTCGATTTTGCTTGTTCTCTAACCATCTCTCGAAAATGTGGGCATATCCTGCCTGGCAGTGCCAGCTTACTACCTTTGCAATTTTTGCATGGTCTTCTCGCGGATACACTCTTAATAATAATCTGTCTGGATTTTAATTAGTCATCAAATATATTTTTCACTAATCAAATGAATTTCTCACAATACTAACTAGTAATTCATAAGATCGTCATTCAATGACCTAAATAGTAATAAAGTGGACCAGTATTTCCTGATTTTGTAGGAATTCTATGTGATCAAAATACCAATTTGAAATACGTGGATATTCTCAAAAGAAAAACATTTATTTATTCATGATTTATTTCTAAAATAACCCATATGAACAGCCTTGTTCATTCAACGAGTGAATGTAAAAAAATAGTAATAGTACACGAATTCCCCTTATATGATGCTTATTCAAAACAACAATGACGTCATGACCCGCTAGGCGCTCTTAAAATATATCGTCTTATGACCTTGGATTTATCTCCGCAGTGGTATTTTTTATTTAACTTGCATGAAACCGGTATCAATATAATTTTTAAAATTTTATTATAAGGGTTAGGCACTTACATTATAAGAATAGTGAGTATTTTCCGAGAATCTTGCGTAAGACTCCAACCATTTGTATCTCAGTTCGTAGCAGACGCCCGAACTCCGGTGTTGCATCGGGCTGTAGGGGAATTCCTTCTTTGATTGGTTGGAAAATATCGAATAATTCTGTTGTCATTCAATACTGCGGGATTGCAATGAAATGGGGTTCCCTCACTACGGACGTTACCATATTGCAGGGCTAGAAATTCGTCATTTTTTGCAAGAATCTAAGAGGATTCTCATATATGCAATCTGCGCGAATCCTCCGAATCTTAAAGGGACAATAACACTCTTGCTGGCTTGACAGGTCCAGAAAAAAAAATTAGCCTTATTCTAACTACAAGATGTTTAAGTGTCCTACCTGTTGTGTAAATTATTCATTACAACCTATCTTACTTGTCCGGAGGGTTCGAAAATATGTTTAAATCCAAGTTGCATTTGAAAGTGCTTACGTAAGGCTTTTCAAACCATGTTACAGCATGTAGTTGAATTTTTCCAATTTTTAAAATAAGGTGTGTTAAGATGAAATTTGTATCATTTTTTAATTGATATATTGTAAAATAGTACAAATTGTTGACCAGAATAAAGATTGGAACATATTATTCAGTTACAACAAGAGTGTTATTGGGGCTTTAATTTATAATAATGTCTAAAAGACAAAATTGTGTTTTTTGTGTTAATCTAAAAAACCAAAATACAACAACAATGATAAAAATAAAACAATCAGATAGAATTTTTGGTAAACACTTGATAAATGGTGTAAAAAGTAATACCAGATAATGCCGTAGCCAAAATAAACTGATACGGCACCATAATATTTCTTTATAACACAATTTGTAGTCTTTTTTCCATCACGTAACTTGCAAATTTTTTTATTCATTCGTCGATGATACTATTGATAGACAAACGGTACAATGATCACGTGAATAACTGCAATTGCTATAAAGTAAAATTCAGTAGGCCTACGACTAGGATATATCCTTTAATAATATTACAAAAATTAAGCATCTGTCAGCATGTGTATAAAATAAAATAATCATAACGGTACACGCAAATTTAGAACTGGTTTATTGACCCAATTCCTACAAAGATGTCGCGTGTTATTGGAATTCGACATTGCGAGAATACGTCGGAAAAATATCCACTAGTGTTACGTCATGATCACAAAATTCTTGAATCGGTAAATTGGACAGCCAAAAATCGTACTGGTGCCGATTAATCGGATACTGCATATAAATTCTACAATGTCATGGCTAATAATGTCATTGTCTGTACTGCGTTGATATGCGTGAGCACTGAATGGCTGACTGTATATTATTTTAATACATTTCTTTGAGTTTGAGCTGAAGAAATATGTTGAAATACGCGTTTAAGACTTATCCCTACGGCTACCGTTTTAACTGCTAATTTAAAATTCAATACTGGCAATAAATTACAATTTACAAGTACATCAATTCCCGTACATAATATTTTAACATATATAGCGATAGCGATAATCATATTGACAAAAAAACAACAAGAGAATCCGCACAAGACGGTACAAATAAAAAAAACCCACGTGCAACGTACATGCCGTGGGGGGTGAATAGAAGAGCCTCCAGGCTGGTAATGTCCGATTGGGGAACGGTTTATTCGTCATCTCGGACACAGTAACGTCACATTCTGATTGTGAATTAAATAACAATATTTCAACTGGATTTAAAATTAATTTATACATGAGGAATTCTATCGCTCGTAAAAAGGGATCGCCAACTTCCCCGCCTCGTCGTGCGACATGCATTTAGTCCATGTATTACTAGGTCTGTGATGTCTGTTATTGGTGTACGTGGCTTTTGACAGCTATTTCGCGCCAAAAGCAACTATTTTACACATTTCGAATTCGTGGCCGGCCTTGACAGTGACAAAATAGCAATTGGAACGACCAAATTCAACAACTAACGGACTCAAATCGCCGTTCGAAAGGATAAAATCATGGAAACCAAAACTATTTCGTTTCAAGGTTGGCAGCTAAAGTAGTTTCTTTTTTTTAAGAAGGATTAAAATATATAATTAGGAAACCTATAACTTTGTATCGTAACTGAAATATGCATAAATACTCTACTTCTAAAAGTCGTCGCCGTGTCGTGAGGTGGAAGTTTCCACACAATTTATTACATAACAAAGACAATTAACGGCCAGTCAGAAACTCGTCTAAATTATACGTTAAAAGTAAAACAAAAACACAACAATTATTTTATTATATTATACATATAGTATGCTATAAAGTAAGTCATACAACTTTGATTCAAAACACCATAACTGACATTCAATAGTCAGACCCCGACAATTCTCCCGATATTTTTTTTCTTTTTTTTACAAAAGTTTTACGCGAATCCTTATAGATTCGCACTGTAAGCTCTTGCGAGAATCCTTGCGCGAATTAGATTCTGAGATGCTCGTGAATTTCTAGCCCTGTATTTGTATTGACGTTATCGAGCTGCTGCGAGATGACGTTTTGACACCGAACGGCACACCCGGTTAACTTGCTAATTGGTTCTTAATGAAACCATTCACAGCAATATAATGTATATCAATAAAAAGAATATTTAATTACGAATCCAACAATGCCGGTATGCTGTTGTTTGAGCGTATGGTTATGTAGTTACAGTAAGTTGATTTCGTGAAAGTCGTTTCTCTTTGTTTACGCTCGCTAGAGTGTGTTGATGAATATTGTATCGTAGGCGGGTGGCCATGCTAGAGTTATGGCCCTTGATCACTTCCAAAATTCTTGTTGATGCTCTAGAGGCCTAAGTTAATATCCGATTGACTTTAAATTTATACACAGTGTTTAAGGTCATGAGACGATGAAGCCTATTGATTTTAAGCGATTTCCGATAATTACTGACAGAGTTATGGCCCTTGATCACTTTCAAGATTTTGAGGAAGCTCTAGAGGCTAAAGTTAATACCCGATTGACTTTAAATTTATACAGTGTTGAAGGTCATAGGACGAACAAGTATATTGAGTTTCAATTAATATCGATAATTTGAACAGCATGGAGGAGAAATTCATCAAAGCCAAACAAATTCAAATGATTTTCAGGTTGTGGACGTTGTAAGGGTCACAATTTTAATTTGATTTTGATGAAACTTGAAATGCATGGTTATAATCCAAAGATCTCGGTTCCTTTCCTTATTTGCACATACAGTACGGTCATCGCGGAGGTTTGACGAAACACAATATTACCGTGTTTTTATACGCCCACATTTTCATGTGGACGTATTATGTCGTCGCCCCTGTCCGTCCGTCCACAATTGTTTGTGGACTCTCTACAGGTCACAATTCTTACCCGATTTCAACGAAACTTGAAATATAGGTTTATCCCTCAAAGATCTCGGCTGCTTTCGATATTGGCACGTATCGGATCAAAACTTCATGGATTATGGCCCCTGATTGTACGAAAAATCACGTTTTTAGCTTGTGGACCCTATAGCGGTCACAATTTTGAACCGATTTTGATGAAACTTGACATGCATGTTTATATCCTAAAGATCTTGGTTCCTTTTGATATTTGCGCATATCGGATTGTAACTTCCTGAATTATTGCCCCTGATTATACACAAAATCGCCTTTGTTTAGCTTGTGGTCCCTCTGTAGGTCACTATTATCCGATTTAAAAAATCGCTTGATTATATCACCGTTACATCCTAAGGAAGGTGGAGTTCAAATTTTGGGAAATCAAACCAAAATTGTCATACAAAATGGCCGCAATTTGAAGGCAAATACTGTTAAAAAATAGTATATCAAGTTTGTGGACCCTGTATAAGTCACAATTTTAATTTGACTTTGATGAAACTTGAAATACATGGTTATAAACTAAAGATCTTGATTCTTTTCGTTATTTGCGCATATCAAATTGTAATTTAATAAATTATAGCCTTTGATTGTAGGAAAAATCACTTTCAGTTTTGCTTGTTCTCTATCCATCTCTCGAAAATGTGGGCCTATCCTGCCTGGCAGTGCCATCTTACTATCTTATGATATTTGATTTATCAAACACCGCCTAAAGTTTCACTATTTACAATTAATAGTTTGCATAGCTTTATTTAGATAACAGGATAAGAAAACAAGTGTACATGTATTTATATCGTAAACAGATTAGTGTACATGTATGTGTAAACAATTGTTGCTGATTTAAAACTTTTACGAAGTTACTGTATTTGAATTACTTTTTGCATAAAACCATTATAACAAGGTTTATTACCTACATGTACCTGGGAGCCACAGTGACCCAGTGGACACGATGTTGGCACTCTAAGTCTAACAGAGAAGTCCCCCATCCGATCCCTTCTTTGGTTGAGAAGGTTCAACAGGATTGTCCGTCGTGGTTCCCCCTTGTCAGTAGTTTGGGATGGAGGGTCAGGCATGGGACAAAAAAGAGGCCCTTATTGTATACATTAAATTAAAGAACCCTTGTAAGTCAGAAATTAAAACAAGAGGAGGTCTTACTCCTAGGCAGCTGTTTGATTAATTTCCCCCATAGCAAACTGCATCGCTTTCGCCCAGCCGATCTACAGGTGTTTCTTTTGGCCTCAAATGTTACATGTATAGAAATTATTAGACATTTATTAGTAAGGAAATTCACAGATATTAAAAAAAGAAAAAAAAACCCATTCAGTGCACAAAATATTATTTATCAGTTTCCAAATATGAAAATAGATTGATGAAATTAGATAATTATAGATATCTCTGTACATCACATTAGGCCAGTATCTCGTGTCGTCAACCCAAGCAGCAATTTTATCTAAATCAGTAGGATTTTAATTATTACTCCCTGAATACATTACACCGTTAGTGAATTTTGGCGTAGAACATAGAAATTTTTGATGTTGTTTATGTTTGGTTTCACCACAAACGTGGCGCCCAAATAATATCGCCGCTTTGGTGGCGGCTTGCGGTACTAGGGGCGATAATCGAAAAAAAGTGTCTATACCTTGGTTAAGTTCGATAATGAGCATTTTCTGCTTAGAATAAGCAGAGATAAGCCATATGAATAGTTTATTTTTGAGAGGGATTTTGGTTGGGGACATCAGCCTCACTGTAGGCTTGTTTTCTAAAAAAAAAAAAATATTTTTGCAGTTGAACAAGTAAAAGAAGTAGAAGGAGAAGAGGAAAGTTCTGTTGCATCTGCAGAGAAAGATGAACAAGAAGTTGAATCTGTAGCTTTGGATTTTACTGAACCTGTCAAAGGGAAGTTACCTGCCCTTATAGTAGAACCTCTACAAGAACCAGGACCAGTCCCTGTTAATCAAGATATAGATAATACTTATGATAATCAACCCATCGATGAACCTAAAGAAAGACCAGTCCAAGATATTGTCACACAAGGAAACTTCAATTTCCTTCAGGATTCTATGCTAGAATTTGATTGTGAGTTAAGCTGTTCAGTTGCCTGTCTGTAGGGTTGTACGATATTGCAAAAAGGGACGATATCGATATTGGTATTTTTTTCAACGATATAGTTAAATATCGCGATGTAAAATAATAATGTCACTTTGCTATTAAATAAATTAAATATAAATGCATTTTAAAGCTGACAACAGTGTGAGTAAGAATTGTTTTATTCATACTAATTTAAATACAACGTCGGATGTTTTAAAAGCGTCTGCTGGCGACCGTATGTAAGAAAATTCTCAAATTTGAAATATCATGTGCAGCGGAAGTAAGTAGATGCGGTCTTCAAGTCTTGTATTGTAAGTTCAAACAGTTTAACAAATACTAAATGATCCTGACTATCTTCCATTCAAGCATTCGATTGGCTGTGGTATTCCTGGCCTAACAGTGACAGTAATCTATTTATAGATCGTTTTATTCTTGCTTTCAGAAATTGAGTTTCGTGGAGTTTTCTAAAAAATATGACAACCTATTTATAGCCTGGTAATTAGCGGCAGCTGTAGGGAATTTCAGGTGGTTAGTGGGCCGAAGCTTTACATGTTGTAACAGCTGACAATTAATTTTATTGTAGACTAAAAACAAAGTAAAAGTAACGCATACACAATGTACTGTAGTGAAATACGGCTGCAGACACTGCGCAAGTGATTTCAACATTTAACAATTCTCAAAACATTAGTTTTATTATAGTATATGGCCGTCGGCCAATTTCCACTGCTGTATAGTGTATTTATTATCTATTTTTATGATATTTTTTTTCCGATATTTGAAGTTTTTGGCGATATTCGATAAACCACTATATCGACGATATTTGGCCACATGATGTCGTAGTTGGGTCTGAAAATACCATATCGCGATAAATGACTATATCGAGAATATCGTACAGCCCTACCTGTCTGCATGTCTGTCCGCCCATCTGTCAGTCATTTTAGGGACACAGTAACATATTGTTGTGTCATCTTGAAATTTGGAACGGGGAAACGTTATTTTACACGTTACTTACTGATAAGAAGCACAACGGAAAATCGTGATACAATTTTACACGAGAGCAGATACGAAAATTTGACTTGGTAGTAATAAGAAAATATGGTCTTTTTAGAAGATATACGAAATTTTGAAGCTAATGTTAAAATAAAGATATCAAACAAAAATGTTCATTATTAATTTATTTGGCTAAAACAAAACCTGAACATGTCTACTGGACGTGGTTATTTCAAGTTAGTTACAATATAACAACAGTAAATAATAACAAACTTAATAATGTGGGTCTATAATTAGCGAAACCATACAAAACATTAAAAAAAAACCATTATTTTAGTAAATCCATTTATATAAGTTAATAAAACAAGTACTTTAATCAATCAACATTATTTCAGTAAATTCATTAAATATAAGTTAATGAAACGAGTACTTCAACATTATTTTAGTAAATTCATTTATATAAAATAAAACAAGTCCTTTAATTAATCAACATTATTTTAGTAAATTCACTTATTTAAGTTAATGAAACGAATAATACAACATAATTTTAGTAAATTTATTTATAGATGTTAAAGAAACAAGTACTTCAATTAATCAACATTATTTTGGCGCATTCAACTTAATCAGTCCCGTGTAGTAAATTGTCATAAAAGGGATGGTAATCAGAGGGTATTACTAGGGTTGGGACAAAAATACACTTTTTCGTATGCCAGTGTTCTGCAGGGGTGTTTCTGAGGCCAAATTGCATGCAAAACACGAAAATTGAAGAATTTTTGGTGTTCGACAATTTTTTCGTCGGAATGGGGCACATTTTCAAAATGGCCGCCAAAATATGCAAAAATCCTATTTTTAAGCGAATATTTCTAATTAATGCAATTTATTTTCATAAGTATAGATCATTAATGGGATTTTCAACGATATTAATCTGGTCAGACGTCCCACGAAGCATTTCTCTAGCTCCTGAAATCCAATATGGCGGCCAAAATCCAAGATGGCGGCCATATATTGCAGGGATTACCGGATATTTACAGAATACAGTAAACATGTGTAATATATCATTTTATAGGATTTTACTGGTTCTCTTTCGAAATAAGTCACTATTTTTGCATTCCAGCAGGCCTTTCCCAATAAAATCCAAGATGGCGGCCATATATTGCAGGGATTACTGGATATTTACAGTGTAACTATAAACACATCATGTATTATTAGGGGTGGACAAATGGAGGTCGAATTTTGGTGACAAGTGTTTTCTAAAGCCATTTTGTCTGCTGAATCCGAATCCGATGAGATTTTTGTTCTGTGACGTCATTTTAGGTTGGTTCAGTGGTTTTCAAAATGGCGGCCCAAAAATGACTTTTTTTCTCATAAAAGCAAGATAATATTAGAACTAGTTGTCCAATATGTTAAAATATGGCCGTGGATTCTAAAATTGCACTCCCATTTATGATTTGATAACATCCTATATCGCAATGAGGGTAATAACTGAAAAAAAAGTCATTTTGAAAATGGCCACTGAACCAACCTAAAATGACGTCAAAGAACAAAAATTTCACCAGATTCGGATTCAGCAGCCAAAATCGCCTTAGAAAACACTCGTCACCAAAATTCGACCTCCATTTGCCCACCCCTAGTATTATAACATTTTATAGGTTTTTACTGATGCTCTTTCTATAACTCATTATTCTAACGACGTTTAGCAGGTAACATGGTTTCAATGTCACAGAGTTACTTGTATTCTAGATTAACAACAGATTTTATTGAGTTTCTGAGTTCGCTAACAGTAGAATAATTTTGGAATTGGAACCGCCCAATTTCAAACTTGACACGACATTTTGACGGATTTACGGTGCTGTAGTTATTCTCCATTAGCCAATTTCAGATAGTAGCTGCCGTTCATTTAGTTTTTTAAACGACGTTATCGCAGAGTTAGTGACTGTATGTCCATGTAGTTAAAGGTATCCAAGAGATTTTGGAATTTAAATTTGTTTAGCTGTTTCAATTTTTAACGCTAACTGTGTGCTTTTTTTGAAAGTGTCCAAGTCAGCTTCTATTTTTTCACATGGTTAACCGTGTCACTACGCCTTACTCATTTCCATATAGCAATAATACATTTATATTTAACTCCACTTGTCCAGAGGATCTTTTATGTGCACAACAATATAAACATGGGACCTCGATTTTTCGTCCCATCCGAACACTGTACGTTATGCCTTGTCAGACCTTCCTTCCTGCACTACTGTCAAGGAGAAATCACGCCTGAATTCCTGGTGAACTTTCTCGGTTAGGGAGGGAACACAGAACCACAACGTTAGCGAGTCAACTCCTAATTCATTGAGTCACCGTGAATACCAGTAAAGTAGGACGTAAAACAAATATCCGACATTTTGAAGAAAAATGGGTGTGTTTTTTATTGCGAATAACCCGATTTCAGAATCTAGTTTTGCAAGACTTGATAACAGCAGGAGGGATGACTAAAAAGGAAATGCTTTCGGAAAATTTTCTGAACTCAGTGATAAAGAGCGCAGAAATAAATGAAAATGCGCGAGGAGTAGTGACGAGGTTAACCGTGTGAAAAAATTTGAAGCAGACTTCCTGGCCACTGTCAAAATAAGCAAATAGTAAGCGTTAAAGCAGAGAGGAAAAGTGAAACGGCTAAAATTTTCTAAAATTCAAAAACTTTTGGAGTTGGATTCCGATTTTTCAATTTTGACTACACTCTTGTTCCGATTTTTGGAGTTTAGTTCTGCGGTATTGAACCGCTTTAATTCAAGCTCCTTGTTTGAAAAGGCCCGCTTATATCATAATAATTAATTTTTTTTTAACGAATTTGTAACTCATTCATCCCGAAATATTAATCCATTACCGGTACTACAGCAGCGCTACTTTTAAAACGACAACCGGATGTCGGCGATGTAAGCATTAGCGGTATCGTAGATTCACGCGAGATGTCGTCAATCATTCAATGTATCTTTCGATACAATAAAAAATCTTATCTTATCATTTATGAACTCGATATCGTAAACGTAGATTCCCGCAAAATTGAGCAAAATCGCCATGTCATTGCGGACGTATTCGTCATTCTCCCAAGCAGAGTTCTTTTCTACTTTTCCACCATGGCTAAGGTTGTGCATCGAGAATTCGACACAAAATCATTAGATAAAGGACTGAAAAATATAGTTGGAGGCAGGGCTTCCAAATTTTCCCAACCGGTCTTTTTTCTCGCGTAGAAAGTAATGCTTTTTTAGCACATAATAAGAACCAAAAAATGTCATGCTATCGGAATGTCGATCAGCTTTAATTGGGTCAAGGACAGTCACACAAAAATTCAAACTCACATTGACATTTATATCCATCCACCCATCTCCATAATAAATAAAAGAAGTATGTAATCAATTATTATCATTTATTTATTTATACATTCATAAAATATAACAATGTACATTTATTTATCGATAGGACACTGTTTTCGTAAATTATTTACAACAGCACTCGTAACTCGTATGTACTGGGCGGTTTTTACACGATTCCCATTTCTGTAAAGCACGTGCTGGTTGAAATTCGGCACGTGGGGGGTCTCTCCGTAGAAATCCTCATTAGTTAGTCAAGGGTTTCCATGCTCAAAGAACATCGTAACTCTTATCACATTTTGGCGTACGTGACAAATTAGACTGTTGACTATTTCTCCAAAACACGGGGGGGGGGGGGGGGAAAAGTAGTTCCGTCGGGTGATTAGCTCATGTAAATAATTTAAAGTCATAAAAACGTACAATAATTAACATAATTCTTAAACTTATTAATATATTAAATTAAATATCGAGCTAGTATTTTAACTCTATAACATGTAATAACATTCGCTGTCGCACGTATTTCAACATGGCTGCGGCCATGAAAGCTCACTGTTTCAAGCAAAATGACGTCTATCAATTGTTATATAAAAGATAATATAGATTAAAAATACACCCGACAATACATCGTTTGTGTGGGAATATCATTTCTTAACCACAGGGAATATTTGTGACGATTTAGTAGAGAATTTACGGCTAACTTTGTTTTTTGAAGCGGAACCGTCATTCTCCTGGGATTCATTGACGGCAATTTCATCATCTCGCTTTCGTTTGTTATTCTGGGAGGTGAGAAATTTCAACATTTTTAAATGATATAGAGAATGCTATCATTTCTGATATTCGCAACATTGACATGATTAACTCTTGTAGGCCTAATCAAGGGAAGACATCAAAAGAAATAGTTTTTAATTTGTTTGATCTTGGTACAGTAAATATGGCCGCGCTGCTGATGAAAGCCGGCAAATATGCTGTAACAACTCAATTTAAAGAATGATCACAGTATTACTAATTATAAAACAAAACTCACCTAAGTAAATTGATTAAATGTTGAGCTTTTAATCTGTTTGATGTTGCTCCTTAGTTAATTGGGATTAGAGCAATATACACGAGGATAATTAATATGCAGTGGTTTCCATTCTTGGACTACTGAACACTGTTAATTTTTTTACACCCGACAGTTTACATCACGACACGCATGGAGTTTTGTCGTGTCCGGGATTTTATGATTTAGCACAAAATATGCTATTTTTCGGGCGTGCAAAATGACCTACGGGTCTGACCCAGATCATGTCATCTCCCGGAGCCGTAGGTCCCGACCGGCATATACGGCCGACATGGAACCCATGGTTGGAGGGCAAACAATGTGAATTATTAACATTATCTTTTTTTTAGTAAGTATTCTGTAAACCAATTTACTAAGTATTTTTGTTTACTGGTAACTTTAATTGATATCTCTCTAAAAGGTATAAGTATCAATTACATTTAACCAAAAATTCTTAGTATATTATTTGAAAAAATAAGCACTTTTTAGATCCTCCCTTTACTTAAAAATCGTGATTTTCGGCCGGGGGCCTTCGTCGCCCCTGTCCGTCCGTCCGGACGTCCATCCACAATTGTTTGTGGACTCTCTACAGGTCACAATTCTTACCAGATTTTGACGAAATTTGAAATATAGGTTTATCCCCCAAAGATCTCGGCTGCTTTTGATATTGGCATGTATCGTATCAAAACTTCATGGATTATGGCTAGTGCTGATATCAAGTATCGATGCATCGGCGATGCATCGATTCGGCCGACACCGATGCGATTCTCGGCTCTTTTTGTATTATCGATCCATCGGCAAAAAGATCTAAGTACCTTTTTGTATCAGAGGATTCTGAGGGAGTTACTTAATTCGTCCACAAGAAAAGAACAAAACGTTTTGCTGTGTTTTTTTTATAATTCAAAATAAAACAATAGACGTGTAATAGAACAAATCAATGAATCCCGCACGTTGTTACGCTATACGCTTCCATTATGTCGCCATTATCCAGTGACTACCAAAATTGTCATTGCTGGTTACTTCCCCTGGCAATCATGTTCCTCAACTACACGGTTCATTTAAATCCCAAATCTATGGTCTATTGGCAAACAAACCAACCATATTTTCCTGGTCGGGTTTTAACACTTGAATAGTATTAAAACGATTTAATCTTATTTTCTTTCACGGGCAATCGAGAATGACTATTTATACGGCCAACAGTCTCATTCAACGAGTGTCAATCGAAGGGTTCGAATCGGACAATATCAATGTCATAATTATAAATAACATTAACAGAAGAATATTGTCGAAATATATTTATTCAAATAAATCGACATTTCTATAATATTGATAATATAGGGAAATCTGTGTTTCTTTCGGAAATACTAGATTATTTCTGTAATTATTGAATAACAAAATGGCGGCAAAAAATTCCCAATGCATCGATGTGAGTATCGATGTTTGCGTCCGATGCATCGATGCGTAAAATTTTACTTGATATCAGCACTAATTATGGCCCCTGATTGTAGGAAAAATCATGTTTTTAGCTTGTGGACCCTATAGAGGTCACAATTTTGAACCGATTTTGATGAAACTTTACATTCATATTTATAACCCTTAGATATTAGTTTCTTTCGATATTTGCGCCTATCGGAACGTAATTTCCTGAATTATGGCCCCTGATTGTCCGAAAAATCACCTATTTTAGCTCATGGTACCTCTGGAGGTCACAATTATTATCCGATTTAAAAACCGTTTGAATACTTCATCGTTACACCCTAAGGAAGGTCGAGTTCAAATTTCGGAAAAATCGGGCCAAAATTACCATACAAAGTGGCCGCCGTTCGTACGCGAATACTGTTAAAAAATGGTATATCAAGGTTGTGGACCCTGTAGAGGTCACAATTTTAATTCAATTTTGATGAAACTTGAAATGCATGGTTATAACCCAAAGATCTTGGTTCCTTTCGATATTTGCGCATATCGGATCGTAACTTCCTGAATTATTGCCCCTGATTATACGCAAAATCGCCTTTGTTTAGCTTGTGGTCCCTCTGCAGGTCACAATTATCTGATTTAAAAAATCGTTTGATTATATCACCGTTACACCCTAAAGAAGGATGAGTTTGAATTTCGGAAAAATCGGACCAAAATTGCCATACAAAATGGTCGCCGATCGTACGCGAATACTGTTTAAAATGGTATATCAATGTTGTGGACCCTGTAGAGGTCACAATGTTTATTTGATTTTGATGAAACTTGAAATGCATGGATATAACCCAAAGATCTTGGTTCCTTTCAATATTTGCGCATATCAGATTGTAACTTCCTGAATTATGGCCCCTGATTATACGCAAAATCACCTTTGTTTAGCTTGTGGTTCCTCTAGAGGTCACAATTATTATCCGATTTAAAAAATCGTTTGATCATATCACCGTCACAACCTAAGGATGAGTGAGTTTGATTTTCGGAAAAATTGGACCAAAATTTAATACAAAATGGACGCCGTTCGTATGCGAATACTGTTGAAAAATGGTATATCAAGGTCGTCGACCCTGTAGAGGTCCCAATTTTAGTTCGATTTTGACGAAACTTGAAATACATGGATATTACCCAAAGATCTTGGGTCCTTTTGATATTTGCGCATATCGGATCGTAACTTCCTGAATTAATGCCCCTGATTATACGCAAAATCGCCTTTGTTTAGCTTGTGGTCTCTCTGGAGGTCACAATTATTATCCAATTTAAAAAATCATTTGATTATATCACCGTTACAAGCTAAGGAAGGTTGAGTTCAAATTTCGGGAAAATAGGACCAAAATTACAATACAAAATGGCTGCTGTTTGTAAGCGAATACTGTTAAAAAATGGTATTTGAAGGTTGTGGACCCTGTAGAGGTCACAATTTTAATTTCAATTTTGATGAAACTTAAATTGCGTGTTTATAACCTAAATATCTTGATACTTTTCGATATTTGCGCATATCAAATTGTAACTTAATGAATTATGGCCTTTGATTGTAGGAAAATCACTTTCGGTTTTGCTTGTTCTCTATCCATCTCTCGAAAATGTGGGCGTATCCTGCCTGGCAGCCGCTGGTTTTTTCAACCGCTAAAATCATGTCTGTACATGGAAGTCTAGTCACTATCTCTTAAATAACTTCATTGAAGAAACTAAATGAATGGCAGCTACTATCTAAAATTGGCTAATGGAAAAAAAAACTACAGCATCTGATATCCGTCAAAACGGTGTGTCAAAATCTAACAATTGGATATTTCGATTCCAAAATTTAACGTCGTTAAGAAACTAAATGAACAGCAGCTACTATCTGATATTGGCTAATGGAGAATAACTACAGCACCGTACATCCGTCAAATTAGCGTGTCAAGTTTGAAATTTGGCGGTTCCGATTCCAAAATTATTTCACTGTTAAGAACTCAGAAACTCAATAAAATCTGTTGTTAATCTAGAATACAAGTAAGTCAGTGACATTGAAACCATGTTACTTTCTAAGCGTTGTTAGAATAATGAGTTTTTAGAAAGAGCATCCGTAAAAACCCATACAATGTTATAATACATGACGTATTTATTGCTACTCTGTAAATATCCGGTAATCTCTACAATATATGGCCGCCATCTTGGATTTTACAGGAAAAGGTCTGCTGGAAAATAAATATAAGTGACTTATATCGAAAGAGCACCAGTAAAATCCTATAAAATGATATATTACACGACATGTTTACTGTATTCTGTAAATATGCGGTAATCCCTGCAATATATGGCCGCCATCTTGGATTTTGGCCGCCATCTGGGATTTCAGGAGCTAGAAAAATGCTTCGTTCGACGTCTTACCAGATTAATATCATTGAAAATCACATTAATGATCTATATTTATGAAAATAAATTGCATTAATTATAAATGTTTGCTTAAAAATAGGATTTTTGCATATTTTGACGGCCATTTTGAAAATGTGCCCCATTCCAAGCGAAAAAATTGTTGGACACCAAAAATTCTTCAGTTTTCGTTTTTTGCATGCAATTTGGCCTCAGAACACCCCTGCAGATATTTTATTGGATATTGTCCCAACCCTAGTATTACCTTTTTAAGCTCTTGCAAATGGTTGTATACTTTTTTGACTTGATCTTAAGAGGGGCGTCGTAAAAGCTATGGAGCTCTAGAGGATCGTCCTTTGACGGAGGACAACTTTTATTGCGTCTAGGGAGATCATTAAACTCGTCAGTAAAGTTTGTTTTTTACTGAATATTGCCATCCTTATACTTCAGAACATGAATATCCGTGCACCGGGACGAATTGTGGAATAATAACCTAACAACGAGAAATTTTTGAAGAAGGCCGTGTGTAAGATTTTCACTTTATAAAGTGGGGTTACTCTTGCTGTACGTATTAAGTCCACGTAATTATGTGGAATATAAATAGGTTTACTTCAAATTCGTCTTTCAATCGTGCTGTGAACCGAATCACATTCCATCTGAGTGTGGCCCTTTTCCAGAAATTTTTGCACGATGGGTATTTCTCTCTCAGTGGCAGCTTTTAATAACATATTAGACAAAATTACATTTTTATAACCACAACAAATATCACATTTGTCTTTCTTAGGCCGATGAATGCCCAAATTTATAAGATCATTGAATAGATATAAAAGCCTTCCTGCGACGGAACAGCTTATCATTGTGTTTACAATCCTTCACATACACTTTGTATAATTCAGAAGCACTAGTAAAGACTGGCTCCAGATAATATTTCTTCGAAGAAAACCTACAATAATGTGAAGGTAATTTCGGCAGTTCGTTAAGCAATTGTCGCCTTGTCGGGCATAGTTGACCTTCTCTATATTTGATACCGAAACGCGTCTTTTAGGTACGGCAGCTGCCTTTGGGATACCCGCTGGAAAAATTGCCTTTCAACCATTCGTAAACAGTCTTATCATTAACACCAAGAGTAGCCAAGAACATGTTTCTGCAAACGCTAACCATTCATTTTTTTTTTAAGGTAGTATTTTAAAGACTTCTTTTATCGGCTCTCTTCTGCTGGTTTCTTTCGGTTGCTAGCCACCACTTCATCAACCAAGCCAGCCACAAATACCTTCTTCTGGATCCAGGACATGTTAGCCCAAAAGCCATTGAATATCGATTGTCGGTCTTCTTCATTGAAAACAGAACATTTTTTACCCATTCGGCAAGACTTTGCACACGTTGGCTCACCCATTTGTCGACCCATCCTTTCACTAGAAAGAGCATATTCGCCATCTTCATCTTGTATCAGGCCCCTGTAACCTTTACCCTCCATGCAAAGTTTTTTATTTATATTTCTGATTTGACCGTCCACGCTTAACACGACTCTTAGAGTGCTCTTGTATGGCTGTATTCGGTGAATCGATAATGATAGTTGTCAAAATTTCATCATCAGGACTGGGCTGTACACCATCATCAGAGTCAATTTCAAACATAGAAGTCTTCTTTCTTGGTGTCCATTCTGAATCTCTATCATCATCACCATCGAACTCACTCTCAGGGTCAGTGAAATTGCCCAACTCGAAGCATCGCAAATTGACTTTAGTTTTTAAAGGGGTAGTTTGTGGTTGTATTGGCTGCCCTTGTATTCTAATTGCTGAAGTTGGTATGAATATATGTTTGTCCCACAGGAAGACAACAGTTTGATGCAGGTAGGTAAGACGTTGCTTCAGGTAAATATGAGTTTGATGCAAGTAAATGTGACTTTGGTTCACGTAAATAAGTGGATGATGTACACTTAGCTATATAGGGTGTGGAAGAAGGTAAGCAGGGCATTGATGTAGGTAAGAACGACCACGACGGTGATGCAGTTATTACTGGTATGTTTTCGCAGGACGTTGCTACGGGTGGCTTGCACGTTGTTAGGCTTAAGCTGGCCGTTGAAACAGGTGGGTAGGTATTTGGTGAATTAATGAAAGAAGTTGATTTTGATGAAGGT
Source organism: Patella pellucida (assembly GCA_917208275.1). Classification (NCBI taxonomy): domain Eukaryota; kingdom Metazoa; phylum Mollusca; class Gastropoda; family Patellidae; genus Patella; species Patella pellucida. Next base: position 36,897,400 of record OU795041.1, on the reverse strand, counting down.
AAGTAGGGCCAAGACGTTGATTCTTGTGAGTAGGACGTTGTTACAGATAATCCGGTTGTTAATGCAGATGAGAAGAACTCTGATGCAGGTAAGTAGGTATTGGAAGGGGATATGTAAAGTGTCGATTTTGATGTACGTAACTGGGACCATGACGTTGATATGAGGGAATAGTACGTTGTTGCAGGTAAGTTAGTCGTCAATACAGGTTTGTAGGACACTGTTGCAGGTGAGTAGGACGTGGTTACAGGTAAGATGATAGATGTTAATTTGGAAGTAGATGCAGGCAGGTACGGAGTTGATGCGGGTAAGTGGGGTTTTGGTTTTGGTTTCGACGTAGGTATAGCGGATAGTATTGTTCAAGATGCAGGTGATGTGTCCTTGGTAATGCTAACCATTTTTGGTATAGTCCTATATCAGTTTTCACAACTGAAATTCCAGATGAAAATATTTGAGATCTTCTCCTATTCCACGTAAGAACATGCTCCTTGGGGATTTTCTGAAACGCCGAAGTTGATTCCACCTCACATGGATTTGAAAGCCTATTACTTTTAAAGTTTAGAGACATTTTTAGCAGCAATTTTCCTCTTGAAAAATCACCCATATTGTTGATATTCTGAAACATAATTTGAGAATATATTAAAAAATCTTACAATAAAAAGTTCAAGCTATTATCAAATATTACATATCAAATATTCTTAGGGCAGTTTAACTTGATTATCAAAAGGCTTAGATGCCAGAAATATTCCTATGTTATATTCTCGTATATCACTAATTTCAAATTAATATGGTTATTAGCACTCCGTATTCATTATATTTTTAAACAAAGCTAATACAATGTTGTAATGAATATGTAGAAAATATATTTACCAACTTTTTTAATTAATAACACCCACGATGCCTGCATATGAAGCCTATCTCTAAATATCATAATTTAGGATTCTACAGACTGGAATGTTATAACTTAAAATGTAGGAATCTGTCAAATAGAGGATGTGTAAATGTTTACTTTAGTAGTTCTCAGTGATACCAATAAACATTTACACATCCTCTATTTGACAGATTCATACATTTTAAGTTATAACATTCCAATGTTATTTGTAAACAAATCAAGAGAATTTTGTGGTCTAAGGGAACACAACGTCTTGTTGCACTCAATTAGAATGTACAGTATCATCACAAATAACTACTTTAGTAGTTCTCAGTGATACCAATAGTTATTTGTGTTCACCCTTAACTCGCTACAGTAGGTGGCTGAAAATTGACCAAAAAATGGCAAAATTGGCCGAATATTACCCGGAGGCTGGCTTCTTCTGAATAACGATCGAACCTCCTGGATGTGAACATTGTGAAGTAGTCTTAAGGAGTCCATAAAATCCCCACGAGATTAACTTGATCTGCCAACCCCCACCTTCCCTCCTTCTGCATGGTTTTATTGTGGAATGATTCTTTTAAAATGCAAACATTTTGCTTCGAACTCTAAGGATTGGTATACCCAGTGTTATAAGCTTTCCAAAATACTTGCAGTGGAACTTCACGCTAGAAATCTTGGCTGAACGCCTATTATCAAATTTGTTCAACATCATAATTTTTCTTTCAGAAGAGCTTCAGTTAAGACAAAGCTGCTGTGTGGGACGTGGGTGTATTCCACTCTTTGTGTGGCTATCTTACAGTTTTATGAAGCATGTCGATTGTTTGAAAATTTAGCTTTGAAAAAATACTTGTTCATGACCAGCAGTCAAGACAGAAATTATGGCCGACTTGAAACCATGGCATTAAGTAACACTAGGGATCTGGAATCCTTTAAGTTGGACGTTTTGCTATTTAAATTCGATGAACACCCTTTAATTTAAAATTACCCTTTTAAAATTGATAAAAACCTTTAAAAAAAATCAAAAATCGTTTAATTACTACTATGGCTTAATTTAATGGTACACCGTTTAATTTCTCCGAGAGGGGTTTAAAAAAGGACGAACCATTTAATTATCTAAAGCCTTTAATTACTAGCCAAGCCCTTTAATTACCGGAGATCCGTGTATAAATTAACACCATTTAATTTAGCGACAGTGCTTTAAATATTAGACGAAGCGTTTAATTTTCCCGCGAGTCGTTTTCCGATCGGTTAATTTTGATTACGATTATTTACGTATGAATAACGAATAAAAAATGTATAAAAAAAATAAATGCACGCCCACCTTACCGTGTTCGTAGTATTAATACCCATTATCCATTAAAAAAAAGATTCCGTCATTGAAACTACATCAAAATTAGGTAAATCCCGTCCAATGTTATTATTATACCATTGGAAATCGACAAAGCACATCCCACATGCCGGTTATGTATTCTCTAATTATCACAAATGGTCATAGTATTATTATCCATTAAAAAATAATTATTCCACCATTGACATACATCAAAAATCGGTATACCATTTGAAATCGGTACGGCACGTATCCCACATAACAGTTATGTACTTTCTTTAAATCACGAATGAATGAATGGTTGTAGTATTATTATCCATAATGCATTAAAAAAATAATGATTCCACCATTGACAAATACATCAAATATCTGTAAATCCCATCCAATGTTATTATTCCATGTCATTGCATTGGAACCGGTATAACACGTTTAACTCGCTATGTACATGCGTGGATCGCACAATGGCAGTGTCATAATCTCGCGAGACCTTTTCCGTGGCGCCAAAAAAAGGTGCTATCTGTCGACCTCTATAGACCAGCTGTGTATCGGAAAAGCTTCAAACGATATCAAAAGGAATTGGGATTCAATTCAATGAGCACTGCATTGATATTACGTAATCACTTGACAAGCTGTCCAGACATGTCTATCGGCATGGCTTCAAACGATATCAAAAGAAGTTAGGATTTCAATAAATGTACTCGTATGGTATTAAAAAATAATGCGTGATAAAACAAATCGAACACATTCTTAGCTGTGATAATTTAATAACAAAAACAAAAATAATATTTATATGTACACTAATAAACACTAAAAAACTAAAATAACATGAATACTAAAACAACATGAAAACGAAAATACACAACACTGGAAAAGACTGATTCATAGATATAGAATTGGAAAACAATCACTTGTAAAGAAATATAATTACTGGTTTATTATAAAGAACGGCTTTAAAGAAATAATTGCAGCATGCACATTAAAAATAAATCAACATTGGGAAACAATGTTTTATACATATTATAAAGAACGTAAAATGAAATCAACATTGGGAAACAATCATGCTTTATACATATTATAAAGAACGTTCAAAGAAATAACGACGTGCACTTGAAAACAATATCTGGTTTATATATAAACATGTTTTAAAAAGAAGCAATAGCACATATAAAATAAATACAGCACTGAAATTGGTTTATTTTTATAACATGAGAACTAAAAAATAACGTGAAACGCTTTAAATAAATAACTGCAGCATGCACATTAAAAAGAATTAACATTGGGAAACAATCATGCTTTATACATATATAAAGAACGTTTAAATAAATAGCGACGTGCACCCCCGCCCAAAAAATTGCAGCATGCAAATTAAAAAGAAATCAACATTGGGAAACAATTATGCTTTATACATATTATAAAGAACGTTCAAAGAAATAACGACGTGCGCCCCCCCCCCCCCCCCAAAAAAAAAAGCCCACCCTGGAACAGTCTCTGGTTTATGTACAAGCAATTTTGTTTCGGTATCATGAGAATAAAATATTGTTTAAAAAAAACCCCAAAAAACCCACCGGTCAACATTTTATTTCAGTGTTGTGTATATTAATTGTTTTTAGTATTTAGTGTACATGTATATGATTACATGTCACTTCGGTTACGCGTCATTTCGGACTTACGTCATTTCGGACTCTAAAAAATTTGTCCTCGACGTTTTGGACTCGGGTAGATGACGTTTCGGACTCGGGTATAGAACATAGAATTATACAACATTAACGCCAATTTACTTTATAAACTATTTTATTTATTAACATAATACCAATATGTAACGAGAAAATTGTGATTACTGTTTTACCGTAAAAATCGATAATTATGGTCTATTGCATGAATACGGTCAGATGTTTGTATGTTGCATTCATATATTGAACAGGTGTCCGTAAACTCGTCCACAAGCAAACATCTCATGATCTAAAATATTCGGCGATGATTAATAATATCACCTCATATAATTTACATTGCTGAGAGTGTTGTTAATACAGAACACAATCATTAATTTGTATATGATTGGCTTCAAAGGACCTTAAGTTGTCAATGCTTCTTTGAACTGTCGGTATTACAAATGTAAATATAGCCGCCTGCACGATTTTCTCGAGACATTGTTCTCCCAACCCACCACAATGGCGCCATACTTAAACAATGGTATTATAAACCACACTACTGATCATATATTAATATCTGCTGCATTATTACTTATCGCATAAGTTGTTGTTTATAAAGTTAAAAAACAAAACAAATACACACCACGTGTCATTACGCGATTTATATTTTGATTAACAGCAAATAATACTGGTGTGATTTTAGCGGATTGAGTAAATTTAACAGTAGATACAAGACGAGGTGATCAACAAGGTTAAAAACATTGGGTAATTAGTACTCGTACTGATAACACCTAATGCTCCAGAGCTCCTAAGCTATTGTCTAAATTTATCCTGAGATAAAGTAGCCTAGCAAAGACTCAAGAAAGACTCTCCAATTGACTTATAAGACTCTACAAGAATCTTCAGTCCCAAGGTTGTCTTTCTATTATTTAATTCTTATACCTAAATAAGGTATAAGTTTACTTTGTTTTTTTTTATGTTTTTTTTGCTTAAACCTTTTTCTTTTATTTTTTGACAGCTCTTTTTGGTTATTCTGTTTTATTTTCTACTTATTTTAATTCATATACTGTTTGCTCAGTCGAGATTATTTTACTTTGTTTTCTATCTTTTTTTTTTCTAGTTCTAGTTTATTTGAGCTTATTTTTTCCTTTTTTGCTTTTTTACTTTCTTTTCTAGTTCTAGTTTATTTGAGTTTATTTTTTACTTTTTTTTTATAGATTATTTTACTTGGTATTTTATCTTTTTTTCTAGTTCTACTTTTCTAGTTTATTTGAGTTTATTTTTTTATTTTTTTTTTCATTTTTTACTTTCTTTATAGGAATTCCTTTTTATATATATATACTTTTTGTTTATTCTATATCATTTTTCTTATTTTTTGCTCTTATTTAAACTTATTCTTATTTTTATTCTTGCTTGGTTAAATTATCGTTGTAAAGGCTTCAGTTCTAATTCTTTGTTAGGCAATCAGTGTCCAAGCGATCAGAGATTAGCTCAAGCGATTGAACTACGCTCAGATCAAAGGCGATATAAACAAAGGCTTAACCACCTTTGTTGAGTTAACGATCTCACGGCTGCTCTGTCTATTGACTTATACAAACATTAGGAACCTATAGTTAATTAGTATAATCAAATTTAATTAACTAGTGGATCTGTGTGGAAAGGGTCAGTAGCGTGATCAGGTGATCAATCCAAAACAATTACAATTGCATCTAGTATTGACTTATACAAACATTAATATCCTATAGTCAATTAGTATAACCAAAACTGATTAACTAGTGGATCTGTGTGGAAGAGGTCATAATCATCACTCTACTCTAGTACCAACTAGAATCATCTCTTGTTGATCCTTCTTTTTAATTTAGACTTTTTCGAAGCAGGAAAAGGGAAATGGAGTCCGTGGCTGAACTCAACATGTCGATGGTTGAGGCTTTTAATAGCAGTCCGGCACCATCGACCTTTCCGGTGACTAAAAAGAGGGAGGAGCAAGCCTTTGTCGTTCAGGTTAAACCCGCCGAAGGCAAGTCTTTCGCAGGGATCAAGCTAACGGCGATAGGGAAGGAGATAAAGAAGAACTGGGGTATTATAGATATCCCAGACATCAGAGTAACTGTCCCCGGTCATGTCCGACTGGCTTTTAAATCACAGGAGGACATGGACAGGGCAGTGAACCAGGTATCCCTTCTCGGCATAGAAGTGAGGGTATCCCAGCCGTCAACCTTGTTAACTGAAAAGGTGGTGGTACACGGGATTCCCTCCGAATATGACGGAGAAGAGATCCTGGAAGATTTAAGAGACAGAGGATATGCGGTCAAGGAGGTATACCGGTTTAAGGTTGCTGAAGGTAAAAGCCAGGGAAGTGTCGCCCTGACTTTTAACAATAAAGCACCGGAAATACTAAAAGTAGTATATTTATCCAGAAGGACCCACGCCTACATCAACCTGTGATATCACTTAAGTGGAAGCAGACGTTAAACACCAAAAAGAAGAAGAGGTTAAAAAGTAATTTCACATACACTTGTTTTTGTTGTTAAATTATCATAGCTAAGAATGTGTTCTGTTTTATTTATAAACCCTTCTCTTTTTCCGGTCTCATCAACACACATTATTTTTTAATTTCTTCTTCTTCTTCTTTTGGTGTTTAACGTCTGCTTCCACTTAAGTGATATCACAGACAAGACATAGGAGAGCCGAAGCTGCTTCCTGATTTTTAGAATATGATTTTGCAATCTTTCCATTTTGGCCTTAGGTCATGGATTAGGTTTTAGTGGGAAGTTCTTCCCTTTATTTAATAAAAACACATCGTTGGTAGACGATCTCTTCTGTTTCTGGATTGGTAGATGTCTTCTTTGTGGGATTTGTGTTTTTAGGTGCCAGACATACGAGTACATATATATATTGAGAGAGTAAATGTTGATTTATCAAAGTGATTACGTAATATCAAGGCAGTGCTCATTGAATTGAATCTTAATTCCTTTTGATATCGTTTGAAGCCATTCCGATAGACATGTCTGGACAGCTTGTCAAGTGATTACGTAATATCAATGCAGTGCTCATTGAATTGAATCCCAATTCCTTTGATATCGTTTGAAGCCGTTCCGATAGACAGCTGGTCTATAGAAGTCGACAGATAGCACCTTTTTTTGGCGCCACTGAAAAGGTCTCGCGAGATTATGACACTGCCACTAGTGCGATCCACGCATGTACATAGCGAGTTAACGTGTTATACCGGTTTCCAATGCAATGACATGGAATAATAACATTGGATGGGATTTACAGATATTTGATGTATTTGTCGATGGTGGAATCATTATTTTTTTAATGCATTATGGATAATAATACTACAACCATTCATTCATTCGTGATTTAAAGATAGTACATAACTGTTATGTGGGATACGTGCCGTACCGATTTCAAATGGTATACCGATTTTTGATGTATGTCAATGGTGGAATAATTATTTTTTAATGGATAATAATACTACGACCATTTGTGATATTTAGAGAATACATAACCGGCACGTGGGATGTGCTTTGTCGATTTCCAATGGTATAATAATAACATTGGACGGGATTTACCTAATTTTGATGTAGTTTCAATGACGGAATCTTTTTTTTAATGGATAATGGATATTAATACCACGAACACGGTAAGGTGGGCGAGCATTTATTTTTTAATACATTTTTTATTCGTTATTCATACGTAAATAATCGTATTCAAAATTAACCGATCGGAAAACGACTCGCGGGAAAATTAAACGCTTCGTCTAATATTTAAAGCACTGTCGCTAAATTAAATGGTGTTAATTTATACACGGATCTCCGGTAATTAAATGGCTTGGCTAGTAATTAAAGGCTTTAGATAATTAAATGGTTCGTCCTTTTTTAAACCCCTCTCGGAGAAATTAAACGGTGTACCATTAAATTAAGCCATAGTAGTAATTAAACGATTTTTGATTTTTTTTAAAGGTTTTTATCAATTTTAAAAGGGTAATTTTAAATTAAAGGGTGTTCATCGAATTTAAATGGCAAAACGTCCAACTTAAAGGATTCCAGATCCCTAGTGTAACATATATCCATTCAGAAATATACAACCCAGATGTGATAGTGCATCTTTTCTGACATTCAGGTCGATACATATAATGTACTTCCTGCCTTTTGACTTTTTATTAGTGGTATTAGGCGGGCGCTTATCGTTCTACCGTAAAGATTGTACCCCCCTTCAAGATTTTTCTGGCAGAAACCCTGCAACCATAGAAAATTTATTTAAATCAATCTGAGAATTGATAGGATGAGGCATATTATGTTTTCTTTATTTTTATTGATAACACAGCTCCACACTCAGACCCAGCTATTGTGGCTGTACAACTACCTAACCAACCAATGACACGTCCTAATATGTCGCAAAATGATAGCCAGCAACAATCAGCCTATTGCAATCAAGCGTATGATCAGAGCACTTATCATGATGATGGATATAATGGACAGTCAGAGCCGAGTTGGGCCAATTCATCAGCTTATGTAGCAGATGAATCTCTGTATCAGGATGAAATGATGGGAAACCAAGGATCAAGCTATCCATCGCAATCGATAGACCAGGTAATAATCATAGCTGTATTTAAACTTGTAAGTGGCCTGTCAGTAATCTGTCCCTTTATTGTTCCCCGCCTTTGAAGAAAGCAGGGGACTTTTAAAATGGGTTTGTCTGTCTGTTCGTCTCACTTTTTGGGATGGGACACAATAACTCCTTCTAATTGAGCTAGAATACTCAAACTTGGTGTTGGTGTTTATTAGGTCAATGCCTTGGTGGAGTTCGAAGATGAGCATTTTCTGCTTAAGGTAAGCAGAGATAAGCAATTTGATTGGTTGATGCTTTGGGACATGATAACTTTAGTTCATTATAAGTGCATCACATATGTGATAGAACTGGTGAATCACACTCCAAATATAATTTCAACACAGATCATTGCTACGATAGATTAGTTATACAGGTGTCATGAATCGGAAGTGATTAACGCCAAAGGAAAACATGACTGAATTGACAAGTAATAACGGATACAAAGCCGAATTTCTGCTCACTAATTATTCCTTTTTATACGCCCACATTAGAAATGGGGTTGTATATGGCCGTCTCCCCATATGCCGTTGCCACCATTTCTTGTTAACGCTCTAGAGCAGGGCTTCCACTTCAAAATTTTCCCAAACGGTCATTTTTCTCACGTAGGAAGTGGTGCTTTTTTTTAGCACATAATAAGAAGCCAAAAACTTCATGCTATCGGAATGTCGATGAGCTTTAATTGGGTCAAGGACAGTCACACAAAAATTCAATCTCACATCGACATTTATAACCACCCATCCATCTCCATAATAAATAAAAGAGCATAATATAGACCAGGAGCCCAGAGGGTCGAACCTAGACGAACGAGGTACCAATATCTGACCATATAGGCATCTACATACTAACCTGGGATATACAGAAATGGGCGTCTGCCGGGGTCCAGTTCATGGGTGTGGCCTTGGCGTCCCCTAGAATGACCCCCAAAATGAGTTAAAACTCATACATTCGAGGTACCGGTCGAAACCAATTTTAAATGAAAGAGTACATCTAACGGAGTACTAAATTGCTCATAACAGACGATTTTGGCCCTGGGATGGCCCAAACTGACACCCTAAGTATGGACGCAGGGGCCTTAAAAAAGGGCTGTATTCATACATTCGAGGTACCAGATTAAAATAATTTTAAATGAAAGTGTATATCCCATTGAGTACGAAATTGTCCATAACAGACGGTTAGGCCCCTGGGATGGCCCAGACTGACACCCCAAAGTCGAGGTTGGGTGGGGTGGGGAAAAATGAGTTATACTCATACATTCGAGGTACCGGTCAAAACTAATTTTAAATGAAAGAGTACATCTTACTGAGTACGAAAATGCCCATAACAGACGTTTAGGCCCCTGGGATGGCCCAGACTGATACCCCAAAGCCGAGGTTGGGTGAGGTGGGGGGAAATGGGTTATACTCATACATTCGAGGTACCGGTCAAAACCAATTTTAAATGAAATAGTACATCTCACTGAGTACGAAAATGCCCATAGCAGACGATTTCAACCCTGGGTCAGCTCAGACTGACACCCTAATTATGAACCCCGGGGCTTAAAAAAGAGTTATATTCATACATTCGAGGTACCAGTTGAAATTAATTTTAAATGAAAGAGAATATCCCACTGAGTACGAAATTGTCCAAAACAGACGATTAGGTCCCTGGAATGGCTCAAACTGACACCCCAAAGCCAAGGGGGGCCAAACATGGGTTAAACACATAAAATCACAACAAATTTTAAATGAAAGACTATGCCTCACTGAGTGAGAAATTGCCCATAGGCTTGAAAAAAAGGTTATATTCATACTTCCAAGGTACCAGTTGATATTAATTTTAAATGAAAGAGTACACCCCACTTAGTACGAAATGGTCCCTAACAGATGATTCTGGTCCCTCTCATTAGGTTTTTAAAAAGGTTCAAATGACAAGTTTTGAAACAATCTTCCGCCTTGAATATGAATGTAGGTGCAGTATATATCGTATTTGGCTTGATTAACCATTGTAAGACTGTTGGTATAATTTTTGCTACTTAAATTATTAATAGCATTATATATCGTATCTTTGACTAATTATTGGATTCACACATTATTGGATTCACACATTCTATCGAAGTCAGATCTCATGCACTCAAAAAATGAGTGACGGATTTTATATAAAAAGAGTTATAATTTGGTAAACATTTAATTCTGGGTTAATAACAAAACAACACACTTGACACTTCTGGTGTTAAAGTTTCCACTGCATATGTAAGGGTGGTTTTCGACCCAATTATGATAATTAACCAACCATTAATAAGGTCATATTTGACCAATTAGATAATTGAAGGTCCAAACCCAAAGCTACAAAGCTATCATATCTCTGGGTATAAGTCAGGCAGCCTCTGGATTCCGAAGGAAGAAGATGTAGCAATGTCTATCAGCAGACTCGCTGGTATAGGATTGAAAGAATGACTTTATTGTAATCTATGCTTGTATTTTAATATGTAGCCAGTGCTTGATATAAAAATGTAAAACGAACTGATGCATTGTTATTCCTGGTAAGACAAATGTCTTAACTAATGAAAAGATAACCGCCCTAAAAAAGGGTTATATTCATACATTATGAGGTACCAGTTGAAATTAATTTTAAATGAAAGAGTATATCCCGCTGAGTACGAAATTGTCCATAACAGACGACTATGCCTTGGAATAGCTCAAACTTATACATCGAAGCCGAGGGGTGCAAACATGGGTTAATAATAATAATCACGTCATTTTACAAGGGTAGCAAATTAGGCCTGAGGCCTTTTTCAAATTTGGCCCTTGGCACAGATCGTTAAACTCATAATTCTAGGTACCGGTCAAAACAAATTTTAAATGAAAGACTACACCCCACGGAGTACGAAATTGCCCATAGCAGACGGTTTTGTCCATGGGACGGCGCAAACTGACACCCTAGTATGCCCCTCCCGCTCCCTAGGTTTGAAAAAGGTTAAACTGGCAAGTTTTGAAACACTTTTTCCCGTCATTCGCCTTGAACGTGAATGTAGGTGCAGTAACCATTGTAAGACTATTGGTAGAATTTTTGCTCTTTAAATTAATAATAGCATTATATTGTATTTTTGACTAATTATTGGATTCACACATTCTATCGAAATCTTGTCTCATGCACTCAAATAATGAGTGACGGATTTACAGATACAGTATACAGGCCGACATGGTCTTCAATTTGGAGGATGATGTCCACATAATTATAAGAGATGGATAGAGAACAAGCTTAAAAGAATGTTGGCATCATTCCCTAAATTGAAGACCATGTCAGCTGCATTCAAACTATTAGGCGAAATGTCGGTAAAATAGCGTGATTGGCCAATGAAATTTCGGTATGCAAAAGGTCTCACAATACCATTTGTGCCCTCGGTTCATTAATACACTGACTGCATCATGTTGCCACCAACACGTATGAATCATAGACATAAGAACTGCAACTGTAGTGTCTTGTGAACCACTCATTGAAATCACCAAAAAAGAACAAAACTGTCTATAGGGCAGTCATCAAGTACCTGCAACTGAAAGGACTAACTCCAACACAGGTACAGTATACAGGCTGACATGGTCTTCAATTTAGGGAATGATTCCAACATTCTTTTAAGCTTGTTCTCTATCCATCTCTTATAATTATGTGGACATCATCCTCCAAATTGAAGACCATGTCGGCCTGTATACTGTATCTGTAAATCCGTCACTCATTATTTGAGTGCATGAGACATGATTTCGATAGAATGTGTGAATCCAATAATTAGTAAAATATACAATATAATGCTATTATTAATTTAAAGAGCAAAAATTCTACCAATAGTCTTACAATGGTTACTCTAGCCCAATACTATATACACTGCACCTACATTCACATTCAAGGCGAATGACGGGAAAAAGTGTTTCAAAACTTGCCAGTTTAACCTTTTTCAAACCTGGGGAGCGGAAGGGGCATACTAGGGTGTCAGTTTGCGCCGTCCCATGGACAAAACCGTCTGCTATGGGCAATTTCGTACTCCGTGGGGTGTAGTCTTTCATTTAAAATTTGTTTTGACCGGTACCTAGAATTATGAGTTTAACCCATGTTTGCACCCCTCGGCTTCGATGTATAAGTTTGAGCTATTCCAAGGCATAATCGTCTGTTATGGACAATTTCGTACTCAGCGGGATATACTCTTTCATTTAAAATTAATTTCAACTGGTACCTCATAATGTATGAATATAACCCTTTTTTAAGCCCCGGGGTTCATATTTAGGGTGTCAGTTTGGGCCGCCCCAGGGTTGAAATCGTCTGTTATGGGCAATTTCGTACTAAGTGAGATGTACTCTTTCATTTAAAATTGGTTTTGACCGGTACCTCGAATGTATGAGTATAACTCATTTTCCTCCCACCCCACCCAACCCCGGCTTTAGGGTGTCAGTCTGGGCCATCCCAGGGGCCTAATCGTCTGTTGTGGGCATTTTCGTACTCAGTGAGATGTACTCTTTCATTTAAAATTAATTTCAACTGATACCTCGAATGTATGAATATAACCTTTTTTAAAGCCCAGGGGTTCATATTTAGGTCACCAGTCTGAGCCGACCCAGGGCCGAAATCGTCTGTTATGGGCATTTTCGTACTCAGTGTGATGTACACTTTCATTTAAAATTGGTTTTGACCGGTACCTCGAATGTATGAGTATAACTCATTTCCCCCCACCCCACCCAACCTCGGCTTTTGGGTGTCAGTCTGGGCCACCCCAGGGGCCTAATCGTCTGTTATGGGCATTTTCGTACTCAGTAAGATGTACTCTTTAATTTAAAATTAGTTTTGACCGGTACCTCGAATGTATGAATACAGCCCTTTTTTAAGGCCCCTGGGTCCATACTTAGGGTGTCAGTTTGGGCCATCCCAGGGTCAAAATCGTCTGTTATGAGCAATTTAGTACTCCGTGAGATGTACTCTTTCATTTAAATGTGGTTTCGACCGGTACCTCGAATATATGAGTTTAACCCATTTTGGGGGTCATTCTAGGGGACGCCAAGGCCACACCCATGAACTGGACCCCGGCAGACGCCCATTTCTGTATATCCCAGGCTAGTATATAGATGACTTTATGGTTAGATATTGGTACCTAGTTCGTCTAGGTTCGACCCTCTGGGCTCCCGGTCTAATATGTAATCAATTATTATCATTTATTTATTTATACATTTATAAAATATAACAATGTACATTTATACATCGATAGGACACTATTTTCGTAATTTATTTACAACACCACTCGTATGTAATGTTGTTTTTTTTTTACCCGATTTCCATTTCTGTAATGCACGTGCTGGTTGAAATTCGGCACGTTTGAGTCCCTCCGTAGATATCCTCACTAGTTAGTTTCCATGCTTAAAGAACATCGCAACTTGGGTTTTATCACATTTTAGCGTACGTGACAAATTCGACTGTTGACTATTTCTCCATACACGGGGGGAAAAAGTAGTTCCGATTGATTAGCTCATGTAAATAATTAAAAGTCATAAAAATGTACAATAATTAATATCGAGCTAGTATTTTAACTCTATAACATGTAAAAACATTAGCACGTATTTCAATATGGCCGACACCGTGAAAGCGCATTGTTTCAAGCAAATTGACGTCTATCTAGAGCCAGGTTTCTCAACCTTTTCTCACCACTCACCCCTAAATGAATTCTTAACCACCCATATTTACCCCCAGAGTTTTGAGGAGGTTACTGACACAGAAAAGCCGGTCAGCGGAAGCGCCGTAGGAGCAAAGTCCGTCAGGAATTCTTTAGAAATTGCATCCGGGAAACATGATTTCCAGCCATATCAGGCACTCTTCCAGGTTTTTCAGAGGAATTTGAAAATTACCTTTTTCTATAGAAGCCATCCTACATGAACTGCAAATCCTTGCACAGGCCTGCACCCCCTGACCACATTTACATTGTATATGGAATGAATACAGATTGAAGTTAGATTCAATAATCACCAAATTTATATTTTAATGAAAATACGTTGTTTCCAGTTCAGTGCGAAATTTGCTCCTGGTGATTGTCACGAACTATTTTTTATATGCCCACATTTTCATGTGGACGTATTATGTTGTCGCTCCTGTCCGTCCGGACATCCGTCAGTCCGTCCACAATTGTTTGTGGACTCTCTACAGGTCACAATTCTTACCCGATTTTGACAAAACTTGAAATATAGGTTTATCCCCCAAAAGATCTCTGCTGCTTTCGATATTGGCATAATTCGGATGAAAATTTCATGGATTATGGCACCAGATTGTACGAAAAATCACATTTTTAGCTTGTGGACCCTATAGAGGTCACAATTTTGAGTCGATTTTGATGAAACTTCACATGCATGTATGTTTATAACAGTGTTGGGATTTCGGCCGTATATTCCGGACGTGTCCGAATTTTTTTTCCAAACGCATTGCACTCTATTGTCCGACCGTGAATATGCCCATTCGGAATTCAAGACATGGTGAATAATATTCAAAATTCCAAAATTAATATATAGTAGATAATAAGTCTTTATTCAAGAAAACTTCCGTGAAGTTACATGAAGGGGTATTAACAATAATAGGTTACAATAAATAATATTAAGATATATTTACTTTGTATTATTGACATTGAAATGAACAGAGTATATTATAAAATTATTTAAAACTTCGGAGGATAAGTTTGACAAATTTACATAAATTTAGGATTTCCTTCTCGTTATTGAATAAATTACACATCTTTAGGGTTGATGGTCTATTTACATATTTTGTAGCAATATATTTATTTCTGTCTGTTTTAAAGAATTGACATTCAAAAAGATAATGATATTCGTCGCCCAAGTTGTTGGAGTTACACAGATGACAAATCCGGTCTTCTCTGGCAATTTTAAGAAAAATACCTAATTCTATTGGTAACTTATGACTTCTACAACGAAATTTACACATTGGAATTATCAGGTTAGCGGGTTGGAGTAAATATTTTTCGAATCCAAAAATAGACTTAAAGATACGGTAGTTTGCACATTTAGAGCTTTCATTAATTTGACTATGCCATAGTTGTTGGTATTGATCTCTAAGTCTAGTTTTGAGATTTGATTTCAGCCAGTTAATATTACACTCACTTGGATTAGTCCAAATGTATGAGAAACCCGACTCGTTCAACACGCTCTTAATATAACTAACCCATTCATTGGAATCATTAGTGCTTAGAGTTAATTTATACAACTTATAAGATAACTTGTTTTCACTTCCTGTCACTGTTTTAAGCCAAAAACAAACCATCCAACAATCTATTTCTATTTTCAAAGGATAAATACCCAGTTTGCCATATACCATGGCGTTTGGGGTTGATAGTTTAACATTCAAGAGGATCTTACAAAACTTAAGTTGAAGGCTTTCTAGGGGAGCCGTGTCCGAGTATCCCCAGACCTCAGAACCGTAAAGCATAATAGGTATAACTAGGTGGTTAAATAAGTATAATACAGTGTCTATGGTTAGATTAAGAACTTTGGCTTTCCAAACTAATCATAGATGTCAAATAGCATAAGCGTATATAACACTAACACCCTAAATCAATAGACAGTCGTTTTGTTTACGATATCTTTTAAGACTACATAGAAATTCTCATTCACAGTGGCACTTTCCCGTGACCTCGAGCGCTACACGAGCGCCACACGAATATTGCCATATTAGGCAGTGCTTACTATGAAACTATGTGCCGTTAGTCACGTACGCAATACGCTGATGTTTTCTAATTTATCTATGCCTTTTTACAACTGATTTAACTATCGATGGAATTTTAATATACTGACTTATAACGAAGGAAAATGCGTTTTACCATCACAAGTATTATTATTTTTAACGCTTTTCTTTCATTTGCTGTTGTAAATTCTCGCGAGACACGTGGAATTAAGAGATGTAAACATGCTGAATCTTACATGTCTGATGTCGGAGAAAAGATTCCATTTTGATGGCATATTGTCGGATTTATAATCATATTTTGAATGGGGATTGTGTTTTTAAATAAATAAATAAACACGCTAAGAAATGTTTACCGTATATTTCGATTGGAATAACGTAAGTTATAGTTAAAGGAGCTAAATCGCTAACATTTGGGATCCAGAAATTGACAAAAGTGGGTCGAAACTCATATAATATTGTAATATGGATGTATATAAACTGATTTACATTAAATGCTCTCCGTTTTACTCCAATTTTAAATCAGTTATGCTCGGCGAAACAAGCCATTCAGTCTCAACCCAGTGCATTCTTTTTTAGCGCCTGGTTATTCCAGTCCACATATGCAGTGTGATACAGTGCAATGTGTCTAGCCTCGTCCTTCGAGTCTCTCAATAAAACTAGGACCGGAGCGCAATATGGTACACGATTCGTGTACCAATGTTAGAAAAATTATTTTATCTTAAATATTGGATATCAGAAGCTCATCTTTTCCTGGTAAATTTACATCATCAATGTTGATTTAAATTGACCAAAAATTCGTGTTTTCGATGTCGAAGATTTTGGAGGATTTTGAGTTACGGACTTAGGTCCTTTAATTGTTTTAGACGATAGCGCGTGCTAGTGTTGAATCAGATTATTTGGTGTCACCCGTTGTTGTATTAGACTTTGATTAGAGCGGCATATCACTACGATTCACGGCTAAATAATTTTGGGATGTAATTTTTTTACCTTCCATATATAAATCGAAACTAAGTATCAGACGAATGTCGGACTTAAATTTGAATACCGCACGGGAATTAAACATGAAAACTACTGAGGTGCAGCTATTTTTTTTATTACGTATAAATTTAAATATTTTGTTGACACGTGATTCTTAATTGTAGTTTGAAAACGCCTGCTTAAATAACGACAAGAGTTATGCCCCCTTATTTTAAAAATGTCCGACAGCTAAAAATTTTGAAATCCCAACACTGGTTTATAACCTAAAGATCTTGGTTCTGTGCAATATTTGTGCCTATCGGATCAAAACTTCCTGAATTAGTGCCCCAGATTTTCTGAAAAATCACCTATTTTAGCTTGTGGTCACAATTATTATCCGATTTAATATCGACGTTACACCCTAAGGAAGGCTGATTTTGAATTTCGGGTAAATAGGACCAAAATTGCCATACAAAATGGTCGCCGATTGTACGCGAATACTGTTAAAAATGGAATATCAAGGTTGTGGACCCTGTAGAGGTCCCAATTTTAATTTGATTTTAATAAACGCCGTGTCTATTCTTACGACGAGGCGTAAGAATTATTTATGGGCTATTCTTACGACATGGTGGAAGTTCCGGTGGCGCATGCGCAAGTTACACAATGTTGGACTTATAATATTGTGCAGTTTGCAAGACGGGGTGTCGTAAGAATAGGCAATACTTTATTTTTACGACGATATCTCGTTCTCATCCATAGATACTGACAGTATATATTTCTATGTCTCGTCGTAAAAATATCCTGCCTCCTATTCTTACCACGATCTCGTAAGGATAGGCAATGCTTGATTTTTACGACGAGATCGGGCTATTTTTATGACTAAGGCAGTAGGCCTACATGTAGTACATGGTGCAACTTGTACAGGTTTCCTCTCTCTCTCTCTCTCTCTCTCTCTCTCTCTTTCTCAACGTACCAGAAGAGGACATCTCAAACTAAAAAGTTATATTAATTGCAATGTGCAAGAGTCACTGAGTAGGTGTCGTAGGAATAGGCAATATATAGCACAGAGTAAGCTATTCTTTATCTGTACGACGGAGAGACACAGATAGGCTATATTTACGAAAACTACGGAAATAAAATAATTTGACTAGGCAGCTTTTATATGGAGGAGGGGGGGGGGTAGCGTTTGGGCAAACAAGCAATCTTTTAATTTTGGCCTAAAGAGCTTACTACTTCAACGACAACAGTCATATTTAATATGTTTCCTTTTTTTTAAATATAGTTTTTCAAGTTTTCTTTTCTTATTTAGTTTTCTTTTTTTGTTATATATATTTCTTCTTTTATATTTAATTTATTCATTATTTGCTATTTATTAGACACATAATTTAGGCCTTTATATGAATAGCCTTTTTTAAAAGAAAAAAAATAATCACTAAGTTACACCATGGCCTAGGCTTTTCTCCTCTAGAATTAAGTGAAGAAGACAATGAGTTAAGGCTTAGCCTATAATAATATATATAGGCCTATATGTTTTTTTAAAGAATAAATTTGGACAGTGAATAAAGAGTGAAAATACAGAATTGTAAAGTGTGAGAAGAAAATATGATATAGGCAGGACTATGCAATGAGTAAGGGTCTTTTAAAGGGACAATAACACTCTTGCTGGCCTGACAGGTCCAGAATTTTTTTTTAGCCTTATTCTAACTACAAGATGTTAAGTGTCCTACCTGTTGTGTAAATTATCCATTACAACCTATCTTACTTGTCCAGAGGGTTAGAAAATATGTTTAAATCCAAGTTGCATTTGAAAGTGCTTACGTAAGGCTTTTCAAACCATGTTACGGCATGTAGTTGAATTTGTCCAATTTTTAAAATTCGGTGTGTTAAGATGAAATTTGTATCATTTTTTTATTGGAATATTGTAAAATAGTACTTTTTGTTGACCAGAATAAAGATTGGAACATATTATTCAGTTACAACAAGAGTGGTATTGGGGCTTTAAGAAGAAAGTAGGATATAGTGATTATATTTCGTTCATTTTTATTTATTTCCCTTTTGTTTGTTTAAAAATCAGTGAAAAAAAGAAGTAATAAAAGAAGCTAGACACATACAATATATACACATAGACCTTTAATTCTTTTATTATATATGTGAATAGCCTATATCTTTTTTAAAAATAGACTTTAAAATTACAGATTATTTTGTCAAAAATACCAAAGAAATAACTAACTGGACATCAAATCTCAGTTTTTCCCCCTCTAAAATTGACTTTGAAATCACAGAAAAGTAAAGACGAAAATGGTATATAATGTAGGCCTATATATTTGTGAACAAATAAATTTTTACTATTTTTTATTCAATGAACAGTGAAAATACCGAATTTAAAATTAGGATATAGGCCCATAAAATAGTTATATAATTTAATCCTATATTTTTTTTCGTGCTTTTATTCTGTCTGAAATTACCATTGTAAATAGAAAAGAAGAAAATGTGATAAAGGCCTATAATATAAGTAGTTATTTGTTTTAAAAAATATGATATAGGCCAATACTATAAATATTTTGAAAATATGACATATGTAGGCCTATGCGCCCTATAATATATAATAGTGATATAAATTGTTTTGGGTTTTTTTTAAAAAAATGGATAAAGGCCTATGCAATGACAGGTGTTTATTAACATAAATAAGACCCAACAAAAAAATAACTTATATATAGGCCTATATATCTTTGAACTTTTCTATAAAATTACTAGAAATCAGACGCAAATATAAGCTTTTATGTTAAAAGCCTTTTTTTTAAAAAAAATAAAGACTAACTGAACCAAACTAACTGAGCAATACATCATGATTTGTTTCCTTTAAAATTGACTGTGAAAGTAAAAGAAAAAGAAAAGAAGAAAATGGTGTAAGGCCTATATATTTCTAAAGCATAAATTTGAAATACAGAAATTTAAATTGTAAAATATAGGTATGTATATTTTTAACAAAGACGAATTGTGCTATTTTCTTTGAAATTAACACTGACAACACAGAATTGTCAATTGTAAAGGAGATAATGGGATATGGCCTATAATGAAAGTGGTGATTTTAAAGAAAATGACATAGGGCTATAACATTAGTAGGTTTTTAGAAAAAAATACGATATAGGCCGGTGCCGTGAAATGTTTTTATTAAAAAATATATTGCAGTTTCCATAATTACAGTAGACTATGAAGAAAATATACCACCTCCCTGAACAAAATAACATCGATATCTTTAAACTTTTCCAAAATTACTAGAGAATAAAGACAACTGGGCATTTAATGTAAATAATAATATATAATACTACATAAAATAACTTTTCTATATATCTTGACCCTTTTTCTGCAGAATACTGAATAGTAAAAAAAGAAAATGGTTTATTTATATAAATACCCTAAAAGGTAAAAATGAAAGTAGAATATAGGTTTAGATGTATGTATAAAAAAGCTATAAAATTACATACAAGGACAAAGAAGAGCACACAAAAAATTAGCTGAACAGTATTTAAATTTGAATATTGTAATGCGCAATTGCAAAGACAAATTAATTGGTAGTGTAAATACTGCTTATACTTTTATTATTTTAGCACGGACCCTATATCATATGTCAATACCGTAGATACTATGTACTTGTTTTCTACCATACACTTTTGGTATTCATAAATATTTAAAATATAGTAGAAAATTCTGGACGAATACAACTTGCTGATTTCCAAACATTTTTAAAATCCAAAATTAAAAGTATAATTAAAAAAACAAGGGGTGGCATCTTACAGTTACATTTTCTTTTTCGTCAGATGATTTTATATTTTTCAAACAATGACTGATTTAGTACGTATTATCAATGGTAGTGGTATAAAAGTCCATGCCTTACTCAAAAAACTAGTATTTATTATTTTCAATTATATATAGAAATTGATAAATTCAATGTTATAATCATAATCTGATTTACGGCAAAATGTATGCGGTTCGCTTCAAAACATAATGAGAATGTGCACTTTTAACTATTTTAAGAATAAAATCCATGTTGTACCATTGTGAATTTATTTTATATGAAAAAAAAGCCAACAATGTTTTAGACAAAATAGAATAATGTTCTGTTGTTAATGTTTTCGTAAAATTAAAAATACATATAGGCCTACATTATTATAGGCTAAGCCTTAAGTCATTGTCTTCTTTACTATTCAGTAAATGCACAGTTAATTCTAGGGCAAAAACGTCCAGGATGTAGTGATTATATTATATTTTAAAAAGGCTATTCATATATACTAATAGGCTACTCATAGGCCTAAATATGTGTCCAATGTCTTTCTTTTCTTTATATCAATAGGAAACAAATAAATATAAAAGAAGAAATATATATTACAAAAACAACTAAATAAGAAAAGAAAACCAGAAGAACTGTTTTTAAAAAATACATAAATATGACTGTTGTATAGTAGCCTTATGGTAGGCCTAAACATACCGTACTACGTAGCTGCATGTTTGGCCTTAATATGCTTACTGTAAAAAGCCGATTTGTTTTCATTTGCTTTTATTTTCACCCGTGAATTAATTTCTCCTTCCTCTATGATGTGAAAATTGTCATTAAAATAATAGGTCTGATTTACGTCTATTTAAAAACTTATAACGTATCTATTAATTGCTTGAGGTAAATACGGTAGAATTACTAGAATCCAATGTTTTAGGTGCGTTAACATGGGGAATTAGTACTTCCTGTGACTTCAAGCCACGTCTTTATCGTTCCCCTACATCATTAATATAACTTTTTAGTTTGAGATGTCCCCTTCTGGTACGTTGAGAGAGAGAGAGAGAGAGAGAGAGAGAGGAAACCTGTGCAAGTTGCACCATGTAGCCTACTGCTTTAGTAGGCCTACTACTGTACTAGTAGTAGCCTAGTCATAAAAATAGCCCGATCTCGTCGTAAAAATAAAGCATTGCCTATCCTTACGAGATCGTGGTAAGAATAGGAGGCAGGATATTTTTACGACGAGACATAGAAATATATACTGTCAGTATCTATGGATGAGAACGAGATATCGTCGTAAAAATAAAGTATTGCCTATCCTTACGAGATCGTGGTAAGAATAGGAGGCAGGATATTTTTTACGACGAGACATATAAATATATACTGTCTGTCAGTATATTTATCTATGGACGAGAACGAGATATCGTCGTAAAAATAAAGTATTGCCTATTCTTACGACACCCCGTCTTGCAAACTGCACAATAATAGAAGTCCAACATTGTGTAACTTGCGCATGCGCTACCGGAACTTCCACCATGTCGTAAGAATAGCCCATAAATAATTCTTACGCCTCGTCGTAAGAATAGCCACGGCGTTTAATAAAACTTGAAATGCATAGTTATAACCCAAAGATCTTGGTTCCTTTCGATATTTGCACATATAGGAATCGTAACATCCTGAATTATGGTCCCTGATTATATGCAACATCGCCTTTTTAAAGCTTGTGGTCCCTCTGGATGTCACAATTATCCGATTTAAAAAAATGTTTGATTATATCACCGTTTGGAAAAAACGGACTAAGATTGCCATGCAAAATGGCCGCCGTTTGTACCCAAATACTGTTAAAAATGGAATATCAAGGTTGTGGACCCTGTAGAGGTCCCAATTTTAATTCGATTTTGATGAAACTTGAAATGCATAGTTATAACCTAAAGATCTTGGTTCCTTTCGATATTTGCGCATATCGAATCGTAACTTCCTGAATTATGGCCCCTGATTATAAGCAAAATCACCTTTGTTTAGCTTGTATGCTGTGTGAGTACAGTTCATCACAGAGAGGTTAACTGAGTTAAATAATAGATTTAACCCCGCAGTGAGTAGTCCATACCCCTGGTGTTCAATTTCTCAGTGTCCATCCTGTTGGACTCGGCCATGAATATCGTATTACCCACCGCTCTAATGTGCGCATGCGCAATTAAGATTTGTTGTATGGGCATGCCCATTGACACAAAACGGAAACAACATGGCGACATTGTCAACCTTAAACAAGGATAAAACAGACAGAGTATTTTTACGATTTAATATTGTTTGAAGTAGGAAATTACTAGCAAGATCGTTGTAAATGGTGAGTATTTTTTTTAAAGACTACTTCGTATTCCAGTTTGAAGTGTAGCGCAAGACAGTGTGTCGGCTTATTGGCCAAGTGTGTATACTGTATCGTCGATATATTATAATTGCTACTTTCATTTTGTTTGTTGGTATTGATGACGTACTTCCTCTCATATATAATCAATTCTCGTTCTGCTTGATTTTGGAATTAATCAAAATTCAAACTTATTGATGCGTGGGTTGTAATTTCCGAAAGTTTTGATTTTCAATGAAATATTTATTACAGACATATTTCTAATTTTCGTGTCGGGAATTTATTCATACAGGAAATAAGTTAAAATCCACGCATGCGCATATCATTATTTCCACTTATTTAATTCGGGCCATTATTGCAGAGAAGAAAATGCAGATCTATAACCGTAGCCTTTGAAAAGAGATTCGGATATGTCGCCTTTAGTGTGAAATTTACGATGACCTGTTTCCTCTGTGACAAACGGAATTATTTTGTAGATCTGAATAAAATAATTGATTGTAATCCCCATAATGTATTAGACTCTATGTCTTAGTCTACTCTAATCGGGAGATCGGTGCTGAATAAATTTGTAAACAGAAAATGATCCATATCCATATCATTACAGCATATATAGGCCATAAAAGCCTTTTGCTGATCGTGAGACACTTTATAATATTATTCAAGTCGTAGTCTTCGGTACAAGTTATTGTTTATTTTCCCCTTCGGGTCATTGTGACAAGTCAGTTTTATTCGGTGTCAGGCACAAAAACGATAGTTACTACATTCTGATTCACAGAGAATCCTGATTTATAATTTGTTTTGAAACACATTGTACATAGTTAAGTTCTGTTTTTGTAATATTTCTAGTTTTAATGATTGTCTATATAGTAGTTTGCGTGCACCGTAAGGCGTGCGGAATGTATGGTCTTTCCATTCTTTGTCAAGTCTGTTTTTAAATGTGTTGATGGTGGGCGCAGTGATTGTGCTGTCAGATAGAGATGACCAGTGGTTGACCACTCTGTTGCTGAAGAAGTTTGCTCTTGGTGACTTCCGTAGTACCTCTTTACGAGCTTTAGTGAGTTATTCTCTGGAGGTCACAATTATTATCCGATTTAAAAAATCGTTTGATTATATCACCGTTACAAGCTAAGGAAGGTTGAGTTAAAATTTCGGGAAAATAGGACCAAAATTACAATACAAAATGGCTGCTGTTTGTGCGCGAATACTGTTAAAAAATGGTATTTCAAGGTTGTGGACCCTGTAGAGGTCACAATTTTAATTTTGATTTTGATGAAACTTAAATTGCGTGTTTATAACCTAAATATCTTGATACTTTTCGATATTTGCGCATATCAAATTGTAACTTAATGAATTATGGCCTTTGATTGTAGGAAAAATCACTTTCGGTTTTGCTTGTGCTCTATCCATCTCTCGAAAATGTGGGCGTATCCTGCCTGGCAGCCGCTGGTTGTATAAAAATATGATTAATATGTTTGTAGAAGAATCATAATCTGTTATTATCCCTTTGTAAAGTTTAATTTTTGAATTCAAATATGTTTTAATTAAAAGGCCAGGCCTCACTGGGTGACCTAGCCATCTCTTTCCTGAATAGCTTATTAGTAGGTTTTCAGAAAAGGTGATTTCTTGATTGATGACTTGCATGCCAATGCAATGACTGCATTCTCATTCAGTACTGGATTCAACAGTAACAGTGTATAAAACGATTGATCCAGACTCCGGGCCCTTTCCCATGGTCGGGGGGGGCCCTTTTGTCAGACGTGGGGCCCTTTTTTTTTTCAACGTGGGGCCCTTTTGTCTGCTTTTAGGGCCCTCCCTAACTAGGGTACATTTCATTTTTCTCATTGGTTTTAGCATTTTTCCCCCCATTTTTATTTCAACTTCTTTGATTTTTATCGCGAGGAGGCTGGCGCCTCCAGTGCCTCAATACTGGGGAAAGTTACTTTCGGTATTGCTTATTCTCTATCCATCTCTCGCAAAAGTGGGCGTATCCTACCTGGCAGTGCCAACTTACTATCTTTTGTTAATATTTTGTCTGAAAGTTTGGCAAAACAAACCCAACGCTAGCCTTATTTGTCTATTGTTTTATAGAATCAGAGAGGTGATGATAATGATCATAAGAAATTTACCATGAATGCTAAAGCGCCAGTGTTTACATCAATGTACAATCAAGGAGACAATTCAAATAGTCGGAACAACAGTCAATCATATCAAGGTAAAAATATTTTGAATATTGTATTTTTCAATTGTATTATATTTTTCTTGATTTTGGACTTTTCGCGGAAGAAATGTCATTTTGGGTGTTTTTTGTGATGCCATATTTCATTTCATATCAAAACTATCAAATTTGTAGATGTAAAATCATGAAATACAACTTTAAGGCTAACTTTGTCTCGATTTTCACATTTGTGTAACAATTACTCTGGTTTCCCCAGCAACTTCAAAATACCTCGGTTTTCTCAAAATTTCCATTTTGTCAAAGTGAATTTTGTAAACTTTTTCCATCAAAAATGGTCTTATCCATGTTATATCTGAAATATTGAACTTGATTGTTATGCATCTTAAAATCAGTAGCTATCAGGTAAGATTATATCTATAACCCTTCTCTCAAGAGCTTCATATATGTAGATTTTTGAACAGTTGTCCGCAACACATAATTGCCCATTTTTGAGGCATTTGGGGACATTAAAGGGGAAGACAAACGATTTTCAATAAGGTTTCCATAAATAATAAATATATATTTAAAAATAATCCCTCCTATAACATATGCAAAAAATAATTTGTAAGCGAGAAATTAATTTTTATTAATACCAGATGTGACGTCATTGGTTCAACACGCACACTGGTCACTATAGTAAACATTCAAATTTGGAGTACGTTTAGCGCTGTATTTTGTGATCGTTTCGTCGTTTGGCAGAAAATCTGATGGAAGGTAATCTTTATTAGGATATTAGGAACAAGAACTTAGGGTGTTTTGAAGGTATAATAAACAACGCGTTTGTGTAAATTAAGTTTCTAAACTGGACACAGTGACACTATTTAAACCACGTGGCTAATTGTTTAGGGTGTTTTGAAGGTATAATAAACAACGCGTTTGTGTAAATTAAGTTTCTAAACTGGACACAGTGACACTATTTAAACCACGTGGCTTATTGAAAATCGTTGGTCTTCCCCTTTAATAAAATAAGAAGGAATGGAGATACGGAAGTGAAATTATAGGAACATGTCAAAAAGTTTGTGAATTTTTAAAATTGCATATTTCCAATCCACCATATCAGCTTACCAATTTTGGTTGGCATGGGAACCAAAATCGACTATTTACAATGATCTTTACCATAACCCAAAACGTGATCACCACATTTAAAAAATAAGCAATTTAAAATATTTGAAACCCATGTAATGTCAAATGATATGGATCGTATGAATTTGTGCAAAATATTAAGAAGTTTGAGTGGTTACCATAGTAACGTCAGTTATTTTTTCCAAAATGCATTATTTTCCAATAATTATGACATCAAAATTGATTAGTGATGGGTCGATAATTGGTTTTAATATCGGTAATTGGCTGATAAGTGGCCTATTGAAAGAAATTAGTATCGATCGATATGCTCCAATTTTGACGATATCTGTTCAAAACAACTCAGTAAATACCTTTAAAAATTTATCCGAATTGTGAACAAGTCATTATTTTGCTTGATCTGCGCGCATTGCTATTATTAGACGTTCAGGTAACACAGAACTTTCACACCGCTATTTAGACTTGCGGGTAATACATGACTATCATATAGGGACCGTAATAAAGGAAAGAATAAACAGTAGAAAATCCTTACTGGTTTCTGTTATTTTTTTAGATCCTAATTCACATACTGTTTATGAATTCAGGTCTCTCTACCACACTTAACAATATGATGTTAATTTTATGTAAAGTTTACGTAAAAATGGTCAGTCAGTTTACCATCATTTTGCTCATCTTTTTAACAATAACTTTATGTCATGATATACGTAAATCTAACGTAAAGTTTACGTCCTATTTAAGTCATTTTCTGTTTATGAATTCAGGTATCCCTACCCCACTTAACAATATGATGTTAATATTACGTACAGTTTACATAAAAATGGTCAGTCAGTTTACCATCGTTTTGCTCATCTTTTAAATGAAAACATTACGTCATAAAATACGTATATCTAACATAAAGTTTACGTCATATTTATGTCATTTTCTGACTTAAACTTAAAGATAGATTTACGTCAGAAAATGACGTAAATATAACGTAAAAATGATGTAAATATAACGTAAAAATGACATAAACTTTACGTTAGATTATCGGCATTTCCTGACGTTAAATTGTCGTTAAAAGGATGAGCAAAATAATTTAAATTTAACCGACCATGTTGACGTAAACTTCACGTTAGATTTAAGTCAGAAAATGACGTAAATATAAGTACAGACCCCGGACGCTTACTGCTAGCCCCCGGATCCATTCACTCTTCATGTGGACGTATTATGTCGGTGCCCCCGTCCGTCCGTCCGTCCACAATTGTTTGTGGACTCTCTATAGGTCACAATTCTTACCCGATTTTGACGAAACTTGAAATATAGGTTTATCCCCCAAAGATCTCGGCTGCTTTTGATATTGGCATGTATCGGATCAAAACTTCATGGATTATGGCCCCTGATTGTAAGAAAAATCATGTTTTTAGCTTGTGGACCCTATAGAGGTCACAATTTGGAACCGATTTTGATGAAACTTTACATTCATGTTTATAACCCTAAGATCTTGGTTCCTTTTGATATTTGCGCCTATCGGAACGTAATTTCCTGAATTATGGCCCCTGATTGTCCGAAAAATCACCTTTTTTAGCTTGTGGTACCTCTGGAGGTCACAATTATTATCCGATTTAAAAAAACGTTCGAATATATCACCGTTACACCCTAAGAAAGAGTGAGTTTGAATTTCAGTAAAATTGGAACAAAATGACCATACAAAATGGCCGCCGTTCGTATGCGAATACTGTTGGAAAAAGGTATATCAAGCTCGTCGACCCTGTAGAGGTCCCAATTTTAATTCCATTTTGACGAAACTTGAAATGCATGGATATTACCCAAAGATCTTGGGTCCTTTTGATTTTTGCGCATATCGGATCGTAACTTCCTGAATTAATGCCCCTGATTATACACAAAATCGCCTTTGTTTAGCTTGTTGTCTCTCTGGAGGTCACAATTATTATCTGATTTAAAAAATCATTTGATTATATCACCGTTACAAGCTTAGGAAGGTTTAGTTCAAATTTCGGGAAAATAGGACCAAAATTACAATACAAAATGGCTGCTGTTTGTACGAGAATACTGTTAAAAAATGGTATTTCAAGGTTGTGGACCCTGTAGAGGTCACAATTTTAATTTCGATTTTGATGAAACTTAAATTGTGTGTTTATAACCTAAATATCTTGTTATTTTATGATATTTGCGCATATCAAATTGTAACTTAATGAATTATGGCCTTTGATTGTAGGAAAAATCACTTTCGGTTTTACTTGTTCTCTATCCATCTCTCGAAAATGTGGGCGTATCCTGAGTTTCAGCCATTCTTTAAATTCCGCGTACAAAGAGACAGAGTGAGAGGCGTGGCTCGGTGAGAGAAGTTTGGCCAGCGCGATAAGTCCCAGTGTGTGGATACTAGACGACTGGTTCCGGAGTATGTTCTCCAATCTGATCAGTTTCTGAATATCGGCCTTCCGTTTCGTTTCCTTGAATGTTTTCTCTATGGCATGGTCAACACAAAGAATCAAATGTGCGGAACATTTCAATGTTCGACATTTGCTAACGGCCAAACTGTCCAGCAAAGTACCACAGTCCTCCGCTCTGTCTGTCATCCAAAAATTTGTCGCTGGCCCTCTTGATCCTTGATGGTGAAATGGTCGTTTTTTTACATCAAATAGTCGGTAACCAGCAGCTTTCGTGGTGTCGTCGATCCCGATAGTAACGACGGAGTCACCCGTGTTTAAGTAGTTTCTCTGTCAACATGGCTAGTGACATGTACGAAGCATCATGAACGTAGTCAGAAATACATTTCCGACTTGGCAAGACGAATGTCAGATCTTTGTACTTCCGCTTTCGTTTCCCTTCACTCTGTGGTATGTATTCCGACTGGACATCTTTCTCGTCATCGTCGGCACTTTTATCATCGTTGTCCTGGTCGCTGTCATCAATGGTATCAGGAAGCTTCCACTTCTGACCAAACACTGTGTTTGCAACGGCAGCTGTGATACCAAGTGGATCATTTGTGATGACTTTGAATTGCGCCGAGCATTGAACTAGACATCTCATAACCGTTTTGTCGATGCTGTTCTTTCCTTTGCGGATTTGGACGGAGGGAAACGACGTGCAAGGTCACATGTGGGTGATCTGACACTGGCGGAAGGCGAAACTGGTGCGTAATCGGGATCTCCTATTGAAGTATCTTCTTCAACTAATGTGGCTTCCTCTGACTGGGAATCGCCGATATATGATTCAATAGTATCTTTATCTTTAATAGCATCTTTATCTTTAATTCCGCCGCTGCGGAGAGCTCTTTCGTCAGTCCGCTTCTTCTGCTTGAGCCAGTTCCGGGGAATCGTTGATGAAGTTGTCCATATAGAATGCCTCATCATCACCGGTCATCTTCACGCCGTAGAAATCCGAGAGCGTCGTACGCTTTTTCTACCATTTTTGTATTGAATTGATCAGCCTTTTTGGTCCAGTTTTCTGGTGGTGCTCTGTCCGTCCGACGTTCGGTTTTTCGCATGTGTCTAAAGGTTTCGTAGTCACGTTGTATCGACTTGATCACTGATTTTTATGTGCTGGGTAGACGTTCTTACCAATCCAGTCATCCTGTAACTATTTAGCCACGATGCGAGCCGCTTCTTCTTTCGTCAATCCTGAGAAAATAAAGAGATCAGAATTAGATATTGCCTCCTAATAGTCCTAAACAAATCACAAATCGAAGCATGATTACTCCCCCCCCCCCCCCAAGTTCACACGAAGGCTTAGTGCTTGAAAGACCGGCTCGGGAGCATGCATTAATAATAATTAACGCTACACTGCCTTCTTTCTATACACTCACCCTTGCACTACGTTCTGAATAGTCTTGCTTTGAATAGTCTTGACGGTGTGAATGAGTTTTTGATTGGTACTACAGTAGAACCCTGTTATAACAAATTCCCCCTATGTATAACGAAGGGAAAACGAATCTCCCGGCCCTTGTAAGGTAAATTCCTTAGAAATAAACCCCGTAATAACGAAAACCCTGTTATAACAACTAGCGATTTTATTGTGCATAATTTGATTATTGGGTGATGGAAGAAACATGAATCAAAATTGTATGTACTGTAGGCGACGGAGATCTTACCTGTTCCTTTCTTGGAACTTTCTTGGAAAGCGTCAACATCCTACCAATGACAAACATTCAATTCTGCAGCTTCAGTTTGGAAACAAACTCGGGCTCTTCTGCAAACAATTCCTGTCTATGCCATTTTCTGGTTCTGTTCATCTTGACACAATAAAGAAATAGCAATGTGGATGTAACGTCACTAAATTGTGACGTCATCAAATCGGGTAACGACAATGTTTCGCGCCATCCATGCAGTTAAAATATATTTCTTGTCATCCTTTCTACAACCGCCCATTCTTACTTGCTACTTACCAAGGACAATGTACAGTCATAGAAATATATAAATAAATTTATATATTTCTATGTGTACAGTGCCTTAAATTTGCCGTAAAATCTGCTTTATGACGTCGATTTCGAATTTCAACAGTAAAAATGGAAAGATCATAGGCACTTTCTATAAGTCCTATAAATGTATTATACACTTATAGGACTTAAAATGAATATTAAGAAAGATATTTAATGATTTAAGAAATTTTGCGCTTGAGTGGCAGCCATTTTGGAGAATGGCGCCGCACCAACCGAAAATGGACGAATTCGATTTTTTTCCAATTATATTCAGCATCAGTGGTAAATTTCGCTTCGGAAAACACCTGTTAAAAAAAATCGATAGAAAGTGGGTAAAAGAAAAGTCTACATACGAACGTTGATGAGAAAGCAAATAAACACAAGACACAACTATCATTATGCGAACAGTTGTTTTATTGTGGCTCAACAATGAACAGTTTCTCATCTTCTGGAAATCAAAAGGATGACAAGGATGCCCCTATTGCATTTATTTTCCTCCCTGGTGTCATGGTAATTCTTTTTTCTAAGGTTCCACAGCAGTGGGTGACTTGTCACCTCCTCAATCAAATCAGCTTCTGTCAGTGATGATATTGATGACAACGAATTTTAACAGTGTAGATGTATCTCCATACAATATGTCCTTGAATAGAGTGTTCCCTCTTGTGTAGCTGCAAAAGAATGGACATGTTCATTATCTGTGTTCCCGGCCACAAGACCACATGTTTCTTGGTACAACCTATGGGAACAGGAACATTAGAAAACAAAGGTTCATTGTCCTTGTGGCGTGTCACAGGAGAACAAGCCGCAAGGGAACAGCCTATGGTTACAGGGCCTTAAATCAACTGTTATTTGCCTATTCCCATTCGGTTGGTTCCAATGCAGATTCGTCCAATTTTGCCCATACGACTACTTGCAAATATTCTCTTACTGCGTGGAAGTGTGCCCCACTTCAGGTGCTCTGCGGGCACACTTATTAATATTATTTTTATTCGCCCACATTGAAATGTGGTCGTAAATTGCCGTCGCGCCCATCTGGTGGTCCGTCCGTCAGTCCGTATTGATTTTCAGCGATTATCTGATAATTACTGTGAGAGTTATGGCCCTTAATCACTTACAAAAAAATCGTGTCGACGCTCTAGAGGCTAAAGTTAATAACCGATTGACTTCAAATTTATACACAATGTTCAAGGTCATATAATGAAGAAGCCTATAGATTTTCAGCAATTTCTGATAATTTCTGTCAGAGTTATGGCCCTTTATCACTTTAAAAAAATCTTGTGGACACTCTAGAGGCTAAAGTTAATAACCGATTGACTATAAATTTATACACAGTGTTTAAGGTCATGAAACAAAGAAGCCTATAAATTTTTAGCAATTTCCAACAATTACTGTCAGTTATGGCCCTTGATCACTTCAAAAATTCGTGTGGATGCTCTAGAGGCCAAAGTTAATATTCGATTGACTTTAAATTGATACAAAGTGTTTTAGGTCATGAGACGAAAAGCCTATTGATTTTCAGCGATTTCCGATAATTACTGACAGAGTTATGGCCCTTGATCACTTTCAAAATTTTGTGGACGCTCTAAAGGCTAAAGTATATATCCGATTGACTTTAAATTTATACACAGTGTTGAAGATCATGAGTCAAACAAGTATATTGAGTTTCAATGAATTTTGTTAACTTGAACAGCATGGAGGAGAACTTTATCGAAGCCAAACAAATTCGAATGATTTTCTGATAATAACATAATGAGTTGTTACTTTTAATCAGATTTTAGTGTATCATAAATGTTTCATTACCGAAAAAAGTAAAATAAATATATGCGACAACTCTTGTTGACTGCCCAGACGATTTAGCTGCTGTGGGCGTATGTTTCGTTGCCTGGCAACCTATCTTTTCAAATTTTGACTCCCAAAAAATAAAATTACAAGAATTGAAAAAGCGGGAGTATTTGTCTCCCGCTCAGGAGTTCAGGGGTGAAATCGGGAGACTCGCGAGATTTGCTGGAATATCACGTGTTCTCTTGTGATTTGCTATTGAAGATTCAGAATTCTAGTAAGAATATCCTTTTAATATTTATATTCAGAATTCTAGTACCTAGAATATCTGTAATAAATAGTATGTAGTGTATAGGTGTATTTATGTTGTAGGAAACCATGGAAATGATTATCGTGGTGGTGGTGGTAATAGAGGATATAATAGAGATAATAATTATAGAGGTAGAAATGGTCGAGGTGGAACAGATTCAGCAAATCAAAATGGATATAGTCGAGGTAGAGGAGGGAGAGGTGTGTAGTCATAGAATGTGAACTATTTTCAAGACAATTAATTGCATATACAGACATCGTCAGGAGGCGCGAGTCATGACTCACACCCAGGCTATACTCGTCTGAAATGTAATTTGCGAAAGTATGGCATAACTCACGCAAACATTTCTGGAAACTTTCCATAGAAAAATGTAGTTATTTGATTTCCT
This sequence comes from Patella pellucida, assembly GCA_917208275.1. Lineage (NCBI taxonomy): Eukaryota > Metazoa > Mollusca > Gastropoda > Patellidae > Patella > Patella pellucida. The sequence goes on along the minus strand of OU795041.1, from coordinate 36,863,967 downwards.
GGTTTACTCGGTTAACCATTTTTTAATTCGGTTTCTACAATAGAATACGAGGCTATAAGCCAACGCATGTTTCTAAGAATAGAATAAAGTAAAAATAGATCCTGTTCTGAACATTCACAATACTATTAGTAAATGCAGGAGGACTGCACTACACGCAAAACGAAAACAAAAAAAAATCTACAAGATAAACCTGCGACAAGACAGAAAATAGACATTGCAAAAACTAAACAATTATCAAATCAAGTGAATGCGTCCGGGTGGCCAGCCGTAAGCGTTCACTGCGCTGTACAGTCCTTCGCCTGTTTTTGAACAGGCTTCACCAAAATGATTTACAAAAACGACGTAACAAAAAAATGCGACCGATCTTGTCAGTGGTCGTCTCTTCAATGGCGATAGTCAGCCAGTTGACGTCGAATGTTAGAACGTCAAATAATTTTAATAATATGGGTGATAATCCAGACAAACTCAGAAAACGCTAAAATAATAAATGTAGTAAGACTGACGTAAGCGCTCGAAGTTTCAGTTTTGCAAAGTGGTAGCTTTCGACTAATTACGTAAAATATGTCAAACAAAGAGCATTGTGTTGGTCATTTTAAAATTTATTTAACATCGAAAATCATGAATATTACGATAAGAAAGAAGATTGGAGACACGGGGCATAGTAGTAATCACGTTTTCCAGAAGAATGACAAATATTCCCATGCAATTATTATGTCTGGATAAGCACGACCGAAAACCCACTGACTTGCTGAAATGAACGTTGTGTTGTAATCAGTGATGGGATTTCAAATTTTTTCTTGTCGAACATTTACCGAAAATAAAGGGGCATAACTCTTATCGTTATTTGGACACAGGTCACCAAATATTTCTACGCCAGTACCCACGATTTGTAGGGCCATAGTTATTTTTAGTCTCTCTCTCCCTTTCCCTTTTCCCCCTTTTGCATGGCGATTTTTGTTGACTTTTTGGTGTAGAATCGAATAAAAGGGTTTGAAATACATTTTCTGCCAGGTTTGGTGAATTTTCATGATTTTGAGGCGGAAGGATACAAGAGTTGTGAGGTTGGTTACATTGAAATGTAGTGCCTCAAATTGCATATTTTCTTGTTTCTACTTCCAGCTTGTGTATCTCAATTTTTTCATGGTGTACCTCATACATGCTTTTAGGCAAGAGTTTGCCACATGTTGCTCCAGCTGTGGCTAAACAGTTTTAGACCGGCTCTAACTTTTTCCCAAATTTTCGTTGGATAAGAGACGAGAATTAACATTAGAGTCAATGGGGAAAGAATTAGTGACCTGTGGCCATTTAAGCAGACGAATTCATGCCACAATTAAAAGTCACATGTTGTCAGAATATTCAAATCACGTAGGTAATAAAATTGGGTGAACCTTGTTACTTACCAAAAAAGCAGGGGACTATTAAAATGGGTACGTTATAAAAATTGGTGAACCTCACTATTTTTCACACTTAATTTCCGTGCGGCATTCAAATTTATATCAGAAAAGGGTCAAAACAAAATTAACCATTTCCATAATACATTGAATGAAAGCTTCGGCATCAAATTCACAACCGTAATATTCCTGTGGAATTACGTGTCTTCGTTTATAAGCTACGGCAGCAAATGAATGCAGAACTTCCAAAATAAGAATAGTTTGGGATGTCTTGGTTTATATGGCAGCAAATGAAAGAAAAGCGTGATGACAAAAGGCATAGCTGACGTATGGCTAGTCTCAGTCACCCAGAACCTCCTAATTCTCAACATACATTCGGAGAATATTTTTCTGAATTATAGAGACTAACGTATGGCGTACGTGACTAACACCACACAGCTTGTAAGCACTGCCTAACATGTTAAGCAATATTTGTGCGTTACATGAGATCACAGGAAAGTGTCACTGTCAACATAATGAGAATTTCTATATGGAGTCTTAAAAGACGTAAAAGATATCGTAAACAAAATGGCTGTACATTGATTTAGGGTGTTATATACTTTTACGATATGTGACATCTATGATTAGTTTATAGATGCTGTCGGCTCACATCAATGCGATCAAAATGGCAGACAATTTAGAAACCACGAGGTAAACAGATGGGTTAAAATTACAGTTATTGGATTGATGAATAGTCCGACAAGAAAAATTTAATGACTTCTGTTTAAGATTAGATTAAGTAGTAAATCAAGGTAGGTGTATAGACGATATAACAAGATAAATACGTTGATTACTTAATTACCTAATAAATCCAGCCTATTATCGACGATAATCGGTTAGATTGGTAGTTATACACTCAGTAAACTATATTAATTTCAGAATTTTGAATATTATTCACCATGTCTTGATGTCGAATGGGGCATATTCCCGGTTGGAGAACTTGGGGCGTTTGGAAAAAAGATGCGGACATGTCCGGAATATACGGCAAAATCCCGACACTGGTTGTAATGTAGAATAAAAAGGACAGATTTATGTTTTAGAGGCACTGAATGTTGAAGTAAATGGTACTTATAAAAATGATTCGCAAATTTATAGATTACCAACTAAAATTTTGCTAATCAATTTTTCCATTGACTCGCAGTAACATCCGAAATAGATCGCAAAGTGCGAGGCGAACCCGGTTATTTTGTTTGGAATAACAAAAGCTGAAGTCAGAAAAGGTGCTGTACGTACGAGTGCTATTATTATTAGTATATTTTAGCAGAAGATGCCATTGTCAACATCGTTGGGCGACGTACATTTTACGATTTTCAAACATCAAATGCGTATTACAAAAGGGTAAAGACGAATTTCTGAAAACCTTATCTCGGCTAAACAGGATAATGGAAAACTTTTGTTATAAAGATGAATATGACCAAAAACGACGAGGGTCTTATACTATACATTAGACTTTACACATTACCATACTATATTATTAACAAGTTCACCGGTTGTCTTTGTTCCATCAACAGAGGCTTTTTTTTTTTAAAAAGTAAACTACTATTTGTTTTCACATTCAGTCAAAATGAATTTGACAAAATATTATTTTATTATTCTTTATTAAATTAATCTAGGCACTTGCATGAATAGGTTTTCTTTTTGGAAGTACTAAATTAGAATGAAAAAAAGTTGAAGTATTTAATTTATATTAATAAGGGCTGTGTATTGCGGCAAAAATGGTATTGCAATATATTGCAATACTCGAAAAAAGTATTGCAATACTTTCAATAAAGGATTAGTTTTATTATAATACACATTTTATTTTGAATAGTTTTATTGTCCAAAAAAATATAACATAAAACAATGTTTTTTTTACAACTTTATCAGTACAAATGCTTAATTGTGATTACTATTCATGGAAACTCTTGAGAAATATACGTGTTGTCAGTAGGGCTGAAACGATACGCTAAGCCACGATACGATACACTGTTTTTTAACCAATTTACGATGCGAATGCATCACGATACATGTCATTTTCTGTAAAATTAGATTGGGTTGTAATTAAACTTAATAAAAAAACTAAAATTTGTAAATTAACTTTATTATTCATTTTGTGGACACACATAGTAAATAAATAAAAATATAACCATTGTCTTTGGCACTTAAATTTAAAACCAGCATTGGCTAGTATAGTGGTAACTGGGTACATGTCAATTTAGGCCACGGTTAATTAATTGTCAGTTTCTCATGGCCTGAGTTTGTGATATATAGATGCTACATCTGGTAATTATTAATTATTGAGATGAAATTTAATTTTTTAGTTTAATGCTGTATCTAAAATAACTAATGTCAGTTTCTTGGTCTTTAAAAACCCAACGGTAACCAGTGTCCAAGATTTATTCACATTTAATAAATATTTATATATTAAAATATCTGTTGCACAAAAGCCGGGTATCGGAACACTTGATCATAAAGATAGGTCTAATATTAGTGAAATGCTTATAAGTTAACAGTTCGTTAATTATTCATTCGTGGCATTTTATTTCTTTCCCTTTCCTTACTTTGACAGGTTACGAAATGACCTGTTACAAACCGATTGATGATTTTTTCTGACATAAATAATTGAAAGCATACCCATGGATTTTTAAATACAATAAAAAGTTAGAATATTTAACATGTCTGTCCAAAGAATTTATAATAGCTGTGATGGAAAATAGTAACAATTAAACAATGGCACTGGTCTTCATCTTTGAACCCATCGGCTTTAGCATCATGATAATATAAATAAAGTTTTATTATTTTGTCTATCTTAATCAAACTGTTTACATTTATTTGTAGCTTTGTGTCGTTTTGAGACTGTTTATAAATAAAATAAAACCAAGTACGAACAATCCAAACTATCATTCGAAATTCGAAGTCCTTAAAAACGGTATAGGCAAAATAGTGTAATATGGCAAAATAGTGTAATCAGCATATGGACTGTTCACCGTGTACAAAATACACGACAAACAGTGGTAACAGGTGTCCGGAAGAGTAAGCTTACCCTGCTGGCATGCCACACCCGCCATAGCTGCATCCAATCTATTAAGCGAAATCTTGGTAAAATAGCGTGATTGGCCAATGAACTATCGGTATGCAAAATACACGTGATGAACAGTGTTAACAACGTAGTAGACCTATACTATCAGGGATATAGTATACCTGTTAATGAAATATGTCAAAAATTATAGTCGAAAGAGACATGTCATATTTACCATATCAAATCAATATGATGGCCATAAAACTTTTTAAAGGTTTTAATAAGTTTAAATTGTAAGTATCCCTGTAGTTGAAGCTTAGATGACAAATGCCTCGATCTACTTAAAAAATCAGAATAGAACAAACAAACTCTCGCGTAACGAATTAGCTGAGACACAAACACTCCATAAGCTGGTGATATTGGAATGTTACTACTAATAAATGGAAAGTTAACAATAGGAAAGTCATCACGTTTATCGTACAATTTAACACTAAGTCTATGGCAATTGTCAAAATCGAGACGCAGATCCAAGTAGGAAGCGTAATTAGTGTTTTTAATTTCGAGCTCATCAGGATATATGAATTCTATATAATCACTGAATTTTGAATTATTCAGTGATAGAACATCATCGATATATCGATAAGTGAAATTAAAATGTCTAACCAATCGTTTGTTGGATTTTACGAGTGCCTGCATGTACTCGGCCTCGTATGAATAGAGAAACAAATCAGCAAGCAAAGGTGCACGGTTGGTACCCACTGGGATACCTACCACTTGCTGATAAATTTCCCCTCCAAATTCAACAAAGATATTATCTATTAAAAAATCCAACATCTGAATTATCTTGATGGCCGTGAACTTATTTTTGGAATCACTATTAACTGCTGCAGACTACTTCACACTGTTCACAATCCACCTTTTATTTAGGTAGGCGACCGTCACTTCAATGCCGGTAATCTAGAATAGTTTAGATGCAAGACTATAGATCAATTGAATGCATCTATGACCAAAATAAAAACAGAATGTAAATCCATTTGAAATTTGAATACATTTTGATGAATAGGATATTAATTATTATTTTATTAGCCTGTGGCAGATTTCATGACAATTGGACCCATAAAATGAGTCGTCCCAATTTATGTGACTTGGCTCCCTGTCATTATGGTGCCAGGGGATCACAGTGGCTAAGTGGATAAGGCGCTGGTTCGCTAGCCTGGAGGTTGAGTGTTCGATCCCTGCATTGGCCGAGAAAGTTCATCTCGATTTTCCGGCGTGATTTCCCCTTGTCAGTGATGCAGAAGGAGGGCCTGACAAGGACAGCTGCCTAGTCGTTCGGATGGGACGAAAAACCGAGGTCCCGTGTACAAATTGGAGTGCACGTAAAAGATCCCTTGGCAGTTGGAATTCGATATAAGAGTAGGCCGTAGTGCCGCTGCCCGGGCAAAATTTCCCTCATAGCACACTGTTGGGGTATGCCCGTCTTCAATTGGCCCAGGTTAGGTGCTTAAGCGTAGGACGTTAAACCCCATTTCATTCATTCATTCATTCATTATGGTGCCAATTTCTTCGCATTCAGGTAACTCCGTTTGCGTATGTAAAACAAACTTTTTGATTTGTGTCGCGTTTTTCGACTTCTAATATCAACCAATGAAAGATCAAATATCGCTATCAAACTTAATCATCTACCTCAACAATTTCTTCTTCTGACATTGTATTGTTTATAAAAACATTTACTAAATTTTCATTCGTTTTTGCTGGCTTTCATCATAGCTTTAATTGGTAATTAGTGGTTGTCGTAAATTTAACCCATATTTGGTTTTTTTTACGTATTCTCATAGATGATATATAAGCAAGATAAAGTCATCGACTTCGGTTATGCTTGGGAAAAGAAATTATGGCCCCTGATTATACGCAAAATTGCCTTTGTTTAGCTTGTGGTCCTTCTGGAGTTCAGGATTATTATCGGATTTAAAAAATCGTTTGATTATATCACCATTACACCCTAATATTAATTTTGGGAAAATCGGACCAAAATTGTTATACAAAATGGCCTGCCGTTTGTACGCGAATTCTGTTAAAAAAAGGTATGTCATGGATGTGGACCCTGTATAGGTCACAATTTTAATTTGATTTTGATGAAACTTGAAATGCATAGTTATAACCCAAAGATCTTGGTTCCTTTCGTTATTTGCGCATATCGGATCGTAACTTCCTGAATTATAACCCCTGATTGTCTGAAAAATCCCCTATGGTCCCTCTGGAGGTCACAATTATTATCTGATGTAAAAAAACGCTTGACTCTATCCCTGTTACATCCTACAGAAGGTTGAGTTCTGATTTCGAGAACATCGGACCATAATTGCCATATTAAAATGGCCGCCGTTTGTATGTGAATAGTGTCAAAATATGGTATATCAAAGTTGTGGACCCTGTAGAGGTCACAATTTTAATTCGATTTTGATGAAACTTAAAATGCATGTTTATTACATAAAGATCTTGATTCTTTTCGATATTTGCGCATATCAAATTGTAACTTAATGAATTATGGCCTTTGATTGGAAGTAAAACCACTTTTCAATATTGCTTGTTCGTTATCCATCTCTCAAAAATGTGGGCATATCCTGCCTGGCAGTGCCATTTTTATACGCCCACATGGAAATGTGGTTGTATATTGTCGTCTTCTCCGTCCGTCCACAATTTCTTGTGAACATTCTAGAGGCTAAAGTTCATATCCGATTGACTTTAAATTTATACACAGTGTTTAAGGTCATGAGCGAAGAATCCTATTGATTTTAAGTGATTTTTCCGATATATGAGTTATGGCCCTTAATCACTTTAAAAATTCTTGTGGATGCTAATCTAGAGGCCAAAGTTAATATCCGATTCAGCGATTTCCGATAATTGCTGTCAGAGTTATGGCCCTTGATCACTTCAAAGAATCTTTGGATGCTCCAGAGGCTAAAGTAAATAACCAATTGACTTTAAATTTATACACAGTGTTAAAGGTCATGAAACGAAGAAGCCTTTTGATTTTTAGTGAATTCCGATAATTACTGTCAGAGTTATGGCCCTTGATCACTTCAGAAGTTCTTGTGGATGCTCTAGAGGCCAAAGTTAATATCCGATTGGCTTTAAATTTATACACAGTGTTAACGGTCATAAAACGAAGAAACCTTTTGATCTTTAGTGAATTCTGATAATTACTGTTAGAGTTATGGCCCTTGAACACTTCAAAAAATCTTGTCAGTGCGCTAGAGGCTAAAGTTAAGATCTGATTGACTTTAAATTTAATCACAGTGTTTAAAGTCATGAGACGAAGAAGCCTATTTATTTTCAGTGTTGAAGGTCATGAAACGAAGTCTTTTGAGTTTCAATGAATTATGATAATTTGAACAGCTAAATCCAGAATATTTAATGTTTCGTATACTAAACGTTAAAGCCAAACAAATTCCAATGATTTTCTGATAATTACATAATGAGTTGTTACTTTTAATCAGATTTTAGTGTATCATGAAATTTATAATACACTATTTAATCTTTCATTACCGAAAAAAGTAAAATATGCGACAACTCTTTTTTTTTGCCGCGTCGCCGCGATTTTAGTTTATAAAAATTGGGAGGAACTGTAGCATCTACAGATATTTAGTTTTCTCGCTACATTAGAGAGAGAGAGAAATGAGGGTTTAACGTTCACTCAACACAACTAAGTAATTTCGGGACTAAAATGGTTTTATTTTATTTCAATAATTCGCTTGCGTGTAGGGGTCTTTAGCAGTGGAAGGAAACCGGATTATAATTTTAATCTGCGCATAAACCACTTGGATTCTGCATCGTCGGACATTTTAATCTCATTGATGTGAGGCGACAATATGTATAAACTAGTCATAGATGTCACATATTGTAAGGGTATATAACGCCCAGATCAAAAGACAGTCATTATAAGTCGCCTGCGATATCACTTTAGTGGAAACGATCCGTTAAATAAAGCTATTTCACACACATACATATCCGAACAATACGGGACATTGCTAACTTTGTTTCTGATAGGCTGCGGTTACAGTACTCAGCAAATCTCGGAAGGTTCCGTTACTCTACATCTAGCTTAGACTGTATGACGGTAAGTGATATGTACCTACGAACTTGTCGGTTTTAGAAAGAAGTTATCAAAATTGCGTCGTTCGAAGCGTGTTTAGAATTTTAAGAGTAAAGTTTCCTTGTTTGAAGAAAATCTGATAAAACTTAAAAGAAAAACAGTTTTACACGGTAGTACGATAACTTTACCTGCTTGGGGTATGGTACCGGAATCTACCGAAGTTTGCCGAATGCTTAACCGGTATTAGAAATCTAGCGAGAGGCATGAAATTATGAAATGAATACGTGGCCCAAATACACACGTCTAATGTCGAAGAAAATATTCTATTTTGATGGCTTTTTCTGGGATTTATGATCATATTATGAAAGGGGTTTATGTTTTTAAAAAATAAATAAACACGCTTGAATAACGTAAATGTAGTTAATTGAGGGGCCCGTTACTTGTTTTAGAGCACGTGCTAGAGTAGAATAGAATAATTTTATAGCAGTTGGTGCCTCACGCTCGTTGTAGAGTGAGGTTCATGGCCAAATAAATTTTGGAATGTCAATTTTTTGCCTTCCGTATATATATATCGAAATGGAGTAGAAGACGAATGCCGGAACTTACTAAAAAATGTATCAACCTATTACCGAAAAAAACGGTAAAAATAAGCTTTCATTCAATGGTATTACGATGGCATGTAATTATAAGCAGAGTCATTGACATAAATTTGATTGCCGTACGGGAATTAAACCTAAAAAAATAACAAGGTGCACCTATTCTTTTTTATTACGTATGAATTTGAATATTTTGTTGACACATGATTCTTAATTGTGGTTCGTCCGTCTGTCTGTCTGTCTGTCTGTCCGTCCGTCACACTTTTTGGGACACAATAACTCTCGTTCTAATTGAGCTAGAATGTTCAAACTTAGTGTAGGTGTTTATTATGCCAATACCTTGATAGAGTTCGAAGATGAGCATTTTCCGCTTAGGGTAAGCAGAGATAAGCAATTTGATTGGTTGATGCTTTGGGACACGATAACTTTAGTTCTAATTAAGTGAGAGTGATGAAACTTGGTGTATAGTTTCATTACATTAATACCTTGACTAAGTTCGATAAAGAGCATTTTCTGCTCAGGGTAACCAGAGCGATAAGCAATTTGATTGGTCGATACTTTGGAACTGAATAACTCTCATTCTAATTGAGTTAGAATGTTCAAACTTAGTGTAAGTGTTTATTAGGTCAATGTCTTGATGGAATTTGAAGATGAGCATTTTCTGCTTAGTTTAAGCAGAATCAAGCAATTTGATTGGTTGATGCTTGGGCACAATAACTTTAATTCTAATTAAATGAAATAAAGAAACTTGGTGTGTAGTTCCATTACATCAATACCTTAACTGAGTTTGATAATGAGCATGTTCTGCTCTGGGTAAGATGACTGATAAGCAATTTGATTGGTTGAGATTTTGGAACACAATAACTCTCATTCTAATTGAGTTGAATGTTCACACTTGGCATAGGTGTCTATTAGGTGAATACCTTGATGGGGTTCGAAGGTGAGCATTTTCTGCTTAGGGTAAGCAGAGATAAGCAATTTGATTGGTTGATGCTTATTAAGTTCTGATTAAGTGAGAGTGAGGACACTTGCATGGTGTATAGCTTTAGCTTTATTACACCGATATATTGACCAAGTTCGATAATCAACTTTTTCTGCTGAGGGTAAGCAGAACGATAAGCAATCTGATTGGTTGATGCTTTGGGGCACGATAACTTTAGTTGTAATGAAGTGATAGCAATGTAACTCAGAGTATAGATTCATTTTATCATTACCTTGACTAAGTTCAATGGTGCACATTTTCTGTTTAGGCTAAGGAGCGATAAGCACCATTATTGGTCAAGACTTTGGAACATAACTCTGATTTTAATTGAGGTAGAATTTTGAACTTAATGTAGATGATCATTAGGCGAATGTCAATAATTAATATTTTGAGCTAAAGTTAATATTTTGAAAAAAAATAAATGTTCGATTAATTAATATGTGTCATCTTATTATTTTGGGATTTCGGCGGGGGCATCTGCCTCACTGTTGGCTTGTTTTGTTTGAAAAGCCCTTAATAGCCTCTAACTTAGATCCAAGCAACTTCTTCAAGCCATGTGATACGTTTTCAAACACCTTCCAATCGCCCGTATCGCTCTTTGGTCGAAGACTTGTGCTCTGTTTGCATTACACAGAGTGTCTGGATAAAACGCATTTATATATGCGCTGCGCCTGCGCAGTATGTTACTTTCAAACAAGATAAAACCGGCAACTTTCAATCTAACCGGATCAACTCACTTTTAAGGCCGATTTACCGGTATACTATAGCGATTGGCTGTGTAAACAAAAAACATCCAATCAGATTTCTTTTCTCAAATTAACGCATAGAACATAGATATATTTATATTTCTATGACTCAAACTAGGTCGAGCTATCTATTGATTAAGTTACAATTGGTATCGTGCGTATCGAGTATAACGACCATAACAATTTAAAAGAACTAGTGTCCAGATAAGCTTTTTTTGCATTCAAGTCCAAACTACTCAATATTTTAAACTGAACTTCTCAGACAAGGTAAATACACTATTCCTCTATATTTTAAATTTCATACGTTCATGAACATGTAATTTTCAGATTCTTTGAAATTCGGGATGGCCCCTTTAAATCTATATTTTTAAGCAAATTGTATACCTGTCAACCAGACTATCAACATCCGGCTAGAAATATTTCAACCTCCCGACTGATTGAGAGTTTTTCACTATAGGTTTACTGAATATACTATTGCTACACAATTATTATCTCTGATCAGGTACATATCATTTTACTAATTAGACGAAAAAAGTAAACCACTGTGTAATTTTTTTGCTCTAAAGTTCCTCACGAGCCTTATTATCAACTAGTATGAAAATAAGGCTTTTCTCCATCTCGGTTCTAAGGCTATTTTAGATCCTTACCGTCTACTTTGCACCGTGATTCTTCTTTGATAGCCAAAAGAAAACATTTCCTGACACAACCGACACAAATTTATAATAATTCAACACTATTTTCATGTAGAATTCGACGTTAGAAAAAGATAAACAAAATCGTTCAAATCTGGCCGCCATGTTTGTTAACTGACGTCAGCGCAGACCGGTCTTTTTCTAACATCGAATTCTACACGAAAATAGTGTTGGTTTAATATAAATTTGTCTCGGTTGTGTCAGGAAATGATTTCTTTTGGTGATCAAAAAAGTTTCACGGTGCAAAGTAGACGGTAAGGATCTAAAATAGCCTTAGAACCGAGATGGGGTAAAGCTTTATTTTCATACTAGTTGATAATAAGGCCCGTGAGGAACTGTTAGCGAGACATCGTTCGCTCAGAGACAGTTCATGAAGGAACTAGTGAACTTGTGACCTTATAGCACCTAAACCGTTGTTGTAACGTGTACATTTTTTGATGCCAATCATAAGTTCAAACTATCTGTTTATTAGATGGCTATTTTTGGAAAGACAATCAGCAATTTTTTTAAAACTTTATTGATCAATAAAACAGTACATGTGAAATGTCGTTGCGAGACGTTCAGCGGATGTCTGACTTTACACTAGGTCAACCTAGTGGACGTATTATGTCGTCACCCCTGTCCGACCGGACGTTGGTCCGTCCGTCCACAATTATTTGTGGACTCTCTAGATAATTGTGGACTCGCTACAGGTCACAATTCTTACCCGATTTTGACGAAACTTGGAATATAGGTTTATCCCCAAAAGATCTAGGCTGCTTTTGATATTGACATGTATCGGATCAAAATTTCATGGATTATGACCCCTGAATGTACAAAAAATCAAGTTTTTAGCTTGTGGACCTGATTTTGATGAAACTTGACATGCATGTTTATAACCCAAATATCTTGGTCCTTTCGATATTTGCGCCTATTGGAACGTAATTTCCTGAATTATGGCCCTCTGGAAGTCACAATTATTATCCAATTTGAAAAAACATTTGATTATATCACTGTTACACCCTAAGGAAGGTCGAGTTTGAATTGAGGTCCCAATTTTTATTTGATTTTGGTGAAACTTCAAATGCATGGTTATAACCCAAAGATCTTGGTTCCTTTCGATATTTGCTCATATCTGATCGTTACTTCCTGAATTATGGCCCCTGATTATACGCAAAATTCCCTTTGTTTAACTTGTAGTCCCTCTGGAGGTCAAGATTATTATCCGATTTAAAAAATCGTTTGATTATATCACCGTTACACTCTAAGAAAGGTTGAGTTCAAATTTCGGGAAAATCGGACACAAATTGCCAAACAAAATGGCTGGCATTTATACGCGAATACGGTATATCAAGGTTGTGGACCATGTAGAGGCTCCAATTTTAATTTGATTTTGATGAAACTTTAAATGCATGGTTATAACCCAAATATCTAGGTTCCTTTCAATATTTGCTCATATCCGATCGTAACTTCCTGAATTATGGCCCCTGATTATACGCAATACTGTTAAAAAATGGTATATCAAGGTTGTGGACCTTGTAGAGGTCCCAATTTTTATTTGATTTTGATGAAACTTTAAATGCATGGTTATAACACAAAGATCAATATTTGCTCATATCCGATCGTAATTTCCTGAATTATGACCCCTGATTATACGCAAAATTCCCTTTGTTTAACTTGTGGTCCCTCTGGAGGTCACGATTATTATCCGATTTAATAAATCTTTGATTATATCACTGTTACACCCTAAGAAAGGTCAAGTTCAAATTTTGAGAAACCGGACCAAAATTGCCATACAAAATGGCCGCCGTTTGTACGCGAATACTGTTAAAAAGTGGTATATCATGGTTATGGACCTTGTATAGGTCACAATTTGATTTTGATGAAACTTAAAATGCATGGTTATTACCCAAAGATCTTGGTTCCTTTTGTTATTCCTAAATTATGGCCCCAGATTGTCCCAAAAATCCCCCATGGAGGTCACAATTATCATCCGATTGAAAAAAAACGTTTGACTCTATCAACGTTACATCGTATGGAAGGTTGAGTTCAAATTTCGAGAAAATCGGACCTTAATTGCCAGACAAAATGGCTGCCGTTTGTAGGCCAATAATGTCAAAATATGGTATATCAAAGTTGTTGACCCTGTAGAGGTCACATTTTTAATTTCTTTTTGATTGAACTTGAAATGCATGTTTATAACCTAAAGATCTTGATTCTTTTAGATATTCGCACATATCAAATTGTAACTTAATGATTTATGGCCTTTGATTGTAGGAAAAATCACTTTCGGTATTGCTTGTTCTCTATCCATCTCTCGAAACTGTGGGCGTATCCTGCCTGGCAGTGCCAGCTTACTATCTTTTTCACGTGAGTTTACAACCGAACACCTTGTTGTGACCTACTGCCTAGACATTGTATGACCCCAATCATTAGATGAAACTATTGTTTTTTGGGATAACAACTTTTGGGAAATCAAACAGATTTTGTTTATAACTTTTATTATTGATCAATAAAACAGTACATAGCGATCGGTCTTCCAAAATGGCGACCGATATGAACACAATTTTCTCGTGAACTCGCGACCTTATAGCACCTAAACAGTTGTTGTAATGTGTACATTTTTTGATCCAATCATTAATTCAAACTATATGTTTACTAGATATTGGCTTTTTGAAAGTCAAACGGCTTTTGTTTATAACTTTATTGATCAATAAAAAAGTACAATAAAGATGACAACACCTGGCGTCGAGAGGGAATCTGACTAAACACTAGTCAGTGACAAGTGGCGTAATTCGGTGGAACTCAGTAGCAAATTATGACAACACTTGGCGAGATGAGGACCGAATGAGTTAAGGTCATGAGACGATGATATTGAATGTTTCGTATACTAAACATTAGCATGGAGGAGAACTTTATCAAAGCCAAACAAATTCTAATGATTTTCTGATAATCACATAATCAGATTTTAGTGTAATATAAATGTTTCATTACCGAAAGAAGTAAAAATATGCGACAATTTTGTTGACTGCCCAGACAATTTAGCTGCTATGGGCGTTTGTTTCATTGCCTGGCAACCTATCTTTAACATTTGTGTATTTTTTACGTTATTTTATGGATTTAAAGTAAATATAATTGTGTTCTAAAAATGAACAATGTATTATAAAGTGGTCATATATATTCAATATCACAAAATTTATCAGAATATTGTTACATTTACATGGAAAGTTTGTGTTGATTTAGAATTTTATTTATATTAGGTGGTAATTATCAAGGCTATCAGTCACGAAATGATTATAGATCAGATAGTTATCAAGGATACAGTAATACCGGTAACTATAATAAGTCGGGTAGTTATCAAGGTCGAGGTGGAGGATCAAGAGGAGGAGGTAAGCAAGCACCCTCATAAATTGTGACCTGTGGTGGCATACAGTACAAATCACACGAAAGTATGAAATTCCACGGAAATGAAAAATCACCGATCTCCGTTTAATAATCTGATCTGCTCCTCCTCTAAATTTGAGTAAATCGCTAACCTCAGCGGATTTGTTACAACACCTAGGAAGTTGAAATGTATCCATTTTTATACGCCCACATTGAAATGTGGTTGTATATTGGCGTCGCCCGGTCTCTACGTACGTACGTCCGTCGTCCACAATTTTTGTGAACACTCTACAGACTACATTTATCACCTGATTGTTTTGAAATTGATATATATTGTTCACATGAGTGAGATGAAGAAGCCTATTGATTTTCAGCGATTTCCGATAATTCGGAGTTATAGCCCTTGATCACTTCAAAAAGTCTTGAGCAGGCTCTAGAGGCTAAAGTTAATAACCGATTGACTTTTAATTTATACACAGTGTTTAAGGTCTATTGATTTTCTGCGATTTCCGATCATTACTGTCAGAGTTATGGCCCTTGATCACTTCAAATAATCTTGTGGACGCTCTGAAGGCTCAAGTTAATATCCGATTGACTTTAAATTTATACACAGTGTTAAAGGTCATGAGACGAAATAGCCTATTGATTTTCAGCGATATCCGATAATTACCGCCAGAGTTATGGCCCGTGATCACTTCAACAAATCTTGTGGATGATCTAGAGGCCAAAGTTAATATCCGATTGTCGTACAAATGACATTTTCAGAAACACCTAATCTTTTCTCGGGTGATAGCAGTTGAAAATTCGTCGCTGACTTCTAGCTTTCGAAAAATGGAAATATGTTACTTTTTGTTATTTTTCAAATTTTTCAAATTTGACCTGTATTTTTGGATAGCTCTAGGCAATCTGATTCCAGAAATATAAGTTTCATTCAGAGTTACTGCCCTTTATTTTTCGATTTTTTTCGAATTTTCAGCCAATTTTGTAACCCTTATATTTTTTTTTAAAGCCCCAATCGACGTTTCTGAAATTCCTGGAAAATAAAGCAATTTGGTCAAACCACTTGTTAAAGCAATTTCAACAACAATCCGTAAACCGGAAGTAGTCGAAATAGTATGCGATATTTTGAAAAGAAAGTGAAAAATGTGAGTTTTCGGTAAATACACGATTTCTCCGTCCGATATCAACGGATTAAACAAATTAAGGTATCATGTGGTCGGACGGTGATTGGACCACATAATGATACCCAATTTGTACGGATACGATGAGCAGGAAGCAAAATATGGCACGCTGAAAATCAAGTATTTTCTGATGTTTAGCGTTTTTGGATGCCTGTATCTCTAAAACTGAACCTACAATTTTTTTTTAACTTTTTCTATCGAGTGTCCATTCGATAGTCTTGTGAATTATGCCATCCAATAAGACTTTGAAATATCTGGCAAACGATAAAAAAGGGACTGAAAATCAAAAAAAGTCGATGAAATCGCCAAATTTTGGAAAATGCTCTATTATTTCTTTATTTTAACAGATTTTCCAAATTTAATTTTCGATATTTTGATATTTTTGTCACTTTTGAACATAGGATTTCTCAGGTGTATTTTATCTGATTAGATAAAGTAATATATCCTTACAGAGCTCTGTGGCTATTTAATTGCCCAAACCGGTTATTAGAACTATCTCGAAAATAATCACCAAACCGGAAGTATTTAAAAAATGAAAAAAAAAGGTTAAAAAAATTGCGCTCTTGCAAAAAGCTGAATTTCTCGGTCAGATATTACCGGACAAAAAGAAGTAAAATGTCTTTGGATAGCCCTATTAATAGACTATTATATGGCATCTGAATGGTACTATTTCGATGGATAGAAAATAAATTATGGTACGCCGAAAATCTAATATTTTCCGTTTATGGGGCCTTTTTAGAAGGTTTCTTCTCGATAAGGACACCTACGATTTTTCTAAATCCTTTTTAACGCAGAGTCCTATCGGTGTGGTCTGTGGCGTGAATCCAAAAGGAAAAGGTTTGAAATAATATAAGGGGTCGAAAAATGGCCTTAATCTTTTGAAAAAGTTTAAAAATCGTTAAATTATTGAAAATATTCTTTTATTTATCTTTTTTACAAACAACCACCAAATGAATGTTTCTGACACTTCTGATACAGAAAGATATCTATCCAAACAACTTGTTAAAACTATCCCAACAATGATCCAAAATCCAGAAGTAGTCAAAAAGATGTCAGATATTTGGGAAAAACACACACAAAAAAAAGAAAATACAGCAAAAAATTGGTACTCTTGCAAAAATCGCTATTTCTCAGCCGGGTGTCACTGAATCAAAACAAAGTATCGTTTTGTAGCTCGATGAATTGGCTATGTTATGACATACTTCCTGTCTGATTCCTGAAAGCCGACTCAGTGCTGCTTGCAGGTCTAGTTATTATTATTATTATTATAACATTTCTTAGCGTGTTTATTTACTTATTCAAAATATGATAATAAATTCGACAGGGTGAATGTATTGCATGACACCCGCGGTCTATTTTTAGCGCGATCTATGTTTAGAGTATTGCTCTACATAGGTGCTATACATCCCCTCATTTCTCGCGAGATTTCTACTTTCATTTTAATTACTGAACTATAAGCGCGTGTGTGAAATATCTGTATTTAACTTCCAACGAAAAATATATCACAGACAAGTTATAGGATACAATGAATGTTGATTTGAGGTGTTATATACCATCAGGATATATGCCATATATGACTATTTCTTGTGTTATTGTCAGACACAACAAAGGAGGTTAAAACGTGAGACAATGTAAAAACCACATGTTTATGATTAGATTGATGAACTGTCCAACAAAGGAATAAGTCAGTTAATCAAGGCAGATTAAATAGTTAATCAAGGTAGGTTTATAGTCCGTATAACACAATAAATATGTTGATCACTTAATTACCTAATTAATCCAGCCTATTGTCAACAATAATCGGGTTGAGTGGTAGTTATACTCTTAGTACTAGTCAGTACACTTTTGGAATTTTGAATATTATTCACCATGTCTTGATGTCCGAATGGGCATATTCACGGTCGGACAATATAGTGCGTTTTGAAAAATATACAGACATGTACGGCCAAATATACGGCCAAGATCCCAACACTGCCACAGACAGAGGCAGAATCATTTTGTGGGAATATTAAACACAACTCCCAACCTATTTTCAGTATTTTTTGTCTGCAAAAACATCAGCAACAGATCAGAACAATTTTTATAAAGATAAGACTCCATATATGCAATTTTCTGGCATCTGGGGCGGTATTTATAAACATTCTAAGAGTTGAAATCAACTCTTAACTGTCAAAAATTACTCCCAACTTTGTAGATTTCCCTTAGACCTATTTATAAAACATTTTACTTTAAGAATTACTCCTAACTTGTTAAAAGTACTCTTATCATGGTTAACATGGCCGTCCGTGTGCGCCGCCTTAGAGAGTTTAAAACAAGCAGAGATTTCTTAGTGGAGTACAACAATGACGAGTTGATAAGGAGATATCGATTGGACATGGTTAGGATTCTTTTTGTGACAGATTTAGTTTGGTTAGTACCCAAGTCTTACATTTAGTTAAAAGTAACTCTAAGAGTCTAAGACCCTTTATAAATATTTCTAGAGAGTAACTTTTAACTATATGTTGTTTTAGGAAGTCTTAGAGTAAAAGTGAAGAAAACTCTAAGAATTTTTATAAATACGGCCCCAGGGCCCGTATTTATAAACATTCTAAGAGTTGAAATCAACTCTTAACTGTCAAAAATTACTCCTAACTTTGTAGATTTCCCTTAGACCTATTTATAAAATATTTTACTTTAAGAATTACTCCTAACTTGTTAAAAGTACTCTTATCTTGGTTAACATGGCCGTCCGTGTACGCCGCCTATAAAGAGAGTTTAAAACAAGCAGAGATTTCTTAGTGGAGTACAACAATGACGAGTTGATAAGCAGACATGGGTGGGATTCTTTTCGTGACAGATTTAGTTTGGTTAGTACCCAAGTCTTACATTTAGTTAAAAGTTACTCTAAGACCCTTTATAAATATTTCTAGAGAGTAACTTTTAACTATATGTTGTTTTAGGAAGTCTTAGAGTAAAAGTTAAGAAAACTCTTAGAATTTTTATAAATACGGCCCCTGATCTTCAAATATTAAACACCACTCCCACCCTATTTTCAGTGTTTTTTGTCTGTAAAATCATTAGGAACAGATCGGTAGTCTACTGCCTGAAAAATTTATGGAAAAAAGTCAGACTGAAGGAAAGGCACATGGTTTGAGGGAGGTAGGGATTTATAAAAGAAGGGTGGAAATTATTTTTCATAGATGAGCATGTTATTTTTCTGCTGATGCAGAAATCATGCTGCTCACAGATCTATTTTACCTGTCCCTTGGTAAGTGAGTCCTTAGAATACATATTCTTAGGGCTCACTTACCAAGGCGCAGCCAGATGACAGGTATAGTTCTGTCAGGTAATGTATATCCATGACCGGTTAAAATTGATTAGTAGAAATGGAATCTCCCGGAACGTGACGCCAGAGCGGTATTTTCCCGCAAGTGTCTCCCATACATTTACGGTAATTGCGCTTATATTTCGATAATTTTTTAGTCACATTATTTGCATATATTGAGGTCGATATCAAAGTATTTATAAGACAATCACTTAATATATTTTTAACTAAAATGTAATCCAAAATCGCAGATTGAAACTGAAAGTCGGCTAATTTTCACCCAAATGGCTTCTGATTTCATGATAAAGTCACGACGCATGAAATGTTTACTCTTTGCCAGAGAATGGTCAAAATCGTATTGACAGACGTTAACTAACCATGGGATAAAATAATAGTTATGGAAAAGAACCTTGTCTGTGTTTTATTTGGTACACTCATCATCATGTACTCAGATACCATTGCAACAAGTTTCCAGTCAAATTCAGCCAATCCTGAGATCTGTTTATGAATTGGAAGTAAAGGATTTACCTCCCTTTGAAAGTGAAACTAGAGTATTTGGCATGTGGCCACTTTTTCCGTGAGAAATTCCCTCCCATGCTGGAATCCTCGAGCCCTACAGAAAAAAACAGACACGTCTGATTTCAATGCCGATTATCGATAGTAAAAATAACTATCGACACCCAGCACTAATTATAATCGGCCATGAATCTGCGGCCAAATTCTAAAATTCTGAGCCCTGTTTGTGTTCAATCGGCGTATTGTAAATTTAACTATACAATATAAGTACTTTGTCAAAAAGTGTACATTGATTTAGTCAAATGGCAATTTTTTGAATCACGGACACCTGTGCATGACACGTCAGACACTGAAGTGAATGATAATTTAATCAGTCTACCAGAACTTTCAAAATACAATTTGCAATTTTGGCATTATTCATATTTCTGCTTTATTTAAATTTATTTTAATCTGAAAACCAATGATTCCTCTAGAAAATCGAAGTATCAATATAAACAATTTGTCAAGATTTATATGTTATAATCATTCAGAAAAATCCAAACCGTGATATATCCTGGTGGCAGTAGGCCTACATGTTTTTATACGCCCACATTTTCATGTGGATGTATTATGTCGTCGCCCTTGTCCGTCCGTCAACAATTGTTTATGGACTCTCTACAGGTCACAATTATTACCCGATTTTGACGGAAACTTGAAATATAGGTTTATCCCCAAAAGATCTCGGCTCCTTTCAATATTGGCATGTATCGGATCAAAACTTCATCGATTATGGCCACTGATTGTACGAAAAATCATGTTTTTAGCTTGTGGACCCTAAAGAGGTCACAATTTTGAAACGATTTTGATGAAACTTGATGTGCATGTTTATAACCCAAAGATCTTTCTTCCTTTTGATATTTGCATCTATCGGAACGTAATTTCCTGAATTATGGCCCCTGATTGTCTAAAAAAAAATCACCCATTTTAGATTGTGGTCCCTCTGGAGGTCACAATTATTATCCGATTTGAAAAACCTTTTAATTAAATCCCCGCTACACCCTAAGCAAGGTTGAGTTCAAATTTCACAAAAATCAGACCAAAATTGCCATACAAAATGGCCGCCGTTTGTATGCGAATACTGTTAAAAATTGTATATCAAGGTTGTTGACCCTGTAGAGGTCCAAATTTTAATTTGATTTTGATGAAAATTTAAATGCATGGTTATAACCCAAAGATCTTGGTTCCTTTCGATATTTGCGCATATCGGATTGTAACTTCCTGAATTATCGCCTTTGTTTAGCTTGTGGTCCTTCTGGAGGTCACAATTATTATCAGATTTAAAAAATCGTTTGATTATATCACCATAACACGCTAATAAAGGTTGAGTTCAAATTTCAGGAAAACGGAACAAAATTGACATACAAAATGGCCGCTGTTTGTACGCGAATACTGTTAAAAATTGGTATATCAAAGTTGTGGATCCTAAATAGGTCAGTTTCGATTCGATTTTGATGAAACTTGAAATGCATGGTTATAACCCAAATATCTTGGTTCCTTTTGTTATTTGCACATATCTGATCAAAACTTCCTGAATTATGGCCCCTAATTGTCCGAAAAATCCCCTATGGTCCCTCTGGAACAGGGCTTCCACTTCAAAATTTTCCCAACCGATCATTTATTTTTCTCACTTACAAAGTGGTGCTTTTTTAGCACATAATAAGAACCAAAAAATTTCACGCTATGGTAATGTCGATCGGCTTTAACTCATTGGGTCCGTTTGCTTAAATATAAGGGCCAATTAAACCCCTCTCTTATACCGATTGCTTGAACATACGGTCCACTGCTTATTAGTGTCATATCCGAGAGACTTAAATTCAGGGTCCTCTTGATGCATTGTTTCCTCGAACCATAATTGTTAAATAAAAGCCAATCGGCTAACTAAAAGTAATTAATCCAATCAAATATAGTTTTAGCTAACCAATGAACACAAAAAATGCGTACGTCACAACAAAAGTTTAGGGGTTATAAGGTCATGAACTCTGTGGTCAAATTCTTTTCACTGGTCGCCATATTGTTTTTTGTTACGTATTATCGCCCTCCGTTTTCTTACAATATCTTCATAATGGAAAGTGATACGGACTTGGAATTCGAAGGGTTTTTACCCGAAGATATTTTGGATGGTGATATCGATATTATTAATGCCTCGGGAAGTGATTTTCCCGATATATTTCGAGCGAAAAAGACGAGGATCTTGATATTAACAACGGCCAGCGATAACCAGCATGGCGGCCCGTCTTGCAGTATAACGAGTTTGGCAAACAACATTAAATCCAGTGACGAGTCGGTCATTTTTACGACCTGAGCATGGGCCAAGAATATATTAGAAAAGGGGAAGAATGAGTTTGATTTATTTAGTTTGATTTTCCGATTAAATTTATACACGTTAATCGCTGATGAAATGAATTGGTACCACGTGTGACGATGCTAAAAATATGAAAATGGAGAAGAATAGGAGAAACGTGACCCTGGAAGAAATTCTAGAATTTTTGGCTCTACGTGTGTTTATGAGTATATCAACGCAGCCAAGAAGTAATATGTATTGGTCGCGAGACTATTATTTCGGTAATTACAAAATTGCTGGTATAATGACCAGAGACCGGTTTAATAAAACAACAGTATTGTGAGTGTTGTAAACAAATGTGATAAACAGAACAGTGCCATTGAGTTGAACTTTACTCAGTGCTAATCATTTATAATCTGTTGTGAACTTAAATCCCAAATGGCTACATACACACTGATAATTATTGGACTAACTTTTTTTTTCTCAAATTGTTGACTTAAGAAGACCTTTGAGGAAGAATTATTGACTTGCCAAAATTTATAACCATGTAATGTGAATGTTTTTTTTACTTATGTTTTTTTTATTAAATAATAACTCTGTTGTTATTTTGTATTATTGATTAAATTTTATACCATTGTAATGCCTGATTTAATATCTGCATTTGATAATATAAACATTTTTTGATTGGAATGGTAGTTTTTGTGTTATTTTATATAATCTACTGTATATGAGATTAATGGATAATCCTTTAATTAGCTCCAGGGAGATAAGCTATTGCAGTGTTTCCGCTAGCTTCAAAATTTGCCGGTACCTCGTACCGGTAGGGATTAGAAATACCGGTTCAATCGTAATTTTACCGGTCTGACAAAAACAACATTAACCAATTTTATAACTTTATTGAAATAAACACTAATTCATTGAAACAAATTGAACACAATTCAAACCCAAATGTTATTATAAACATCTGTCTTTAGAACTCTTAAATATCTGTCGGGCCTTTCCAAAATTAAACGGGCGGGCTTCAGAATTATGTGCGTGCATATTCAGGGTCATTAGGTTATTCATACGGCGCTGCGATAAACGATTACGCAGAGACGTGTGTATTAAATTTTGCAGACTAAAACCCCTCTCTGCTGGTACACTACTGACAGGAACTACCAAAGCTATAACGGCTAATGTTCCAAAGTCTGAAAAAAGATCGGAATAATCAGAAATGATAGTTTGACAGGTGTCTTCAAGCAATTTTGTCCCCAGACCGAATAACACTCGCTTAAAATGGTTGAAATCACGGGTTGCGCGCGCACTATCAATTATTACATCACCGTCTTGAATATTTTTACAGAAAAATTCCAATAATATATCAAGGGAATTCCCGCCAAAAACATCGAGTTCGTTGCGGGCATGAGGGTATCTTGCAGGATTTAAAACAACGTCCAGAGAATTCAACACGTTGAGGGTATCTTTGGGAAAGCGGGTTTTTAGTGACTTAACCAAATCTTTGATAAAATTCAGTATCTGCCAATTCTTTTGACAAATCGCGTAACCGATTATACCGTGTGACATTGAGCAGCGATTATCCAGACGGAAAATACCGCATACTTAAGTTACTATAAATAGCACCGCCTTTTGACAGCCATTGCCACAAGGCTTTTGACGCGAGGGATGAATGAAGAGATAAAGTAGAGCAGTTAATTTGTTGACGTTTATGTTCACCGGTCCCACGGACCGATGGAATGATTATTTACCGGTACATGTTAAAATTTACCGGTATAAAACCGGAAAATACCGGTTATCGGAAACTCTGTATTGTCTAGTTAATTGGCTCAGGGAGATTAGGGGTAGTTACTTAATTAGGTCTAGGGTTCAATGAGTTAATTGGGTCAAGGACAGTCGCATAAAAATTCAAACTCGCATCGCCATTTATATCCACCCACCTGACCCATCTCCATAATAAATAAAAGAAGTAAGTTATCAATTATTACCATTTATATTATTTATTTATACATTCTGTGTTAGCGCTAGGTTCTAAAATTCATTAGCCACTGTGGCTAATGCATGAAAAAAGTATTAGCCACATACATTTATCATTAGCCACTGACCTCATGAAATGTTGTTTGTACCAATACTTATCTTGGTCAATTATATAGTCTGAGGATGTAACATTTTGAAGCTAGAAGCAAGTGCTTATATGTGTATTCAAAACATCAAGCAGAAATTTAAAGATATTAACTTTTACAAGAACCAATTTTATAACAACCTATATTGGCTTACGTTTATTTGTTTGACTTAATAGTATGAAGTATCTAGATGTACACATAATTATTAGACACTTATTCCTGTCACATTAATTCGACCTAATTCTACCAACGGTACCAGGATGAATATTATTGTGGCTCGAATTGAAAAGGCGCCAAATTCTTTATATTGTGACTGTATTTCAACAATTAAGTTTTTTGAAAAATAAAGTTTATTATGTACCGTCAATATAGTATTTTATAAACATAATTTTCAGCGGAATAGTTGGAATTCGAGGGGGCGTGACTTGTCCACCATACGTACACATTGTATAAATGTCGTCTAATAATAGGTGCGAATCAAGTCGTGTTTTGATATTCAATTACAAATATTTTAGAATCTGAAATCAACACATTGTATAAATGTCGTCTAATAATAGGTGCGAATCAAGTCGTGTTTTGATATTCAATTACAAATATTTTAGAATCTGAAATCAACGCATTTCTCAACGTCTTTATATTAATTTTAAGGCATTGGAGGAATCCACTTGAATTTGCGTGATGAATCTTCTCTTGGCTGACAGCCAAGGCCGATAGGGAATTCGGGCGAATTTCTTGTCATACCGATGTCGAAGAAATAGGACTGTTTTAAATTACGATATTTATATGGACCTAAATAAGGAATTGTGTGCAATTGGATAATGTATGACATAGATAATTAGGAGTGATAGATTAGTTGCTGAAACGAGGATATCTATGGTTCCGGTATCGAAGAATGTGAAAGCTCTAGCCATTTTTAAATCGTGCGTAATTCAATACACGAGACATGATTGGACAATACATGAATAATATGACAATTTCAGCCAATGAAAACAAAGATAACTAATTGTGACAGTACAATCCCTTCCGTCTATACTCTTTCGTAAAACATTATTTTAGAAATTTTTAATGGGTTTCTTGGTTGTTTGTTTTTGTTAAAAAGGCAAGCGTGAGAGAGAAACAATGAACCAACAGGGCCTCATGACATAGGCCTTTTCGCCAAAGTGGCGACTATATAATAATAATTATCGCCACAGATGATGAAAATTCGCCATTGGCGAAGTGGCGAGCGGCTAGCGCTCACACTGACATTCATAAAATATAACAATGTACATTTATTCATCAATAGGACACTAATTTTGTAATTTATTTAAAACACCACTTGTATGTACTGGGCGGTTTTGACACTATTACCATTTCTTTTAAGCACGTGCTGGTTGAAATTCAGCACGTGGGTGGACCTCCGTAGACATCCTCATTAGTTAGTCAAGGATTTCCATGCTCAAAGAACATCGTAACTTGGATTTTATCACATTTTGGTGTACGTTACAAATTAGACTGACTATTTCTCCATACACTGGGGGGGGGGGAAAAGTAGTTCCGAGTTATTAGTTCATGTAAATAATTTAAAGTCATAAAAATGTACAATAATTAACATAATTCTTAAACTTATTAATATATTAACTCGTATTGGTATTTTGTGAGCTCAAAAAATATCGAGCTAGCATTTTAACTCTATAACATGCAAAAACATTAGCACGTATTTCAACATGGCGGCGACCGTGAAGCACATTGTTTCAAGCAAAATGCAGTCTATCAATTGTCATTTAAAAGATAATATGGATTATTGGTGACCATTTAGTAGAGAATTTACGGCTAACTTTGTTTTTTGATGTGGAACTCTCATCCTTGTGGGATTCATTGACGGCAATTTCATCATCTCTCTACCGTTTGTTATTCTGAGAGGTGAGAAATTTCAACATTTTCAAAAGATATAGAGAATGCTAACATTTCTGATATTCGCGACGTTGACATGATTAACTCTTGTAGGTATAATCAAGGGAAGATATCAAAAGAAAAAGGTTTTCATTTGTTTGATGTTGGTACAGTAAATATGGCCGCGCGGCTGATAAAAGTCGGCAAATATGCTGTAACAACTCAATTTAAAGAATGATCACAGTATTACTAATTATAAAACAACACACACCTAAGTAAATTGATTAAATGTTGAGCTTTTAATCTGTTTGATGTGGCTCACTGTTTCAAGCAAAATGACGTCTATCAATTGTTATATAAAAGATAATATAGATTAAAAATACACCCGACAATACATCGTTTGTGTGGGAATATCATTTCTTAACCACGGGGAATATTTGTGACCATTTAGTAGAGAATTTATGGCTAACTTTGTTTTTTGAAGCGGAACCGTCATTCTCCTGGGATTCATTGACGGCAATTTCATCATCTCGCTTTCGTTTGTTATTCTGGGAGGTGAGAAATTTCAACATTTTTAAAAGATATAGAGAATGCTAACATTTCTGATATTCGCGACGTTGACATGATTAACTCTTGTAGGCCTAATCAAGGGAAGACATCAAAAGAAATAGTTTTTAATTTGTTTGATCTTGGTACAGTAAATATGGCCGCGCTGCTGATGAAAGTCGGCAAATATGCTGTAACAACTCAATTTAAAGAATGATCACAGTATTACTAATTATAAAACAAAACTCACCTAAGTAATTTGATTAAATGTTGAGCTTTTAATCTGTTTGATGTTGCTCCTCAGTTAATTGGGATTAGAGCAATATACACGAGGATAATTAATTTGCAGTGGTTTCCATTCTTGGACTACTGAACACTGTTAATTTTTTTACACCCGACAGTTTACATCACGACCCGCATGGAGTTTTGTTGTGTCCGGGATTTTATGATTTAGCACAAAATATGCTATTTTTCCCGCGTGAAAAATGGCCTACGGTTCTGATCCAGATCCGGTCATCTCCCAGAGTCGCTGGTCCCGACCGGCATATACGGCCTACATGGAACCCATGCTCTGGAGGTTACGATTATTATCCGATTTAAAAAAAAGGTTTGACTATATCACTGTTACACCCTACGTAAGGTTGAGTTCGAATTTCGAGAAAATCGGACAATAATTGCCAGACAAAATGACCGCCATTTGTACGCAAATAGTGTAAAAATATGGTATATTAAAGTTGTGGACCCTGTAGAGGTCAAAATTTTTATTTGATTTTGAAATGCATGTTAAAGATCTTGATTCTTTTAGATTTTTGCGCATAACAAATTGTAACTTAATGAATTATGGCCTTTGATTGTAGGAAAAATCACTTTTGGTATTGCTTATTCTCTATCCATCTCGAAAATGAGGGCGTATCCTGCCTGGCAGTGCAAGCTTACTATCTTTTTATACGCCCACATTGAAATGTGGTCGTATATTGCCGTCGCCCCGTCCGGCCGTCTGGCGTCCACAAGCAATTGTGGACCCTCTAGAGGCCAAAGTTAATATTTGATTGACTTTAAATTTATACAGTGTTTAAGGTCATAAGACGAAGAAGCCTATTGATTTTCAGCTATTTCTGATAATAACTGTCAGAGTAATGGCCCTTGATCACTTCAAAAAATCTTGTGGACACTCTAGAGGCTAAAGTTAATAACCGATTGACTTTATATTTATACACAGTTTTAAGGTCATAAAATGAATAAGCCTATTGATTTTCAGCTATTTCTGATAATAACTGTCAGAGTAATGGCCCTTGATCACTTCAAAAAATCTTGTGGATGCTCTAGAGGCTAAATTTAATAACCGATTGACTTTAAATTTATACACAGTGTTTAAGGTCATAAAATGAACAAGCCTATTGATTTTCAGCTATTTCTGATAATAACTGTCGGAGTAATGGCCCTTGATCACTTTAAAAAATCTTGTGGATGCTCTAGAGGCTAAATTTAATAACCCATTGACTTTAAATTTATACACAGTGTTTAAGGTCATAGAGTTATGGCCCTTGATCACTTAAAAAAATCTTGTGGACGCTCTAGAGGCCAAGTTAATATCCGATTGACTTTAAATTGATACACAGTGCTTAAAGGAGAATGCTAAAGTAAAAGTTTAATTTTATCATTTACTTAGTTCATTATGTAACACAATTCAGATTTTTTCTTTTTTTTTTTAAAGTTTTAATATCAAATAACGTTAAAAAACACTTTCGGATTTCCGCAATTACGGAAACACCCGACAATTAATGAGCTGAAGCTATATCACGTGACATGACGTAATAGTTGATCTACTCTTTAGCAGTCGATGTATATTTCAATAGGGTATCAGCAGAAAGTGACAGCTTGTCAGACATTGATTTCGCCCAAGTGTTCTTCCCTCAGTACCGGCGAATTAGAAATGCGAGGAACAATGGTGACGATGATAGTTCGGAACATTCTAGTTACAATAATGATAAATATAAATAGGCACTAGAAATTAAAAAACAGCGTAGACACACTTCACTTGTCTTTTATCCTTCCTATCAACTAGCCTATCTATCATCACTGTCCTTCGATTCGCAATGACTTTCGGCTTTATTGCGGCCCTATTGGTGTTCACGCTTTATCGGAAAAAAATATATCAGATAAAAACTAATACTTATGGTATTATATGCCCTATACTAGATACGAGAACGTCGCTAAAAATGGGTCACATCGTCATCATACGATACAGTGATAGGACCATGGTCCAGTACTGGTAGTAGGGCCTTCGCTCACGCTAAACAAAAAGTAGTATAACGCTCATAAAAATTTACAAAGTTACTTCGGACAAACTTCTTACATGATTTAGTACTATTTATGATCCACTGCAAAATCATCGAAATAGGCCTACGGAAGACGCTTAGAAAGGGGGATACCCGGATAGTAATTAACAATAGTATTCAGATAGCGGTGTTTACATTTCGTTGCTATGGTTACATAAGGGGTTTCTATAGATAGATTTTGAAAGCTTGTCAGTTTCGCCATAGACTGCACAGAGTTTTAACAGAAAGATAAAACAACTGTTATATCTTTATCGACATAATAAAGTTATTAAAATTGCACTGGTCACGTTCATAAGCAGATATAACTTGAAATTTTCCGAATAAGATTAAGAATTTGAAAGAGGAGCGTGTTTTGTTGACGTCGCCTCGTTGATCGCTGTGTCCCGACTCAGACCTTTTCTGCGTGTTGTCTCGCTTGGAAATTTTATAAAAAATGACAGACGCTTCCCGATTTATTGTTGGTGCTATTAGTATATCCCCAAGCAAGGCAATTGTCTATGTTTATGCACTCAGTTAGTCAAATTGACGGCATGTCGTGCTCAGTTTCAATAGCCTACTATAGGGAAATTCAAAAAGTCGATCAACTATTACGTCATTCACGGAAAAAATCAAAACGAGGCTGCAGATATGCATAAATGTCAATTGGGTGTTTTTTGGTATATTTTTCCTTTGTAAAAATATTTATAGTGACTTATAAAATTTCGCAGGGTCAAAAATATTCTAATATTAACGTTATTTTTCATATTAAAAGAACTTTTTGCGTTAGTATTCTCCTTTAAGGTCATAAAATGAATAAGCCTATTGATTTTCAGCTATTTCTGATAATAACTGTTGGAGTTATGGCCCTTGATCACTTCAAA
This sequence comes from Patella pellucida, assembly GCA_917208275.1. Classification (NCBI taxonomy): domain Eukaryota; kingdom Metazoa; phylum Mollusca; class Gastropoda; family Patellidae; genus Patella; species Patella pellucida. The sequence continues at coordinate 36,834,012 of OU795041.1, read as the reverse complement.
AAATCTTGTGGATGCTCTAGAGGCTAAAGTTAATAACCGATTGACTTTAAATTTATACACAGTGTTTAAGGTCATAGAGTTATGGCCCTTGATCACTAAAAAAAATATGTGGACGCTCTTGAGGCCAAAGTTAATATCCGATTGACTTTAAATTCATACACAGTGTTTAAGGTCATGAGACGAAGAAGCCTATTGATTTTCAGCAATTTCGATAATTACTGGCTGAGTTATGGCCCTTGATCACTTTCAAAATTTTGTGGTGCTCTAGAGGCTAAAGTTAATATCCGATTGACTTTAAATTTATACAAATTGTTGAAGGTCATGAGACGAACAAGTATATTGAGTTTCAATTAATTTAGATAACTTGAACAGCATGGAGGAGAACTTTATCAAAGCCAAACAAATTCCAATGATATTCTGATAATTACATAATGAGTTGTCACCTTTAATCAGATTTTAGTGTATTATAAATGTTTCATTGCCGAAAAAAGTAAAATATGCGACAACTCTTGTTGGCTGCCCGGACGATTTAGCTGCTGTGGGCGTATGTTTCGTTGCCTTGCAACCTATGTTTACATTTTGTAAGGAACTTAGGACAGGAAATAATCTATTGAATTTCCGTATTTTGGTGAGAACTATGGTGGAGAATTTGCGTAAAAGAAATCATGTCTGGATCAGTAAAATTATTAAGCAGAAAAATGTTACACGCATTTTATTTCGTGTGACATATTTTTTATACGCCCACATTTTCATGTGGACGTATTATGTTGTCGCCCCTGTCCATCCGTCCATCTGTCTGATTTTGACGAAAATTGAAATATAGGTTTATTCCCAAAAGATCTCAACTGCTTTCGATATTGGCATGTATCGGATAAAAACTTCATGGATTATGGCCCCTGATTGTACGGAAAATCACGTTTTTAGCATGTGGACCGTATACAGGTCACAATTTTGAACCGATTTTGATGAAACTTGACATGCATGTTTATAACCAAAAGATCTTGGATCCTTTGGATATTTGCGCCTACCGAAATGTAGTTTCCTGAATTATGGCCCCTGATTGTCCGAAAATCACTAATTTTGGCTTGTGGTACCTCTGGAGGTGACAATTATTATCTGATTTGAAAAACTGTTTGATTATATCACCGTTACACCCCAAGGAAGGTCGAATTTGAATTTCGGGAAAATCGGACCAAAATTGCTATACAAAATGGCCGCAGTTTGTATGCAAATACTGTTTAAAAAATGGTATATTAAGGTTGTGGACCCTGTAGAGGTCACAATTTGAACAGTTATAACCCAAAGATCTTGGTTCCTTTCGATATTTGCGCATATTGGATTTCTTGAATTATTGCCCCTGATTATACGCAAAATCGCCTTTGTTAGCGTGCCCCATGCTCAACAGAAATTTGGACTCGACAGGGCCACATGCACGCTACAGTGGTTCTGGCTCAAACTATGATAATAGAGGAGTATATGAGCCTATAAATAACCATGGCACGTGCAATTCTCGATAAATCTTTCAGCTATTAGGACCTTAAAAAATCTATTGTTGACGATTTGGAATAGCAGTAAAATTTAGCTTCTTTGTTATTACAGTAGATTTAGAAATTGCGTTCGTTTTATTTTTTTAAATTGCTTTATTATTATCTGTACTGTTAGGAGTGCTATCGTTTGGTTTAGTAGAAATAATGTCTCTGAAACACTTGGGTTAGGCTGGAACATGACACTAACAGCAGTTTCAATTTACTTTTACAAGTTTCTTAAAACAGGTGTTGAGTTGACAGACGTGCTAATTACTAAATTCAATTTCTTGTTCCAGCTTTTTGTAATGTTTCGTAAAAATGTAGTCTTGATTATCCCGACCTGTCAATCAAATGTAGAATGATTGGTAGACTGGTTAAGCAAGATAAAGGTCAAAACAGGGGGCTCTTAACCGATCTTTTACTGTAAGTGCTGCATGTGATGGACTTGGAACCAGTTTTCAGTCTAGTATTTATATGAGTAAATGGTCAGTAGCTTATTACATACAACATTGCCTTTTGATTATATCACCGTTACACCCTAAAAATCTCCTATGGTCCCTCTGGAGGTCATGATTATTGTCAGATTTAAAAAAAACGTTTGACTCTATCACCATTACACCCTACGGAAGGTTGAGTTCGAATTTCTAGAAAATCGGACCATAATTGCCAGACAAAATGGCCGTCGTTTGTACACGATTTTAGGTCACAATTTTAATTTGATTTTGATGAAACTTGAAATGCTTGTGTATAACCCAAAGGTCTTGATTCTTTTCGATATTTGCGCATATCAAATTGTAACTTGATAAATTATGGCCTTTGATTGTAGGAAAAATCACTTTTGGTATTGCTTGTTCTCTATCCATCTCTAAAATGTGGGCGTATCCTGCCTGGCAGTGCCAGCTTACTATCTTTTTCACCTGAGTTTACGACCTAACACCTTGGCGACCTAAACATTTTATGACCCCAATCATTAGCTGTAACTATCGTTTTATAGAATTACAACTTTTGGAAAGTCAAACAGCTTTTGTGTATAACTTCTTGGTTCTTATTATTGATCAATAAAATAGTACTTAGCGGACGGCCGTCTAAAATGGCGACCGATATGAACAAAATTTTCTCGTGAACTCGCGACCTCATAGCACCTAAACCGTTGTTGTAACGTGTACATTTTTTGATGCCAATCATAAGTTCAAATTATCTGTTTATTAGATGGCTATTTTTGGAAAGACAATCGTCAATTTTTTTATAACTTTATTGATCAATAAAACAGTACATGTGAAATGTCGTTGCGAGATGTTCAGCGGATGTCTGACTTGACACTAGGTCAACGTCTGGCGGGGTAAGTCGGTGAGATTCAGTGGCTAATTAGGTCGCTTTGACACGACTACTGGACCGAATGAGTTAATCAGATTTTAGTGTATTATGAATGTTTCATTACCGAACGATTTAGCTGCTGTGGGCGTATGTTTCGTTGTCTGGCAACCTATCTTTTGAAAAATCTTATGAACGTTCTAGGGGCTATCTGATTGAAAGGAAGCCTATTGATTTTCTGTGACATTCAATAATTAATGACAGAGTTGTGGCCCTTGATCACTTTGAACAATCTTTTGAACTCTCTAGAGGCTAAAGTTAATATCCAATGGACTTTAAATTTATACACAGTGTTTAAGGTCATAGGACAAAGAATCATATTGATTTTCAGCTATATCTGATGATTACTGTGCAAGAGTTATGGCCTTTATTAAAAAATCTTGTGGACTCTCTAGAGGCTAAAATTAATAATTAATTGACTTTAAATTTTACACATTGTTTAATGTCATGAGACAAAGAAGACTATTGATTTTCAACAACTTCCAATCATTGATTACTGCGTGATCAGATACGAAAAATCCAATTGATTTTCAGCGATATCCGATAATTACTGCTAGATTTATTGCCCTTGATCATCAACATTAAATGTCTCGCATACTAAACGTTAGCATGGGGGGAACTTTATTAAAACCAAACAAATTCTAATAATTTTCTGATAATTACTTAATCAGATTTTGTTGTATGATAAATATTTCATTACCGAAAAAAGTAAAAGTATATGACGATTAAGCTGCTGTGGGCGTATGTTTTGTTGCCTTGCAACCTATCTTTGTCTGTTTTCAGGATCAAGAGGTTTACCACTAAGAGCAGAAAATACACATGGTGGGGGACGTGGTGGATTTGGGCGTCCTCAGAACTAAAATTGATATCTGGAAATTCACTTCTCAGATTTTCCACATTCAAAAACTAAAGATAACTTATGTTTATTGATGAAGAATTGGACCAGTGACTTTTCTTTCTAATAAAATATATTATTTTTAAAAAAAAGAAACCAAAAAAATGTAAATACAGGGACAGACCTTAATGGAAATTCCTAGCTTTCAACTGTTTTTGTGAGATAGAACTACAATTTCAATTAGTATTTTTTCCTAGAAATTTACAACTGTTTGATACATTATCAAATAATTTGAATTCTGTTTTCTTATTTTGACCAAGAAAATAGTTGTAAAATTATGAACTTCCATGGATTATTGTGGTCATTCGTGGATGTGTGGTGCAAATTTCAACGTGCAACAACAAACTATAACATTGCTTTCAAAAATCTTTCTATTCATTCTGGGAAACTTTTTTGTTTTGTTTTGGTTTTTTACTGTGAACTAATGTGATAAAGAAATCGATGAAAAGAAATATGATGAATAATTTAATTGTAAAATATTTGTAGTAAAATGAGCATCACTTTTTGTGTTAAATAGAGCAATTAGTTGTGTATAAAACTTTATTCCAAATTTATACTAAAACAAATGTTTTTATATGCCCACATTTTCATGTAGACGTATATTGTCGTCGTTTCTGGACGTCCTGCCATCCACAATTGTTTTAGGACACTCTACAGGTCACAATTCTTATCAGATTTTGTCGAAACTTGAAATATAGGTTTATCCCCTGCTTTCGATATTGGCATGGATTATGGTCCCTGTTTGTACGAAAAACACGTTTTTAGCCGATATTGATGAAACTTAGCATGCATGTTTATAATCCAAAGATCTTGGTTCCTTTCGATATTTGCGTCCATAGCAACGTAACTTCCTCAATTATGGCCCCTGATTATCAAAAAATCGCCTTAAGTTTAGCTTGTGGGCCCTATCAAGGTCACAATTAATATGCGATTAAAAATGCGGCTTGAATATATCACCGTTCCACTGTAAAGAAGGTTGAGTTCGAATTTCCTGATAATCAAACCAAAACTGCCTGACAAAATGGTCACCGCTTGTATACTTGAAATGCATGTTTATAACCCAAAGATCTTGGTTCCTTTCGATATTTGCGCATATCGAATGGTAACTTCATGAATTATGGCCCTTGATGGTAAGAAAAATCACTTCTCTTTCTCTTCAGCTTGTTCTCTATCCATCTCTCGAAAATGTGGGTGTATCCTGCCTGGCAGCCACTAGTCTCGGTCACCCAGAACCTCCTAGTCTTCAGCATACGGAGTGTCTGGGACAGTTTTCAACATTTGACGTAAAGTCCATTGCCCATGGGTAACCGTGAGTTTGGTTTTTAATGTGGTTGATTATCTAGTCTACTTAGCCAAGTCATGGGCGTAAATATCTTATTTTAAGTGAAGTTACCTCGCTTAGACGTCATTGTATCTAGCCAATTTTTCTCAAATGTTGACAACGCATCCAGACTAATATTCGAAGACTAGGTAGCCGCTGGCTTAGCTTGTGGTCCATCTAAAGGTCACATTTATTATCCGATTTAAAATACTGTTTGAATATATCCCTGTTACCAGTGTTGGGATTTCAAAATTTTAGCTGTCGGACATTTTTAACTGAAAATAAGGGGGCGTAACTGTTGTTATTTAAGCAGGTGTTTTCAAACTACAATTAAGAATCACGTGTCAACAAAATATTTAAATTTATATGTAATAAAAAAAATAGCTGCACCTTAGTAGTTTTCATGTGTAATTCCCGTGCGGTATTCAAATTTAAGTCCGACATTCGTCTGATACTCAGTTTCGATTTATTTATGGAAGGTAAAGAAATTACATCCCAAAATTATTTAGCCGTTAATCGTAGTGATATGCCGCTCTAATCAAAGTCTAATACAACGAGGGGGATCACGGTGGCTAAGTGGATAAGGCGCTGGTTCGCTAGCCTGGAGGTCGGGTGTTCGATCTCTGCAATGGCCGAGAAAGTTCATCTCGATTTTCCGGCGTGATTTCCCCTTGTCAGTGGTGCAGAAGGAGGGCCTGACAAGGACAGCTGCCTAGTCGTTCGGATGGGACGGAAAACCGAGGTCCCGTGTACACATTGGAGTGCACGTAAAAGATCCCTTGGCAGTTGTAATTCGATATAAGAGTAGGCCGTAGTGCCGCTGCCCGGGTAAAATTTCCCCTCATAGCACACTGTATGGCATATGCCCGTCTTCAGTTGGCCCAGGTACGGTGCTTAAGCGTAGGACGTTAAACCCCATTTCATTCATTCTAATACAATGACGGGTGACACCAAATAATCTAATTCGACACTAGCACGCGATATCGTCTAAAACAATTCACTACAACTTACGTTATTCCAATCGAAATATACGTCAACATTTCTTAGCGTGTTTATTTATTTATTTATTTAAAAACACAATCCCCATTCAAAATATGATTATAAATCCGACAATATGCCATCAAAATGGAATCTTTTCTCTGACATCAGACATGTTAGATTCAGCATGTTTACATCTCTTAATTCCACGTGTCTCGCGAGATTTGTACCTCCAAAATTACATGTCTTGGTTTTTACGACAGCAAATGAAAGAAAAGCTTGAAAATAATAATACTTGTGGTGATGATAAAACGCATTTTCCTTCGTTATAAGTCAGTATTTTAAAATTCCATCGATAGTTAAATCAGTCTTAAAAAGGCATAGATAAATTAGATAACATCAGTGTATTGCGTGCGTGACTAACGGCACACAGTTTCATAGTAAGCACTGCCTAATATGGCAATATTCAGCAGTGGCGCTCGTGCAGCGCTCGAGGTCACGGGAAAGTGCCACTGTGAATGAGAATTTCTATGTAGTCTTAAAAGATATCGTAAACAAAACGATTGTCTATTGATTTAGGGTGTTAGTGTTATATACTCTTACGCTATTTGACATCTATGATTAGTTTATAGATGCTGTCGGCTTACATCAATGACATTTAATTTGCCGACAATTGAGAAACCACGACGAGGTAAACAGGTGGATTAAAATTATTGAATCAGTTATCGTATTGATGAATTGTCCGACAAAGGATTAAGTCAGTCAATCAAGGCGGATTAAGTAATCAATCAAGGTAGGTTTATAGTCGGTATAACACGATAAATACGTTGATCACTTAATTACCTAATCAATCCAGCCTATTGTCAAAGATAATCGGGTTGAGTGATAGTTATACTCTTCGTACTAGTCAGTACACTAAATATTAATTTTGGTATTTTGAATTTTATTCACCATGGCTTGATGTCCGAATGGACAATAGAGTGCGTTTGGAAAAAAAATTCGGGCACGTCCGGAATATACGGCCGAAATCCCAACACTGCCTGTTACACCCTAATGAATGTTGAGTTTGAACTTAGTGAAAATCAAATCAAAACTGTCAGACATCTGTATTATTAGGGAGACCCTCTAGAGAAGTCGCAATTTTGATTAGATTTTAATGAAACTTGAAATATATCTTTATTATAACCCAAAGATTTTGGTCCAGTCGATATTTAAGTTATTATAAGTTTCTGAATTATGGCCCTTGATTGTTCGAAAAATTATTTTTTGTTTTGCCCTTTCTCTATCCATCTTTTAAAATGTGGGCGTATCTTGTCTGGCATCCGCTTGTTAATTTTAACATAAAATGTACCATTTTTTCTTTTACTACATAAAGTACATCAAATTGATTACAAGATTTTGATCAATTATTGTCCCCAGCCTTTCGAAAAAAGCAGGGGACTATTAAAATAGGTGGGTTCTTCCGTTCGTCACACATTTTGGGACACAATAACTCTTTCTAATTGAACTAGAATGTTCAAACTTGTTGTAGGTTTTTATAAGCCTAATAAGGGCAATAATTTTGAGGTCGAAGATGAACATTGTCTGCTTACAGTAAGCATAGTTAAAATTTAGCCGTGTGTCTGTTATCGCTCGCCGCTTCAGTCACATATATAGAGCAGTCGCTCGTGTTTTCATTCTCGTTACACACTTCTGATTGTGTTATACTCAGCTATCGTAGCACTGCTCTCTGTGTTAAAAGTATATTTGGAATGTGTTTAACCCGCTCTATCACATATGTGATAATGACTGGCACCAATATTGTCCTTTAAGCATACTTATTGGTTGATGCTTTGGGGCACTATTACTTCGGTTATAATGAAGTGAGAACGATGAAACTCAGATTAAAGATTACCTTGACTAAGTTCAATGGTGCAAACATTTTGCTTAGACTATAAGGAGCAATAAGCAATTTCATTGGTCAAAACTTTAGAACATAACTACCCTGCTTTTAATTGAGGTAGACTAGAATGTTTAAACTTGATGTAGATGTTCATTAGGTGAATGTCTTTACTAAGTTCAATGATTAACATTTCGAGCTAAAGCTAAACAGAGCTAATCAATTTCATTGGTCGATGCTTTTGGACAAGGTAATCTTGATTCTATCTGATAAAAAGGGATGAAACTTAGTGTATAGTTTGATTGCTTGATACATTTGAAAAAAATAAATGTTCGATTAATTAATGTCATCTATTTATTTTTTGAATTCGGCAGGGGACATCAACCTCGCTGTTGGCTTGTTTCTTTTGGTTTTGCTTCCGACAATAAAAATAGTCAACTTGATATCAGTTTTTGTTTGTTTTTGAAATATAATTTTATTGTCCTCTGTCTTGTCTGACTGCCCGTCAAACTTTCTGGGACACAATAACTCTCTTTCTAATTGAGTGAGAATGTTCAAACTTGACGACGTGGTGTTTATTAGGTCAATACCTTGATGCATTTTGAAGATGAGCATTTTCTGCTTAGGGTAAGCAGAGATACACAATTTGATTCATTGATGCTTTGGGGCACGATAACTTTAGTTCTAATTAAAGGATAGTGATGAGACTGGGTGTATAGTTTCTAGTGCTCCTACGGCAAGTTGGATAGCCGTATACAGTTAGAACTGGACGGTTTAACAGTACAAATTTAACGATACGGTTATTCGGAGATGTCCTCCATTACATAGGTTATATTCCTCTTTATAGCAAAACTTGCCCGTTGTCATTAGGCTTTCACCATTGAAAATGGTGAAAGACTATTGTTATTACTCAGATTATTCTTATTATTATTTTTTTATTGGGGGAAGCTAGATCTCAGGAAGTATAAGAGATAGAGGTCTGAAGTTTGATTTTCTCTCGTGAAACTGGGTGGTGGCTAGTGCTTAAATGTAAAACGAAATTTGTATGCATAGCGGAAATAACTGAAATCTTTAACGTGCACGCAAATTGAAAATTGGCCACAATTCTGCTAATTCTCAACCGATATTTCAGATATTTACATTTTTGGATAGCTGGCGACATTTCTAAGCTGATAGCAGTTCAAAAACGTCGATTTTAGAATCTTTGTCGCTCTAATTTTTTCGGTGAAAATTGGAAAATTTTCAAAATTTTCTCAAATTTTAGAATTTTGAAATTTCACTTGTATATTTGGATAGCTGACATCAATTCGATTCCAGTGATATAAGTTATGTTTCGAAATTCTGATTTTGATTTTGGTCGATTTTTGCGAGATTTAGTCAAAATTTGATAACTCAAAAACGGCTCCAGCGATTTTTTGGAAACTTAAGGAATATGAAGCCGAAGGAACAAACAAGTCCATGAACTATAAATGAAAATCCTCTAATCACCGGAACACCCGTGTGGTGAGATCGCCGTAGGGTTCATGAAATGTCGGTGAGACGAGGTCAATTTTTTGTCATACTACGTCCCAAATGATGTAAAAAAACACGAAAATTAAAATCTTCTATAGACGCCATTTTGAATAATTAGTGATTTCTGTTTTTGAAACCAAAATTTTCGTAAAGCGACCGAAATTGACAAGTCGAACGTATCATTTGTCAAATGAACATTTATCAGTCAATCAAGAATACAAAGTACAAGTAAACAAAGTTTTAGGTAGTGTAGTAGTGAAGCAAGATATAGATTAACGGTGTCTGGACGAGTAAGCAACAACGCAAACTAAAAGTTTTGTGCCGTATTCTGAAATCAAGCATGGACAGACTCTGAAACCTGTTCTGAAAAGTAGCCCAAGCCCTTTTCACGTCCCTATCTGTCTATAAAAGCCTCCACGTGGTCAAAAATTGCGTGTGCTTTGCTTGTCACTGGTATCTTTAAATCTTTATAGGCACTTTCAAAATCTCGGATCGATTGATCGTACTCAGGAAGCAACTTCATGGAGAAACATTTCTGTCTAATGTCTTCAAACATCTTGAATGTTTAAACTATTTTGTTTATGCTTTCGCAAGTACCACCCGATTCGAGTAGTCTCTCTAAAATGTGAACGTTTTGAAGGAGTTACTTGCATTGTTCTCCATTAAACTCACCCCCGTGTTGAGGAGGTCGTTTGATACACAACTTATCTGGCCAATCGATGGCTTGTAGGTCGCATCCCTCGGTGCCGCGGAAAGTTGCATCAAGATGATCATATAATCTGTTTACAATTCGCAACACATTCGTCCAAATTTCCATGCCCATGGTGTGAAGTTCCGAAACCCTCTTTCACTGATCCCGACCAAGTCATCGAGATACGGACCTTGGTTGCCACCCAGGACAATGCAGCGATGTATCAAGCTGACTTGGTAAATCACAACAGGAAGACGAAACTCTCTGCAGCCGACATCAAGAGTTGTCAGAACATTCCGCTTCTAAAGAATCTACCCGATGACACAGTTGTTCTTCACGTTATTCCAGTGATGGAACTTCACCTGGTGTTGGGAATTGTAAACTGATTATATGATCACCTTGACGCAACTTTCCGCGGCATCGAGGAATGCGACCTACGAGCCATCGATTGGTCAGAAAAGTTGTGTATCAAACGACCTCCTCAACACGGGGGTGAGTTTAATGGGGAACAATGCAAGTAACTCCTTCAAAACGTTCACATTTTAGATAGACTACTCGAATCGGGGGGTACTTGCGAAAGCATAAACAAAATAGTTCAAACATTCAAGATATTTGAAGACGTTAGACATAAATGTTTCTCCATGAAGTTGCTTCCTGAGTACAATCAATCGATCCGAGATTTTGAAAGTGCCTATAAAGATTTAAAGATACCAGTGACAAGCAAAGCACACGTAATTTTTGACCACGTGGAGGCTTTTATAGACAGATAGGGACGTGAAAAAGGCTTGAGCTACTTTTCAGAACAGGTTTCAGAGTCTGTCCATGCTTAATTTCAGAATACGGCACGAAACTTTTAGTTTGCATTGTTGCTTACTCGTCCAGACACCGTTAATCTATATCTTGCTTCACTACTACACTACCTAAAACTTTGTTTACTTGTACTTCGTATTCTTAATTGACTAATAAACGTTCATTTGTCAAATGATATGTTCGACTTGTCAATTTCGGTCGCTTAATGAAAGCTTTGGTTTCAAAAACGGAAATCGCTAATTATTCAAAATGGCGTCTATAGATGATTTTAATTTTCGTGTTTTTTTACATCATTTGGGACGTAGTATGACAGGAAATTGACCTCGTCTCACCGACATTTCATGGACCCTACGGCGATCTCACCACCCGGGTGGGAAGTAGTCAAGAAAGGTATCCAAATTGGACAAAATTGTCAAAAATTGATGCTTGTGCGTAAAATGCAATGTATTCATTGTTTGTTTACCGAGTAGTTCAATTATTATGTTGTTTGATAGCCAATATAATTGTCTAACAGATGATACTATAGCGACAAGTTTCTATCAAAAATTGAAAAAGTTATTGGACTTTGAAATGTGACGTTTTTTACGATTTCGGGCAACTTTGTACGCATGTTTCTCGGAAACGCCGTCTACGATTTTTTTAAAACTTTGTCAATCGACAGTCTAATAGATGGTGTTTTGTGTGAAACCATTGTACAATTTCTCTAAATGTCATGAGTAGTCGAAAAACGAGACTGAAAATCCAAATTGTCGTATTTTTACGATTTGGACCATTTTTAGAGGTATTTTTCTCGAAAAGTCATCGTAATATTTATTTTAAAACTTGTTTTACGGAGAGTCTAATCTGTAGTCTGATATATGAAACCATTGCGCCACAGTCCTAAATGTCAGGAATGGGAAAACAAAGGGATCGAAAATTGAAAACGGCATCTTTCATTGCAGTAAGAGTGTATACAATCTGTACGTATAACAAGCGTATAGAGCATACAGACAGAGCTATTTTTCAAAGTGGCAATTTTTAAAATAAAGGCGTTTTACTGTAAACCAATATCTGTTACTGGTGCGTCTATGGTGAAAATAATTCATATTAGTAAATAACAATTACTCCTGGAATTAATATCCCAGGCTTTATGTCTACATGAAGTCATCCCTTTTAACCAGTTAAAATAAAGCTCCCCGCTGAAGCTTTTTATATAGAAGTCGCCTGTCTCTATAAATAATTCAAATTTCATGCTGATCATTTGTTGGGACTTTTGGTTAAAATCTGAGACTAAAAAGTCTATTGTTTTTGTCCCATTCGGAAAACTGGGTTTATTTTATTCAATTTACAATACGTGTATATCTCCGAAACTATAACAGATAAAGTTCTGTTTACTGTTTTTTTCATGTTTTAAACAGTTAGTAATTATTACTATTGCGAAAGTTGCCAAGAGACGGGAAGTGGTGTAAATCTTTAACGTGCACGGAAATTGAAAACAGGCTCTAATTATGTCAATTTCTAACGGATTTTTGAAAAAGTTATATTTTTGTACAGCTAGGGATATTGCGAATTCTACCAATCCAAGTTCATAATGTTGTAAATTGTTCAACTATATTTTTCCCTTTACTTCTATCGTAATGCGCATGCACAGAAAGTGTCAATATCTGAGTTGTTTAAGTGTGTGGGTGTGTGTGTGTGTGTTTTAAGGGGTGAGTGGTGGGCATTTTGTGCTGCCTTGGGTAAGGTGAAAGCCTTCAGCCTTGCAAGCAAGTCTAGTTTTGTATTTGATGTTTTAAAATCTAAGAATGCAACAGTTGTCCAACAATGTCGACTGCAGTAATAGCATTTGTTGTAGTCATACTTTTACGGCACTCAACAGACCTGGTTCTGACTTCAGCTATTGTTAGTCCAGTCTAAATACTTTTCGGCATGTCTGACTGTATTCTACCTTTTTTATATGCCCACATTTTCATGTGGACGTATTATGTCGTCGCCCCTGTCAAGCGATATTTCAGAGACCTCAAGCAGTTTACTAATTTTGAAACTTTTTTGCATACATTTCCTATGTGGACATATTTTGAAACGTAAGGCCTATATGTTTGTAGAAAGAGACTTCATTTATTTTTACAGAATTAAAATGTTTTATACGCCCACATTTGGACGTATTATGTCGTCGCCCCTGTCCGTCCGTCCACAATTGTTTGTGGACCTTCTACAGGTCACAATTCTTGTCCGATTTTGACGAAACTTGAAATATGGCTTTATCACCAAAAGATCTTGGCTGCTTTCGATATTGGCATGTATCGGATCGAAACTTCATGGATTATGGCCCCTGATTGTACGAAAAATCACGTTTTTAGCTTGTGGACCCTATAGAGGTCACAATTTTGAGCCGATTTTGATGAAACTTGATGTGCATGTTTATAACCCAAAGATCTTGGTTCCTTTCGATATTTGCGCCTATCAGAACGTAATTTCCTGAATTATGGCCCCTGATTGTCCGAAAAAGCACCTATTTTAGCTTGTGGTCCCTCTGGAGGTGACAATTATTATCCTATTTGAAAAACTGTTCGATTATATCACCGTTATACCCTAAGGAAGGTTAAGTTCGAAAATTAGATCCAAACTGCCATACAAAATGGCCGCCGATTGTACGCGAACACTGTTAAAAAATGGTATATCAAGGTTGTGGACCCAGTAGAGGTAACAATTTTACTTCGATTTTGATGAAACTTGAAATGCATGGTTATGAGATCTTGGTTCCTTTCGATATTAGCACATATCGGATCGTGACTTCCTGAATTATGGCCCCTGATTATACGCAAAATCGCCTTTGTTTAGCTTGTGGTCCCTTTGGAGGTCACAATTATTATCCGATTTAAAAAACGTTTGATTATATCACTTTTACACACTAAGAAAGATTGAGTTCGAATTTCTGTCAAATCGGACCAAAATTGCCATACAAAATAGACTGAGAGCTCGATGACCGAACTGTAAAAAGTTGAGCACGAAAGATTTTGACCATCGGAATGTGACTGCATATATCGATAAGAATAAGAAAAAGTCATTTCTTGAGTTTCGCGGTTGGGGCATAAGGGGGGTAGGCCTCCCGAAAGGGGTCGCAAATTGTGCTTTGAATTAAAACTTCGAGCACGAGATTCATTTCATTTTCACATGGTATGTTCTATGAGGTATATAGAGTAAGAAAAAAATGGTAAAGAAAAAAAATTCCCAGGCATTCTCTAACAAGAAGGGTGTCAACCCCCCCCCCCAGGGAGGTCAACTGTGAAATTTAGAGCACGAGTGAAATTTGTTTTTCAGTCATCCCTTGGCAACCAATCATGACTAAAAATCATGGTCAAGAAAAATTTCGCCCGGGCATCTACAGATAAGAAGCTCCCGGGGATGGGGGTTCCAGGGGCATTTCGGCATTTCAGGAAAATATGAAACATTGCGCACGAGCTAAATTTCTTCGCTGATCATTGGGCATCGATGCATTGATCACATTTCCAGACAAGAACAGGGTTTCTGACCCCCCCTGGGGGGTCAACTGCAAAATTTCGAGCACGAGTGAAATTCGTTTTCCAGTCATCCCTTGGCATCCATTCATGACTAAAAAGCATGGTTAAGAAAACTTTTGCCCGGGCACCTACATTTAAGAAGGCACCGAACTGGGGGATGCTTAGGGGTTTCGGCATTCAAGGAAAATATAAAATGTTGCGCACGAGCAAATTTCTTCGTTGATCATCGGACATCGATGCATTGGTCATATACCAAGTCCACAAGAATTTTTTCACCGGGGCATTAACCTACAAGAAGGGGGTGAACGTTGTCAGTAACTTTGGGAGTGCATTGGTAAGTAAGACTAAGCATGGTTGAAGCCACACTCATTATCATAACTGTATTAGCTGCTCCGTGACATTGATCGATAATAGGTATATGACTTCTTGCCGCACCGCAATGCTTAGACATCAGCAACCGGATCCATAGATTCGACTTATCTTATGTAGTAAATCTCCATCTCTGGTGCGAAAGATAGTGTATGCAGATCGTAGGGTCGTTTTGTATGATCGTGTGCGATCCTTGTCATAGTGTCTCTCTATGCTAGGTCTAATATGTTGATGAGTAAGTTGCTACCAAACTGATAAGAGCTGTTCACGACATCAGTGATTATAGAGTGATTTGAAGCTCATAGACATAGAAGTTTATCTATAGTTTATCCCAGCACGACGGCACAATATCATGCAGTTCTCTCCTCTGGATATATTCTGTTTTAACCTATTTACCTGAAATTGATTTCGTTTTTACGTATTGAAAATGGATAATATGTGATCGGCTCTAGCGAAAACAGGCGCTTCTCACTGGTGGCTATTTTAAGCTACGACCAATATAAGTTGCAAAATCAAATTTTTGTATGAAATGTGTTTTGGCCAAAAATAGATCGAAAATACATTTAACTTTCATCCCTGAAAAAGAAAAAGTAGAATTCCACTCCAAAATTGTATTTTAGAAGAGATTTGTCAAGGTATACGTTCAGAAGTTATGTTTTTATCCAATAAAAAGTAAAAAACTCCACTAAAATCGGACATTGTTTTGAATTATTTCTCTTGGCTCGATTGCTAAATAACTTCTATCAAACTCCGTCCCCTGACGTCAACTTTCCGAATATGGTAAATTCATGTATATTCAATAAGATCTAATGGCGCAAGGGCCAGTAGTATCGAAGCTTACAATCTGTCTAGAGCTGTTAAGAATGACCTTTTGTTGCTAGGTCGTTGTTCTTTCAAAGACGCTGATTGGCCAATCTTCCCTTGCACATGCGCTAAGATGTACTTGTGTTTTATTGCACGAGAGAAATGGAAGCAGGATTTAAACCCATGCCATAACATTGCTTGCCTTACTTCGAGCGATATATGAATAAAGTGTGAAAATAATAATGTCTTCCGCAAATTCTACCGTAAGAATAGCTCGTATGCTAAATTCCATCCAGGAATTTGGCATTGGAGACGAAGAAGTTCTTGGTGTGTTTGAAGATTACTTTTCGGCTTCGTGAATCGTATGATGAAGGTATTATCAATAGACACCTGGACAGCAAATAAACTGGGTAATAGTGTCAATGAAAAATTTATAAATATTTTAGTGCATCTCACGACTGTAATTATCAAAGTATCAAGTATATTTAAGTAATTAGAAACATTCGCTGAAAACCACGTGGTAGACCTGATTATCCGGAACTTGTGTAGCCTACCGCCATATCTCAGTAACTGTGAACTGTACGACTTGTCCAGCCTATATAATAAACTGTTCCAAATTACTTTAGAATTAATCGTATAAGTGATAATTTCATAAATTCTGTGGTGCCCTTCCCTTGCCTGTGACCAACTTTATTTGTTTATGTTCGATCATTAATCTAGTGTCCAGTGGGCAGCCAATAAGTCGTTGTACCGTTGATTTGAAAACCTTGTTAAATCAGAGCATTTTGTGATATAGAATTGATCTGTTTACATTATTGTGTTGTGGAAAAAAGTAATTATTCTTTTATAAACGGTTAAAAA
Source organism: Patella pellucida (assembly GCA_917208275.1). Taxonomy (NCBI): domain Eukaryota; kingdom Metazoa; phylum Mollusca; class Gastropoda; family Patellidae; genus Patella; species Patella pellucida. The sequence goes on along the minus strand of OU795041.1, from coordinate 36,817,495 downwards.
AAAAGTTGGCTTAATTTGGTGGAGTTGGCTTAATTTGGGACATTTTCAAATTCAAGATGGTCGTTCGTTTCAGCTGTTGCTATGGTAACAGTCGGTGACGCTCATATTATTATGCCAAAGATGTGTGTTATTTTGTTTATATAAATTTTATTAACAACGACGCTGTGTAATGTTTTTTTTGAGGTGTTGGATCTGTATTTCAAACTTTAACCCATATTTGTGATTTGAGCAGGATCTGAGAAAATTGATAAAACTTGGTTGCTATGGACTTTTGAATGAGATAATACTTTCTTCGATCTTAATATTTGGCGGCCATTTTCTCAATTTCTCAGACTGCTGAGTTCTAACCCAGAAAAGGGTATAACTTACCGAATTTTTATCCGATTTCAAAAATTTATCCAATTTTAGAAAGCTCTTGATGTGCAGACTCCAAATCTATCAGAATCCGCAAGAAGAGCCTGTTTTTGCTAGAGTCCCTCACATATAGAGACAGAAACACCGAGCACTAGCTCTACTTCGAATGTAACTCCAAAATGGTATAATGTATCGCAGCAAAAGACTACTCAGGCAAGATGGTAATAAGGAAAGAAAGTTTTGTTATTTCTCATCACAATTGAAATTCCTCCAGAAGATCTTTTTTTCTAGTGTCTTCTTAACCAGTAATTACGTCATCCCAGCTCTTGTTAGAAAGTTGGGATTTTCTTGAAAAATATCTTACCTACTCCTCTCCGCATTGCAAATTAATGGAGGTGCTGTAACGGCTCTAGGACAATTCGATCCCAGACAATTTGTACCCGGACAATTCGTCATCAGACAATTTGTACCCAGATTATTTGTCCCCATGGTCAATTCACCAGACAATTCTGGGACAATTCGCCCTAGGATACGAATTGTCCGTGGGTACGAATTGTCCTCGGGTACAAATTGTCTGGTGAAGTTTCCTTAGGACAAATAGTCAAATAGTCCGGGCGCGAATTGTCATTGGGTACGAATCGTCGGGTGACAATTTGTCTTGGTACGAATTGTCTGGGTACGAATTCGTGGGTATGAATTGTCCTTGGGTACGAATTGTCTGGTGAATTGTCCTTGGGGACAAATAGTTCGGGTACGAATTGTCTGGTGACGAATTGTCCCGGTACGAATTGTCTGGGATCGAATTGTCCTAGAGCAGTTTCAGCACCTCCATTAATTCGCAATGCGGAGAGGAGTAGGTAAGTTATTTGGGTGTCCTCATGGTTGGTTGTCAGTTCTATGATATTCTCGACACGTTTAATATTGGGTACGAATCATCTGGTGACGAATTGTCCGGGATCGAATTGTCCTAGAGCCGTTTCAGCACCTCCATTAATTTGCAATGCGCAGAGGAGTAGGTAAGATATTTTGGTGTCCTCATGGTTAGTTGTCAGTTCTATGATATTCTTGACACTTTCAGTACTAATCTTGATATTTTTTTATCCAATCAAGATTGCGGTGATGCCTATCTGTCTTTCTTTTTCAAGAAAATCCCAACTTTCTAACAAAAGCTGGGATGATGTAATAACTGCTTAAGAAGCGCTAGAAAAATAGATCTTCTGGAATTTTTAATTGTGGTGAGAAATAACAAAACTTTCTTTCCTTATTACCATTTTTCCTTGAGTAGTCTTTTGCTGCGATATATTATACCATTATAATTTAATAATTTGAATGACGATATTGGAACTGAAGGAAAAGCTAGAGAAAACACTTTTCAGGTCAATTTTGAATCATTTAAATCAACGTGAAATCATTCCCCTCCAATTTTACCCCACCTCCACACATGCACGACTGCTACCCCACCCCACACATCAAACAGTTGTCCAGAGGCATCATAAGCACTTATTTACAGATGGGCAATCTTCGAAATTTTTGTTTTATTAATATGTCAACATAATGACATCCCCACCCCACTCCCCTACACAAACCCATACATAGACATTAGACCCCCCATATCTTAAAAAAGCCCCCTCACATGCCTGTTCACCACCCAGATTCGGAATCTACGTGCAAAACTGGTCTAGAAAAACGTGGTCTCATAAATTCACAGCTCCGGTGGCAATGCCCCCACCCCTTCAGCCACCGGACTATTAGTCTTACTAACCAATGCACTCCCAAGTTACTGACAACGTTCACCCCCTTCTTGTCGGTAAATGCCCTGGTGAAAAAATTCTTGTGGACTTGATATATGACCAATGCATTGATGTCCGATGATCAACGAAGAAATTTTGCTCGTGCGCAACATTTCATATATTCCTTGAATGCCGAAACCCCTAAGCATCCCCCAGTTCGGTGCCTTCTTATCTGTACGTGCCCAGGCAAAAGTTTTCTTGACCATGCTTTTTAGTCATAAATGGATGCCAAGGGATGACTGGAAAACGAATTTGACTTGTGCTCGAAATTTTACAGTTGACCCCCCAGGGGGGTCAGAAACCCCCTTCTTGTCTGGAAATGCCCCTGTGGAAGATTTCTTGTCCATGATTGGTTGCCAAGGGATGACTGAAAAACAAATTTCACAGTTGAACCCCCTGGGGGGTTTTGGACCCCCTTCTTGTTTGAGAATGCCTGGGAATTTTTTTTCTTGACCACTTTTTTCTACCTCTATATACCTCATAGAACATACCATGTGAAAATGAATCTCGTGCTCGAAGTTTTAATTCAAAGCACAATTTGCGACCCCCCTTATGCCCCAACCGCAAAACTCAAGAAATGACCTTTTCTCATTCTTATCGATATGCAGTCACATTCCGATGGTCAAACCTTTCGTGCTCAACTTTTTACAGTTCGGTCATCGAGCTCTCAGTCTAAAATGGCCGCCGTTTGTATGCGAATACTGATAAAAAAAAATGGTATATCAAGGTTGTGGACCCTGTAGAGGTCACAATTTTAATTCGATTTTGATGAAACTTGAAATGCATGGTTATAACCCAAAGATCTTGGTTCCTTTTGATATTTGCGCATATCGAATCGTAACTTTCTGAATTATGGCCCCTGTTTATACGCAAAATTGCCTTTTTATACGTCCACATTCATAATGTGAACGTATTATGCCGTCGCCCCTGTCTGTGTGTGTGTGTGTGTGTGTCTGTATGTGTGTCTGTGTTTCGCCTACAGGGCGCAATTCTTCATGGATTTTCTTCAAACTTGGTATACTTATTCCTTATACCCCAAGGAAGATCCCTATTGTTTTTGGTGCATGCCCGACCCCCCGGGACAGAGCCACGCCCATTTCTAGTAATTGTTTGTTTGTCGTCTACAGGCCACATTTCTTAACTTATAATCTTGAAACTTTGCATACACATTCTTTGTACCCTAAGGAACATCCCTATCGTTTGGGGTGCATGTCCAACCCCCCAGGGCAAAGCCACGCCCATTTTCATTTTGTGTGTCTTTGTGTCGCCTACAGGGCGCATTTCTTAACTTATAATCTTGAAACTTTGCATACACATTCTTTGTACCCTAAGGAACATCCCTATTGTTTGGGGTGCATGCCCAACCCCCAGGGGCAGAGCCACGCTCATTTTCTTTTCGTGTGTCTTTGTGTCACCTACAGGGCGCAATTCTTACTGGATTTTCTTCAAACTTTGTATAATTACTCCTTACATGATCCATATTGTTTTTTGGTGCATGGCCGACCCCCAGGGGCAGAGCCACACCCATTTTCTTTTCGTATGCCTTTGTGCCGCCTACACGGCGCAATTCTTACTGTATTTTCTTAAAACCTAGTATACTTACTCTTTATACCCTAAGGATGATCCATATTGTTTTTTGGTGCATGCCTGACCCCCCAGGGACAGAGCCACGCCCATTGTATTTATTTGTTTGTCGTCTACAAGCCTCATTTCTTAACTTATCATCTTAAAACTTTAAATACTTATTCTTTGTACCATGAGGAACATCCCTATCATTTGGGGTACATGCCCAATCATGCCCGACCCGACCCCCAGGGGCAGAGGCACGCCTATTCCTTGTATTTATTTATTTGTTTGTCGTGTACAAGCCACATTTCTTAACTTATCTTGAAACTTTATATACTTATTCTTTGTACCCTAAGGAACATCCCTATCATATTTGGAACATCCTTATCATTTGGAGTAGGCGCTACGTTCCCTACCCCCAGAGGCGAGCCACGCCCAATTTTTGTGTTTACAGGTCGCAATTCTTAATGAAACCGCTCGGTACTTGGCATATGTTTTCCTTATTGCCTTAGGGAGTCCACTATTGATTTTGGTGAATGTCTCAACCCCCAGGAGCAGAGTCACGCCCACTTTTTGCCTTTGGAATGTGAAAGGCACAATTCTGAATGCATTATCTTGGTATACTTTTAAGTTATATCTAAGGACAGGAACTATTGATGTTGATGCATGACCCTCAACGCTAAACAAACCAAAAGCCTATATTAAGGTTGTGGACCCTGTAGAGGTCACAATTTTAATTGGATTATTATGAAACTCGAAATGCATGGTTATAACCCAAAGATCTTGGTTCCTTTTGATATTTGCGCATATCAGATCGTAACTTCCTAAATTATGGCCTCTGATTATAGGCAAAATTGCCTTTGTTTAGCTTGTAGTCCTTCTGGAGGTCACAATTATTCTCCGATTTTAAAAAATGTTACACCCTAAGGAAGGTTGAGTTTGAATTTCGGGTAAATCGGACCAAAATTGCCGTACAAAATGGCTGCCGTTTGAACGCAAATACTGTTAAAAAATGGTATATCAAGGTTGTCGACCCTGTGGAGTTCACAATTTTTATTCGATTTTCATGAAACTGGAAAAGCATGGTTATAACCCAAAGATCTTGGTTCCTTTTCGATATTTGCGCATATCAGATTATAACTTCCTGATTATACGCAAAATCGCTTTTGTTTAGCTTGTGGTCCCTCTGGAGGTCACATTTATTATCCGAATTCGAAATTCGTGTGATTATAGTTCATATTTCGGAAAAATCAGACCAAAATGGCCGCCGTTTGTACGCGATTACTGTTAAAAAATGGTATTCCAAGGTTGTGGACCCTATAGAGGTCACAATTTTAATTCGATTTTGATGAAACTTGAAATGCATGGTTATAACCCGAAGATCTCAGTTCCTTTCGTTATTTGCACATATTGGATCATAACTTCCTGAATTATTGCCCCTAATTGTCAGAAAAATCCCCTATGGTCCCTCCCGATTTAAAAAACCATTTTACTTTGCATCTTATGGAAGGCTTAGTTCAAATTTCTCAAAAATCGGACCATAATTGCCAAACAAAATGACCGCCGTTTGTACGCGAATAGTGTAAAAATATGGTATATCAAAGTATATCAAATAGTAACTTAATGAATTATGGCCTTTGATTGTAGGAAAAATCACTTTCAGTATTGCTTGTTCTCTATCCATCTCTCTAAAATTTGGGTGTATTCTCAGTGCCAGCTTACTATCTTTTATTTTATCGTAGATATATATTGAATTAAAAAGTTTTTGAAGGAACCAAGTAAACAAATAACTACGGCCTTTATAGGATTGTACATTTCTTTGAAAAAATTACTGAAATTTTTGCATGTCATGTAATATCTTTTAGGCGAGTATAGTGTGCGCATGAGTAATGACGAGCTCTGTTTTCTTTTAATTGATACCATGCATAAGTAACCGGTTAATAGCTACCGTTATTCGAATAAAAAAAAGTCCTAACCGTTGGAGCAATAATCAATACCTTGATTAAGTTCGATAATGAGCCTTTTCTTCTCAGTGTACGCAGAGCGATAAGCAATTTTATTGGCCAAGACTTTTGAACACAATTACTCCGTCTAATTGAGCTAGAATGTTCAAGTTTGGTGTAGTTGTTTATTGGGTCAATTCCTTGAAGGAGTTCGGAGATGAGCATTTTCTGCTTAGGGTAAGCAGAGATAAGCAATTTAATTGATTCTTTTGGGCACAATAACTTTGGTTATAATGAAGTGAGAGTGATGAAACTGTTAATATAGATTCATTATATCATTACCTTGACTAAGTTTGATGGTGACAATTTTCTGCTTAGGCTAAAGGGTGACATGCAATTTGATTGGTTAAGACATTGGAACATAACAACTCTGTTTTTATACGCCCACATTAAAATGTGTTTGTATATCATTGTCGTCGCCCCCGTCCGTCGCCCACAATTACTTTTGGACGCTCTAGAGGCTAAAGTTAATATCCACAGTGTTTAGGGTCATAATACGAAGAAGCCTATTGATTTTCAGTGATTTCCAATAATCACTCTCAGAGTTATGGCCCTTGACCACTTCAAAAAATCTTGTGGATGCTCTGGAGGCAAAAGTTAATCGCCCATTATCTTTAAATTTATACAGTGTTTAGGGTCATGAGACAAAGAAACCTATTGATTTTCAGCAATTTCCGGTAATTACTGTCAGAATTATGGCCCTTGATTACTTAAAATAATCTTGTGGATGCTCTAGAGGCCAAAGTTAATATCTAATGGACTTTAAATTTATACATTGTTTAAGGTCATGATACGGAGAAGCCTCTTGATTTTCATTAATTTCTTATAATTAATGCCACAGTTATGGCCCTTGATCACTTCAAAAAAAATTGTGGATGCTCTAGGGACCAAAGTTAATATCTGATTGTCTTTAAATTTAGACATAGTATTTAAAGATGCATTCCCGGGTACAAACTTTGTTATTTGACGATATATTTGAACTAAACACATATTTAAAGTAACCAATCTATCAAAAATTTGCTTCAATTCCCTTTCAAAACTTTGTTTTCGCCGGGTATACCTATGGCTGTAAGTAAGCTGTTGTTAAACGCAATGTCTGCCAACTTCATTGTGGGAGGGTCCATATTTCAAAATGTATCTATTATTACTTACTTTACATTTACCATATTATTGAGGCCTAAATAAATTCTTAATTTTTTCTGTCAACTTCTTTTTACACCTTTTAATTGCAGAGTATTTTGTACCCTGACAACCCGCAATGTTCCCCAAACCGCCTAACCATTTGAGCAAGAAATAACAACTGCTCCCTGACCTAAGCTAGCAGACAATAAGCCAGCAAATCCTGTCGGGTTGACAGTTAGTGATTCCCTGACAATATTGCCCAGTCCTTGCCCCATGGGCGATTTTCGCGTAATCTAGTATTTTTCTAGTAAGATTGGGTGTCTATACTTTTCATAAATACCAAATTTGCCATACTTTTATTGGAAATAACCAGCCGATAAATACTTTAAGGTCATGGGACGAAGAAACCTATTGATTTTCAGCCATTTCAGATAATTACTGTCAGAGTTAAGGCCCTTGATCACTTCAAAAACAGCTAAATCCATGATATTAAATGTTTTGTATACGAAACTTTAGCATGGAGGATAACTTGATCAAAGGCAAACAAATTCATATGATTTTCTGATAATTAAAGGGCTTGGACCCAATTTCAAAGAATCTGACAATTACACATTCACGAACGTATGAAATTTAAACGCCAAAATATAGAGGAATAGTGTATTTACCTTGTCTGAAAATGGTTATGGTCGTTCTACTTGATAAGCGCAACTATATTTGACACCAATTGTAACTTAATCAATAGAGAGCTTAAAAGTGAGACATTTGGGTCAAAGAGAGCAAATAGTTACAGATACTACTAAAAAATGAAGAAAGAAATATTATGTGAGGTTATAGAGCACGGAAAATGACGAATGTGTGTATTTATGCCGAAAAGTAGTCAGATGGAAATTGGAATGATTTCAACAAAGCCAGTTTTGATTGCAAAAGTGGCCAAAAGTAAGGATAACAAACTTCATAAAGCATGAAGACGTCAACAGGCCAAAATGTTACTCGATTTCTTTTGATATAGGTAAGTAAAAAACATGTATTTTACTGTGTCAATTTCAAAACATTAAAAACTCCAATCAGAAAGGAAGTGGTGATATGCTCGAGATGTGTGCATTCTTTTCTCTTTTTTTGTTAGTAATAATATTACATATAGTTTCATTCAGTTTATAGTTTTATATTTGTTGTTGGCTGTGTTCATAGAAAAAAAATAAAAGGGCCCAGATCATTCTTATGTATGAGTTACCTTCCCATTTATTTCTATGTTGTTTGGGTGTGTTCCCACTTAGCCGGCAGACTGTTAATCCTTTGATTGATCTTAAAACTATAGTCTGTTTAAAAGTAGTCACTCAAGAACTGTTCACTAGTGTTCAGCGTTAATGAGCTCTTAATCCCTGTTAATAAAATTTATTAACCAACTAATTAATAACATTTTGAAAACAGTTCATGCCGGCGTTATGATTTCAAACATGAATTCAATTCACTATATTAATATAAATAGATGGTCGATCTGTGTCGAAATTATATTTATATTAAAATGGCAAACGTTCAGGTTAATATTCGCTTTATCTCCAATAATCGAGGTGGCCGATATTTAATACACAATGGTTACAAGTTCAGTATAAAATCAAGCAGACCAAATGCCGTCCATTTGAAATGTTCAACAAAAACTTGTCCAGCTACTGTAAACACCAAGAATGATGTTCTTACCACTGTTGGATCCGAACACAATCATCAACCAGATAATGTAAAGATTAAAGTTGATACGTTTTTGTCATCCATGAAGGATTTGGTAAAAACTGACCACAGACCAATGCCAAGTATTTATCAAGAACAAATAACTAGTAAGTAAATTGTGCCATTTAATCTTGAACCTTATTTCCAAACTGAAAATAAAATGTTTTGATATTATTTCTATTGAGTAAGATCTATATGTCTATTTGTTTATATTGTTTCAGGTCTACGAACTGAGGAAGTTACTGAAGTTATACAGTCTGTGCCAACTTTTTATTCCATCCATTCCGCCTTATACCGCTCACGATCAAAAATTTTACCAACATTACCTAAAGAACGCCAGGACATAGAACTTATAGAACCATACCAAACTACAGCTAATGGTGACCGGTTCCTGCTTTTTTCAGACAGAAATATGTGCATATTTGCAACAGATTAAAATATACGATTTCTCGCTGGCAGTGATTCGTATTTTTGTGACGGAACATTTAGTATGTGCCCACAGCTTTTTTACCAGATATATACAATTCATTCAATGATAAATGGGAAAATGTATCCGCTCGTGTATGCTTTGCTAGCAAATAAGCGAGAGGATACCTACGAACAAATGTTTCGGATAATATTAGATAGAACCCGTAACATTGGTTTAAATTTGAACCCATCAACAATATTTACCGATTTTGAGACCGCAGCACAAAATGCCGCAAGGGTTGTTTTTAATTCTGATGTTAAAGGGTGCATGTTTCATTTTCGCCAGGCCATTTGGAAAGCTGTTCAACGTTGTGGACTCAGACATTATTCCGGGACAACCCTTTTATAAGACAATTTGTACGCCACGCATCAGCTTTGCCACTGATAAGAATGTGTGATATCGAGGATTTTTGGTTCTTTGCTTTGGAAGCTGTAGCTTTAAACATTCCACAAGTAGGGCGGTTCGCTGATTATATGACGGAGCAGTGGGTTAATAACAATGGCCGTAATATATTTTTATCTGTGTAAGCTATTTAATGTTATTTAATAAAAGTTAAATTTGTTAAAATCAATTCAGTTTTAGTCTTAAAAAAGATATGGACTATAGTTTATAATACCATTGTTCTAGGATTAACTCTGGATTAGCGGCAAAATTTGACATCAAAGCCTGCCGGCTAAGTGGGAACACCCCGTTTTAATGTACTGAACTAGATCTATAGGCTTACCACTACATGACAGAAAAAATAAACATCAATTGAATACAATGACTTTTTTATTTTATAGGCAGAGGGGAAATATTCATAGTCATTCCATGCCAGTAAGTTACAGGTAATTACAACCAATACAGGACTGCAATTGTAGTTAAAATTAGGCCTAGTAATGATTTGCCTTGGATCAGAAATGAAATAGGGGTAAACTGGACTTATGAAGACCTGTATATGCCATACTGTGTGCTGTGAGGGTAATTTTACCTGGGCAGCGGCACAATGGCCTACTCTTGCATTGGATTAGACGGTCTGTAATTGATTGGACATTAAAATCCCTTTTTTCTCGTTCAACTTTTAAAATTATAAAGATGTTCGACACCAACAATAATAACGTAATTGACATTATTTTTCAGTCCACTGGTTTACCATGCAAAATGTTTGTTGGTAGCAGTTGCATGCAAATCGAGAACCAGTAAAAGGAGCTGACAGAAACATTAGGTTAGTTTGAAGTATGTAATAACATTCAACATTATCTAATTAATAATGACACCAGAGTCATGTAAGAAATTATTTGGTCAATTTTAACTTCAGATCAAATGTGTTCATAAAATATGAGAAAATGTCAACTTATAGTGTCTCGTCTCAGTACAATCAAATTGTGATTTTTGAGCTAGCTCACGATCACGAACTATGAGGTCCAAGAAAGTATTTCTTCATTATAAATCCTGGTTTTCTAAGGTCAGTGATACAGGAAGGGGGGTTGATGTGTATACCATTAGCAGCATGATACAGATCTCCTGACAAATGAAATTTCACTGTTCGGACAAATTCCAACATAGAGATAAAGATAAATTGGGTTTAACGTCCACTCCACACAACTAGGTCATATGCATACCAACTCTCACGCATTTTAACCTGTGATCACGCTCACACGCCTAACACACCTTTTCTCAGGCATATCAAAAATTTGTTTTAAAAGAAAACACCGCATTTGAAAAGCGTTATTCAGAATTAGATCCGGTTCTGGAGCGTTCATACTCAATGCGTAATAACGCCACGGAATCTATCGGATGTGATCAAAACTAATTCCAAGGGCCTCCGACAAATCCCGAATATGGCCAAGCCGAAAGATCCCGAGAGGTGAAAGTCGGATTATTTCCAAGATGGATGGGCCCATGGACATGATGGAGAATGAGAATTTGCGCGATGTGTACCCACGTTTTATATATTTGTTTGTGTTTTTCATGCAAATAATCGGCGCCGTAGATCAAATAATCCGCAAATTTATCTGACATTTATGTTAACACGTTTTCCCCACAACGTGAAACGGAAGTAGGTGCGCAAAACTCAACTGCGCATGCGTAACGCAGGATTCCAGTTTAATACGTATTAAGCTGTTCACACTGTGGTGACAAAGCGATGTAACCAATTTGAATTTTATTTTTGTGATGTTGACATGTTTTTCACTGACTACTTTAAACTATTAAAATCTGTTTTAACTGTTGATTCTTTCATATTTTTTTCACCTTACTAGTAAGAAATTAAATCAACCTAATACCTCTAAATTTAGTAAAAAAGTGTAAAAATCGTTTTTCGGTTGGGGGGCTTTGCCCTGGACCTGCCTGCGGCCCCTGACCCCGGCTAAATTTAGAATCTCACTCATTTTCATGGCCAGGGGTTGGCAGCTATGCATATGGTTTAATTTTATTTCAATAATTCGCTTGGGCGTAGGGGTCTTTAGCAGTGGGAGGAAGGGGATCACGGTGGCTAAGTGGATAAGGCGCTGGTTCGCTAGCCTGGAGGTTGAGTGTTCGATCCCTGCATTGGCCGAGAAAGTTCATCTCGATTTTCCGGCGTGATTTCCCCTTGTCAGTGATGCAGAAGGAGGGCCTGACAAGGACAGCTGCCTAGTCGTTTGGATGGGACGAAAAACCGAGGTCCCGTGTACAAATTGGAGTGCACGTAAAAGATCCCTTGGCAGTTGGAATTCGATATAAGAGTAGGCCGTAGCGCCGCTGCCCGGGCAAAATTTCCCTCATTGCACACTGTGGCGTATGCCCGTCTTCAATTAGCCCAGGTACGGTGCTTAAGCGTAGGACGTTAAACCCCATTTCATTCATTCAGTGGGAGGAAACCCAAGAGGTTGAGAAGGCGCCCCTATCTCCATACGCTCACACCAGGGCTCGAAACCACAGTCACAAGCCAGAGGTGGCCGGCCAGCTAGAGGTCGAAGCGTGGCACTCTAGACCACTAGGCAATCCCAACCCCAAAATAGGCCTATAACACTACAAGACATATACCCATTTCCTTGAATCTTTTTAATTTATTTATTTTTCAGATATAAAAAAAAATCTCCAAAAGATCGGCAACATTGTCACAGAAGCATACCAATATATACTCGACTTGATAAAACAGATATTCACGCACAATCTGGGGCTGTCATACCTGCCGGAGTGGAGAGACCCAGCCAATCCCACACGAATATCCATTGCTCCCACAAGTCCAACCAGTCTAGAAAATATTGTGATGAGACAGACCACACAATTTTAAGAATACTACAGAATGTAATATATTATGACCGGAAATAAATACACAATATAAAACAAGAATGTGTTTAATACCATCAATATTTATTAAACATATATACATTATGCAAGAAGTAAATCTGTCTATTGTAGGTCTTTCTTTAGGCCTGAAATGTTATAAACTATTTTAATTTGACATTTCTAATAATCAACTCTTGATGTCATCTTAGGTGTTCGATTTTGAATCTGATCTGCTGTTCACCATCTGTTGATGATTAAACGCAACAATGGATAATCAAGACCTTGTTAATTAGCGTGACAATTGAGGCTACAGTCAGTTTTAAAATAAGGTTTTCTCGGCTTCAAATGAAGCAATTTGTGTGTCTGATTTTGAATCTGATCTGCTGTTCAACATCCATTGATGATTAAACACAAAAATAGATAATGAAGACTTTATTGATTATGACAGCAGTAACAATAACAATCGAGACTACAGTCATTTTTACAATAAGGTTTTCTCAGCTTAAAGTGAAGCAATTTGATTGAAAGTCTCAACATATTTCATTCACATTATCTAGATTTAACCATTTTAGTGAGAAGTGCCAGATCTTTATCTCATCTGCCATAATGTATCTTTGACTAATAGAATAGAATGTTTTGTTTGATAATTTGGGTAGGTCTTTTGAACAGTCCTCCTTGATTCATGGTTATGCCCATTTGTCAGCCTTGAAACCAGTATATTGGTCATTTGGGTCAGGATATCTCCCATTTACTTTGCAGACTATACAGCAGCTTGATATTGTCTGATTATCTCTTCCGAGTCACTGTGCCCCCAGTAGGTAAACTGACGGTAGGCAGCATGACGAAACCTTTTCTGTCCCTGGTCATCAGGCACCCTAAAAAAAGGTCATCTCTTGTTTGAAATGCGATCTAAACCCCCTCATCTAAAAAATACTGATCAATTTCCTGAAAGTAAATTGTTAAAATATGTAAAAGTGTGTTATAGTTTTATATAACTATTAGTTGTTAATTGTCAATGTTAAGTGCCTAAATATTCAGTCTGCAACAAGTCAGCAAAAGCACATGTTTATTTCGTCAGCCATTACAGAGGAACAGACTGTAGATCATGTGACACACTCCCAGTTAACATGGATCGTTAGATTTACATTACTTTTACGTCATTATGGTTAGATTTAAGCGGTGGACACACTAGCCGAATGATTCGGCCGAATCGTTCGGCCGAATCAATCGGCGTCGAAATTCGCCTAGTGTGTCCACTGTCATTCGGCCGAATTTCTAATCGGCCGAATGATTCGCCCGAATCAAACATGTTTGATATATTCGGCCGAATATTTATTCGCCCGAATTATATTCGCCTAGTGTGTCCACTTCGCCGAAGCATTCGGCCGAATGTAGAATTCATTAGCCAATCAGCACTCCTATCGAGAAATCACGTGATTGTTTGTAGACATAGACGCCGCCGTTTTTAATCATGTGACGTAAAAAGTGATGCAATCGACTGGTGATTCGGCCGAAACATTCGGCTGGTGTGTCCACCCATTCGGCCGAATAAAATTCGGCGCCTATTGATTCGCCCGAACGATTCGGCCGAATCATTCGGCTAGTGTGTCCACCGCTTTAGGTTAGCGTCCAATAATGGTAAAATCAGATGTAACCAGTACTCAGAATTCGGGCTAGTAAATGGGCACATCGAGCCAAAAAACCAGGTTAATCGAAGAATTTGTGGCGCTGCTAGGGCAAAAAAGCCCTTTTTTCCCCCCTTGTGGAGTACGGTAAAATCGAGATGAACTTTCTCGGCCAATGCAGGGATCGAACACCCGATCTCCAGGCTATGGCCCATTGTATCATATATAATACACTATATATCTCGACATTGATTTTCAGAAAAAATATTGTTTATTTTTAAACTTGAATTAGACTAGTAAAACAAATATTTTCTGGCAATAGAAAGTGTAAAATGGTCGCAGGGTTCTTGAAGTTGTAAAGCACCCGGTGACCTATTTTTATTTAACTGGGGAATAAGTGATATTTCATATTATAGCAGTAAATGAAACCTAAACGTACAAGAATTTATTGAAAATTACGATAATACTACATGTCAATGCACCAACTCTCCCTTTAAAGATACATTTCATGACCATATACTGACAGGAAACTTTGACATTATCGAAGATAAAAATCTTAGAAATCTCTTCAGATTGGGACCACAATTTCGGGAACAGCCAAATAGGACTAATTTTAAAAAATTACATAATGATCTCAAATCCCAAATTAGGAAATGCATTGTAGCCTGGTCTGATAAATTTCGTGCACCTCTTGAGTCTTTTGGAGAGTGGAAAAATGCTGTGTTTGATCTCATGTCAAAAAGAATCAAATATATCAAACTTAAACCAAGACACCCGCCACCAGAGGTTCTAAAAAATGCATCTGCAGTTGAGTGTCTTACCACTCTCCAAGAGAGATTTGTTCTAACACCTGTCGATAAGGCCAGTAATAACATTGCCTTTATCTGTAAAAAGTACTATATTAAAAATATTCTGACTGAATGAAGTTGGACTCTGGCCCAACACAAATAATGACACTTATAAATGCATTACGGATTTAACTAAACAAGATATCTTGCACAACCAATACTCTTTTAACAGGAGTAATAATATTAAAGACAATGTGAAAATAGATGCACTACCGTACATTTATTCGATACCCAAATTTCATAAAAACCCAGTAAAATTTAGATATATAATATCCTCCAGTGTTTGCCAGACAAAACCTCTAGCGCAGACCATCACCAAAGGCCTTAAATTATGCCAAACCCAACATGCAATTTGGTGCAAAACACTTCGAAATTACACTGGTATTAATAGTTTTTTCATTATTGATAAAAATAAACCTATAGTAGAGACTATAGATAAAATCAATAATAAAGATAATGCAAAAACAATAGAAACGTTCGATTTTTCTACTTTGTATACTATGCTCCAACATGCAGATCTTAAAAATAATTTGGATTGGTTTGTAGATAAAGCCTTTAATGGAGCTTTCGGAAAAGGCAGAAACTTGATGGCCATTTACTCTCAAGATGCTAGATGGATTATAAAACCTCGCAATGCCGAAACTGTAATTTTTGATAAAGAAAAATTTCAAAACATAATACATTTTCTCATTGACAATGCCATATTTGAGGTTGGGGATCAGATAATACAGCAAACTATTGGTTTACCAATGGGAACTGACCCCGCCCCATTTATGGCAAATGCACATTCACATAAATATGAATTCTATTTTCAGGACCATAAAAGAAAAACAGATTACAAAGTAGCTAAAAGTCTCAACTACACCTTCTGTTACATTGATGACATAACACCCATCAATGATAATGGAAATTTCAATAAATATAAAAGTGAAATATATCCCCCGGAACTAATATTAAATAAAGAAAATTCCGGCACCCAAATTGCATCTGTTCTTGACCTGGACATCAATATCATTAACAATAGATTTAATGTTGGTATTTTCGACAAAACGGACAAATTCGGTTTTGAAGTAGTAAAATATCCGTCAATTTATAGTAACATACCAGATACAACACTATATAATGTTTTCTATTCACAGGCATTACGATTTTTGACCGTATGTAACAACAAAGAACTGTTTCTTTCCCGAATAAAATCCCTGTTTTTTAAATGCACTGCCAAAGGTGGTACACAGTTACGCATATTTAAAGAAATTTTTAAACTTCCGTTTCATCAATATACCAAGTTTAACATTTCTTATAAGTATATAACCGAGTACATATTGGATAATTATCCAATTTAATTTAGTTTAATTTGTATAGTTACGTAGCCATGTTTGGATTATCGCCCTTATTGTTATTATTTTATTACTTCATTAATACACTTACATTGTATGCTTTCTTCTACATTCCTGTTTTGCATTGCTTGTATGGGGTATTTAGTATTATGTTTTGTGCAATTATACAACTTAAAAATTCTAATTGGTTGTTTAAACTCATAGCTTTTAGCATTATTAAATCTTGATTATCGCCCTTTTTGTTAAGAAATTCTATTGACGTCATTTATAACATTACGACGTATTTACGTCACACCATTCAGTTAGCAGACGACTGCCTCCCGAGGCGGTCTACATTTTCTTCGCTTCATTGTGTTGGGTTGTTTGTGCGTTTTCTTGTACGAGTCAATATGTTCAATCTTGAGTGAAGTCTGAGTTGCTTCAGACCCGGGACTGTACAGCGCAGTGGACGCTTACGGCTAGCCCCCGGATCCATTCACTCTTTTTTGAAATGTTGTTTTATTGTTTGTTTCGTTTGCTGTTTCGGAGTATGATGTCTTGTCGTTGTATTTGTCCTTTTTGTAAATCATATGTGGCGCAGTCCCCCTGCACTAACTATTAAATATTTCATAAGGATTTTAATACTATGTATATCATGTATGTGTCAAGGTCATAAAACATCCGGTCATAGTATCATCCATCGAGGTTTCCCGAATGCAGATTTTCGCGACCGGGATAGATTTGCACTGCCCAGGCAACGTTCCAGTGGTCCGTTTGCCTTCAAATTTGCAAAGATTGTACTTTGAGATTCTAGCTATCGCATATAAAAAATGGAAATGAGTGAGATTCCGGGGAAAATACAAATAAATTATAAACCCACCCCCACCCATCAAACTTTTTTTGCTTGAAAAATTGCCGTATTTTATCGATTTATTTTCGTTCTTGATATCTGAATATTTTCTCCTTTTAATATGCGATAAATATCATCGCGGCACAGGCAACCGCTAGAAATTCCAGAGATTTAATCTTTGAATACCAAGCCTCGAGACCCGCCCGGGCACTCTTAAATATCGTAGCGCGTGCATGGCATTCGGGTGGTATCTACCAACTTTTGATACAATGGAGAGAATTGTCAAGGCTATTATTCCAAGCTAACACATTTTGATTCGAACCCATAGGGGCCGAGCTATAAGGCAGCAAACATGGCCCTTCGTTTTGGGAAGCCATGTTTGACACCCTGTCACGTGACCGTGGTTAGGGTCAGGGGTCCAAACTTTTTATACGACGGGGGGAAGTGTCCAAGCTATCGATCCCGATCAAAACATATGGATTCAAACCCACAGCGGCCGAGATATGGGGCCTCAAACGTAGCGCACGAAAAAGTGACTTGTTAGTCTAAAAACATTCGAAAAATAGGCAAAAAATAGGCCTAATTGCGCGAGCGTGTTTTAGCAGGCGTTACGGTTCTCGGAATTTCTTGAAATTTTAAGAGATTGTGCCTTAGGATGTTAGCTAGCACATATGAAAAATTTAAATGATTTCTAATACGGGAACATGGCCTAAAAAATTCGAACCAGAAACCGACCCAGCAACTTTTTTTTATTGTAAAACATGGCCATATTTTTTCGAATTTTTAATTCGATCATGTTCTCCTTTTAATATGTTACTAACCTCATCGTGGCGCATCCGACCAGTATACATTTTTTAAAAAATACCCCCCAATGATGCCTCGGCAGTCTCAGAACATCAAAACTTTGACAGTCTCAAAAATATAGTCCGCCATTTTGAAAAAATCAAACCCAATCCGCATCGGTGCAGAAGACTCATACCCATCACATGAGACAACAAAATGACTTTATCTTGTCGTTCGCAATTTCAAAATTCTAAAAAACTTTTTTTTTAGTCTCAAAATCGGCGAAAAAAGCCGTAAAATCGTTTTTTTGACCATAACTTTTGTTTTTTTTCATTGGAATCAGAAGGGACAAGTACTCAAAATTCGGGCTAGTAAATGGACACATCGTGCCAAAAAAACAGGTTAATCGAAGAATTTTTGGCGCTGCTAGGGCCAAAAACACCTTTTTCCCCTTACGGAGTGCGGGAATTTACTTTGAAAAAAAAAGAGAAAAAAATCCGCCACCTCACATGTAAACGACTTTAAGGAATGCAGGTATCGATCTGAACATTTCAGGACTTTTATGTACAAACGTGACAAGTGGGGGCCGGAGTTTGGTAGTCATCATACCTTTGGTTCTAGCGTAGCGCATGCGCGAAGTCAAAACCGCTAACCTCGAAAACAACCTTGTCGGCACAGAAAACGTCAAAGGAGAAATTCGAATTTTTGAAATATTAGAATACCAAACACTCGACCATGAGCCAGGCTATCCTGAAATGTATTAATTTCGTTAATAGGAGACACACTCTCTAAGCCACGACCAATTGTGTATGTTTTCAAGCCCAATAATGAGGATTTTTTTACTATATGTCATTTTCAATTCAAAATGGCGTCCATGATTTGCCAGAAATCAAAAATGTTTTTGCTACAGTTTTTTGGCCTTCCTACAAGGATTCGGAAAATATAATTGCCATGTCTGTAAGTAAAATACCAAAAAAGCCTTATTTATTTTTCACATTTCAAGATCGAAGCACTTCCGGTTTGAGTTACAAACTCCATTTTTATTTGTGTACGAATCAGTAGTGTCGTAGCTAGTACCAAAAAAAATATCAAGGCAATCTGACCTATATTTCGTCAATTTTTTTGAAAACTTTGATCCTTAATATCACAAAGGGGGGATAATTTAGAAAATTTCTAACAACATTTTTAAAGTCGCATGAGCGAGATCTACTTACATACCGAATTCCATGAAAATCGTGCAACTATTAAAGAAGTTGTTATTTGATTTTTACTTCCGGCTCGAAATCACAGCGACGAATTTTCGAAAATTCGAAATTGCAGATTTGAAGTAAAGGAGTCAAGGTATTCAAAGAAAAAAGAATTACTAAAATGGGTGAAATAGTCACAAAGTTACAGCAAAGTGGGTCAAATGCATTTGTTCGTAAAATTCGGTGATTTCGGATGCGAAAAACGTTTTGAAAATATATTTACCCAACAGCCACCACCCATTTTTTTTGGGGGGGGGGTAGGTAAAAGTTTCAGAAAGATCCTAGGAGTAGATTCTGGGAAACCCGATTTGTGGATAAAACACACAAAAAAAAAAATAATAAGAAGAATAATAATCTAAACAGAAACAATAAGCTTTCATATATGAATATATGAAAGCTTAATAACTAGACCTGCAAGCAGCACTGAATCGGCTTTCAGGAATCAGACAGGAAGTATGCTATAAAATAGCCCAGCTACAGACACTTTATTTCTTTTGGGCCAGTAATATCTGATGGAGAAATCCAGCTTTTTGCAAGAACGACATTTTTATACTTTTTTTTTCATTTTTTGAATACTTCCGGTATGGTGATTATTATCGAGATAGTTTTAAAAACCGGTTTAGGCAATTAAATAGCGACAGAGTTCTGTAATGATATATTACAATATATGATCAGATAAAATGCCCCTGAGAAATCCTATGTTTAAAAGTGGCAAAAATGTCAAAATATCAAAAATTGAATTTCAATAACTGAATACATATTATACATTTTTGGATTCGACATTAGATCAGATATCTAAATATCATAAAGTTTTTTGAAAATCAGTAAAAATAAAAAAATAATAGAGTATTTTCCAAAATTCCACGATTTTTCGACTTTTTTCGATTTTCGGTTCGTTATTTGACCTATTACGGATATTTCAAAGTCTAAACGGACTGTTTCATACACAAGACTACTAAAAGGTATCTTGATAGAGAAAGTTGAAGAAAAATCTGTGGCAGCGTTTTCGAGATACAGGCGTTCAAAAACGCTCCAAATCAGAAAATACTTGATTTTCAGCGTGCCATATTTTACTTGCTGTTCATGTTGAGTAAATCTCAACTTAAGTCTGAGAATGTTTTGTGAACTCGGGGCCTGGCCGCGAGTTTACAAAGCATACTTAAGTACAAATCTATGCTTAATTTTGAGAATTTTCTCAAATCGAAAGTTCTCAAAATAAACGGAGTTCACAAAATAATTTGAGAACATTTTTGTTCTCACAATTGAGAAAGTTCTCAAATATTTGAGAAAGTTCTCAAAAATTTGAGAAAATTCTTAAATATTTGAGAAAGCTGCTAAGCGTACTTAAGTCTAAAATTTTGACAGATATTTTATTAATAGCATAGGCCTTTGCTAATATAGGCCTACTAATAGTGCAATTATTTATAAAGTATGTATTTGATTAAATCTGCATTAATTTCATAACATTGAAGCTTTATTTTTATTTAATATAGATTTAAATTTGTTTTTTTAACTGTCAGTTCCTTATTTAAATCTAAAACAATGTTATTACTTAGTAAGACATAAGGCCTACTTCTTTTTTTATAATAATAATAATAATGTTTTATTCAGTAAATAGGTCATCGACCCAAAGTTACAAGGTTATAAATATATAAATAAATAATACATGTATACAAATATAGAACAGGTCATTAAATAAATAAATTGGTACTATTATGAACATTTTAAAAAGTGTTAATTTATTTACAATAAACAGTTTAATTCTTAATTTGATGATTTCTAATCTTTATGGCTGCATTTATAAAGTTTGACAAAGATAATAAAAATTCTCTATCTTTATATGTACACAACTTATAAAAATAATTAATATCGTAAGAGTCTACAAAATCTAAATATTTAACACGGGTGTCTTGTAATAATTTGCATTTACATATGAAATGAAAAGCATCTTCTGGTTCTAATTCACATAATGTACACAAATTTGTTTTACTTAATTTTCTTCTAAACATATTTACATATAATGGCAATAAATTTAAACGTAACCGAGTGATATTTCTTTTGGCTACTTTTGGAATATTTACAGACAAGTATTGTTCTGGAAATAAATTAAGCTTGAAACATTTATACTCGGATAGACTACTGCTCTCATTTAGTTTCGATGACCATTCCTGGGCGCTAATATCAGTTAATCGTTGTTTTAATAATGTCATAAATAATCGTTTGTCTCCAACATTTTGGTTAAACCATACATAGCCGAACCCTAAAGAACAAAGCACATGTTTTACTTTGGTCGCCCATGTTTCCCTTCCAGCTCTATCTAAATTACACAACATTTTATATACTTGCTTAGGGTATCTATCCACGTTCATATTTAATAATTTTATCCAATATTTAATACAATTTGAAATATAAGATACCGATAAATCATAGCGGCCACATTCTCCCAGTGATCCTACGGTTGTACTAGATTTGTGTACGCCTAAAATGTATTTACAATATGCACTATGAACTTTCTCAATATCTTCTCTGTATTCGAAGCCCCATACTTGTGACCCATACAACAATACCGGCTTGATAATTACATCAAATATTTTAAAAGCTTGATCTAGGGATATACAATCGACACTTCTAAGAAGACATTTTATGGGTATAAGAGCTTTATCAGCTTTGACACTTAAACTATACAACGGTTTACTCCAACACAATCGCGACGAAAATAATATACCTAAATAATTATAATAAGAAACAACTTCTAATTTTACATTATTATAATAAAACACTTCGGTATTCTTAGTAATACCACCATTTCTAAAAATTACAATCTTTGTCTTTGAAAGGTTTACATTTAAATTAAAATTAGTACAAAACTTATACAAAATATTTATTTTTCTTTGTAGATCACCAACCGAGTCTGATAATATGCTAAGATCATCTGCATATAATAACATGATTATATCGTTTGCTTCTTGCGTAGTGAACAACCCTCTTACATCACTAGCTTCCATCATTTCTACGAGTTGATTTACATAAAAACAAAATAGAAGAGGACTTAATGTGCAACCTTGTTTAACTCCTGATAAACAATCAAAATATGGGGTTATGCTGCATGATAATTTAACACTTGATAATACATTGGAGTACATGCTTTTTAATGCTAAATACATTTTACCGTTCACACCTTCTGTTAGCATTAATGCTAATAGTTTCTTTCAATTCAATGAGTCAAAAGCTCGAGAAAAGTCTACAAATAAAGAATACAATCTCCCCTTTGATTTTGTGAGATATTTTTGAATAAGACCATGTAAAGTAAAAATATTATCGACAGTAGAGTACCCTTTCCTAAAACCTGCTTGTGCTTCGCAATACATATTTTCGACACAACACCAGTTTTGTAATCTATTATTGAGTACAGCGCAGTACATTTTACCAATACAATCTGTCGGAGATATGCCTCTGTAGTTTGATGGGTCATGTTTTGATCCTTTCTTGTGCAGAGGTGTGATTAGAGCCATGACCACGAGTTTGGAAATATGCCTTCATCAAATAGGGTATTATACAAAGTTGTGAGAACTGGGCCTATAAGTTCTACACATGACTTATAGAAATCAATTCCTAGCCCGTCTGGACCAGGTGAAGTGCCTGATTTCATATTGTCTATACATTTCTTAATTTCATAATACGTTATAGGTTCGTTTAAAATATTACTAGACTCACTAATTGTAATATTAATATTAATATCATCTACACTCTGTGAATCAGTTATTATTGGATTTAGCAGTGTTTCAAAGAAGTTCACCCATTGACTTGGGGCTATTTTGTCAGATATCGTAACCTTTTGACGAAAACCTTTAGTAGGGGAGCTAGGTTCAGGTTAATTCGAAAATCGCGTACAAAATTTCTACTATGCCAAATGTGTGGGCAGCGGTATCGGATACTTTGAACCTCGATTCTTAAGTTGCGGGTCCCCTTCCCGTGGGGCTGAGGGGCCGTACAAAACGTCGAAATTTTGCGTTTTATTCGAC
The DNA here is from genome assembly GCA_917208275.1 of Patella pellucida. NCBI lineage: Eukaryota > Metazoa > Mollusca > Gastropoda > Patellidae > Patella > Patella pellucida. The sequence continues at coordinate 36,794,526 of OU795041.1, read as the reverse complement.
TTTTGCGTACAACGATCAACTTTCGTACAAAAGTCGACCAACCCCAGATGTCACCAAAAACATTACTTAAGAAGACCCCTGACCCTTCCTTCGTCCCTTAAGAACGCTCACTTTACCCCCCTCAGGGAAGAGTTAATTCGATTTCCGCGTACAACATTAATTTTTTCGTTAAAAGTTTCACTATTGGTCCACTAGAACGTAAAACTAACTTTAAAAGAACGCAAAATCCCCTTCTATCTCGGATAAGAACGACAAAAAGGGGGACCCAGGGGGTGAAATGACGAATAAATTCGACTTTTGCGTACAACGATCAACTTTCGTACATAAGTCGAACAATCCCAGATGTCACCAAAAACATTACTTAAGAAGACCCTCAACCCTTCCTTCGTCCCTTAAGAACGCCCCCTTTGCCCCACTCATGGATGAGTTAATTCGACTTCCGCGTACAACATTACTCTTTTCGTTAAAAGTTTCACTATTGGTCCACTAGAACATAACACTAACTTAAGAACGCGAAATCCCCTTCTATCTCAGATAAGAACGACACAAAGGGGGACCCAGGGCTGAAATGACGATTTCATTTGACTTTTGCGTACAACGATCAACTTTCGTACATAAGTCGACCGACCCCAGATGTCACCAAAAACATTACTTAAAAAGACCCCCGACCCTTCCTTCGTCCCTTAAGATCGCCCACTTTACCCCCCTCAGGAAGGAGTTAATTCGACTTCCGCGTACACCATTAATTTTTTCGTTAAAGGTTTCACTATTGGTCCACGATGTTTTAAAGCTGCTCTCGGATCTTGGAGATGATTTAGCTGATGGCCCTGAAAGCTCCCGATGTCCATTCTTATTCAGACGGATCTATATGTTTAGTCTGAACACAAGGTACAATTTTATGGATACACAATTACTGAGTTTGATACTAAGCGACGTTTCGACGAGGATACTCTCGTCTTTATCAAGCAAATGATACAAAATATATGAGTGTGAGCAAATATATACAGAATATGCAACAAAAAATAATAATGCAACAAAGACAATAATCCAATCCAATTAGATCTTAACACCTTGATTAGGGGGCCATTAAGAACTAAACATACACAATGGAAATCTCTTGTTGAATGCTATTATATATAAAGATCAGTGTATTAACCCTATTAATGGAAAACCAATTAACCTGAGCTATAGATAAACAATAAAGCAAGAGTGATCACTGATGCTGGTGTAAAGAAAATATTGATAATTAAAAATTATAAACAAGTTTATAAAATATGTTAGTTCAATGAACAGAACACCATAAAAGATATATTAAAAAATGTGTTATTAGACTGAAAAAAATAAATAAAATAGAGCATTGTGAAACATATCTCCCTCTGTAAAAAAAAACTTTTTGTTAAGTACTGAAAAGTAAGATATGGAAAATTGATCATAAGAGTATGAGACCTGGGTAGGCACCGAAAAAGAAACAAAAGTATGGGATCAATTAGTAGGAAGTGCTGGAGGGAAAAAACTACAAAACCCTATTATTTTAGTGTAAACATGAAAGAAAGAAACCGTAAATATATTATTACTATGTATAAAGGTGAAAAAAATAAGAATGCTGCAGTCAACTGAAATCAATAAATGGGAAATATATCTTCAGGCTGTAAACTGGATAAGTGCTGTCATGTATTAAAGAAATATGCGTGTAACGGTCATATTCCATTAACATCTATCGGTGGCCTAAACTCTGCCCCGTGGCACGCCGAAACATTTTTACCTGTATGCATGTTTGAGAGATGGATTATGACAGTTGGAGGACTCGATACTGCCACCGGGTACTTGGGTGAGTAAATTTATTATGTTGTGAAATTATTATGTTATTAACTTTGGTGTCTTGAGTTCCTTTGTGCGGGATTCGTTTATTTAATTCGATGAATATTTGTCGATAGATGGAATCGTTGATGCATGGTCTTGCCGATGGTTGGACAGTTTTTGTTATGAATGGTATAGTCTAATGATGGTCGCCGATAAATGGTATCGTCGATGAATAGTCTGCGATGTTTGGTCTTGCCGATGGGTGGTCAGTTTATTTTGTCAATGGTATCGTCGGTGAATGGTTGCTCATAAAATTAAATGGTATTGTCGATAAATATTCAAAAGAAAAACCGTTTTATGACTAAAAACGCAATATCCAAATATTATTCGAAGGTCTCAAAATTACCATACGTAGGTACAGTAGAACTTGTATTAAGCAAGCACCCAAGGGAAATTTAAAAATGGTTGCTTAATGGAGGTGCTCTTTGACTAGAGGTATCCAATATTTCCCCAACCCCTACCACAAACATTTTTTGTGTGCTCCTTGAAGCAAGTGTTCGCTGATTAGGAGTGCCTGTCCGAGCAAGTTCTACTGTACTTATCATAAAATTCCATAAGAGATACGTATAATGCATTATCATCTGTATTTTTCAGGTAGATAAAGCCCCCGGACTAAACTAAAAATGGCATCATCCTCAGAACAAGCGGCCCCGGAAACAGAACTATCTGTGTCCGAGAATGAACTGACATGTATAGTTCATATGGATGATACGGATCAGAATGTAAACGAAGAAAGAGAATCAAAGTCCTGTGCCTTAACTCCGAAAAAGATCCCAACGGTGGGTGTTTTGCGCGCAATGGATACGTCAAAATAGGATTCATCAAAATATGCTGCCGTTGTTAATAATTTGCCCCAGAACTATGAATCCCATCATGGATATCACGTCAAGAGCTACAAGAACTTCACCGCTATTCAGGCCACTGAAAAAACTATAAATGTTCAAAGCTTAAAATTGAGATCAGGGGCGGTATTTATAAACATTCTAAAAGTTGAAATCAACTCTTAACTGTCAAAAAATACTCCTAACTTTGTAGATTTCCCTTATACCTATTTATAAAACATTTTACTTTAAGAATTACTCCTAACTATTACACATATTTAGGAATCCTCCTGTAGCACTCATAACTTGTTAAAAGTACTCTTATCTTGGTTAACATGGCCGTCCGTGTACACCGCCTAAGAGAGTTTAAAACAAGCAGAGATTTCTTAGTGGAGTACAACAATGACGAGTTGATAAGGAGATATCGAATGGACATGGGTGGGATTCTTTTTGTGACAGATTTAGTTTGGTTAGTACCCAAGTCTTACATTTAGTTAAAAGTAACTCTAAGAGTCTAAGACCCTTTATAAATATTTCTAGAGAGTAACTTTTAACTAAATGTTGTTTTAGGAAGTCTTAGAGTAAAAGTGAAGAAAACTCTAAGAATTTTTATAAATACGGCCCCAGGGCCCGTATTTATAAACATTCTAAGAGTTGAAATCAACTCTTAACTGTCAAAAATTACTCCTAACTTTGTAGATTTCCCTTAGACCTATTTATAAAATATTTTACTTTAAGAATTACTCCTAACTTGTTAAAAGTACTCTTATCTTGGTTAACATGGCCGTCCGTGTACGCCGCCTATAAAGAGAGTTTAAAACAAGCAGAGATTTCTTAGTGGAGTACAACAATGACGAGTTGATAAGCAGACATGGGTGGGATTCTTTTCGTGACAGATTTAGTTTGGTTAGTACCCAAGTCTTACATTTAGTTAAAAGTTACTCTAAGACCCTTTATAAATATTTCTAGAGAGTAACTTTTAACTAAATGTTGTTTTAGGAAGTCTTAGAGTAAAAGTTAAGAACACTCTAAGAATTTTTATAAATACGGCCCCAGATATACAATCTAAGTCTGGTAGTAGCAGAGCACAGTTACACATTGAAGGACCAAACGGCATCATCTATTCATCTGTAATAGGTTTAAATTGTGGGTAAAAGGAACAACTGAGAGACCTCGCACACAACTGATCCTAAAGAAATGAAATTACGAAGTGCGGTAGCGGAGTTGGTGTCGCATGACAATGAAATGGAAAAACACAATCATCAAATATTTAACGAAAAAAACGGTGCCCTCCCACCCAAGCGATTTTTCGTCCGCCCTCCCACCCAAGCGATTTGTCATCCTTATCCGAGATAGAGGGGGATTTCGCGTTCTTAAGTTAGTGGTTTGTTTTCGTTGACCAATAGTGAAACCTTTAACGAAAAGAGTAATGTTGTACGCGGAAGTCGAATTAACTCATCCATGAGTGGGGTAAAGTGGGCGTTCTTAAGGGACGAAGGAAGGGTCGGGGGTCTTCTTAAGTAATGTCTTTGATGACATCTGGGGCTGGTCTACTTGTGCACCTAAGTTGATCGTTGTACGCAAAAGTCGAATTAAATCGTCATTTCACCCCTGGGTCTTCTTTTTGTCGTTGTACGCGGAAGTCGAATTAACTCATCCATGAGTGGGGCAAAGGGGCAGTTCTTAAGGGACGAAGGACGGGTCGGGGGTCTTTTAAGTAATGTTTTTGGTGACATCTGGGATTGTTTGACTTATGTACGAAAGTTGATCGTTGTACGCAAAAGTCGAATTAAATCGTCATTTCACCCCTGGGTCCCCCTTTTTGTCGTTCTTATCCGAGATAGAAGGGGATTTCGCGTTCTTAAGTTAGTTTTACGTTCTAGTGGACCAATAGTGAAACTTTTAACGAAAAAACTAATGTTGTACGCGGAAGTCGAATTAACTCCTCCCTGAGGGGGTAAAGTGGGCGTTCTTAAGGGACGAAGGAAGGGTCAGGGGTCTTCTTAAGTAATGTTTTTGGTGACTTCTGAGGCTGGTCGACTTATGTACGAAAGTTGATCGTTGTACGCAAAATTCGAATTAAATCGTCATTTCACCCCTGGGTCCCCCTTTTTGTCGTTCTTATCTGAGATAGAAGGGGATTTCGCGATCTTAAGTTACTTTTACGTTCTAGTGGACCAATAGTGAAACTTTTAACGAAAAAATTAATGTTGTACGCGGAAGTCGAATTAACTCTCCCTGAGGGGGGTAAAGTGGGCGTTCTTAAGGGACGAAGGAAGGGTTAGGGGTCTTCTTAAGTAATGTTTTTGGTGACATCTGGGGTTGTTCGACTTATACACGAAAGTTGGTCGTTGTACGCAAAAGTCGAAAAAAACGCAAAATTTCGACGTTTTGTACGGCCCCTCACCCCCACGGGAAGGGGACCCGCAACTTAAGAATCGAGGTTCAAAGTATCCGACACCGCTGCCCACACATCTGGCATAGTAGAAATTTTGTACGCGATTTTCGAATTAACCTGAACCTAGCTCCCCTACTACTTTTACAGTCTGCCAAAACTTACTTGGGTCATTTAAATTTTGAAGTAACTGATTACAGACATGTCGATTATATTCTGTTTTTTTTAAACTACACAATTCTTTGAATTTATTTTTGCATGTATTAAATAGTTTCAAATCAATAATCGAATTACTAAGTCTAAATTTATCTAATGCGCAGTACTTACTATTCTTGCTATTTACACAGTCGGAGTCAAACCATGGCGGTTGCTCCTCTGTTTTAAAATGATATGACCTTTTCCCGCTGTTCATCGATTTTGCACAAGATTTAATAAAGTTCGTAAAACATTCTATAGCCAGGTCTACCTCCGTTGGTAGTAAATGTTTGAATTCAAAATTAAAATGATCAAAGTTCTTATTTATCTCCATAGCGAATTCCTCCTCTTTACTGGGCTTCCATACATATTTGTTGTAGGGGGTTGTCTGTATATTTGAGCATTCGGTTAAGAAACCTTCTACATGGCATTGAATATGGATTTCTAAGGGCATATGGTCCGATTCGTCTTTACATTGAACATAAAAATAGTCAATAAGATTAAACATTTCAGTGGAAGTAATAACATAGTCTACAACACTAGAACCATTATGTTTTATACAAGTCATTGCACCAAACTTATCTCGATCACTCCTCCCATTTAGCATATGCACATTGAATACAGCGCACATGCGTATTAGTTTAAGTCCAAATTTGTTAACTTCATTATCCTGCGAATTTCTTGGAATGTCAAAACCGTCCGTATTGTATTCAGCATCTTCGAGATCCGGTAAGTATTCTATATTATCATCTAATATATAATCTTTTATCTGGCCACATCTTGAATTGAAGTCCCCGGCCAATATAAAATTTACATCAGGATATTCACTTTCAACTTCAACTAGGTTTTCTTCAAATTGTTCAAACATGCAGCCATTCGTGCGTACTTTACTCCCTTCAGGTGCAATATAAACAAAACAGAACACTGCATCCTTTTCCCAATCAAAGTAGACAGCAGTAAATTTCAAAAGTATAGTTTCTGTATAACACCTCTTAAGTTTAAACAATATTTTATTCAATAAGATGAATTGGATTGAACAACAGGCAAAGGCCTATATAAGTTCTCTCCAAACATATAAAATAATTAAATCTTATGTTCACAAAACAATGTAGGACATATATACAGGCAGTAAGTAACAAACATATATACAATTCTTGGAGTGTAATTATAAGTTTTAAATATTAGTGTCAAAATCTCTTGCTGTCTTTATTGTATTTTTGGACTATTTCAAAAATGCTAAGAGTTGGTATTGTCTGGAAGAGTAGGGTTGCCATATAGAATTCGGTCAATTGTCACATTTTGTTTAAGGTAGTATAGACTGTTTTTGAGAATTGTTCTTGGAACAGAGTATGCTGGACATATGAAAAAATAATGGTTATTATCTTCATCCACAGAATTACACATAGGGCATACTTTTGTTTCACTAATAAAGTGGTAGAATAAGTGGTTATTTAAGTTACTAGTTTTGTTTCTTAATTGGCAATGGATAATATTTTCTTTTCTATTTCCAGTATTATAATAAAGTGGTGGTTTAATTATAGGATACACACGTGAGAGGCCCAATTTAAATTTACTAAGTGTTTGTGTGGTTTTAATATCTTCCGGTAAATAAATCCAAAGTTTAATTGTGCAGGGAAAAAAACTATTATAATATGAGCTGGTTTTACAAAATGGTAAATTGAGGTTCAACACCTCTTTATTCTAACAATACCAGCTGATATAATTGGCTCAAATAGCGTTTTAAATCACCAAATTTACATTTACTCTTTAGTCCATTTACGTTCCAACAAACACATTTTAGTTTTTTAACACTCGAATAAAATTCAGATACTTCCGGCTTTGATGTAATTTGCTATTTGTTGTTTTCACTTAAAACTACTATCTTTTCGTCTTCAAGGTCGTACGTATACACATCTTGATTCTATATCTGTCATATGACGTAATCTTGGAGATTCCATGAGATGCGCACGCAGCCTCATACATCATTAGCACGCCAGCTTCGAGAGGGAAAGCAACAGAAAATTTTGCGGTTCAAAAAATTTTCTCCGACATTGAACTTTTTCAAAGTCTTTGGGGTCTAACTTCCAAGGAAGATTCCCCCAGTCTTTCCCTGCTTGTGTATAAAATCCATTTACTGGGGAAAATTTAGAATTTGCTCCTTTCATCGACTTTCGAAGGCGAAAGCACATGATTGAAGTAAATAAAGATTCGAAAGAAAATGGCGGAAACACCCGTCGGCCCGAGCGCTCCATCTAAAAGTGTTTCGAACGAAGAGTTTGATTTATCTTCAATTTTATTTGACAATAAGTTGTGCTCAAATACTAAACTGAATACTAGAAGTCAAGAAAAACGTAAAAGAACGGCTACCAAGACTGGTAAAGAACCGACTCGCACCATAACTTCTTCGGCCTCGTGTCCTGACCCAAATCAGGAAATGGACTCGTCCACTCTTGTCGGCGATATGCCATCAGTTGAACCCAAGACGCACGTGGATATGACAGAAAATGCTTCCGTGTCAATGGTGTTTTTCAAAAGTGAAATGCTGAAGATTCGTTCTGAAATAAAAGAGAGCATTGTAGAATCACTCCACGGTTCACGCCAAAGGGAAAAAACAAATGTTGTAAACAGTGTCGGGGGAGACGATGGAACAGCCGACAAAAATGGCGTCAAACGTAAACGTTCGACCAGCCCACGAGATAAAAACCTTGAACTATCTTCTTCCGAGGATGACTTGGACTTATCAAAACTTACTCAAAACAGGTTTAAAAAACCAAAATTATCTCATCACAACAAAAATGATGAATCCGAAAATAGTGACAATTTGATAAGTCAAATTGATGAACTTCTGCGAGAAAAACCGATATCGGATAAAGAGTCGGATTTCGAAGAAAGTTTAGAGCAGGAGTACAATTTCCAGGATAAAGTTGGTGCAGAGATCAACCCTAAGGTTGCCAATATTGTGACGAATTTATTCATCAACAACAAATCTAAAGAAAATGTTACAGATATTTTCGATAAGTATCTTAGACCTGGCAATCTTGATATACAATTACCAGATGTCAATGGTGAAATATGGGCGTTTATGAAGTCTGGAACCTGCACCAAGGATATTAAATTCCAAAAACTTGGTCATAAAATTGTCAAATGTACTTATGCTGTTACTAATTTGACTGATCAATTGCTACAAATCAAAAAGAAATTTCCCGATGTTAATCAGGAAATGAACGAGGCTATTAAAAAGGCCATGGATTCATTGACTTTATTAGGCAGTGTATTTAAAGACCTAAATCAAAAGAGACGTGATACAATCAAAATTGATTTGAATCAAAGAATCAAACCATTAGCTTATCCATCAAATAATGTGAACAATGGTACCTCTAAGAATTTGTTTGGGGAAGATTTAGGAAGAAAACTTAGAGATTTGAAAGACACCAACCAAGCACTTAGTGGTCCATCGTATAATACTCCATCAAATCATGGATACAAGTATAACCAACCAAGATATGGAAACTACAACAACAGACAATCTACTTACAATGATAACCGTAACCAAAAGCCTTTTTTAGATTATCGCAGAAGGCCTCAGAATCAGAGGGGGAAGGGGAAGCCTACCCACACTTCATACAAGAAGAAATAGTTTCCGAGACACCAATTCTGAACCTTAATGAGGTAAGCCTCTCAGATTGGGACAAGTTTACAAAATTTGTTGAGAAAGATTTGAATATTAGCTTATTAAGTTATAAAGCAGGAAAATTGAAAGAGCATGTCAAATTCTGGAAACAAATAACATCAGATAAAAATATCATTACTAATGTCTTAGGTTGTAAAATAGAACTTTATAGTAATCCTAAGCAATTGTCATTTAATCATCCTTTTAAGTTTCCAAAAGAGAAACAGGCAGCTATATCAGAAAAAATAGAAGAATTACAAAAGAAAAATATAATTGAAAGAACTTATCATGAAGAAGGAGAATTTATCTCCAATATTTTTACTAGAGAAAAGAAGGATGGGGGGCTTAGACTGATCCTTGATTTAAAGGAATTGAATGATGAGGTTGTTTATAAACATTTCAAAATGGAACATTTAGAACATGCAATCAATTTAATTCAACCAAACTGCTATATGGCATCAGTCGATTGGAAAGATGCTTATTTTTCAGTCAATATAAGAAACTCTGATAGAAAATTACTGAAATTTGTTTGGAAAGATATGCTCTTCCAATTTACATGCCTCCCAAATGGGTTAGGATCAGCCCCAAGAATCTTCACTAAAATTACTAAGGTCTTGTTCTCCTATTTACGCAAATCAGGCCATTTGAGCACGTCATTTATTGACGACTCACTGTTAATTGGAGATTCATTACATGATGCCAAGTTGAATGTTATGGCCACTGTTAACGCTTCCATACAGGCGGGTTTCACAGTCCACCCGGTCAAGTCTGTCTTAGAACCCACTCAAGTAATTACTTATCTAGGGTTTATATTAAACTCTGTAGAAATGAGTGTTAGACTTACTCCAGAGAAAACATCAAGACTAAAGATAGCATGTATTAAATTATTAAGTTCAAACCTAGTTTCAATCAGAGAAATTGCTGAAGTTGTAGGCCTCATGGTGTCCTCCTTTCCTGGAGTGTACTTAGGCTCATTATTCTATAGGCGAATAGATAATTTTAAAACAGAAATGCTAAAATTAAATAAAGGAAAATTTGACGCTAAAGTGACACTTAGCAAACATTGCAAAACGGATTTGAAATGGTGGGTTGAGAATATTGAAACTCAGACTAAGTCCATGTTAAATAAACAGTATGATAAAGTAATTACATCTGATGCCTCCAAACTGGCATGGGGTGGTGTGTTCGAGTCCAAGTCTACTGGGGGACATTGGTCTGACAATGAGAAACTTAAACATATAAACCATCTGGAATTATTGGCTGCTAAGTATTCACTGTTTACTTTTGGCAAAGACTTTAATAATATACATATTCAGTTGAGAATAGACAACACCACTGCAGTGGCATATGTTAACTCACGTGGTGGCAAAGTACCACAGTATCATGAAATCATTAGAGATATGTATTTATGGGCCGTTCCCAAAGGAATTATTTTATCTGCCTCATATATTCCAGGTCGCTTTAATTGCGAAGCCGATTACCAAAGTCGAATCGAACATGATTATACTGAATGGGATCTTAAAGTGAATAGTTTTCATATTATCAGTGATATATGGTTCAAGCCGGAAGCCGATATGTTTGCATCAAGATTGAACTTTAAAGTAGAAAAATATTATTCCTATAAGTATGACCCTTATGCCTTTAGAGTAGATGCTTTCTCTGAAGTATGGGGAGACAATTTCTATGCATTTCCTCCCTTTTGTTTAGTAGGAAAGATTCTAAACAAAATTCAGCAGGAAAGAACAACGGGTATAGTTATTGTCCCATTATGGAACACTCAACACTGGTATTCTAGATTTATTCGTATGTTAACTGAAATTCCCATCCTTTTACCTAGGATAGAAGACTGCTTATCACATCCAACAAAAGATGTGACAACTTTACCCAGAATGAAGCTAGTAGCTGCGGTGGTTTCCGGCAATTTTACCAAAATCAAGGATTTTCAGAACAAGCTAAGAAAGTCATCCTTTCATCATGGAGACATTCTACAAAGAAACAATACCAAGTTTATATTAAACAATGGTTTCAATATTGCACTGAATGGCACCTGGATCCCTTTACTACAAATGTTGTGAATATTGTGGAATTTTTAACAGTGTTATTCAACAAGAATATGTCATATAGTGCTATTAATTCGGCTAGAAGTGCCTTGTCTACATTTATTTTTATAGATCACAATCCTGTCGGAATTCACCCAGTGATTATAAGATTCTTAAAAGGCGTCTTCAATATGAGACCTTCACTACCAAGAAACAAGTCGATCTGGGATGTGAACTTAGTGTTAAATTTTTTACGGACTTTGTCTCCAGTTAGGAAGATTTGTCTGAAATCGTTGACTTTAAAGCTATTGGGTTTGATTGCCATTTTATCAGGCCAAAGAATACAGGCCTTACAGTTGTTGGATATAAACAATATCTCTGTGTCAAAATCTTCACTTCGAATTAGAATTAGTGAATTATTGAAACAAACTCGTCCAAACTTTCATCAAGAAGATTTGATATTACCCGGGTTTCCTCCAGATAGGAGATTATGTGTTGTAACTGTGTTCAATGAATATGTGAAACGTACAAATATCTTACGAGGCACCAGTCAAAGATTGTTTATAAGTTTCCAGAAACCACATAAAGAAGTTTCTAGAGATTCCATTTCTAGATGGTTAAAGTGCCTCCTAACTTTATCTGGTGTCGATACTAGTATTTTTGTGCCGTATTCCATACGTTCAGCTTCCTGTAGTGCAGCTCAGAGGAATTCTGTTCCTATTGATACCATTCTGGCCACAGCTGGTTGGACCAGAGACAGTACCTTTCGAAAGTTTTATAAGAAGCCTCTAATTAGGGAAGGAGAGTTTGGAAGAAAGATTTTACAAAATACGAACACTAAATTGTGAACACTTTTGTTAAATATATGTAAACATATAATTTGTAATTTTCTTAAGAAAAGAAATTTTTTAGGAACTAACAAATTTGTCTCTTTTCCCAAGAGTTCATGTTCCTGATAGCAACTTTAAAAATCTCATGGAATCTCCAAGATTACGTCATATGACAGATATAGAATTTAAAAATTAAACGAGACTTACCAGTAAGTTGAAGTTTGATTATAATTCTATATCTGTCAGATGACGGTCTTGGAGATAACATGCCCACCCAATTGAGTACTCTTAGGGATAAGATACTATTCTTGTTCCCGCCCTTTTTGCTCTTGGGGTTCGGATTGTTTGCTATCATTCACCTTTAAAAAATGATGTATGAGGCTGCGTGCGCATCTCATGTTATCTCCAAGACCGTCATCTGACAGATATAGAATTATAATCAAACTTCAACTTACTGGTAAGTCTCGTTTAATTTTTAAATTAACTATTAACTTGTCGAATTTCAAATACGCTCTCACATTTTGATCATTCCTCTTAAAGGGACAATAACACTCTTGCTGGCTTGACAGGTCCAGATTTTTTTTTTAGCCTTATTCCAACTACAAGATGTTTAAGTGTCCTACCTGTTGTGTAAATTATCCATTACAACCTATCTTAGTTGTCCAGAGGGTTCGAAAATATTTTTAAATCCAAGTTGCATTTGAAAGTGCTTACGTAAGGCTTTTCAAACCATGTTACGGCATGTAGTTGAATTTTTCCAATTTTAAAATTAGGTGTGTTAAGATGAAATTTGTATCATTTTTTAATTGAAATATTGTAAAATAGTACAAATTGTTGACCAGAATAAAGTTTGGAACATATTATTCAGTTACAACAAGAGTGGTATTGGGGCTTTTACTTCATTCAACTTAGGTATGAGCGCTTTTCTGATTTTCCTAACTCGTTCACTGAAATCTTCTCCGACTCTCAAGTTAGAGTCAGATGAATTGAGATGTAGTCTACAACTTCGTAAAATAGTGTCTCGATCTTTTAATCGATTTAACACTATTAACATAGGTCTTGGTCTTGTTGCGTTTGGCGTTCTTTTTCCAATTCGGTGAGCTCGTTCAATCCCAATATCTTTGTCACTCTTACAACCTTCAATATTAAATTCCTCAGTCAAAATTTTCCTTACCAGGTCTTCTCCATTTTCATTTCCATCGCTCGTTTCTGCTATTCCATAGATAATAATATTTTTCTCCTTGCCTTTATTTTCCAGTGAATCCAGTTTTGAGCCGAAATTAACAAAATTCGTTTTCATGTCATGCACATCTGATTTTAGTTTAAAAAACTCTTCTTTAATATTCATATCTCGCATTTCTTGTCTCATGTCGGCTATATCAGTTTTTAATGATTGAAGTACAGCCATAAGGTCTAAATCCTTATCTTTGTCCTGTGGATAAATAATATCTCCAGTCCTGGAGATCTGATCTTGACGGGTAGCAGGTCCTGGATTACTCTCGATATCACCCGATAACAGCAATACCAGCGTGGAGATTATCAAAAGTGTCATAATCCTATTATTCTTTCGAATAATTCCAACATATGTCTTCAAAGATGCACTTTTGTATCGACAACAGCCAATTTGTATCCTCCAAATAGCAATTTCAGGTCCCATTTCAACACAAATTGAAAATCTAAAACGGTTACGGATGGGTGAATCTCACTGTGTTAAAACACTGCGACCGTCCTCTTTTTATGTTAATTATGATACTACTTTTCCAATGTCCCTCTTTTTTGTTATAAATTGTCTGAATAGTAAACAAATAACTAAATTGTAGTTTTAGTTAGAATTTGTAATTTAATTTATAGGCCTACTTATAGGCCTATTTTGACCGTGGATTAGTGTGAATGTGATATTTATCTATTAATTTCTATCACTTTATTATTAGTATTAATATTACTAAGTACGACTTTTCTAATAAAGATTAAACTTTTTGAACTTTTAATATTGATTTGATTTGTGTGAACAAGGGAGTAGGCCTACCGATAGGCTATAGATTTAGGCACTACTCTAGTCTTAATTAATAAATAGGCCTTAGCTAAACTTACGAGACCCATTTTCTTTCATTTTGGAAATTTTCCCCAAGGCACCACATCCCTTTATTTTCCCAAATAAATTAGCCTCCCTATTCATACATTCTTCTATTAGAATCATCTCCACTGCGTTTGACCAATAAGCCGCCCTCTTCGTGCCATCGCCTTCCATTTTTAGTTTGTGTCAAGCGTAGCAGACGACGTTGGAATGGGTTTGTTTACATTTTTCGTAACGGCGAATGTCACAATAATAATAACTTTATTTAAGAAGGGTAAATGATTAGGCTGTAGAAGCCTTTCTACCATCCTGCCCTTCGTGAAAAAATATAATTATAATACAAAAGATGATAGCTTGTTCACATGACCCAATTATAAGCAGCATCTTCAGTCGAGTTTTCATTGAATAAAAACAATAATTGAACCGGTTTGTTCATACATACTTGTTCAATGACAAGTGAAAATAAAGTAAAAAAAACAATAATATAGTTATTACTACAATTTCATTCATTTCTTATTGAACCCGCTAATTCTACCCAGAGCCTTATCTCTGATTCTACCGTGTGAAACACCGATATCTAAATATATTTATTCCTAGCGATTTCATTGGCTAATAGATAGAGCTGACCACAGTCGCTTGTAGCACTGAAGACAAGTAACATGACGTAATCGATGACGCCGTTAAATGGAATACTCAAGCTGAGTAAAATTTTATATACTTAAGAACTCGCTCAACTGCTTTTGTGAACACCAAAGTTGAGAATTTTCTCAACTTGAGAATATTCTCAATTTTGAGCAGAAATATTAACCGAGATTTTTTTTTCTTTGTGAACTCGGGGCCTGGTCTTTCAACAATTTGTCGATCACTTGTTGATCCTCCATAGGCAGGAGACACATATGATTTTGACAGTATTTCTGTTTTTATACGCCCACATTTTCATGTGGACGTATTATGTCGTCGCCCCTGTCCGTCCGTCCGGACGTCCGTCCACAATAGGGTGATCACGGTGGCTAAGTGGATAAGGCGCTGGTTCGCTAGCCTGGAGGTTGAGTGTTCGATCCCTGCATTGGCCGAGAAAGTTCATCTCGATTTTCCGGCGTGATTTCCCCTTGTCAGTGATGCAGAAGGAGGGCCTGACAAGGACAGCTGCCTAGTCGTTCGGATGGGACGAAAAACCGAGGTCCCGTGTACAAATTGGAGTGCACGTAAAAGATCCCTTGGCAGTTGGAATTCGATATAAGAGTAGGCCTTAGCGCCGCTGCCCGGGCAAAATTTCCCTCATTGCACACTGTGGCGTATGCCCGTCTTCAATTAGCCCAGGTACGGTGCTTAAGCGTAGGACGTTAAACCCCATTTCATTCCGTCCAGAATATTATTGTTTGTGGACTCTCTACAGGTCACAATTCTTGTCTGATTTTGACGAAATTTAAAATATAGGTTTATCCCCAAAAGTTCTCGGCTGCTTTTAATATTGACATGTATCGGATCAAAATTTCTTGGATTATTGCTCCTGATTGTACGAAAAATCACGTTTTTAGCTTGTGGACCCAATAGAGGTCACAATTTTGAATCCATTTTGATGAAACTTGACATGAATGCTTATAACCAAAACATCTTGGTTCCTTTCGATATTTGCGCCTATCGGAACGTAATTTCCTTAATTATGGCCCCTGAGTGTCCGAAAAATCACCTATTTTAGCTCGTGGTACCTCTAGAGGTCACAATTATTATCCGATTTGAAAAACCGTTCGATTATATAACCGTTACACCCTACGGAAGGTTGAGTTCAAATTTCGGAAAAATCGGACCAAAATTACCATACAAAATGGCCGCCGTTCGTACGCGAATACTGTTTAAAAATGGTATATCAAGGTTGTGGACCCTGTAGAGATCACAATTTTAATTCGATTTTGATGAAACTTGAAATGCATGGTTATAACTTATAGATCTTGGTTCCTTTCGATATTTACGCATATCATATCGTAACTTCCTGAATTATGGCCCCTGATTATACGCAAAATCGCCTCTGTTTACCTTGTGGTCCCTCTGGAGGTTACAATAATTATCCGACTTAAAAAATCATTTGATTATATCACCGTTACACCCTAAGAAAGGTTGAGTTCGAATTTCGGAAAAATTGGACCAAAATTGCTATACAAAATGGCCGTCATTCGTACGCGAATACTGTTATAAATGGTATATCAAGGTTGTGGACCCTGTAGAGGTCACAGTTTTAAAGGACCTAAGTCCGTAACTCAAAATCCTCCAAAATCTTCGACATCGAAAACACGAATTATTGGTCAATTTAAATCAACATTGATGATGTAAACTTACCAGGAAAAGATGAGCTTCTGATATCCGATATTTAAGATAAAATAATTTTTCTAACATTGGTACACGAATCGTGTACCATATTGCGCTCCGGTCCTAGTTTTATTGAGAGACTCGAGGGACGAGGCTAGACATATTGCACTGTATCACACTGCATATGTGGACTGGAATAACCAGGCGCTAAAAAAAATGCACTGGGTTGAGACTGAATGGCTTGTTTCGCCAAACATAACTGATTTGAAATTGGAGTAAAACGGAAAGCATTTAATGTAAATCAGTTTATATACATTCATATTACAGTATTATATGAGTTTCGACCCACTTTTGTCAATTTCTGGATCCCAAATGTTAGCGATTTAGCTCCTTTAATTCGATTTTGATGAAACTTGAAATGCATGTTTATAACCTTAAGATCTTGATTCTTTTCGATATTTGCGCATATCAAATTGTAATTTAAGGAATGGTAGGAAAAATCACTTTCGGTTTTGCTTGTTCTCTATCCATCTCTTGAAAATGTGGGCGTATCCTGTCCAGGCCCGTAGCCAGCTTGCTGATAGGGGGGGGGGGCGAGATGGTTCTCTCCCCCCGGCCATATGGTTAACAACTTTTTGTCAGGGGGGGCAAGATTATTTCTAGGGGGGGGGGGGGGGTTCGCCCCTCCCCAGCCCCCCCCCTTGGCTACGGGCCCCTGATCCTGCCTGGCAGTGCCAGCTAACTATCTTTGTATGTGGAGAAGAAGGCCTGTTGTGCAGCTGGCGGGGCTGGTTTTTTAACAGGACATTCAGTTCGATCTACTGTATCATTATTCGAGTTTTAGGGAATTTTCTCCGAAAGTCACTTGGTGCAAAAAAGCGTACTAATTCCTGGCTCGGCCAAATTGGTACTTCTTTCCACTGGTGATACATAAAATTTATCCACGTAATATATATATTTGCAACTGTTGTCTCTGAAATGTCAGCCAGTTCCGCTATATTAAAATTTGTCCAATGTAAGCGTAGCTTAACCAAGGTGAGAAAAAGCTGGTTTTCAATGTTCACATTTTTCACATCATGATAATAATAATTTAAATGATTTACAGCTGGTCCAAGGGAATGTAAAATCATTAGAAAACGATCGTAGGATTCACAACCTGTGAAACTTAACAGCGTCTTGTTGTCATCTCTAAAGCGTTCAATCGAAAACGCCCCACATATTTCTGTTTGCGAGCTTGTTTCACATTTTGTTGTCTCCACAGTACAGTCATTTTCAACAGGAATTTCAATATTTTAAATTGAAATACATTCAATTTCCGATCCAACACCAATTAGTATGTTTTCAGTACTTGTGAGGATTAATGGAGAGTCAGTGCTGTGTTTTCGTTGATCACGCTTCATTGCTCGCTCTTGTCTATTTATCTGGTTTTCGTCTACAGGCTTAGTCCATGAAAATACTAAAGGAACAGCATGTGGTTTAAGCCGCTGGACCATAGGCTTTTTTCCTGAAAAACAGTAACCTTTTTTTATCATCATCTGCCTGCCATACTTGTTTTATTTGGGTTTTTTTACCATACATGTATGTGAAGGACAATCTAAAAACGTAAAATTATATAGGCCTCTAGGAGCGATCAGACTAGGACCATTATTAGCACGTTGCCTTAGTATACTAAATATACAACTTATTCTTTGTTTGTTGTTATTTTTGTACTTTCGTAAATCCTTGGCCCTTTTATTTATATTATACCCACTGTAGGCCCCCTAATAATGCTGAAGAAATGGATAAACGATAAATTGTGCAATAAGTTCGATTTGGTTTAATTCTTACCTTGAAATGTATGTTACCGATATGTAGTCTAGACTTGTTAAGTGATTCGAGCAGACGATATACTGTGTCTTTTTGGTTCCAAGTGAATTCTCCGGATAGCGACAACCGATTTTCTTCGTAAATCCGGCTTCTTTGGAAAAGTGTGACGCCCCTATTTGCACACAATGGAACACAACACAACGCAGCAGACATTGTTTGGAAAATGATTGAAGCCCGAGACGATCGAGAGCAATGTAAACACAATGGCTGCCTTTGTTGCTTGCAGGTCACGTGGAACCGTGAAGCCAGGCAGTGCCACCACGCGGCTCGACAAATCAGTGATGACTTCCGGTTCAGTCAAGAAGAGCCGAAAGCGTGACGTTTCTAATGTAAACAATACACAATTGTGCAACTTTTTTTGATCGTTATATCGTTTGTAAATAAAATGATTGGTTGGATTTTAGATTGTTTTAGTTATTGACATTTTTTATATTTTTTAGAAGTGATTATATCTTATAATTTCAAGTGTATGACCATGAGTGGGTAATGCGCTGATCGAGGTCTGGCTGGACTATTATTTGTTTTCATAGGGTTATAACACCATCCCAAAAATTTAAAAGGCCTGTGTTTACGATTCGCCAACCGACTTTATTTTTGTTAGCCATACTCGCCGACCCTAAATAATGTTTCCACATTTGCCAGATCCTATAAATCGCTTTGTTCCTGAAGCAACAACTGCGAGTTTTTAGTCTCTATCATCCAAACAAATATTCTACGAATATTAGTCTGGATGGGTCCTCAAAATTTGACGGAAAGTCGGTCATTGTCTGCATTGTCCAGTCTTTTAAGTTACCGCGTACTGAATCTATCAAAACATCTCACTTGTCGACAATGACACTCACTAAAATTTTGTTTGTAAACGTTTTAATTGAAATGGCAAATTTCTATCGACATGAATCAGACGTATGTCTTCTCCCATTCTTCTTAATTCTTCATCGCAATTCATGCTTTTTCCAACGTCTCTATTTTGTTTCTAATAACAGATGTGCCAAGTGAATTGTGGGATATATTTCAACCTCGCTTTGTGGAATCTAGCAAATTCGGCCCTGCTTCATAAAATCATAGAACTGTACTAGAAGGAAGTCCGACTGGTCGTTTATGTTATACATCGCATGTGCGAAGTCGACTTACTGTTAGTTACTTCCGGTAGAAGGTTTGGCTTTTGTTTTATTAAGCAGTGTCGTATGAGCTGATATTAGATTATTTTTTTGTAATAATTGTACTTAAGGTAACGACTGGAAATATTTGAGACAACTTTCCTATATTTATGAAGTTAATAATAACACGAAGAGCGTATTTTTTACTTTATTATTTCTATTTTACAAACGTACATTAATTATAGATTCCATATTCCTAGTTACTACTATCGACCTAAATCCACCCAAATCTACCTAAATCCACCCAAATCCACCATTATTTCAAATTATAAAACAATAATTTATATCGATAATTGCCACATTGTCATATTTAATTTACAGTCGTACCGTTTTTGTGTCAAAATACCCCTCAAAATGCGATTTCCGAGCAAGTTTGGAAGTAGTTACCAAGGGACACAACTCGTTTATTGCACGGAATCGCTTGTTTGGAAATAGCATTTTGAGGGATATTTTTGAAACAAAAACCTTACGATTTTAAATTAAAAATGCAAGTTTGGCCTAAAGAACAGTATATTATCAAATATATATATAAATTACAATGTTACAAAATAATAACATCAAATATCAGTTCATATGCAGCAAGGTGAGAATTGCCCGTAGTATATGGGATCTATAA
Source organism: Patella pellucida (assembly GCA_917208275.1). NCBI lineage: Eukaryota > Metazoa > Mollusca > Gastropoda > Patellidae > Patella > Patella pellucida. Next base: position 36,774,699 of record OU795041.1, on the reverse strand, counting down.
TTCAAGTACATTTTAAAAATAGAAATAATGAAGTAAAAGATACGGTCTTCGTGTTATTATTAACTTCATTAATATACGAAAGTTGTCTCAAATATTTCCAGTCGTTACCTTAAGTACAATTATTACAAAAGAATAATCTAATATCAGCTCATACGACACTGCTTAATAAAACAATAGCCAAACCTTCTACCGGAAGTTGGGGGTTGGGATGGCCTAGTGGTCTAGAATGCCGCGCTTCGACCTCTAGCTGGCCGGTCACCCCTGACTTGCGGCTGTGATTTCGAGCCTTGGTGTGAGCGTATGAGGCATGGAGATAGGGTCACCTTCTCAACCTCGTGGGTTTCCTCCGGACACCCCGGTTTCCTCCCACTGCTAAAGACCCCTACGCACAAGCGAATTATTGAAATAAAAATAAACCATATGTTAGTCCCGAAATTACCTAGTTGTGTTGAATGGACGTTAAACCCAATTTCTCTCTCTCTCTACCGGAAGTAACTAACAGTAAGTCAACTTCGCGCATGCGATGTACAACATAATTCATCGTCCAATGACAGATATTGCAGAGTCAGTTATCCATATTATATACGATCTATGATAATATCTAGCACTTACCGAGACATTAGCCAATAGAATCTAGCAAAATCGGTCCGGCTTCATAAGATCTATCACTTACCGAGACTTTAGCCAATAGGTTTCATTGCTCATGCGTTACTGGGAGTTTGGGTTTTTTGTGGGGTAGATTATCCAGTAAATTTTCGTCAAAAATTGAGACCCGACCCAGACCCTCCGTACGTTGAAGACTAGGGGGTTCTGGGTGACCGAGACTAGAAAGTTTTACAACATATGTAGGCCTACGTAGTTTAAAGCGAGATCGAGCTTCTATTGAAGATGATACATATGTAAAGCCGTGCTTGCAAACGTAACTAACGTGACGAAATTTATGACGTAGCTGGCTTTTTTTTTTCGCACGTACACAGTGACTGGCCATTTTGCGCAGTAATCCCAGCCAGAATTTGGCTATTTTATAAAATTGCTATACAGATTTAAATTTGTGTTTAGAACTGAAATAAATTAACTATTAGTAATTCATGATGAATTTTCCAATTTACTTGAATATGTTCTTTCTTCAAAAGCCAGACCAATTATTCTTGGGGATTTCAATTTTCATTTTGACGTTCAAAACAATCCTGATACAGCCAAGTTACAGACTCAGTTACTCACAAACAATCTTATTCAACATGTTAGTTCTCCAACCCACAAGAAAGGTCATATTCTAGATTGGGTGATTTCAAATGTTGCTGACAGTACTTTGGAAGATGTCGCTGTGTTAGATCTACAAATCTCGGACCACTTTCTGGTGTCATGCCTTCTTAAAGGACCTAAGTCCGTAACTCAAAATCCTCCAAAATCTTCGACATCGAAAACACGAATTATTGGTCAATTTAAATCAACATTGATTATGTTAACTTACCAGGAAAAGATGAGCTTCTGATATCCGATATTTAAGATAAAATAATTTTTCTAACGAATCGTGTACCATATTGCGCTCCGGTCCTAGTTTTATTGAGAGACTCGAGGGACGAGGCTAGACACATTGCACTGTATCACACTGCATATGTGGACTGGAATAACCAGGCGCTAAAAAAATGCACTGGGTTGAGACTGAATGGCTTGTTTCGCCGAACATAACTGATTTGAAATTGGAGTAAAACGGAAAGCATTTAATGTAAATCAGTTTATATACATTCATATTACAGTATTATATGAGTTTCGACCCACTTTTGTCAATTTCTGGATCCCAAATGTTAGCGATTTAGCTCCTTTAATATCCAACCACCTCCCAAACCGTTGACAGAAATCAAATTCAGAAAGCTGAGACGAATGAACAGTGAGGCTTTCCGTCATGATTTAATGACATCAAACCTTTTTCTTCATCCACCGTCTACACTTGATGAATTTGCTCTCAACTATAATAGTACATTGAGGGTTCTGTTGGATAAGCATGCTCCAGTAAAAACCAAAAAGATTCCGTTCAGACCTGATACGCCATGGGTGTACACTGATGATGTGCGTTTACTTAAATCTGAAAGGCGTAGAGCTTAACGAAGATGGAGAAAATCATCTCTGGAGGTTCATCGTCAAGCATATGCCGACGCCCGAACCCGTGTTGTCAATGAAATCAGATCAGCTAAACAAAGTTACATGAATACCAAGATAGCTGAATCATTGAAGTACTCCAATGCTCTCTATAAATTGATGTTTCGGCTTATGGGTAAGAAAGACAAAGATACAACTCTTCCTGATCTTGATGGACATCAGGCGATAGCAGAGGCTTTTTCAAATTATTTTACAGAGAAGATACATAGTATCAGAAGACAACTTGACGACATAAAGTTTGTATCATCAAGTACTACCTCCGCCCCTCCCCCTTAGTTGAATTTGCAACTCTCACTGAGGCTGATGTACTGCCCATTGTAAAAAGGTCAAAACCAACAACCTGTAAGCTTGATCCTGTGCCAACAACACTGATTTTTGATCATCTCGACCTCTTTTTACCAGTCATTACACAATTAGTTAACCTGAGTATTACTGAAGCGAGAATGCCTACAATATTCAAAACAGCTCTCGTTAAACCCTTGCTGAAGAAACCAGGTCTTAATTCTGAGGAGTTGAAGAACTACCGCCCAGTATCAAACCTTCCATTTATTTCCAAAGTGATAGAACGTTTAGTTTGTCTTCGTCTTTCGGAACATCTATCACTACATAAACTGCCTATCGCCCATTCCATTCTACAGAATCTGCTCTTCTTCGTGTGTCCAATGATATACGTACTGGTGTTGACAGTGGCAATGCTGCTCTTTTGGTACTACTTGATTTGAGCGCAGCATTTGATACCATCAACCACAATAACCTACTCTCGAGGCTGAAAGATGACTATGGACTTGCTGGTAATGCACTAAATTGGTTTGGGTCATATCTAACAGACAGAAGTCAAAGTGTTGCAGTTCACGGTTGTGTCTCTGCTCCTGTTGGCCTAACATGTGGAGTTCCCAAAGGATCTGTATTGGGCCCGGTACTGTTTACCCTGTACACTAAAGGCTTGGGTTCACTTATTAGTGACCACGATCTCCTTAGACATTTTTACGCTGATGACTCTCAAATAATGTCTATATTCCAGCCTACCCCGATGTCAGCTGCATCAACTATATCACAACTTTCAAAATGTTATGAACAAATTAAGTTGTGGGTGACAGCAAATAAACTAAAACTTAATGATGAGAAAACTGAAGCTTTACTTCTTGGTCCTGTATCTAGACGTGATCTTTGCGGTATAACCCAGGTCCATGTTGGCAACCTGTCTATTCCGATTTCAAATAGTATAAGAAATCTTGGAGTGATGTTTGATAGTAACCTTAACATGGAAACCCATATCAACCATATATCTAAAGTGTGCTATCTCATTCTACGGAACACTGGGTGCATCAGGAAGTATCTTAATGCTGGTTCTACAAAGATACTGGTGTCCTCGTTGATTCTTTCCAGAATAGATTACTGTAATAGTTTACTGGCTGGTTCTCCTACTTCTCTTGTTTCGCGACTCCAAAAGATCCAAAACACAGCAGCTAGAATAATATCTCTGGCTCCTCGCTACAGTCATATAATTCCAATTCTTAAAGAACTCCATTTTCTTCCTGTTAGTTACCGAATCAAATTTAAAATTCTGTGTTTTACATTTCGATGTTTAAATGGCACTGCCCCAAAATACCTGAGTGATCTCTTACAATTATATACTCCTGCAAGGACCTTAAGATCTGAAGATAAGAAACTGCTAGTGGTGTCTAAGCCTAAAACGGTCCGTTTTAGACAAAGGACTTTTTCCTACTCCGCCCCAACTGAGTGGAATGATCTGCCACTGGAAATAAAGAACTCTCCAAATATTGCTGTGTTTAGATCCAGACTTAAAACCTTTTTGTTTAAGAAAGCATTCACTTTATGACAGTTATGATCATTTTTGGCTGCCCTTTGAGTATGCTCATGCATGGATATTGCGCAATATAAATAGACTATTATTATTATTATTATTAATTTGGATAATATAAGATTGGTTTTAGTACTTAGCCAATCAATATTGAAGTATCTACTAAATTTTGGATTTTTTATCTTAGTTAAAATTTTGTGAAACAGGCCCCAGATTATGGAATCAAAGAATCCAAGTTGTTTTTTTTATGTTTTTTTAAGAACCCTTAATTGTTTTTGAGCCATGCAGTCATGTAACCTTAGGAACTTGTATAGGACGTAAAACCCCATTTCATTCATTATATTTTTCATTTTGTCCAATGATCGAGTGTCATTTAATATATATATACGTCATTGTTTATGCATATCTGCAGCCTCGTTTTGATTTTTCCGTGAATGGCGTAATATTTTGTGAATTTCCCTATAGAAGGCTGTTGAAACTGAGCACGATATGCCGTCAATTTGACTAACTAGATGCATAAACATAGTGAATTGCGTTGCTTGGGGATATACTAATAGCACCAACAATAAATCGGAAAGCGTGTGTCATTTTTTTTAAATTTCCCAGCAAGACAACACGCAGAAAAGGTCTGAGTCGGGACACAGCGATCAACGAGGCGATAGAGAGGTTTCGCACCAGAACGTATACAGTAGTGTGACGTCACAGCAACTTTCTTTATCCGTAATGCGTACTGAAGGACGGTTAGTCAGGTCACTGCACGTGGTAGAAACTAATTTGTGATCTTAGTGGAACGGATATGTCATCAGTTTGTGTGTTCTTGTGACGCCATATTTTTTACCGGAAACTACACCAAAGTGAGGCGCGGATTAAGACCACCACTTCATTCTCCACGCAAGTCTCGCTATAATATAGTGATTGTTATCCATAGAACTGTGTTGTGTTATATTATGTTCAGTCGCTAAATGCCGTTCAAAGATTATATCAGACATCAGTATGGAGATGTGGCAGTTAAATTAATCAATCAGATAGGAAAATGTGAGGTGAAGTATATACGTTCATGCAACAGTATAACCTTCTAAATGAGATGTAGAGACAACCAAGTGATACCTAAAGGCTTAATAATCAAATCACCAGTTGATTCACCAGCTGCTACGAAAATTATCTTGACTGCGAGCAAAAACCTGGCCCGAGAACGAATTCAACACCATCGGAATGAAAAACACCGTCTATTTAACAGATCTCAAGAACTACGAGAAGAAATCAGAAGCAAGTTATCCCATCAAGACTACACCTTGTTACGTGAGATACAGACCAACCACAACAACCAACTAGACATGATCATAAAGAAGAATGAAACCAGAAAATTTGAAAGTCTGAAACCAGTGCAATACCATAAGACCAAAAATAGCAACACCAAGACAGAATACCTAACCAAAACAGTGATTAATTTAAGTGACAAAACATTAACAGATGACCAGATCAATCTACTGTCCCGTGGCTTACAGTTTGTACCATGTCGCAAACCAAACCATGACATCTACATTGCAAATATTGAAAGGGGACTTCGTCAGTTAGCACCTGGTGGCAATGTTGATTATTTACGACATCAGATTACCCACCTACTTACCAAGAACCAACGACGGCCGAGTAACCTAAGTAAGAAAGAACAATGAGCCCTCAAAGAACTGAAAACAGACAGGTCTACTACCTCCGATAAAGGCAAAGCTACGGTCATCTTAAACACCCCAGAGTATCAAACTATGGTTTCCAGCCTACTATAAGACACCAAAACGTACAGAGGCATCCGCAAGGATCCTACAGAAGCACATTTGAAGAAACATAAGAACTCATTAAAAGATTAAAAGAGCAAAACCAAATTAAAGCTGATGTATATTACCAGTTAAGACCAAACCACCCACGACCACCATATGCAAGAGCAACAATTAAAATCCATAAGAATCCCATGAAAGCGCGTCTACTAATATGTTCTAAAGACTCAGTATATTATAATACCGCAAAATACTTGTCCAAACTACTGTCACCATTAGGGAAATCATCTTCTTCATTTATCAAAGATTCGAGCGAGCTGTGTGAAAACCTGAAAACCATCCAGAAACCTGGCCATATGAACAACTTGTCAACAGTGTTATCAACAAAACCCTAAACCGACAGAATAAACCTAATAAACCAAAACCAGATCAACCACCAATAAAAGTATTTATCCTATTTAATGGTAAACTCACATACCAAATCCAACGTTTATTGAAACAGGCTGGAATAGAAACCATATTTACTAAAAATGAAACGATTAAAGATCACCTACGAGCGAATGGCAAACTAAATCCCACATCCCCTGTTCCACCAAAAGGTTGCGTCTACAAAATAGATTGCTCATGCGGAGAGACCTACGTCGGCGAAACGAAAACTCCTCTGAATATTGTAATATATTGAATTCCCTATTGTATATATATTATTATCTTTTTGTATTCTTTGCTTGTTATATTGTTATCTAAGTTCTAGATTGTATGTTACATTCTTAGTATGTGGCGAAGATTTCGTTACTAGTATTTAGCGTGATTATCGCCAGCCCATTTGTAAGATGTCAAATCAAGGCCTCGTGTAAACAAACCATTTCAAGCAATTTGTTGTATAAACTAACAAGTGTTACTTACTTGTTAGCCTCTCGAATAATCTTCCACGTATTTGGGCACATAATATTAATTTTAGCATTGAATAGTCCTTTTCCGAACGCCCAATTGTACACTAGAATAATCATTATTTACGAGCACATTCATATTTCATAACGTAGACGTCCATCTTTCGTGTCACGTCGATCTTAGCACGACTCTTGTCAGAACTTCACATAATATTTCTATTTGTTAAATGATTATGTTTATTGTACATCATTGCCAAGACTAGTAATTCATCTTGGTTGCTATAATAATTATGTCGGTTTTTAATATGTTGTATGGCCGAGGGTGGCGTAGTTAAGCTGGATTATTTTGTTACCTTTTACGTCTTGAATAATTACGCGGGGTATCGTCACATTAGATAAAATTACGTTGTCCATAGTTATTGTCCGTTTTGTCTGTTTAGAATAAATCTTTTCATTGTACATTTCAAATTATTCCTTATCACATTAAATTAAAACGGACAAGAACCGGACAACTTTGATTTATGATTTAAGTAGACCATTTTAACGTCGAACACTTCAATTGTCAAAGAAGTGCCGACCATGAGAAAAAGGACAATTATTGATTGGTTAACGACGTCACGTGATACCCTAATTTTCCTATATATAGGGACGTTAGAACGTCGAAAGGTCAGACAACGGTTCGTCGTATCGGCTAACTATCAAAGTATCATCCAAATATTCCAAACAATACTAGGAACATTTCTAATCGAAATCTTTTATCTCTTCCGACATTTACTTGTTAGAAAGGTGAGAATCACTCTGCGATTCAACTTGGATATATAATATAATGCAATGTTACGAACGGAAATGGTATTATTTATTACGTTTACTGCTACTATATTTACTAGTATTGTAGTTATTATTATTAGTAGTATGTCGAGTATAAATATGCCGCCATTATAATCACCATAATTATAATGTAGGAATCGCGACCGTTGACTCCCACCACGCCGGACACCCATGTTTGAATATGTATGATAGATTAAATGTATTATTATTGTTATTTATAAATCTTAACCTTTACCACCTAATAAAGGAACAGGCATATTGAACGTACTACTAGCCTTGTAGTCGTTACTTACGGGGTTGGGGAAATGAAGAGTTATCCCCCTTTAATCATTGGGACTAGCTTCAGAGAATCCCCTATCATGAAAATTGGGCTAGGGAGGTATACATGGACGAGGGATGGGGACGCATGGATAGACAAAGGGAAACGAAGGGAAACAACAATATCAGACGCCAGCTCGGAGATCCTGACAAGGCCAGCTTTTGGCGATCTTCCCCCTTCCACCCCGCATTTATTATATCGTAGGCGCCGATACGGACAGGGTGTCGGTAACCTTACAAATGGTGTCAGAAGTGGTACGGAAAGTTTTTTCTTTGCGTGATACGGATCCAAGGCCTGACCTGTCATGAGTTTAAATTAGCTGTCCGACGTGGTGGAAACAATTATTGTATATAGAACCTGTAAATATGTATAAACGTTGATTAATTTTTATTGGAATACGTTCAATATTCCGAGGGAGTTGTTGGAAGTAATATGAATATTAAACATATAAAAAAAGGGGAATAATAATATTATTAATTTTAAATGCTGATCGCCTACTAGGCCTACTTTTACTTTCACCATTTACTGTCACAATCTTATCGCTAAAAATGAATTTTATAATCTTTTATAAGAGCTATGGCGGAAGCGAGTACTCTTTCACCGGACCCCGAAGTTAGTTTTGACCGCATAGAAAAGCCCCAGGAGAACGATGCGATGGGACAGGGAGATATATTTACGGAGGAATCGGAATATGAAGAAGTCGTAGGGAGGAATACGTGTCACACTTTAATGACTGCGCTGAATTAGGATTTTGGTCGGATAGAACTAAGCTTTTATATTTAGCGTCTAGCTTAAGGGGACAAGCAAGGACGTTCTATATGAACTTAAGCGCTGCAGAGAAGTGCACTTTCAAGATCTTAATCGGTCGACTTAGCCAACGATTTGGGAGTTCTAAACACCAGAACAGGTGGCTATCAAAACTAGAAATGAGGAAGAGACAACCCGGGGAAAATATTGCCGCACTAGGAGACGATATAAGGCAAATGGAGCAAAGGGCATACTGTGATCTGGATGCAATGGCTCAAGAGATTTTAGCGTTAAATCAGTTGTATAAAATTCTATCTATCGACATGAAATGCCGATGTATAGATCGCGATTGTAGAACCGTCCTTGAGGCCGTAGACGTCATCGACAGATATGAGTCTATGGTTGGGGATATGGGCGATAGAAAGAAACCCATCGTTAGGGCAATTTCACAAAGCGACGAGACGCGCAGTGTCGATCGAGGTCAGGAGACGCGGAAAAAGGAGGATAAGACACAAACTAATCAGCTTGAGGAAGCTTTAAATCAGATAATGGCGCGTTTGGAACGTCTCGAAACTAATGGGAAGACATTTTATCAAAGAGATTCCGATACTTTGGCCCAATAACCTGCTTTCACCGTTATGCCGTTCGGACTTGTCAATTCACCCTCGAGTTTTGAACGTTTACTAGAGGACGTGTTACGGGATTTACAGTGGATGGAATGTTTATTATATATGGATGATGTGATTTCCCCATGTTCAGACTTTGAAGAGGGTATCTCCCGTCTTGAAAATATCTTCAAGCGATTCCAAGAGGCCAATCTGAAATTAAAACCATCAAAATGCGTATTATTTCAAAAAGAAGTTAAGTTTTTAGGACATATTGTTTCAGAAAAGTAGATATCGACGGGTACCGAAAAGACACACGCGGTCCGTACATGGCCATTACCTAAGTCTGCCAAGCAGGTACGCAGCTTTTTGGGTCTATGTTCGTATTACCGAAGATTCGTCAAGGGATTTGCACATAAAGCTAGGCCGCTACATAAGATATGCGAGAAAGGGGTCATTTTTAATTGGACGGATGAATGCCAATTAGCATTTGACGACTTGAAACTTGCACTCACAAGTACACCGGTCTTGGGATACCCACGACCCGGGGAACCATACATCATTGACTCGGATGCAAGTGACTGAGCCGTCGGGGCTGTCCTCTCGCAAATGGAAAACGGAGCGGAACGAGTGATTGCGTACATGAGCAAATCGATGAACAAGCACGAACAACTGTACTGTGTGACACGGAAGGAACTCTTGGCCGTTATACTTGCTCTAAAAACATTTCATTCCTACGTGTATAGACAGGAGGTAACCCTGCGAACTGACAACGCAGCAGTCAGTTGGATGAGAAATTTAAAGAGACCAACAGGGCAGACCGCACGGTGGCTCCAAGAGATGGGCACTTACAACATTACGGTCGTACATAGAGCCGGTAGGATACACACCAACGCAGACGCACTATCGCGTAAACCGTGTGGAGCTTGCGAACGGCAACAGAAAAACGACAACGACTCGGGCGATAGCGATGAAGATGACCTAAGTTGCGTGGAAGACGAACCATCTACTGTGAGCTTGCGAGCCGCTCAGCTACGCTCAGGTCAACCAGAAGTCCAGGGTGCGCTAGCATTAGACGGTTGGTTACCCGATCAAATCAGAGAGGCCCAGATTTCTGACCCAGACTTAGGAATAATATTACGGGAGATCGAGAATGGCAATTCTAGGCCCCAATGGGATCGAATTTCGGCCGGGACTAAAACTCTTAAAATTTTATGGAATCAATGGGATAGATTTTTAATCAATAAAGGGATGTTATATAGGTCGTCATATGAGGGGACATCGAGCTCGCTTCAGTTACTTGTCCCTAAATCGCACATAGAGGAATTAATAAAATACTATCATAGCCTACCTACTGCGGGACACTTAGGCTCCGAGAAAACCTTAGGAAGAATAAGGGATTCATTTTACTGGCCGACAATAGGCGAGTCGGTACGATCGTATTGCAAAAGTTGCGACGTCTGTGCGGCACGGAAACCGCCGAACCGTCCTTCAAAGGCGCCTCTGGGACAATATTTAGTCGGAGAACCGATGGAGAGGATCGCGATGGATATACTTGGGCCGCTACCTATCACAGAAAATCGCAATAAATTTATTCTAGTATTATGCGACTGTTTCACCAAGTGGACAGAAGCTTACGCTATTCCTAATCAAGAAAGTAAAACCATCGTTACCGTAGTCGTCAACGAATTTATATGTCGTTTTGGAACGCCATTACAAATCCATACCGATCAGGGGAGTTGTTTCGAGTCTAAACTCTTTAGGGAAATGTGCGATCTATTTCGGATTGACAAAACCAGAACTAGTAGCCAACATCCACAAGCTAACGGTACGGTGGAAAGATTAACCGCTTTCTGTGAGAATGAACAAAGGAGATGGGACGAATATTTACCTCAAGTTATGATGGCGTATAGGTCGTCCATGCACTCGAGCACAGGTCAGACTCCGAACATTATGACTTTAGGACGGAACCTCGTAATGCCTATTCAAGCCCTTATACCTAGGCCTCGCGATGACGCCCAAACCGCCGAAGAATACGTGGAAAATTTACAGAATACATTATCAAATGCCCATGCCTTAGCTCGAATAAAACTTAAACGAAATTCAGATTATCAAAAGCGTCACTACGATCTCCGAGCTACTAAGAGGTCATTTAAAGAGGGACAACCCGTTTGGTTATACGACGCATCCAGGAAAGTAGGCGTTTGTACTAAATTGACCTCTAAATAGAAGGGTCCTTATGTGATTATGCGTAAAATCGACGACCTCACGTATCTTGTGAAACGATCAAAGAAACAAATGGCTATTGACAGGTTACTGCTATACAAGGGACGAAACCCACCCACTTGGTTTAAAGAATCGGGAATTCTAGGAGACATGAATTCTGGGATAGTCTGCGGGGAATAGAACGATTATCCTTTGGGGTCTTAGGAGAATAATATTAGGGAAATAATCGGCAGGGAGATATTACGGACACGTGCATAGCTCTATGAAAAGTGGTTATATGGAACGGGTAGGCTAGAACGGAGGAATCTGTCGTCTAAGCTCGAGATATTGGAATAGACGATTTCGTAATATTTTTAAGGAACCTAAATGGACGCATTAAGGCTCGCGAACGATTTCGTTTATCCCTAAAAGGAGACGGATACTCGACGGTTCGGCTCGTATCTGTAGACATAGAGTGAACTGGGTTGTACGTGGTCCCGGGGCCCTGGGCGATTAAATGGTGGTTGAATCCTTGGAGGATGCCTAAATTATTAACCAGACAAGGATAATCGAGCTGTCACCGGCAACTGGACGGATGAATGTTTCACAATAAAAAACAGGGGGGGGGGGGCGATAATAAGTTGGAAGGTTTATAAACATGAGTTAGGAACAATGTTATTAGTTATCGTAGTGGACGAGTAGTGGTGATATAAAGGAAGGTCAAAGGAACAATGCTGGGAATGGGATGGATAAAAGAGTCGCATCCGGAGGGATACGATTTATGGATTTTTAAATGGTTTATTTTCTTTCAGGATGAAACCTCCATCGACAGTTGAAGTCAAGTGTCATCTATGTCCGGAGACATTTAAAAACACCAGGCTGCTGAAGAACCATCTCGCCGCCAAGCCATACCAGCGTCTGAGCTTAGTTTGTGTGTGGTGCAAGGAGGAGACCCAGTTTCGGAAGATGGTCGACTTGAAGAACCACGCCAGGACCCACCACCGGAGCAAGTTGGAATTAATGCCATTTGAGTTCTTTTCTGAAAACAATGGGTTTTGGATGGCCATATTTCCCAGTGACTACCGCAGGGTGATCGCTCCCTCCGGGGAGAACACGCAACAAGCCATCAAGGCCCGGGTGGAAGTGCTGACCTTTTTGGACCAGGTAAAGGACCCGGCACGGACGAAACAGGAGTGGATCGAGGGATGGAGCAATCCGATGACAACGCCCCCGCCGACCAAAATTGACCATCAAATGCTGGGAAGCGGAAGATCTGAAATTGAACATGGGTAGCTCAGAGGCGACGCTTGTTGCAGGGAAGAGGTACCTAAAAGTATACCTCAAGGACTCGATCTTTAATGATCCGAAAGCCGTGGAGGCGCTCGCCAGGCGCATGGCTTCCCTACATGGAAGACGTCCGGCAGTGGGGGAAACACAATCTCGTGTTTTCCACACTGTTGGACAGGAAGATAGAGTTGCCTGGATTGAAACCGCTGCGCAAGCCCTCGGAATAAAGATGTGCCACCTGGGAGAGATTAATTTGTCTGGGGATCTCTTCGATGTCATTAGACCGATGACGCCTCTACCAACGCCGTCTACATCGGATATCACACTGGACTTAGAGGAGGACATCACCCTAGATTTTGAGAAAGAGATGATGGACCTGCGGAAGAGGAAAACGGAAGCGGAAGGAAAGGAGGCAATAATGAAGAGCAAGCGGATGGAGACAGGGGATGACGAGGAGGAGGATGGATTAGAGGAGGAGAAGAAGCGGAGGGACGAGGAGAGGTCAAAGAAGGAGAGGTTAGAGAAGGAGAGTAGACAGGAAGATGGGGAGAGCAAACAGAGTCGAGAAGGAGAGACTGGAGGAGGAGAGGAGACAGGAAGAGAAGGAGAGGTTAGAGAGGGAGAGGAAACAGAGAGTCGAGAAGGAGAGACTGGAGGAGGAGATGAGACAGGAAGAGAAGGAGAGGTTAGAGAGGGAGAGGAGACAGAGAGTCGAGAAGGAGAGATTGGAGGATGAGACGAGACAGGAAGAGAAGGAGAGGTTAGAGACGGAGAGGAGACAGAGAGTCGAGAAGGAGAGACTGGAGGAGGACAGAAGACAGGAAGAGAAGGAAAGGTTAGAGAGGGAGAGGAGACAGAGAGTCGAGAAGGAGAGATTGGAGGATGAGAGGAGACAGGAAGAGAAGTAGAGGTTAGAGAGGGAGAGTAGACAGGAAGAGGGGGAGAGGAAACAGAGAGTCGAGAAGGAGGGATTGGAGGAGGAGAGGAAACGGGAAGTCGAGGAGAAGTTAGAGGAGAGGGTGGAGAAGAGAGTACATGAAGGATTAGAGGAGGGAAGGAGGCAGGAAAGCGTGAAGAGATCGGAAGGGATAACACAGCGTGAGAGGGCACGAACTCTGCTGCGCCGCGGAGGGATGCCTTTATTCCCGGCGGGGCGAAGGGAGTGGACCGGAGAGGAGACGGTTGAGCTGATCACCACTCCAACTAAGTACATGTGGCCACCACGGGGCTGGAAGAACATGAGCGCCCAAGGAAAGCTCCAGCATTTTGAGCACATCGCAACCGTTCTAGAATTCTGTGCGGGCATAACAACGCCAAAGCCCAAGGAAGACCTTCTTACCAAATACAGCTATCTGGTCCTTCCCGGAACTGCAGACACAACGAAAAGTAACAACGCCACGTATGTTAAAGGTCAATACCGATTTTATCTCTATACGGCTCTGAGGAGAATCGCGGAGGGAAAGGACCAATCGACAGCTGAAGACGAAAGTTTGATACAGATGTTGGAGGCGGCGGTGACCGGTAGACCTATTGACGACGCGCTGGTGAAAATTGATGAAATGGAGATACCACTACGGGTCGCTGTCGACCATGTTTGTTAGCTGTTTTTATTTATTAGTTTTGTACATTGTTATAATTCAGGGGAATTAAGAAATTAAGGTGGGGGGAGTGTAATATATTGAATTCCCTATTGTATATATATTATTATCTTTTTGTATTCTTTGCTTGTTATATTGTTATCTAAGTTCTAGATTGTATGTTACATTCTTAGTATGTGGCGAGGATTTCGTTACTAGTATTTAGCGTGATTATCGCCAGCCCATTTGTAAGATGTCAAATCAAGGCCTCGTGTAAACAAACCATTTCAAGCAATTTGTTGTATAAACTAACAAGTGTTACTTACTTGTTAGCCTCTCGAATAATCTTCCACGTATTTGGGCACATAATATTAATTTTAGCATTGAATAGTCCTTTTCCGAAACGCTCAATTGTACACTAGAATAATCATTATTTACGAGCACATTCATATTTCATAACGTAGACGTCCATCTTTCGTGTCACGTCGATCTTAGCACGACTCTTGTCAGAACTTCACATAATATTTCTATTTGTTAAATGATTATGTTTATTGTACATCATTGCCAAGACTAGTAATTCATCTCGGTTGCTATAAAAATTATGTCGGTTTTTAATATGTTGTATGGCCGAGGGTGGCGTAGTTAAGCTTGATTATTTTGTTACCTTTTACGTCTTGAATAATTACGCGGGGTATCGTCACATTAGATAAAATTACGCTGTCCATAGTTATTGTCCGTTTTGTCTGTTTAGAATAAATCTTTTCATTGTACATTTCAAATTATTCCTTATCACATTAAATTAAAACGGACAAGAACCGGACAACTTTGATTTATGATTTAAGTAGACCATTTTAACGTCGAACACTTCAATTGTCAAAGAAGTGCCGACCATGAGAAAAAGGACAATTATTGATTGGTTAACGACGTCACGTGATACCCTAATTTTCCTATATATAGGGACGTTAGAACGTCGTAAGGTCAGACAACGGTTTGTCGTATCGGCTAACTATCAAAGTATCATCCAAATATTCCGAACAATACTAGGAACATTTCTAATCGAAATCTTTTATCTCTTCCGACATTTACTTGTTAGACAGGTTAGAATCACTCTGCGATTCAACTTGGATATATAATATAATGCAATGTTACGAACGGAAATGGTATTATTTATTACGTTTACTACTACTATATTTACTAGTATTGTAGTTAGTATTATTAGTAGTATGTCGAGTATAAATATGCCGCCATTATTATCACCATAATTATAATGTAGGAATCGCGACCGTTGACTCCCACCACGCCGGACACCCATGTTTGAATATGTATGATAGATTAAATGTATTATTATTGTTAGATTAAATGTATTATTATTGTTATTTATAAATCTTAACCTTTACCACGTAATAAAGGAACAGGCATATTGAACGTACTACTAGCCTTAGTCGTTACTTACGGGGTTGGGGAAATGAAGAGTTATCCCCATTTAATCATTGGGACTAGCTTCAGAGAATCCCGTATCATGAAAGTTGGGCTAGGGAGGTATACATGGACGAGGGATGGGGGCGCATGGATAGACAAAGGGAAACGAAGGGAAACAACAATATCAGACGCCAGCTCGGAGATCCTGACTAGGCCAGCTTTTGGCGATCTTCCCCCTTCCACCCCGCATTTATTATATCGTAGGCGCCGGTGTCGGTAACCTTACAATATAAGAATAATGAATGAATGAAATGGGGTTTGACGTCCTACTGTTGAATATAAGAATAGCTGAACACAAGTCGAAAGCTGTCTCGAATAAATCAGCCGTAGCCGCACACCTAAAAGCTAACAGACAACACAGTATTAACTGGTCAGATGTTAAAATTCTAGAGAGAAACCAATCAAACAAGAAGACAAGACGGATACTCGAAGCTATCCACATCAAGAAAAACCAGCCTGAGCTCAACCTAGATGTTGGTATCTACCTACCCAAAGCCTATGAACCCTTAATTTTAAGCAATAATTAATTACAAGAACAGTGTCATATCATAAGATAAACTTTCCTTTTATCATTATATAATTTCCTTTCATCATTATATAATTTAAATAAGTTCTCAAACGAGCTGTTATGTATATAAGATGTCTCTTGATCCATCAGTTTATTTTATGCATATTATATTACTCTATTTTTCATGTCAAATAAGTCCAATGTCAATATCAGAATAATTAGTGCTTTTACACCATTTCCATAATGATCTTTGATGTCCAGAGACATATCTTATGGCTTCGCCTAGTAGGTTTCACCCTATCATCCATGTTTTCATTATTCGTCTTTAATCTTCAATCTTTAACCCTCTGTTGTTACTACACCATGTACTATCATAATCAATTTGATAATCAATAAGGCTAGGATTTCATGATTGTAATATGGTTTCCCTTATTATTGTTCCATGTACCTATATATAACACTGTCACAATTTCTTTCCTCATTTGTAATTTGTATGCTTGATAACGACCAGTGAATTCTTGTCGAAACGTCGTGTGTTTATAATATAGTGATTGTTATCCATAGAACTGTGTTGAGTTATATCTCGCTATCCAGCATTCGACTATGCCGTCGGCTCGCGTTCTTTGAAGGTTTTGACCCGGAGGTCATTGATCACGTGATTTACTACTTGGTCAAAAATGGCACCTGTCAGCGAAATGTTTGGCGTTGTAAACATTTTATAATTTTATGTTTTTTTTTAGTGAATTCGAAATGTTTATCCCGCAAAGTGATTTTTCTATCATATTTCAAACATATATCGAGAATTCTTTAATTTGGATTAACTAGACATTTCTAAATTAATTGTCGGGCCTGTCGATCGCGTAGTACTCATAAACAAACCCACGTGTATTAAATATTATTATATTCTAAAATTAGCACGGCGACATGCGCAGTTCGTATTTCCGACCATTTCACCCGTAATCTTACGCAAAAGAGTTCCCTGTAATATCTGTATATACATTGTTATTTTGAAATTGTGACCCCATTTCTATTTCAATATGGTAATAGTATTAAATAAATTTGTTAAATTTGTAACTAAAACGAAATGAAATGAGAATTGTTTTACTGAGGAAATTCTCGGCTTGCCAAATCCCGATAATGCAAGCACTGTTGTGGAGCGTGATAATATTATTGCCGCAAATAGTGAGATTGTTGAAGTGTTAACTCCGAATAAATCATCGAAAGATTCAATAACTAAACGCGGTGTTAAACGTAAGGCCGAAAACAATATGTATACACCTGAATTGCGGGCGAAAATTGCAAAATATGCTACAGAATATGGAAATTCCAAGGCCGCAAGAAAGTTTTCTCAAGACTTAAAATTAAATTTAGGGGAAAGTTCAGTTCGGGTAATGGAACGAAAATATCTAGCTGCAGTTCGAATGACCGACAGAGAAATAACTGCTATTGAAATGAGAAACGTGGTAGGCCCCTCCTACTAAGAGAATTAGATATCGAAGTGTCAAAACATATCAAGTTGATTAGATTATTAAAACATATTGATTAGAGAAGCTGGGGATATTGTGAACAGTGCAATTGTAATCGCGACGACCAGAGGACTATTGAAAAGAAATTTAGCTGAAATTTAGCTGAAAAAGGTGGAAGTTTGAACATTAATAAATCATGGGTCATTTTTACAACGGATAGGTTTCGTGAAGGAACAAAGGCAGCTCGAAAATAAACTCGTCAAGCTAACATTTTACGTATTGTAACGGAAATAAAAGAACAGCACAACATTCCGAATGAACTTATTTTTAACTTCGATCAGACTGGAGTAAAAGTGGTTCTTGTGTCAAACTGGACATTAGCTGCCCAAGGATCACGACAGGTTTCAATAATTGGATTGGAAGATAAAAGAGAAATAACGGCTCTACCTGGATGCTCCGCCAGTGGCTGCTTACTTCCACCACAGTTAATATACAAGGGAAAAACAAGTGCCTGTGACCCGAAAATAAAGTTTCCCGCTGTATGGAATACATGTATTACGCACACAGAAAACCATTGGGGGCCAATTCGATTATGCAGTCCTGACTCTCCACGTTCTCCAATGCGGATTGTCCGCGTTTACCGTGTAATCGAGTACAGGTGGAGAACCAAAATGGCGACTGTAACTCTAGTTTTGATTCTAGAGAATCTCCTGGATCCATCAAATTGCCAGCGACAGCACGTCAAAAGAAGTCGACGTATTGCTTTATTTTCAACATTGTAAGTCGGTTAAATTAATCATTTGGGGGTATAATAAATAATATCTGAATCTCCGGTTATGGGCTGTATTTAGAAGATAGGTAAAAAAATAAATTCAAAATTTGATTCACATGTCATACAGTCGATTACATGTTTGCTTCTGAAATGCAGCGATTTGACACGAGGCGAGGCAAGATTCTATCGACAAATAAGATTACAAAGCGATTGAGGCGACTGTAGGGTGAGATTATCTTCAGCAAACAACGAAACTGATTCATATTTTTAAAATTGTCAAGGAGAACACAAAAACTGTAGACCTAAAGTTGTCAACAATGAAGCCTCTTCACGCCAGGTGGACTATTCAAGCCTTCGATATAATTAAAGAAAGGAAAGACACAGTTTTACTTGGCTGGAAAAAGCGGGATTGTTATATAGTAAACTTGATGTTTGATGATTATTGTTATTGGTGGTATATACATTATGAAATATAATAAACACATAATACTGGTATTAAAATCTTTATTTTTATTTGCTGTACGCCGCAGGTTAATATTGGTACTTATTGGGACTCTTTCTTGTGAAATTAATAAAGGGGGGGGGGATAATTCAATATGGCCGACATTTTAACTGGAGGCAGACCACCATTAATTTCCCCATTGACTTCAATGTTAATTCTGGCCTCTTTGCCCACCTCCAACTTTTCCCCAAGTTTTCGTTGGGCTTAATGCTTTTCACTATAGACAGAGGAACAAATGACCATACCTTTGCACTTAAATTTGTATGAGGTTGACCACCAAAATTTTGAGATACACCAACTTGAAGAAGCATACCCAAAACATGTAACTAGTTGCCGTACTTATCACCGTAGCAACCTGATAACTCAGTTATCCTTCCGCCTCAAAATCATAAATCTACCAAAACCTGGCAGAAAATATTTATTCAAACCCTCTTCTTCGATTCTAGACCAACAAATCAACAAAAATGTCCATGCACAGGGGGAGAAAAGAGAAGGAGAGAGAATTGCTATAAATAGACGAACTACAATTACCGAGAGTGTGAAATTTAATGGTGGTCTGCCTCAAACTTATTGGGACTCTATCTTGTGAAGAGAAACGAAGGGGGGATAATTAGTGCCGACATTTTAACAAATTTTCACGAAATTATTATTGCGAAAATAAAATTATTGCGAGAGAGTCTCGCTTGCAATTGTCGCAATATTATCATTTATTTGTTTTAAAACGTATTGTTTATCATTGTCCATCTTCACCAAGAATCTCGGTGGCGTAGTCAATTGAGCCGTTAGCAGAGATTTTTTTTTTATAAACAATATTTTATTCATAGAAAAGGATTGAGGAACAGGCTAGGCCTATATTACCTCTCTCCTATATAACAGAAAATATATACAAAAAGATTATACAACCGAATTACGATAAAATCTAACTGAGTGGTATAACAATAAAATAAACAAGAAATGGCTATGTACATATATTACACTTTCAATTTCAGGTTTGCCAATACATATTTTGAACTATTTGATAAATGTTCTAATTGAAATTTTTAATTGAACCTTTTAATTGAACCTTCCGGAGATGTCTAGAAATCTATGAACCTGTTGAAAGATCATACTTGAGATAGTAATGTCATTAGTTCCATTTAATAATGTATGTATTGAAATTAGGTTTTTGGGTAAGATAAAGATAGAAAGTTTACGTGCATCAGAATGTTAAAAGGTAATGATCGGAATCTTCGAAGTCGTGACCGCAAGCGCATACAGGGCTGTCTGAAATGTGCCTTAAAAACTTATGACCATTTAAGTCACTACAGGTGAGGGGAAGTCGACAATGTACAATCTGATTTTTCCTTTTTCCTGAATTAAAATATAATGGCGGCTCTTTGTCAACTTATTTCAAATTACTTTTAAAGATACTGATAGAGGGGGAGGATTTTATAAAGTCAGAAAGTCTATTCCATTCCTTAATCGTAGATGGTATGTATGATTTCGAAAATAAAGATGTTCTGCAAAAGTACTCTGATAATTTAGATGTGTTACGAAGGTTATAATGCTTTTCCGGTAATAATAGTAATTCATGAAGATAAGGTGGTGCAAGATGATTCGTAATTTTGTAAAAGAGTATAAGTTTGTGACGCCTTCGCCTCTCCTGTAGTGTGATAAAACCCGTTTCCTGGTATAAAAGTCTATGGCTGGTCCCCCTAACAGCACCACATATACAGTGGTAAGACTAGCTCATAAAAAGTGGCTAAATTTTGGATGTTTGTGTTGTGTCCAGTTCACTGACATTTAATTGGCTGGTATGTTAATCTAAACAATATGTCCGACTTGATAACATAATTACCCTTATATGTTGACAGTTATAAACCTGCCTGCTATTGGGGGTATCAATTCAAATGACAACATTTTGATTTTTAAAATGAAAAAGCTTTTTATTATAATTGGTATAATTTCTGGACAACTATTTTGATTGTGGGGATGTGGGTGGGGGTAGCAGGTGTAGGTGTATCTGTATGTGTGTAGGGGGGGGGGGGTCCATTTTGTTGACATAAATGATGATCATTTTTATATATTAATAATTAATAAAACATACTTTTTTAGGACTGCCCATGAGTGCATCACGTTGCAATGATTCTAGTTTATTTGTAAGTTAGTCGGTGCACCCATCCCATATGACATCACAGCAGTCGAAATGCGGAAGAATATAGGATATATACAATGTTTTTAAAGATTTTCTATTTAGTCTGTACTTCAAGGAGCGGAGAATATTTACAAGCCTAGACGTTTTAGTCAAGATATTGTCGATATGTCTATCAAATTTACAGTCATTTTGAAACGTCAACCCCAAATGTTTGTGCTCGAATACTTCCTTTATTGCAGTGTTGTCTAGTGAAAGTGTTGGCAATATAGGGTCCTTTTTATACGCTCACATTAGAAATGTGGTCGTATATTGGCGTCGCCCACCGTACGTACGTATGTCCGTCCGTACGTACGTCCGTCGTCCACAATGTCTTGTGAACGCTCTAGAGGCTAAAGTGAATGTGCAATTTCTATATGCACAGACCTTGAAGTCATACAAGTAAAAAGGCAACCGTACCTTTTCACAACACTTCGTCCCTGTTTAACTAACAAAGGTCCGAAATAATCAATTCCAACACATGAAAACATTGTTTCGGTAAATTTCCAATAAATTGAGTTTCTGTTGGCTTTGATCTCCTCTGACAGGTTACACATTTTGAAAGTATCCATCTGACCGCTGATCGGCCTTTTATTATCCAAAACTTCTGTCTTAAAGTGGCAAGAACCGTTTCTTGTCCCATATGACCCACACTTAAATGACACTCTGTAATTATTAAGTCAGTAACCAAGTGTTTGTATGGCAAAATTACTGGATGTTTTGCAAATCCATCAGTTGAAGCTTTCTCCTATCGACCTCCAACGCATAACAGTTCATTTTCCAGTTGCGGATTTAATTTAACCAATGAAGATCCACCGTCCTTTAATAACGGCTTATTGGCTTCAGATTTTAAACTTTTAAGTTTAAAATCTGAAGCCAATAAGCTTAAAAGCTGTATACGTCTTTGGAAAATCTTCCTTCTGAACAAATTTAATTATCTGCAATTCGGCATAACTATTTTTTTTACAGTTAAATATTATAATAACGATCTTGGCTTACTACCGTTTAACCGTTCCGACAATGTATCTCGTAAAATAGTCTTTAGACGTATCAGATAAGCAAAATATCCAAACAGTTTATCAAACAACGTTATGTCCGGAACATTGGCCGTAGCATACACTTGGCCTTCTTTACGTATTTCTGGATCAGTATCTGCCATTTCAGGAGTGTTCACTTTATCCCGCCAAAATAACTCATCACGATATAAAAAATCGGGTCCCGTTAACCACCTTTCGTGTTGAATAAACGATTTCACCTTTAACCCTTTAGACCCATCATCAGCGGGGTTAATATACCTGTCAATGTACCTAAATTTTAGAGGGGTTTAAACCTAAAAAAATAACAGTTAATCGGTTTGATTCAAAGGTGTGAAAACGTTTAGTTTTATTGTTGATACACTTAAGAACAGACATTGAGTCAGTCCAATAGACAACTGTATTTATTACAACAACAGCAGCCGACAGCCGATAATTCCAACCGAGGAATCGAAATCTCCTATAATGGCGCTAACCGAGCCTTGCCCATTAAAAAAGCACAATGAATGTTCATATCTATATCGACACAGCGCAAATAGGCTACTGACGAATACCCTACTCTCGAGGCATCCGCAAAAGCATGAATTTGAATGTTTACAATATCCTTCAATTCTGGTAATTTATAACACCGAGGAACTTTCATCTACAATAACCGTTTAAAGTCATCTCACCATCTAATCCACTGATTTTTATCTTCGTCCGGAATTGAATCATCCCATCCTAACTTTTCCCTGCATAACATCTGCAGCAACAATTTGACTTTCATAAGAAAAGGCGCAACAAATCCAAGCGGATCAAACAGTGAATATGCAACAGAGAGAATACCTCTACGAGTCATAGGTTTCTAAGATGCACTATCAGAAAGTTTATCAGCATTCTCCCCCCAAAAAAACAATCCGATTCGGTATTCCACTTGATACCTAGAGTACTTTGGGTTGACACCTTTTCAATGTCAAGGTTAATAACGAATTTTGCTCTCTCGAACTGTCTATCATTGCTACACCATTTAGTTATGTGAAATCCACCTAAAGACAAAAGTTCGGTCACTTAGCTATACAGCTTGGTGGCATTTTCTATAGTTTCTACCGATTTCATTAAGTCATCCACCCACATACATATTATTTAACACAGTCGAGATTGTTTCCGGATCAAATTCACTTTCATGAGTTTTAGCACACATTTTCAGACAAAAGTTCGCGAAACAGGGAGAGGATGTTGCAACAAAAATATGCTAAGTCATCCTGATAGAGGGGCGGCTTCTCACCAATGCAACGAGGGTTCAATCCCAGCTCAGGGCATGAACTTTATCGTTGTAAGTGAGAGGGATATTCGGTCTCCCGTCCGATCAGGCAGGTTTCCCCCGAGTTCTTCGGTTTCTTCCTGCAGTAATGATCGAAATCATTCGCACGATCTGTGCCAAGGGCCAAATTTGAAAAAAGGCCTCAGGCCTAATTTGCTACCCTTGTAAAATGACGTGATTATTATTATTATTATTAACCGAACTAGACAAATCAATGTCTTTAAACCACAAAAATCTTAAAACATCACTTTATATCGGGTCCACATGGACCTGGTGAAACATGGCCTCGATGTTGGAAACAATACCAATCTTATGCTGCCGAAATCGTAAAAGAACACCAATTAATTGATTCGCTAAGTCCGGTCCTTGGAGCAATTGATCATTTAAAGATGTATTGCCAAATGTACTAGCACAATCAAACACAACCCTGACTTTATCAGGTGTGTGTTACCCGGTGAGTGGGTAAATACCAAACTGGCGATGTTGTGTTCCCTTCCTCTGTCGGCACTAACTCAGCATGACCACTAGTGTCTTTATCTAATTTGATTCCTTAGAAACCGTCTCCTTAATCCCTTTAGTCTGTTTTCAGAAACTGTTCTGTTATTCGGAAGATAAGGAGTCACGCTTTTCCACGGAAGGGCTACTTGGTAGTGATCATCAACTTTAGTTACACTATTTTAAATAATTTCCAGAGCTCGCTTATCATTAACCGACATCCCTACTTAATACCACACATAAAACCCAATTGGCCTCGCTTTATAGTGGGTCTTATTCTTATGTATTACAGATTTTGGCTTTTTGCTTTCAGTTACTTTCCATAAAAAAATTAAGAATATTATCCTATGTATCCTATAGAAATATATACATCCAAAATTATTAGCACAACCGCAAAGCTGCACTACTTTGTTTCACGGTAAATGATGAATAGATGTATATGAAAATATTCTTAATTTATATAATAAACTGATTTTTATTGCTATTATTTTCAATGGAAGTTAATTGAAATAATACTTCAAAATCTTTATAACATGACAAAGCGAGGCCGATTGGGTTCCATACATTATTGACATAACCTATATTTCCAGATTATGAGTACTGGGGCGTTAAGATGTCATAACATACTTAAATGTAGGGTTTTCAACACTTGTCAGACGTTGTGCTGGTGCTGTAATAAATTGCTAAACAATGCCATATGGTGTTAATGGCACGTCAGCGTCAACGAGACAAACTAAATATAATCACAATACTACAACATACATAAATAAAAACAAATAACACAGATAGTAAAACGTAGAAAAAAAACCCGCCTCTGTGTATATAAATAGTTAAAATGAAAAATCCAGGTTTCATTATATATAATTTTAAATTTATATTAAAAAGTCAAGCAACTTTCCATATAACCCCGGTTAGATAATGTGTTATAGAATAATAATTTTCCATATTGCTTGGATATTATTCTTAGTTTATATAATAAAATCATTCAAATATAATGTTTTATGGAAATTAATTGAAAAAATACTCCAAAATCATGTGTCGCATGACTTTCTCTATATAATATTGTTAATTTATATAATAAATCTTTCAATAAACCCCCTTTTTTTAAATATTAATTGAACAAAAATGATACAATAAAATTTAAACATAATAAAAAGACTAACTATAAAGCAAGGCCTCCAAGATTGGGTTCTATATGTGGTATAAGGTAACCATTTTCTCTATATCTAGGATATATAGGGTGTTATTCTTAATTTATATAAAACAAAATCATCATAATAAGTTTTTTTTGAATGGAAATTAATTGAAAAAAATACTCCAACATATTTTAAACATAATAAGACTCACTATAAAGCGAGGCCAATTGGGTTCTATATGTGGTGTAGGACATATAGGATAATCTCAATTAATATACATGTACTCAATTAATATACATGTACTCAATTAATATACATGTACTCAAATCAACATAATATCTTTTTTATAGGGAATTAATTGAAAAAAAAAGACTCCATTTTCTTTAAAACATAAGAAAAAGACTCAGTATAAAGCGAGGACTGAACTGTCAATCATTATCAATGATTTTCTCTGTTTCTAGAAGATGTAGGATAATATCCCTAATTTATATAATAAAATCACGCTAATGCAATTATTTTATGGAAATTAATTAAAACCAATACCCCCAATTATTTCAAACATCAGTAAAAAATCTCTAAGTCTATATAGCGAGTCTATATAGCAAACAATCCAAATGGCGACGAGCGGATGAAGTTCTCTCTCGGCAGAAATTAAAAGGTTGGTAAAATAAAAAGTTATTGATCGATTCGGCTGAAATTTGGTGTGTGTTAATTGCTCGTCATCCTTATCATCCCCTCAAGCTCCTACGACCACGGGAACTGGTAGAGGTGCGAAAGTGTACTAACGCCAGTTAGTTAAAGGGACAATACCACTCTTGCTGGCTTGATGTTTAAGTGTCCTATCTGTTGTGTAAATAATACATTATATCCTATTTTACATGTCCAGAGGGTTCGAAAATATGTTTTAATCCAAGTTGCATTTAAAAGTGTTTACGTAACGCTTTTCAAACCATGTAGTTGAATTTTTCAAATTTTTGAAATTCGGTGTGTTAAGATGAATTTGTATCATCAATTAATTGGAATATTAATTTGTTTACCAGGGTAATGATTTGGGCATATTATTCAGTTACAACAAGAGTGGTATTGGGGCTTTAATGGCCTACTTACCTTAGACTTAGAATCAGAAAGTTCTAACACTATAGTATGGATAATACCAGGAACGATGTAGAAAATTTGTATTTATATGGACATGTTTAGGACCAGAATTTAGACCTATTCTATATATTTTTAAGGTTTGCTGTAGTTTTTGACAATATATATTTTATATATTTTTAAAGAAGTCCAACACGTTGAATGTCATGGTTGTGTATAGCCTATAATATAATATACCAATTACTGCGGGCCGTTTGGTATGTTACAGGCATGTATTTTAGTGGCGGAAAGAAATAGTTATGTAGTTGCTAAAATTTATACTATCGTTGTTTTAGCATGTACATTTTCATAATTAAAATGAACTTGTATAATAAAACTCCGGATTTCAGAGTAGGAACAAAATAAACTCAAAGCTGATATTCTAATAAACCATAGGCCTAGGCAGATCGATCCATAGAGACTGACGGACATTGACTTGTTTCATAATAAAGGGTTGATCAAATGATTTTAAGAGGTCTTACTGTCTTGGTAATACAGTAAGGCTTAACATGTGCTAATTTATGACACAAAACAAATATATTTTAAGTTTAACTTGATAGTAACTATGAATTTTTATTTTGTAGGTTGGAAATGTTATTGCCCAGTCGCTATGGATTTATCAGTATGTAAAAGGAAATAAAATGCATTACATAGCAATATCATACATATTTAGGAGAACCAAGAAGCTTCATTGAACTGGATAAAAAGTGAGATCTGTTGGTAAACACTGGTTTTCAGATACCGGTTAGTCTGTTTTGTGACAGGCTGCACAGTTTATTGCGTATTCAGTATAGTACAGTGTTTACTGGTGGACATACATTTATATATATGAAACATCTTCCTTCAAAAAATTTCTTATATATATGGAAAATAATTAATGTTAACAATCATTAATATTGTTTGAAATCGTTCTTAAAGCTGAACTCCGGTTATAAAACTACAGAAATAATTAAATAAAAAAAAGGTCACGCCCAAAACAACCGCCATACTTGTTGTAATTTCTTGAACAATGGCCGTTGCTTTGGGCGGACATACACACAGCAGGCAGGCCCCGCCCACTTCCAGTGTAAAGCGTGACAAGCGAAGTGTCCACATCCGATAAGATATGGCCAGCTCTCTGAGTGATTGAAGCTTTTCCACTATCAGCTCACAGAAAATATTATTGCTACACAATTATTATGTCTGATCAGGTATATATTATTTCATATTATTTTTACTAATTAGACGAAAATAGTCAACCACGATGTACCTTTGCTCTAAAAATAACAGAGAAACTTTCTTACCTCAAACAATAACAAATCTGCCAGCAACATACATTTATGTCTTATTTCGTGAAATGTTTTGCACAACAGAGTAGAAACACCAAATACTTTTCTGCGTCATAAAGTCTAGTATTATCTTTCCAAAATATATCCAAAGCAGCAATATAACTGTAGTCCTCCCTATCAAATAAGTATTTTTACACTTTCAGTTGTAGAGTGACCCACAGCCTCTAATATCTGTACTGTATAAACTGACCTGTTATAACAGCATGTTGATGATGTTGTCACTCGGCCAAAAACACCCTTTATGAGAAAAGTTCAGTCACGGGTTTGTTCGTGCAGTTCAAAGCAGACAATCACGTGACTATATTCATTCACTTATTTACTAATGAAGCCATGAAAAACATGTCTTCTTTGTGCGTTAGACTTTTGAAAATACGTAGTTACGAACGTAATTAAAACTTTGGCTATAACTCGGCGGTTCCATTTCTAATTTTGTTGAGTGTAAACAATGACGTATATATTCTAACGGGTTTTGGTTCAATGTCACTCATGTAGTTTCGTTTTTTTTCTGTTTTTTAAGTTAACTGTCGTGTCAACTCGGCGACATCGCAAGACTGTAAATTTCTTTTTTTTTAAAACCGTAAAACACTATAGTTAGTGTGCGCTTTACTTACTTTAAAAGTTACGTTGTTGCTAGCTCTAAGTACGCACATAAAAATTGAGACCGGAAATTAACCGAACGAAATGTAATTCCATAGTCTTGATTAACCAGACTTGTCTGATTAAAAATAAAATAAAGCAACGATCAGAGCACTCGATTTCTAATCTTTTAGGGTGTGTTACGTGTGCTCTGTTCTGTGGGCGTATTTTTTTTTTATATTTATCGGTGATAATTATTGGAAACACAATAGGATTATTAAAAAGAACATTTATCGTCTACAATATGAGTACGGTAAGAACTTTGTGCATATGCGTTTATATGGCCAACTGCCAATTTCTCCGTTATTAAAATGTGTGGCTATGGTCTAGTGCATTTATAAAAATCTGACGAAAATTTCATTTATATCTTCCTGTCTCTTGTATTGAAAAACTAGGGTTTGTGCATGCGTAGATGCGTTCTATTCAATCGTTATTTGAACGTATTCTAAAGACCGGAGAATTCCGAATTATTTGTTCGTATCAGAGTAGAGTTTCAAAATTTTATGTTGCCAAGAACCATAACTCATGTTGTCTCTAAGAATTATCTCCCTTGAGACTCTTGACAAATGGCAGCCGAACAGATTTGTCAACAAGTTAAAAGTACAGGTCTAGATGGTAATATCGTCAAAATTCAAGCATGACCAGACTTTCATTGTTGATGAATGAAGTTTTTGTGGTAAGCCTTATCATATTATATTAAAATAAACCCCAAATATTGTCTGTAGGGTGAAATCTCTTGTCAGACTGAACCACCCCATCAGTTGATGTTATAATGGCGATAAAGGGACGTGACATATATTTTTCTGGACATTCCAATAAAGGGACATTGCTAATCCTTTATCACAGTAACGTCCCTTTATCGTCATTATTTTTAATAATAATACTAATAATGGACATTTATAGAGCTCCAACATCCAGCTAGATTTGCTGCTCTGGTGCGCTGTTACAATATTCATAATGGCGTAGAAAAAAGTTTAAAAATCGCAACGGGGAATCCCGAAGGCTTCATTAAAAAAATAAGTTTTTAGTTTCTTTTTGAAAATGTTTATGCTATCTACACTTTTCAATTCAAGTGGAAGCTCATTCCATAGCTTAGGAGCAGCCACTTTGAAGCTTCTGAGACCAAGATTACTTTTTACTTTTGGTACAACTAATAGGTTCTGGTTCTCTGAGCGAAGGCTTCTAGCTGGTTGGTAGTGATGTAGAAGTGTGGATATTTATAACAATGGAATTTTGCATGTGTAAAAATACTTATTTGATGGGGAGGACTACAGTTTTATTGCTGCTTTGGATATATTTTGGAAAGATAATACTAGACTTTATGACGCAGAAAAGTATTTGGTGTTTCTACTCTGTTGTGCAAAACATTTCACGAAATAAGACATAAGTGTATGTTGCTGGCGGATTTGTTATTGTTTGAGGTAAGAAAGTTTCTCTGTTATTTTTAGAGCAAGGGTACATCGTGGTTGACTTTTTTCGTCTAATTAGTAAAAATAATATAAAATAATATATACCTGATCAGACATAATAATTGTGTAGCAATAATATTTTCTGTGAGCTAATAGTGGAAAAGCTTCAATCACCCAGAGAGCTGGCCATATCTTACCGGATGTAGACACTTCGCTTGTCACGGTTTACACTTGAAGTGGGCGGGGCCTGCCTGCTGTGTGTATGTCCCCCCAAAGCAACAGCCATTGTTCAAGAAATTACAACAAGTATGGCGGTTGTTTTGGGCGTGACCTTTTTTTTATTTAATTATTTCTGTAGTTTTATAACCGGAGTTCAGCTTTAAGCAATTACAGTTACTAAATTAAAATTGAATTTACATTTTCATTAGCTGGTATGATTAAGGGTTGGTTTGTGGCAACAAAGTTAGATTGTCTTGCATAGACTTGTTTCAGCTTGAGGTTATGGGGAGTCAGGGGTAATATTAAGAGCACTTTAATACTATAGGTCTTCAATCAGATACACAATTCATGTTGTATGACAGCTTATATTATTGTATGGCAGGTTGATACCGACTTGTGGCTTTGTATGGTATAGGCCTAATGTGGGCCTTTTAGACATATACTTATTTGTTTGATCAAAAAGATAAGTATGTAGTTGAATTCTTTTTTGGCAAATACATTTTGAGTGTTGGAAGATAAGCTCTTGATCCCATTGCCAATAGATTCAACATAATAAATATAAAGTAGATATGAATTTTGCTCATATAGGCTCCCTAGCAGTATTGTTTTATGTATAGAGCCTGTTGATGAAGTAGTTCATTTAAATTAACCATTAGTTTCAGATAATTTAATTTAACATGTAGACAATAATAAACTGCAGTTAACTAAATGTAATCTTTTTGCAGATTGATCCATAGCCATAGAGACTCTCAAATATCTTAAAGCCTAGTCGGCGTGTACCGCGTGTTTAAGTTGACATGCATTAGTTTGTGGATAGACTCTAGATTTCCTTGTACCAGATTTTGATATAGTAAGTATATAATAAACATGAAATTTGCCCAATATAGGCTACATAGCATTATGGTTCTTAGTAGAAAGAGTGCTTATCTACATTTTATGTTACAGGAGCTGGCTTTTGGATTAAGGGACTAAGAGTCAATGTATATAACATCAACAAGGAACTGCTTTGAACTGGGACAGAAGTACGATCTTTTGCTAACATTTGTTTTCAGATATTGGTTAGTCCGTTATGTGACAGACTGCATAAGGTCTATTCCCCATTCATTATAACGAAACAAACACTAGTTATATACGCATCTTTTGAATTTGACAAAGGATTGTTAAAATCTTCCCCAGTGAATATAGTACAATATTTATATTTGATATTTTTCTTCGTGGTAGGTACTCATTGACCTGTATCTCAAGTAAATATTTTGTAAACACAGGACTTTAAGTCTGTAGCATGAATATAGAGTTTGAAAACCCTGTCTATCAATT
Source organism: Patella pellucida (assembly GCA_917208275.1). Lineage (NCBI taxonomy): Eukaryota > Metazoa > Mollusca > Gastropoda > Patellidae > Patella > Patella pellucida. The sequence continues at coordinate 36,743,594 of OU795041.1, read as the reverse complement.
GGTACGACACTGTCATTTTTTTTCCTATTTGCAACATTGATGGACAAAAGCTATCACAATGGAATGCATTATTTTGTGTTAACATATATGGGACAACTTGCACATACTTGTAGATAAGTAGTGGGTATTATTCAAAACTAGTTTATGTACAAGAGCTTAAGCTTGAAATTAGAGACTGTTATCTGGCAGCTAGTTAGACAGACTTGCATTGATTTGAACAGTTCTGATACTTTGTTGCTCTTGTATCTGAATGGAACATTTATTTTGAGGTGCCATATATTGCACATAAGGAGATAAGTTATGGAAAATGGTCAGAGCTGTTTCATGTACAAGAGCTTTATCTATTATATTTTCTAGATGTAAGTGAATGGGCAACTGCTAGCGCTTTTGCAATGTATTTGTTACACAGTCTAGACTAGATAATAATTAGTTGGGTTTTTTTTGGGGGGGGGGGGGGTATTTGTTCAGGATGAATTAAATATGAAAACGATCTATTTTGCAGGAATAGTTGAAATGAAACTGGTGCAGTCACAGTTGTAAAAGTTTGTTGAGCCATCACTTCAGGTGCCATATTTTGGACATTTTCCTTTGCACATAAGGAGATAAGTTATGGAAAATGGTCAGAGCTGTTTCATGTACAAAAGTTTTATCTATTATATTTTCTAGATGTAAGTGAATGGGCAACTGCTAGCGCTTTTGCAATGTATTTGTTACACAGTCTAGACTAGATAATAATTAGTTGGGTTTTTTTTTGGGGGGGGGGGGGTATTTGTTCAGGATGAATTAAATATGAAAACGATCTATTTTGCAGGAATAGTTGAAATGACACTGGTGCAGTCACAGTTGTGAAAGTTTGTTGAGCCATCACTTCAGTTAACTTCAAGTGGGCCAGTGGTAATGTATTTGATATATTAAACTGAAGAAGTTCCTCTAGAGTTGGTTTATAACCAGGTATCTCAATTGCACTAAATATTCCTTTGGTCTGTCCATCGAAGCCATCGGGTTTTCTGCTGTGAAAGAAAATTTTACCATCTCTGGTCCAGCAAGCGTTGATGTGCTTAGCTTTGAAGGATCTCTGTGCTATACTGAATACAAAAGCTCTGTTCCTTGTAAGGTCTTCGTTAATGAATATAGCATTTTTTGCCACGTTTACAACCTAGCTGGATAATCTTATGATGCTACGTTTAGGTTGACCCTTGACGACTTTTCCAACACGATGGCTATATCCGATGTCGCTGTTTGAAGTATCTGGAATTATATTGCTCAATACAGCCAAGGCTTCCTTTTCAAGGTCTCCATCTGCAATTTTTTTAATATAACGCCACTGATGCGGATACAATTACGTCTGCCATACTGTTCGAGATCATCGCAGCAGTCTTTGATGATACCATTCAACTAAAGGGAAACTGATGCCAATTCAAGTTCAAGATTTGAGATTTCTTTCTTAAGTGGGGTGATGTGTTGGTGGATTTGATCTTGCAGAATTAGTTCTACCATGGGTCTGAAGGCATTTTGGACCTCTGGATTTTGAAATGCTTTTACCAATTCAAGGTTTACAGCATTTATTGTGTTTATGAAGACTTCTTCTGTTAGTGGGGTTGGTTGAGACAGGGTGGGTGTATCTGGGGTGTCGGTCATGGGCGTTTAGCAGGCGCTTATTGTATTTTCTTGGTATTCAAGGCTACTATTATTGTCTGAATCTTTGAAGGATCTCTGTGCTATACTGAATACAAAAGCTCTGTTCCTTGTAAGGTCTTCGTTAATGAATATAGCATTTTTTGCCACGTTTACAACCTAGCTGGATAATCTTATGATGCTACGTTTAGGTTGACCCTTGACGACTTTTCCAACACGATGGCTATATCCGATGTCGCTGTTTGAAGTATCTGGAATTATATTGCTCAATACAGCCAAGGCTTCCTTTTCAAGGTCTCCATCTGCAATTTTTTTAATATAACGCCACTGATGCGGATACAATTACGTCTGCCATACTGTTCGAGATCATCGCAGCAGTCTTTGATGATACCATTCAACTAAAGGGAAACTGATGCCAATTCAAGTTCAAGATTTGAGATTTCTTTCTTACGTGGGGTGATGTGTTGGTGGATTTGATCTTGCAGAATTAGTTCTACCATGGGTCTGAAGGCATTTTGGACCTCTGGATTTTGAAATGCTTTTACCAATTCAAGGTTTACAGCATTTATTGTGTTTATGAAGACTTCTTCTGTTAGTGGGGTTGGTTGAGACAGGGTGGGTGTATCTGGGGTGTCGGTCATGGGCGTTTAGCAGGCACTTATTGTATTTTCTTGGTATTCAAGGCTACTATTATTGTCTGAATCGGTTTCGAGCGGGGAAGTAGAGGGCATGAAACTGGTAATTTGGCTTTGCTGTGGTTGTGTTCTGCTTTTTTTTAGGTTGGTGCCTAGTTTACCATTTGAAGAGGAGATCCAGTTTGTTTATGTTTCCTATACTGGCCTGGTCCCTGCTCGGAGTAGACATGAATTTTATACTTTAATTATTAAACTGTCGGCCTTCAAATAAACGTTATGCACCACAAAAACTGTAGTTAATTATTAATTTGTTCGTGTACCAGGTTACACAGTTATAGGTTCATCAACGCCGATGACTTGTGTAAATAATTAGAGATAAATAGAAAATGGCTGCTCTCGTGTATAACTGCTATTGATCGTTTATAGTATACTATTCAAAAAAAGTAGGGGATATTTGATTTTTAAGTGTTATTAAAGTCACCTAATGTAACTGACGAAGAAACAAATGACAAAATGAAATGAAGTTCACATTCATCGATTTATTCCAAATGATCGTTAGACTAAGTAAGTCACAGACTGGCCATTATAAGGGTTAAATGATACCCGGGGTCAAACAGCAAAGTTACCACAGCATCACAACAAAGTCAGTAACGGGTAAATCCTCCTATGTTTGCCAAACAAGCATTGATCCGACGTCACATACTCCTAATGAGACGTCTAAGGTCATTTTGGTCCCATTCCTGTTGCAACGCATCAGCAAGTTCTTGGACATTGGCAGGACGTTGTTGACGTTGACGTAACCTCTGTCCAAGCTAATGTGGTTATTTTCTATCTTATGACGCTAACGTCTTGGAAGCGCTCGTTTCGACGACGCCACAACCTCCTACGTCTGTCCAAAAAATCAACAGAGAACCTTGACTCATCTGAAAATATAACATTGCTCCAGCGTCGGTTATCCCAGTGTTGACGATCGCTACACCAACGACGTCTTACCTGAATGTGGTGATCTCTCAAACAAGGAATCACGCGAGGACGTCGGGCGCGAAAGTGACCCCTATGTAGTCGATTCCGAATGGTCTGGCCCCTCACTCTCACACCTGTGTCTGTTTGAAGACGAGCGCTGATCTGATTTGCTGTGATGACACGATTTCTCAAGGCCAAGGTACGGATAAATCGATCCTTGGCCCGAGTTGTCGCCCTTTGTCGACCTAGCTGCAACAAAATGCGAGTTACTTCCCTTCGCCCACTCATTTTCTATTTACCAAGTTTTTAATTGGTCCATAAGAATAGCAGGGTTTACGACGTACATGTACATCAATATAACTGCCGTCTTGATTGTGGGATTTTTGGTTTAAGAGAATGATTCATAACCACCAATTCCATGTACAGATAATGTCTTATTTAACTTAAAATTTAAGGATATGACACCTTGAAAACACCAGCATCGCATATTGCATATTCTTGGGCTAAGGCAATGGTGTATATATTTTCAAACGTTAACTCTGTTTCTAACAAAAGTCGTCTCTGTTCCCGTTCATCAGCCACTCCACATACCAATATTTCTCAGAGCATATTGTTCCGATTATTACCAAAATTACAATTTTCTCATGTCGAAGTAATTGGAATTCCAAATGTTGGACCATTAAATGTCTAAAGTCCCGCGTCTCATAAATGACACCACAACACCACGTTCACTTTATTAATACTACTAGACTGTATGACATGCTCTTAGAGACCAGGCAAAATTTGTAGCCATATGAAAAACAACAATTCGGTATATAAAGTAATTTACTATTTTTTCGAAGAAAATCCACCATCAATGTATAAAAGTTTCATTTCAAGCGAACATACTAATCTGAAAAAAAGTCTGTATCCTTTGTTAAATGTGTTAAAAAGGGGCAGTTTTTTTGTCGATATGGCGAGATTTTAATCAATGAACAACAACCACGGCATATGCCTTCCTGACATTTGGTTCTAGCATTGACATTCATGCTGTCTTAAATTTCAAAATGGGTAACCCCTGTTGCCAGGATAAAAACAAAGGAACCTTGATCATAATGGGAAGTTGACTAACCGATTAAAATTCTAGTAACATAATTTATCTAATATTAAAAGTATTATTTACGACAAGGACCATATGACAAATGCGTATGACGTTCCAATACAAGAATATACATGTACTGTTAATTTCATAAGCTATTGAGTTGAAAATTGCAACAATATTAAGTAATAAGCCCATGGAAGTGTAATAATATTAACTATAGCTTTGACAGCCTTAATTCTGACATATTGCTATGAAATGAAGCTTAAGACCTATTCAGATTCGATTGATTTGATTTGTAAAACTTACTACATCCGTAATGCTTGGTATCGGTTGCTAGCTGTAGCTCGATCAATATCATCTCGTTCGTTGCTTGCCTCGATTCATTGGTCGTCCATTCCTTTTAGTGCCGCCATAACACACGTTTTCAACGCCACTTGGTTTCCAGAGAGAAAGAGCGAGAAAGAGATTCCGACGAATTCGTATATTAATGTGTCACGGAGAGACTTAATACTTACATTGGGCATTTGTTTTGGTACCTAACTAAAGTGTTATTTACGTTTACAAGTTACACACGTATATTTACCGCTGGGATATTGCCTAATATGGAAGTAAAAATGAGACTATATTTAGTGTCTGTCTGGTTCCTGATATTTAGAGTTGCCGTCCTATTTGTCAGTGCAGGTAAGATGGCGGGTTAATGTATATTATATAATTATGTTTATAACCTTCTAAATCCTGTGAATTTAACAAGGTGAGTATCTGCATGCTTGCTTCTAATAATAAACCTAAAATAGTTATTACAATATTGGTATACTATTGCAATGTATCACACGAAAGGGAAATATCATAGAATAACAACAATCTCACATTTCAAGGCTAGGTTAATGTTCATTTAATTAACACTAAACCCAATATCCGCATATACAACTGCATACGGTATAGTGTTTCATCTGACGTTGATAATGATGCACTGGTGTATTTTTGTAGGAAATAATACGTTTCAATACAGCTAGGAATAACACTTGAGGTCAAATGAAATAAATAGCAAAACTACATATTCATGGGTGTACTCTTTTCGGGGCCCGACTAATCACCGGAATTCACATATAATCACCGGAGTTCACCGGAATTCACTTCAAAAATCCCCGATTTCGCCTACAAAACTCATTTATTTTAAATGTATAACACATTATCATTCCCCCATAGGCCAAATAAAGGCATATTGGGTAATGCGACACGCCCTACGTTATCATATTCATGATGCATATATTATTTGAATTCCGGTAGTCTTTCAAATAAATACACCCACGGGGTCTTTATTTGGCCTATGGAGGGGGTCATAATGTATTATACATTTAAAATAAATGAGTTTTGTGGGCGAAATCGGAGATTTTTGAAGTGAATTCCGATGATTATATGTGAATTCCGGTGATTGTAAATGAATTCCGGTGAATTCCAGTGATTAGTCTACCCCATAGAGTTATATATAGAAACTCTATGGTCTACCCGCTCTTTTCGCCTACAACTCTTAGAATTGGTCATATCGTAAAACGTTATATTTATAAATACTATTATCAGCCAATTACACATTTTACAGTGATAAGTATAGGATATTAACCTACCCGAGGTTGATATGATAGAGAACACGAGAAGAAGGGGGACTAGGTATATATCAGACATTATACATCATATACATTTATAATGCGAAAATTCCATACAGGTATGCATGCTTAAAGCGCCAAACACTATGTACATTATGTATCATTCACTCTTTAACCCCTGGTTGTACGTGGCAAGGAGTGGGTCGCCTGTCCAACCTCGTGGGTTTTCACCGGGTCCCCCGGTTTCCTCCGACTACTCAAGATCCCTACGCGCAAGCGAATTATTGAAATAAAATTAAAACTACATGTGAGTCCCGAAATGACTTGGTCTGTGTCGACGAGTGGACGTTAAACTGTCTCTCTGTTAGCACGCGCGCACTGTATCGTGAAGTCTGTCATTGAGTCAACTCGCGTGGTTTCTAATCCCCGGCTGTACGTGACAAGGATGAGGGTCGCCTGTCCAGCCTCGTGGGATTTCTCCGGGTCCTCCGGGTTCCCCCAACTACTAAAGACCCCTAGGCGCAATCGAATTATTGAAAAAAAAATTAAAACGCCATATGTTAGTCCCGAAATGACCTAGTTTGTCTCAAGTGGACGTTAAACCCGTCTCTCTCTCTCTCTCTCTCTCTCTCTCTCTCCTTCCCCCCTCTCTTTCTCTCTCTCTCACACTTTTTTCACAACAGTACATTCGGTCAAATACAACTGTATTCACAATTAAACAGATGAGTCTTTAATCTGGATTTAAATGATTCCATTGAATTTTACACCTAATTGTAAGGAATTCCATTAATAAGGAGCAGTGAACCGGTCCCTCCCCCTCCCACTTATTTCACAACAGTACATTCGGTCAAACACAACTGTATTCACACTTAAACAGATGAGTCTTTAATCTGGATTTGAATGATTCCATTGAATTTTACACTTAATGGTAAGGTATTCCATAAATTAGGAGCAGTGAACCGGTCCCTCTCTCACACCCTCTTTTCACAACAGTACATTCGGTCAAATACAACTGTATTCAAAATTAAACAGATGAGTCTTTAATCTGGATTTGAATGATTCCATTGAATTTTACACCTAATGGTAAGGAATTCCATAGATTAGGAGCAGTGAACCGGAAAGAATTGTATCCGAAAGTTCGAAGGTTACATCTGGGAACTCCTAGTAAAATGTTGGTTTTGGGATCGTAAATTACGTCGAGGAGTATACATATGAATTAGATCAGACATATATATTGGACTAGTACCATTGCGATATCTATATACATGTCAGATATTTTTGTAATGTATATTTGAATGGACAGGCAACTAGAGAAGATATTTTAATAGTGGTTGGACGTGAACGCGTTTCGAAGTGCGACTGACAATTCTTTCAGCAGTATTTTGAATTATAGTTTGTAGTTTTGAAATCAAGTTGCGATTTAGACCACTTAAGATGCTGTTTCAGTTATCCAGTATAGAAAAGACTAATGATCTATCAAGTGAGTGGGCCGAGCTTTTTGTTAGGGGATGTCGGATATTATTAATGTAATTCTAAGCTTAAAGGAGAATGCTAAAGTACAAGTTTAATTTTATCATTTACTTAGTTCATTATGTAGCACATTTCAGATTTTTTTTTTTTTTTTTTTTTAAAGTTTTAATAACAAATAACGTTAAAAAACACTCTCGGATTTCCGCAATTACGGAAACACCCGACAATTAATGAGCTGAAGCTATATCACGTGACATGACGTAATAGTCGATCTACGTTTAGCAGTCGCTGTATATTTCAATAGGGTATCAGCAGAAAGTGACAGCTTGTCAGACATTGATTTCGCCCAGAGTGTTCTTCCCTATCAGTACCGACGAATTAGAAATGCGAGGAAAAACGGTGACGATGATAGTTCGGAACATTCTAGTTGCAATATTGATAAATAAATAGGCACTAGAAATTAAAACGGCGTAGACACACCTCTTGTCTTACTCTTATCCTTCCTCCTAAGTCCTATCACTAGCGTATCACTCAGTCCTTCGACTCGCAATGACTTTCGGCTTTTTTGCGGCCCTATTGGTGTTCACGCTTCATTGGAAAAAATATATCAGATAAAAACTAATGATTATGGCATTATATGCCCTATACTAGATACGAGAACGTCGCTAAAAATGGGTCACATTGTCATCATACAGTGATACTGATAGGACCATGGTCCAGTAGGGCCTTCGCTCACGCTTAACAAAAAAGTAGTATCATCACGCTCATAATTTACAAAGTTGCATCGGACAAACTTCTTAGATGATTTAGTACTATTTATGATCGACTGCAAAATCATCGAAATAGGCCTACGGAAGACGCTTCGAAAGGGGGATAGTATTTAGGATACCACTCTAGCGGTGTTTACATTTCGTTGCTATGGTTACATAAGAGGTTTCTATAGATAGATTTTGAAAGCTTGCCGGTTTCGCCATAGATAGAATGCACAGAGTTTTGACAGAAAGATAAAATAACTGTTATATCTTTATCGACATAATAAAGTTATTAAAATTGCACTGGTCACGTTCATAAGCAGATATAACTCGAAATTCTCCGAACAAGAATTTGAAAGAGAAGCGTGTTTTGTTGACATCGCCTCGTTAGTCGTTGATCGCTGTGTACCGACTCAGACCTTTTCTGCGCGTTGACTCGCTTGGAAATTAAAAAAAAAATGACAGACGCTTCCCGATTTATTGTTGGTGCTATTGGTATATCCCCAAGCAACGCAATTGTTTATGTTTATGCACCCAGTTAGTCAAACTGACGGCATGTCGTGCTCAGTTTCAATAGCCTTCTATAGGGAAATTCACAAAGTCGATCCACTATTACGTCATTCACGAAAAAAATCAAAACGAGGCTGCAGATATGCATAAAGGTCAATCGGGTGTTTTTTGGTACATTTTTCCTTTGTAAAAATATTTAGAGTGACTTTTAAAATTTCGCAGGGTCAAAAATATTCCAATATTAACGTTATTTTTCATATTAATAGAACTTTTTGCGTTAGTATTCTCCTTTAATAATAATTTTAACAAAAACAATAATCATAATCTTTCATATGTAATACATATGAAAGGTTAAAGAGCACACAAGACATCAAACCTAAATTTGACGTAGTTTTAGCCAGTGGTTATTATATGCACATTACGGCAAGTTAACATCATTTTGATTAAAATTAAATAAAGACCTCCCACAAAAACGACTTGGCCAGTTATCAAAAACACAGTGACCGCATGCATATTCGGAATGTCTATTCCTTAATTACGTATATACAGCCGGCGTGTGTATCCATTAAAGGAGCTAAATCGCTAACATTTGGGATCCAGAAATTGACAAAAGTGGGTCGAAACTCATATAATACTGTAATATGAATGTATATAAACTGATTTACATTAAATGCTTTGCGTTTTACTCCAATTTCAAATCAGTTATGTTCGGCGAAACAAGCCATTCAGTCTCAACCCAGTGCATTTTTTTTAGCGCCTGGTTATTCCAGTCCACATATGCAGTGTGATACAGTGCAATGTGTCTAGCCTCGTCCCTCGAGTCTCTCAATAAAACTAGGACCGGAGCGCAATATGGTACACGATTCGTGTACCAATGTTAGAAAAATTATTTTATCTTAAATATCGGATATCAGAAGCTCATCTTTTCCTGGTAAGTTTACATCATCAATGTTGATTTAAATTGACCAATAATTCGTGTTTTCGATGTCGAAGATTTTGGAGGATTTTGAGTTACGGACTTAGGTCCTTTAACCTCTAACTGATTCCTTAATCCCCCTTATTAAATAAAACAGTTGATTACGGACTAATTTGTTTTGTAATTCATTTTAATTTAAGATCCAATTTAGAATTTGTTTCGAAATGTTTGGTCGCTCTCGTTTCTCACGATAGCGATTTTAACACCCTCTACCATCGTGTGCAGTCCAGATACATTTTCGTCAAAAGAGTACTATGGTTCTAATTTAAAGAGTGCAGGAGTAAAAAGATTTGGTCATGCAAAATGTATCATAAAAGTCAAACATGACTGACAAGCGATTTGTAAATGACGATCCGTTATCATTACACGGTGCTTTTTTCTGCATGCGGATTTGACTTCATACCTCTGAAATAGTCCGTAAAATGAAATACGAAAAAAGTATCTCAATATACGTTAGATTTAGACTTAATAAATAGTACAAACAATCTAATTGAAACACAGATCCAATTTCGTTTCGTTTTTTATAGTTCAAAATTTCGTTTTTATTTGTCTTTACTACTCTTTGGTCTGGAAGACATGTTATTTAACTCGTGTTCGGCTTGGAATGAGGGGTCAGCCAATCAAATGGTCTGTTGAATCGTTTGAACTTTTCATGCGCAGAACTGTGGGTAGACATTACCAGCAAATGACGTTTATACTTACACCAGTGGATAGAAATCAAAACAAAACAAAAGTAGATTTTAAAAAGCATGGCGATCGCTAATTGGTTAATCGAATGACTGACGTTATCGGGTCAAATGTCGCGTGCTTAATACCTGGCGTCATAGAACGTGAGTTTCCACTATAACTTGTTAGATCTACATGTAGTATAGGTCATAGAAAGAATAAAAAACCGAAACGAAATATACATCTATATTTGAATTAATCAATCCGACTAAAGTTATACCGACTTAGGGCCAATAAATTAATTTACATCTCGGTCTTAGCAGTGATTGTTAAGTGGGATTAAGAATGTTGATTACGTAATTTTCTTTTTTACGCCAGCAAGATTAAAGACATCACTCTACGTGGAACGTGTGTGTAGAATCGTACACACACACACACACACACACTAATTATATTAAATAATTAATTTTTACTCATCAGTCGTTTATAATTATTGCTCAGCCTTGTTTATGTAATCAAGTAGTCTCGTATTATTATCCCCCGCCTTTCGAAGAAAGCAGGGGACTATTGAAATGGGTTCGTGCGTCTGTCTGTCTGTCCGTCTGTCCGTCACACTTTTTGGTACACGACAACTCCCTTCCTAATTGAGCTAGACTGTTCAAACTTAGTGTAAGTGTTTATTAGGTCAATTCCTTGATGGATTTTTAAGGGGAGCATTTTCTGCCTAAGGTAAGCAGAGATAAGCAATTTGATTGGTTGATGCTTTGGGACAAGATGACTTTAGTTCTAAATCAGTGAGAGTGGTGAAATTTGGTGTATAGTTTCATTTCATCAATGCTTTGACTAAGTTCAATAATGCGCATTTTCTGCTCGGGGTAAGCAAAGCGATAAGCGATTTGATTGGCCGAGACTTTGGAACACAACATCGCCCCTTCTAATTGAGCTAGAATGTTCAAACCTAGTCTAGGTGTTTATTAAGTGAATGTCTAGATTGAGTATTTTCTGCTTAGGGTAAGCAGGGATAAGCAATTCGATTGGTTGATGCTTTGGGACACGATATCTTTAGTTCTTATTTAGTTAGAGTGTTTAAACTTGGTGTATATAGTTTCATTACATCAATACCTTGACTAAATTCGATAATGAGCATGTTTTGCTCAATGTAAGCAAAGCGATAAGCAATTTGACTGGTCGAGACTTTGGAACCCAATAACTCTTCTTCCAATAGCGTTAGAAAGTTCACACTTGGCTTAGGTGTTTATTAGGTGAATACCTTGATTGAGTTCGAAGATGAACATTTTCTGCTCAGGGTAAGCAGAACGATAAGCACTTTGATTGGTTGAGACTTTTGAACACAATAACTCTTCTTCTAATTGAAGTAGGATGTTCAACCTGATAGAGAGTGATAAAACTTTAAAATTGTGTATACATGTAGTTTGATTGCTCAGTGCGATTAATTAATATGTGTAATCTTTTTATTTTGGGATTTCGACGGGGGACATCAGCCTCACTGATGGCTTGTTATTGTTGATTGCCGTTTAAGCAACATTTCATTGACTTGATATGAATTCTGAGTATAAATTATTCCAGGGATAAACTTTTGTGGTACGATTAGTTTATAATGTCTAACATCGTTTATCTTCTTTATAATAAAAGTATTTTACAATTGCATTGGCAGTTATTTACTACGCCCGTAGTGCATGGAATTGTTCATGGTAATATGGTTCCCAGCGTCATCGGAAAATTCCATATTCGCTGTCAATTTCAAATGGAGCTACGATAAATGTTTTTGTATTTATCTTTTTTACAAACAACTACTGAATAGATGTTTCTGACACTTCTGGTACAGAAAGATATCTATTCAAACAACTTGTTAAAACTATCCCGACAATGATCCAAAACCCAGAAGTTTTCGAAAAAATATTAGATATTTGGGGAAAAAACAAAAAAAATTAAAAAAAGAAAGAAAATACAGTAAAAAAATTGATACTCTTGCAAAAATCGACATTTCTCAGCCAGGAGTCACTGAATCGAAACAATTAAAGTATCGTTTACTAGCTCGATGAATGGGCTATTTTATGACATACTTCCTGTCTGATTCCTGAAAGCCGATTCAGTGCTGCTTGCAGATCTAGTTAGGCTTTCAGACTTTCGTCTGAAAGCCTATTGTGATTACTAAAATTATTAAGCTTTCATATTTCATATGAAAGCTTATTGTTTCTGTTAAGATTATTATTATTTTTTTTTGGTGTTTTTCCTGCAAATCGGATTTCACAGAATCTATCCATAGGATGTTTCTGAAACTTTGACCTACCCCCCCCCCCCAAAAAAAAATGGGTGGTGGCTGTTGATTAAATATATTTTCAAAACGTTTTGCGAATTCGAAATCACCGAATTTTACGAACGAAAAAATTAACAATGCATGTCGTAACTTTGTTATTGATAGATCTATTTTATTAAAAAAAATTCTTTGAAAACCTTGACGAAAACCAATTTCACCTGCAATTTCAAATTTTCGAATTTCGAAAACATGCTGTGATTTCGTTCCGGAAATCATGACTAATTTGTCAACTTCTTTAATAGATGCACGATTTTTATGAAATTTAGAATATAAGTAGATCTTACCGATGCGAGTTTAAAAATGACTTTAAAATTTTTCTAAATTATCTCCCCTTGGAGAAATTGAGGATCCAAATTTTCAAAAAAATCGACGAAATATAGGTCAGATCATCTTAGCTATGAAACCACTGATTTGTACACAAAAAATGGAGTTTGTAGCTCAATCCGGAAGTGCCACCATCTTGAAAAGTGAAAACTCCCTAAGGCTTTTTTGCTATTTTACTTACAGACACGAGAATTATATTTTCTGAATCCTTGAAGAGGGGGCCCAAATATCGCAGGGACCAGAATTTTGATTTAGGTCAACTGATGGTTGCCATTTTGAAGTGAATATGAAAAGTAGTAGAAATTTGAAGGGCTGGACTTTGAAACACAATAACTCTCCTTCTTATTGACGTTCACTGGGTCACTGTCGTGATTGAGTGCAAAGATGAGCATTATCTGCTTAGGGTAAGCAGAGATAAGCATGCTGATTTGTTGATTCTTTAGGGCACGATAACTTCGGTTATAATGAAGGGAGGATGATGAAACTCTTGCCAATCGAGAGTCTAATAGCTAGTCTGTTGTGTGAAATCATTGTATCATTTTTTTAAATATCAGGGATAGCAGAAAAACAGAGATCGAAAATCCAAAAGGTCGTATTTTTACGATTTGGAGCATTTGTAAAGGTCCTTTTCTCTTAAAGTCAACATAATATTTTAGGGGAATTTCTTCTACAAAGAGTCTTATCGGTAGTCTTTTATATGAAACCATCGACCAACAGTCCAAAATATCAGGAGTAGAAGAATAAAAGGATCGAAAATTGAAAACGGCACCCTTTCATTGCTAAACAAAACATGCAGTGTGGGTGGCTACAATCTGCACATTTAGTCATCGTATAGAGCTTATTCAACAGTATCGAATTCCAACTGCTAAGGGATCTTTTATGTGCACTCCAATGTGTACAAGGTGGGTGGGGGGACACGCCAAAAAAATCGAGATGAACTTTCTCGGCAAATGCAGGGATCGAACACCCGACCTCCTGGCTAGCAGGCCATCGCCTTAGCCACATAGTGTGGACAACCATCGCACATTTCATCCATCAAATCAAAGCATTTCATTGCATTAGACCAATGATTCATTGCATTAGACCAATGATTCATTGCATTAGACCAATGATTAATTATTCTTAATTTAAAACTTTATTTTAATATTAGTCTGGCATTATTAAATTCTAATTTTATTGGTCTGATTTAAAATTAAACTTTCTTTTAAATATGAACAACCCTTAACGTGTCTCTTTAAAACAATTAAATACTCTAAAACAGTAGCTCAACCTTTTGACCTAGACTCATTAATTTACCATTTTGTTGTGAGCGACTTGTTATTCTTCCTATATGACATATTGCAGGTATCTGATTTCAAAGGGGAGTTGGGTGGCTAAATGGTTAGCACACGCTTGTCATTATAATAATAATAATAATAATCACGTCATTTTACAAGGGTAGCAAATTAGGCCTGAGGCCTTTTTCCAATTTGGCCCTTGGCACAGATCGTGCGAATGATTTCGATCATTACTGCAGGAAGAAACCGAAGAACTCGGGGGAAACCTGCCTGATCGGAGTTAACTATCGTGTTTTCGAATACCCGGTTGTACATGTACGTGACAAGGAGTAAGGTCGCATGTCCAACCTGCCATTTTTAATTTTTTCCCGCCATTTTCATTTCATTTTCTCATTACAATAATACAAGTTTCAGTTATTTCCCTTTAGTTTTCAAATTATTGTTATGCCTGGATGCAATGTTTCATACTATATTTAAACTTGTAACTTCGCGAGTTTTTGACCAATTTTGATAATTTTTTCTTCTTACCCTTTTATTTAGGATACTTGATACAATCAATGACACGTGACGATGAATATGAAAGCTTTCATATCTGCATGGGACAGTAGCAGATCTAGTTAGGCTTTCATATTTTAATATGAAAGCTTATTGTTTTTGTTAAGATTATTATTAAGCTTTCATATGTATTTACATATGAAAGCTTATTGTTTCTGTTAAGATTATTATTAAGCTTTCATATGTATTTACATATGAAAGCTGATTGTTTCTGTTAAGATTAGTATTCTTCCTATTATTAAGCTTTCATATATTCATATATGAAAGCTTATTGTTTCTGTTAAGATTATTATTCTTCCTATTCTTATTATTTTTTTTTTGTGTTTTATTCACAAATCGGATTTCCCAGAATCTACTCATAGGATATTTCTGAAACTTTTACCTACCCCCCCAAAAATGGGTGGTGGCTGTTGGATAAATATATTTTCAAAACGTTTTTCGCATCCGAAATCACCGAATTTTACGAACAAATGCATTTGACCTACTTTGCTGTAACTTTGTGACTATTTCACCTATTTTACTAATTCTTTTTTCTTTGAATACCTTGACTCCTTTACTTCAAATCTGCAATTTCGGATTTTCGAAAATTCGTCGCTGTGATTTCGAACCGGAAGTTTACACCAGCTCGACAACTTCTTTAGTAGTTGTACGATTTTCATGAAATTTAATATGTAAGTAGACTTTAATGATGCGACTTGAAAAATGACTTTAGAAATTTTATTACTTATCTCCCCTTGGTGAAATTAAGGATCAAAGTTTTCAAAAAAATCGTCGAAATATAGGTCAGAATGACCTAGTTTTTTTTTCTATCCTAGACAAGGAATTACTGATTCGTACACAAAATATGGAGTTTGTCGATCGAACCGGAAGTGCCACCATCTTTAAACGTGAAAAATCAATAAGGCTTTTTTGCTATTTTACTTACAGACTCGGGAGTTATATTTTCTGAATCCTTGTAGGAAGGCCTAAAAAATGTCGCAATAGAATTCTGATTTAGGTCAACCGGGAGTCACCATTTTGAATTGAAAATGAAAAATAGAAGCAATTTGAAGGGCCTAGACTTTGGAGCACAATAACTCTCATTCTAATTAAGCTAGAATGTTCAAACTTGTTGTAGACGTTCACTAGGTCAATGTTATGATTGAGTACAAAGATGAGCATTTTCTGCTTAGGGTAAGCAGAGATAAGCATGCTGATGTGTTGATTCTTTAGGGCACGATAACTTCGGTTATAATGAAGGGAGGGCGGTGAAACTTTTGTTAATAGAGAGTCTAATAGCTAGCCTGTTGTGTGAAATCATTGTATCATTTTTTTTAAATATCAGGGATAGCCGAAAAAAAGAAATTGAAAATCCAAAAAGTCGTATTTTTACAATTTGGAGCATGTTTAGAGGTCTTTCTCGTAAAGTCAACATACTATTTTTTGGGAACTTCTTCTACAAAGAGTCTTATTGGTAGTCTTTTATATGAAACCATCGATCAACAGTCCAACATATCAGGAGTAGAAGAACAAAAGGATCGAACATTGAAAACGGCACCCTTTCATTGTTAAGCGAAACATGCAGTGTGGGTGACTACAATCTACGCATTTAGTCATCGTATAGAGTTTATTCAACAGTATCGAATTCCAACTGCTTAGGGATATTTTACGTGCACTCCAATGTGTACACGGGACCTTGGTTTTTTCGTCCCATCCGAAGGACTAGACAGCTGTGCTTGTCAGGCCCTGCGTTCTGCCTCACTGACAAGGGGAACCACGCCGGGAAATCGAGATGAACTTTTTCCGTGCAGAACTTTCAATTCAGGCCAAACGTTTATTGCATACGATTAAGCTGGTCAGTTGGAGCTTATTTTCAAAAGGTTTGTAATAATCGGTTGGTAATTATTAAAGTACCGTGCACATTAAACTGTTAAAATAGAAAATTTCGCCCGGTTGAAATGTTTCTTGCTATAAGTCAGCAATTTTCCGAATTCAGGGAGGCTGGATGGCTGAATGGTTAGCATGTGCTCGCTGTATCGTAACGTTTGTCATTGAGTCAACGGGCGTCGTTTCGATCTCCAGGTTGCACGTGACATGGTGTATGATGTCCAATCTCGTGGGTTTTCTCCGTGTTCTTCGGTTTCCTCCCAACGGCTAAAGACCAGTAAGCGCAAGGGGAGTTTTTAAATAAAATTAAAAAACATATGTTAGTCCCGAAATGACCTAGTTTGTGTCGAATGGACATTGGGCCGCATTTCTCTCTTTCTCTTTTATTTTTAAAGTTTTGTAATAATCGGTTGGTAATCAAAGGTACTGTAAAAGTGATAAAACAGAAAATTTCGTCCGGTTGTAATGTTTCTCAATTTAAAGTCAGCAATTTGCCGATTTTAAGGGGCAAACGTTTATTGCGAACGATTAAGCTGGTCAGGGGGAGCTTATTTTTAAAAGTTTTGTAATATTCGGTTGATAACTAAAGGTACCGTGCAAATTAAACTGTTAAAATAGAAAATTTGGCCCGGTTGAATTATTTCTCGCTGTAGGTCAGCAATTTGCCGATTTTAGGGAGGTTGCGTGGCTGAATGGTTAGCACGTGCGCTCTGTATCATAACGTCTGTCACTGAGTCAACTGGCGTTGTTTCGATTTCTTGGTTGTACGTGACAAGGAGTATGGTCGCATGTCCAACCTCGTAGGTCGTAACGCCGCTGCCCGGGTAAAATTCCCCTCATTGCACACTTTATGGCGTATGCCCGTCTTCAGTAGCCCATTTTAGGAGCAGCACAGTAGGACGTTAAACCCCATTCAATTTCATTTCATTTTCTCTATGTTGCTTATTTCTTATAGTGGATAAATATTTTTCTGGTTCTAGCAATTATTTAATTTCTGCATAGAAATCTTGCTTTGGCCAGTTTTTTTTTATTGCAGAGTGCCATTCTTGTATATTGCAGTCTATGACCCTTTGTTTAAAACATGCTTAAGAAGTCGTCACGATTTCCTACTTATAACCAAACATATTGGAAATATTAGTCTGGCATTATTAAATCCTAATTTTATTGGTCTTATTTAAAATTAAACTTTCATTTAACTATGAACAACTCTTAACGTGTCTCTTTAAAACTATTAAATACTCTAAAACAGTAGCTCAACCTTTTGACCTAAACTCATTAATTTACCATTTTGTTGTGAGCGACTTCTTATTCTTCCTATATGACATATTGCACGTGTCTGATTTCAAAGGGGGGTTGGGTGGCTGAATGGTTAGCACGCGCGCCTGTCATTGAGTTAACTAGCGTGTTTTCGAATGCTCGGTTGTACGTGACAAGGAGTAAGGTCGCCTGTCCAACTTGCCATTTTTAATTTTTTTCCCCCCCGCCATTTTCATTTCATTTTCTCATCCGTCTCATTACAGTAATACAAGTTTCAGTTATTTCCCTTTAGTTTTCAGATTATTGTTATGCCTGGGTGCAATGATTCATACTTGTAACTTCGCGAGTTTCTTCTTATCCTTTTATTTAGGATACTTGATACAATCAATGACACGTGACGATAAATATGAAAGCTTTCATATCTGCATGGGACAGTAGCAGATCTAGTTAAGCTTTCATATGTATTTACATATGAAAGCTTATTGTTTCTGTTAAGATTATTATTAAGCTTTCATATGTATTTACATATGAAAGCTTATTGTTTCTGTTAAGATTATTATTAAGCTTTCATATGTATTTACATATGAAAGCTTATTGTTTTTGTTAAGATTATTATTCTTCTTATTATTATTAAGCTTTCATATGTATTTACATATGAAAGCTTATTGTTTCTGTTAAGATTATTATTCTTCCTATTATTAAGCTTTCATATGTATTTACATATGAAAGCTTAATGTTTCTGTTAAGATTATTATTAAGCTTTCATATGTATTCACATATGAAAGCTTATTGTTTCTGTTAAGATTATTATTAAGCTTCCATATATTCATATATGAAAGCTTATTGTTTCTGTTAAGATTATTATTCCTATTCTTATTATTTTTTTTTTTTGTGTTTTATTCACAAATCGGATTTCTCAGAATCTACTCATAGGATCTTTCTGAAACTTTTACCTACCCCCCCAAAAATGGGTGGTCACTGTTGGGTAAATATATTTTCAAAACGTTTTTCGCATTCGAAATCACTGAATTTTACGAACAAATGCATTTGACCTACTTTGCTGTAACTTTGTGACTATTTCACCTATTTTACTAATTCTTTTTTCTTTGAATACCTTGACTCCTTTACTTCAAATCTGCAATTTCGGATTTTCGAATTTCGAAAATTCGTCGCTGTGATTTCGAACCGGAAGTTTACACCAACTCGACAACTTCTTAAGTAGTTGTACGATTTTCGTGAAATTTAATATGTAAGTAGACCTTAATGATGCGACTCGAAAAATGACTTTAGACATTTTCTAACTTATCTCCCCTTGGTGAAATTAAGGATCAAAGTTTTCAAAAAAATCGTCGAAATATAGGTCAGAATGACCTAGGTTTTTTTTCTATACTAGACAAGGAATTACTGATTCGTACACAAAATATGGAGTTTGTCGATCGAACCGGAAGTGCCACCATCTTAAAACGTGAAAAATCAATAAGGCTTTTTTGCTATTTTACTTACAGACTCGGGAGTTATATTTTCTGAATCCTTGTAGGAAGGCCTAAAAAATGTCGCAATAGAATTCTGATTTAGGTCAACCGGGAGTCACCATGTTGAATTGAAAATGAAAAATAGAAGCAATTTGAAGGGCCGAGACTTTGGAGCACAATAACTCTCTTTCTAATTAAGCTAGAATGTTCAATCTTGTTGTAGACGTTCACTAGGTCAATGTTATGATTGAGTTCAAAGATGAGCATTTTCTGCTTAGGGTAAGCAGAGATAAGCATGCTGATTTGTTGATTTTTTAGGGCACGATAACTTCGGTTATAATGAAGGGAGGGCGGTGAAACTTTTGTTAATAGAGAGTCTAATAGCTAGCCTGTTGTGTGAAATCATTGTATCATTTTTTTTAAATATCAGGGATAGCCGAAAAAAAGAGATTGAAAATCCAAAAAGTCGTATTTTTACAATTTGGAGCATGTTTAGAGGTCTTTCTCGTAAAGTCAACATACTATTTTTTGGGAACTTCTTCTACAAAGAGTCTTATTGGTAGTCTTTTATATGAAACCATCGATCAACAGTCCAACATATTATCAGGAGTAGAAGAACAAAAGGATCGAACATTGAAAACGGCACCCTTTCATTGTTAAGCGAAACATGCAGTGTGGGTGACTACAATCTACGCATTTAGTCAGCGTATAGAATTTATTCAACAGTATCTAGATGTCTACCACTGTCAAGACGCTTGTTCTGTGTGTCATACAAAATGTGAAATAATATGAGCTAGAGAAGTGCCAGGCTAGTAGATTTTTACAAGATGACAAGAAATGATATAAGATTGCAAAATTTCCTATAATTTGGTTCTAGAAATGTATTTAAATTCTGAATTGTCGCAATATTTTCCTGAAAATTAAAACATTATTTCACGGTTGACTGATCTTTCTCTACACGTATAGCCAGTTACTAAATAATGGGCAAGCCGACCTCCGAGTCAACCAAGCGTAAAAATAGCTCAACCTCAAGTGACGGGTTCTCACCCGCAAATCTGAAACCAGTAAAGGCCACTGTGAAATCACTGCGACCAGCAACAAAAAAAAAACAAAATTAATTTACCAAATGTGGATAATAGTATGGCTGAAGGTTCAGAATACTCGTTAGAAACCGTAATGCAGGAAATTAAATTGAATCGCCTTACAATGGATAATATAAAGAACGAGATCGTGAAAAGTGTAGAAGACCAGCTACTAAAATTACAACTCGAAATACAGAATCTGAAAGATGAAAATATAACTTTGAAAAACCTTCTTGAAGGACGAAGTGAAATTGAGCGTCGTCTCCAGTCTGAACTTGAGGACGCTAAAGGGATCGCTGCTGTTGCAACAAAAAGAGTAAACGACCTGGAACAGTGGACAAGGCGGTCAAGTATTAGAATATATGGCGTTGCTGATAAGGACCCTACAGAAGATTTCAACGACTCGATAAATCTAGCAATTAAAGTGTTTAAATCTATAGGCATTGAAATTCCACCACATCATATCGATATAGCACATAGACTTGGCAAATTTCAACATAAAAAAACCCGGGGCATCATTGTGAAATTTCACTCCCGTAAAGACAAAATAGCAGTAATACGAAATCGTAAATTACTTAAAGGATCGAAGATTGTTATCAGGGAGGACTTAACTACCTTAAACGCTGATTTGTTATATAAAACTTCAAATGCGCCCGGGGTCATCAGTGCTTGGTCAACTGAAGGTGTTATATGGGCCAAACTTTCAAACAATAAGATCATCAAAATCGCTCATCATATGGATCTAAATGAACTAACTGGGAACACTTTGGTACCCGATCTGTTTGCTGTAAGTTCGAAACCTAGTAACCAAGTGGAGGCGGTAAATAGTGATAGCCAAGCACAGCTTTCAACTGGGCCAATAATTGAAAAGTCATATAACAAGGAAGATGAACCCGATCAAGACATATCTATTACAGATGATTCAACTAATGAGTCAAATTTCAATTCACAACCTGTCGACGTGAGACATAAAATGGGTGTTATAACAGAGTTTTATGGTCCTATAGGAAAAAGCACAACCAAAACATAATTGTAAAATAATAAATTACAGGTGTCCATTTGTTGAACGCTGATTGTTCAATCTGATTAAAATACAGATCTTTTTTTTTTCGTTCTTATTCTTTCGATGACCTCGCTACATATAGTGATGACAAGTATAACGAAAATTTGAACTATTAAGGGCGAAACGATATAGGATGTGTTTTAATCAGATTGCAGGTTGCTATGAAAATGCAAAACTAGTATTTATCACATCGAATGTATATTTATTTTTATTTTTCATAAATATACTAATTAAATTGCAATCATGTTATCGTCCCGACAAACAACAATAGGTATATATATAAATCCGAAAAATCGATGCTAATTGATAGAACGATAACTAGTAAGTTATGCATTTTTTATATAAAGAAACATTGCACATCAAATTTTAAAAATCTATATCGTATTGCTGATTCCATTGAAAATATCTTGTAACAATTGAATTTAATCTTACCTACATCATTGATCTTGTTTTGGAAAAGTTTATAATTTCGACGGAAAACGATATCGTGCTAATTTAATACGAGATTATCTCATTTCAAACAATGTTCTTTTTGTACTGGCAACTTCTTCTAGTATAAACTTAAACAGTATGTCTAATTATAGAAGTATACTACTAAAATATAGTATATCTTTGCACAGAATGACTAACCAAATATTTAATAGGTTTTCATTTTCATGTGTTTATTGTTTTAATGACTTCGTGTATTTAAAGCTTATTGAGCATATTGTACGTTGTATTATAATACTATATCTAACTGCTACCATAAAATATGTAACAAAGAATGATGACTATATGAAACTGAAATTGATCATGTTCTTAAGACAATTAACATTAAGCGTTGTAGTAGCCCTAGTATTACGTCTCATACAAATAGATATTCATCCCAATCCGGGCCCCATTGATATTAATTCCAAACTTTCAATTTGTCATTTAAACGCGAGATCAGTAAGGTCTAAAATAGACTTCATTACAAACGAATTATCAGATTTCAATATATTATGTTTTACTGAAACTCATTTGGATAGTAACATTAACAATGAAGAAATAGATATAGCTGGATATAATTTGCCATACCGTAAAGATAGGAATAATCGTGGTGGGGGGATTTTAATTTACACTCAACATGATATTATATCATGCAGAGTACCTTCACTTGAATTTGATGCTGACATTATTTGGCTGAATATTGCAATTAATTCAATTAAATTGTTGTTATGTTGTGTTTATAGATCTGAACAATCGCCAGACAACTTTTGGCTTTTATTAGATGAATCAATCGAGAATGCTTTAGATATATCAAGTAGTAAATAATTTTGGGTGATTTGAACTGTGACCTTTTAACATCAAATAATAAGTTACAATCATTGATTAATTCTTATGATTTAAAAAACGTTATAACTAAGCCCACCAGATTATCAAACACAAAGTTTACATTAATAGACCCTATTATTATCCCATCGTTTATGACTTACGCTATAGCCGATACTTTAGACGTTCCCAGATTTGTATCTGATCACAGAGCGACATGTGTCTATTTAAACCATAGTATGCCTTCTAAAAGATCTTTTAAAAGGAAAATTTATCTTTACAAAAGAGCAAATTTTGCCGCCTTAAATGATGAAATAAACAGTTTCAGCTGGCGTGAATTTATTAACGATTCATACCCAATCGATAATATTATTGACAAATTTGATGAGAAAATTGAACAACTAATATCTCAATATATTCCTACTAAAACAATTACTGTCCATCCTAATGATAAACCATGGTTTAATAATCAAATAAGACGACAAATTCGACAACGTGATATATTAAGAAAGAAAGCCTTAAAAACCAAAAGTGAATCGCATATTGCTCTCTTTAAAAAGGCGCGGAATAAAGTTAATAACATGAAACAATACGCCAAAACTCAGTATAATGAATCAGTTAATGATAGAATAAAAATCCTGTCAAATCCATCCCATAGGGATTACTGGAAAGCGATGAAACACTTCATTCCAACCTCTCAAAAAACATCAATTCCCCCTCTTATTAATACTTATGGTTTTTATGTAAGCGAATCTAAATCGAAAGCTAATCTTTTGAACCAATATTTTACATCTATTTCGACAATACAGGATATGGAAGTGTTACCCGAATTCCCAACACGCTGTACAACAATATGCCCCCCGTATTCCTTTACTTTAACGGATATCAAAAATGTATTAAACTCACTAAACATAGTATTTGTAAACCACTGTATTTACTTTTCAAAGTAATTATAAAACAGAAAATATTTCCGAGTAAATGGAAACAAGCCAATGTTATCCCACTGTATAAAAAAGGTGATAGGTCGGATCTAAAGTCTTCGAACGATTGATTCATCAGAATCTTTTAAGTCATTTTTCAAAAAATGAACTTTTTAATAAGTACCAATCGGGATTTTTACCAGGCATATCTACGGTACATCAACTCATAGAAATATATCAATACATTTGTAATTCTTTAGAAAAAAAAGAATACACGGGTTTAGTGTTCTGCGATATTTCCAAAGCGTTCGATAAAGTTTCGCATAAAGGACTGTTGCATAAACTGAACAGTTATGGAATCCAAAATGACTGTCTCGAATTAATTTCAAATTACTTGAATACTAGAAATCAAATTCTTTTGTTAGAAAATTGTTTATCTGATACTTTTTCTACCAATTCTGGGGTACCACAGGGTTCTATTCTCGGTCCACTGCTTTTTTTGATCTATATAAACGATGTATCTGATCAACTTAAAGGCTTAACGAGATTATTTGCCGATGACACAACGCTATGTTCCTCCTCAACAGAGTTATCTAATGTTGAAGCTGCACTGAATTATGATATAAACCAGTTGTGTATGTGGGCTAATAAATGGTTAATAACCTTTAATCCCGAAAAAACTAAATTAACGATCTTCGCTAACAAAAATGTCATATTCCCTTTAAATATAAAATTTCAAAGCACGTATCTACATACAGCTTCCGTTCATAAACATCTAGGTGTATATATCCAAGATGACCTTAAATGGAATTATCATATTGAATCTATAATAAAACAAGCTTCGTTTAAACTAAACCACCTACGTAGAGCTAAATTTCAATTAACACAACCCAACTTAAATACATTATATAAATGTTATATCTTACCAATTCTTGAGTATGGCTGCGAAGTATGGGATAACTGTTCAAATTACAATTCTGAAAAACTTGAGAAATTACAGCTTAAAGCTGCCCGCACGGTAACAGGATGCACTATTTATGCATCTCGTGAATCGCTCTATTTTGAAACTGCGTGGTCTAAATTACACGATCGCAGAAAGATTAGACGGCTATGTATATTACATAAGCTTATTCACAAAACAGGACCGTCTTATCTCCAAGAGATAATCGGTTATCATAACAATAATTATAATCTTAGGAACTGTAATGATCTAAAAGTACCACTTTGTCGTTTAACAGTAACAAAGAACTCCTTTTTCTCTAAAACCATCCAACAGTTCAATAGTTTACGTCCCGGTTTAAAATCCACAATATCTTTATCGGAGTTTAAAACCAATATAAAAACTAAAGTCAAACCTCCAAAGTTAAGAAACATCGGCAGCAGAAAATTATCAATTTACCATAATCGTATACGCCATACCTGTAGTGGTCTAAATTATGATCTTAATAAATCAAATATCGTTCAAAATCCATATTGCACATGTGACAATAAAAGCATTGAAAATTCATTTCACTACTTTTTTGACTGTCCAAAATATGAGCTACAGCGCCATCATTTATTCGATAAACTTGGCTTTTTAGCCAAACTACCACGACCTGAATTGCATAAAATTTGCTTAGATGGCTCTACACTATTTCCAAATTCTTTTAATATCCATATATTTCACACCGTACAAAATTATATTAAAGAAACGAAAAGATTCACATGTACTTTGTATTACAGTGGTTTATCTCTATTAATATTCACTTAGTATGTAACCACATGGTCATATTATCCTAAGGTAGCATGTATATATGTATATAACTATGTAGTAAATTAAATTTCAGTGGTATTTGTAAATATTTTACATTATACTGGGAGAAGATTCGTAAATTGTATAATTTGTTCTGATCCCGTTTGTATATACACATATACTTCTATGTATGTATTTGCAAATAAACTATTTACTATTTAAAAAAAAAACAGTATCGAATTCCAACTGCTTAGGGATATTTTACGTGCACTCCAATGTGTACACGGGACCTTGGTTTTTCGTCCCATCCGAAGGACTAGACAGCTGTGCTTGTCAGGCCCTGCGTTCTGCCTCACTGACAAGGGGAACCACGCCGGGAAATCGAGATGAACTTTTTCCGTGCAGAACTTTCAATTCAAGCCAAACGTTTATTGCATACGATTAAGCTGGTCAGTTGGAGCTTATTTTCAAAAGTTTTGTAATAATCGGTTGGTAATTATTAAAGTACCGTGCACATTAAACTGTTAAAACAGAAATTTTCGCCCGGTTGAAATGTTTCTTGCTATAAGTCAGCAATTTTCCGAATTAAGGGAGGCTGGATGGCTGAATGGTTAGCATGTGCTCGCTGTATCGTAACGTTTGTCATTGAGTCAACGGGCGTCGTTTCGATCTCCAGGTTGCACGTGACATGGTGTATGATGTCCAATCTCGTGGGTTTTCTCCGTGTTCTTCGGTTTCCTCCCAACGGCTAAAGACCAGTAAGCGCAAGGGGAGTTTTTAAATAAAATTAAAAAACATATGTTAGTCCCGAAATGACCTAGTTTGTGTCGAATGGACATTAGGCCGCATTTCTCTCTTTCTCTTTTATTTTTAAAGTTTTGTAATAATCGGTTGGTAATCAAAGGTACTGTAAAAGTGATAAAACCGAAAATTTCGTCCGGTTGTAATGTTTCTCAATTTAAAGCCAGCAATTTGCCGATTTTAAGGGGCAAACGTTTATTGCGAACGATTAAGCTGGTCAGGGGGAGCTTATTTTTAAAAGTTTTGTAATATTCGGTTGATAACTAAAGGTACCGTGCAAATTAAACTGTTAAAATAGAAAATTTGGCCCAGTTGAAATATTTCTCGCTGTAGGTCAGCAATTTGCCGATTTTAGGGAGGTTGCTTGGCTGAATGGTTAGCACGTGCGCTCTGTATCATAACGTCTGTCACTGAGTCAACTGGCGTTGTTTCGATTTCTTGGTTGTACGTGACAAGGAATATGGTCGCATGTCCAACCTCGTAGGTCGTAACGCCGCTGCCCGGGTAAAATTTCCCTCATTGCACACTTTATGGTGTATGCCCGTCTTCAGTAGCCCATTTTAGGAGCAGCACAGTAGGACGTTAAACCCCATTCAAGTTCATTTCATTTTCTCTATCGAAAAAAAGAGATTGAAAATCCAAAAAGTCGTATTTTTACAATTTGGAGCATGTTTAGAGGTCTTTCTCGTAAAGTCAACATACTATTTTTTGGGAGCTTCTTCTACAAAGAGTCTTATTGGTAGTCTTTTATATGAAACCATCGATCAACAGTCCAACATATCAGGAGTAGAAAAACAAAAGGATCGAACATTGAAAACGGCAGGGGATCACGGTGGCTAAGTGGATAAGGCGCTGGTTCGCTAGCCTGGAGGTTGAGTGTTCGATCCCTGCATTGGCCGAGAAAGTACATCTCGATTTTCCGGCGTTATTTCCCCTTGTCAGTGATGCAGAAGGAGGGCCTGACAAGGACAGCTGCCTAGTCGTTCGGATGGGACGAAAAACCGAGGTCCCGTGTACAAATTGGAGTGCACGTAAAAGATCCCTTGGCAGTTGGAATTCGATATAAGAGTAGGCCGTAGCGCCGCTGCCCGGGCAAAATTTCCCTCATAGCACACTGTTGGCGTATGCCCGTCTTCAATTGGCCCAGGTTAGGTGCTTAAGAGTAGGACGTTAAACCCCATTTCATTCATTCATTTGAAAACGGCACCCTTTCATTGTTAAGCGAAACATGCAGTGTGGGTGACTACAATCTACGCATTTAGTCATCGTATAGAGTTTATTCAACAGTATCGAATTCCAACTGCTTAGGGATATTTTACGTGCATTCCAATGTGTACACGGGACCTTGGTTTTTCGTCCCATCCGAAGGACTAGACAGCTGTGCTTGTCAGGCCCTGCGTTCTGCCTCACTGACAAGGGGAACCACGCCGGGAAATCGAGATGAACTTTTTCCGTGCAGAACTTTCAATTCAGGCCAAACGTTTATTGCATACGATTAAGCTGGTCAGTTGGAGCTTATTTTCAAAAGTTTTGTAATAATCGGGTGGTAATTATTAAAGTACCGTACACATTAAACTGTTAAAACAGAAAATTTCGCCCGGTTGAAATGTTTCTTGCTATAAGTCAGCAATTTTCCGAATTCAGGGAGGCTGGATGGCTGAATGGTTAGCATGTGCTCGCTGTATCGTAACGTTTGTCATTGAGTCAACGGGCGTCGTTTCGATCTCCAGGTTGCACGTGACATGGTGTATGATGTCCAATCTCGTGGGTTTTCTCCGTGTTCTTCGGTTTCCTCCCAACGGCTAAAGACCAGTAAGCGCAAGGGGAGTTTTTAAATAAAATTAAAAAACATATGTTAGTCCCGAAATGACCTAGTTTGTGTCGAATGGACATTAGGCCGCATTTCTCTCTTTCTCTTTTATTTTTAAAGTTTTGTAATAATCGGTTGGTAATCAAAGGTACTGTAAAAGTGATAAAACAGAAAATTTCGTCCGGTTGTAATGTTTCTCAATTTAAAGTCAGCAGTTTGCCGATTTTAAGGGGCAAACGTTTATTGCGAACGATTAAGCTGGTCAGGGGGAGCTTATTTTAAAAAGTTTTGTAATATTCGGTTGATAACTAAAGGTACCGTGCAAATTAAACTGTTAAAATAGAAAATTTGGCCCGGTTGAAATATTTCTCGCTGTAGGTCAGCAATTTGCCGATTTTAGGGAGGTTGCGTGGCTGAATGGTTAGCACGTGCGCTCTGTATCATAACGTCTGTCACTGAGTCAACTGGCGTTGTTTCGATTTCTTGGTTGTACGTGACAAGGAATATGGTCGCATGTCCAACCTCGTAGGTCGTAACGCCGCTGCCCGGGTAAAATTTCCCTCATTGCACACTTTATGGTGTATGCCCGTCTTCAGTAGCCCATTTTAGGAGCAGCACAGTAGGACGTTAAACCCCATTCAATTTCATTTCATTTTCTCTATGTTGCTTATTTATTATAGTGGATAAATATTTTTCTGGTTCTAGCAATTATTTAATTTCTGCATAGAAATCTTGCTTTGGCCATTTTTTTTTTATTGCAGAGTGCCATTCTTGTATATTGCAGTCTATGACCCTTTGTTTAAAACATGCTTAAGAAGTCGTCACGATTTCCTACTTATAACCAAACATATTGGAAATATTAGTCTGGCATTATTAAATCCTAATTTTATTGGTCTTATTTAAAATTAAACTTTCATTTAACTATGAACAACTCTTAACGTGTCTCTTTAAAACTATTAAATACTCTAAAACAGTAGCTCAACCTTTTGACCTAAACTTATTAAATTACCATTTTGTTGTGAGCGACTTCTTATTCTTCCTATATGACATATTGCACGTGTCTGATTTCAAAGGGGGGTTGGGTGGCTGAATGGTTAGCACGCGCGCCTGTCATTGAGTTAACTAGCGTGTTTTCGAATGCTCGGTTGTACGTGACAAGGAGTAAGGTCGCCTGTCCAACCTGCCATTTTTATTTTTTTTTCCCCGCCATTTTCATTTCATTTTCTCATCCGTCTCATTACAGTAATACAACTTTCAGTTATTTTACTTTAGTTTTCAGATTATTGTTATGCCTGGGTGCAATGATTCATACTATATTTAGACTTGTAACTTCGCGAGTTTCTTCTTATCCTTTTATTTAGGATACTTGATACAATCAATGACACGTGACGATCAATATGAAAGCTTTCATATCTGCATGGGACAGTAGCAGATCTAGTTATTAGGTTTTCAGACTTTCGTCTCGTCTGAAAGACTATTGTTTTTACTAAAATTATTATTTATTATTATTTTTTTTTCGGGGGAGCCTATTTCTCAGTGCCTGTCCCAGATACCGATCTAGAACCTCATTTTCTATCATAAAACCGTGTGTTTGCAGCATATGGGCTATATTTGAAACTTCTGCGCAGACCGGAAGTGGCCGAATTTTGTACGGTGTCAAAAAATCAAAAAAGAGCCGTAAATTCGTCAATTCTGTACTTATTTTCATACAAATGACATTTTCCGCCACACTAAGTCTTTTCTCGGATGATAGCAGTTGAAAATTTCGAAAGTAGATTGTATTTCTTGGTTTGGTGAGTAGTAATAGATCTAATTTTGAAAATCATATGGGAACAATTTTCTTTTCAATTGTCAAGATTCAAAAAAAATATTGTTAATATAACTTATAAGATTTTCAAAACTTAAATTAAGTTTTTCTTTCTTAGGAAAATATTTCTTAAAACTAGATAATTTAGAAACTTCGTCGCTGACTTCTAGCGTTCGAAAATTGAAAAAACAAAATTTAAGAGACAATTTTTGTCATTTTTCAAAATTTTCAAATTTGACCTACATTTTTGGATACCTGAAGACCATCCTATTGCAGAAATATAAGTTTCATTCCGAGTTATCACCCTTTATTTTTGATTTTTTTCGAATTTTCTGCCCATTTTGTGAGCTCGAGTTTCGTTTTTCGGCCGAATTGACATTTCTGAAACTTATGGAACATGGAGTTATAGTTCAAAACTAACGTATAAAGCTATTTCGATAAACTTCTATAAACCGGAAGTAGTAGAAGAAATGGCAGATATTTTGAAGAAAACGCAAAAAATGAATGCTTTTGGGAAAAACATGCATTCTCAGTCCGATATCAACGGATTAGAACGATTAAGATATTGTTAATATCCAATTCTAACCGATACCATGAACAGCAAGTAAAATATGGCACGCTGAAAATCAAGTATTTTCTGATTTGGAGCGTTTTTGAACGCCTGTATCTCGAAAACTGCTCCAGCGATTTTTCTTTAACTTTCTCTATCAAGAGATCTTTCGGTAGTCTTGTGTATGAAACATTCCGTTTAGACTTTGAAATATCCGTAATAGGTCAAATAACGAACTGAAAATCGAAAAAAGTTGAAATATCGTGAAATTTTGGAAAATATTCTATTATCTTTTTATTTTTACTGATTTTCAAAAAACTTTATGATATTTAGATATCTGATCTAATGTCGAATCCCAAAATGTATAATATCTATGCAGTTATTGAAATTTAATTTTTGATATTTTAACATTTTTGCATTTCTGGCACTTTTAAACATAGGATTTCTCAGGGGCATTTTATCTGATCATATATTGTAATATATCATTACAGAACTCTGTTGCTATTTAATTGCCTAAACCGGTTATTAAAACTATCTCGATAATAATCACCATACCGGAAGTATTCAAAAAATGAAAAAAAAAAGGATAAAAAAATGGCGTTCTTGCAAAAAGCTTGATCTCTCCGCCAGATATTACCAGCCCCCCCCAAAAAAATTGTCTTTAGATGGCTTCATTAATGGACTATCATATGGCATCTCAATGGTACAATTTCGATGGTTAGTAAATAAATAATGTTACGCCGAAAATCTAGTATTTTCAGTTTTTGGAGCCTTTTGAGACGCCTTTTTCTGGAAAACGACTCCTGCGATTTTTTAAAAACTTTTTTTAATCAGAGTCCTATCTGTGGTCTGTGGCGTGAATCCAAAAGGAAAAGGTTTGAAATAATTTAAGGTGTCATAAAATGGCCCCAATCTTTGATAAAAGTAGAAAAATCGTTAAATTATTGAAAATGTTCTTTTATTTATCTTTTTTACAAACAAATACTGAATAGATGTTTCTGACATTTATGGTACAGAAAGATATTTATCCAAACAACTTGCTAAAACTATCCCGACAATAATCCAAAATCCAGAAGTAGTCGAAAAAATATCAGATATTTGGGAAAAAAACACCCGAAAAATATTAAAAAAAAGAAATACAGTAAAAAATTGGTACTCTTTCAAAAATCGACATATCTCAGCCAGGTGTCACTGAATCAAAACAATTAAAGTATCGTTTTGTAGCTCGATGAATGGGCTATTTTATGACATATTTTCTTTTACTTCCTGTCTGATTCCTGAAAGCCGATTCAGTGCTGCTTGCAGGTCTAGTTATTATTATTTTTTTTTTCGGGGGAGCCTATTTCTCAGTGCCTGTAATAGATACCGATCTAGAACCTCATTTACTATCATTAAACTGTGTGTTTTCAACATATGGGCTATATTTGAAACTTCTGCGCAGACCGGAAGTGGCCGAATTTCGTACGGTGTCAAAAAATCAAAAAACGGCCGTAGATTCGTCAATTCTGTACTTATTTTCATACAAATGACATTTTCGGAAACACCAAATCTTTTCTCGGATGATAGCAGTTGACAATTTTGAAATTTCGAAACTTCGTCGCTGACTTCTAGCGTTCGAAAAATGAAAAAAATAATTTTAGAGACAATTTTTGTCATTTTTCAAAATTTCACAATTTGACCTACATTTTTGGATACCTGAAGACAATCCGATTCCAGAAATATAAGTTTCATTCCGAGTTATCACCCTTTATTTTTCGATTTTTTTCGAATTTTCTGCCCATTTTGTGAGCTCGAGTTTCGTTTTACGGCCGAATCGACGTTTCTGAAACTCCTGGAACATGAAGTTATAGTTCAACACTAACGTATAAAGCTATTTCAACAAACATCTATAAACCGGAAGTAGTCGAAATAATGGCCGATATTTTGAAAAAAACGCAAAAAATGAATGCTTTTGGGAAAAACATGAATTCTCAGTCCGATACCAACCGATTAAATCGATTAAGATATCGTTGGGTTGCCCGAGAATTGCAGTATCATATGATATCCTATTATTACAGATAACATGAACAGCAAGTAAAATATGGCACGCTGAAAATCAAGTATTTTCTGATTTGGAGCGTTTTTGAACGCCTGTATCTCGAAAACTGCTCTAATGATTTTTCTTAAACTTTCTCTATCAAGATACCTTTTGGTAGTCTTGTGTATAAAACAGTCCGTTTAGACTTTGAAATATCCGTAATAGGTCAAATAACGAACTGAAAATCGAAAAAAGTCGAAAAATCCTGAAATTTTGGAAAATACTCTATTTTTTTTATTATTTTTACTGATTTTTAAAAAACTTTATGATATTTAGATATCTGATCTAATGTCGAATCCAAAAATATATAATATGTATTCAGTTATTGAAATTTAATTTTTGATATTTTGACATTTTTGCATTTTTGGCACTTTTAAATATAGGATTTCTCATGGGCATTTTATCTGATCATATATTGTAATATATCATTACAGAACTCTGTCGCTATTTAATTGCCTAAACCGGTTTTTAAAACTATCTCGATAATAATCACCATACCGGAAGTATTCAAAAAATGAAAAAAAAGGTATAAAAATGTCGTTCTTGCAAAAAGCTGGATTTCTCCATCAGATATTACCGGCCCAAAAGAAATAAAGTGTCTTTAGATGGCCCCATTTATGGACTATCATATGGCATCTCAATGGTACGATTTCGATGGTTATTAAATAAATGATGTTACGCCGAAAATCTAGTATTTTTCGTTTTTGGAGCCTTTTGAGACACCCTTTTCTCGAAAACGACTACTGCGATTTTTTTAAAACCTTTTTACTCAGCCTCCTATCTGTGGTCTGTGGCGTGAATCCAAAAGGAAAAGGTTTGAAATAATTTAAGGTGTCAAAAAATGGCCTCAATCTTTGATAAAAGTAGAAAAATCGTTAAATTATCGAAAATGTTCTTTTATTTATCTTTTTTACAAACAACTACTGAATACATGTTTCTAACATTTCTGGTACAGAAAGATATCTATCCAAACAACTTGTTAAAACTATCCCGACAATAATCTAAAATCCAGAAGTAGTCGAAAAAATATCAGATATTTGGGAAAAAACACCAAAAAATTAAAAAAAAAAAGAAAATACAGTAAAAAAATTGGTACTCTTGCAAAAATCGGCATTTCTCAGCCAGGTGTCACTGAATCAATCAAAACAATTAAAGTATCGTTTTGTAGCTTGATGAATGGGCTATTTTATGACATACTTCCTGTCTGATTCCTGAAAGCCGTTTCAGTGCTGCTTGCAGGTCTAGTTATTATTTTTTTTTTCGGGGGAGCCTATTTCTCAGTGCCTGTCCCAGATACGGATCTAGACCCTCATTTTCTATCATAAAACCGTGTGTTTGCAACATATGGGCTATATTTGAAACTTCTGCGCAGACCGGAAGTGGCCGAATTTTGTACGGTGTCAAAAAATCAAAAAAGTGCCGAAAATTCGTCAATCTGTACTTATTTTCATACAAATGACATTTTCGGCAACACCAAGTCTTTTCTCGGATGATAGCAGTTGAAAATTTCGAAAGTAGATTGTATTTCTTGGTTTGGTGAGTAGTAATAGATCTAATTTTGAAAATCATATGGGAACAATTTTCTTTTCAATTGTCAAGATTCAAAAAAATATTGTTAATATAACTTATAAGATTTTCAAAACTTAAGTTTTTCTTTCTTAGGAAAATATTTCTTAAAACTAGATAATTTTTCTGGGTATAGATATCTTGTTTTAAGAATTTCATGACCAAATAATTTCTTACCTATGGGATATAATATTTTTCTTAAAATAAGATTCTGAAAACTTATTTTGAGTAATTTTTTCTAGTTATTTTTAACTTTCATATATTTTAGAAAACGATGCCAATCATCATGACGAAACGATGGAAGAGTTTTTCGATCTGGACGAAATGTTTGGATATCACGTTTCCAACTCTAAAGATGCCCCTGCCCTGAGCAACAACAAGCTGGGTGTTGAAATAAGTATCCAAGATACAACCACAAAACAACCACCGACTACAACCACAACGGTCACTAAATCAACAAAAAGCAATGACGATGAGGATGTTGACGTCATATCAGGGGCTGGATCTGGATCTGGGATGGACGAGGGTGAAAACCAACAGAAAAACAATGAAACTGTTTTAACTTTCCTTGGTAAGTGTGCCGGTATATTTAACCCCTTTGGGCCCAAGTGGTTAAGATTTGAAATAATTTCTTGTTTTATTATATTTTATAAAGGATTTTTTTAAGATTTACAAATTTTGCTGATGGGGATGGTAGCTGTGGGGATTTTGAGGATAGATGATTAAAGATAACGGGGGCCTACCGACACTTTTCTGGATAAAGCTTTGCTTCAGTTCTGTTTTATGGAACTTATCAATAAACTATTTTTGAAACTTCTTCACAGACCGGAAATGACCGAATTCGTAAAATTAAAATTACAAATCGGCCGTGGTTTCGTCAATTCTTTACCTATTTCCAAACAAATGACAATTTTGGAAACCCTGAATCTTTTTCGAGACAATGGTTTTCAATTTCGTACATTCATTTATGGCTTTTGTCGTTCGAAATTTGTTTACGAGACAATTTTGTTATTCTGCAAAATATTCAAATTTGACCTACATTTTTGGATACCTGAAATCTATCCGATTCCACTAATATAAGTTTCATTCAGAGTTATCGCCGTTTATTTTTCGAATTTTTTCGAATGTACTGCCTATTTTATAACCCTTATATTTTAAAAAAAAAGAAGCCCCAAACGATGTTTCTGAAACTACTGGAACATAAAGCTATATAGTCAGACCATTAGGTAAAGCAATTTCAACAACGATCCGGAAACCGGAAGTAGTCGAAATAATGTCCGATATTTCCCCCCCCCCCTCCCCCAAAAAAACAGCGAAAAAAATGGGTGTTTGGGGAAAAGCTCGATTTCTCCGTCCAATATGAATGGATTAAACGAATTAAGCTCACTGTGCGTGGCCCGAGGAATGGACGGTCGTATGATGCCAAATTTATACAGAAACTATGACCAAGCAAAATATGACAAGCTGAAAATCAAGTATTTTCGGATTTGGAGCGTTTTTGGATACCTTTACGGTCCAAAAACCGAAAGTAGTAAAAAAATATGCGATATTTTGAGAAAAAAATGTAAAAAGTGGAGATCCTGCGAAAAAAAGTAACTACTACGCTAGATTTCACCAAATGAAAACAACTAAAGTGTCATTGGATAGCCCTAACAATTGACGAATAAAACCTGCTGGTAAGGCAATGCATTATTTAACGCTGAAAACCTAGTATTTTCCCTTTTTGGGCCTATTCAGACGCTTTAATGTCGAAAACTACTCTTATTTCCTTTCTTAAACTTGTGTTACTTAGAACCCCCAAAATTAAAAAGCCTTAATATAGTGTAAATGGTCCAAAAAGGGCCACAATCTTTGAAAAAAAAGTCGACAAATCGTTATATCTGTTGATTTGCTTCTAATGGTTAAAGAGAGGTAATCTATTGGAATCAGACTACTAATTATTTGGTAAATATCGTTCAATATTTTCTAATCTTCCTTTCTTTTAAAAAAAAATATCCCACGGATCTTTCTGAAACTTCTGGTACAAGAAGTTAAGTTCCAATACCATTTGTTAATCTATCCCGATATTGATCCGTAAACCGGAAGTAGTCGACAAAATATTCGATATTTTGAGAAAATACAGTTAAAAATTGACACTCTTGCGAAAATCGCGATTTCTCAGCCGGGTGTCGTCTGAAAGCCTATTGTGATTATTAAAATTATTATTAAGCTTATGTAAATACATATGAAAGCTTATTGTTTCGGTTAAGATTATTATTAAGCTTTCATATGTATTTACATATGAAAGCTTATTGTTTCTGTTAAGATTAATATTCTTATTTTTTTGTGTGTTTTTCCTGCAAATCTTTTATCTCAGAATCTAACCGTGGGATCTTTCTGAAACTTTACCCCCCCCCCCCCGAAGAATGGGTGATGGCTTTGGATTAAATATATTTTCAAAACGTTTTACAAATCCGAAATCACCGAAATGTACGAACAAATGCGTTTGACCTATATTGCTGTAACTTTGTGACTATTTTACCTATTTAACTTAATTTTTTATCTATGTGTACCCTGACTCCTTAACTTCAAATCTGCATATTTGGAGGTAAAAATCAAAATAACAACTTCTTAATAGTTGCACGATTTTTTAAAAATTAAGTATGTCAGTAGAACTCGATCATGTGACTTCAAAAATGTCATAATTTTTTTTCTAAATTCCCCCCCCCCCCCCGTTTGTGATTTTAAGGATCAAAGTTTTCCCAAAAAATCGACGAAATATAGGTCGGATTGCCTCGAAAAACATTTTTTGTACTAGCTACGACAATACTGGTTCGTACACAAAAATGGAGTTTGTAGCACAAACCGGAAGTGCCGATATCTTGAAATGTGAAAAAACCCTAAGGCCTTTTTGATATTTTATTTACAGACAAGGGAATTATATTTTCCGAATCCCTGATTTGATGCCTAAACAATGTTCCAGGCCGAATTTTGATTTAGGTCAACTGATGGACGATATTTTGAATTGAAAATGAACAATAGTGAAAAATCGACATTCATGGGCTTGAAAACATACACAATTGGTCGTGGCTTAGAGAATCTATCTTCTATTAACGAAAATAATACATTACAGGGTTGCCTGTCTCATGTTCGAATGTTTGGCATTTGAATATTTTAAAAAATTCGAATTGTCCCTTGGATATTTTCCGTGCCGACAAGATTGTTTTCGAGTTAGCTGATTTTGACTTCGAGCACGCGCTACGTTGGAACCAATGGTACCATGACTACCAAATTCCGGCGACACACTTTTCACGTTAGTACATATGTACCCTAGAATATTCAAGGTGATACCTGCATTTGTTCAAGTCGTTTGTTCGTGGCACCTACCGTGCGTCGTGACTTTGCGCATGCGCTACGCTAAAACCAAAGGTACCATGAGCACTAACTTCCGGCGAGAAACATTTCACGCTGATACCTAGATACCCTTAAATTTTCAAGGTGATACCTGCATTCGTTCAAGTCGTTTGTTCTTGGCACGGCGTTCTGTCATGTTTTACGGCTTATATAAGGGGGAAATAGGGGAATTTCGCCGCGACACCGGCAGCGATTGTTCGAGAACCATGAAATTTGGACACAATACGCCCATTACCATCACGGACTCTGTGCTTTACCCCCATTTTGATCCCATTTAAAAAAAAGAGGTTTAGCAAAAAAACGATTTTCAGAATTTAATATTGGTTTTAATTAATTTTGAAATTGCAAATGCAAATAGATTTTATCGCCTCCTCTGTATGTGATAGGTATAAGTACTATACACATTATACTGAATTATGGCCCCTGATTGTCCGAAAATTCACCTATTTTAGCTTGTGGTACCTCTGGAGGTTACAATTATTATCCGATTTGAAAAACCGTTCGATTATATCACCGTTACACCCTAAGGAAGGTTGAGTTCAAATTTCGGAAAAATTGGACCAAAATTACCATACAAAATGGCCGCTGTTCGTACGCAAATACTGTTAAAAAATGGTATATCAAGGTTGTGGACCCTGTAGAGATCACAAGTTTAATTGGATTTTGATCAAACTTGAAATGCATGGTTATAACCCAAAGATCTTGGTCCTTTCGATATTTGCGCATATCGGATTGTAACTTCCTGAATTATGGCCCCTGATTATACGCAAAATCGTCTTGGTTTAGCCTGTGGTCCCTCTGGAGGTTACAATAATTATCCGATTTAAAAAAATCGTTTGATTATATCACCGTTACACCCTAAGGAAGGTTGAGTTTGAATTTCCGAAAAATGGGACCAAAATTGCCATACAAAATGGCCGCCATTCGTACGCAAAAACTGTTAAAAAATGGTATATCAAGGTTGTGGATCCTGTAGAGGTCAAAATTTTATCTCGATTTTGATGAAACTTAAAATACATGGTTATAACCCAAAGATCTTGGTTCCTTTTAATATTTGCGCATATCGGATTGTAACTTCCTGAATTATGGCCCCTGATTATACGCAAAATCGTCTTTGTTTAGCTTGTGGTCCCTCTGGAGGTCACAATTATTATCTGATTTAAAAAATCGTTTGATTATATCACCGTTACACCCTAAGGAATGTTGAGTTCGAATTTCGGGAGAATTCGGAACAAAATTGCCATAAAAAATGGCTGCCGTTTGTACGCGAATACTGTTCCTTTCGTTATAGCTTCCTGAATTATGGCCCCTGATTGTCCGAAAAATCGCCTATGGTCCCTCTGGGGGTCACGATTATTATCCGATTTCAAAAACCTGACTCTATCACCGTTACACCATACGGAAGGTTGAGTTTGAATTTCAGGGAAATCGGACCATAATTGCCAGACATAATGGCCACCGTTTGTACGCTAATAGTGTTAAAATATGGTATATCAAGGTGGTGGACCCAGTATAGGTCACAAGATCTTGATTAAAGAATTGCGCAAATTAAATTGTAATTTAATGAATTATAGCCTTTGATTGTAGGAAAAATCACTTTCGATTTTGCTTGTTCTCTAACCATCTCTCGAAAATGTGGGCGTATCCTGCCTGGCAGTGCCAGCTTACTATCTTTTTAATATGTGATAGCTAGAATATCAAGGTACAATCTTTGTAAATTTGAAGGCAATCGGCCGACTAGAACGTTGCCTTGACGATACTATGAGCGGACGTTTTATGACCTTGACACATACATGATATACATTATTCTCATAATCCCTATGAAATAATTTAATTATTTATTGCTATAATATGAAATATCACTTATTCCCCCGTTAAAAATAAATCGGTCACTGGGTGCCACTATACAACTTCAAAGAAATTGGCCCCAAGTAGGCCCACCTGCTCTAAACTTTCTATTGCCAGAAAATATTTTGTTTTTACTAGTGTAATTCCAGTTTAAAAATAAAAAAATGTATTTTCTGAAAATCAATGTCGAAATGGGCCTGGGGCATATTTTATTGATATATAGAAATTAATACAGTGTTCTTATCGTGTGTTAAAAGAGTAATAATAAGGAAGAATGTCTAGTCGTTCGGATAGTACGAAAAACCGAGGTCACCGTGGTTCCCCGTTGTCAGTGGTGAAGGACGGAAGGCCCGGCAAGGATCCGTGTCTAATCGTTTGGATGCGACGAAAAACTCGGACAACCTAGTCCGTGGTGCAAGGATTAGTGTCTAGTCGTTCGGAAGGTTACGAAAACCCGAGGGCAATGTGGTTCCCCGTTGTCAGTGGTGACGTAAGGAAGGCCTAGCAAGGATCTGTGTCTAATGGTTTGGATGGGTGGGGTTTGAATTTATTTTCAACGTTCTTTGAATCTCTAATCTTCTATTTTAATTATTTACTGCTATAATATGAAATATCCCTTATTCCCCCGTTAAATAAAACTCGGTCACCGGGTGCACCTGTACAACTTCAATGACCCTGGCCCCAAGTTCCTGCGACAAATTCTACACTTTCTATTGCCCGAAAATAATTTTTTTACGAGTCTAATTCAAGTTTAAAAATAAACAGTGTTTTTTTTTGAAAAGCAATGTCGAAATTGAGTGTATTAAATATGATACAATGGGCCTGGGGCATATTTTATTGATATTAAAACTAATACAGTGTTCTTATTATGTGTTATAAGAGTGCGAGAAATGTCTTGAAATTCAGCTATTTGTGTATTTAGTATATCAATTATATGTGTGTAATACAAAGCTCTGACAATGTTTATTTATTCTGCTGCCAACCCACCCACGCGAACATGACCAAATTATGAAACATTGTCTAGTCGTTTGTATGTTACGACGAAACAAGGCCAGCGTGGTTCATTTATGCAGAACGGAAGGCCTTTTAAGGAAGAATGTCTAATCGTTCGGATAGTACGAAAAACCGAGGTCACTGTTGTTAGTGGTAAAGGACGGAAGGCCCGGCAAGGATCCGTGTCTAATCGTTTGGCTGCGACGAAAAACTCGGACCCCCTAGACCGTGGTGCAAGGATTAGAGTCGAGTAGTTCGGATGGTTACGAAAACCCGACATCAATGTGGCTCCCCGTTGTCAGTGGTGAAGGACGGAAGGCCCGGCAAGGATCCGTGTCTAATCGTTTGGATGCGACGAAAAACTCGGACAACCTAGTCCGTGGTGCAAGGATTAGTGTCTAGTCGTTTGGAAGGTTACGAAAACCCGAGGGCAATGTGGTTCCCCGTTGTCAGTGGTGACGTAAGGAAGGCCTAGCAAGGATCTGTGTCTAATGGTTTGGATGGGTGGGGTTTGAATTTATTTTCAACGTTCTTTGAATCTCTAATCTTCTATTTTAATTATTTACTGCTATAATATGAAATATCCCTTATTCCCCCGTTAAATAAAACTCGGTCACCGGGTGCACCTGTACAACTTCAATGACCCTGGCCCCAAGTTCCTGCGACAAATTCTACACTTTCTATTGCCCGAAAATAATTTTTTTACGAGTCTGATTCAAGTTTAAAAATAAACAGTGGTTTTTTTTGAAAAGCAATGTCGAAATTGAGTGTATTAAATATGATACAATGGGCCTGAGGCATATTTTATTGATATTAAAACTAATACAGTGTTCTTATTATGTGTTATAAGAGTGCGAGAAATGTCTTGAAATTCAGCTATTTGTGTATTTAGTATATCAATTATATGTGTGTAATACAAAGCTCTGACAATGTTTATTTATTCTGCTGCCAACCCACCCACGCGAACATGACCAAATTATGAAACATTGTCTAGTCGTTTGTATGTTACGACGAAACAAGGCCAGCGTGGTTCATTTATGCAGAACGGAAGGCCTTTTAAGGAAGAATGTCTAATCGTTCGGATAGTACGAAAAACCGAGGTCACTGTTGTTAGTGGTAAAGGACGGAAGGCCCGGCAAGGATCCGTGTCTAATCGTTTGGCTGCGACGAAAAACTCGGACCCCCTAGACCGTGGTGCAAGGATTAGAGTCGAGTAGTTCGGATGGTTACGAAAACCCGACATCAATGTGGCTCCCCGTTGTCAGTGGTGAAGTTTGGAAGGCCTAGCGAGGATCTGTGTCTAGTCGTTTGGATTGGAAGGGGGTGGGTTTTGAATTTATTTTAAACGTTCTTTGAATCTCAAACTCTTCTGTTTTTAGCTACAGTCCCAAAGTACAATCTGTGCACATTTGAAGGTAATCGGACCAAATAGTTTTGACTTTGCGCATGCGCTTTGCTGGAACTAAAGGTACCATGAGTACCAAATTCCGGCGAGGAACTTTTTATGTTAGTACCTAGGTACCCTGAAATTTTCAAGGTGATATCTGCATTTGTTCAAGTCGTTTGTTCGTGGCACCTATCGTGCATCGTGACTGCGCATGCGCTACGCTAGAACCAAAAGTACAATACGTCCATTACAACCCCGGACCCTGTACCGAACTCCCATTTTGATCAGATTAAATAAAAGAGTTTTAGCAAAAAATATCGATTTTCGGAATTTAATATTGGTTTTTAGAACATTTGAAAAATTCGAATTACCCCTTTGATGTTTTCCGTGCCGACAAGGTTTTTTCGAGTTAGCTGGTTTTGACTTCGCGCATGCGCTATGCTGGAACCAATGGTACCATGAGTACCAAATTCCGGCGAGAAACGTTTCAAGCTAGTA
This sequence comes from Patella pellucida, assembly GCA_917208275.1. Classification (NCBI taxonomy): domain Eukaryota; kingdom Metazoa; phylum Mollusca; class Gastropoda; family Patellidae; genus Patella; species Patella pellucida. Next base: position 36,701,399 of record OU795041.1, on the reverse strand, counting down.
CCTAGGTACCCTGAAATTTTCAAGGTGATATTTGCATTTCTTCAAGTCGTTTGTTCGTGGCACCTTCCATGTGTCGTGACTTTGCGCATGCGCTATGCTAGAACCAAAGGTACCATGAGCACTAAATTCCGGCGAGTAACTTTTCACGTTGGTACCTAGGTACCCTGAAATTTTCAAGGTGATACCTGCATTTGTTCAAGTCGTTTGTTTGTTCGTCGGTTTTTTTAAAGTCAATTTACGGCTTCTATAAGGGAAAAAAAGGGAAATTTCGCCGCGAAACCGACACCGATTGTCCGAAAACTATGAAAATTGGACACAATACGTCCATTACAACCCCGGACTCAGTACTGTACTCCCATTTTAATCAGATTAAAAAATAGGGAGTTTGAGCAAAAAATATCGATTTTCGGAATTTAATATTGTTTTTTAATTATTTTTTTTAGATACCCGATGACATTTATCCTTATCGTTTCAGCAGATCCCAATAACCCCTTTGCATATATATGAAAGCTTTGATATCTGCTATGCAGATCTAGTTCCTATTATTATTATTTTTTTTTGGTGTTTTTCCTGCAAATCTTATATCACAGAAACTAACCGTAGGATCTTTCTGAAACTTTTACCTACCAACCCCCCCAAGAATGGGTGGTGGCTTTGGATTAAAAATATTTTCAAAACGTTTTACGAATCCGAAATATCAATCCGATTCTAAAAATATAATTTTCATTCAAAGTTATCTCACATTATTGTTCCCGTCAATTTCTTTTTCTTTACCGCCATTTTCATTTCATTTTCTGATTCTTCTCATTTATAAACGGCTTGATTTATTATTTTAAAATTTCTGGAACTGGAAGTCATTCCGATTTCAGCAATATAAATAGCAGTTATCCCCCTTTATTTTCCAGATGAATTTTTCCCCGGGTAAAATTTAACTGATCGCATATTATAGTTTATCATTATAAAGCCCTGTTCCCATTCAAGTTCCAAAACCGCATTTTATTTAAAAAAAAAAAAAAATGGCGCTCTTGCTAAAAACTCGAGTTCTCCGTCAGATATTAGCAGACCAAAACAATAAAAGTGTCGTAGGAAATTCCCAGGAATAGACTATCGTATGACATCTGAATGATTCGAGTTCGATTGTTAGGAAATCAATTATGCTACGCGGAAATTTTGTATTATCCGTTTTGGTGCATTCTGATACGCCCTTTTCTCGAAAACGAACCATACGATTTTTCCTATCGGTGGTCTATAATGTAAATCTGAAAATAAAAGTCTTGAAATAATATATGTGGTCCGAAAATAACATCAATTTTTGAAAGAAATTGAAAAAAAAATTCTTTTTCTTTTTTACGAAAATTATTGAATTGATTTTTCTGAAACCTCTTGTACAGAAGGTGAGTTATACAAATAACATGTTAAAACTATCCCGACAATGATCCAAAAACCGGAAGTAGTCTAAAAAAATATCCGATATTTTGAAAAAAATAGGAAAAAGTAAGAAAATGGTGATTATTACGCCAGATTTCTCCGAATGAAACAACTAAACTGTCACTGGATAGCCCGAACAATGGACGATCTTGAGACATCTCAATACTAAAAATTCGCTGATTAGGCAATATATTATGAGACGCTAAAAATCTAGTATTTTCCTTTTTAGATCACTGTGTTACTTAGAGTCCTAACTGTGTTATAGGGTGTGAATCCAAATTTAAAAGCCTCAATATAGTGTAAATGGTCCAAAAAGTATCACAATCTATGAAAATAGTCGATAAACCGTTATATCTGTTAATTTGCCTCTGATGGTCAAAGGGGGTAAGATTTTGGGAACAGACTACTAATTATTTGCTATATGTCGTTCAATATTTTATGATTTTCTTTTCTTTTAAAAACTGTCTAACGGATCTTTCTTAAACTTCTGGTATAGGAAGTTAAGTTCCCATTCCATTTGCTAAATCTATCCCGACAATGATCCGTAAACACGAAGTAGTCGAAAAGATTTTCGATGTTTTAAAAAAATGGAGATTTTTGCAAAAACTGTATTTTTAGCTTTCAGAACCGATATTTTATTCAAATGAATCTGATTTGTAACGTTTTTAAAATTATGATATATTTGAACCTATACGATCATACAAATACCACAATTTAATAATTCCTAACTTGTACGATTGCCGAGAAATAGACGATTTTCTACAAGTCACTTTTGAAGGTTTTTGGTCCATAAAAGTGTCATTTATTAATCGATTTTCATAAAATTTTCAACATGTGATGCCTAATTTCATAGACGATGTTATAAAACTAATTTAACATGTTTAGTATCACCGGAAGTAATGTCATTTTGGCAAAAACTGTAAAAAAAACCCCAGCTTGACGGCTTATTTAATGAGTTTGTCGATAGGTTAACTGGTGGTCACGTATTTTGAAATGAATACAAAAATAGTGTAAAACCCAAGTTAACACAATAGACCCCCTATTACCGAAATGAACAAATTTATGGATAGCCTGGATAAGGGTCGAATTTTAGTATTTTAAAATTTTACTATTTCGAATTTCAACTTTGACGACAAAGTTGTTTACGAGTGAAAAATTCGCATAATCAGAATAGGCCACCTTTTCGTAAATTCGTTCCCCATTTCCGAAATCAATACTTTCCTTGATAGCCTGTGTCGAATTTTTGATACATGAAAATTTCCAAATTGCGAAGTTTCTACTCAAAGTATTTCGTGCGTACAAAATATTTCCTTTCCTTTCAAAATTTCAAATATGACCTTAATTTCGGAAAAAGGTTTTGTCAATCCGATTCCAAAAATATAATTTTCATTCAAAGTTATCTCACATTATTTTTCCCGTCAATTTCCATTTCTTTACCGCCATTTCATTTTCTGGTTCTCCTCATTTTTAAACGGCTTGATTGATTATTTTAAAATTTCTTGAACTGGAAGTCATTCCGATTACAGCAATATAAATAGCAGTTATCCCCCTTTATTTTCCAGATGAATTTTTCCCCGGGTGAAATTTAACTGATCGCATATTATATTTTATCATTATAAAGCCCTGTTCCCATTCAAGTTCCAAAACCGCATGTTATTTAAAATGTTTCTCGCTATATTTTAGGTTATAATTTAGCAATTTTGGACCGATTTTAATTATTTGTTTTTCTTTTTGAGATTCTTTATATAACCCATGAGATGTGACATCTCATCGTTCGCATGACAGCTTTCAAATCTGCCTTGCAGATCTAGTTGTAATTAGGTTTAAATAAGTAACGATCCATTTTCTGTATTTCAGATTCAGAAGGGGTACAGTTAAACAGTGGGGAAGGCAAAAGCAGTGAACCCGATGATTTTATACTGACAGGCACTACTTTACCGTCGAAAGGTATAGTCTTGTAAAATGCTGTAGTTAAATTTCTGTTAGAATAGATGCGGCTGAGTCCTTACTTCTCTGATCTTGTCCAGCTCTAGTCGGTCTAAGTAGGTACATCACATTCTCGATGACCATTAATTTGGTTGGCAACATTTCACTTACAAAGCCTGCAGTTTCCACATACTGGATGTCTGCCTGATCTTTTCTGGCTGAAGATTGAGTTGGTGTTTTGGATAAGCTGTACATGTTGGAGATTACACATAGGATGACACCACTAGTACACTACGATAACAACACCTGAAAGTACATGCATGTTACGCCAATGGTAATGTCTGAATCGTGCTTGGGATGAGACAACTGCAGTGCATACATCTAGTTAATCTAATTACATGATATACACAGTTAGAGACACAAATATACAGACATAACCATTACATGGTCACCATATTAGCGTATTAAGTTCTAACTTTGAGGGTTATTTTCAAGTTGTCACCTGATTATGTATTAATTTGTACAAAATGGCGGCCATGTTTTTATCCACCATCTTGAATTTCGGCTATATTGGTTGGTCGAAACTATTTTTCAAGATCTGTTTCAGATTTGCAGCAGGCTTTTAAATTTTCGATTTAACCCCCCCCCCCCTATACAGAAGCCATTATTCTGTGCATTGTGTTTGACACAAACTGAAGATAATTCCCACGCCCACAATGTTTCACACCTAATTTGAAAATAATTCGGATAACAACTGTTTCAAGATTTACCTCTTTGTTTAAGTAGTCATACACATACTGACAAAGGCTCGGATAGACACGCCCACGCAGCAGCTTATCCGAAGGGAAACCTTGATGTTTAGCAAATCGTGGAATACGCCCATGCAGCAGATTTGTCTCAACTAAAGCTTATCCGAGAGGGAAACCTGGATGTTTAGGATCTACTCCGATCTAGAATCCTTGAATAAATCTAATCTATAGGGTTCATCCTCGTTCAGAAGGTTTTTCCGAAAAAGCGCATAAAGGTAAATATCGGTAGGGTCAATACTCGGATGACCTTAATGTTTCCCAACAAATTTGAAAACAATCTGTTCAAAACTATAGTCCTATCGTGTTCATAAGGTTTTGGGAATAAGGCACAAAACTCTCTTACCAATAGAAAGGGCTCGTCCTCTCATGGCCCCGATTCTTTACACCAAATTTGAAAATAATCCAGTCGGTTAAAATTTGAAAATGAAACGACATGTTTCTACCATCTGCAAGAAAGCGAACTTTCATTTTTATCGGATCGGCAAAATCAGAAACTTTTTGGACACTGACACCACAAAATTGCTCATCAATGCCTTTGTAACATCTGCGCTAGACTACTCAAATTCACTTCTTTATGGTTTACCGTCATATCTCATCCAGCAGCTACAGTCTATTCAAAATAAAGCAGCCCGAATTATCACAAGAACCAATATTAGAGAACACATAACCCCAATCCTTGCAGATCTACACTGGTTACCTATAAATTACAGAATATGCTTCAAAATCAACACCCTCACCTACAACTGCCTCAACAATCCAGATTCGCCAGCCTATCTTAATGAATTAATTCATGTTTATATTCCCCAACGTTCCCTCAGGTCATCAAATCAACTACAACTCAAAGTACACAAAACAAACACAAAATTTGGAGAAAGAGCCTTCTGTTTCGCCTCCCCCCCAAGAATGGAATAAATTGCCCCTTTCCATTAAATAAAGTTGTTCTGCCTCAACTTTCATTTTTATCGGATCGGCAAAATCAGAAACTTTTTGGACACTGACACCACAAAATTGCTCATCAATGCCTTTGTAACATCTGCGCTAGACTACTCAAATTCACTTCTTTATGGTTTACCGTCATATCTCATCCAGCAGCTACAGTCTATTCAAAATAAAGCAGCCCGAATTATCACAAGAACCAATATTAGAGAACACATAACCCCAATCCTTGCAGATCTACACTGGTTACCTATAAATTACAGAATATGCTTCAAAATCAACACCCTCACCTACAACTGCCTCAACAATCCAGATTCGCCAGCCTATCTTAATGAATTAATTCATGTTTATATTCCCCAACGTTCCCTCAGGTCATCAAATCAACTACAACTCAAAGTACACAAAACAAACACAAAATTTGGAGAAAGAGCCTTCTGTTTCGCCTCCCCCCCAAGAATGGAATAAATTGCCCCTTTCCATTAAATAAAGTTGTTCTGCCTCAAGTTTTAAGAAGAATCTTAAAACACACTATTTTAATTTGGCTTTTAATCAGTGATTTAATTGTGTTTACAGTGTTTTTAATTATTAACTTTTAAAACTCAGAATTACTTTTAAATTTTAAGGAGTGATTTATCAAGTGATTTTAAACATTTATTTGTGCGCCACTGAGCAGTTTTACTGAATGTACCAGCGCTATACAAGATGGATTATTATTATTATTATTATTATTATTAAAAACTGAAGCTTATATCGCGTTCACAATGCTTCACACCGAATTGAAAAGAATCCATCAAAAAACGTATAGGGAAAATTATTGTCACAGTGTTTCAAACTGCAGTTGCTAGAATAATAATAATAATAATCCTCTATTTATATAGCGCGATAAGGTTTTAGGAATAAGGGACAAAACTCTTTTACCAATAGAAAGGGTTCGTCCTCCCATGGCCCCGATTCTTTACATCAAATTTGAAAAATAATCTTGCGGTTCTGTAGCTTATATCGCGTCCACGGTGCTTCACAGCCAATTTGAAAAGAATCCATCAAAAACGTACAGGGAAAATTATTGTCACTGTGTTTCAAACTGCAGTTGCTAGAATGATAATAATAATAATCCTCTATTTATATAGCCCGATAATACTAAAACTTTGGTTTCTATTGCGTTTTTTAAGTTTTCTCGATCGAACTATGGAAACGCTTCTGTAAACAGGAACGTCTTTAGATGGGGTTTTAATGCATCTAGGGAGTCAATGGTTATAATGTTGTAAGGTAGCAAATTACCCAAGAGAGGAGCAGAGAACGAGAAGTATCTTTTTCCTATTTCAAGATGTAATCTAGAACTGCATCGATGTTTTTGGCTTCTGGAGAATGAGCAAGACTTTCGTGTTGAAATTTAAGAGGTGGTATTGAGAATCTACTAAATTGTTGTTTTGTTCCAATTGCCAGATACTCATTTTTTTCAGGATTATTTTAAGAAAGTTGGATGCCATCTATAACCTGATTTCCTCCAGACAGTTTTCAATATCACTTAAAGCTGGATTAGTAGATTGTTAATGGTCGGGTGAAGATAATGTACAGTACAGGTCCTAGAACTGACCATTATGACACACCACACATCATAGGGACCTTAACTGATTTGACGTTATCGATCTTGGCACATTGGTGTTTATTTTCTAGGTATGCTCGGAACCAACTTAAAACGGTGCACGAGCTCCTATTTCTTCCCACAGCGCTTGGAGGAGGTATTCGACATCAATAGTGTCAACGTCAAAATACATTTTTGATCATCAATAGTTTGGTTTATATCGTTAGTTATTTTGATTAAAGCTGTCTCGATGTTGTTAAAACGTGTGTATGCAGACTGTAGGATGTTTGTTGGGTTGTTCTATTCCATGTGTTTTGACATTTGATCAAGTACACATTTCTCTATCAGTTTTGAAAGGTAACTGGGGTTACTGAGGGGCCTGTAAGGTTCTGTTGCTTGCGAAGTGGTCGAATGAGGGCTTTGTTCAGTTTCTGAGGGAACACCCCCTCTTGTAAGGAACTATTAACAATGCCACATAACTGGAACAAGAGGATGAATGTTCTCTTTGGCAAGAGTTTTTGGCTCTGGATCCAACTTCGATTTGGTTTCCTGGATTCACTTGAAAAGTCTTCCAAATACCAGGTAATAATTGGCGTTCTAATGAAAGATTAAAAGTTTAATGAGAGGTCTTGTGATTGACGGAGTTATCTTTGTCAGTGCAGCTGGGCTAATGTTATCGGAACCAGAAGGTTTTGAACTTTTGGGAATTAGTACCTGATCTCTTGGGGAGACGACCGCTGACAAGATCGGTCGCATTCTTTTGTTACGTCTTTTTTGTCATTTTAGTGAAGTCTGTGCCAAGGCAGGCCCGGGGCTGTACAGCGCGGTGGACGCTTGCGGCTGGCCCCCGGATCAATTCACTTGATTTGATAATTATTGTTTAGTTTTTGCATTGTCTATTTTCTGTCTTGTCCGCGGTACCGGGTTTATCTTGTGTTTTTTTTTTTGTTGTTTTTTTGTTGTTTTGCGTGTAGTGAAGTCCTCCTGCATTTACTATTTGTGTTCACTTACAATAAATTGATGTAATTCGTTGTTATTGCGAGAAGAAAAATTTGGGAGGCCAGGTACACCATTTAATTTTGAAATCGGGGCAAAATAGGAGTTGTATACGCGTTTTTCAAATATTAATCAGAATTTGTAATAGATTTTCCACCATTTATTTGAAGGCAGGTTGTTATTATGATTTGTTTTTGAAACTACTTTAGCCTCCTTAATTAATGTTATTAATTCATGTCGTACTTTTCTAAATAAGAATGAATGAAATGGGGTTTAACGTCCTACTATTATGCACCTAACCTTTCTAAATAAGTAAGTAATTTTGTAAGTTCAAAAGTAAAAAACTAGAACAATTAAACATATATTTATATCTATTTGGGTATAATAATAATAATAATCGTGATTTATAAAGCGCGTTAATACTGATGAAAACAGTTTCTAAGGCGCTGTTGGTTTTTATATTCACTGATTGTTTACAGATCAGGGTTTTGAAATAAGAATGTTTTGAGTTGAGATTTAAAATGGATCACAGACGGTAATTGTTATATTGACTGTGGTAGTCTATTCCATAGAAAGGGACCGGCATAAGAAAAGGCACGTTTTCCAAGTTGTGAGTTAATAGCCGGAGACTTTAGAAGATGTTTTTTCTGAGAACGGTGATATCTACTGGTAGTATATAGTTCTACAAGACTTTTTTATATAAGAAGGAGCTTGGCTCTTTAACACTTTGAAGGCGAAAAGGGGTAACTTGAACTTAGTTCTTTGTTGAATTTGGAGCCAGTGTAAAGATTGCAATACAGGGGAGATGTGTTGATGTTATCTAGTTTTAATAAGGAATCGAACTGTACGGCCTATATCATCAAGCAGGGGGAGGGACTCACTCACCAGAACTCTGTTTTCTGGTATGGGAGATTTACCATTGGTGTATGGATCACGATATTTATCTGTTCGCAGCACATGTCCCAGGCCAGATAGATGTATTGGCGGGCAATCGTCGAGGAGATGCAGAACGCCATCTACAGACTAGTCTTTGGACCGAGGTATAATTAACGCAATATTAATTCGTTAAACGCAATATTAATCCGTTAAACGCAATATTAATTCGTTAAACGAAATATTAATTCGTTAAACGCAAAATTAATTCGTTAAACGAAATATTAATTCATTAAAACAAAATAATAATTCGTTAAAACGAAATATTAATGCGATAAAACGAAATATTAATTCGATAAAACGAAATATTAATTCGTTAAAACGAAATATTAATTCGTTAAAACGAAATATTTATTCGTTAAAACGAAATATTTATTCGTTAAAACGAAATATTAATTCGTTATAAAGAAATATTAATTCGTTATAAAGAAATATTAATTCGTTATAACGAAATATTAATTCGTTATAACGAAATATTTATTCGTTTTAACGAAATATTTATTCGTTTTAACGAAATATTTATTCGTTTGAGCGAAATAATTAATTCGTTTAAGCGAAATAATTAATTCGTTTAAACGAAATAATTAATTCGTTTAAGCGAAATAATTAATTCGTTTAAGCGAAATAATTAATTCGTTTAAGCGAAATAATTAATTCGTTTAAGCGAAATAATTTATCCGTTTGAACTAAATAATTAATTTGTTTGAACTAAATAATTAATTTGTTAACGCGAAATAAATAATTCTTTTAAACAAAATAATTATCCGTTTGAACAAAATTAATAATTCGTTTAAATGAAATATTGGTTTGTTAAAAATTGTATAATAACGAAATATTATATTGTATCGTTATAACGAAATATCATATTATAACCTTGTAACGAAACACTATTCGTTAATACAAAATATTACTTCGTTAATATGAAATATTATTTCGTCAATACGAAATATTATTTTGTTTAGTCGAGTTATTTATTTCGTTTAAATAAATTATTAGATTTGTTTTAACGAAATGTTAATTCGTTTTAACGAAATGTTAATTCGTTTTAACGATATATTAATTCGTTTTAACGAGATAATTGGGTATGCATAACATTTACCTAGTGTTATATTAATTACATTTAGATCCCCCCCCCCCTCTTTTGCATAGGAATTTATCGAATGCAGGAGCCACGGTAGCTTAGTGGGTAAGACGCTAGCTCGCTAGCTGTGTTGGCCTGGTTCTTCTGGTTTTGCGGTGTGCCCCCGTTGTCAATGATGTAGGACGGGGCAGCTGTCAAGTCGTTCGGATTTGACGAACAACCGAGATCCCGTGTACACATTGACGTGCACGTACAAGGTCCCTTGGCAGTTGGAATTTACGATTTAACACGTCGACTAATCCCTTAATGTTCCAAACATCGAATATGAAAACAAAAATGTACGTTAAAAAAAAACTGGAACTGCGACACAAACTAGGTTAATTAGGGATTGACACATGGTTCAATTTTATTTCAATAATTCGCTTGCGCGTAGAGATAATTAGCAGTAGGAGGAAACAGTTTGAAACGAAGAAAACCCACGAGATTGGACAGGCGACCCTGCTCTTTATCACGTGGAAGTGGTAAATGAAACAACTACACTTGACTGAATGACAGACCTCATGGTTTCAAGCGCACCACCAGGCTATCCAACCCCCAATTCGCTGGAACGGCAGGTCACAGGACACTGAAAATTGATAGGGTCCATACGCTTACGAAACCAATGGTTAATATCTAAATTGAAAAACAAATCTTTTAAATCTATTGCTTATATCGAGTCTACGCGTTTTTCGTTAAAACGAATTGATATTTCATTAAAACGAATTAATATTTCATTAAAACGAATTAATATTTCGTTAAAACGAATTAATATTTCGTTAAAACGAATTAATATTTCGTTAAAACGAATTAATATTTCGTTAAAACGAATTAATATTTCGTTAAAACGAATTAATATTTCGTTAAAACGAATTAATATTTCGTTAAAACGAATTAATATTTCGTTAAAACGAATTAATATTTCGTTAAAACGAATTAATATTTCGTTAAAACGAATTAATATTTCGTTAAAACGAATTAATATTTCGTTAAAACGAATTAATATTTCGTTAAAACGAATTAATATTTCGTTAAAACGAATTAATATTTCGTTAAAACGAATTAATATTTCGTTAAAACGAATTAATATTTCGTTAAAACGAATTAATATTTCGTTAAAACGAATTAATATTTCGTTAAAACGAATTAATATTTCGTTAAAACGAATTAATATTTCGTTAAAACGAATTAATATTTCGTTAAAACGAATTAATATTTCGTTAAAACGAATTAATATTGAATTAATATTTCGTTAAAACGAATTAATATTTCGTTAAAACGAATTAATATTTCGTTAAAACGAATTAATATTTCGTTAAAACGAATTAATATTTCGTTAAAACGAATTAATATTGAATTAATATTTCGTTAAAACGAATTGATATTTCGTTAAAACGAATTGATATTTCGTTAAAACGAATTGATATTTCGTTAAAACGAATTGATATTTCGTTAAAACGAATTGATATTTCGTTAAAACGAATTGATATTTCGTTAAAACGAATTGATATTTCGTTAAAACGAATTGATATTTCGTTAAAACGAATTGATATTTCGTTAAAACGAATTGATATTTCGTTAAAACGAATTGATATTTCGTTAAAACGAATTGATATTTCGTTAAAACGAATTGATATTTCGTTAAAACGAATTGATATTTCGTTAAAACGAATTGATATTTCGTTAAAACGAATTGATATTTCGTTAAAACGAATTGATATTTCGTTAAAACGAATTGATATTTCGTTAAAACGAATTGATATTTCGTTAAAACGAATTGATATTTCGTTAAAACGAATTGATATTTCGTTAAAACGAATTGATATTTCGTTAAAACGAATTGATATTTCGTTAAAACGAATTGATATTTCGTTAAAACGAATTAATATTTCGTTAAAACGAATTAATATTTCGTTAAAACGAATTAATATTTCGTTAAAACGAATTAATATTTCGTTAAAACGAATTAATATTTCGTTAAAACGAATTAATATTTCGTTAAAACGAATTAATATTTCGTTAAAACGAATTAATATTTCGTTAAAACGAATTAATATTGAATTAATATTTCGTTAAAACGAATTAATATTTCGTTAAAACGAATTAATATTTCGTTAAAACGAATTAATATTTCGTTAAAACGAATTAATATTTCGTTAAAACGAATTAATATTTCGTTAAAACGAATTAATATTTCGTTAAAACGAATTAATATTTTAAAACGAATTGATATTTCGTTAAAACAAATTGATATTTCGTTAAAACGAATTGATATTTCGTTAAAACGAATTGATATTTCATTAAAACGAATTGATATTTCGTTAAAACGAATTAATATTTCGTTAAAACGAATTAATATTTCGTTAAAACGAATTAATATTTCGTTAAAACGAATTAATATTTCGTTAAAACGAATTAATATTTCGTTAAAACGAATTAATATTGAATTAATATTTCGTTAAAACGAATTAATATTTCGTTGAAACGAATTAATATTTCGTTAAAACGAATTAATATTTCGTTAAAACGAATTAATATTTCGTTAAAACGAATTAATATTTCGTTAAAACGAATTAATATTTCGTTAAAACGAATTGATATTTCGTTAAAACGAATTGATATTTCGTTAAAACAAATTGATATTTCGTTAAAACGAATTGATATTTCCTTAAACGAATTGATATTTCGTTAAAATGAATTGATATTTCGTTAAAATGAAAAGATATTTCGTTAAAATGAAAAGATATTTCGTTAAAATGAAAAGATTTTTCGTTAAGACGCATTAATCATTCCGTTTAAGCGAATTACTTCGTTTATGGAATTAATATTTCTTTTGTCTAATTTATATTTCTTTTATCAAATCAATATTTCTTTTATCAAATCAATATTTCGTTTAAAGGAATTAATATTCCGTTTAAAGGAATTAATATTCCGTTTAAAGGAATTGATGTTCCGTTTAAAGGAATTGATGTTCCGTTGAAAGGAATTGATATTCTCTTAAAGGAATTAATATTCCGTTTAAAGTAATTGATATTCCGTTTAAAGGAATTGATATTCCGTTTAATGGAATTGATATTTCCGTTTCAAGGAATTAACTTTTTGTTATAAATAATTAATATTTCGTAAGGATTATATAAGAGTGGAATCATGAACGAAACAATTATATAAGAGTGAAATCATGCACGAAAAGATATATAATAGTGGAATCGTGCATTTAATGGGCTCCGTATTTTAGGGTGTTTGTATTTTAATTTCCAGTTCCGCGCCACCTAGCGGCGTTCTCTAAAATATAAACAAAGATGGCGTCCGATGGGGTCATGGCGAGAAATACGTGTTTTTCCGACGGAAATGTTCGTTTACCGATTTATTTATGGACAGTTATCAAATCGATTTTTCCATACCATTTGTAAAGTTTGTCAAGGCGTAAATAAAAAGTAACAATACCTGCCAACTATCTTACTCGCTGGAAAACGGCAAAGCACAACAATTTGAAAAAACCGAATTATAGTAGGAAGTCGAAAGTGTATAAGTTATTGCCAGGTTTATCAAGGTACAACGTGACTGCAAGTGACGAATCTGTCGACAAATCTGCTTGACAACTGCACGTTGATATTACACTGGAATCGTGAACTTTACGGATGGATCACACATAACTATCTATGATTTGTAACGGATATTAATTCTCTATACATTGACTTCAATATTAATTCCATGACCCTTCTGGGAAGTTACAATTTCTTTTAAACATCCCGTTTACTTCCCGATCCTCCCACCACAAAATTGACGACTTTCCAGTTCCGCGCCACCTAGCGGCGTTCTCTAAAATATAAACAAAGATGGCGTCCGATGGGGTCATGGCGAGAAATAAGTGTTTTTCCGACTGAAATGTTCGTTTACCGATTTATTTATGGAATGACAGTTATCAAATCGACCGTAGTTTGATTTTATAACCTTTCGCTAGTCAATTTGTCTTTTTTTCAGCATCAAAATGTCAATATTGTCGTCGTATTGGTTAATTTATTATGCCGAAACCGTGAGATTCACAACTGTCAAATTCACTCGCGGTGACTCGCGACCGGTCTAATTATTTGTAACGCCATAATATTTGTCGCGTAGAATCTTTTCGATTGTTTTTTATTTTTACGTAGAAGTCTACACGTTTTCATGTAACTGTGAGTAGATTTTAATTTTCCATTTTACTATTTTTGAGGAAGTAAATCGAGCGAGACAAATCGTAATTATATAATGAAATAAAAACGTTTGTCAGACACTCTGAAGACGTACGTTTCATGCACACTTTTACATAATTTAATAAAACAGTTATAATTTAATAGAACAGAAATAAGACCCTACACCTGTCCTTTTAGTCGAGTTATTGTTCTACGCTTATGATATATATAGTAATTTATAATCATGCCTTTTCTTTATATTTAATAGATAGATAGGCCTGGATTGTGCACAAGCAAAATAATTAAAAAATCTCAATGAAGAGCAGTCAATCATTGATGATGTCCATGAACATGGTGGGCCATGTCGTTGCCGTGAGGATTTAAGTACTGGTAGTAGTTTAAGAAGCAGTTTCTGAGACTGAACAAATTTTTACTTGTCACAGAAATTACGTCACAGAATTTGACGATCGGTATATTATACGAAGCTGACAATTCAGAAATTTTCTGAATTTGTCGATCGGTATAAAGAGAGAATTGGGGTTTAAACTCCACTCAACACAACGAGGTCATTTCGGGACTAACATGTGGTGTAATTTTTTTTCAATAATTCGCTTGCGCGTAGGGGTCTTTAGCAGTTGGAGGAAACTGGAGTGCCGGAGGGAACCCATGAGGTTGAGAAGGCGCCCCTATCGCCATGCCACATACGCTCACAACAGGGCTCGAAACCACAGCCGCAAGACAGAGGTGGCTGAATTTGACGATCGGTATAATATACGAAGCTGACAATTAAGGGTTGGGTTGGGTTAGGGTTGTTATACTTATATCTTCTTTCAGCATAATATACGAAGCTGACAATTCAGGGTTAGGGTTATTGTACCGATCGTCAAATTCAGAAAATTTCCGATTTTTGTGAGATTCGTATCGTATATTATTATACATATCGCCAAATTCAGAAATTTTCTGAATTGTCACACCTGTGTTATTATATTGTATAGGCCTATAGATCGCCAAATTCAGAAAATGTCTGAATTCTGAGCCTTGTATATTATACCGTTCGGCAATTTCAGAAATTTTCTGAATTGTCACATCTGTGTATTATATATTATACAGATCGCCAAATTCAGAAAATTTCCTTTTTATCTGTACAGATAATTAAATATAGAAATTTTCTAAATATATCAATTCCTTTTTGAATGTAAATGCATCTCGCAATTTATTCAAGATGTCAAAACAGGTCAAAAAATTGACGATGAAATTAATTCACAACATGTTTCATATGAAATTGGAAATTTATAAGAAAATATCTACATCGCCGTAGCCAGGGCTGGTAACAAAATTAGTTGATGACGAAACCGCTTGGGGCGCATTTCGTTGAACTTCTGAAATTGCGCGTGTTGAAAAAAATATTTCGGAGAATGCTCAATTCTTTTTCGAAATTAAATTTCTTTGTCAGAGAGGGCCACACGGATCTCATCCTCGGTTACCCAGTGCATTCATTCCGTTTTACTCCACTATACCCTGGGTTAATCTATAGGGCTTCCACGATTTCAAATTGCTAGAATGCAGCTATACTGTACGAACCAATCAGAAAACAGTTTACAAACCAATCGTTTCGCCTTCGTTTTTATAAGGGTAGATAACCATATTCATGTCCATTTACTGATTGATTTATGTAAGTAATGTATATATTAATAATTTATTTATATCCAATTGTATTATCAAAATCTGTAGTATGTGTTGTTGATTTCAAATATGTATAACATCTATATGTTTCACGTTTGTTATCATTATTACTATTCGTTCTTTGTTTGAAATAATAATAATAATATATCGTTTTGTTATGTTTATTATTAATGAACGTATACTCGTTAATTTAATTCCCACTTATTTATCTACGATATCACGTGTGCATAAAATTCCCGGAACGAACACACAATTCTCAATAAAACTAATGACTCTACATGATTAAATGAACGTTTGGTCTTCATTAATATAATATATAATTACGCATATAGAATAGGCCAACTCCTAACATTGTCAGAAAAGAGTAATTTCCCTTTGGGCAATTTCCTTTTCAAATAACAGTTTATGGGATTGGTCGATAAAAATAGCACAAGCATCAATAGTGGATAACTTGAAACCGTGTCTCCCCCATAGATTAACCCAGGGTATAGTGGAGTGGTTTATTCCCATAACGCCGACTCACCGAGTTTTAGGGGGAAAATTTTGGTCGGTGTTAAGGGGTCGACTGGCAAAGAACAATAGACCCAAGCGGGGGGATAAAACTAATTAAGCCGATAAATTTGGGAGCATCTATTTTTTGAAAAATAACAAAACACAACACAACGTATATATGAATATACCTACTTCTCTATTATTTATTAACGATGTTTCATAACACATACAGGTCATGTTTTCAAGTTAATGATACATATTCATTTAGTCAGCCTATTTATACATCTTACACCAGCTTAATTAATAACCTTTAACTTTAAACACATAACACTACAAATAATTTTAACTTTTGGCACGGATAAAATGTCCAACATAGTCCGAAAATTCTAATAAATTCAACCCTCCTTCTTCGAATCTATGTTTTGCATCTTCGATCTTTCTGTTGATATCCGTGTATTTTTTCCTTTTAGGTGGTTGTCGCTGGCCACTCGAATACTGCAACAGCTGTATCTCGATTGTCAAAAATATTCGGATGAGCTTTTCCAATTAAATTTTTTAGACGCCCGTGCCACCCCTCTAAAGAATTGTTGGTTCTTCGCGTTGTTTGGTTGTGGTTCCATTGAACTTGAGTAAATTGACCGTCTAACCAGCGGGTAACCATATAGTCGGCCAGTTGTTCAAATTTCTCATTAGCTGGTACCTCGGCCATTATTTGGATCCACGCGTCATCAATCTGCAAATAAAAGAAAGATACATATAAATTATGTATATTTACAATATATCTATATTAACTATAAATAAAATAAAAGAAAGATACATATAAATTATCTATATTAACTATATATTTATATTAACTATATATTTATATTAACTATATATTTATATTAACTATATATTTATATTAACTATATATTTATATTAACTATATATTTATATTAACTATATATTTATATTAACTATATATTTATATTAACTATATAATATTTATATTAACTATATATTTATATTAACTATATATTTATATTAACTATATATTTATATTAACTATATATTTATATTAACTTTATACTACATATAATGAATACTTACATCAGTCACGGGCAGTAATGGTATCCCGATACACCGTCTAACAAATTTGCATGTTTCTTCTTCTCGATACGACGTTTGTAGACCCAGTTGTTGGACTTTTCTCCAAATGCATTAACCATAGTGAAAATAACACCCTTTCCATTGTACCTCGGGAAAAACTGTCTCACTAGCATTATTTGCGGCCAACTCAAAATCCATCTAAAAAATAAGAAACACATTTAGGTCATACTACTATGTTATGGTTATACACGGGGATTACAATGTAGAATTTGATATTAATCGGTGTATTGTGTACATTGATTAAAAATATTCTTACCTGAAAAATAGAAGGTTGAAGGTTGAATCCGTTTTCACTTGCCACTTGCTTTAAGAGACCAAAAGCTCTCCGGTATGTCGACTCTCTCTTGTCAGGTAAAAAGAAAAATACCAATGGAACAGGACGATCTTGGATCAGTGCCTGGTAGTGTATAATTGATAAAAAATTCGTGGGCATATATAAAATGTTCCATCGCCAAAAAGTACATCCGAGTCACACAAAGATTCAAGATTCTGTCTTGTGGTAAATCCTAAAATTTTCTCATCGTCACCATCATTGATGAATAAAAACTGTTCTTTGCTACCTGTCTGTTGAAAAAGGTCGGGAACAACAATGCCACGTCGATGTTTAGGTAATTTGGGAAATTTCTTATTCCTGGCTCTATATAGGGTGATCTTCTTGGATGGTGGTTCTATTGTCGTCTGTCCATTTACCATTCCGTTTACCGTTAATTTCTTCTTGGTAAAGTTGTGTTATCGGATCTGTCGTAGATTGGACCTTTTCCTTTAAGCACTGCATCATTTCTGTGATCTATAAAAATAAGATTTATTTTATAATAACAATGAATAAATAGTAGAATATAAAATTAGAAGCTTACGACAGAAATTAAAACAAAATGAGAATTCAAGTGTAATTTTAAAGATGCTTTTTATAACACAGTAACTTACTTGTATATCGGAATAGGCTGGTGGGTGGTTGTGGTCGACGTCTATTCTGCTAACTATATCGTTAATACAGATGCTGTAGCCCTACATCCCTTGCTCTTTTCGCAGCACTGCCATATCACTAAATTGAATTTAAGTGAACTATAGGGGACGTCTCACTTTCCCCACATCTATTGTTTAGAGTCAAGGTCCACTAGGCCATGACTGATTAAACAACAAAGGGGGTTTAAAGGGATTAAAAGAATAGTCTGTAATAAGTTTGTGACACTTCAACATAGTAAATAAATACCTTTTTATAGTATAAATATTTATAAAGTTTTATATATAATAAGTACAGATATGTAAAGAACAGATACATATATTAACTAGATAAACATATATATATATATATATATATATATATATAAATAAATAAGATGTTTGAAAAGAAAACAAACTACATATTTCAAGTTAGCGCTTTCAGTTCCATCGGAACCTCCTCAGACTTTTTAATATGATAGCGTTATATAAACACAAATAATAACAATAGAAAGACGTCACATCCGACGTTTACAATAAATGTTGAGTATACTACTGTTATTAATAATTTAAGTTGAAATTTAGTTACATACACAATGAAATATACATTTGCAATGAAATATATTTATAATTTTAAACTACACCAGTTAAACTTTAACATTAAGTTCGGGGTTGTATTTCCGTATAAACATGCTTTCTTTTATTTCTAATAGCGCTTGATTTGCTACATTTAATTTGTACATAGGGAAAACAGTGTATCTACCTCCGCCACAACGATCTAGATGTTCGCTCAAAGGAATAGTTCTATTTTCTGCGTTTTTAATTTGTGAACGATGGAGGTTCATTCGTCTACTTAATTGTAATTCTGTTTTCCCTATGTATCTGCAGTTACAACCTGCGCATATCATCAAATAGATTACATTATTTGATTTACAATTCATATTTTGTTTGATTGTAAATATTTGGTGATTTGTGACAGTGATAGACGACCCTTCGATAATATCATTACATGTTAAACACCGATTATCATTACATTTAGAAACTGTGGGTGTAGAAGATATGGAATCAAATTTTGAAGATGTCAACATTGTTCGTAAACTATGTGGTTGTTTAAGACTGTTAATTATTGTGATTCGATTAATAATTTGGCTCATTTTTTTACTATTTTGAAGAATATGACGGTGTTTGTCATATATTAATTTACCTCTCTCTTGTGATGGATTGAAAGTTGTAACTAAAGCTATTTCCTTATTAGTTGAAACATTTTGGTAAATTTTCGGTTCTCTTAATTTTGTCTGATCAAGGGAAAGGGCCTTTTTGTTTCCCTCTAAAATGAGTTTGATGGGATAATTCTGTCGAAGTAGATAACCTTTCAATTCGTTTAGTCTGACGAGTTTAGTTTGATGGTTCGATACAATTGTGCACACTCTTCTAGCTAGACTAAACGGAATGTTTCGTTTTGTATGGGGTGGATGACAAGATTTGAAATTTAGGTACTGGTGTGTATCTGTACTTTTAAAGAATAAATCTGTTTCTATTGTACCTCCTGCTGATAATTTGACTGTTACATCCAGGAAGTTTAGAGATATATTACTCTGTTCGATTGTAAACTTTATACTTTGGTCTAACGAGTTTAGTAAATCAAGCAGTATTGTTATAGTTTGTTCGTTTTGCTTTAATATAAAAAAACAATCATCTAGAAATCTTTTCCAGTGAAGTTTTGTATAGTTACAAAAGGTGGCGCCAAAAGTTATATCTAGTTTGGTGTACCAAATTTCCTCTAGATATCCCAAGGACAGAGTAGCATACGTAGGCCCTACTTTCGTTCCCATGGCAACCCCTTTTATTTGCCTATAGTATAGGCTATCAAAATAAAATATATTATTGGATATGACCAGATCAAGTGCGTTTAGTATAAAAGATTTTGTGAAACGATCTGGTATCTCGTCTGGAAAATTTTGTATCCAGTATTCAATAGCTTTAAGTCCTAACGTTCGATCAATATTATTATATAAGTTTATCACATCAAAGCTTATAAGTGTACTACCTGGTTCTACGGATTTGGGTAATTGGTGTAGAAAATCAATGTCGTCACGTAGATAACTTTTAACGTGAGTACATAATGGTTTGAGAATAATATCAATGAAATTACTGAGCCTTTGTGTACCACTGTTTGGTCCTCCAACTATAGGTCTAAACTTGAGGTCTGGTGGATTTTCAATGCAAATAACTGTACTTTTGTTAGTCTTAATTAGTTCTTGGATGACTTTACTTTTATGTATTTTTGGTAATCCATAAAAATTTGCCGTGTGTGGCTCGAATTCGGTTAGATATTCATATTCTTTATCAGTAAATTGGCCAATGAAATCTTTTAGGAAATGCCTTATTTTACGTTTTATATTACTATTGATATTTTCACTAGATGGATTATAGTATTGTTTATCTTGGAGCATTTGTAATATATTAGAATGATAAAAGGACTTATTTAAAATTACAATAGCCCCACCTTTATCAGCCTGTTTGATAATTATGTCTCTATTGTTTCGTAAATTAATAAGGCCTATCTTCTCTTGCGAATTAAGGTTGTTGTTTACCTTAATATAATCGACTTTGTGGGCTAAAGTTTCATTTATGAATTGATCCAAATATGTATCTCTTCCTACGTGGGGGGTGAAGTCTGATTTGTTTCTTACTAGACTATCTGAATATGAGATGGAAGGTTGCGATTGTTCATTTTCATTTAAATTCCGTGTTGTGTTAAAATCTTCATAATATTCGGCTAATCTTAGTTTTCTGCAAAAATTTGACAATTCGGATTGTAAAAGTTCACCATTATAAGTTGGCGTAGGTGTGAATTTTAAACCTTTGTTCAATAAATTTATCTCACCTATTTCTAATTGATATGAACTTAAATTGAATATTACTGGTTCATAATTTACCTCCACCGGTCTCGAAATCGGTTTTGGCGTTTGTCTAAAAAATAGTTATTTCTGTTTGAATTTGAATTTGGATCTCGAAAAGGAGATCTGTTATAGTCTCTAAAATCTCTACTGTTATTTCTGCGGTCTCGAGATCTTCCAGGACTCACATACTGTCTTCGACTGTAGATCGGAGCTTGTTGATATCTTGGAATGAATCTTTCATTAGTTTCACCTGTATTCGTAAGGTTATATTGGATTCTGCGGGTTGGCGACGTACGTTGATTCCGCGAAATTTCCCTAGTGGTATTGGGTTCCCGTTCTTGCCGGTGTGTTGAATATCGTTCCCTTGTTTCACCTGTATGTATAGGGTTATATTTGATTCGGCGGGTTGGCGACGTACGTTGAATCCGTGAAATTTCCCTGTTGGTACTGGGTTCCCATTCTCTCTGACGTGTGGAATATTTCGTGTTTCTTTCGAGTATGAATTGTGCAGAATTCTCCAACTGTGTCCGATTTTTTCATAATGTCGGTACCATTTTTATCGGCATAACCTGTCAGCCATTGTTTTCGACTTTCCCAGGAAGATTTAGCTTTTAATTCGTCCGATATGCATTCTGTTTTCCACATTTCGAATACTCTTTCTTTTCAAACATCTTATTTATTTATATATCACCTGAGAGCTGTTACAACAACTTTTTTTTTATATATATATATATATATATATATATATATATAAATTATAGCTCTGCAGTCAGCTCTGACTCTGGCCTTCATCTTCTCTACAACCTCTAGGACTGCTATCGTGTCCTTCTCTGAAGGGTGATAATGTTGAGGAAGAGGAGATGCTAGAATACCGTCGGGAATGGTAGCCCTAGCTGTACAGTACTTTTTGCAACATTCCCAGTATATGATAGTATTACGTCTAGACTTAACTCTGAATTTAAAACCATTCAACACTAAATTCTGACCACTTTTAGTAATAGGAATGTATTTAAAGTTAACCAGAGCGTTCGCCATTTTGGAATAACCATTTGTAATTCACAGGAGCTATATATATCAACTGATAAGCTGTGATTAAATATCGGTAGTTTAATTGGTTTTATTACAAATTAATTATTACATCAAAACAGCTCACAATGTAAATTTATAAGTAAACAGATTTCACTTATTTTCCCAATCTACTGGTGGTGGGAAGTGTTCACCATTAACAATAATTAGAGTGAGAAGTTTACACCAGTTACACTATAATTAATTAAAACAGACTATAGCCCTACACCCACGGTCTACTAACCTCTTAATCCTTTATCAAAACATTCAAATGTGGGGAAAGTGAGACTAAACCGAACTATATTAATAATGACTGGTCCCCACCTCATTAACGCCTTTAATCCGTTCTTAACCCATCAAAGAGTGCCGCGGTCGACTTTCCAAACTCCGGTGAGTCGGCGTTATGGGAAGACACCAGTGGAGTAGAACGGAATGTGTACACTGGGTAACCGAGGATGCACGGATCTAGGTTTCACTTAATAGATTAATTAACTTAAAATGCATTCAAAGGGTAGGGCATAATACCGTAGGTCCATGGCATGCCTTAATAGTTAGTGCAGGGGGATTGCGCCACATATGATTTACATAAAGGACAAATATAACGACAAGACATCATACTCCGAAACAGCAAACAAAACAAACAAAAAAACAATTCAAAAAAGAGTGAATGGATCCGGGGACTAGCCGTAAGCGTCCACTGCGCTGTACAGTCCCGGGCCTGAAGCAACACAGACTTCACTCAAAATTGAGCATATTTCACTCGTACAAGAAAACGCACAAACAACCGAACACAGAGAAGCAAAGAAAATGTAGACCGCCCCAGGAGGCAGTTTTCTGCTAACTGAATGGTGTGACGTAAATACGTCGTAATGTTATCAATGACGTCAATAGAATATCTTAACAAAAAGGGCGATAATCAAGATTTAATAATGCTAAAAGCTATAAGTTTAAACAACCAATCAGAATTTTAAAGTTGTATAATTGCACAAAACATAATACTAAATACCCCATACAAGCAATTCATAACAGGAATGTAGAAGAAAGCATACAATGTAAGTGTATTTATGAAGTCATAAAATAATAACAATAAGGGCGATAATCCAAACAGGGTTACGTAATTATCCAATATGTACTCGGTTATATACTTATAAGAAATGTTAAACTTGGTATATTGATGTAACGGAAGTTTCGAAATTTCTTTAAATATGCGTAACTGTGTACTTTCTTTGGCAGTGCATTTCAAAAACAGGGATTTTATCCGGGAAAGAAACAGTTCTTTATTGTAACATACGGTCAAAAATCGTAATGCCTGTGAATAGAAAACATTATATAGTGTTGTATCTGGTATGTTACTATAAATTGACGGATATTTTTCTACTTCGAATTTGTCCGTTTTATCGAAAATACCAACATTAAATTTATTGTTAATGATATTGATGTCCAGGTCAAGAAGAGATGCAATTTGGGTGCCGGAATTTTCTTTATTTAATATTAGTTCAGGGGGATATATTTCACTTTTATATTTATTGAAATTTCCATTAGCATTGATGGGTGTTATGTCATCAATGTAACGGAAGGTGTAGTTGAGACTTTTAGCTACTTTGTAATCTGTTTTTCTTTTATGGTCCTGAAAGTAGAATTCATACTAATGTAAATGTGCATTTGCCATAAATGGGGCGGGGTCAGTTCCCATTGGTAAACCAATAGTTTGCTGTATTATCTGATCCCCAACCTCAAATATGGCATTGTCAATGAGAAAATGTATTATGTTTTGAAATTTTTCTTTATCAAAAATTACAGTTTCGGCAATGCGAGGTTTTATGATCCATCTAGCATCTTGAGAGTAAATGGCCATCAAGTGTCTGCCTTTTCCGAAAGCTCCGTTAAAGGCTTTATCTACAAACCAATCCATATTATTTTTAAGATCTGCATGTTGGAGCATAGTATACAAAGTAGAAAAATCGAACGTTTCTATTGTTTTTGCATTATCTTTATTATTGATTTTATCTATAGTCTCTACTATAGGTTTATTTTTATCAATAATGAAAAAACTATTAATACCATTGTAATTTCGAAGTGTTTTGCACCAAATTGCATGTTGGGTTTGGCATAATTTAAGGCCTTTGGTGATTGTCTGCGCAAGAGGTTTTGTCTGGCAAACACTGGAGGATATTATATATCTAAATTTTACTGGGTTTTTATGAAATTTGGGTATCGAATAAATGTACGGTAGTGCATCTATTTTCACATTGTCTTTAATATCATTACTCCTGCTAAAAGAGTATTGGTTGTGCAAAATATCTTGTTTAGTTAAATCCGTAATGCATTTATAAGTGCCATTATTTGTGTTGGGCCAGAGTCCAACTTCAGTCAGAATATTTTTAATATAGTACTTTTTACAGATAAAGGCAATGTTATTACTGGCCTTATCGACAGGTGTTAGAACAAATCTCTCTTGGAGAGTGGCAAGACACTCAACTGCAGATGCATTTTTTAGAACCTCTGGTGGCGGGTGTCTTGGTTTAAGTTTGATATATTTGATTCTTTTTGACAAGAGATCAAACACAGTATTTTTCCACTCTCCAAAAGACTCAAGAGGTGCACGAAAGTTATCAGACCAGGCTACAATGCATTTCCTTATTTGGGATTTGAGATCATTATGTAATTTTTTAAAATTAGTTCTATTTGGCTGTTCCCGAAATTGTGGTCCCAATCTGAAGAGATTTCTAAGATTTTTGTCTTCGATAATGTCAAAGTTTCCTGTCAGTATATGGCCATGAAATGTATCTTTAAAGGGAGAGTAGGTGCATTGACATGTAGTATTATCGTAATTTTCAATAAATTCTTGTACGTTTAGGTTTTCGATAGTTTCATGGTAGTTAAATATTTTATTACGGATAGGAGGTAAAAATTTGTATACGACTGTAGGTGAAATTTTAGGAGAAGTACCTGGTATAGATTTTATAACTGAACGGTCTCTGAAGATTCTATTCAGTCCAATGTCTTGTGTATGTTTATCCGTGAAAAGGATTTTACATAGCATATCTGTTTTTTTCTTATGCACTTTATGAGGCTGTATCGAATAATTGGGTGAAAATTTACTGTCTATCAAATCGGTAATAACATCGTAGTATTGAGGAAGAAAGCGTTCATTAAGTTGATTAGAATGGATGATGTCCTGTATGAGGACACCAAGTTTTTTAGCTGTAGATTTTTTCAAAGTGTGTACAATTTGTCGGGCTAAGTTCAGTACACAGGCAGCACAGGACAATTTTTCAGAAGTATGGCATTGGCATACAGAATACAATTCATTCAAAATACTTTCCGGGTCTTTTTGAAATTTCGACTTTTTTATGGAACGTTTTTTATTATGAAAATTATGGTCAAGTTTTTTGTAACAATTTCTGGTAATCAAAGTGTTTTCATCGCGATGGTTGTAATCGGTGTCATTGAGACCATAAGGAAAAATGGTCTGTAAGCCACACCGATATCAGTATATTAAGGAATGTGCTCTCTCTTCCAGCCAAAATTAAAGTATTCTTTTTTGTATTTAGTTTTCTTTTTTTGTAATTAGTGTTTATATTATCAATCCAAAACCAATCTGATTATTTACATTTTTTTCAATATTAAATTATTTTCGTAATGTTTCACTGTTCGTTTTTGTTAAAATAAAATTGATTTCGGCTGGAGCGCTGATTACGGCAGCCAATGAAATAATCCCATTTGAAATTGGCAGGCTAATCAGCCTCCCACTCTGCAGAGAGACACCATAGGTTCGTACGCCTAAAACTCGTCTTTATTAATATTATGTTACAATTTTGTATAATTCTTAGGGATTTAACCCACGTGTGGAAAGAATGATGTATATGGTTGTCACTGGTGTCCGTCTACTGGGGCTTGTTTATATCTTAAATTTTGTTATGCTTTTGAGGAATCGGGACATATCGGTGAACCAGCTTTAGGAACGTGAACTACTAGCTATAGGGATGAGTACCTTGCCATTTTTTTTTTAAACTTACGATTGTTTTCTTGTTTAGATTTTGCATAACATCCACAACCTATTACTTTATGCCAGGCCCTCCATTCTGAACAATTTATTTTCGCAATGTATTACTGTCTTCATTTTTTTTCACCTTGGTCCTAGCAGATGTTTGATACTAACTACAGCTATATTTTTATATTTGTGTGATTTGTCATACATGTAATTTGTAAAACAGTAACATAGAAAATATTAAATGTGCAAGATCTAATTTTTAAGATGTAAGTTGTCAACATGTAACTTTAGGTTCTAATTATCCTGGGACATGCAAGATATCTCCTTTCCACAGTCAATTGAAAACCAAGATAGTATGTGATTAAGCTTACTCATGAACAGAAGGATGTGCAGATCCTGGGTCATGTTATGTCCTTTTCACCACCAATTGAGAATTTAATGGCAGGGTTGGAAAAGACCCAATTATAGAATTCCAACTGCCAGGGGATCTTTCATTCTTTTAGGTGCACGCCTATGTATACATGGGGACTCTTTTTTTTGGTCCCATCTTGTATGTAAAAATGACACTGTAAAACACAACAACAGTTCCTTTCTGCATTATTGTTAATTTATTCTATATTATTAAAACTTCTATGTGGATTATAAACCAGTTATTTAGTCTTTAATAGTGACAAAGAACTATATAAAATCATCAAAATTATTACTGTTTGTATCAAAGTAGTACTATTATCAATAAAATAAAATATTTAACATTTAAACAAGTGTGTTCATTTATGATGGCTTTGAAAAGCAGATACGAAATGGGGAAGTAAGTCTGGATTCGGTTAACATAAACTATAACTAAGTCATCAGGTGGGACAAAAACAACTAAATCATAGTAATCTATACCAATTATATTAAACAGACCTTGAATCTGAAAAAAATAGTTATGAGTATCCTTTAAGAGCTAAAGTGCCATCTGCCTGACGTATTAAGAAAAAAGTGTTTGAATCAACATGTTGAAAGATTTTTGTTTTTTTACTATGAAAGCTATATGGACATTGGACAGTTTATTTCTATAAGTTTACGCTGCTTAGAATTTGAATTATATACAAATCTGTCAGGGCTAGAACCTATAAATGGTAAATCAGGGTATATAACAGGCCAAACAGGACAGTGAGTAACATCATTCACCTTATCGACATATTTTGTAAACGCAAAGCTCTCCTTCTCTAGGCCATGTCGAATACTTGGAGAGGTAAATCAAATTTCTTTTTTAAAAAAGTCTTCACAGATATCTGTAGATTCTCGGAGTTTGCAAAATGTTCCAAAGTTTGATGATGTTAAAGGGTATTCCCAACTAGGCATATTATTAAATATACAAAAATGGCATAGATTATAAATTACTATATATATCATAAGCTTAGAACAATAACTCGACTAAAAGGACAGGTGTAGGGTCTAATTTCTGTTTTATTAAATTATAACTGTGTTATTAAATTATGTAAAAGTGTGCATGAAACGTACGTCTTCAGAGTGTCTGAATCAGCAGACAAACGTTTTTATTTCATTATATAATATTAATTACGAGTTGTCTCGCTCGATTTACTTCCGCAAAAATAGAAAAATGGAAAATTAAAATCTACTCACAGTTACATGAAAACGTGTAGACTTCTACGTAAAAATAAAAAAACAACCGAAAAAATTCTACGCGACAAATATTATGGTGTTATTACGGTTTCGGCATAATACATTGGCCAATACAACGACAATATTGACATTTTGATGCTGAAAAAATGACAAATTGACAAGCGGGAGGTTATAAAATCAAACTACGGTCGATTTGGTAACTGTCATTCCATGAATAAAACGGTAAACGAACATTTCAGTCGGAAAAACACTTATTTCTCTCCATGACCCCATCGGACACCATCTTTGTTTATATTTTAGAGAACGCCGCTAGGTGGCGCGGAACTGGAAAGTCGTCAATTTTGTGGTGGGAGGATCAGGAAGTAAACGGGATGTTTAAAAGAAATTGCAACTTCCCAGAAGGGTCATGGAATTAATATTGAAGTCAATGTATAGAGAATTAATATCCGTTACAAATCATAGATAGTTATGTGTGATCCATCCGTAAAGTTCACGATTCCAGTGTAATATCAACGTGCAGTTGTCAAGCAGATTTGTAGACGAGGTTCGTCACTTGCAGTCACGTTGTGCCTTGATAAACCT
Organism: Patella pellucida; assembly: GCA_917208275.1. Lineage (NCBI taxonomy): Eukaryota > Metazoa > Mollusca > Gastropoda > Patellidae > Patella > Patella pellucida. Next base: position 36,673,067 of record OU795041.1, on the reverse strand, counting down.
GGCAATAACTTATACACTTCCTACTATAATTCGTTTTTTTTAAATTGTTGTGCTTTGCCGTTTTCCAGCGAGTAAGATAGTTGGCAGGTATTGTTACTTTTTATTTACGCCTTGACAAACTTTACAAATGGTATGGAAAAATCGAGTTACTCAATCAAATTTTCAGAAAATATCAATAGGTCATTTATTTATATACTTGCTTTTGGCTTGCATGGTTAAACAAAGTTGGGATCACGGTGGCTAAGTGGATAAGGCGCTGGTTCGCTAGCCTGGAGGTTGAGTGTTCGATCCCTGCATTGGCCGAGAAAGTTCATCTCGATTTTCCGGCGTGATTTCCCATTGTCAGTGATGCAGAAAGAGGGCCTGACAAGGACAGCTGCCTAGTCGTTCGGATGGGACGAAAAACCGAGGTCCCGTGTACAAATTGGAGTGCACGTAAAAGATCCCTTGGCAGTTGGAATTCGATATAAGAGTAGGCCGTAGCGCCGCTGCCCGGGCAAAATTTCCCTCATTGCACACTGTGGCGTATGTCCGTCTTCAATTAGCCCAGGTACGGTGCTTAAGCGTAGGACGTTAAACCCCATTTCATTCATTCATTAAACAAAGTTTCCTTCAGGAATTCAGAGAAAACCGATACCTATCCTACAATGTTCTGAACTATTTTCCTAATTATTTTTTATTAGAAATTGAACGTCCAATGTATACGCTAATATAAGACATCATGGCGGGTTTATTTAATTAAGATTATTTACATATGAATGTATATTAAATTATTAATATAAAAGTATAATTATATTAATACGCAATAAAACAAAATGCTTACCGTAGTCAAATGAGCTTGGAAGCATTCCGTGGTTCGTCAAATTTTGAACAAATTTTTAGATTAAGAGTGTAAAGATGTTTTGTAATCTAGATATAACATATTGCTATTTGTACCTCTAATTGACGAATTATGGCACCGTAACCTTGTATATTACCGTAACCTTGTATTTGAATATGTATAATGTTTTTTATCCTTGTTTTCAGATTCAACGTCAATGTCAATAAAACCCACTTCTGATGGTAAGATATATCATAAAATAATATATGAAATCATACAGCCTCTTTAATAATATATTAATTATTTCCCAGACGAACACGTAAATTCGTCTAAGAGACCATTGCCCCGTTACGTGTAGTATTAAAGGACAGTATTGGTGCCAGTCATTATCACATATGTGATAGAGCGGGTTAAACGCATTCCAAATATACTTTTAACGCGGAGCGCATTGCTACCAGCATTTGTTATATGGGACTGCAAAAGAATATCTGACAATTCAATAAAGTAATTGAATTAAATTGAATGTCATTAGATTAAAGAACACGAGAAAAATAGAAATAGTCTACACATTCCCTTGTTTATATTCACTCCATGCCTTATAAAACATATAACAAATGTTGGTCTTCGAAGGAATAATGAGAGAGCAGAAATTTAGCCGTCTGTCTGTTATCGCTCGCCGCTTCAGTAACTTGTATAGACCACTCGTTCGTGTTTTCACTGTCGTTACGTCACTGCCGATTCGGTCAGCGTGTAGTACTCAGCTATCGTAGCAATGCGCTCTGCGTTAAAAGTATATTTGGAATGTGTTTAACCCGCTCTATGACATATGTGATAATGACTGGCACCAATATTGTCCTTTAAGCTTCCCGACTTTTTTGTAACATTATGTTGCTCAAAAATTTGAATACCACAGCGAATTAAGTGTTAATGGTATGTTTTTATGTTCATTTTAAATGTCAATGTGTTATAGAAAATAAAAAATATTAAAAATTTTCAGCTACAACTCAGACAGATATAGTACTAGACCATCATGAAAACGAAGAAGGTGCTGCAGATGGTAACATCATAAATTGGGCACTACCAGGTAAATAGAACACTGCTTGTGGTTTTATTTGGATACAAATAAAACACAAGAAGCGCCCCCCCCAAAAAAAGGAATGTTTTATGAGATAGAAGTGAAAAGGGGTTGTTTACTGCTTAGGCGTCCATCTTATAAGTCAGTTAAAAAAAAAGTTTACTTGACACATGGACAATAATGATAAAGACAGAAAATATAGTTATTTTAATTTTATTTCAATCCCGAATAACTAAACACGTTCTGTCTCGTTATTCATTATACCAAACTTGAATCCCGAATAACGAAACACGTCCTGTTTTCTTTATTCATTATTAGCCGGATCGTTACTGTAAATCCGTCGGCTTTTTGGAAAGAAATCGTGGAATAAGCTTTATTTTGTAGGTTTTGATGTATAATAACAAAAAAAGTAATGATGACATTTTTAGTAGGTCTTTACAGTATGAGAGGCCATTAATTGAGGGTAGCCATTTTGCGATAATATTCCAAATTATTTTTTTTAATTTTCAACTTATTTATAATGTTATCGACATATCAACAGTGATTTGGCAATGCATTTATATTTGCGGCATTCATGACTATATTTCAAATTGTTTTCCCTCATTTCATGATGGTATTTCCATGATGGCGCGAATTTTTAGCAGAAAAATCGGTCGATTTGCTGATTTCGATTAAGTAGTAGTGTTTGGTGTCAATATATATATATGTTTTGGGGACACAGATTCCTTGTAAAATGATCAGACGTTCATATATTTAGCATATTACCAAGATGGCCGTCATTTTTGGCGGGATGATGGGACGATGTACATATTTTGATTAAGTGGTAGTGTTTGGTGTCATTATACATATGTTTACGGGGGAGCAGAATCAAATTCTGACATTTACAACCTTGTAAAATGAACACATTTTAACATATTTAGTGTATTTCCAATATTGCTGCCACTTGTGTCGGAGAAATCGGACAATGGGTTGATTTGGATTAAGTAGTTGTCTTTGGTGACAATAATATTTGTTTTTGGGGAGGCAGATTCTATTTATGTCATACACAACTACCTAAAAAATTTCGTATGTTCACCAATTTAGTCTATTTGCAAGGTGATGGAATGTTTAATAAACACGATATTATCAAGGCAACAAGAGCATAGCAGCCACGACCACACCAGGGCCCGGTTCCTAGAAAATTCTTAAAGTAAGCACAAAGTCATACTTCACTTTTACTTACGTAAGAATCTTATAAAAATACCGTCCCTAGAAAATTCTCAAGACCATTCTTACGTAAGCACAAGTCAAGTACAAGTCTAAGCACATTGTGACTGGTAAAGCTTACCATACACTGAGACTACGATGCTCTTTAACGTCATAAAATAACTTTGGTATGCGAATTACGTCATAAATTTGTCGTCTGCTTCATTGGGGTTGATTTTGATTGACATGTCCCCTGTATAGGCCTACATAATTATAAAATGTGCCAAAATATATTTTTAAAAAACGCAGACACAAGGACCTACAAACTAACTGAATAATTGTGAGAGCGCCTGATCAGCCTGTGTGTTTGTAGCCTATTGTTTACTAATTGGCATATAGGGGCCTACATAAATTGGTTTCAGGGTAGGCCTATAAGGCCCTAGATGCAAAATTTTCTATAGCATTTTTAATTTCTTTTTGAGAAGAATTTTCCCTGTCTTGTAATTGTCTCTTTGGTATCAAAAGTTGTCGGAAATGCCGTCGAATAACTCTACGGTCAGCCATGTTTTTGAAGAAGAAACAGGCTTAAGGTTGGTAAGCAAGCCCTATACCTTGCTTGGGACTTGTGCTTAGACTGGCTATGTTTAAGAACGAAGTTGTGCTTAAGTTTTTTCTTGGAACGCATAATAACGTTATTGTGCTTACAATGAAGTCTACTTAAAATCGAAGCACAAGGCCGTTCTTAAAAGAATTTTCTGGGAACACAAAATAAGGTAAGTTTACTTAAATGCAAAGTCGACTAAAATCTAAGCATAAGAACGTGCTTAAGAATTTTCTAGGAATCGGGCCCAGGTGCTTACTACAACATCTTACTACGCTCATGGCCAAGCCCTGGCTGTGCGAAAAGTGTTCCCAACATGATCTCTAGGTTACCAGTCAGACCGGGATACTTTCTCACCACACTCCAGTGACGTGCCTACCAGGCGTAAGGCGTTCCCTCGCCACTCCTATAGAGAATGCGCCGTGCTCACCCGTCCTCATTCACTTTCAAAGCAGAGAAAAACCCAAAGTGAAGCAATCAAGAACATTTCATAGTTTTCTTGAGGTTTCCTCGTTGGGTGCTAGACTGGAGCTGATGGACGAGGCTCAGTATTTTCCCTATATATACACAAGGGTCTTAACAGCGTAGCAGGTATGTGGCCAAGAGCTTCGTTCCAGCCTGGCATCAACGTGGATGATAGTGAAGGGGAAAGTGGCTGTAAATAAAAAACTTGCTAAGAAGCCCTCATAGCATAGATTATGTTATCGACTGACTTCCAAGATGAATGTAGAACAAGCATGTGGAATGATATTGCGTTGAAAACATAAAGTATATCACCACTTACACAACGACTATTGTGACATCATGCCAGTGAAGATGGCAGAGATGTCATAAATGACGGATCACAACGCAACAGCAATCCTCTGAACGATTTCTTTCACACACATCTTGGGGTCAGTTGATGATATAACCTATGCCATAAAGGTTTCTTATACCAAGTATTACTGGCAGTCATTATTTTATTTCTTTGGATTCCACTTTATATTTGACATCATACATTACTGTTCTACTCTTTAATTTATTAATTACCCTTTCAAAAGTTGTGAGTCTCACTTATTTTAACCATAGTTAAACATAAACTGAAAGTCTCGATGGCGCCACCAAGTCTAAAGAAATCAGACTGGAGTTCAACTACTACATTGTTGGATAATATACCTAATGGGTAAACTCGGTACGGGTTTCCAGGAACATGCCGCAAGCTTATACATAGCAGAATTGGATTCAGAAACCTTTTTATTAAAGTGTTTAGAAAACGTCCTGCCACAAACAAAATATGCTGAATGTATGGACATACCACCATTCACGTAGTTGCAAATGGCAGAAATCGAATCTGCGCCTCCGAAAAACAATTATTGACACAGAATCGCGACTTCGTAATCAAAATCAGCACATCGTCCCACTTTCCCGCCCGACGTGAAAGTTATATTGGAAATATGCTAAATATGTGAACATGTGATAATTTTATACAGTTATAAACGGCAAAAATGCAATCTGCTCCCCGAAAATATAGCCTTGTACCATAAACGACTACTTAATCAATATCTGAACATCGCTCCATTTTCCAGTCCAAAATTGCCGTCATATTATAAATATGCGAAATAGGTGAACTAATAATTATTTTACACAGTTGTTACTGACCGAAATGGATTATTTGCCCTTGAAAACATATATATTGACACCATCGACCTTTTTTGCCGCCAAAAATGACTGCCATCTTGGAAATATGCTACGTATATTGACATGTGGTCATTTTGCAAGGTTGTCGGGAATGGAATCTGTGACCCAGAAAACATATATATTGACATCAAACACTACTACTTAATCGAAATCAGCACATTGTCAAACTTTCCCGCCCAAAATGGTCGCCATCTTTGAAATATCACCATGAAATGATAGAAAACAATCTGAAGTATAGTCATGAACCTTGCCAATATTAATACATTGCCAAATCACTGTTAATATGTCGACAACATTATGAATAAGGTGAAAATAAAAAATATATATATAAACTATATTCGTTATTCAAGCATTCAAAGCAAAATTAATTGTTTTACATGTATACATGGAAGTCCTAAAAAAAACGGTAAAGGCAAAATAGTATAATCAGGCAAACAAGTGTAATCAGCAATATGGACTGTTCACCGTGTACAAAATACGCGACAAACAGTGGTAACAGGTGTCCGGAAGAGTAGGCTTACTCAAAATTGCTTAGAAAATATAGTTATTTTATTTCAATCCCGAATTTCAATATCGCGCTGGAAAAATGCGAGTCCGCAGATTGTCGCGGGTGACGTACGAGTTGGCGCAGTGCTGGTTTCGTCTGCAGCTTCCGCCCGTGACTAGGGGATGATAATGGACTCGACTGGCTGATGGATGATCAAATCAAGAGTGTGTGTAGCAAGGCTTCTCACTGACTGTGTAACATAGATAGAAACCGACATTTATTGCTGAGAAATTGGTGCATGGCTTTGTGACATCAAAACTGGATTACTGCAACAGTCTTGTTTATTGTCTCCCGAAATAAAAGTTAAAGAAATTGCAACATGTTCAGAATTTCGCTATACTAGCTCCCAATGGAGAAGCGGATTCATTTCAAACGGCCATGTATACTTTTTAAGTTAAAGGGACAATAACACTCTTGCTGGCTTGACAGGTTCCGAAATTTTTTTTTAGCCTTAATCTAACTACTAGATGTTTAAGTGTCCTCCCTGTTGTGTAAATTATCCATTATAACCTATCGTACTTGTCCAGAGGGTTTGAAAATATGTTTAAATCCAAGTTGCATTTGAAAGTGCTTACGTAAGGCTTTTCAAACCATGTTACGGCATGTAGTTGAATTTTTTCAATTTTTAAAATTAGGTGTGTTAAGATGAAATTTGTATCATTTATTAATTAGAATATTGTAAAATAGTACAATTTGTAGACCAGAATAAAGATTGGAACATATTATTCAGTTACAACAAGAGTGGTATTGGGGCTTTAATACGCCTTGCTACCTCACTGATATCATTAGTTTTCAAGTTCCATCTTATCGGACTATACGCACTAATGAGGTGAAGTTGCGATCCTTTTACCCCAAACCACATGGAAACCAAACCATTGAGTTGTATGACAATCGCGCATTCAGGTGTGCCGCGCATACTCTCTGGAATCAGCTGCCACTGAGACCCCGGTCACTCACCAAATTCAGCCTGTTTAAAACCAACCTCAAAACATATTTATTCAATTATTAGACAATAATACTACTAGTCAATCTAATGTTCTTAAAGTCATACATTTGCTTACCTTTAATTGAGATTTTTTTTGAGTTATTGATAGTTTTTATTCATTTAGTATTATGTATATATACTATGTGTAGTACGCCGGTGTAAAAGCAGTTGAGACATTTGTGTGTAACGGTCCTGTTGTGTTATTTATTCTTCATTCAAGCTTTAAAAGCAAAATCTCTCTCTCCAGACTCTGGAGAGGGAGAAAGAAAAAGAGAGACGGGGGAGGGAGAATGGTGTTTAGCGTTCACTCGACACAAACTATGTCATTTCGGGTTCGGTCATCTGAAATTTTCTATTTGGTTCTATCTTGTTTGTCGTGGGTGACTGGGTCCTGGAATGGTCAAAATCCCGAGGTCTGTGCAGGTAAATAACCCATGACACTGGGCATTCGAAATAAGGCTAGGCCGTAAAGCCGCTGCTCGGGGAAAATTATCCAGTAAAACACATTACATAACATACGCCCCTCCTCATTAGCCAAGGATCTTCGGGACAGTGGGACGTTAAACTCCATTTCAATTCGTTTACTACTTAGGCAACCTTCTTATAGGTCAATTAGATTATAAAATACAGTTTACTTGTAAAACCGACATTAATGATATGAAATTTCTAAGAAAAATGAATACTTTCATTTTAATCCCGCCATCTTCATTAGTTTCGTTTAGTAGCAGAACAGTAGGACGTTAAACCCATTTCATGTATTTTAATCCGAATAATGAAAGACCTTCTGTCTCGTTATTTGTTATTCAAAATTTGAATCACGAAAAACGAAACACACCCTGTCTCGTTATTCGTTATTCAAACCCAGAAAGCAAAATCGATTGTTTTATGACATACGTGAAAAAAGTTATTTCTTATAAGCCAATTAAATATAAATAAAAGTTTACTTGACAAATAATAATACAAAAAATATGATGATTTTATTTAAATCCCGAATAACGAAACGCGTTCTGTCTCGTTATTCGTTATTTAGGCTCGACAATCAAAGTGGAATGTTTTGTGCCATAGACGCGCGTAGACGACTGTTTGCTGTAAATCGTTAGATTTTCAAAACTAGAGGCCATGATATATCGCTCCTATGAAAATAACTTATATATTGTAATTTTGCCAATCTAAAATGTGAAATACACCTTAAATGACATTTGTGTATGCAGTTAGGTTTATAATATTAATTCTCAAATGGATTTACAAAATAATAGGGATTTTACGTTTGAAAGGTCAGTCTAGTTATCTTCACCCTCGTAAACTATAATATACCTATATTAAAAAATTACCAATCGGAAATGATATAGAAATGTTGAGTTTTTAGAAAGAAAAACAAATTTCATCTTAGCTACACTTTCACTCACTACTGGGATCGTTGGGCTTTTAATAATTTTGCATTTAAAGCTGGCCGATATTTGTCAAAAAAATATGCCTCTTTGGCTTCTAACAAATCATTTTTTATTTTTATTTAGCTTGTACATTGAAAAAACACTAAATATGCAATGGAACTACTATAATTTTGCATTTACAACTAGCCGATATTTGTCAATAAAATATGCCTCTTTGTCTTCTAACAAATCATTTTTTATTGATATTTAGCTTGTACATTGGAAAAACACCAAATTTTTGAAACCACCACAAACATCTATATGTCCTCTTATTGGGATCATCCTATATTGTGGATTTAGAATATGGTGCCGATGGCGGTTCATCCTAGTCTTTATCATACTTATAGTTTTTCCAATGTATCGTCTATTACGCGAAGCGCCTTCTTTTTTTAATTCCACCCCACTTAAAGCAGAACTCCGATTACAAACTACAGAAAAAATTAAATAAAAATAGCAACACGCTTAGGGATCAGAAAAACACAGGCAGACCACGCCCACGTCTAGTATTTGCCGTGTCAAGCAAACTGTCCAACTGTCAACTAGTCAACTACCAATTACCTCCTGACTGATCGACGTCCTTCCACTATCACTACTATCAGCTAACTGAAAATAGTATTGCTACACAATTATTATGCCTGATCAGGTACATACTATTTTACTTATTAGACGAAATAAGTGAACCACGATGTACCTTTTCTCTAACAATAACATAAAAACTGCCTCACACCAAACAAAAACAACTCTAATAAAAGTGGCATTTAGCGTTTGGGAAACACATTAACAGAACACAGTTTTTATGGGAATCAATCACTGGTTTATTCACAAAGCACGACGTTTCGACAAGTATCCTCTTATCGTTAGCAAGCACTTTGGACAAATATATAGGAGTTGCATGGTGAAGCCATTTACAGAGATTGTATATAGGAGTTTACTAATTGTCATTGTGCTTGATAACGATAAGAGGATAATTGTCGAAACGTCGTGCTTTATGAATAAACCAGTGAATGATTCCCATAAAAACTGTGTTCTGTTAATTTATTTCTACTTAGTGAAATGTTTTGCACAACAATGTACCAAATAATTTTCTCTGCATCATAAAGTCTAGTATTATCTTTCAAATATATATCTAAAGCAGCAATAAAACTATTGTTCTATCCATCAAATAGGGGTATTTTTACTTCATAAGAGTATAAAATTCCGTGTTGTTGACATAAACTCAAGGGGCTTAATGTCCACGAAAAAATTATCGCCATCCAAAATTATGTCCCTTGAATTGATCATTATAAATAACAAGAGAGTGAAAATATACATATTTGATGAAGTGAAGAACAGTTGTATTGCTGGCTGGATACATTTTGAATTCTAGGCTTGATACCTATTAACCGCCTCTTATAACAAACTTGTTTAATACAACATCGTCGCGGATAATTTCACGAATCTTTGCCATCTAGCATCATTGTTCCACTACATCTTGGTCATCTAGAATCACAGTTCCACTACCAAGTAATTATAGGGGTATATCACTCTCTGATGCCCAACGTAAACTATTTACATCAGTTTATATATCCGATTGTTAAAATCGTGTGACAAGCAACAGCTAATCGTGGTGGAACAAGCTGGATTCAGGAAAAAGAGAATCTCCTACCAGTCTTTTTTGATATAAAAAAAGACGACTAGGAGATTTTATTTAACACCCAATCCCTTCTTACATGCAGAAATAAATAAATATAATTGTTTGCTATAGATTTCACTTTTACTGAACCTGGATACATTATGGCGTAGTGATACATCAATTTTTTGACAGCCTTTCAACCATTGCAAAGTCCCTTATATTGACCAAGTGTTTCCATAAAGGTCAATTAAATAAAAAAAATAGTTCCTTTTTAATATTTTAATAAGAAAGTAAAGAAGTTACTTTCAATAAAAAAATGAACGGTTCTTTGAAAATAAAAAAAGTAGTTACTTTTTGATTGACTAATAATCAACTTCATGTAAAGCGATGAAGTGGAACCGAGCAATATAATTAGATTCGGGAATAATTACTGAGTCCAACTCAGGCAGCGATAACAAGGAGAACTTTGATAACAGTGTAAACATAAATTAGACCGTGTGTAGCTCTCGACGGTATATTTATAGACCCTTGTCTTGGTCAACCAGTCCGTAACAAAGCGGAAGCGGAAACAACGTACTTTACTAGGTAATCCCGGACACCCAGCCGGTCCTCAGAATCACCACATTCCTCCCCATTTTTTTTTTTTTTTAATGGGTTACTCCAAAAACTGAAAAATAAATACCACTGAATTTTTTGTTTTATACTGTATAAACGGGTATACCCTACCTTTTTTAATTTTTTTTTTTTACTTACATATATAAACCTAAAGATTCACACTCAATCATTCACACTCAATCATTCACACTCAATCACTCGGGTAGCGGTATACTAGGTACACCGTACATACACACACTTACGTTCTTTTACGTTCTTTTTTTCCCTTTCTTTGACGTTCTTTTTTTTCCTATTTTTAATTTTTTTTTTTAAATTTTAAATTTTTTTTTTATTATTATTATTCATCGGACCCCTATATCTACATCCATGTCCCAGTCTTCAGTTTCTTCCTGGACTGGTACGGGATTTAACAATACAGAGTCCCAACTTTCTGTCTGGGTTATTTCCAATTGGATTCGCTCTGGGCCCCTTAAGTAATTATAAAATTCCCCTTGGCTGAGTGGGTTAAGATGATTAAGGAGGATCATCATACATCTCCAATATATGAGGCATACGGGAGAATTAAGAGGGCGTAGGGTGTAGCGGTCCAGTTGAGGCCACCCCCTTATTCTACAAATCTTACGTAAGGCCGGGAACATATTCGTCCTGAGCTCCGAGGTCTCCGGTAACCATGCCCATCTGTTGAATACAAACATCATATTCACTGGGGTGCTCCCCAAATTCCTACACAACGTTTCCAGGGCTTCGAGTTGCTTCCCCAGTATAAACGGGTCAGCGGATCTTTCTTCCGTGAAATATGGGGGTAGATGGGCCCTAAAGCAGTGACACTTTATTTTTCCTATCAATCACCGGACAACCGATAAGCGGGCACTTTTGTTGGCGATATTGCGTCCTTACCCTCTGAAATAAAAGTGGCGGATTTACAAACCCTGTGGAACGGGTCATCTGCATTACTGGTGATGTCAACCGTGTGGGACGGGTCGTTGGCAATAACGGGGATGCCATGGTTGGTGGCAGAGGGAAGCTGGGTGTAACCCTCTGCTCCATATAACCAGATGTAGATACATCTGGGGATTGCCTCGTTCTAAATTGAGGCTGTGGGCTAAAATCACCATCTCCCACTGGCAATATATATTGCCCTCTATTTAAACCCCGTCTCACTCTCGGGTCAACTTGTCTCCCACCCGTCCGAAATGCTGCAGAACTCCAAGTACATGTATGTCCTATTGAATTACCCATTATCACAAAAAACAAACTATCACTACCTTTACCGTATAAAAATCGGTGAAGACAGTAACTTATTAATACAGTCGTATCTCTCTACGTCATACAACGGGGGCAAATATAGTCGGTGTCATCCCACTCAGAAAACCAAACAATTAAAGTGATACCATTCGTTACAATTATCACAGCAAATCATTTGAGTCCCATCGTCGGGTTTCCTGCAAATGCAAAATAACTCTATTTCACGCGGGTCAGCCGGGATGAGATTTTTACCCTGTTTTCGAAATTTTACTATCCAAGTTGGCAGTTCCCTATCTCGGCACAACTTAATCCTATCGTGATTTAAAACTGATTCCCTTTTTCCAGTTTTTATTCGGAATAAATACTGAGTTATTACTTTTGTTATTATACCCGACCCTTTCCAGGTTGCCGACAATTTTCAACTCTTTCCCTTTTTTACATCAGTATCTAGAATGTACACCGCATCGCCCATTTGATATTCTTTCACGTTCGAACGTAAATCATAGTTTTTCTTCATACGTTCCTGATTTGTATTTAATTTATCTCTAGCGATTTCATGTGCTTCGACTAACGTTTGTTTGAATCTCCCGACGAAACTATCAGGGTCACCAGCGTTTAAAACGGGTGAACGAAACATTAAATCTGCTGGCAGATTTATTTCTCGACCTAACATTAATTTATTTGCCGTTAAACCCGTCTGCCGGTTAACACTAGACCTTAAAGCGCTCGCGAGTTGCGGAAGATGAATATCCCAATTATTCTGATGACCATCTATATAACATTTAACGGTTTCTAACAGAGTCAAATTATACTTCTCAACCTGACCATTCGAACTCGGTCTGTAGGGTGTGGTACGAATATCCCAATTATTCTGATGACCATCTATATAACATTTAATGGTTTCTAACAGGGTCAAATTATACCTCTCAACCTGACCATTCGAACTCGGCCTGTAGGGTGTGGTACGACTTTTATGTATTTGTAACAGTTTACACAAAGAGACAAACAAATTGCTCTCGAAGTTTTGCCCCTGATCCGTAAATAACTGGAACGGGCACCTGAATCGTGAAAAAAACTCATTCACCGCTGCCTTGGAGGTAATTTCTGCTGTCTGTGACGGTAACGGTACGCACTCGACCCATTTGGTGAACTGATCGACCATCATCAGAATGTATTCATTTCCGGCTATCGTCCGTGGCAACGGACCCATAAAATCTAAATGGACCCTTTCCATGGGAGACCTAGCATGGTATCTATTTAATCTAAAACGGGCCTTCTTTGGGGTATTTTTAATGCTTATTGCAAATAGCACAGGAGGCAACATAGGCCCGCACATAATTTGTAATACCATACCAATAAAATTGGTGTTGGAAAAGCCTTTCAGTTCGCTTAATTCCCTGATGTCCAGACGACTGGATATCATGACAAAATCGGCAAATTTCTATTTTTAATTCCTCTGGAATAACCAATTGGTTTCATTTAAATCGCTGGGTCTTTTAAACCGCAGAATACCGACGTTATCGAGGACGAAAAGATTCCGATTAATCCACATATACTTTTCCGCGGGACTTTTTAATATTAGTTCCTCCTCTTTAGGTTCGCGACCAGATTTAAGCCACTCTAAAATTATATTTAATGCCGGGTCGCTGGACTGTTTTTGTCTTAATGATTTAGCAGAATAATTACTTAATAAGATTCCTTTCCCAGTTTCATCGTCATTTTCGTCGAGGGTAACAATATTAACCTGCGGATCCGCGATGCTAACGGGATTATCATCCGGGTCATTGTTTAACGGTAACTTATATTTTAAACCTGATTTAAAGGGAAAGCGTGTGACGTCATCGACGTTATCAGAAAAATCAATCCAATTATTATGCGCTCGTTCGCAATATCGACAGCCCCCGCACGGCAAATCCGTCAATTTCACATCCATTGTAAAATCCGGACACGGTTTATCAGGCAACTTCATACGCGATAATGCATCGGCATTTTGGTGTTTTTTACCCGAACGATGTATAACTTTCATATCATATTGACTTAATTCCTCTAGCCACCTGGCCAGTTGGCCAGTCGGGTGTTTAAACCGTAAAAGCCATGTCAAGCTACTGTGATCGGTTCGCACTGTAAATGTACTACCAAGTGTCTAAATTGTCTTGTAAAACGTACAATCGCCAAAAGTTCTTGTCGCGTAGCGCAATAACGACGTTGTTCTGGCGTTAGCGAAAAACTACTATAAGCAATCACCACAACGCCGGATTAACCATGGTGGGAGACCTGGGGCCTGGAACATGTCGGGGAGGGCCCTGATCACCGACCGCGAGCGCCGAAGCCGCGTAGCCCCGCAAGGGAGGTCTGGGGCAGGGTTGTATGTAGGATTGTAAAAATGGGGGTGCAGCAGAGTGTTGGGGACGCCAATATAATGCCCGAGTTACTGAGTGCGAAACGGTGCGTGTGTGTACCTGGAGTGGGGGTCTGGAAGCCCCTCCCCCCGAAAATTTTGAATATTAGACTGTCACGAACGCGTTTTCAACCCACTATGAGCTGCAATCGACGTCGCTCCCGTGTGTCAATTTCGGCAGCACTATTGCTATTGCTCATTTTGATGTTAAGCACACCAAAATGAGAATCTCCTTATCCTCTAAACTAGAACTAGTCCAAAACACCATAGCCTACGGCGACGTGGATAAGGCGAGTAGAACGAAAATCTCTAATTATGTAATTTGGTGGCGGCTCCCCCAAAGACAAACAAGGTCCTGTCAAGTGAATAAGGGGGACCAGAACGAACCCTTAATGTAATGTGGTGGGTCAGACGCCGACCCAGAAAGAGGTGACAGGGGAGGCCCTTCGCCTATGGGGGCGGCACCCTTGTATGGGGTCCTCCTTCCGAAAATTTTGAAAAATAACGATACAGGAAACACGTTTTTCTGCCATTGGGGTGATATCTGAGTGGCAATTTTGTATTTTATATGGCGGCAGATTTTTTGGGAGAGGCGTTTGCTCCAGGTGTCCGCACCTTGAGTCCGCGCCTGTGGTAGCCCACATAGGAGATATAAGAAAGTTTGGATCAGGTGTAGGTGTCATTAAAACCGACCGACTCATCAGTGCCTTAGGAGCATCACTTGGATCATAATCAAGTGTATTATTTTATAATTGAAAGGTTGTCAATTTTTTTTGGAGGGAGCGCCTTATTTTTCTGGACATTTTCAGAAATTGGAGGGCCGGAAACATGATTTCCTGGCATTTCAGGCACTTGTGCGGAGCCATTGAGAAGTACCTCCCCCAGAAAAAAAAATTCTGCCACAAAATTAGCGCATTCTGGCGTTATTTCGGTGGACCAAACCATGCAAGTGCTATGAAATGATTGCATTTCCAGAGAAGTGGGCTGGACGCAACTGACATTTGTGTGGGGGCCCTAATGTGGGGGCCCTGCGGCCTGTGCCCTATGGTTAATCTGACCCTTGTGATAAATGCGAGTGATATGAAATGATGGCATTTCTAGAGGAGGTGGCTGGACGCAACTGAGATTTTTTTTGGGGGGGGGGGGGCTGGGGCCTGTGCCCCATGGTTAATTCGGCCCTGAATCACCCTCTCCTGGTTGTCCGGAATCTGTGACAATTCCGCAGCCACAGCGTTCATACTCGCGTCACAATCGAGAATAAACTGATCTAAATTATTTGGTAACGCCAGTACCGGTGTTGTTACAAGCAAACGTTTGAGGCGTTCGAAAGCTAACTGTTTAGTTTCGTTCCAAATAAATTATTGTTTACCCGTAATCGCACACAACGGGAAAGCTATTTCAGCAAAGTACTTAATAAAACTCCTATGATAGTTCGCGAACCCAAGAAAAGATTCTACCTCCTTGGTACAAGTGGGTACCGTCCATTTATCAACGGGTTCCGTTAAATTATTCCCCGCTTTGATTCCGTTTTGACTAACTAATCTACCCCAAAACTCAACTTCCTGTTGAAACAATTCATATTTCTTTGGTTTTAATTTAATTTGATATTCTCCAAACCGGTCTAAAACTAACCGCAAATGACCCAAATGATCATCTACATTTTTTCCTAAGACAAGACTATCATCCAAGAATGCTGAAGCAATATTCCATGCTAACCCATGAAGTATAAGATTCATTGCCCTTGAGTAGGTATTTGGTGCTCCACATAAGCCGAATCCTATTTTTTGTAAATTCGAACAAACCGTACTTAGTAATTAAAGCGTTTTTTCCTATCATCTTTATTAAGGCGAATTTGCCAATAAGCTGAATTAGCATCTAATTTAGAAAACCACCTGTTTCTCGCAAATGCGTCTAAACATTCATCAATCAATGGCATTGGAAATACGTCCTTAGATGTCACCGCATTCAACTTCCTATAGTCTATGCACCAACGTACGGTTCCGTCTTTCTTCCGTATCAAAACTGGAGGAGACGTCCACTCTGACATAGAGGGTTGAATAACTTTTGCTTCTAACATTTCCTTTAAATGTACCTCTCCCTCCCCCGCGAAACAAACGGGTGTACGTCACCTTGAAATCTGAACTCAATATGGAAAAAACAAGTCGCCGCAGTCTGCAAATCATGCTATCACCATCTCCGCAACATAGTTAGCATACGTCATCTTCTAAATCAAGACTCGGCTGCGGCACTAGCACAATCACTGATACTGTCAAGGCTCGATTATTGCAATAGCCTACTCACAAACATTTCTAAAGAACTGATCCAGAAACTACAAAGAATTCAAAACACAGCCGCACGAATTGTCACCAAAACACCCAAATCTGCACACATCACCCCTGTGTTGAAATCTCCCCATTGGCTACCCGTTGAAGCTCGCATTGACTACAAAATCCTGTCTCTGACATACCAGTGTGTACATCAGACCGCTCCTGAATACCTCTGCGAACTTATCAAAACCTACAGACCAACCAGAAATCTCCGATCTGCCAGCCAACAGCTTCTCGAAATTCCAAAGTGGAAACTCAAATCTTTCGGCCATCGCTCTTTTAGTGTATTTTCAGCCACACTGATAGTTCGCGAACCCAAGAAAAGATTCTACCTCCTTGGTACAAGTGGGTACCGTCCATTTATCAACGGGTTCCGTTAAATTATTCCCCGCTTTGATTCCGTTTTGACTAACTAATCTACCCCAAAACTCAACTTCCTGTTGAAACAATTCATATTTCTTTGGTTTTAATTTAATTTGATATTCTCCAAACCGGTCTAAAACTAACCGCAAATGACCCAAATGATCATCTACATTTTTTCCTAAGACAAGACTATCATCCAAGAATGCTGAAGCAATATTCCATGCTAACCCATGAAGTATAAGATTCATTGCCCTTGAGTAGGTATTTGGTGCTCCACATAAGCCGAATCCTATTTTTTGTAAATTCGAACAAACCGTACTTAGTAATTAAAGCGTTTTTTCCTATCATCTTTATTAAGGCGAATTTGCCAATAAGCTGAATTAGCATCTAATTTAGAAAACCACCTGTTTCTCGCAAATGCGTCTAAACATTCATCAATCAATGGCATTGGAAATACGTCCTTATATGTCACCGCATTCAACTTCCTATAGTCTATGCACCAACGTACGGTTCCGTCTTTCTTCCGTATCAAAACTGGAGGAGACGCCCACTCTGACATAGAGGGTTGAATAACTTTTGCTTCTAACATTTTCTTTAAATGTACCTCTTCCTCCCCCGCGAAACAAACGGGTGTACGTCACCTTGAAATCTGAACTCAATATGGAAAAAACAAGTCGCCGCAGTCTGCAAATCATGCTATCACCATCTCCGCAACATAGTTAGCATACGTCATCTTCTAAATCAAGACTCGGCTGCGGCACTAGCACAATCACTGATACTGCCAAGGCTCGATTATTGCAATAGCCTACTCACAAACATTTCTAAAGAACTGATCCAGAAACTACAAAGAATTCAAAACACAGCCGCACGAATTGTCACCAAAACACCCAAATCTGCACACATCACCCCTGTGTTGAAATCTCTCCATTGGCTACCCGTTGAAGCTCGCATTGACTACAAAATCCTGTCTCTGACATACCAGTGTGTACATCAGACCGCTCCTGAATACCTCTGCGAACTTATCAAAACCTACAGACCAACCAGAAATCTCCGATCTGCCAGCCAACAGCTTCTCGAAATTCCAAAGTGGAAACTCAAATCTTTCGGCCATCGCTCTTTTAGTGTATTTTCAGCCAAAAAATGGAACAATCTGCCAGACAATCTCAAATCCATAGAAACTCTTCCAGCCTTCAAATCTAAACTCAAAACTCACCTCTTTCTGCAGTACTACTAATCCTGACTTTCATATGATAATATTTTAAAGCTGTGGACACTTCTGTGACCTCCATTTGTGTAACTTTCTTATGAACAATTGTATGCGCTCTGAGCTCACTATATGTGGGGAGTCTGGCGCTATATAGGTGGACTTATTATTATTATTTATATTATTATATACGTTGTTTAATGGGTTTGGCATCACCTGTCCCAATACAGTTTTCGATAGCAGTAAAATTACCTAAGTCAAATTGTTCCTTAGCAAAAACGTCCTGATAATCTATTAATAGATTTTTAACTTTGACCTGCTCATTTTGATCTAAGTATTGTTTGGAACGTTCAAATAAATGTCTTAAATGTTCGCGAATATCTACGTCATTCTCATTTTTTGTCCCATCCGAAGATATCGGACTTAATATATCACGCTCGTCAAACTCCATAGCTTTAGCTTTAGATTGATTAGTTTCAAGAATAACACTCTCTTGTGTTGGACATATACGCGGGAATTCAGTTTCTATGTGGGAGTGAACCGATCGGGCTATAAATAGGTTAGGGTGATTTAAAGGTTCGATCAAAAACCGGGATAAGTTATTATCCATATTACACCGTACTCGTGCTACAGATAACGGTGGAACAGCTATTCGCTTGGCGACAAAAAAGTTGGCATGATCTACTTGATCATCTACATTCCCACAAAACAAATCAAACCTATCGTCTCCGATATACATTTTATCAGTTTTTAGATCGATATGTTCCTTATTCGATCTCATAAAATCTAAACCTAATAACACATCATCCGTACTCTCAACCCGTGTGGATATATCGGGTGAAGTTGGAGACATGCATTCTTTGGTAACTGCCCGTACCATTGTCGACTCATATTCCCTGTTCGGGCTATTATATCTAGTTTCCCTCCGCCCCGAACGTCCATAAATAGCGGTGCAGTTATGTCTAAACCATTTTATAGCATCAGTAGCCGTATCCAACGTGTTTGGGCTCGTTTTACAAGCATATTGCCCTGCTTCCTTATCTTGACAATATTACATGATTACTTGACGAGTTATATGATCATCGGAACAATATAAAAGCCCGCGTGGCTATGAGTAACACCCGGTCGGCGCATTCAAAGAGACTTTCTTCATACCCTTGTCGCAAATTTTGAAATTGCATCAGAGCGGTTTCAGGCAACTCCTGGTTTCCAAACCGTTTATCCATTTTTGTTTTCAATCCATAAAAAGTTAAATTTGCATCTCTCTCTGTAATATTAGTAAAGAACTCGCTTGCCTTACCCTCCAAGCAAAAGCATAATTGATCCCTAGTTTCTAGATCCGACCAACCTTGTAAAGTTGCAAATCGTGTGAACCTGTTAGAGAAAGCCTGCCAACTTGAATTACCATCGAAAGATAACGATTTAGGTGTAAGGGACACACAACATTGTCTACGGTCTTCCCGGACATTGTCACCCGCATACGACCGGGTCATACAGGATGCCTCAGAGGTACAACTTCCCGATGTATCGTTTCGTACATCCGAACGTTTATTATAACCTTTCTCAGTTCTATTACTACTAGTATTATTCCCCCCTTCCTCACTTGAACAAGTCAGTCTCAAGTATATTGCTGTAGGGAGATCTAGAACCCCTGGAACTAACAGCAACTCACAAGTATTTAGTCGACCGCCACAACTCGAGATTGCTGCATATATGCAATCTGTCGTGTTAGCATTGATACCTATGTCCAATAACTCTCCAATAGAGCATCTATGTCTACCTTGTATGACATTACAAGACAGAACGTCAAATAAATTCAATTTATTTCAAATTAAAAATTGAGCTAAAGTTCCTATAGTCATGCCCCGTACTAAATATCGGGTATATAAATATTGTTCGTCTGTTAACTAACAACCTTGTAATATTTTTTTTTTATTTGCTCAGCAATACATCACATCGATTTACAAAGTGCATACGTTGGCATAAGGGTAAGGATACAATAAATAGACTTACAATTTATTATTTTAAAAATAATATAGTATTGTACACTGTACTGGGGTTGATCAAGGAATCAGAGTTCAATTTTGTTTCTAATGTAAGCCATATAATGTTCATGAGTCGGTGTTTTACCCATACATTTTAATTTGAAGATGAAATATTTTGTTAGAAGAATTATGTAATTGATGAAATTCTAACTGGGATTTGTTTTCAAATTTGCTAATATCCTCATGTAAACTGTAATATCCAAAATGTATGACAGAAGGTGATAGGTTATTGTATATTCTATTTTTTTATCAAGATGTCATTGAGAGAATTCCACAGGCTTTGAGAATAGGGACATTGAATAAAGAGGTGCTCTTCAGTTTCAAGCGTGCTGTAGCAGAAGCCACTTTTCCAATTTAAGTAATCGATTATTTGTGTATATTATTTTGTGTTTATATTTAAACTGGAAATTTTGGACTTTTATATGTGTACAAATATTATGACTTAAGTTAAATATGGATTTTGTAGTTTTCTCGTCTATTTGTCTACCTAAATATTCTTCTCACTTTAATATAGCAGTTGGTTTAATAAAATTTGCATTGGTTCTTTTAAAGTAAATATCCTTTGACTTTAAAGTGTCTGAGTGGACATTATAAAATCGATACAAATTATTTATTTTATCGGTATACATTCTTAATTTATAATCACCTTTACTCGCACATGTGGTATCTATTATTTCATTTTCAATCCTTTCTAATAACTCAGACTATCTAAGTCTAAATGTACACGTGTAACAGCACGTGTGGAAGAGCGTGCTAAAATGCACGTGCATTAACCTATAAAATGTGTTAACGATTTTGTATGTGCTCGGCGAGACACGCACACGATACAAACCTGCACACTTAGAATAAACAAAACTAACTATGATATATTTATAATTTATAAATTTATAACTACTTCTTTAACAAAAAGACAATATTTATTTTTTTCATCTGCACTCCCATTGAAGTGGAACCGAGCAATATAATTAGATTCGGGAATAATTACTGAGTCCAACTCAGGCAGCGATAACAATGAGAACTTACTTTGATAACAGTGTAAACATAAACTAGACCGTGTGTAGCTCTCGACGGTATATTTAACCCTTGTCTTGGTCAACCAGTCCGTAACAGAGCGGAAGCGGAAACACCATACTTTACTAGGTAATCCCGGACATCCAGTCGGTCCTCTGAATCACCACAGCGATATGAAATTTATCACACAAGCGATATCTACTGTAGAATGTACTTTTGGGTGATAAAGGGTATTGAACTTGAACTTGAACTTTATTACAGGCGAAGCAAAATGTTTGCTATAGCCTAAACATATATACAAATATGAAAAAAATATACATTGATAATAAATAAAAGTATGAATAACAATAGAGTGTAAATACCCCCACCTCCCTCAACAACAACAAAACAAAGAAAAAAAATATGAATAAAAAAAAAATATAATAAGAAAATTAAAAAATAATAATAAAAATTATCAATAATTTACCCCCCCCCCCCAAAAAAAAAACACCCCCAAACAAACAAAAACAAACAAAAAACAAAAACAAACTGCAATGTGCAAAAAATTATGGTTAACTATAAAGGAGGTCGACTATAATAATATGTTAATTTTATCGATTTCATGCGCGCCTTTTATGGGATCAATCGAACAAAATTATTTTATATACTGTTAGAGCATAATTTGCTCTGATTACAATGTGACACAGTATTTAAAGTAATATCAACATTAAAATTAGGCGTAATATCCATGTTTTTTGTTTGGATTGTTTATAAATTAGCTTGCTTTAAAACTAAAATCAAAATGTAGAAATAATATCTTTGTACATCAATCGATATAATATATTATTTTCGCTATTATTTGCGGATGACTTGTCATTATTTGCTGACAGTGTTGTCAACCTACCAGACAGATTAAATGCTTTAGAGAATTATTGTAAGCAATGGGATGTGTCTGTAAACTTAGTCAAATATTGTTGTATTCAAAAATGGGGTTGTTTTATCAAAAAAAGAATAGTGCTATTTTTATGTGGTCCGAAATTGAAGCTGTGTCTCACTATAAATATTCAGGAATCAATATCTACAGCAGATTAAATGTAATTGATGTTGCACAAATTTTGTCCAACACGCTCTAAAAGCACTTAAAGGGGGGGGGGGACAAACGATTTTCTTTTTTTTTGTTTAAACAATAGTTTATTCAAACTAGTGAATAGGATTGGGGAACAGGAAATAGCCTATATCACCCCTCTCCAATACAAAGAAAAGTATATACAATATGGATTTTGAGAAATAATGATTAAACTATAACATATATACAAATATACAATTACATACGTTTCAATATATGATAATCCTTTCCTGGAAATGTTTAAACAATAATTTTAATAAATATGACAATGTTGGTATATAATTATTTTATAATATAATAATCCAATTCAATGTTTAAGCACATAAGATGTTTTAGTAAAATCTTAGCGTCATAAAATAAAAATTTGGCAATATATGAACATTTTAAGAGGAAAAAGTATAGTTACTCAATGACTGAAACGCTTCGATTTTTATACGCCCACATTTTCATGTGGACGTATTATGTCGTCGCCCCTGTCCGTCCGTCCGTCCGTCCACAATTGTTTGTGGACCCTCTACAGGTCACAATTCTTGTCCGATTTTGACGAAACTTGATATATAGCTTTATCCCCAAAAGATCTCGGCTGCTTTCGATATTGGCATGTATCGTATCGAAACTTCATGGATTATGGCCCCTGATTGTACGAAAAATCACGTTTTTAGCTTGTGGACCCTATAGAGGTCACAATTTTGATCCGATTTTAATGAAACTTAACATGCATGTTTATAACCCAAAGATCTGGTTTCCTTTCGATATTTGCGTCTATTGGAACGTAATTTCCTGAATTATGGCCCCTGATTGTCCGAAAAATCACCTATTTTAGCTTGTGGTCCCTCTGGAGGTGACAATTATTATCGGATTTGAAAAACCGTTCGATTATATCACCGTTACACCCTCAGGAAGGTTTAGTTCGAATTTCGGGAAAATCGGACCAAAATTGCCATACAAAATGGCCGCCGTTTGTACGCGAAGACTGTTTATAAATGGTATATCAAGGTTGTTGACCCTGTAGAGGTCACAATTTTAATTAGATTTTGATGAAACTTGAAATGCATGTTTATAACCCAAAGATCTTGGTTCCTGCGATATTTGCAAATATCGCATTGTAACTTCCTGAATTATGGCCCCTGTTTATACACAAAATCACCTTTGTTTAGCTTGTGGTCCCTCTGGAGGTCCCAATTATTATCCGATTTGAAAAAACGTTTAATTATATCACCGTTACACCCTAAGGAAAGTTGAGTTCGAATTTCGGGAAAATCGGATAAAAATTTCCATACAAAATGGCCGCCGTTTGTACGCGGATACTGTTAAAAAATGGTATATCAAGGTTGTGGACCCTGTAGAGGTCACAATTTTAATTCGATTTTGATGAAACTTGAAATGCATGGTTATAACCCAAAGATCTTGGTTCCTTTCGATATTTGCGCATATCGGATCGTAACTTCCTGAATTATGGCCCCTAATTGTTTCTAAAAATCCCCTATGGTCCCTCTGGAGGTCACGATTAATATCCAATTTAAAAAAAAATTTGGCTCTATCACCATAACACCCTACTGAAGGTTGAGTTTGAATTTCTAGAAAATCAGACCATAATTGCCAGACAAAATGGCCGCTGTTTGTACGCGAATAGTGTAAAAATATGGCATATTAAAGTTGTGGGCCCTGTAGAGGTCACAATTTTAATTTGATTTTGATGAAACTTAAAATGCATGTTTATAACCTAAAGATCTTGATTCTTTTCGATATTTGCGCATATCAAATTGTAAATTAATGAATTATGGCCTTTGATTGTAGGAAAAATCACTTTCGGTATTGCTTGTCCTCTATCCATCTATCGAAAATGTGGGCGTATCCTGCCTGGCAGTGCCAGCTTACTATCTTTCAATCAAGTAATAAACAGCTGAAATTTTTTTAGTTTTTTCTTTTAGTGAAATATCGGAATTTCCATATAAAAGGATATTAATATTTCGATATAATGTTGAAAGACATAATATGGTATTATTTCTGACATCTGAATATAAGGAACAAACAAGAAGGAAGTGATAAACGTCTTCAATTTGATGACCACAAATGCAAGCTGGAGAATCAGATAGATGACGAAGAAAAGATGAGAATTTAAGTCGCTACAAGAAAGTCTGAATTTGGAATGAATTATTTGAATTTTGCGTTTGCTAAAATTAAAAAAAATAGGAACATTGATATCAGATTTAGTAAAATGTAATTTAAATTTTGCTAGTGATTCTGAGGACTGGACAGTATAGTCAAGGGAATTCCATAATCTAGTAGAAGATGGAGAGAACGTATTGCGAAAAAGTCATCAAAAAATCTCGGCATACAATCAAAAGACACCCTTATTATCGATGAGTTAAATTTTACAAATAAAATAACTGAAATAGAACAAATATTAAAAAATATGGGATAAACATAAATTGACTTTAATTGGAAAAATACAAATAATTAAAACACTTTGTATTTCAAAAATTCATTACCCGTCAACTGTTAATCCAGTGTCGGACACGACTATTCAAAAACTAAATTCAATATTTTACAAATTTATATGGAACGGACCTGATAGTATAAAGCGACATATTCTTATACAGAACAATAAAAATTGCGGATTAAAAATGATTGACTTAAAAGAATTCCTAATATGTAATAGCATTTTCTGGATTAAAAAAATATACCAGTCACCCACCCAAACATGGCTCATACCATATGAATTCATTATGGCTGAATATGGTGGAAATTTATTACCTGCTTGCAATTTTCCAGAAAAGCTAAATTTAAATATTCCTTTTTATAAAAACCTCTATGCCAACTGGTATAAAATTTACACAACCCATATAAAAAATATTGCGCAAGCTAAAAATCAAATTATTTGGAATAATACAAATCTAAAAATTAATAATAAAATTATATTTTTAAAAGCCCTTTTTAACAAGAATATTTGGTATGTTGGTGAATATTGTGATAAAATAAATAAGATTGATGCCAAATATCGAAAAAAAACATCAGATTATCTCAAATGGAATAGAAAAATGTATCTTGAGGTATGTACAGGAGCCGAATAAATTTGAAAGTACGACATATACTAACTTTAATTGCAATAAAACCCCTTTGGAAGATATAAATACTAATTTTTACAAAATATATAATATCGATTTTCAAAACGTGGTTTCAAAAGATATTTATGATAGCCGGATAATAGCAAAATTCATCAGGCCAAAAGCCATTGCAGAATGGGAACACATTCTAGATACCGAGTTAAGCGATTTAGATGTAGAAAATATTTTTAAAATAATAAACACTGTATGTCTAAGTACAAAACTGAGAAGTTTTGAATACAAATATCTACATAGGATTATATTCACAAATGATAAATTATTCAAAATTAGAAAAGTAGATAACACACTCTGCACTTTCTGTGAATCTAATATAGAACATGTAGAACACCTTTTTGTTTTCTGCCCATTTTCACAAATAATATGGAATCATTTCCATACTATTTAAGATCGCAACAATATAAAGATAGATATAAAAACACATATCAAACATCTTGGTCTAACTAGCAAACCAGATTATATGAATAATACTGAATGGATCTTCATTATCCATGTAATTATTTTAACTAAGTTCTATATATATCGGGCTAAACTACTAACTGAAATACTAAACATTAATAAATATGAAAGCTTTTTAGTAGAACATGCTAAATTGGAGATTGAGATATCTCCGGAACTATACATAAATAAATGGAAATATATTTTTAAGACATCCTCCACCGATTCCCCATGGATGGATTTATGCACCTAGATCTGTGAACAGTAGGGACCCTTGTAATTTATTCTTGGATATTGGTATGTCTAAAAGAATAATATTAGATCAATAAGTTGGCAGATAGTTGAATCTCTCTTCATAAATCCACTCTGAAATTTTGTTAGTATGTTATTATCTAAGAAGAAGTTAAAGACATGTTTATAAACACATTTTTCAGAAAATTTGGAAATTAAACACAGCAAGGAAACGGGTCTGTAATTTGAACAATCATTTTTACTATTTTTCTTATGTAATGCCAACACATGAGCAGATTTCCAAGGAGTGGGGAATAATTCTGAATCGATTAAATAGTTGACAAAGAGGTAAAGAAATTTCGGAAGCTATAGATTTTGATAATGTTCCAATGATATTATAAGGGCCGGAGCTTTTTGAAACATCAATTGATAAAAGTCTATCTTTAACTTCTGTTTTTGTAAGTGTGATGTTAGCAACTGAGGCTTTAATGCGTTGTGTTGTAGGAATATCGTGTTGTGCTTCTTTTAGTTGTGACTGCTTAATAAAGAAATCGTTAAGTGCATTCGCCTTCTCTTTTTGTGTAAAAACAGTGTCGTTATCTACTATTAAGGGAGTGTTTCGTCTTTAACAAATGAGTTTAGTAGCTTCCACCCGGACTTTTTGCCAAAAATCTAGGTTTAGTACTGTGTCCCAATTAGTTGTTAATACTGTGTGTTTCAGAGATATGTTATCAGTTTCATAGTACTTCCAAATAAGTCGTTTGTAAAACTGTTTGTGATGGCCATGAAACAAAAGTTGTCAATATATCGGACAATTATCATGGATGGTCGCCTGACAGGCTGCACCTTAGTGAGCTCTCACTTTTTTAGCAGTGTTTTAACTGCTTTGGAATTATTAGTGTTTTTCAAACTCTGTATATGTGTTAATAACAGTCTAAGGATTATATTGTGTTATTTTCAAGTCAATTTGGATCATATTTAACAATGTAGCAAATCTTCAATGTTTTGGATATTTGTTTCAAGTTTACTCTGGCTAGTATGGTCTATTTTTAGACCTTGTGTTTTTGTTAGATTATCAACAGCTTAGTGTTGAGGTATTAAATCTACTCACTGGTAACAAGATTTGCATTAGGTCAGCAGAATCATGGGATGATCACTTACTCACGTCAACAACTTCTCAGTTACAATGTGCTCAGAAATAAACTTTCATTGAAAATTTTTTCTACACTCAAGAGCTTTGATATTCTTAAACGTTTCCGTGGAAATCGAGCTGGCCGACGAAAGAAAGTAAGAGTTCAAATCCCTTCAGACACAAGTGTAGACACTGGAAATTTAGTTCAGGTTCATCCCAAATCTATTTAAAAAAACTTAAAAGTTTCACTACTTAACAGTCAATCTTGTCGAAATAAAACTCTTGATTTAGCTGATTTGATAATTGAAGAACAGTTGGATATTTTGCTTCTCACGGAAACATGGTTAAAGCAACATGGCTTTACAACATTCCAAGACCTAATCGTTCAGGCGGAGGAATAGCTATAATCTTTCACAGTTCTCTTAATGTTGAATTCTTGAAGCAGTTTGATACCTATCAAACTTTTGAGTCACTTAATCTGAAAGTCAGTGCAATAAATATATGTGTTCACGTAGTGTGTATTTACCGTCCACCGCCATCAAAAAAGAATAAAACAACAATTACTGATTTTCTTAATGAATTTGAGACCCTACTAACTAATCATAAAACAAATACAGTGTTTCTGGGAGACTTTAACATTCACTTTGATGACCCCAAAAATCTAGCTTCCAAAAAGACTATTAGATTGTTAAAGACTCATAGTTTAAGACAACACATAATTACTTCAACTCATAAATCGGGCCATATTTTGGACTGGGTTATTACTCCAGATAGCTGTAATCTGATTCAAAATGTCGAAGTATGTGACATACAAATATCAGACCACTTTCTCATTACCATGTTATGGAATATGGCAAAACCCAAATGTGAAGGTGTTCTTCAATTGTGCCGGAACTTAAAGAACATCAATAGAGAACAGTTTTTGAATGATCTCAAATCCTCTGATCTGATTTGTAACCCCCCTGATGACCCCAATGATCTAACCGAGTTATATAATGTGACTCTATCTGGTGTTCTGGACAAACATGCACCACTTGTCACAAGAAAAGTCGTCACTCGATCAGGTTCATCATGGTACAATGAGGAGATACATTTGGCGAAGAGAGAACGCAGACAAGCTGAAAGACAGTGGCGGAAATCTAACCTTGAGGTTCATCGTCAGATTTATAAGTCTGCTCGAAACCATGCCAATCAGGTCATTCGAGCTGTAAAAGTCCGTTATTGTACAGCAAAACTAGCTATTTGTCAAAATAATCCCGCCCAATACCATCGTTTTATGAAATCACTTTTAGGCAAGAAATCCGTATCAAAATTGCCAGACTCGGATAACAACTTTCAACTTTCAAATAAATTCTCAGATTTTTTCATTGATAAAATTGTTCAAATTCGGAATCAACTTGACCAGAATTCTCAGACAGAAACTCTTATAAATATTGTAGAACCGGTGTGTGAATCATTATCACACTTTGATCCCTTTAGTGAAAATGATATCAAGAATATCATCAAATCATCAAAGAAAACCACATATTCTTTAGACCCAGTTCCGACCAGACATCTGCTTGAATACTTGGATGTTTTAATTCCCATAATAACGTCACTTATTAATTCTAGTTTGAGAACCGGAGTATTTCCTGACATACTGAAACAAGCTATCGTAAAGCCACTATTTAAAAAAGAATCACTTGATCCTAACATGCTCAAAAACTATCGTCCAGTCTCAAACTTGTCCTTCTTATCGAAAATTGTGGAGAAAGCAGTTAATATTAGATTGCGTTCTTTCCTTACAACACACGATCTCCTTGACAAGTTCCAGTGTGCATATCGACCCAACCATAGCACAGAAACTACACTTCTTAGGGTAGTAAACGATCTGCGATGTGCTGTTGATGATGGTAAAACAGCTTCTTTAATCCTCCTTGACCTATCAGCAGCTTTTGATACTGTTGATCATAAAATTCTTTTGAATCACCTCCACAGAAATTTAAATATATCCGGTACATCTCTAGCCTGGTTTTCATCATATCTGAGAAATAGAACCCAGTCTGTTCTGGTCAACAAAGAAAAATCAGATGACGTCACTTTGGCCTGTGGGGTGCCACAGGGATCAGTGCTTGGTCCTGTATTATTTGTATTATACACTACACCCCTTGGTATAATTACTGACCAACACTGTATCCAACATTATTCCTACGCCGATGATACACAGCTAGTTGACGTTTTCAACCCCACTCAAATAAAATAATCCTTAAATCGTACAGCAGCATGTTCGCAGTCTATTAAGTCCTGGATGACAAACAACAGCCTAAAATTAAATGATGAAAAAACCGAAGCTATGTTAGTTGGAACCTCTAAAAAATTACGGACAATAACAGAAAAGAATACAACAATTGGTAATTCAACGATCGATTTCTCTGTCAGTCTTAAAACCCTAGGGGTGTTCCTAGAGTCAACACTTTCTATGGAGACTCACGTTGACGAATTTTGTCGTATTTGTTACTATCATATACATTGCATCAGAAACATTCGCCACCTGATCACGACTGATGCTGCTAAAACACTAGTTCAGGCGCTAATACTGCAAACAGTCTGCTCTTTGGACTCTCTCGAATGCTAACAAATAAATTACAGAAAATCCAGAACACCGCTGCCAGGATTGTAACAAGAACTTCAAAATATTCATCCATAACTTCAGTTTTAAAGTCTCTTCACTGGTTGCCTGTCGAATCCCGGATTCAGTATAAAGTTCTGTCATTAGTGTATCAATGTCAAAATAATCTTGCTCCATTATATTTGGCTGAACTTTTAACAGACTATAAACCCAAACGTGCGCTAAGGTCACATGGCAAAAATATACTTGCTGTTCCCAAAACAGAACTAAAACAATTTGGTGATAAAAGATTCAGTGCTGCTGCACCTTGCCTTTGGAATCGGTTACCAGTAAATATTAAAGAATCTAAGACTTTCACAATCTTTTAGTCAACTAAAAACTCATTTGTTTAAACTATATTATCCAGATTAGAAACAGATTGTTTATGTGTGTTTTTAATAGTGAGAGACTCATGAATATGTTGCGCTTTGAGCATGCTTATATGGATGGATATTTAAGCGCATTACAAATATACATTATTATTATTATTATTATTATTGGTCACTGCAAAAGTTATCAAGACAGCCAACATTTTGGATAAATTGGGGAACATTGGTTAAAATGAGATCTAATTTAGTATGTTTGCCAACATCGCTAATTCTGGTTGGTTCAGTTATAAGTTGTGTCAGATCAAACATATTTATAGCACCGTGTATAAAGGAATTAGTTTTAGGAATAAAGCCAATATTAAAGTCTCCAAGTATAAAACATTTGTTGATATCATCGGTTAAAGCCAGTTGAAATGATTCAAGGATATTTAAGTTTTTAGAAGCCGAATAATTTGGTGGTCTATAAAAAGTGCCATGTAGAAATTTGATATTATTGAAGTGGATCTCCAGCCAAATACACTGAATATCACCAACTTCTAAGTCTGTGCGTCTTTTGTAATGTAAAGTGTGTCTGTTATTTTATCTTTTCTTATAGGTGCATGATAAAATGGAAGGGAGATTGAACTATCTAGTATATCACTATTCAGCCATGTTTCAGATATTGAGAGAGAAAATATCATATACTTATCTAACTCAGTCGATATCAAATTAATCTTGTTGCGTAAACTCCTTACATTCAGATGTGTTATTGATAAATTATTAAGAGTGTGGAACCGGATTAGGGTTGATATCTGCAGATAGTAACAATAATAAACTAGATCTGCTACTGTCCCAAGCAGATATGAAAGCTTTCATATTCATCAGCACGTGCCATCGTTTATACCAAGTATCTTAAAGAAAATAACAAGAATAAAAATATTAAAATTGGTCGAAAACTCGCGAAGTTACGGATCTAAATATAGTTTGAAACCGTAAGTTAGCTTAAAAAAACCCAAAAAACAAACAACGGCAGGTGCCAAGAACAAACGACTTGAACAAATATCACCTTAAAAATTTCAAAGTACCTCTTCGTCTCGTGGCCTTAAACACTGTTTATAAATTAAAGTCAATCGGATATTAACTTTAGCCACATAAGCGTTCACAGATCAAGGGCCATAACTCTGGCAGTAATTACTGAAAATCAATGGGATTCTTGGTCTCGTGAACTTAAACACTGTGTTTAAATTTAAAGTGAATCGGATATTAACTTTAGCCGCTAGAGCGTTAAAAAGGTTTTTTGAAGAGATCAAGGGTAATAACTCTGGCAGTAACTATCGGATATCCTTGAAAATCCATATGCTTCTTTGTTTCATGACCTTTAACACTGTGCATAAATTTAAAGTCTTTCGGGTATTTACTTTAGCCTCTAGAGAGTTCACAAGAAATCGTGGACGACGAACGGGCGGACCGACGGCCGGCCGGTCGGGGGCGACGGCAATATGCGACCACATTTCCATATGCTTCGTCTCATGACCTTAAACACTGTGCATAAATTTAAAGTCAATCGGGTATTAAAGAGCACATAAGATCATAATTTTCTATTACATATTATAATAAACAATGATTACTAAATCCATATTACGGAAAGTTCAAATCAATCTGATTAAAATTAACTGAGCTATTTACGTTTTAGTATGGGACAGCCAAAAACGGTTTTCAAATTTTCATGAACGACCTTAATCCGGTTGATTGGCTGATGACGTCACAGGCACTACACATACTATACACATTATCTAACCAATATATCACTGCCTGTATAATATATCACTGTATCAACATACCAACAGTTAACAAGTGTGTATTGTCGGTAATCATTAGCTCGTAATTATGTAAGCTACACATCACTATATAATTCAAAGCATTTTCAAACGCAGACCTTTCTCGTCTTGAATTGTAATAGATTTTATTTGTTACTATAATATTTCCGAGTGTATTTCAAGATGCCGAATTATCGTTGTATTATTGAGAGTTGTGGAAATTCCAGCAGAGAAAAGGGGAATAATGTACCGACGTTTCATAAATTTCCCAAAGACGAAATATTACGGAAAGAGTGGATTGCGTTTGTCAACAATTTAATTACGGATTGGCGGATGCGGGTCGTTTCATCCCACGATACGACGTTTGGGAAATATATATATATTCAAAACACGAAAGAAAAAATCAAGAACCACGTGGTTAGTAAAAGGCTCAACCAAACGATAAAACATTAGTTGCACTTACGGTTCTTTGATAATCATCGTTTCTCATGAAGTTATATAATATTTATTTAAAACGAATAATATGCTGATGACCTACACAAAAACAAAATAAATATTTACACGACATGCAATCTTTTTTTTTACAAGCCCCTACAAATTGTTAATAGTCAGTGAGCTGCACCTTGACGACATGCTTGTCGTAGATGTCAATACCAATCGATAAATTGGTGCGAACAAGCCACTGGTAAGTGGTAGGTCAATCAAGCTCGTTAACTATTTGATAAAAGAAAAACAATAAAGTATTACTAAATATGCACAAATTTTCAACAATACATTTTGGCAAGTTTTATACTCGCAGATAAAACAAAACAATTGAGATCTAGCCATGTTAATCGTGGTCTCAACAACCGCCAATTACCTAATTAAATAAATGCCAATTAAATTCTCAATTGAAATAATAAACGATAACCTGCCTTTTTTTAAATCTGGTGTTGATTATCGAACCCATTCTGCTCAGCGAGTTAAGATTATTGACGACAATTGATTGGTGAATCTGATTGTTAAAGCGCTTAAAAACATTGAATTAATTTAGAATTGCAAAATGCAAAACGTAATTTATTATTCGCTACATATAAAATAATCGTTAGTCATTTATTATTATTCGTGCACATTTTCTGATATGGTCTGGTTTTTTGAGCCTAAAAATAGAACACAGGAAGTCTCCAATTGGTGCATGCACGCTTCCCTTTGATGACAGTTATATCATGGCATCTCATGGGTCGTATATACGATTATTTCACCGTGAAAGGTGCAAATGCATGCTTTCTGATATGGTCGGATTATTTGAACCTAAAAATAGAACACACCAAGTCTTCTTTGAGGTGTTGTATCATGGACATATACGATTATATCACGAGGTAATTCTGTTATTGAAACCCAAACTGAACGAAAACGGCTCTCGATTATAACTGATGTAAATTTTGTGGAATGCTGAAGCAATTTTAGTTTAAATATCCTTTGTGTGTGAATTACTACTATAGGGCAGGCTGTGTACATGTAATATCAATTCTTTTATTTCTAAAAGCTGTAAATAGATAATTTAATGAAATCAATTTATTTCTTAAAGCTGTAAATAGATAATTTAATGAAATCAATGAATCTAGTCTCGCAACAATCGGATGGTTTTCATTATTAGATCCGGTATCATCTACATCGCCATCCTCTATGGAGCCACAGTCAGATAGATACGGCTCAAACATAATATATGGCGCTATAGTTATCATTTCTCGCGACGTATCTGTATCCGATACATTGCCAGAGCTAAAAGAACTACTGCTACAGGATAACTCTTAAATATTCTGCCTCCATTCTCTCGGTGTATGATAGAATGACCAATAACACGTGTTAATGATTTATTTATATGATTACTACTTAAAACCATTTCGTTTCTTAAATGCCGACAATTAATTATTTCAATTGGCTTCATAGATGTCCGTAGCGCTGGCTACACCAATTCTACACCAATCGTGTTTCAATCAGAAGCCAATTGTTAGTTTACGGTCGGCTTATTCTAATTAAAAAGACAATGCTACAGCAATCGGCTTTATAAAACAAATTCTAAATTAAAAAAAACAGACTATTCCGTAGTCATATGTTTTATTTAATTAGGGGATTAAGGAACCAGTCAGGCGTTAATGAATACACACGCCGGCTGTATATAGGTAATTAAGGAATAAACATTACGAATATGCATTTGTACACTGTGACGTCACTAGGGACTGAGGGGATTAAGAGTGTTTTGGATAATTGGCCAAGTCGTTTTTACGGGAGGTCTATATTTGCGACTTTGAGTGAAGATAGCTGATTTATTTTTAATCAGATTGATGTTAACTTTCCGTAATGTGCATATAATAACCACTGTCCATCACTACGCCGAGTTTCAGTTTGTCGTCTTATGTGCACTTTAACTTTAATCTCTAGAGCGTTCACAAGAAATTATTAACGACGAACTGACGGACGGCCGGTCGGGGGCGACGGCAATATACGACCACATTTCCATGTGGGCGTATAATTAAAATATACGAAAATCATTATTATTATTATGAACTGCAGCGTTAGGCACGAAGTGCCGAGTGTTGGAGTTCGTTTGAGTGTCTTGTTATTCGAGTCTAGAGTCACAATTGCAAATGGCACCGAATGGCAAAATTTTATCTCCCGTGGGAAGCTTAAGGTCGGTAAAATGAATAGTTATTGGTCGATTTGGCTGTGACTTCCGTTACTGAAATAGAACCGATTTTTTCCATTGTTCATTTTCAATTCAAAATGGCGTCCAGCAGTTGACCTAAATCGAAATTCGATTCCTGAAAGTTTTTCGGCTTCCCTAAAAGGATTCGGAAAATATAATTGCCTTGTCTGTAAGTAAAATATCAACAAAGCCTTATCGATTTGCATATTTCAAGATGGTTGCACTTACGGTTTGGGCTACAAACTCATTTTTTTGTGTACGAATCGTAGCTATTACAAAAAACAATTTCAAGGCAATTTGACCTATATTTCGTCGATTTTTTAAAAATTTTTTTTTGATCCCATCATTTCTCCAAGGGGAGATAATTTAGAAAACTTCTAATGATATTTTTCAAGTCGTATCGATAAGATCTACTCACATACTTAATTTCGTGAAAATCGTGCAATTATTAAAGAAGTTGTCAAGTTGGTCTCAACTTTTGGTTTCTAAACAACACCAACGAATTTTCGAAATTCGAAAATCCGAAATTGCAGATTTGAAGTAAATGTTTCAAGGTATTCAAAGAAAAAAGAATTAATAAAATAGGTCAAAAAGTCACAAAGTTACAGCGATGTTGGTCAAATGCATTCCACTTGTTCTTATTTTCAATTCAAAATGGCGTCCATCACTTGACCTAAATCAAAATTCTATTCCCGACAGTTTTTCGGCTTTTCTAAAAGGATTCGGAAAATAGTATTGCCTTGTATGTAAGTAAAATATCAACAAAGGAGTATCGATTTTCACATTTCAAGATGGTTGCACTTCCGGTTTGGGCTACAAACTAAAATTTTTGGGTACAAATCAGTAGTGTCTTAGCTAGTAAAAACATTTTTTTTTAAGGCAACCTGACCTATATTTCGTCGATTTTTTTAGAAAACTTTGATCCTTAATATCACCATGGGGAGATAATTTTAAAAAATTCTAACAACATTTTTAAAGTCGCATGAGCGAGATCTACTTACATACCGAATTACATGAAAATCGTGCAACTATGAAAGAAGTTGTTATTTTGATTTTTACTTCCGGCTCGAAATCACAGCGAGGGATTTTCGAAATTCGAAAATCCGAAATTGCAGATTTGAATTAAAGGAGTCAAGGTATTCAAAGAAAAAAGAATTAGTAAAATAGGTGAAATAGTCACAAAGTTACAGCAAAGTAGGTCAAATGCATTTGTTCGTAAAATTCGGTGATTTCGGATGCGAAAAACGTTTTGAAAATATATTTACCCAACAGCCACCACCCATTTTTTTGGGGGGGGGGGTAGGTAAAAGTTTCAGAAAGATCCTATGAGTAGATTCTGAGAAATCCGATTTGTGAATAAAACACACAAAAAAAAATAATAATAACTAGATCTGCTACTGTCCCATGCAGATATGAAAGCTTTCATATTCATTGTCACGTGTCATCAAATATGTCAAGTATTTTGAAGGAATTAACAAGAAAAAAGTATTAAAATTGGTCAAAAACTGGCAAAGTTACAGGTTTAAATATACAGTTAAAAGAAATTATGGTCGATTTAAGAATTTGGGGTATTTTTGGAGTTGTTTTGTAAATGAGGGCGGATCTAAGACAGTGGCCATAATACAATATAAAACGCGGTGAAGAATTGACAAATTATCGTGACAGGGTACATTTGCACTGCCCGGGCAACGTACCGAAGGTCCGATTACCAACATACAAATTTGCACAGATTGTACCTAGAAGAGTGTGAGATTCAAAGAACGCTGAAAATAAATTCAAAACCCACCCCACCCATCAAAGTTGTTTTGCTTTAAAATAGTCGTTTTTATCGGTTTTTTTTTAAATTCTTTATATCTGAGCAATTTCTTCTTTTAATATGGGATAAATATCATCGCGGCGCTAGAAATTCAAGAGATTTGGACCGCTGGAACGGTGCCTCAGCACTAAAAAAAGTATTAAAATTGGCTAAAAAAATCGTTACAGGTTTACATAATTATAGTTGGAAATAATGCACCCGGGTAAAAAAAAAAATCAAAATGTCAAAAAAGGCGATTTCGGTTTCAAGTGTCCCAATTAAAAAATTGTCTTTTAAGGATAATGTGTATAGTACTCATACCTATCACACAATATGGAAGAAGCGATAAAATCTCTTTGCATTTGCAATTTCAAAATTAATTAAAACCAATATTAAATTCCGAAAATCGATATTTTTTGCCAAAACTCTTTTTATTTAATCGGATCGTAATGGGAGTACGGTGCAGAGTCCGTGGTGGTTATGGGCGTATTGTGTCCAAATTTCATGGTTTCCGGACAATCGGTGACGGTTTTGCGGCGAAATTCCACTTTTTTCCCCTATGTAAGCCGTAACGACAGGTGCCAAGAGCAAACGACGGGCATACGCCATACAGTGTGATGTGAGGGAAATTTTTGCCCGGACAGCAACTGAATTCCAACTGCCAAGGGATCTTTTACGTGCACGCAAATGTTTACACGGGACCTCGGTTTTTCGAACCATCAAAACGACTAGTCAGGTGTCCTTTGTCACTCAGGCGATCCCTCCTGCATCACTGACAAGGGGAAACCGCGACACAGCGGAAAACCTGGCTAACCACATGATCCCCTACGGTTATTGGGTCCAAATTGAGAGAGCGAGAGAGAGAGAGAAGTGGGGTTTAACGTCCACTCGACACAAACTAGGTAATTTGGGGACTAACATGTGGTTTACTTTTATTTCAATAATTCGCTTGGGAAGAAATCGGAGGACCCTTCTCCTTGCCACGTACAACCGGGGATTCGAAACCACACCAGTTGACTCACTAACAGGCTTTATGATATAGTGCGCGCATGGGGTCGGGTGTTCGTAAAATTGGTCCAAAAAAAGTTACAGGTCTAAATATAGTTAAAAACATTGCACCGGCCAAAAGAATATTTATGGAAGCCTTATAAATTGAGTTAAAAGTTCCTCGCCGGAATTTGGCACTCATGGTACCGTTGGTTCTAGCGTTGCGCGTGCACGAAGTCAACCGACCTTGAGCCGTGCCAAGTACAAACGACGTGAACAAATGCAGATATCACCATGAAAATTCTAGGGTATCTAGGTACCAATGTGAAAAGTTCCTCGCCGGAATTTGTTGCTCATGGTACCTTTGGTTCTAGTGTAGCGCATGCGCGAAGTCACGACGCACGGCAGGTACTACGAACAAAGACTTGAACAACAAATACAGGTATCACCTTGAAAATTTCAGGGTATTTAGGTACCAACGTGAAAAGTTCGAATAATTCGAATTTTTAAAATAATGAAAAGCCAAACATTCGACCATGAGCCAGGCTATCCTGTAATGTATTATTTTCGTTAATAGACGATAGGTTCTCTAAGCCACGACCAATTGTGTATGTTTTTAATCCCATGAATTTGGATTTTTCACTGTTGTTCATTTTCAATTCAAAGTGGTGCCATCAGTTGACCTAAATCAAAGTTCTTTTCGCGAGCGTTTTTCGGCGTTAATTAAGGGATTCGGAAAATATAATTGCCTTGTCTGTAAATAAAATATCAAAAAAGCCTTCCGGATTTTTCACATTTTAAGATGGTGGCACTTCCGGTTTGGGCTACAAACTCCATTTTTTGTGTACGAGTCGGTAGTATCATAGCTAGTACAAAATATTTTTTTCGTCGTTTTTTTTGAAAATTATGATCCCTAATTTCTCCAAGGGGAGATAATTTAGATTTTTTTTTAAGTCGCATAGGTGAGATCTACCCACATACTAAATTTCATGAAAATCGTGAATTTATTAAAGAAGTTTTCAAGTTGGTCTCACTATTGTTCATTTTCAATTCAAAATGGCGTCAATCAGTTGACCTAAATCAAAATTCTTTTCGCGAGCGTTTTTCGGCGTTAATTAAGGGATTCGGAAAATATAATTCCCTTGTCTGTAAAAAAAAATATCAAAAAAGCTTTAGGGATTTTTCACATTTTAAGATGGTGGCATTTCCGGTTTGGGCTACAAACTCCATTTTTTGTGTACAAATCGGTAATGTCGTAGCTAGTACCCAAAAAAAATTCAAGTCAATCTGACCTATATTTCGTCGATTTTTTTGAAAAATTCGATCCTTAATTTCTCCAAGGGGGGATAATTTAGAAAATTTCGAAGTCATTTTTGGATCGCATGAGTGGGATCTACTTACCTACAAAATTTCATGAAAATCGTGAAACTATTAAAGAAGTTGTAATTTTGATTTAAATTCCGGTTCAAAATCACAGCGACAAATTTTCGAAAATCGAAAATCCGAAATTGCAGATTTGAATCTGCGGACTGGTTTATGTTGGCGAAACTAAAGAGCCTTTACATTTACGTATTACTGATCATCGTCATAATATAAATAAGGGTAGTGACCAGATTCTTTATAGACATTTTAACCAACCCGACCACTCTATACTATCAATGAGGGTATCTATATTAGAGAAAATTTACCACCATACCAACAGCCCTACTTTGAGTACTCCATTTCGCAGAGACCGAGAGGAATATTGGATACGTACGTTAGGTACTGCCACCCCTTATGAATGCAATGACAATGTAGCTAGTATTGGAAATCTGTCTAGCCCGGCGTGTAGCAATGTTAATGTCATGACGTTATTCCCCAAGTTTCGTCGTCGAAAACGCAGTCATGGACATCGTCGCTACACACCACCCAAGCTCAGAACTATTTCACTTGATGTCCTTTTGGAAATTATCCAAGAACCACTACGGCCACACCATATCCGTACTAAATTATATTCGATTCCACTTACTATTTTGAAATTGCTTAAATCTGAATGTTTGGATACAAATTGTACTGATCCTGCATCCACTGAATACAGGGTCGTATCCATTGTTCTTGACATAGCTCACCGTCGTTTGGACATTGCGACTGAACCCGATGCATCTAACACCACCAACAGCTCTTTTCTAAAACTGAAATTTTCTAATAAAGGCATTGATGCTATCGGGTTAGCCAACTATTACACCATAAGCATGTCACAGCACACATCCCTCCTTATTTCAAAACTGTTACTGTTCCTCGAATTTCTTATACATATACTAAACCCATTGCATCCAAAATATTTAATTACAGAAACGCATTATCTAACATCAATGCAAAGGAATTATATGATAACCCTCTACCCTGTTCTTGCTCTACGTCGTCATTCATTTACCAACCAGCTGGACATGTAGTCACTGGTGATTTTAATATAGTCCAGAATAATAAGTTACGTGAGATTTTGTCCAAAGGACCCAAATACCGGGAACCGCAAACATTTTCATGGGATCAAAATTTCAAACTTATTATGGATGCCGTAGAGGACTACGCTAGATCATGGGCCAAGAGGGAAGATGTTATCTCTGATACTCTCTCAGATTGGACTAAGTCTATTAGTCGTTTACTTAAACGCAGAATTTATATGCAACGTTTGTTAGTTGACACTAGGCCTTAATCTATTTTCAATGATGTTAGCATTGTTGAAAATCTCAACGCCTTACATAACAAGTATGTCATTGTGCCAGCTGACAAAGCATCCAATAACCTAGTGTTTATATGTAAACGGTACTATTATGACTGCCTGTTCAAAGAACTAAATTTCGGGAAACCAATTGACAGTGCTACGTATAAACGCTCTACTCTAAGTAAGGATGAAACTATATCCAATCACAGATCTGTACTCACTTCATTTGGTACGCCATGTGGTGATACCTATACAGATCTACCGCTGCTATATTGGATACCTAAACTACATAAAAATCCCTACAAGCAACGTTTTTATAGCAGGTTCATCCCGTTGTTCCACTAAACCACTTTCAAAAGTATTGACATCTATACTAACGGTAGTGAAAGAGGGTATTCAAAAATACTGCGGCAAAATATACTCTCGTAGTGGTATCAATCAAATGTGGATATTGAAAAATTCCAAAGAATTACTTGATGGTTTGCAATCTAGATCACTTGCTTCAGTCTTATCTATACAAACTTTTGACTTTTCTACCTTGTACACTAAATTCCCCATAGCAAATTAAAAACCCGGTTGAAAGACATTATTCACAGTGTCTTTTCAACTAAATCGGGACATGTTAGATATCAATATCTAGTTGTTAATTACAATTCTACATATTTTGTTAAGAACCATAGTGATTCCAAAAATAAGTTCACGGCCATCAAGATAATTCAGATGTTGGATTTTTTAATAGATAATATCTTTGTTGAATTTGGAGGGGAAATTTATCAGCAAGTGGTAGGTATCCCAATGGGTACCAACCGTGCACCTTTGCTTGCTGATTTGTTTCTCTATTCATACGAGGCCGAGTACATGCAGGCACTCGTAAAATCCAACAAACGATTGGTTAGACATTTTAATTTCACTTATCGATATATCGATGATGTTCTATCACTGAATAATTCAAAATT
The DNA here is from genome assembly GCA_917208275.1 of Patella pellucida. Taxonomy (NCBI): domain Eukaryota; kingdom Metazoa; phylum Mollusca; class Gastropoda; family Patellidae; genus Patella; species Patella pellucida. The sequence goes on along the minus strand of OU795041.1, from coordinate 36,631,999 downwards.
CAGTGATTATATAGAATTCATATATCCTGATAGTGACAGTGGCAATTACGCTTCCTACTTGAATCTGCGTCTCGATTTTGACAATTGCCTTAAACTTAGTGTTAAACTGTACGATAAACGTGATGACTTTGACTTTCCTATTGTTAACTTTCCATTTATTAGTAGTAACATTCCAATATCACCAGCTTATGGAGTGTTTGTGTCTCAGCTAATTCGTTACGCGAGAGCTTGTTCGTTCTATTTTGATTTTTTTAAGTAGATCGAGGCATTTGTCATCTAAGCTTCAACATCAGGGTTACTTACGAACTAAACTTATTAAAACCTTTAAAAAGTTTTATGGCCGTCATATTGATTTGATTGGTAAATATGACATGTCTCTTTCGACTATAATATTTGACATATATCATTGACGGATATACTATATCCCTGATAATATAGGTCTACTACGTTGTTAACACTGTTTAACACGTGTATTTTGTATACCTATAGTTCATTGGCCAAGCACGCTATTTTACCGAGATTTCGCTTAATAGATTGGATGCAGCTATGGCGGATGTGGCATGTCAGCAGGGTAAGCTTACTCTTCCGGACACCTGTTACCACTGTTTGTCGTGTATTTTGTACACGGTGAACAGTCCATATGCTGATTACACTATTTTGCCATATTACACTATTTTGCCTATACCGTTTTTTAGGACTTCGAATTTTGTCTGATGGTTTGGATTGTTCGTACTTGGTTTTATTTTATTTTTATTACAAGGTATTCAAAGAAAAAAGAATTAGTAAAAAAGGTCAAAAAGTCACACAGTTACAGAAAAGTAGGTCAAATGCAATTGTTCGTAAAATTCGGTGATTTAGGATTCGAAAAACGTTTTGAAAATATATTTACCCAACAGCCACCACCCGTTTTTTTTTGGGGGGGGGGGGTAGGTAAAAATTTCAGAAAGATCCTATGGGTAGATTTTGAGAAAACCGAATAGTGGATAAAACACAAAAAAATAAATAATAAGAACTAGATCTGCTACTGTCCCATGCAGATATGACAGCTTTCATATTCATCGTCGCGTGTCATGAAATATGTCAAGTATCTTAAAGAAGGTAACAAGAAAAAAGTATTAAAATTGGTCAAAAACTCGCAAAGTTACAGGTTTAAATATAGTTAGAAACAATGCACCCGGGCAAAAACAAAATGATCTGAAAACATTGGTTACATCGTGGGGTATATTTTGGAGTTGTTTGGTAAATGACGGCGGATCTAAGGTGGCGGCAATAATACAATATAAAACGCGTTGAAGAATGAACAAATTTTCGTTACGGGTTTCATTCGCACCGCCCGGGCAACGTTCCGAAGGTCCGATTACCTTCAAATTTGCACCGATTGTACCTCACATATTAAAAATAGAAGAGTGTGAGATTCAAAGAACGTTGAAAATCAATTCAAAACCCACCCCATCCATCAATAGTCGTATTTTATCAATTTTTATAACTTTTTATATCTGATCAATGGATCTAAGTACTCATACCTATCAACCAGTGTAAAAGTTTAGGAATAGCCAAGTGTTGAAGCAACGGTTCAATGTTGTAAAACTTGCGTCCGTTGCTTCAACACTTGGCTATTCCTAAACTTTTACACTGGTTGTGTTTACACGTGACTAATTAGCATTCAAAGTATTGTCCAATCAGAGATCGTGGCACGTAACACACTCACAATGTAGCACGTGACTGTAGTAAACAAATATGGCAGCCCCCACAGAAAAATAACTAGACAAGTTTACAGCCGTTGAATGTTTTTTTCCGCTAACTCACTGACAACTAAAAACGCCGGTGTAAATGTTAAACGTCGATGAATTGAACCTTGACCTTTGCATCTCGATTGTCACATAGACATTTTAGCTAGAAGCGCGAGACTTGATAATCGTGACGATTTTTTTAACGAAGGATAAATAAAATGAATTGAAAGTAGTCTATTTTTAGTAACCCATTTAACGAAGGAATCTGATTGCATCACGGTTGGGGACCTATACCCAATCAAATTTAGTGCCGAAAAATGCAGAGTGTTGAGTGAAGGGCGAGATCAAGCCTTCTAATGAAGATGCCATGGAAGAGGCGATAAAATCACTTTGCATTTGCAATTTCACAATTAATTAAAACCAATTTTAAATTCCGAAAATCGATAATTTCCCGTAAAAACGACGAACGACAGGTGCCAAGAACAAACGACTTGAACAAATGCAGGTATCACCTTGAACATTTCAGGGTACCTAGGTACCAACGTGAAAAGTTTCTCGCCAGGTTTTGGTACTCATGGTACCTTAGGTTCTAGCGTAGCGCATGCGCAAAGTCATGACGCACGGTAGGTGCCACGAACAAACGACTTGAACAAATGGAGATATCGCCTTGAAAATTTCAGGGTACCTAGGTACTAACGTGAAAAGTTCTTTGCCGGAATTTGGTACTCATGGTACCTTTGGTTCTAGCGTAACGCATGAGCGAAGTCAAAACAAGCTAACTCGAAAACAACCTTGTCGGCACGGAAAACATCATAGGGGTAATTCGAATTTTTGAAATATTCAAAAACCAATCATTCGACCATGAACCAGGTTATCCTTAAATGTATTACTTATGTACATAAGAGACAAATTCTCTAAGCCACGACTAATTGTGTATGTTTTCAAGCCCATGAATGTGGATTTTACACTATTGCTCATTTTCAATTCAAAATGGCGTCCATCATTTGCCAAAAATGAAAATTATATCCACGACAGTTTTTAGGCTATCGATTTTCACATTTCAAGATGGTGGCATTTCCAGTTTGTGCTACAATTTCCATTTTTTGTGTACGAATCAGTAGTGCCGTAGCTAGTAAAATTTAAAAAATTCAAGGCAATCTGACTTATATTTCTTCGATTTTTTCACAATTTTGATCCTTAATTTCTCCAAGGGGAGATAATTTTAAAAATTTCTAATAACATTTTTAAAGTCACATGAGCAAAATCTACTGACATACTAAATTTCATAAAAATCGTGCAACTATTTAAGAAGCTGTCATTTTGATTTTAACTTCCGGTTCGAAATCGTCCATCATTTCCCAAAAATCAAAATTCTATTCCCGACAGTTTTTTGGCTTTTCTAAAAGATTCGGAAAATATAATTGCCTTGTCTGTAAGTAAAATATCAACAAAGGAATATCGATTTTGACGTTTCAAGATGGTTGCACTTCCGGTTTTGGCTACAAACTCAATTTTTTGTGTACGAATCAGTAGTGTCGTAGCTAGTAGAAAAAAAATAATTTCAAGGCAATCTGACCTATATTTCGTCGATTTTTATGAAAACTTTGATCTTTAATATCACCAAGGGAAGATAATTTAGAAAATTTCTAATGACATTTTTAAAGTTCCATGAGCGAGATCTACTTACATACCAAATTTCATGAAAATCGTGCAACTATTTAAGAAGTTGTAATTTTGATTTAACTTCCGGTTCAAAATCACTAATAAATTTTCGAAAATCGAAAATCCGAAACTACAGATTTGAAGTAAATGTTACAAGGTATTCAAAGAAAAAAGAATTAGTAAAAAAGGTCAAATAGTCGCACAGTTACAGCAAAGAAGGTCAAATGCAAATGTTCGTAAACTTCGGTGATTTCGGATTCGAAAAACGTTTTGAAAATATATTTACCCAACAGCTACCACCCATTTTTTTTGGGGGGGGGGGGTAGGTAAAAATTTCAGAAAGATCCCATGGGTAGATTCTAAGAAAACCGAAAAGTGGATAAAACACACAAAAAAAATAAAATAATAGGAACAATAATCTTAACAAAAACAATAAGCTTTTATATTAAAATATGAAAGCTTAACTAGATCTGCTACTGTCCCGTGCAGATATGAAAGCTTTCATATTCATTGTCACGTGTATCTTAAAGAAAATAACAAGGAAAAAATTATTAAAATTGGTCAATAACTCGCGAAGTTACAGGTCTAAATATAGTTAGAAACCTTGCACCCGGGCAAAAATAATATGAGGGAAATTTTTGCCTGGGCAACAACTGAATTCCAACTGTCAAGGGATCTTTTACGTGCACCCCAATGTGTACACGGGACCCCGTATTTTCGTTTCATCCGAACAACTAAGCAGTTGTCCGTGTCAGGCCCTCCGTCTGCATCACTGGCAAGTGGAAACCGCGCAGGAAAATTGAGATGAACTTTCTCGGCTAATGCATGGATCAAACACCCGGCCTCCAGGCTAGCGAGCCCTTAGTCACGTGACCCCCCTTATAACATAGAACTAAATAAAATGAAATGGGGTTTAACGTCCTACTGTTCTGCTCGTAAATGAAAATAACAAGAAAAAAGTATTAACATTGGTCTAAACACCGCACCCGGGCAAACAATTAATCAAAAACACGAGCTTAGTAGTCGTTTCGTAATGTAACACAATGCCGCGTGTGAGACTGGTATTGTGTAACAAGTTCAAATGATTTGTCGGCATTTATTATAGCATAGAATGAATAAATAAAATGGGGTTTAATGCCTACGCTTCTGCACCTAACCTGGGCTAATTGAAGACGGTTATACGCCATACAGTGTGCTATGAGGGAAATTTTTGCCCGGGCAGCAACTGAATTCCAACTGTCAAGGGACCTTTTACGTGCACGCCAATGTGTACACGGGACCACGGTTTTTCGTCCCATCGGAACGACAAGACAGCTGTCATCAGGTATCTAAAAAAATCACACTAACCTTATAAACATGATGGGAAAAATACAAAACAAAATCGGAACTTCTATCCTGGGATCAATTTTTATTCAAATCGTCTGAAAAATTGATACAACCTGCGCAGGTTGTATTAAACTTTCAGACGGCTTGGGTAAAAATTGAGCCGCGGCGACGCGATACCGTGAAATGCCAAAATAAAAACGGGAAATGCACAAACCACGGGATTGATCTCTCAGGCCAGTAAAGGTCAGCCAAGGTCATGTGGGTCGTGACCTTGACCTTGACATTGATGCAGATTTTTGGGACGGTACCTAAGTTTTGGGAATTTTTCGACCCCAAGGTCAAAGGTCAGGTCAAAGGTCAAGCTCTGGAGTATGGGAAAATCGAGATGAACTTTCTCGGCCAATGCAGGGATCGAACACCCGACCTCTAGGCTATGGCCCATTGTATCATATATAATACACTAAATCTCGACATTGATTTTCAGTAAAAATATTGTTTCTTTTTAAACTTGAATTAGACTAGTAAAACAAATATTTTCTGGCAATAGAAAGTGTAGAGATGGTCGCAGGGTTCTTGAAGTTGTACAGCACCCGGTGACCGATTTTTATTTAACTGGGGAATAAGTGATATTTCATATTATAGAAGTAAATAATTTAAATATTTCATAGGGATTGTAATACTATGTATATCATGTATGTGTCAAGGTCATAAAACGTCCGGTCATAGTATCATCCATCGAGGTTTCCCGAATGCAGATTTTCGAGACCGGGATAGCTTTACACTGCCCATGCAACGTTCCAGTGGTCCGTTTGCCTTCAAATTTGAAAAGATTGTACCTTGAGATTCTAACTTTCGCATATAAAAAATGGAAATGAGTGAGATTCCGGGAACAATGAAAATAAATTATAAACCCACCCACACCCATCAATTTTTTTTGCTTGAAAAATTGCCGTATTTTATCGATATATTTTTGTTCTTGATATCTGAATATTCTCCCCTTTTAATATGTGATAAATATCATCGTGGCACAGCCAACCGCTAGAAATTCCAGAGATTTAACCTTTGAATACCAAGCCTCGAGACCCATCACATGAGACAACAAAATGACTTTATCTTGTCGTTTGCAATTTCAAAATTCTAAAAAACTTTTTTAGTCTCAAAATCGGCGAAGAAAGCCGTAAAATCGTTTTTTTGACCATTACTTTTGTTTTTTTCATCGGAATCAGATGGGACAAGTACTCAAAATTCGGGCTAGTAAATGGGCACATCGTGCCAAAAAAACAGGTTAATCGAAGAATTTTTGGCGCTGCTAGGGCAAAAAACACCTTTTTCCCCTTACGGAGTGCGGGAATTTTCTTCGAAAAAAAAACGAGAAAAAAATCCGCCACCTCACAAGTAAACGACTTGAAGGAATGCAGGTATCGATTTGAACTTTTCAGGACTTTTAGGTACCAACGTGACAAGTGGGGGCCGGAGTTTGGTAGTCACCATACCTTTGGTTCTAGCGAAGCGCATGCGCGAAGTCAAAACCGCTAACCTCGAAAACAACCTTGTCGGCACAGAAAACGTCAAAGGAGAAATTCGAATTTTTGAAATATTAGAATACCAAACACTCGACCTTGAGCCAGGCTATCCTGAAATCTATTAATTTCGTTAATAGGAGACACACTCTCTAAGCCACGACCAATTGTGTATGTTTTCAAGCCCAAAAATGAGGATTTTTTTACTATATGTCATTTTCAATTTAGAAAATTTCTAACAACATTTTAAAAGTCGCATGAGCGGGATCTACTTACATACCAAATTCCATGAAAATCGTGCAACTATTAAAGAAGTTGTTATTTTGATTTTTACTTCCCGCTCGAAATCACAGCGACGATATTTCGAAATTCGAAATTCCGAAATTGCAGATTTGAAGTAGAGGAGTCAAGGTATTCAATGAAAAAAGAATTAGTAATATAGGTGAAATAGTCACAAAGTTACAGCAAAGTAGGTCATATGCATTTGTTCGTAAAATTCGGTGATTTCGGATGCGAAAAACGTTTTGAAAATATATTTACCCAACAGCCACCACCCATTTTTTTTTGGGGGGGGGGGTAGGTAAAAGTTTCAGAAAGATCCTATGAGTAGATTCTGAGAAATCCGATTTGAGGATAAAACACAAAAAAGATAATAACTAGATCTGCAAAGCAGATATGAAAGCTTTCATATGAACAGTCTTTTCCGGTCACATGTCAAGTCATATGTCAGCAGGTATCTAAAAAAATTACACTTACCTTATAAACATGATGGAAAAAATACAAAACAAAATTTAGTCGGATCAAAATTGGAGTAATGCACAGCAAAAAAGCGGAACTTCTATCCTGGGCTCAATTTTTATTCAAATCGTCTGATAAAATTGATACAACCTGCGCAGGTTGTATTAAACTTTCAGACGGCTGGGGTAAAAATTGAGCCGCCGTTGCGCGATGCCGTGAAATGCACAAAACAGGGGATATGCACAAAACACGGGATTGATCTCTCAGGCCAGTAAAGATCAGCCCATGGCATGACCTTGACCTCAGGGACGGCCCCTTTCGACGGTCTTGTGGGTCGTGTACTTGACCTTGACCTTGATGCAGATTTTCGAGACGGTACCTAAGTTTTGGGAATTTTTCGACCCCCAAGGTCAAAGGTCAGGTCAAAGGTCAAGCTCTCACATGAAAGGTCATTGATGAGTGCATCTAGGGTCATGTCCTTTCCATGCCACATGGCCCTCGAAGGTCAAGGTTTTGCCCACTTCCGGTCCTCTGGCGTCCATTTTAACGTGACGCAGCGACTCTGCGGGGTGGATATACCCTTTCAATACCAAGCCTCGAGACCCGCCCGGGCACCCTTCGGGGCGTTTACAGGTTGGGGTGCGGGTACATCGGTGAAAAATGTTTTTAAGTCCGGTGAGTCTCACATGTAAACGACTATGCAGTTATCAAGGTGAAAATTTGAGGGCACCTAGGCACCAACAAGAGCAGAGTGGGGCCAGTGTTTGGTACCGCTGGTGCTATTGATTCCAGCTGTGCGCATGCACTAGTTTTAAATATCGTGCCGCGTGCATGGCATTCGGGTGAGAGCTGCCAACTTTTAATGCAATGGAGAGAATTGTCAAGAATATTATTCCCAGCCAACACATTTTGATTCGAACCCATAGGGGCCGAGCTATAAGGCAGCAAACATTGCCCTTCGTTTTGAGAAACCATGTAAGACACCCTGTCACGTGACCGTGGTTAGGGTCAAGGGGGCCAACTTTTAATACGATGGAGGGAAGTGTCAAAGCTATCGATACCGACCAAAACAACTGGATTCGAACCCATAGCGACCGAGATATATGGCCTCAAACGCAGCGCACAAAAAAGGGACTTGTTAGTCTAAAAAACAATCGGAAAATAGGCAAAAAATAGGCCTATTTGCGCGAGCGTGTTTTAGCAGGGGTTAGGGTTGTCGCAATTTATTGAAATTTTCAGAGATCGTGCCTTGGGATGTTAGCTAGCACACATTAAAACTTCAAAGTGATTTCTAATACGGGAAAATGGCCTAAAAAATTCGAACCCAAGCCGATCCAGCAACTTTTTTTTTTCGAGAAAAATGGCCATATTTTTTCGAATTTTTAATTCGATCATGCTCTCCTTTTAATATGTTACTAATCTCATCGCGACGCATCCAACCAGTATAAATTTTAAAAAAAATACCCCCCAATGATGCCTCGGCATTATCAAAACATCAAAACTTTGTTAGTCTTAAAAATTTAGTCCGCCATTTTGAAAAAATCAAACCAAATCCGCATCGGTGCAGAAGACTCATACCCATCGCATGAGACTAACAAAATGACTTTATCTTGTCGTTTGCAATTTCAAAAGTCTAAAAAACTTTTTTAGTCTCAAAATCGGCGAAAAAAGCCGTAAAATCGTTTTTTTTGGCCAAACCTTGTTTTTATTATCGGAATCAGATAGGACCAGTACTAAAAATTCGGGCTAGTAAATGGGCACATCGTGCCAAAAAACCAGGTTAATCGAAGAATTTGTGGCGCTGCTAGGGCAAAAAAGCCTTTTTTCCCTTATGGAGTGCGGGAAAATCGAGATGAACTTTCTCGGCCAATACAAGGATCGAACACCCGACCTCTAGGCTATGGCCCATTGTATCATATATAATACACTAAATCTCGACATTGATTTTCAGAAAAAAATATTGTTTATTTTTAAACTTGAATTAGACTAGTAAAACAAATATTTTCTGGTCGCAGGGTTCTTGAAGTTGTACTAGTAAAACAAATATTTTCTGGCAATAGAAAGTGTAGAGTTGGTCGCAGGGTTCTTGAAGTTGTACAGCACCCGGTGACCGATTTTTATTTAACTAGGGAATAAGTATTATTTTATATTATAGCAGTAAATAATTTAAATATTTCATAGGGATTTTAATACTATGTATATCATGTATGTCTCAAGGTCATAAAACGTCCGGTCATAGCATCATCCATCGAGGTTTTACGACCGGTATAGATTTGCACTGCCCAGGCAACGTTCCAGTGGTCTGTTTGCCGCCAAATTTGCAAAGATTGTACCTTCAGATTCTAGCTATCGCATATAAAAAATGGAAATGAGTGAGATTCCGGGAACAATGAAAATAAATTATAAACCCACCCCCACCCATCAAACTTTTTTTGCTTGAAAAGTTGCCGTATTTTATCGATTTATTTTTGTTCTTGATATCTAAATATTCTCCCCTTTTAATATGTGATAAATATCATCGCGGCACAGCCAACCGCTAGAAATTCCAGAGATTTACCCTTTGAATACCAAGCCTCGAGACCCGCCCGGGCACCCTTAAATATCGTGCCGCGTGCATGGCATTCGGGTTAGATCTACCAAGAATTGTCAAGGCTATTTGTCCCACCCAACACATTTTGATTCGAACCCATAGGGGCCGAGCTATAAGGCAGCAAATAACGCCCTTCGTTTTGGGAAGCCTTGTTTGACATCCTGTCTCGTGACCGTGGTTAGGGTCAGGGGTCCAAACTTTTTATACGATGGAGGGAAGTGTCAAAGCTATCGATCCCGATCAAAACATATGGATTCAAACCCATAGTCGGCGAGATATGGGGCCTCAAACGTAGCGCACGAAAAAGTGACTTGTTAGTCTAAAAACATTCGAAAAATAGGCAAAAAATAGGCCTAATTGCGCGAGTGTGTTTTAGCAGGCGTTACGGTTGTAGGAATTTCTTGAAATTTTCAGAGATTGTGCCTTGGGATGTTAGCTAGCACATATAAAAATTCAAGTGATTTCTAACACAGGAACATGGCCTAAAAATTTCGAACCCAAGCCGGCCCAGCAACTTTTTTTTGTTGTGAACATGGCCATATTTTTTCGAATTTTTAATTCGATCATGTTCTCCTTTTGATATGTTACTAACCTCATCGCGGCGCATCCGACCAGTATAAATTAAAAAAAAATATCCCCTAATGATGCCTCGGCAGTCTCAGAAAATCAAAACTTTGACAGTCTCAAAAATATATGTTACTAATCTCATCGAGGCGCATCCAACCAGTATATTTTTTTTAAAAAAATACCCCCCAGCGATGCCTCGGCAGTCTCAAAACATTAAAACTGTGTTAATCACAAAAATTTAGTCCGCCATTTTGAAAAAAATCAAACCCAATCCGCATCCGTGCAGAAAACTCATACCCATCACATGGGACTAACAAAATGACTTAATCTTGTCGTTTGCAATTTCAAAATTCTAAAAAACTTTTTTAGTCTCAAAATCGGCGAAAAAAGCCGTAAAATCGGTACTCAAGTACTCAAAATTCGGGCTAGTAAATGGGCACATCGTGCCAAAAAAACAGGTTAATCGAAGACTTTTTGGCGAAAGCCGTAAAATCGGTACTCAAGTACTCAAAATTCGGGCTAGTAAATGGGCACATCGTGCCAAAAAAACAGGTTAATCGCTGCGCTGCTAGGGCAAAAAAAACACTTTTTTCCCCTTACGGATAGCGGGAATTTACTTAGGGCTAGTAAATGGGCACATCGTGCCAAATAAACAGGTTAATCGAAGAATTTTTGGCGCTGCTAGGGCAAAAAACACCCTTTCCCCTTACGGAGAAAAAAATCCGCCGCCTCAAATGTAAACGACTTGAAGGAATGCAGGTATCGATCTGCAAATTTCAGGACTTTTAGGTACCAGTGTGACAAGTTAGGGGCCGGAGTTTGGTAGTCATCATACCATTGGTTCTAGCGTAGCGCATGCGCGAAGTCAAAACCGCTAACCTCGAAAACAACCTTGTCGGCACGAAAACGTCAAAGGAGAAATTCGAATTTTCGAAATATTAGAATACTAAACACTCGACCATGAGCCAGGCTATCCTGAAATGTATTCATTTTGTTAATAGGAGACACACTCTCTAAGCCACGACCAATTGTGTATGTTTTCAAGCCCAATAATTCAGGATTTTTTACTATATGTCATTTTCAATTCAAAATGGCGTCCATGATTTTGAAAACTTTGATCCTTAATATCACCAAGGGGAGATAATTTAGAAAATTTCTAACAACATTTTAAAAGTCGCATGAGCGAGATCTACTTACATACCAAATTCCATGAAAATCGTGCAACTATTAAAGAAGTTGTTATTTTGATTTTTACTTCCCGCTCGAAATCACAGCGACGATATTTCGAAATTCGAAAATCCGAAATTGCAGATTTGAAGTAGAGGAGTCAAGGTATTCAAAGAAAAAAGAATTAGTAATATAGGTGAAATAGTCACAAAGTTACAGCAAAGTAGGTCATATGCATTTGTTCGTAAAATTCGGGGATTTCGGATGCGAAAAACGTTTTGAAAATATATTTACCCAACAGCCACCACCCATTTTTTTTGGGGGGGGGGGTAGGTAAAAGTTTCAGAAAGATCCTATGAGTAGATTCTGAGAAATCCGATTTGAGGATAAAACACAAAAAAATAATAATAACTAGATCTGCAAAGCAGATATGAAAGCATTCATATGAACAGTCTTTTCCGGTCACATGTCAAGTCATATGTCAGCAGGTATCTAAAAAAATTACACTTACCTTATAAACATGATGGGAAAAATACAAAACAAAATTTAGTCGGATCAAAATAGGAGTAATGCACAGCAAAAAAGCGGAACTTCTATCCTGGGCTCAATTTTTATTCAAATCGTCTGATAAATTGATACAACCTGCGCAGGTTGTATTAAACTTTCAGACGGCTGGGGTAAAAATTGAGCCGCCGCGGCGCGATGCCGTGAAATGCACAAAATAGGGGATATGCACAAAACACGGGATTGATCTCTCAGGCCAGTAAAGATCAGCCCATGGCATAACCTTGACCTCAGGGACGGCCCCTTTCGACGGTCTTGTGGGTCGTGTACTTGACCTTGACCTTGATGCAGATTTTCGAGACGGTACCTAAGTTTTGGGAATTTTTCGACCCCAAGGTCAAAGGTCAGGTCAAAGGTCAAGCTCTCACATGAAAGGTCATTGATGCGTGCATCTAGGGTCATGTCCTTTCCATGCCACATGGCCCTCGAAGGTCAAGGTAGGGTCAAACTTCACTTCATGGGCCGGTTTTGCCCACTTCCGGTCCTCTGGCGTCCATTTTAACGTGACGCAGCGACTCGGCGGGGTGGATATACCCTTTCAATACCAAGCCTCGAGACCCGCCCGGGCACCCTTCGGGGCGTTTACAGGTTGGGGTGCGGGTACATCGGTGAAAAATGTTTTTAAGTCCGGTGAGTCTCACATGTAAACGACTATGCAGTTATCAAGGTGAAAATTTTAGGACACCTCGGCACCAACAAGAGCAGAGTGGGGCCAGAGCTTGGTACCACTGGTGCTATTGATTCCAGCTGTGCGCATGCACTAGTTTTAAATATCATGCCGCGTGCATGGCATTCGGGTGAGAGCTGCCAACTTTTAATGCAATGGAGAGAATTGTCAAGGATATTATTCCCAGCCAACACATTTTGATTAAAAACCCATAGGGGCCGAGCTATAAGGCAGCAAACATGGCCCTTCGTTTTGAGAAACCATGTAAGACACCCTGTCACGTGACCGTGGTTATGGTCAAGGGGACCAATTTTTAATACGATGGAGGGAAGTGTCAAAGCTATCGATACCGACCAAAACATCTGGATTCAAACCCATAGCGGATGAGATATATGGCCTCAAACGCGGCGCACAAAAAAGTGACTTGTTAGTCTAAAAAACAATCGGAAAATAGGCAAAAAATATACCTATTTGCGCGAGCGTGTTTTAGTAGGGGTTAGGGTTGTCGCAATTTCTTGAAATTTTTAGAGATTGTGCCTTGGGATATTAGCTAGCACACATTAAAACTTCAAAGTGATTTCTAATACGGGAAAATTGCCTAAAAAATTCGAACCCAAGCCGACCCAGCGACTTTTTTTTTTCGAATTTTTAATTCGATCATGCTCTCCTTTTAATATGTTACTAATCTCATCGCGGCGCATCCAACCAGTATAAATTTAAAAATAAATACTTCCCAATGATGCCTCGGCATTATCAAAACATCAAAACTTTGTTAGTCTTAAAAATTTAGTCCGCCATTTTGAAAAAAATCAAACCAAATCCGCATCGGTGCAGAAGACTCATACCCATCGCATGAGACTAACAAAATGACTTTATCTTGTCGTTTGCAATTTCAAAATTCTAAAAAACCTTTTTAGTCTCAAAATCGGCGAAAAAAGCCGTAAAATCGTTTTGTTTGGCCAAACCTTGTTTTTATTATCGGAATCAGATGGGACCAGTACTCAAAATTCGGGCTAGTAAATGGGCAACATCGTGCCAATAAACCAGGTTAATCGAAGAATTTGTGGCGCTGCTAGGGCAAAAAAGCCTTTTTTCCCTTATGGAGTGCGGGAAAATCGAGATGAACTTTGTCGGCCAATACAAGGATCGAACACCCGACCTCTAGGCTATGGCCCATTGTATCATATATAATACACTAAATCTCGACATTGATTTTCAGAAAAAAATATTGTTTATTTTTAAACTTGAATTAGACTAGTAAAACAAATATTTTCTGGTCGCAGGGTTCTTGAAGTTGTACAGCACCCGGTGACCGATTTTTATTTAACTGGGGAATAAGTATTATTTTATATTATAGCAGTAAATAATTTAAATATTTCATAGGGATTTTAATACTATGTATATCATGTATGTCTCAAGGTCATAAAACGTCCGGTCATAGCATCATCTATCGAGGTTTTGCGACCGGTAAAGATTTGCACTGCCCAGGCAACGTTCCAGTGGTCCGTTTGCCGCCAAATTTGCAAAGGTTGTACCTTCAGATTCTAGCTATCGCATATAAAAAATGGAAATGAGTGAGATTCCGGGAACAATGAAAATAAATTATAAACCCACCCACACCCATCAAACTTTTTTTGCTTGAAAAGTTGCCGTATTTTATCGATTTATTTTTGTTCTTGATATCTGAATATTCTCCCCTTTTAATCTGTGATAAATATCATCGCGGCACAGCCAACCGCTAGAAATTCCAGAAATTTACCCTTTGAATACCAAGCCTCGAGACCCGCCCGAGCACCCTTAAATATCGTGCCGCGTGCATGGCATTCGGGTGAGATCTACCAACTTTTGATACAATAGAGAGAATTGTCAAGGCTATTTGTTCCACCCAACACATTTTGATTCGAACCCATAGGGGCCGAGCTATAAGGCAGCAAACAACGCCCTTCGTTTTGGGAAGCCTTGTTTGACATCCTGTCACGTGACTGTAGTTAGGGTCAGGGGTCCAAACTTTTTATACGACGGAGGGAAGTGTCCAAGCTATCGATCCCGATCAAAACATATGGATTCAAACCCATAGTCGGCGAGATATGGGGCCTCAAACGTAGCGCACGAAAAAGTGACTTGTTAGTCTAAAAACATTCGAAAAATAGGCAAAAAATAGGCCTAATTGCGCAAGCGTGTTTTAGCAGGCGTTACGGTTGTCGGAATTTCTTGAAATTTTTAGAGATTGTGCCTTGGGATGTTAGCTAGGACATATAAAAAATTCAAGTGATTTCTAACACGGGAACATGGCCTAAAAAATTCGAACCCAAGCCGGCCCAGCAACTTTTTTTTATTGTGAAACATGGCCATATTTTTTCGAATTTTTAATTCGATCATGTTCTCCTTTTGATATGTTACTAACCTCATCGCGGCGCATCCGACCAGTATAAATTTTAAAAAAATACCCCCTAATGATGCCTCGGCAGTCTCAGAACATCAAAACTTTGACAGTCTCAAAAATATATGTCACTAATCTCATCGCGGCGCATCCAACCAGTATATTTTTAAAAAAAAAAATACCCCCCAGTGATGCCTCGGCAGTCTCAAAACATTAAAACTGTGTTAGTCACAAAACAACCTTGTCGGCACAGAAAACGTCAAAGGAGAAATTCGAATTTTTGAAATATTAGAATACAAAACACTCGACCATGAGCCAGGCTATCCTGAAATGTATTAATTTTGTTAATAGAAGACACACTCTCTAAGCCACGACCAATTGTGTATGTTTTCAAGACCAATAATGTGGATTTTTTACTATATGTCATTTTCAATTCAAAATGGCGTCCATGATTTGCCAGAAATCAAAAATGTTTTCGCTAACGTGTTTTGGCCTTCCTACAAGGATTCGAAAAATATAATTGCCATGTATGTAAGTAAAATACCAAAAAAGCCTTATTTTTTTTCACATTTCCAGATGGAAGCACTTCCGGTTTGGGTTACAAACTGCATTTTTTGTGTACGAATCAGTAGTGTCGTAGCTAGTACAAAAAAATTTGTTCAATGCAATCATACCTATATTTCGTCCATTTTTTTGAAAACTTTGATTCTTAATATCACCAAGGGGAGATAATTTACAAAATTTCTAAAGATATTTTTTGAGTCGTATCGATAACATCTATTTACATATTTAATTTGTTAAAAATCGTGCAATTATTAAAGAAATTGTCATTTTGATTTTTACTTCCGGTTCAAAATAACGGGGCGAAATTTCGAAATTCGAAAATCCGAAATAGCAGTTTTGAAGTAAATATTACAAGGTATTCAAAGAAAAAAGAATTATTAAAATAGGTCAAATAGTCAAAAAGTTACAACTAAGTAGGTCAAATGCATTTGTTCGTAAATTTCGGTGATTTCGGATGTGTAAAACGTTTTGAAAATATATTCTGAGATATAAGATTTGAAGGAAAAACACAAAAAATAATAACTAGATCTGCATATGAACAGTCAAGGGTCATATGTCATCAGGTATCTAAAAAAATCATACTAACCTTATAAACATGATGGGAAAAATACAAAACAAAATCGGAACTTCTATCCCGGGCACAATTTTTATTCAAATCGTCTGAAAAATTGATACAACCTGCGCAGGTTGTATTAAACTTTCAGACGGCTGGGGTAAAAATTGAGCCGCCGCGACGCGATGCCGTGAAATGCAAAAAAAAAACGGGAAATGCACAAACACGGGATTGATCTCTCAGGCCAGTAAAGGTCAGCGAAGGTCATGACCTTGGCCTCAGGGACGGCCCCGTAACGGGCTTGTGGGTCGTGACCTTGACCTTGACATTGATGCAGATTTTCGGGACGGTACCTAAGTTTTGGAAATTTTTCGACCCCAAGGTCAAAGGTCAGATTAAAGGTCAAGCTCTCACATGAAAGGTCATTAATGAGTGCATCTAGGGTCATGACCCTTTTCATGCCACGTGGCCCCGAAGGTCAAGGTAGGGTCAAACTTCACTTCATGGGTCCGTTTCGCCCACTTCCGGTCCCTCGGCGGCCATTTTGACGTGACGCAGCGAATCGGCGGGGTGGATATACCCTTCGGGGCGTTTACAGGTGGGGGTGCGGGTACATCGGTGAGTCACATGTAAACGACTAGAAGCAATGCAGTTATCAAGCTGAAAGTTCAAGGACACCTAGGCACCAACGAGAGCAGGGTGGGGCCAGAGGTTGGTACTGCTGGTGATATTGGTTCCAGCTGTGCGCATGCGCGAATGTCGAAACACGCCCAAGTTTTAAATATCGTGCCGCGTGCATGGCATTCGAGTGAGAGCTGCCAACTTTTTATACAATTGAGAGATTTGTCAAGGCTATTATTCCCAGCCAACACATTTTGATTTGAACCCATAGGGGCCGAGATATAAGGCAGCAAACATTGCCCTTCGTTTTGGTCAGGGGTCCCAACTTTTAATACGACGGAGGGAAGTGTCCAAGCTATCGATCCCGACCAAAACATCTGGATTCGAACCCATAGCGGCCGAGATATAATGCCTGAAACGTAGCGCACAAAAAAAGTGACTTGTTAGTCTAAAAAATTCGGAAAATAGGCCAAAAATAGGCCTATTTGCGCGAGCGTGTTTTAGCAGGGGTTAGGGTTGTCGGAATTTCTTGAAATTTTTAGAGAATGTGCCTTGGGATGTTAGCTAGCACACATAAAACCTTCAAGTGATTTCTAATACGGGAACATGGCCTAAAAAATTCGAACCCAAGCCTACCCAGCAACTTTGTTTTTCTTGAAAAATGGCCATATTTTTTCGAATTTTTATTCGATCATGTTCTCCTTTTAATATTTTACTAATCTAATTGCCCCCCAGTGATGCCTCGCCAGTCTCAAAACATTAAAACTTTGTCAGTCTTAAAAATTTAGTCCGCCATTTTGAAAAATATCAAGACCAATTCGCATCGGTGCAAAAGACTCATACCCATCATATGAGACTAACAAAAGGACTTTATCTTGTTGTTTGCAATTTCAAAATTCTAAAAAACTTTTTTAGTCTCAAAATCGGCGAAAAAAGCCGTAAACTCGTTTTTTTTGCCAAACCTTTGTTTTTATCATCGGAATCAGATGGGACCAGTACTCAAAATTCGGGCTAGTAAATGGGCACATCGTGCCAAAAAACCAGGTTAATCGAAGACTTTTTGGCGCTGCTAGGGCAAAAAAACACCCTTTTCCCCTTACGGATAGCGGGAATTTACTTAGAAAAAAAACGAGAAAAAATCCGCCGCCTCACATGTAAACGACTTGAAGGAATGCAGGTATCGATTTGATTCTAGCGTAGCGCATGCGCGAAGTCAAAACCGCTTACCTCGAAAACAACCTTGTCGGCATAGAAAACGTCGAAGGCCAAATTCGACCATGAGCCAGCTATCCTGAAATATATTAATTTCGTTAATAGGAGACACATTCTCTAAGCCACGACCAATTGTGTATGTTTTCAAGCCCAATAATGAGGATTTTTCACGATATGTCATCTTCAATTCAAAATGGCGTCCATGATTAGACAGAAATCAAAAATGTTTTCGCTACCGTTTTTTTGGCCTTCCTACAAGGATTGGTAAAAAATAATTGCCGTGTCTCTAAGGTAAATACCAAAAAAGCCTTATTTATTTTTCACATTTCAAGATGGAAGCACTTCCGGTTTGGGTTACAAACTCCATTTCTTGTGTACGAATCAGTAGTTTCGTAGCTAGTACCCAAAAAAATTTTCAACGCAATCTGACCTATATTTAGTAGATTTTTTTGAAAACGTTGATCCTTAATATCGCCAAGGGAAGATAATTTACGAAAATTCTAATAATATTTTTCAATTGGTATCGACAAGATCTACTTACATACCTAATTTCATAACAATCGACCAATTATTAAAGAAGTTGTCATTTTGATTTTAACTTCCGGTTCGAAATCACAGGCCGAATTTTTGAAATTCAAAAATCCGAAATAACAGATTTGAAGTAAATGATTTAAGAAACCCAAAGAATTTTGTTTTAGTAAAATAGGTCAAATAGTCAAAAAGTTACAGCTTAGTAGGTCAAATGTATTTGTTCGTAAATTTCGGTGATTTCGGATGTGTTAAACGTTTTGAAAATATGCCTATTCCAAAGCCACTACCCATTCTTGAGGGGGGGGGGGGGTAGTTCAAAGTTTCAGAAAGATCCCACGGTTAGATTCTGAGATATAAGATTTGCAGGAAAAACACAAAAACAAAAAATAATAATAATAATAATCTTAACAAAAACAATAAGCTTTCATATATGAATATATGAAAGCTTAATAATAATAATCTTAACAAAAACAATAAGCTTTCCTATATAAATATATGAAAGCTTAATAATAATAGGAAGAATAATAATCTTAACAGAAACAATAAGCTTTCATATGTAAATACATATGAAAGCTTAATAATAATCTTAACAAAAACAATAAGCTTTCATATTCAAATATGAAAGCTTAATAATAGGAATAATAATGTTAACAAAAACAATAAGCTTTAATATTAAAATAATCTTAACAAAAACAATAAGCTTTCATATTAAAATATGAAAGCTTAATAACTAGATCTGCTACTGTCCCAAGCAGATATTAAAGCTTTCATAATCATCATCACATGCCATCGATTATACCAAGTATCTTAAAGAAAATAACAAGAAAAAAAAATATTACAATTGGTCGAAAACTCGCGAAGTTTGAAACCGTAAATTAGCTTAAAAAAAACCAATCAACGGCAGGTGCCAAGAACAAGTATCACCTTCAAAATTTCAGAGTACCTAGGCCTCTTCGTCCCGTGGCCTTAAACACTGTTTATAAATTTAAAGTCAATCGGATATTAACCTTTAGCCACAAGAGCGTTCACAATATTTTTTGAGGTGATCAAGGGCCATAACTCTGGCAGTAGTTATTGAAAATCAATGGGCTTCTTCGTCTCGTAACCTTACATGTAAACACTGTGTTTAAATTTAAAGTCAATCGGATATTAACTTTAGCCGCTAGAGCGTTTAAAAGTTTTTTTTGAAGAGATCAAGGGTAATAACTCTGGCAGTAACTATCGGATATCCTTGAAAATCCATATGCTTCTTTGTTTTATGACCTTAAACACTGTGCATAAATTTAAAGTCATTCGGGTATTTACTTTAGCCTCTAGAGAGTTCACAAGAAATTGTGGACGACGAACGGGCGGACCGACGGCCGACCGGTCGGGGGCGACGGCAATATACGACCACATTTCTATATGCTTCTTCGTCTCATGACCTTAAACACTGTGCGTAAATTTAAAGTCAATCGGGTATTAACTTTAACCTCTAGAGCGTTCACAGAGATTGTGGACGACGAACGGACGGACTGGCGGACGGCCGGTCGAGGCGACGGCAATATACGACCACATTTCCATGTGGGCGTATAATTAAAATATGCGAAAATCATTATTATTATTATGAACTGCAGCGTTAGGCACGAAGCGCCGAGTGTTGGAGTTCGTTTGAGTGTCTTGTTATTCGAGTCTAGAGTCAACAATTGAAAATGGCGCCGAACGGCAAAATTTTATCTCTCGTGGGAAGCTTAAGGTCGGTAAAATGAATAGTTATTGGTCGATTTAGCTGAAATTTGGTGTGAGGTCATTGCTGGCCCATCTCCCATCCCCCTGAAAATTTCAAGTCTCTGTGACTTCCGTTACTGAAAAAGAACCGATTTTTCACCGTTGTTCATTTTCAATTCAAAATGGCGTCAAGCAGTTGACCTAAATCAAAATTCGATCATGAAAGTTTTTCGGCTTTCCTTAAAGGATTCGGAAAATATAATTGCCTTGTCTGTAAGTAAAATATCAACAAAGCCTTATCGATTTGCACATTTCAAGATGGTTGCACTTCCGGTTTGGGCTACAAACTCATTTTTTTTGTGTACGAATCAGTAGTGTCGTAGCTAGTAAAAAAAATAATTTCAAGGCAATTTGACCTATATTTCGTCGATTTTTATAAAAACTTTGATCCTTTATATCACCAAGGGGAGATAATTTAGAAAATTTATAATGACATTTTTAAAGTCCCATGAGCGAGATTTACTTACATACCAAATTTCATGAAAATCGTGCAACTATTAAAGAAGTTGTCTTTTTGATTTAACTACCGGTTCGAAATCACAGCGACGAATTTTCGAAATCCGAAAGTGTAGATTTGAAGTAAAGGTTACAAGGTATTCAAAGAAAAAAGAATTAGTAAAATAGGTCAAATAGTCACAAAGTTACAGTAAAATAGGTCAAATGCATTTGTTCGTCAAATTCGGTGATTTCGGCTGCGAAAAATGTTTTGAAAATATATTTACCCAACAGTCACCACCCATTTTTGGGGGTTAGGTAAAAGTTTCAGAAAGATCTTATGGGTAGATTCTGAGAAATCCGATTTGTGGATAAAACACAAAAAAAATAAAATAATAATAATAGGAAGAATAATAATCTTAACAGAAACAATAAGCTTTCATATGTAATAACATATGAAAGCTTAATAATAGGAAGAATAATAATCTTAACAGAAACAATAAGCCCTCATATATGAATACATGAAAGCTTAATAAACCAGAGCATTAGCTATGTTATACTAACAAAAATATATCTTAGACAAATATATAACTAAATATAAATAATTGAAGTTTTAACATGATAAAAGAACTAACGAATCAAGAAAGTGTGTAGTTAATATATATATACAATGTAAGTTACAGCGAAGTGATGCTATCTCCACCCACTGTTAGGTCAAATAACAAACTATTGATCAGATGAGAGCTTTTACCTTTTAAAAAATAAATAATTGATAGTTTACATAACCTACCATCTCCAACACAAAAAGAACACAAAATAAAAAAAATATATTTATATAAATTAAATATTTAGAAAGAATAATAATAATAAAAAAAATTGATAGTTTGCATAATCTAACAAAGAACTAACAATTTTGATATACCATATTTTTTACACTATTCGTGTACAAACAGCGGCCATTTTGTCTGGCAATTATGGTCCGATTTTCGAGAAATTTGAACTCAGCCTTCCGTGATAAAGTCAAACGTTTTTTTTTAAATCGGATAATAATCGTGACCTCTAGAGGGACCATAAGGGATTTTTCGGACAATCGGGGGTAATAATTAAGGGAGTTATTATCCGATATGTGCAAAAACGAAAGGGATCGAGATCTTTGGGTTATAACCATGCATTTAAAGTTTCATCAAAATCAAATTAAAATTGTCACCTCTACAATGTCCACAACCTTGATATACCATTTTTTAACAGTATTCGCGTACAAGCGGCGGCCATTTTGGTCCGATTTGTCCGAAAGTTGATCTCAACCTTCCTTACGGTGTAACAGTGATATAATCAAACGATTTTTTAAATCGGATAATAATTGTGACCTCCAGAAAGACCACAAACTAAACAAAGGCGATTTTCAGGGCCATAATTAAGGAAGTTACGATCCGATATGCGCAAATATCGAAAGGAACCAATATCTTTGGGTTATTACCATGTATTTCAAGTTACATCAAAATCTAATTAAAATTGTGACCTCTACAGGGTCCACAACCTTGATATACCATTTTTGAACAGTATTCGCGTACAAACGGCAGCCATTTTGTATGGCTATTTTGGTCCGATTTTCGAGAAATTAAAACTCAGCCTTCCGTGATATAATCAAACGTTTTTTTTTAAATCAGATAATAATTGCGACCTTCAGAGGGACCACAAGCTAAACAAAGGCGTATAATCAGGGGCCATAATTCAGGAAGTTACAATCCGATATGCGCAAAGTTATAACCATGCATTTCAAGTTTCATCAAAATTGAAATAAAATTGGGACCTCTACAGAGTCTACAACCTTGATATACCATATTTTAACAGTATTCGCGTACAAACAGCGGCCATTTTAGTCCGATTTTCCAGAAATTCGAACTTAACCTTCCTTAGGGTGTATCGGTGATATAATCAAACGGTTTTTTAAATCGGATAATAATTGTGACCTCTAAAGGGACCACAAGCTAAACAAAGGCGACTTTGCGTATAATCAGGGGCCATACTTCAGGAGTTACGATCCGATATGTGCAAATAACGAAAGGAACCAAGATCTTTGGGTTATAACCCTGAATTTCAAGTTTAATCAAAATCGGTGATATAATCAAACGGTGTTTTAAATCAGATAATAATTGTGACCTCCAGAACGACCACAAGCTAAAAAAGGTGATTATTCTGACAGTCAGGGGCCATAATTCAGGAAATTACGCTCCGATAGGTGCAAATATCGAAAGGAACTAAGATCTTTTGGTTATAAACATGCATGTCAAGTTTCATCAAAATCGGTTCCAATGTTATCTACGGTATAGATTGTACACTCTGCGGACTGATTTATGTTGGAGAAACTAAAGGCCCTTTACACTTACGTGTTAATGGTCATCGTCACAACATTAATAAGGGTAGTAACCAGATTCTCTATAGACATTTTAACCAACCGGACCACTCTATACTATCAATGAGAGTGTCGATATTAGAGAAAATTTACCACCATACTAACAGCCCTACTTTGAGTACTCCCTTTCGCAGAGACCGAGAGGAATATTGGATACGGACATTAGGTACTGCCACCCCTTATGGATGCAATGACAATGTAGCTAGTATTGGCAATTTATCTAGCCCTGCGTGTAGCGATGTTAATGTCATGACGTTATTCCCCAAGTTTCGTCGTCGAAAACGCAGTCACGGACATCGTCGCTACACATCACCTAAGCTCAGCACTATATCATTGGATGCCCTTTTAGAAATTATCCAGGAACCACTAGGGCCACATCATATCCGTACTAAATTATATGCCATTCCACTTACTATTTTGAAATTACTAAAAGCTGAATGTTTGGATTCAAATTGTACTGACCCTGCATCCACTGAATACAGGGTTGTATCAATTGTTCTTGACATTGCCCACCGTCGTCTGGACATTGCAACTGAGTCTGATGCGTCACACACCACAAATAGTTCATTTCTAAAATTGAAATTTGCTAATAAAGGCATTGATGCTATCGGATTAAGCCAAATATTGCACCATAAGCAAGTCACAGCACACATCCCTCCTTACTTCAAAACTGTTACTGTTCCTAGGATTTCTTATACTTATACTAAACCCATTGCATCCAAAATATTTAATTACAGAAACGCATTATCTGACATCAATGCACAAGACTTATACAACAACCCTCTGCCATGTTCTTGTTCTACGTCGTCCTTCCTTTACCCGCCAGCTGGACATGTAGTCACTGGTGATTTGAACATAGTCCAGAATAATAAGCTACGTGAAATTTTGTCCAAAGGACCCAAATACCGGGAACCGCAACCATTTTCATGGGATCAAAATTTCAAACTTATGATGGATGCCGTAGAGGACTACGCTAGATCATGGTCTAAGAGGGGAGATGTTATCTCGGATACTCTCTCTGATTGGACTAAGACTATCAGTCGTTTACTTAAACGAAGAATATACATGCAACGTTTGTCAGTTGACACTAGGCCTAAGTCTATTTTCAATGATGTTAGCATTGTTGAAAATCTGAATGCCTTGCATGACAATTATGTCATTGTGCCAGCTGACAAAGCGTCCAATAACATAGTGTTTATTTGTAAACGACATTATTTTGACTGTCTGTTCAAAGAACTTAATTTCGGGAAACCAATTGACAGTGCTACATATAAACTATCTACTTTCAGTAAGGATGAAATTATATCCAATCACAAATCTGTACTCACTTCATTTGGTACTCCATGTGGAAATACCTATACAGATTTGCCCTTGTTGTATTGGATACCTAAATTACATAAAAATCCTTACAAGCAACGTTTTATAGCAGGTTCATCCCGTTGTTCCACAATACCACTTTCAAAGGTATTGACATCTATACTTACAGCTGTTAAAGAGGGTATTCAAAAATACTGTGACAAAGTATACTCTCGAAGTGGTATAAATCAAATGTGGATATTAAAAAATTCCAAAGAATTACTTGATGGTTTGCAATCTAGATCCCTTGCTTCAGTCTCATCTATTCAAACGTTTGACTTTTCTACTTTGTACACTAAAATTCCCCATAGTAAATTAAAAGCCCGATTAAAAGACATTATTCACAGTGTCTTTACGTCTAAATCGGGTACTGCTCGATATCAATATTTAGTTGTAAATTATAATTCTACATATTTCGTTAAGTATCACAGTGATTCAAAAAACAAATACACAGCCATCAAGATAATTCAGATGTTGGATTTTTTAATTGATAACATCTTTGTTGAATTTGGAGGGTTAATATATCAGCAAGTGGTTGGCATCCCAATGGGCACCAACTGT
Organism: Patella pellucida; assembly: GCA_917208275.1. Classification (NCBI taxonomy): domain Eukaryota; kingdom Metazoa; phylum Mollusca; class Gastropoda; family Patellidae; genus Patella; species Patella pellucida. Next base: position 36,607,075 of record OU795041.1, on the reverse strand, counting down.
GCACCTTTGCTTGCTGATCTGTTTCTCTATTCGTACGAAGCCGAGTACATACAGATGCTCGTAAAAACTAACAAACGATCAGTCAGACTTTTTAATTTCACTTATCGATATATTGATGATGTTTTAGCCCTTAATAATCCTAAGTTTAGTGATTATGTAGACTTCATATATCCTGATGAGCTCGAAATTAAAAATACCACTGACAGTGACAATTACGCTTCCTACTTGGATCTGCGTCTCGAATATGACAATTGCCATAAACTGAGTGTTAAATTGTACGATAAACGGGATGACTTTGACTTTCCGATTGTTAACTTTCCATTCATTAGTAGTAACATTCCAATATCACCAGCTTATGGAGTGTTTGTGTCTCAGCTAATTCGTTACACGAGAGCTTGTTCCTTTTATTCTGATTTTTTAAGTAGATCGAGGCATTTGTCATCTAAGCTTCAACTACAAGGATACTTGCGCACTAAACTGATTAAGGCTTTTAAAAAGTTTTATGGCCGTCATATTGATTTGATTGGTAAATATAACGTGTCTCTCTCGGCTATTATTCTAGATATTTTCAATTGACACGTATACTGTTACTATCACCCTGATAATGTCTACTACATCGTTAAGACAGTTCATCACGTGCATTTTGCATACTATAGTTCATTGGCCAATCACGCTATTTGACTGACATTTCGCCTAATAGATTGGATGCAGCTATGGCGGGTGTGGCGCCAGGTAGGGTAAGCTTACTCTTCCGGACACCTGTTACCACTGCTTGTCGTGTAATTTTTAACACGAGGAGCAGTCCATTTGCTGATTACACTATTTTGCTTGAATACACTATTTTGGACTTCGAATTCTGTCTTGGTTTTTATTTTATTTAAAATTGTGAATTCTATAGGGTCCACAAGCTAAAAATGTGATTTTTCGTACAATCAGGGGCCATAATCCATGAAGTTTCGATCCGAACCATGCCAATATCGAAAGCAGCCGAGATCTTTTGGGGATAATCCTATATTTCAAGTTTCGTCATAATCGGGTAAGAATTGTGACCTGTAGAAGGTCCACAAACAATTGTGGACGGACGGACAGGGGCGACGACATAATACGTCTACATTAAAATGTGAGCGTATAAAAATTAAAAAAACCAAACCCAATAACAAAACTATTAAAACTGAGTATATATTATTATATAATAATTATTATATACTATAAATTATAAGCTTAGTTACAATATGGACTACCTTTGTATATATATAAGGTCATACTAATTCTCAATAAATAACTGATTTAATGTTGACTTATGCTAAAAATACATCAAAGGTAAGGTCAATTTGTGCCAAACTAATGATGAAATTCATGTATGAAATCAATAATTACACATAAAAACAATCAATTCTACGTCCCTAATGCTGTCAAGTAATTGTACTAACCCCAACAACAACAAATATAGTACCTCGAGGCGTCGAGAAACCAGTTGATAAATAAATTATATGACGACTTATCTTTAGTTTGTGATTTTTTTATATATTTATCATGAATATCAGAGTAACGCTATTGAAATGGCCTGATGATTCGTTTTATAACGATGGGAGTATTTAGCAGCATCATAGTAGCACTATTAATATAGCCTGATGATTCGTTTTATAACGATGATAGATACGATTCTTCTATTCAATAAGTAATATAAAAACCTTATAGTTCAAATGTGAGTAGACAAAAGGTAGATTACCGTAGTATAGGTTAGGTTTATGATAAGTTAATAATTCTCAATAAAATATGTTCACACCATAATCAGGTCAATTTACGCCAATATCTTCCTCAATAATAGATACAATTCTTTTATCTCAGTGACAGTGGGAATTATTGTAATGACACTTACTACAATTTGGCTCATACCCATTTGAACTATAACCACTAATGTTAACGTGTTACTAAATGTTTACTGTTTACGTTTTGTATAAACATAAACTAAATTAAATATAGGATATTTGATTACTATGATATAAAATACTACTATAAAAGTATTGGTTAGTCAATAATATAAATTACGGTAGTTAAATGTACAATAAATAAGCGCCTTAAATAGTTTTTAATTCTTTGTGATATACATGTAATTAAGGTTTATATAGTATACATATTTTATGATACTTCAATATGCGAAAACTAAGTGCATTAATTGGTTTTTGATATTTTTAAATCTACAAAACTGATAATGTTTAGACAATGCCTGTTAAGATTTATTGTAATAATTTACGCAGAATACTGCATAATTAGTTTAGGTACTTATACAATGTGATAAATAAATTGCTATTGTAAATGGGCACTATTAAGTAGACTGTGGACAAAGGGATATCACGTTAAGAAACATGTAATTACTATCAATCTGACACAAGACACAGTTATTCACAACATGTTTTTAAGGTGCGGCGGGAGTTGAAGTTACAACTCCGTTATCGAACAATGACCTCTGTATTACATTGACACTCACATTAGGGTCGTTTCTATCAAGTGCAGAACCAGAAGCAAACAGCGATGTTTCGGTATGTCGGCCGTTCTGTTTATTTGGTCGAGATCTTGGTGTGTATTGTCCTGTAGCCGTGTCAAACTGTTTTAGGTCTTCTTGTGATCGAATCTCTACATGTTTGTCGTCTGCTAGTGTTCTAACATATAATCTACGGTCATAGGTCCAACAGTTTTTCACACTCCCTTGCTTAAAAACTGATCTTATGTCTCTGTGTAGTAGGGAACGTCTCTTGGTTAAAGACTCGTTTACGTAAACCTGAAGTTTATTAGCGGCGTTTAACACCTTTAGATTGCGTTTTTGACCGTATATGGTAGCCTTGTCTCTATAAAAAATAAAGCGAACAATATCTCGGGGGTAATCCGAATTTCCCTTTCCTACTCTGTGACTTCTAATAATTTTTTATTTGTCATTTTTTCTTGTTTGGGTTTTAGTATGTGTCTATTAATAATGTCTAGGATGATGTCGTCTGTGTTTTCCTCACTTCTTTCGGGTAAGCCTGTGAATTTTAGGCAATTTTAGGTTCTTACTTATCCAATCTTACATCCATGATTTCTGAAAATTTTTGCTCTGCTCTTTTCACGATTTTAGGTGCTATGGCATTTGACAGATGGGTAACCGACACGTCTCTTTTCAAAATTTGGGTAATTAAGAATCTAATTGAATCGTTAGATTCCAGCATACTATCTAAAAAGGAAATTTATGCTATCTGAGCTGCTCGAGCCAGATACCCTTGGTCTCTTTTATCGGCCCTTTTCTGTGGTATTTTGGTAATAAATAATTGTAAATACAGGAGCGTTTAAATGGTACAGGACGGCTTGTAGTATGTGACCTTCGTGTTTATACTTTAATGTCTACTTATTTGAGATCCAAAAACAACCCAGCTTCAGGTGAGCTGTATTATTAATTATACACAAGTATCCTTGAATTTTTGAAGATCCAAATAATTTTAAGGCGCACAAACTTGACAAATATAATCCTTGACACTAAATGTATAATTATGTAAACTTTAAAAGCATTCGAAGCAAGTAATCTCATTATAAAAGGTAAAATTTCTCTCTCGATCTTAAGCGTGTCGGCCATCTTGAAGACAAACGATTTTCAACAAGGTTTCCATAAATCTTAAATATATATTTACAAATAATCCCCTCTGTAATACAAGCAAAAAAGTTTTTGTAAGCGAGAAACTAAATTGTATTCAAACCGCAAGGGACATAGTTGGTTCAATACGCCCACTTGGCTCTATAGTAATTATTAATGCCATTAAAATTGATTATTTTGGTTTGTTTTGAATTGATTAGGGGCCAAGCTATCCAAGCTATTGAATTTTCGTGATCTGAAGTTCACTCTGATAAACTTAAAAGGGATGGATTTAGTTTCCATTGACTTCCGGTGGGAAATACCAATTCACCGTGTCAAACTCGGGTTTCAGCCAATCTTTGAATTTTCATGGTCTGAAGTTCATTCTGGGTGTATTTTTTATCAGACTGAAACCAACTATGACACACTAAAGCGAATGGAAGTAGTTTTATGGACTTCCGGTGTCAAACACTGCCTTGTTAAGATTCTTTTTGTTTTTTGATATTAAACTTGTTTACATGTTACAAATGACAAAGTGTCTTGAATCTCATTACAGAACATTCCAGTCACCGAAAATTGATCCCAATAACCATTTTACCATGCTTTAAAAGCCACAAGAAAGTGGTAGGCGGAGACACCGGAAATTGATATTCTCTTCCACAATTCAAAAAATAAACTTATAACAATCTAACCATTGTTGGCATAGATAGCCATGGCCTTGGTCAGAAGGGTCCGGATTTCAAAAAGGCCCCTCACATAGGGGTCAAGGGTCGAAAAATTGGAACCTTTGAATGGGGTCCGCATGATACACAAACTACAGAATAAACTTCAGATCATGAAAATCCAAAGATTATGGGCTAAAATCAATCCGAATGTCGGCATGATGAAAGATAACAAAACAGAATGAACGTCGGATCATGAAAATCAAAAGATTATAGGCTGAAATCTATCCTAGTTTGACACCGGAAATTGGTATTTCCCACCGGAAGTCAATGACAACTACTTCCAATCGCTTTAATTGTATCATAGATGGGGTCGGCATGATGAAAAAACATGACAATGAACTTCAGATCACTAAACGATTATCGGCGGAGATAGCCATTTTTTCTTTCATTTAAAAAAAAAAGCCCCTCACATAGGGGGTCAAGGGTCGAAAAATTGGAACCTTAGAATGATACACAAACTACAGAAAAAACTTCAGATCATGAAAATCCAAAGGTTATGGGCTAAAATCAATCCGAATGTCGGCATGATGAAAGATAACAAAACAGAATGAACGCCGGATCATGAAAATCAAAAGATTATAGGCTGAAATCTATCCTAGTTTGACACCGGAAATTGGTATTTCCCACCGGAAGTCAATGACAACTACTTCCAATCGCTTTAATTGTATCATAGATGGGGTCGGCATGATGAAAAAACATGACAATGAACTTCAGATCACGAAACGATTATCGGCGGAGATAGCCATTTTTTCTTTCAGAGGTGTCTCATTCCACAACGGAAGTCAATTAGTTTCTAATTAATATCTAAATTAATTTTCACTTTTCTAAAATTATTTTCAATTTTCTGAATTAATTTTCAATTTTCTGAATTAATTTTCAATTTTCTAAATTAATTTTCAATTTTCTAAATTAAGTTTCAATTTTCTAAATTAAGTTTCAATTTTCTAAATTAATTTCAATTTTCTAAATTAACTTCCAAGTACTTTGTGGCCAAAATGTATACAATATAAAAAGAAAACAATTTCTAAAATAACTTCCAAGTACTTTGTGGCCAAAATGTATACAATATAAAAAGAAAACAATTAATCAGTATAAATGGAGAAATCAAACAGTACACATTACAGAAAAAATATACAATTTTATATTTATGTTGGTTATATTGATAGTTATTCTTCCTTTTTTTCAATGCCTTTTTTAATATACACAAAGATTCTTCATCTCGTTTTTACATTGGAATAACGACTTTTAAGTTAAAATTTTCATTTCGTTTGGTAATCAGTGACAATATTTCGGTAGGAAGTTTATTCTTATATCTTGCAGGATTACGCAGACAAGAATGAAATGGTTCTCGTTTTGAACACATTATAAATTACAAATTTCACACATAAGTCTAGAAAACAGGAGTACCATTTCTACGGTCTAATTTAATGTTAAGTTTATGCTTTGAACATCTACAATTTGCTAATTAAAATATGACAGAATAAATTGCACATTTAGTTGATGTTTGATTGCCAAGACAGTGTGGTATCAAATCACATGTCATCCCGTGAAATTTGTTTGCTAGAATTGATTTTTTTTAATTTAAATGTTGGGGTTCAAATTTTCCGACCCTTCACCCCTCTGGTAGGGGCATTTTTGACGGGACCCCCTTTGAAAGAGGACATGGGAATAATGCCGACCCCATCTATGATTCGTTTAGAGCGATTGGAGTAATTTTCATTGACTTCCGTTGTGGAATTTTTGAAAATGAGACACCTCTGAAAGAAAAAATGGCTATCTCCGCCGATAATCGTTTAGTGATCTGAAGTTCATTGTCATGTTTTTTCATCATGCCGACCACATCTATGATACAATTAAAGCGATTGGAAGTAGTTGTCATTGACTTCCGGTGGGAAATACCAATTTCCGGTGTCAAACTAGGATATATTTCAGCCTATAATCTTTTGATTTTCATGATCCGACGTTCATTCTGTTTTGTTATCTTTCATCATGCCGACATTCGGATTGATTTTAGCCCATAATCTTTGGATTTTCATGATCTGAAGTTTATTCTGTAGTTTGTGTATCATGCGGACCCCATTCTAAGGTTCCAATTTTTCGACCCTTGACCCCTATGTGAGGGGCCTTTCTTTTTTTAAATGTTGGGGTTAAATTTTCCGACCCTTCACCCCTCTGGTAGGGGCATTTTTGACCGGAGCCCCTTTGAACGAGGACATGGCAATAATGGTTGGATTCTCATGATCTGAAGTTCATTCTCGTGAATTTTCATCATGCCGACCCCATCTATGATTCGTTTAGAGCGAATGGGAGTAATTTTCATTGACTTCCGTTGTGTAATTTTTGAAAATGAGACCCCTCTGAAAGAAAAATGGCTATCTCCGCCGATAATCGTTTGGTGATCTGAAGTTCATTGTCTTGTTTTTTCATCATGCCGGCCCCATCTATGATACAATTAAAGCGATTGGAAGTAGTTGTCATTGACTTCCGGTGGGAAATACCAATTTCCGGTGTCAAACTAGGATAGATTTCAGCCTATAATCTTTTGATTTTCAAGATCCGACGTTCATTCTGTTTTGTTATCTTTCATCATGCCGACATTCGGATTGATTTTAGCCCATAATCTTTGGATTTTCATGATCTGAAGTTTATTCTGTAGTTTGTGTATCATGCGGACCCCATTCAAAGGTTCCAATTTTTCGACCCTTGATCCCTATGTGAGGGGCTTTTTTTTTAAATGTTGGGGTTCAAATTTTCCGACCCTTCACCCCTCTGGTAGGGGAATTTTTGACCGGAGCCCCTTTGAACGAGGACATGGCAATAATGGTTGGATTTTCATGATCTGGAGTTCATTCTCGTGAATTTTCATCATGCCGAACCCATCTATGATTCGTTTAGAGCCAATGGGAGTAATTTTCATTGACTTCCGTTGTGGAATTTTTGAAAATGAGACACCTCTGAAAGAAAAAATGGCTATCTCCGCCGATAATCGTTTAGTGATCTGAAGTTCATTGTCATTGTTTTTCATCATGCCGACCCCATCTATGATACAATTAAAGCGATTGGAAGTAGTTGTCATTGACTTCCGGTGGGAAATACCAATTTCCGGTGTCAAACTAGGATATATTTCAGCCTATAATCTTTTGATTTTCATGATCTGACGTTCATTTTGTTTTGTTATCTTTCATCATGCCGACATTCGGATTGATTTTAGCCCATAATCTTTGGATTTTCATGATCTGAAGTTTATTCTGTAGTTTGTGTATCATGCGGACCCCATTCAAAGGTTCCAATTTTTCGACCCTTGACCCCTATGTGAGGGTCTTTTTTTAAATGTTGGGTTTCAAATTTTCCGACCCTTCACCCCTCTGGTAGGGGCATTTTTGACGGGACCCCCTTTGAAAGGGGACATGGCAATAATGATTGGATTCTCATGATCTGAGGTTCATTCTCGTGAATTTTCACCATGCCGACCCCATCTATGATTCGTTTAGAGCGATTGGAGTATTTTTCATTGACTTCCGTTGTGGAATTTTTGAAAATGAGACACCTCTGAAAGAAAAAATGGCTATCTCCGCCGATAATCGTTTAGTGATCTGAAGTTCATTGTCATGTTTTTTCATCATGCCGACCACATCTATGATACAATTAAAACGATTGGAAGTAGTTGTCATTGACTTCCGGTGGGAAATACCAATTTCCGGTGTCAAACTAGGATAGATTTCAGCCTATAATCTTTTGATTTTCATGATCCGGCGTTCATTCTGTTTTGTCATCTTTCATCATGCCGACATTCGGATTGATTTTAGCCCATAATCTTTGGATTTTCATGATCTGAAGTTTATTCTGTAGTTTGTGTATCATGCGGACCCCATTCTAAGGTTTCAATTTTTCGTCCCTTGACCCCTATGTGAGGGGCTTTTTTTTTTTAAATGTTGGGGTTCAAATTTTCCGACCCTTCACCCCTCTGGTAGGGACATTTTTGACCGGAGCCCCTATGAACGAGGACATGGCAATAATGGTTGGATTTTCATGATCTGAAGTTCATTCTCGTGAATTTTCATCATGCCGACCCCATCTATGATTTGTTTAGAGCGAATGGGAGTAATTTTCATTGACTTCCGTTGTGGAATTTTTGAAAATGAGACACCTCTGAAAGAAAAAATGGCTATCTCCGCCGATAATCGTTTAGTGATCTGAAGTTCATTGTCATTGTTTTTCATCATGCCGACCCCATCTATGATACAATTAAAGCGATTGGAAGTAGTTGTCATTGACTTCCGGTGGGAAATACCAATTTCCGGTGTCAAACTAGGATAGATTTCAGCCTATAATCTTTTGATTTTCATGATCCGACGTTCATTCTGTTTTGTTATCTTTCATCATGCCGACATTCGGATTGATTTTAGCCCATAATCTTTGGATTTTCATGATCTGAAGTTTATTCTGTAGTTTGTGTATCATTCGGACCCCATTCTAAGGTTCCAATTTTTCGACCCTTGACCCCTATGTGAGGGGCCTTTTTTTTTTTAAATGTTGGGGTTTAAATTTTCCGACCCTTCACCCCTCTGGTAGGGGCATTTTTGACCGGAGCCCCTTTGAACGAGGACATGGCAATAATGGTTGGATTCTCATGATCTGAAGTTCATTCTCGTGAATTTTCATCATGCCGACCCCATCTATGATTTGTTTAGAGCGAATGGGAGTAATTTTCATTGACTTCCGTTGTGGAATTTTTGAAAATGAGACACCTCTGAAAGAAAAAATGGCTATCTCCGCCGATAATCGTTTCGTGATCTGAAGTTCATTGTCATGTTTTTTCATCATGCCGACCCCATCTATGATACAATTAAAGCGATTGGAAGTAGTTGTCATTGACTTCCGGTGGGTAATACCAATTTCCGGTGTCAAACTAGGATAGATTTCAGCCTATAATCTTTTGATTTTCATGATCCGGCGTTCATTCTGTTTTGTTATCTTTCATCATGCCGACATTCGGATTGATTTTAGCCCATAATCTTTGGATTTTCATGATCTGAAGTTTATTCTGTAGTTTGTGTATCATGCGGACCCCATTCTAAGGTTTCAATTTTTCGACCCTTGACCCTTATGTGAGGGGCTTTTTTTTTAAAATGTTGGGGTTCAAATTTTCCGACCCTTCACCCCTCTGGATATTAAACTTGTTTACATGTTACAAATGCCAAAGTGTCTTGAATCTAATTACAGAACATTCCAGTCACCGAAAATTGACCCCAATAACTATTTTACCATGCTTTAAAAGCCACAAGAAAGTGGTAGGCGGAGACACCGGAAATTGATATTCTCCTCCACAATTCAAAAAATGAACCATTGTTGGCATAGATAGCCATGGACTTGGTCAGAAGGGTCCGGATTTCAAAAAGGCCCCTCACATAGGGGTCAAGGGTCGAAAAATTGGAACCTTTGAACTTCAGATCATGAGAATCCAATCATTATTTCCATGTCCTCTTTCAAAGGGGGTCCCGTCAAAAATGCCCCTACCAGAGGGGTGAAGGGTCGGAAAATTTGAACCCCAACATTTAAATTAAAAAAAATCAATTCTAGCAAACAAATTTCACGGGATGACATGTGATTTGATATCACACTGTCTTGGCAATCAAACATCAACTAAATGTGCATTTTATTCTGTCATATTTTAATTAGCAAATTGTAGATGTTCAAAGCATAAACTTAACATTAAATTAGACCGTAGAAATGGTACTCCTGTTTTCTAGACTTATGTGTGAAATTTGTAATTTATAATGTGTTCAAAACGAGAACCATTTCATTCTTGTCTGCGTAATCCTGCAAAATATTAGAATAAACTTCCTGCCGAAATATTGTCACTGATTACCAAACGAAATGAAAATTTTAACTTAAAAGTCGTTATTCCAATGTAAAAACGAGATGAAGAATCTTTGTGTATATTAAAAAAAGGCATTGAAATAAAGGAAGAATAACTATCAATATAACCAACATAAATATAAAATTGTATATTTTTTCTGTAATGTGTACTGTTTGATTTCTCCATTTATACTGATTAATTGTTTTCTTTTTATATTGTATACATTTTGGCCACAAAGTACTTGGAAGTTATTTTAGAAAATTGAAACTTAATTTAGAAAATTGAAACTTAATTTAGAAAATTGAAACTTAATTTAGAAAATTGAAACTTAATTTAGAAAATTGAAACTTAATTTAGAAAATTGAAACTTAATTTAGAAAATTGAAACTTAATTTAGAAAATTGAAACTTAATTTAGAAAATTGAAACTTAATTTAGAAAATTGAAACTTAATTTAGAAAATTGAAACTTAATTTAGAAAATTGAAAATTAATTTAGAAAATTGAAAATTAATTCAGAAAATTAAAGATAATTTTAGAAAATTGAAAATTAATTTAGATATTAATTAGAAACTAATTGACTTCCGTTGTGGAATTTTTGAAAATGAGACACCTCTGAAAGAAAAAATGGCTATCTCCGCCGATAATCGTTTCGTGATCTTAAGTTCATTGTCATGTTTTTTTCATCATGCCGACCCCATCTATGATACAATTAAAGCGATTGGAAGTAGTTGTCATTGACTTCCGATGGGAAATACCAATTTCCGGTGTCAAACTAGGATAGATTACAGCCTATAATCTTTTGATTTTCATGATCCGACGTTCATTCTGTTTTTGTTATCTTTCATCATGCCGACATTCGGATTGATTTTAGCCCATAATCTTTGGATTTTCATGATCTGAAGTTTATTCTGTAGTTTGTGTATCATGCGGACCCCATTCAAAGGTTCCAATTTTTCGACCCTTGACCCCTATGTGAGGGGCTTTTTTTTTAAATGTTGGGGTTCAAATTTTCAGACCCTTCACCCCTCTGGTAGGGACATTTTTGGCCGGAGCCCCTTTGAACGAGGACATGGCAATAATGGTTGGATTTTCATGATCTGAAGTTCATTCTCGTGAATTTTCATCATGCCGACCCCATCTATGATTCGTTTAGAGCGAATGGGAGTAATTTTCATTGACTTCCGTTATGGAATTTTTGAAAATGACACACCTCTGAAAGAAAAAATGGCTATCTCCGCCGATAATCGTTTCGTGATCTGAAGTTCATTGTCATGTTTTTTCATCATGCCGACCCCATCTATGATACAATTAAAGCGATTGGAAGTAGTTGTCATTGACTTCCGGTGGGAAATACCAATTTCCGGTGTCAAACTAGGATAGATTTCAGCCTATAATCTTTTGATTTTCATGATCCGGCGTTCATTCTGTTTTGTCATCTTTCATCATGCCGACATTCGGATTGATTTTAGCCCATAATCTTTGGATTTTCATGATCTGAAGTTTATTCTGTAGTTTGTGTATCATGCGGACCCCATTCTAAGGTTTCAATTTTTCGTCCCTTGACCCCTATGTGAGGGGCTTTTTTTTTTTTAAATGTTGGGGTTCAAATTTTCCGACCCTTCACCCCTCTGGTAGGGACATTTTTGACCGGAGCCCCTATGAACGAGGACATGGCAATAATGGTTGGATTTTCATGATCTGAAGTTCATTCTCGTGAATTTTCATCATGCCGATCCCATCTATGATTCGTTTAGAGCGAATGGGAGTAATTTTCATTGACTTCCGTTGTGGAATTTTTGAAAATGAGACACCTCTGAAAGAAAAAATGGCTATCTCCGCCGATAATCGTTTAGTGATCTGAAGTTCATTGTCATTGTTTTTCATCATGCCGACCCCATCTATGATACAATTAAAGCGATTGGAAGTAGTTGTCATTGACTTCCGGTGGGAAATACCAATTTCCGGTGTCAAACTAGGATAGATTTCAGCCTATAATCTTTTGATTTTCATGATCCGACGTTCATTCTGTTTTGTTATCTTTCATCATGCCGACATTCGGATTGATTTTAGCCCATAATCTTTGGATTTTCATGATCTGAAGTTTATTCTGTAGTTTGTGTATCATTCGGACCCCATTCTAAGGTTCCAATTTTTCGACCCTTGACCCCTATGTGAGGGGCCTTTTTTTTTTAAATGTTGGGGTTTAAATTTTCCGACCCTTCACCCCTCTGGTAGGGGAATTTTTGACCGGAGCCCCTTTGAACGAGGACATGGCAATAATGGTTGGATTCTCATGATCTGAAGTTCATTCTCGTGAATTTTCATCATGCCGACCCCATCTATGATTTGTTTAGAGCGAATGGGAGTAATTTTCATTGACTTCCGTTGTGGAATTTTTGAAAATGAGACACCTCTGAAAGAAAAAATGGCTATCTCCGCCGATAATCGTTTCGTGATCTGAAGTTCATTGTCATGTTTTTTCATCATGCCGACCCCATCTATGATACAATTAAAGCGATTGGAAGTAGTTGTCATTGACTTCCGGTGGGAAATACCAATTTCCGGTGTCAAACTAGGATAGATTTCAGCCTATAATCTTTTGATTTTCATGATCCGGCGTTCATTCTGTTTTGTTATCTTTCATCATGCCGACATTCGGATTGATTTTAGCCCATAATCTTTGGATTTTCATGATCTGAAGTTTATTCTGTAGTTTGTGTATCATGCGGACCCCATTCTAAGGTTTCAATTTTTCGACCCTTGACCCTTATGTGAGGGGCTTTTTTTTTAAAATGTTGGGGTTCAAATTTTCCGACCCTTCACCCCTCTGGTAGGGACATTTTTGACCGGAGCCCCTTTGAACGAGGACATGGCAATAATGGTTGGATTGTCATGATCTGAAGTTCATTCTCGTGAATTTTCATAATGCCGACCCCAATTTAGATAATGCCGACCCTAATTTAGATATTAATTAAAAACTAATTTAGATATTAATTAGAAACTAATTTAGATATTAATTAGAAACTAATTTAGATATTAATTAGAAACTAATTTAGAAATTAATTAGAAACTAATTTAGAAATTAATTAGAAACTAATTTAGATATTAATTAGAAACTAATTTAGATATTAATTAGAAACTAATTTAGATATTAATTAGAAACTAATTTAGATATTAATTAGAAACTAATTTAGATATTAATTAGAAACTAATTAAGATATTAATTAGAAACTAATTTAGATATTAATTAGAAACTAATTTAGATATTAATTAGAAACTAATTTAGATATTAATTAGAAACTAATTTAGATATTAATTATAAACTTATTAGAAATAATTTCGAAAGTTGAATATTAATTTAGATTTACAAAATTAGTCCTTATTAGCGTTTTAAAAAATATTGCTTGTCGACTTTCTCTTGATACAGGATTGAGCTTTTTTTGGGATACCATTGTCGTTTATTATAAATTGGGTTTTTGTTATTTGAAGAAGAAGGTAAATATGGTGATGACGACGGTGGTGACAGAGATGGTGATGAAGATGACGACGCTGATGATTTTGATGATGAATTTGATGATAATAGAAGAGGGGAACAAGAATTGGTTTCTACAACTTTACCACCAAGTTATAAGCAAAAAGTCTCTGATATATTTGTTCAGTCTTATGTATCCGTACAAGGTCTGCAAAAACAAAATATACTTTTTGAAATAATTTTTTTATTTCGTTACTATTCAATTTGTTTCTTATTTATTCCGATGCGAGGTCTAGGCACTGTAAGTGGTTACAATGAATCTTGTCCAAAAAAATGCCTTCGGGTCACTGGCTAGATAAGAGGTCAATAGAACACGAACATCTTGGGCTGCCAGAATTTTTTAAAAATAATTTGTGGCAGAAATGTGCAAACTAATACAATCTTTCTTGGTTGCAAATGATAGATTACAACCAGTAGTGTTACAGAAAAAAGCCCCATTAATTGGCCAATAGGAAAAGGCGAAAATCCAAAAAGGCCGCTGGTTTTGCTTGTAAAATCCAAAATGGCCACTGGTTTATGCTTGTAAAATCCAAAATGGCCACTGGTTTTTGCTTGTAAACTTCAAAATGGCCCCTGGTTTTTGCTTCCAAACTCCAATTTTCTGCTCTCTAAGTCTTGAAAAGAGCAATCACGGAGAGTGATTTTTTTTACGATATTTCCCTGTGCCGGTATCCAGTATAATTCTCATATCAGTTTTCATGCTGGGAAGCAGTATAATCGGTATGTCAATATCACCACTTGCTGATCTTACCACAGCAAACTGAGCATTCATTTCAAAAGTATGAGCTATCAAGTAAGAGAGAGCATAGTGTCCGCTTCCATGTGGTCGCTATTCATGATTGCTCGTTGTCAGACTTTATTGGAGCGCAGAGTGCTCCTGGGATTCAACGCCTTCACTCGAAACGACTTCGTTTCGTCCTTCTTCCGCGAAGGAAAAATACCGTTATGGAACAAAGTGAAAATAGACGAAGTGGCCCTGGCTACGTTCGCAACTTTAGGAGTTGAGTCTGTGTTTGGGGAACGCACGTTTGAGTAAAATTGTTTGCGTTTTCTACCACCAGTCTCGCATTATGAATGTAGATCAGACCGACACGATATTTTCTGGGCAAATTATAAGAAAGTACGCATCGTAGACCTAACCATGCTTCCACCCCTGTGCCAAGTCCAACAAGCTTCATTGTTGTCCAGCCATAGCTTGAACTGGGGTCACCAACCCTACATGGTTAGAACGAGGATTTCTCCCGGAAATGGGTAGAGGAAGCCTACCCCCAAAAACATTACTGATTTGTTGGTTCATGACGATGGAGAAATTCCCCACGTTTTCGACGAAATTATTGTCGATACTAATGACGTTGATGATGATAATGAATCGGATGAGGAGTGATGTTGACGCATGGATGTGAGTATCGAATAATGTCTATCACAATCCACAATCGGTTACCTGGAAGTGGTAACGAATAATACTTCCAGTTTGTGAAAATGTTCGTGATTATACACTTATAGTGTGACATATCACTTGTTTAAAATAATCATTAATTTTGGATGAAATTACTTCGCCAGACCATGCAGAATAGTACTGCATATTGAAAATAACATTAGTTTTGCCCCTTATCTCACTAACCTCGGTGACCTTTTCAAAAACGTCATAATATGATAAATTAGTTTCACAAATTATCCTTCGCCACTTATTCAATGATTCAGTTGCGTTCCAACAAGAAATCTGCGACTGGCAGCATCAGCAGTGGCTAAATTCATAAGCCAGCCTCATTTGACCTCTGGTGACCTTTTGACCTCAATAACTCCAGAATGATTCCTAACCTGACTGATAACCCTCCATTTTCGGATTCCTGAGGAAAATGCTTCTAGAAAAGGCAACTCCCGCTTTTTGCCCACCTTTCTCCCTGTCGTCTAAAATGACTCGCTGCATATCTGACAAACAGGCGATACTGTATCTTTTTTTCAAAAAAATTATTTTATTCATCAAATGTGTAATCACTCTCTCTGATTTAGATACATGTACACATTATATATATTTACATACAATTATACATATTTACATACATGTATACATATTTACATAAATATAGAGCATATATGATACATCATGCATAATATAGAGACTTGGATGATTATACAGAGCTTGGAATAACTTAAGAAATGATTATGGATATTTATCACCCAATAATACATTTGACAGTAGATATCGCTTGTGTGATAAATTACATAATCTACTGTGATATATACACAGTGGTGATATCGCTTTACATAAATTTGATTGGTCAATCAAAAAGGAACTACTTTCTTTTATTTTAAAGAAACCACTTTGTTTAAGTAAAGAGTGACTTTTTTATAAAAAAAAAAAGGAAACTGCTTTTATCTAATTGACCTTGAAGGAAAAAACTGGGTCAGTATATAGGACTATACAATAGCTAAACTGCTTTCAAAAAATAATGTATCACTACGCTGTAATGTAATTAGGTTCTATAAAAGTGAAATCTATACCAAAGAATTATATTTATTTATTTGTGCATGTAAGAAAGGATTGGGTGATAAATAAAATCTCCAACTCGTGTTTTTTGATACCAAAAAATATCAACACTCGTTGATAAAGTAAAAAAACTCGGCAGAGCCTCGTTTTTTTTTACGTTATCAACTTGTGTTGATATTTTTTGATATCAAAAAACACTCATAGGAGATTCTCTATTTAACAAATTTTTTTGATAAGAAAATAAATTGTTGGGCCTCTTGGAAAATAAATGTGTTAAACTAAGGACTAAATTTTTGTTGACCCATACAGCAGACAACTGATTGTTTTATGATTTTGTTGAATGTTATGGATTGTCTGTTTTCTTGCATCTGAATATAAGTGGCATACGAGTAAATAATTTTCGGTATCTTCGAAATTGTGACCATAGAGATTAGCAGGGCTATCATCGACGTTTCTGAGGAATTAATGGCTTGTAAGTTCGAGCAGCATAATCATAGTTTACAGTGGATTATTTATAATTTTCATATCCCTAGATAATAGTATGATGGCACGATGGTATCTAATTTATTTAGTGAATTCCCAAAGATAGCAAGGGATCGAGAGTTTCTAATTTCAACGTAAAGTTTGTTCCATTCTCGTATACTGGAAGGGATGAGGGACTCGCACAGAAATTTAGGTTCTGCATTTGTGACTCAACATTTGAACCATTTTGTGAATTCGCCACCTGCTCAAATAGGCATGATCAGCTTCAACAGTCGACATACCCCTACGCCGCTACCGCAAGGAGACATTCCAAATGAAATTTACTTGATACTGGATGAATGTTATTGCATTAGGTCTAAGGTAGGAGTATCATTAATATCCTATCCCATAATCGAAAATCTAAATCCCTAATTTAAATTTCTCCTTTACTGGCACGGGGGAATCACTTAATCTCTAAAATGTGTACAAAAATGGATACAACTACCTCGAAAACGTATATTTTGACACCAAATTTTCCCGCCAAAACTGACCGCCATCTTGAATAACTCCCAATATTGAATCAGCGGTAACACCTGTCATAACAGTATGTATGGAAATGGACTCAGTTACCCCGAAAATGTATGTTTTGATACCAAACTCGATCATATGATAATTTGGTAGAAATTGGAAATTACAAGCCAAAATTAGCGGGCATTTTGGATTTTGGTTTCTTAATATTTTTCACTTTGGCCAATTGATTGGGCTTTTTTTTCTATAACACTACTGGGTGTAATCTATCATCTAAATTTGAGAAAGCTTAGTTTGCACATTTCTGCCACCAACGAGAGATGCAGGCTTATTCTGTCAGCCTATCTGTAATATAACTCGACATAAAACCCTTTCTGCACCAGATAAATTTTGCGCAGCGCAATTAGAACTGTCACTCACGGATGTTTTTACGTACACTTGTGAATCAGCTCTTTTTCATATCATCCGAACGATCAGACGTTTTATTCTTATTTCTTACCAGGCTCTCTCCATCTTGCATTTCCAACAAAAGACCTTTCCAACACTGGGATAAAGGCCTGGGTGTCCTACTCACCAAGTCAAGCGTTGCTCCGTATAAATATGTATCTCGATATTGCAACAGACATTTAAACCCTAAGTACAAGTTGACTTTCGACGCTTAATAATTGATTACGGAAGATATAGTATTGGATTATAGATGTAATTAAAGGCATTAAAAAGATAATGTTAATATGCAGTGCTTATAAAGTGTAATAGTAACAATAATTATTTATAAATGATTTCAAAAAAAAAAAAAAATTATTTCGTATTTTGTCATAACAAATAACTTATGACGATTGAAAAATCTGAACACAAATAAGTCGGCGCGTGAAAACTTGAAAAGAACGTTTTCTTAAATTTGCAGCTGAAGACAAATATTCTTGTTTTAAAATTAGGAATCTATACTTCATAAGAGACTGAGTTTTTTATGTTGATATTTATTCTGAAGAATGCTTTCAATTTACCTAGCACAATTGAGAATACACTACTCTAGCTTTAAAATTTAAATTCCTTTTTCTGTAAGAGCAATTTCTTGGTCACATCCCAATTTCAAATCTCCCTGACTTTTACCAAAATCCAGAAGTTACGGTATTGCTGGCTCACTAACCAGAATGTCTGCGTCCAGCATGGCTTCACCGAGGTCCAGTGTACGGTGGCATGCATGTAACGGAACCGTTGTCAGTTGGTATTTAAATAAAAGTAGGCCTTGGAGCTCATTTCCGGACAAAATTGACCCTCAGAGGACATTGCATTGGTGCAGAAAAGTAGCTTACTTGATAAATTATGCCGGAGTTGAAAATAAACGTGGTCTGTTTATTTTTGTCCCCATGCCGGATGAAAAATTACCTCGGACTTGTCCAACATGGTATTTCATGGCACGTGGTGCAGGACGCGTGTGGATGGAACGGAACTGTATCTAGTCTTTTGGATGGCTTGAAGAACCGTGGTACTGTATAAAGGTAATGGAACCCTAGACATGGTCTGTTTATTTTTGTCCCCATGCCGGATGAAAAAATACCTCGGACTTGTCCAGCATGGTATTTCATGGCACTTGGTGCAGGACGCGTGTGGATGGAACGGAACTGTATCTAGTCTTTCGGATGGCTTGAAGAACCGTGGTACTGTATAAAGGTAATGGAACCCTAGACATGGTTTAAGATAAGAATAGGCCGTATCGTGCACACCAATGTGTACACAGGACCTCGATTTTTCGTCCCCATCCTTCCTGCACTACTAAAAAGAGGAAACACGCCGGAAAACGTATGAGGAGCGATAAGAACGATCCAGATCACATTTTTGTCTTTCCGCATAAAACGCAAAACGAGTGTTGGACGAGATTGTTTTATCCGAACAGAACAACGGATGGTTTTACATACACTTAAAATAATGATACGGTATTGAACACGAACCATAATTATCAGTACAGCTGACTTCAACTTTTCAGGCAAATTAAGGTTAAATAAAGGGTACGATGGACTTGTATTTGTCCAGGTTACCATATTAGAAAGGCCTTGGATCGATGTGACTCCGATCGTTTCTACCTGAAATTGATTGTTCCACAGAAAGCTTATACAATTACCTTCCAGATCGTTCTTCCCCTGGGTTCTTTGTATGTGATTTTGGTTGGAATATTAGTAGATTGATTATTTGTATGGGTTTGGGTAAACTGTGCTGTTGTTGGTCATCAGTGAACATGCGTACGAATTAAACACGCATTCTCGCCCTGCCCTCTCGCGTTCTCGCACTCTTACTACCTCGCCTTGACGTCTTTTCGAGATTATGAAATGGCCGCAGTAGGCTTCCACGCTTAACCGAAAATGCTAGCTCATGCACACTAGTTGACTTTCAAGGCGACAAGTCGCGGCACGACTAGTCGACGAAATTGATCCGAAAAGTCGTCAAATTGACCCGACAGGTCGACAAAAAGAAGGCGAAGATTCTCGGGTCAGTGTGTCGCATTGGCATGCCGTGATTTGTCACCTTCACGGGTCGAGAATGTAGAATGGCCACTTACTGCCAACGTACTATTTTAATAATAATTGAACTAGAAATATTTTAACATATATATGATAAGAATTCAAAATATAATATATAATGTGGTATAAATTAAGATATTACATTATTTAGACATAACTCAAATATAGAAGATGCATGTGAAATACTATTATTTTTTTTAAGATAAGTGCTCAGAGGCCTGTTTCACGAAATTTTAACTTAAGATAAAATCCAAATTTTAGTACATACTTAAATCTGATTGGCTAAGCGCTAAAATCAATCTAATACTATCCAATCTAATTACTAAAATCGGATTTTATCTTAGTTAAAATTTCGTGAAACAGGCCTCAGAAGAAGTAAATATATCAAACAGTTTGCCGTTAACCGCCACCATAATCGCCTACTTACTATCTTAATAATAATTAAACTAGAAATATTTGAACATATACATGATAAGAATTAAATATATAATATAAAATGTGATATAAATTAACATTTTTACATTACTGAGACGTAACTTAAATGTAGTGGAACGATCAAGATTCCCAGTAAAGGTTTACTTATCCACTTTAAAGCAATTAGTCCATTCAGATATGTCTTATAAAGTGTGGTATTTTAGTGTTCTGAGGCCATTTCTGTCCTATAGCTTTCTTTATTTCAGAGAGGGATCCATGTGATAAGAAGGAGTGTTATTATAGTTCTGTGTGTGTAAACAACAACGGCAAGACCAGCTGCGTCTGTCAGTTTAATTGTACAGATGCAGATTCAGTTGATGTGTGTGGTTCGGATGCAGTGCTGTACCCTAATGATTGTTCACGCCGTTTGGCCTCCTGTGAACAGCAGAGAAATATTGACATTGTTCATCTGAAGGGCTGTCCTGGTAAGTAATAGTATCTTGTGTAGCGTATTGTGTAACTGTTTTTCAATCATTTATGTAGAAGAGCTAATCGAAAATAATCCTCATTAATCTTATAAGGTCACCTAATGAGTGAAAACGGTTTTTAAGTTTATCCCCATTTATCCGAACCGAGTGCAGAAAAATAAACCATAAATAGCAATCTACACGTATACGTACTTGCAAAAATGAAAAGTAGTACAATTCAGACAATAGTTGGTGAAAGGTAATCTTTTTACAATGTCCATCCGCTATTATTTTTGGATTCTTCCAATTTTAGTATACGCCAGTATTTTCATGTGGGCAAATTTCGTTCGTCGCCATCGTTTGTGCGGTCGTCTGACTGCGTTCACATTTGTTTGTTGAGAGAAGTCACAATTGTTATCCGATTTTGACGAAACTTGAAAAATAGGATAACATCACAAAGATCTTGGATGTATACGATTTTGGCACGTAGGTAACGTCATGGATTATTGCTACTAATTGTACGAATATCGCGTTCAAAGCCTGTCGGACCCGCTAGAGGTAACAATTTAATTCCATTTTAAATACCGTTCAAATCATCATTACATAACAATCGTGCAACGTAGTAACAACGCATGTAATACATAATCATACCAAGGTTGTTGGCGCTAGATTCCATTATTAGATCCGATTCAGATGACATTTAACATACTATTCAAAAACAGTAGGGGATATTTGATTTTGGGGGCATAATACTAAAATATACAAATGACTACGAAAAAAAGTCACTATAAAACCTAACAGAAGAAATATTTCCAGTAACATGTGAGGCCCAAACGCACCAATAGCTACCGCATGGAATGCATGTGATGCTTGGGATCATCATTGGGGTCCAACCCAAGATTTGCACGACTCTGACTTTGAATGTTACAGTCATTGTTGCATTGCATTCCAGGGTGGAAACATCAGTTTAGTTGTTTTAGTGACCAGAAAACAAATTTTGATATATGCGTCGGCTTACCCAAAATGAAAGGTTACGTGCCCTTGGCATGCTACAGATCGGCACAACACAGGCGGTTGTGGCGCGGACGATGAATGTTTCTCAGTCTGTCATAAGCAGGCTATGGTCCAGATACCGTGATACACAATCTGTACAGGACAGACCACGCTCAGGTCGACCAAGGGCGACAACTCGAGCTCAGGATTGATTTATCCGTACCTTGGCCTTGAGAAATCGTGTCATCACAAATCAGATCAACGCTCGTCTTTAAACAGACACTGGTGTGAGAGTGAGTGGCCAGACCATTCGGAATCGACTGCATAGGGGTCACCTTCGCGCCCGACGTCCTCGCGTGATCACTTGTTTGAGAGATCATCACATTCAGGCAAGACGTCGTTGGTGTAGGGATCAACAACACTGGGATAATCGTCGCTTGGGCAATGTGATGTTTTCAGATAAGTCAAGGTTCACTGTTGGACAGACGTAGGAGGGTATGGTGTCGTCGAAACGAGCGCTTCCAAGACGTTAACGTCATCAGACAGGATCGATTTGGGGGTGGTTCTGTTATGGTGTTGGGAGGCATCACTGTTGCTGGAAGAACGGCTTTACATGTTGTTGGAGGGCGTGTTACAGGCCAGTACTACCGGGACAACATCTTGGCAGTCTATGTTGTGCCGTTCGCACGACGTCATGACCGCCGTTTCATTTTTCAGGATGACAACGCAAGATGGCACAGGGCCAGGATCGTTACAAGTTACCTCCAACAACAGAACATCACTGCATTACCTTGGCCAGCACTGAGTCCCGACCTCTCCCCCATCGAGCATGTCTCGGACATGCTTGGACAAAGGTTACGTCAACGTCAACAACGTTCTGCCAATGTCCAAGAACTTGCTGCTGCGTTGCAACAAGAATGGGACAATCTGGACCAAAATGACCTAAGACGTCTCATTAGGAGTATGCCACGTCGGATCAATGCTTGGCAAATAGCGGAGGATTTACCCGTTACTGACTTTGTTGGGATGCTGTTGTAACTTTGCTGTTCGACCCCGGGTATCATTTAACCCTTATAATGGTCAGTCTGTGCCTTACTTAGTCTAACAATCATTTGAAATAAATCGATGAATGTGAATTTCATTCCATTTTGTCATTTGTTTCTTCGTCAGTTTCATTAGGTGACTTTAGTAACACTTAAAAATCAAATATCCCCTACTTTTTTTAAAATAGTATATAATATTAAAGGTCAAAAGAACTTGAATATGTTCGATTTTGATGCTCATCGGCATTACCCCTGCCTTTATGAAAAATATTAACATGTACACATTTCAGGACCCACTAGAGCCTACATATTTGATCAACTTTAGAGGTAAACTAAAAGATCTCATATGAGTTTGTTTATGGTGATGATCATACAGGTAACATCTCACTGTGCCCACTTTTGATAAATCCAATTAAGGTCTAATTAGGGTTAGTGTATTAAGCGGATTAGGCTTAGGTGTTATAGGTAATTAGATGGAAAAAAACAAATATTGAAAGTGACTAAATATTCAGTCTTGTAATTGGTGAGATGAACTCACTGTAATCGTTAAAGTGATGAATTTTATTCAAAAAATAACACTTGAATATAATATGAATTATGTTCAGTAAGCCTACACATTACACGGTCTTTATAAGGACACACAGAAGTCAGTCTGTCATATTTCATCATGGCAAACGTTCAAGTAAACATCCAGTACATCCCCAATGCTCAAGGTGGAGAAAACTTAGTCCATGAAGAATATAAATTCCGACTCAGGTGAGAGGATCAGAGAGATTCCAACATTCTATAGTTGCTGTGCTTCCCTGTATAGAGCCTGAGCAAAGATCCTCCCAGCACTTCCTTAGACCCGCAACGATATCCAGCTTCCAGATTCTTAAACCAAGACCAAATCCGGAGACGACTTCCTTCTCCACACAGCAGCCGACAACAGGTTTCTAGTGTTTTCCACACAAGAAAATCTTTACCATCTCGCCAATGCAGACACTATATACTGTGATGGAACATTTAGCATGAGTCCTACCTTATTCACCCAGATCTACACTATACATGCTTTTGTACACAATAAAATGTTCCCTTTGGTGTATGCACTATTACCCGATAAGAAGGAGGCAACATATGTTAAGTTCCTCAGATGTGTTAGAGACAAAACATTGGCACTTGTCAATGTTAATCTTAACCCAGGCCATGTGTTTACAGATTTCGAAGTTAGTATGCAAAATGCTGTGAGAACTGTGTTGCCGAGGTCAGAACTAAAAGGTTGTTTTTTTCACTTTGGTCAGTGTATTTGGCGCAATGCGCAGAAATATGGACTACAAGCAGATTTTTCTCGGGTGCCAGAAATCAATAAAATCGTCAAGCAAGCAGCAGCATTACCATTAATTCCAATACAGCAGGTTGAAGATGTATGGCTGCGTGCACTTGATGATGCACCACTCCAAGATGCCAGAGTGTTGCAATTTGCAAATTACGTAACTGAGTTCTTGGCATGGCAGAATGATGTGGAACCATTTCCACACTGAAGGTCCACGCATAACGAACCATGTTGAAGGATGGCATTCCAAGATAACATCCATTATTGCCACCCCTCACCCAAATATTTTTAAGTTGGTGGCTTTTTGTTAAGAATGAACAAGCTTACTCCGAAGTAACCATTCTCCAGTTAGGTTGCCAACGGAAAATTACGGCCTAAGAGAAGAAAGTACAGGCAACTAGAAACCCGACTCATAACTCTGAACACAGATCTTCAGAACGGTATAAAGACTGTAAATTTTCATTGTTTATCTTGTTTTTGTGTGATGTATGATATATCCATGTATGTTATACTTTTATTACATATTTTATATATAAAACATCGAAAATTGTTATAATTTCATTAAATCATAATGTGCTTATGTGATGTATGATATATGCATGTATGCTATATTTTTTATTAAATATATATAAAACATCGAAAAATAAAAAAAAATACATAAATATTTGGGGTTTTTTTCCATCAAATTACCTATAACACCTAATCCTAATTAGACCTTAATGGGATTAATCAAAAGTGGGCACAGTGAGGACACACCGGTCATACCTGAGTTATGCTCCCTTTTCCGTAAACCTTGTGAACACAATAGAGGACATGGTGTTTGACATATTTTACGAACCCTATCGTTAATCAGTGTTTCCCGACCTTTTGTTCCAGACTTGGCCAAAAACTTTGTGAATGCGATAGAGACCATAGGTTTTTTTTTTTACAGTTGGTGTGTATCATTGGTATCCAAAAAAAATGCTCCCTATCGATTATCTCTGTTCTCCGTCCATCTCTTGCAAAATACGGGCTATCGTGTTTGTCCTGTCTCGATTTCAACTTTATCATCATTAACTTGATGTCATCTTTTATGCTGCTTGGTGCAGGCGTACATCAATACTTGTATTTAATTGAAGTAATAGTTTTCACTTAAGAGTTAAAAGCCTAAGTTAGGTGATAGCCCGCAATTCGTATTAAAATTCCATGCT
This sequence comes from Patella pellucida, assembly GCA_917208275.1. Classification (NCBI taxonomy): domain Eukaryota; kingdom Metazoa; phylum Mollusca; class Gastropoda; family Patellidae; genus Patella; species Patella pellucida. The sequence goes on along the minus strand of OU795041.1, from coordinate 36,581,943 downwards.
TGGTTTCAAATGTGTCGATGACATTTAGTAATTAAACAGGAAATACATACCACATCACTCTGTTATTGAGCGAAGCTTCGACTAGGACTCTTTTATTTTCACCAAGCGAATGATACATTCATAAAAGTGTGAGTATATTTGTTTAAAGTCAAATGTAATACAATATCACAATACAATCGAATGCAAAGAATTGGCTCTATTACATCACGACATCGCGTTAATTGACATTTTGTCGTTTGACAAATTACATTTGCTCTAATTCAATAAAACTTGATTTATTTAAAATTTTCGCTTTCACATTGTACTTTTGACATCTGCCTTTTGTCAACATATTTCACATTCGAATTTTTACTCTTTGAACTCTAACATTCTCTCAATTGACACCAGCACAATGTATTTTCTCCTTTAACACTTGTCTTTTGGATAGCAACGTTTCACACAGAAAACAACATCAAGCTAGTAGGCAAATAAGTTCACACTTTTTTATATTTGTTTTGGTGCAACTTACACGTTAATTCAGCAGTTGCAGTATTGGAGATGTGAAAGCACAACATAACACTGACTTTTGACACAAATCCCCAGTCATAACCTTCTAGCTGAAAAATGAAGAAAGTTATTAAATATATAAGAGTTAAGGAGATGATGAAAGTTAAATAATATAATGACTTTATTTAAGAAGGGTTGAAGATTAGGCTATAATAGGCTTTCTAACATCCTGCCCTTCGTAGTAAATATAATACACTATGGTAGATTATGTAATTTGACAGATAGTCGTCTAACTAAGATTATTTTTAACTGGAGTAACTTAAAGGCAAAAAGAACCAAAAACTGGAATTTTAGAGTTAATAATCACTTAAAGAAACTGGATATCAATATAGATTTGACTAGTCATGTAAATACCCGAAAACTGGTTTGTGATGTTTTCGAAAGAAACTCTCATTTGTATCTAGAGAAATGGTTTAATGATGTTACCCATGTTAGAGCTAAAGTCGGCCAAGGTCATAATAAGCTCCGGTCATATTGTTTGTTCAAGTCTGTGTATGGACCCGAGAAATATGTAACGGGCAATCTTATTCCCTCCCATCGCAGTGCTCTGGCTAAATTTAGATGTGGAGTAGCCCCGCTTCGTATAGAAACTGGGCTATATGAAGGAATCCCAGTTGAGAACCGCCTATGTTTCTATTGTACCGATCAAGTCGAAAATGAAGAACATCATTGTCTTTTAGAATGCGAGCTGTATAGCGATTTTAGAAATGTTTTATTCACGTTAATACAAACTGTGTGTCCAAACTTTGCGTCTTTTAATAAATCTGGTAAAATGTCTTTTATTCTGTCCAGTGACGAAGTAGTTAAGTTTAGTGCCAAAACCTGCTGTGATATTTTAAAAAGGCGGAGGCAAACTTTATATCCATGTTCATGAATGGGTTATTATTTTTAGCCTATTGTAGATATGAATTTTAAAATTTCCTCCGTATGTATGTTTTTTTCTGTTATTTGTATTTTACTATGCTTATTTATTTGTGTCTATGTAATGTTCATCTCGTCTCTCATAATTCTTAATGAATGGCAGTTTTTAGTATATTTTAATTTATGAATGTGATGTATTTATAACTGGTGAGACGTTAATAAACAACTACTACTACTACTACAAAATTTATAACTAATAAATTAAATTAAAACAACAACACAATAATTTACAATAGCGGAGAAGAAATATATACAAACTAGGTAAAAGATTAATTAAAGTATATGTATATGCTGGTCATTTAACAGAAAATTCTAATGTGATGTATTTATAACTGGTGAGACGTTAATAAACAACTACTATTACTACTACAAAATTTATAACTAATAAATTAAATTAAAACAACAACACAATAATTTACAATAGCGGAGAAGAAATATATACAAACTAGGTAAAAGATTAATTAAAGTATATGTATATGCTGGTCATATAACAGAAAATTCCAATGCCTATAGATTCTACATGTATTAACAAATATACAATATGCACATGCTTATAATATAGAGATTTAAAGATAAGATATTTAAAGTAGATTTATGGTAAAAAAGAAGTTTTTTCCTGAAAATATTCAATTTATTTAAAGTTCTTAAAGAAGCTGGCAACGAATTCCAGGGTTTGGGGCCTTTAAAGCGTATACTACTTTTAGATACATTAATATTTGGCTTGAGAGTAGTAAGTTTGTTGTTCAGATGATTGTAAGGAGTTTGATAATAAGGTAAGAGATCAAATAAGTAACCAGGGCATTGTTTTAAAATAATTTTATAAATAAGTATACATTGATTAGAGATATGTCGATTTACTGTTGAAAGGATTTTCAATTTGTCTAGTTGAGGGTAAACGTCAGCGGTATGTTTAACATTGTTTGCTGTCGAGAAAGACGGTCAAGAGATTTAGCAATGGTCCCATATTAGGGAACAATAATCTATATGTGATTTAAAGTGACGGAGTTGAAAAAGTTTCTGGCTATTTTTTTTTAAAAAACTCGATATGATCTTTCCAGGTTAGATTATGATTGAGAAAAACACCCAATATTTGTTACCGAGGAGACTACTTCTCATATTCAAAGTAGCAGGGAGGGTATTTCTTTTTTGTTGCGTTGTGATTATAACACCAACACTGAATGGGCGGTTAATAATCTTAAACATTTTTATGTAAATATTAATAATTCCTGGGTTCAGAGTTTAGTTTATTATTGATTTAATACTGTTTAACGTGAGGCCCCCTTTCCTCGAAGTCGGATAAATTTACCTATACCATTAAAGATACATTATGGGAGCTTAGATAAAGAGCCGACAGATCTCGCTATAATAGTTAGAAACTAGATAATGTAAAGGTAATTTCTTTAACAGTTCAGTCAAATTGATCCTCTATGAACCAAGATATCAGCTTTGTGGATTTTCGCCTAGCCTCGTTCATCACAAGTAAAGTTTGTAGGTTAAAAAGCATAGTCTCGATTATCACCTTTTTAAATTTAATTATCAATCAGCGTTAGCAGCATATGATAATAATCCAATCGATATAGAAGGCTAGCCTTGACATCTAGAGTTGATTATGGCCTGGATAAGTTAATTAATGTATAATTGATAATTTAGATAAGATTTCAGGCCTAAAGAAAGACCTGCAATAGGCATATTTATCTCTCGCATAATGCATGTTTAATGGAGAGGTTCGGTATCACATCGGTAATCCATTGAACTTATAACACAATCACCTCCCAAGAGGGTTGAATTAATGCACATCTCCAATAGAAGTATGAAATCAGTCAATGTCTCATAATCTTAATAATCCCATCATTCGCTTGATAAAGACTAGATAATTTCTTTTCAAAGCATTGATCTGTAACAAACAGTAATTATATTGCATAAATTATGTTCTATGTGTTTGCTGCAGAGAGGTCTACAGTACATACACAAATGCAACAATTTAGAAAAAGTCTAATTAAAAAAAATATGCATATTAAGACCTTCAACTTACAAGATTTCGACTCCAAGGTACCCACTTTGGTAAATTCAACCATTTCCCCCTTATCAGCCAAAGTTATCAGTGGACCTAGAGTTCCAATTTGTCTTATGATGTCTTTAAATTGTTGATATGTCAAGACTTTGTTTACCTAAACCCATATAGGGTAAACGAGCACAGTTATTAATAAATCAATTACGTATACATTACAGAGTACAGACTACAGCACCCGGAGTTGCCCACTTGCAATCTAGTTGATGGTTAGTATAGAAAGTTAAAACTATCTTACTGTAAATACTAATTGCTTTAAAATAAATGGAATAATAAACACGTGTATATATTGAAAAACTTTGGGTTATTAAAACAGTTACTTTGTAATATGTAACAGGTTCTAACAACCATGCTATGGGAATCAGTGGGAATCTTTTGAAAAGATACTGACCTTAAAAAGACACATCTGAAGTAAAAACTACTATGACGTTAAAACTTCCCCTAAAGCAATGGTGACGAACAATATCAGCAATGGTTCCTGAAGTAAAAGTTAGGAGCATATATTGTCATTAGAATATACCCCTTACTGAATATAATTGTATAAAATCTCTTCAATTTTGTTTTCTAGCAGTCAATATTTTGATGTTAAAATACGCATCACAAAAAGTGAATTTTGTCAGATAATTAACTTTGTATATCTTAAACTTAAACGTAAGTTAACATCGCTTAAAACGTGTGTGCGTGTGTGTTCGGTCTGCAGCCAAAATGTTTAGCTTGCTTAGAAAGACAATTCCGCTACATTGTCCTCCCTTTTTGAAGAGCTTATAACACAAAGAATACAAAACCAGAGAGTTCCAAGCAAAAAGCCTGCACTAACTTGATTTATGGACAGATGAAAATTGTGATAATTGTCAAGTAAATGCTATATTTATACTAATAATTCTGAAGTTGACATACAATTAAATATTGGCGAAATCACCCGATGCACTAATCCTACGCAAAGAATATGCGATTGGTTAAATTTTGACGTAAATAAAAATGCAGAAAACATTATTCCCCTTTCTGTCAAATGTCTGGAATTTGTAGCAGTACTTCAGGTACGTGTTGACTGCTGATGCTGTATGACACAAAAGACCATGTGTGAGCACATAAGCCCAATATTTATATCGATAATGGGGTCACGGGGGACTGCAAGGGTTTGTAAGCGGGTATTTACCCAGAAATTAAGGCGGAGGGCAAGGAGATATATTTGACATTGGTTGAGCAATATGTCTATGAAGTAATGGAGACCAGACTATATATGTCCGTAGTTTTGTAAATCGCATTGAAACCACTAAAACATAAACCCACACCAACATACACAGGTAGCTGTAAACCTGTAGTTCAGATATTTAAAGCCGGACTCCGGTTACAAAAATACCAAAACAATAAAATACCATAAAAAGTTAACCTCCCCAGGAGCCATACCTGATTCCAAACTGTGTACTAAATATAGCGGACATGGAGGCTTATGACGTGGAAAGGTAAGCGGCTCTCACTTCATTTGTGTCTGTTTTCAGCCAGCTGTACACATCCGGTTTTATTCTTATACACGATTCACTGATTGTTCTATTTTTCCCAAACAGTATACGACATTATTGAAGATTGCAAAATGTCTGATCAGGCAAGCCTCCATGTCCGCCATATTTATTACACAACTTGGAAACAAGTATGGCGGCTGGGGGCGTTAACTTTTTTTTTATTTAATTATTTCGATATTTTTGTAAGCGGAGTTCAGCTTTAAGGCCGAATTACAAACATTTAAACTCAATCTGTATCCATAATTGTGTAATTCGCCAAAACATATATAAATATGCTAAAAAATATAGATGTAAGACACAAATTAAGTCTTTTTGTTTCATATTCACATTTACTACACGTACACAGATTATATATGTACATGTACAAGACAACTCCGGTGTGGTTTCACCATGTCAGTGGTGCAGGATGGGAGTGGGCTGAAAGGACAATGCCCAGTCGTTCGATGGGAGGGAAAACAATAATTTCAACAATATTTGATTCAACAAACTGGATCTGATTGAACAACAGATAAAGGGCTACATGGGTGTAGGGGGTATTCTCGAGCGGGGATGGGGTGGGGGCTGATCCTATATGCCTGAAAAGTTTGTGACCCAAATTTTCTGAATGTTTCAACCATTAACTAAAATATATTTTCCAGAAAGCTGTGATAGTTTTTTTTTTAATTAATTGCACAAATATACAATTATATTTCCATGAGATATGGTCGAATTCTCCATTCCCTGAAGCTTGTGCCCCAAAAACTGAAATACATTGCCCGAAAAATGGACGGACTGGCAAAACCTAAATAATACTGCAAGAGAGTGGCAAGTGTAATTTTCGAAGAGAAAAAAAATCAACCGTCATAATAGAGTTGTACATACGCTCGCCATACATTATGCTATAAGGGGGATTTGGTCCAAACAGCAACGTTACAGTCTACTCTTTATTTAGAATCTAAAGTTCTGTTACGTGCACGTCAACGTGTGCATGGGACCTCAGTTTTATATTTCATCCAAATATTTAGAGGCTGCTCATCACAGCCCAGCCCCACTTTCTGCATCACTGACAAAACGGTGGAAAGTTTCGGGAACTGTCTAGGTCAACACTGGGATCAAACCCCGGACCTTCTGATTAGTAAGCCACAGACAAGGGGAAACCACGCCGGACTAGGATCAAACCTTGATCAAACCCTACTAAGCCACCCCATTACCGAGTCACCGCGGCTCCCTTATGATACACTTGCGCACTAGTTGTACACGTACAATGCCCCACCCATCCCATAAACAATAATGTATCGCGTACGCAAATCTTCATATTATAGTAAGACATTAAACTCCATTTACATGTAACATGTTTTCTCTTCATTACAATATTGTCACTTCCATTACAGTATTATTTAGTTTTGGCAATATATACTTTTCAAAAAAGTAGGGGATATTTGATTTTTAAGTGTTATTAAAGTCACCTAATGAAACTGACGAAGAAACAAATGACAAAATGAAATGAAGTTCACATTCATCGATTTATTCCAAATGATCGTTAGACTAAGTAAGGCACAGACTGACCATTATAAGGGTAAAATGATACCCGGGGTTAAACAGCAAAGTTACCACAGCATCACAACAAAGTCAGTAACGGGTAAATCCTCGTCTGTTTGCCAAACAAGCATTGATCCGACATGGCATACTCCTAATGAGACGTCTTAGGTCATTTTGGTCCAGATTGTCCCATTCCTGTTGCAACGCAGCAGCAAGTTCTTGGACATTGGCAGGACGTTGTTGGCGTTGACGTAACCTCTGTCCAAGCATGTCCCAGACATGTTCTGTGGGGGAGAGGTCGGGACTCAGTGCTGGCCAAGGTAATGTGGTGATGTTCTGTTGTTGGCGGTAACCTGTAACGATCCTGGCCCTGTGACATCTTGCAAGATGAAACGGCGGCCATGACGTCGTGCGAACGGCACAACATGGACTGCCAAGATGTTGTCCCGGTAGTACTGGCCAGTAACACGCCCTGCAACAACATGTAAAGCCGTTCATCCAGCAACATCGATGCCTCCCCACACCATAACAGAACAACCCCCAAATCGATCATATCTGATGACGTTAACGTCTTGGAAGCGCTCATTTCGACGACGCCACACCCTCCTACGTCTGTCCAAACAATCAACAGTGAACCTTGAATCATCTGAAAACATCACATTGCTCCAGCGTCGATTATCACAGTGTTGACGATCCCTACACCAACGACGTCTTGTATGAATGTGATGATCTCTCAAACAAGAGATCACGCGAGGACGTCGGGCGCGAAGGTGACCCATATGCAGTCGATTCCGAATGGTCTGGCCACTCACTCTCACACCAGTGTCTGTTTGAAGACGAGCGCTGATCTGATTTGCTGTGATGACACGATTTCTCAAGGCCAAGGTACGGATAAATCGATCCTGGGCTTGAGTTGTCGCCCTTGGTCGACCTGGGCGTGGTCTGTCCTGTGCAGATTGTGTATCACGGTATCTGGACCATAGCCTGCTTATGACAGACTGAGAAACATTCATCGTCTGCGCCACAACCACCTGTGTTGTGCCGATCTGTAGCATGCCAAGGGCACGTAACCTTTTATTTTGGGTAAGCCGTCGCATATATCAAAATTTGTTTCCTGGGCTTGAGTTGTCGCCCTTGGTCGACCTGATGAGCGTGGCCTGTCCTGTACAGATTGTGTATCACGGTATCCGGACCATAGTCTGCTTATGACAGACTGAGAAACATTCATCGTCCGCGCCACAACCGCCGGTGTTGTGCCGATCTGTAGCATGCCAAGGGCACATAACCTTTCATTTTGGGTAAGCCGGCGCATATCAAAATTTGTTTTTTGGTCACTGAAACAATTAAACTGATGTTTCCACCCTGGAATTCAATGCCACAATGACTGTAACATTCAAAGTCAGAGTAGTGCAAATCTTGGGTTTGACCCCCATGATGATCCTAAGCATCACCTGCATTCCATGCAGTAGCTATTGGTGCGTTTGGGCCTCACATGTTACTGGAAATATTTCTTCTGTTAGGTTTTATAGTGACTTTTTTCGTAGTCATTTGCATATTTTAGTATTATGCCCCCAAAATCAAATATCCCCTACTTTTTTTGAATAGTATATATTGTAGTGAGGAAACTAAAGATCTGTAGACTTATATAGGCCGAGACAACTCCGGTGTTTTTTCACCATGTCAGTGGTAGGGTGACCCACCGCCTCAAATATCAGTACTGTATAAACTGACCTGTTATAACGGCATGTTGATGATGTTGTTACTCGGCCCAAACACCCTTTATGAGAAAAGTTCAGTCACGGGATTGTTCGTTCAGTTCAAAGCAGACAATCACATGACTATATTCAAACTTTGTGGATTAGGCAGCTACAGTTTTTATATATTTCATTGTGTTTGTGAACAAGTGATTATTAGTAATCGTGTTATGTTTAAGCATCTTAGTTGGTTCCCTTACTCATAATCATAATAATCTTTCTAAAACAAACACTGGCTAACGGATTTACACATAACAATACCAGTGTTCACCAGATGAGGGGTTGTACTTGTAGAGCTGGTAAGCATAAACAACGGACAATACGAGTTATCACTACCAATAGAGTGGACAATGTTTATAAAACTAATCAATTCTTTGAGATCAATTATGACCATCTGTGACTTCAATGTATTAAAAACAAAACTCAAAACTCACCTTTTTTAAAAGTCACTATTTTTAAGCTAACAAACAATATTTTTAGGCCTATATGTCTCGTAAGTTATCTTTTTGTATATATTTTGTATCATGTGATTTATGTATTTTTTGGAAAGCGTTTTGTGATAATATATGTAAAACGCTATATTAAAAATAAATCATCATCATTATTATCATTATAATATATGTAATTGTACAGCCTGTTGAAATCACGTGTAGATGGAATGGGCTTAAAACAATAAATATTATTATTATTATTATTATTCACTTATTTATCAATGAAGCCATGATAAATGTCTTCTTTGCGCGTTAGACTTTAAAAAATACTCTGGCTAAAACTCGGCGGTTTCATTTCTAATTTAGTTGAGAGTGAAAAAATTACGTTTATATTCTAACCGGTTTTGGTTCACCTCATGTAGTTTCGTTTTTTTCTTCTGTTTTAAGTTACCGGTCGTGTCGACTCGGCGACATCACAAGACTGTGAAATTTCTTTTTTTAAACCGTAAAACACTATGGTAAGTGTGTGCCTTACTTTCTTTAAAAGTTACGTTGTTGCTAGCTCTAAGTACGCACAAAGAATTGAGACCGGAAATTATCCGACGAAATGTAATTCCATAGTCTTGATTAACCAGACTTGTCTGATTAAAAAAAGAAATACAGTACCGATAAGAGTACCGATACGAGTACTCGAATTCAGTGCCGGACTGGTGGGCCGAAGGCCCAATTGCCATACATGTGACAAGGCACACGAGGAAATGACGGGCAAAGCCCGCCTACGAGCGCCGAAGGCGCGATCGCTTGTGGGGGATCTGGGTGATATCTTCCCCCAGAAAATTTTGAAAAATAGACAGTCGCAAACCCATTTTCCAAGAACCTCAGGCTAGAGCAGCGGATGGAGATTTATGGTGACCTGCGAGCACTTTAAGGCGGTGCCCAGTCCGGCACTGCTCGAATTCTAATCTTTTAGGTCGTGTTACGTGTGCTCTGTTTTGTGGGCATATTTTTTTATATTTAATAGTATTACTAATATAATAATAATAATAATAATAATAATAATAACTACATCTGCTACTGCCCCATGCAGATATGAAAGCTTTCATATTCATTGTCACGTGTCATAAAATATGTCAAGTATCTTAAAGAAGGTAACAAGAAAAAAGTATTAAAATTGGTCAAAGACTCGCAAAGTGACACGTTTACATATAGTTAGAAACATTGCACCCGGGCAAAAACAAAATGATCTGAAAACATTAGTATATCGTGGGGCATGCGCGAAGTAAAAAGAATTATGGTCGATTTGAGAATTTGGGGTATATTTTGGAGTTGTTTGGTAAATGACGGCGAATCTAAGGTGGCGGCCATAATACAATATAACACGCGTTGAAGAATAAACAAATTTTCGTGACGGGGTTCATTCGCACCGCCCGGGCAACGTTCCGAAGGTCCGATTACCTTCAAATTTGCACAGATTGTACCTCACACATTACAAATAGAAGAGTGTGAGATTCAAAGAACGTTGAAAATAAATTCAAAACCCACCCCACCCATCTAAATTGTTTTGATTAAATATAGTCGTATTTTATAAATTTGTATAACTTTTTATATCTGAGCAATGGATCAAAGTACTAATACCTATCACACATGGAAGAGGCGATAAAATCACTTTGCATTTGCAATTTCAAAATTAATTAAAACCAATATTAAATTCCGAAAATCGATATTTTTCTGTAAAAAAACGGCAGGTGCCAAGAACAAACGACTTGAACTAATGCAGGTATCACCTTGAAATTTAAGGGTACCTAGGTACCAACGTTCAAAGTTTCACGCCAGAATTTGGTACTCATGGTGCCTTTGGTTCTAGCGTAGCGCATGCGCGAATTTATGACGCACGGTAGGTGCCACGAACAAACGACTTGAACAAATGCAGATATCGCCTTGAAAATTACAGGGTACAAAGGTACTAACGTGAAAAGTCCCTCGCCGGAATTTGGTACTCATGGTCCCTTTGGTTCCAGCGTAACGCATGCACGAAGCCAAAACAAGCTAACTCGAAAACAACCTTGTCGGCACGGAAAACATCAAAGGAGTTGTTCGAATTTTTGAAATATTCAAAAACCAAACATTCGACCATGAGTCAGGCTATCCTTAAATGTATTAACTATGTACATAAGAGACAAATTCTCTAAGCCACGACCAATTGTGTATGTTTTCAAGCCCATGAATGTGGATTTTTCACTATGGCGTCCACTATTTGCCAAAAATAAAAATATTATTCCCGACAGTTTTTAGGCTTTTCTAAAAGGATTCGGAAAATATAATTGCCTTGTCTGTAAGTAAAAAATCACCAAAGGAATATCGATTTTCACATTTCAAGATGGGGGCACTTCCGGTTTGTGCTACAATTTCCATTTTTTTGTGTACGAATCGGTAGGGTCGTAGCTAGTTAGAATTCTAGGGCGAATACTATCCAGGGAAACGAATCATCGACATCTAGAAAATGGTCACAATGTGAAATCTATCACTCAGTTACATGCCAAGAGGAGTAGAAAGGCCTGTGCAGTACCAAATTTCCAGTTCGTTAGTGTAATGTAGGTCAAATGCATTGGTTCTTAAGATTCGGTGATTTCGGATCCGAAAAACTTTTCGAAAACATATTTAATCAACAGCCACCACCCATTTATGGGAGAATATGTAAAGGTTATCAGAAAGATCCCATGGTTAGATTGTGAGAAATCAGATTTTTTTGTCTCTCCCTCTCTCTCTCTATCTCGCTCTCTCCATCTGTCTCTCTCTCTATTCAAGTCAATGTCTCTCACTATCGCTCCCTCTCTCTCGTTTTATCTCTATTGAAGTCAAAGTCTCTCTCTCTCTCTCTCCCTCTCTCCCCCTATCTCGCTCTTCCTGTGCCTCTCTCGCTCTCCTTCTCTCTCACACTCTCTTAATCCGGAACCGCTCTTAGTGTCTTGTTATTCGAGTCTTAAGAGTCAACAAACAAATTACTGGCGAAGTTCCCCTAATGCTTATATCTATATAGGCATATCTATTCAGAGTGTTTTTCGTATTCATTTCCAGTCAGATACGTTATTAAAATTGTCATTTACAATAAACATGGTGTAACCTTTCACCTTTTGTGGAAACAAGAAGTCAAATATGTCACAGTACACGGGTAGACTGTTTTTATTTTATCAACAAACTATGGTAACAGACTCATTAGGTAACATGTTGTTCAATGATATGTTTTTCTACAGGAGTGAATCGTTATCGTGTTTGATATTAGAACAAAGACTTTATAAATCAAAAACTTTTTGAATTTAACTTAGGTTTTTTTTCTTTTCATTTTATCGTTAGTTAAATTAAAGTGAACTATGGAGATCAAACTCATTAGGTAACATGTTGACTGATATGCATAACTTTTATTGATGTAACCTTTTTTCCCTTTGACAAGCTTCCTCGTTCTCCAGTTTCTTTCTCTCGCTCTCTATCGTTCGATCTCGCTCTCTCGCTCTCTATCGATCGGTCTCTCTCTCTCTCGCTTTCTCTCTATTGAAGTCAAAGTCCTTCACCCCTCTCTCGCTCTCCCTCTCTTTCTCTCTCTCTCTATTCAAGTCAAAGTCAAGGTTCCCCGCTCTCCCTCTCGTTCTCTCTGCCACTCTCTCGGAGACTCTGCCTGGCTCTCTCTCTCACCCTTAACGTCACTGTCTCTCTCGCTTCTCTCTTTTTAACTCAAAGTCAAAGTCTAAGTTTTTTTTTCTTTTCATTTGATCGTTAGTTAAATTAAAGTGAACTATGGAGATCAAACTCATTAGGTCACATGTTGTTGAATGATTTGCGGAACTTTTATTGGTGTTACCTTATTTCCCTTTGACAGGCTTCCTCGTTCTCCAGTTTCTTTCTCTCGCTCTCTACTGTTCGGTCTCTCTTTCTCTCTATCTCTTTCTCTCTCTCGCTTTCTCTCTATTGAAGTCAAAGCCAAAGTCCTCGACCCCCCTCCCTCTCTTTCTCTCACTCTCTATTCAAGTCAAAGTCAAGGTTTCCCTCTCTCCCCCTCGTTCTCTCTGTCACTCTCTCTCTGGCTATGTCTGGCTCGGTCTGCCTGTCTCTCTCTCCCTTTATCTCTATCGAAGTCAACGTCTCTGTCTCCGCGCTCTCTTTCTATTTAACACAAGGCCAAAGTCTCCCCTCTCTCGCTCTGTCTCTCGTTCTCTCCCTCGCGCTCTCTCTCTCTCGCGCGCGCCGTCACCTTGTCTGTCTCTCGCTCGCTTTTTCGCTCACTCTCCTTCTCTCTCTATTGAAGTCAAAGTATCTCTCTATCTCCAGCTCTCTCACCCTCCCTCTCTCTCTTACCCTCTCTCTCCCTCTCTCTCTCACACACACACTCTCGCTTGCGCCCTTGCTATGTCCGTCTCTCTCTCTTTCTCCCTGTCTATCTCTCTCGCTCTTTATCTCGCTCGCTACCCGTCTCTCTCTCTCGTCCTCTCTCTCACTCTGTATGTCTGTCTGTCTGTCAGTCTCTCTATTTCACTCACTCTCTCTCGCTCTCACTCTCTCTCGTTCGCTCTCCCTCTCGCGCTCGCCCTCTTCCTCTCTCTCTCTCTCTCGCTTTCTCTCTAAAAGCCATATTGACTTTTCACGTTTCAAGATGGTGGCACTACCGGTTCAATCGGCAGACTACATATTTTGTATACTCATCAGTACTTTCTAATCTAATATAGAAAAAACATTTCAGTAAACATGTAAAAATAATATAAAACAAAGCCTTAGGCACTTTTAACGTTTCAAGATGGTGGCACTTTCGGCTGTATCGATATGCTTCATAGTTTGTGCACGCATAAGGAATTCCGCAGCTAGTACAGAAAAATTCAAGCCAATCTGACCTATATTTGGTCGTTTGATCCTTATTTCATGAACGGGAGATAATTTAGAAAATTTCGAATGACATATTTCAAGTCGCATCGGTAAGGTGTACTTATATATATTCAAATTCAGCTATTTAAGTAAAGGGAGATACCAATACTCAATAATGTTAGGACAATTACATTTCCAACAAAATAGATTATACAATAGGGATATAAACTCACTAATAGTATGCTTAATAACAAGACATGGGTTTCTATTATTAAGTTATAAAATTAAACATAATATATGGCAGATAGCAATATTAGTATAAAACTTAGAAAGAATCTGTCAACACACTATTAATAAAGCGATCAAATATCTCCTCTTCACCATTACAGTGACCTATGTCTAAATATAGCTGTTATTAGTCTAGTCTACAGACTATAAATAAAACAATACTAACAAAATGAAACTAGCTTTGCCACACTATGGGTCGATTCTGAGAAATCCGATTGTTTTGTTTCCCTTTCCTTTTTTTGTGTACGAATCAGTAGTGTCGTAGCTAGTACAATTTTGTTTTTTTAAGGCAATCTGACCTATATTTCGTCGATTTTTTTGAAAATTTTGATCCCTAATTTCTCCAAGGGGAGATAATTTAGAAAATTATTAAAGTCATTTTTGAAGTCGCATAAGTGAGATCTACTAACATACTAAACTTAAAAGAAATCGTGCTACTATTAAAGCAGTTGTCATTTTGATTTTAACTTCCGGTTCGTAATCGTCCATCATTTTCCAAAAATCAAAATTCTTTCCCGACAGTTTTTTGGCTTTTCTAAAAGGATTCGGAAAATATAATTGCCTTGTCTGTAAGTAAAATATCAACAAAGGAATATCGATTTTTACATTTCAAGATGGTTGCACTTCCGGTTTGGTCTACAAACTCATTTTTTTGTGTACGAATCAGTAGTGTCACAGCTAGTAAAAAAAAAATCAAGGCAATCTGACCTGTATTTCGTCGATTTTTTTGAAAAGTTTGATCCTTAATATCACCAAGAGGAGACAATTTAGAAAATTTCTAATGCCATCTTTAAAGTTGCATGAGCAAGATCTACTTACATACCAAATTTCATGAAAATCGTGCAACTATCAAAGAAGTTGTCTTTTTGATTTAACTTCCGGCTCGAAATCACAGCGACGAATTTTCGAAATTGCAGATTTAAAGTCAAGGTTACATGGTACCCACAGAAAAAAGAATTAGTAACATAGGTCAAAAAGTCACGAAGTAGGTCAAATAATTTGTTCGTCAAATTCGGTGATTTCGGATGCGAAAAACGTTTTGAAAATATATTCATTCCAAAGCCACCACCCATTCTTGGGGGGTGGGGAGGTCAAAGTTTCAGAAAGATCCAATGGTTAGATTCTGAGACATAAGATTTGCAGGAAAAACACACAAAAAAACTAGATCTGCTCCTGTCCCATGCAGATATAAAAGCTTTCATATTCATCGTCACGTGTCATTAAATATGTCAAGTATCTTAAAGAAGGTAACAAGTAAAAAGTATTAAAATTAGTCAAAAACTCCCAAAGTTACAGGTTTAAATATAGTTAGATACATTGCACCCGGGCAAAAACAAAATGATCTGAAAACATTGTTTACATCGTGGGGCATGCGCGAAATTAAAAGAAATTATGGTCGATTTGAGAATTTTTTGGTATATTGTTTGGTAAATGACGGCGGATCTAAGAAGGCGGCCATAATACAATATAAAACGCGTAGAAGAATGAACAAATTTTCGTTAGAGGTTTTATTCGCACCGCCCGGGCAACGTTACGAAGGTCCGATTACCTTTAAATTTGCACCGATTGTACCTCACATATTAAAAAAAGAGGAGTGTGAGATTCAAAGAACGTTGAAAATAAATTCAAAACCCACCTCATCCATCAAAGTTATTTTGATTAAAAATAGTCGTATTTTATCAATTTTTATAACTTTTTATATCTGAGCAATGGATCTAAGTACTCATACCTATGAGTTTTACAACATTTGATCGTTGCTTCAACACTTGGCTATTCCTAAACTTTTACACTGGTTGTGTTTACACGTGACTAATTAGCATTCAAAGCATGGTCCAATCTGAGGTCGTTGCACTTAACACACTCACAATGTAGCACGTGACTGTAGTAAACAAATATGGCAGCCCCCACAGAAAAAGAACTAGACAAGTTTACAGCCGTTGAATGTTTTTTTCCGCTAACTCACTGACAACTAAAAACGCCGGTGTAAATGCTAAACGATTTTTTTTAACGAAGGATAAATAAAATGAATTGAAAGTAGTCTATTTTTAATAACCTATTTAACGAAGGAATCTGATTGGATCACGGTTGGGGGCCTATACCAAATCAAATTTAGTGCCGAAAAATGCAGAATGTTGAGTGAAGGGCTTGATAAGGTGTATGTAGTTAAGGCGAGATCACGCCTTCTAATGAAGATGACATGGCAGAGGCGATAAAATCACTTTGCATTTGCAATTTCACAATTAATTAAAACCAATTTTGAATACCGAAAATCGATATTTTTCCGTAAATTGACTATAGAAAAAAACGACCAACGGCAGGTGCCAAGAACAAACGACTTGAACAAATGCAGGTATCACCTTGTAAATTTTAGGGTACCTATGTACCAACGTGAAAAGTTCCTCGCCAGAATTTGGTACACATGGTTTCTTAGGTTCTAGCGTAGCGCATGCGCAAAGTCATGACGCACGGTAGGTGCCACGAACAAACGACTTGAGCAAATGCAGATATCGCCTTAAAAATTTCAGGGTACCTAGGTACTAACGTGAAAAGTTCTTCGCCGGAATTTGGTACTCATTGTCCCTTTGGTTCCAGCGTAACGCATGCGCGAAGTCGAAAACAATCTTGTCGGCACGGAAAACATCATAGGGGTAATTCGAATTTTTGAATCATTCAAAAACCAATCATTCGATCATGAGCCAGGTTATCCTTAAATGTTTTAATTATGTACATAAGAGACAAATTCTCTACGCCACGACCAATTGTGTATATTTTCAAGCCCATGAATGTGGATTTTTCACTATTGCTCATTTTCAATTCAAAATGGCGTCCATCATTAGCCAAAAATGAAAATTCTATTCCCGACAGTTTTTAGGCTTTTCTAAAAGGATTTGGAAAATATAATTGCCTTGTCTGTAAGTAAAATATCACCAAAGCAATATCGATTTTCACATTTCAAGATGGTGGCACTTCCGGTTTGTGCTACAATTTATTTCTTCGATTTTTTGAAAATTTTAATCCTTAATTTCTCCAAGGGGAGATCATTTAGATAATTTCTAATGACAATTTTAAAGTCACATATGCAAAATCTACTGACATATTAAATTTCATAAAAATCGTGCAACTATTAAAGAAGTTGTCATTTTGATTTCTATTCCCGACAGTTTTTTTGCTTTTCTAAAAGGATTCGGAAAATATAATTGCCTTGTCTGTAAGTAAAATATCAACAAAGGAATATGACGTTTCAAGATGGTTGCACTTCCGGTTTAGGCTACAAACTCAATTTTTTGTGTAGGAATCAGTAGTGTCCTTGCTAGTAAAAAAAATTTTTTTAAAGGCAATCTGACCTATATTTCGTCGATTTTTATGAAAATTTTGATCCTTAGTATTAGGGATATCCTATAAAGACTAGATCGGCCGACGTCATCACTACATAATGACGTTATGGCAATAGCGGCCGCCATATTGGACAAATGACTGCCCGTTACAGCTGTTGGTTTTCATTGCACGATTAAAAAGTTGATGGGCGTATTTTATCGTTTAAAATTCCAATTTTTGGATTACGCATGCTCATTTCAAGGCTTTTATAGGAAAAATAGAATTTTCTGGAATTCAGATGACATTTGGTGTAGGAAATTTAAGATTATGCACCGAAAAAAGCGACTAAATAACCACGATGGTTAGATTCAGGGCAAGGGTTTGGGTGATAAATCGTTTTAACATTAAATAATTTGTAATAAGTTCCATCATAAAATTAATAAAACAAGTCGACCTCTAGCTTTTATATATCAGTTATTAAATTTATTACGCCGTACTTCAAAAATAAAAATAAATCTTGGACCAAATCAATGCATAGGGGGGCCTACCAATAAATCAATTTTACATCAAATAATTTGTATTAATTATTAATAAATTCCATCATAAAACAATTTTATTTGTTTTATTAATCAGTCATTAAATTCATCACATCTGCACATAAAAATTAATGGACAAAATCAAGGCATGGGCATCAAACCATTCCCACTAAAATTTGACAATTACCATATATTCAAAATAATAAAAAAATATTCACAAAAAGTAAGGCAAGCATTAAAATTAAAATCTTAGTTATTCAAAATAAAATAAAAATAATTGACAAAAAAAGGCATGGGCATCCACCTATTACCATTAAAACTATTTTTGCAAGAAAATCTCTAACCCTGCATTATACTTTAACATTCCTGCTTTGATTGAAATGGTATTTTTTTTTAAAAGTAATATGAAATAGCCGCAATAACTGTGTTATGGCAACCCTGGTGATTAAGGCCTGCCCAAAAATAGTAGGTTCCATCCTCTATTTGAAATGAATAATCATGCCTATTCCTATATGAACAAATTCTGTCTAAAATCGCAGCCTGTAGAGTGTTCACAGACATGCACAAAAATTAATAGGTACCCTCCTGTCTTCGAAATGAATGATAAGGCATAAGTACATGTATGTCAAGTTCCAAGATGATCCATTCAGAATAGCGGCCTGTAGGCGATGCTACACATAAAAATTGGGTGGGACTAACATAAACCGGAGAAAACCCATGAGGTTGGACAGGTGACCCCATTCCCTGTCACATACACGCTTATGCACGAAACCAACCCACTCGACACAATGACATATCTTATGGTCTAAAGTATACACTTAAACCATTCGACTATCCAACTTCCCCACACATGCTTAGGGGCGACGGCATAATATATCCACATTATGAATGTGGACGTATAAGCATAATTGACAAAATTAAGGCATGGGCATCCAGCCATTACTATTACATTAAAATTAAAAAAAACTATCGACAAAATCAAGATATGGGCATCAACAAAAACAAAATAATTGACAAATTTAAGACATGGTCATTCAACCATTACCATTAAAACGATTGGGGGGGGGATTGGGGCCCTGGGCAATAAGGGATATTGGGGCCCCAAGACTGGTAGATACCAACAGATTTTCGAGGGTCCAGAGATGGTTAGGCCCTAAAAGTAAAATTAACTAAATTACATAACTTTGAGGTTATACCCTCCCACTAGGGTCCCGTGTGGATAAGCGACGCTGGCTGGCGTTGGCCGACTTGCTCGAGAGGACGGGGCAATTGATGAGGGGAACGTTAGCTCAAGCGAGGGGCGGCTGCTCTGGTCGCCCCGCGCTTGATTACCGGTGAGCGCCGACGCGGAGGCCTCCCCCGCTTAGTCCACCTTATTTTTTTAAATTTTTTTATCGCAGTCGGGAAGGCGCCCCGCCGCTTCGCTGCGGCTGTCAGCTCGGGAGTTGAGTGGAGTGCGGCGGGGTAGCGCCTCCCCGGCCAACATTTTATAGCATTTTTTTGGGGTCGACGGGATGCTGTCACTGCTGGCGGGCCACGGGCCCGGGTCGCTCCTCTCGCAGAACGGCTGTCAGCTCGGGAGTTGAGTGGAGTGCGGCGGGGTAGCGCCTCCCCGGCCAACATTTTATAGCATTTATTCGGGTCGACGGGATGCGGTCACTGCTGGCGGGCCACGGGCCCGGGTCGCTCTTCTCGCAGAACTCCCCGCAGGGCGGTGCTGATCTCTGCAGCGCGCCGCACCTGGAGAGGGAGTTGGTAGTACCGCTTCTGAGTTGCCTCTGAATGAGACATCTGTGCCGCCAGATCGCCAGCGAGGGTGGGATGCCTCTCGAGAATAGAGCACACAATGGACTTGCGAACTACCCGGCTGTTAAATTTTTTCCCCAGAAAATTGCCGTAGCGGTTTTTGAGAAGTGCCCCCATCTCGGAAGGCATGTAAGGCAAGGCGGACCTGAACTTGATGAACAGCCTGTCCTCGCGGCTGTGTCTTGCCTGGGACAGACAGCGCATGAACTGGAAATATCGCATGATCTCATCGTAGAATCTCTCCTCTAGGGGAAATTTAGCCGGCCCGGCATAGCCGGTCTTGTGCTGGTAGACTGAAACCACCCGGATTATTTCGCCGTCGGCGCCCGTCGACGGCACGGCATCTAGAAACTCACCTATGGCTATGTTACATACGGCAAGGCTACGCTGACCCGTATTCAGCAAGATCTGGGCGAAGAGGTAGGCCAGTACGGTACGGAATCGAACAGCGGTGATCTGAAGCGTGGCATCGGTGTCGATTCGCCCGAGAAGGTCCCATGCGGTCGTTGTCACGTCGCAGCTGTCGATGTGAGCGACGTCGGTGGCCGTTAATAGGTTTTCCCGCTGTTCGATGGCGTGCCTGCGCTCACCAAACCTCTTACGCATAGATCGCCCCCAGCGGGACATTTTAGTCAGCCACAAGTCGTAACTGTCATCGACAACGTTCGACCGTTCTCTGAGAAATTCGATGAACAGCCTGAGGGAGGAGAGGTACGATTTCACTGTACCTACGGCCGCATCTGAGGCGAGCATGGGCATGAGCCAGAGGTCTCGCGCCGCTCTGTGCGACCCGAAGTCGGCAACGGGGTCCCAGTCCTTGGTGATCGCCTGCCATATACGCCAGACCTGTTTGACATGCTGAATTACGGCATAGCCCCGTCGAGTGCTTTGATAGCACGGGCAATTTCGTCCCGGATATTTGTGAAAATTTAACAAGTGGAGGTCTACCCGAGCCACGAAAGCCTGCCAGTTTTCTACGGGGCACTCGTATCTAACCGAGTTGCACTTGTAGGTACGTATGCTTTTCGCGACGGCATCCTGCCGACACATCCCGTGCACTGTGCGATAATGTCTCGCCAGTCGTACGACTGAAGCCTCACACAGAGAGAACTGCCTACTAGGTCTCTTCATAACGAGAGACTGATGACCAAAAGCTGGGCCACCCGTAGCCCGACTCGTCAGCGCGACAACATCCCGTCAAATGCTCGAACAGTTGCCCTTTAAGACAATAAGGGAGATAATATTGGTAGGGGAGAGAAGAAGTAGGGCAACGCCGCTAATATCAAAGCCAGAGACGCAACGCGAAGGTCGAAAGGCGCTTGGGGCGGGGAAATATACCCCCCATCTGCCCCGGGCGACGAGAAGGCTGATAGTGGCCGCGTTGGGCTAAAAATTGAATGGAGGTCATCTCCCAGTAATCGGATAATATGTTAATGAGCCGTAAATATTTTTGCCCACTCGGTAATTCGAGTGACATAAATTAATTTTTCGGGTGAAAATTGAAAGCAGGTCAAAATCGGAAAATATGTTAATGCACCGTAAAGATTTTTGCCGGGCGCAGGCAGTCAGTGGCTAAGTCGAGTGGGATAAATTAATTTATCGGGTGAAAATTAAAAGAAGGTCAAAATCGGAAAATATGTTAATGAGCCGTAAATATTTTTGTCACTCGCCGGGTGCAAGCTGCCAGGGGGTCCCTGTCTGAGAGAAACGCAGGACAGGCAGGGAAATTAACACAGATCGGTTGGCAAAGACAGACAAAGCTTTCCTCGTAATTTTCGCTACTTACATCGGGGCGGATCTCGGGCGGATCTGAGCGGGGAGTCGAGCAATTTTTTTTTTTTTTTGGCCGCTCAGCACTTGTCACACCCACACCCAATGGAATTTCAGTGCCTGCCCTCCTCGGGGACGAGGGTCTCTGGCCAGAATAGACACGAAGAGATAAGGGTTGGAGGCGCGCTCTCGAGGAATTTCAGTGCCTCTCCGTCTCGGGTGGTAATTCCTCGAGACGGTCGATGTGTGCCTTTGCCCTCGAGGCGAGCTCTCGAGCAAATCCCGCCAGAGACGGCCGGGGCAGCGATTCCTCGAGACGGTCGATGCTTGACTCTCGAGCTTTTCCCCGCCATCAAGTGAGTCTGCGAGAGACCCGCGGTCGGTCGCCAGCCCGTCTCGGAGTCGGGGCGAGAGATGCGGGGAAGAGACGGCCGGGGCAACCATTCCTCGAGACGACCGATGCGTCGCTTCGCGGCCGAGGCGCGCTATCGAGGAAATTCAGTGCCTGCCCGTTTCGGGCGGTAATTCCTCGAGACGGCCTATGCGTGCCTTTGCCACCGAGACGAGCTCTCGAGCAAATCCCACCAGAGACGGCCGGGGCCAGCGATTCCTCGAGACGGTCGATGTGTGCCTTCGCTCTAGCGAGGGTCCCTGGCCAGAATCGACGCGAAGAGATGAGTTTGGAAAGGCGGAAAATACTTGTCACTTGTTGAGACAAAAAATCAGCTTGAAACCTACCTTTGCCCGACGGTACATCCTGCGGGGAAGAGGCGGCCGGGGCAGCTATTCCTCGAGACGATCGATGCGTGGCGGGGACGAGGGTCCCTGGCTAGAATGTACGCGCAGAGACGAGTGTGTAAGAGAGAGAAGCAGAGTCGGGGGGCAGCAATTCCTCGAGTCGACCGATACGTGGCTTCGCGGCCGAGTCGCGCTCTCGAGGAATTTCAGTGCCTGCCCGTCTCGGGTTGGAATTCACAGAGTCGGGGAGAGACGGGGAGACCGGAGCGCAAGGCAGGGGAAGAGACTACCGGGACTCTCGAGGAATGTCTGTGCCTTACCCGCCTCGGGCGGGAATTCCTCGAGGCGGCCGAAGCTGTCTCCCCAGCTCTCTCTCGTCTCGGAGTTGGGGAAGAGACGGCCGGGCAGCCGTTCCTCGAGACGATCGATGCGTGGCTTCGCGGCCGAGGCGCGCTCTCGAGGAATTTCAGTCGGGCTGGAATTTCCCAGACGGGCCGGCCGACTGCCCGTCTCGGAGTCGGAGAGAGACGGGGAGAGAGAGGCAGGCCGGGGAAGAGGCGACTGGTGTTCTCGAGAAATTTCTGTGTCTGCCCGTCTCGGGCGGCGGGAATTCCTCGAGACGGCCGATGCGTGGCTTCGCTGTCGAGGCGCGCTCTCGAGGAATTCCCGCCGGACCTTCGGCCGTCTCTGGCGGGCAGATGCGCCGACAGATCTCGGCAAAGTTGACTGGGACGAGGGTCCCTGGCCAGGATGAATGCGAAGAGATAAACTTGGAAGGTCAAAAAATGCTCGCTCTCGAGGAATTTCAGTCGGGCTGGAATTCCCCGGACGGGCCGGCCGACTGCCCGTCTCGGAGTCGGAGAGAGACGGGGAGAGAGAGGCAGGCCGGGGAAGAGGCGACCGGTGTTCTCGACAGATCTCGGCAAAGTTGACTGGGACGAGGGTCCCTGGCCAGGATGAATGCGAAGAGATAAACTCGGAGGGTCATGGAAGACGCCGTTGAGCTTCATCGCGTTTGAGCCACATTTTGGTGATTCCGCCCGAATCTCGGCGGAAAGTCGAATGAGGCCGCAGTCCGCCCGAAAAACGGTCGGGAAAAAAGGCGCGCTCTCGAGGAATTTCAGTCGGGCTGGAATTCCCCGGACGGGCCGGCCGACTGCCCGTCTCGGAGTCGGAGAGAGACGGGGAGAGAGAGGCAAGCCGGGGAAGAGGCGACCGGTGTTCTCGAGAAATTTCTGTGTCTGCCCGTCTCGGGCGGCGGGAATTCCTCGAGACGGCCGATGCGTGGCTTCGCTGTCGGGGTGCCCTCTCGAGGAATTCCCGCCGGACCTTCGACCCTCACTGGCGGGGAGATGCCCCGACAGATCTCGGCAAAGTTGACTGGGACGAGGGTCCCTGGCCAGGATGAATGCGAAGAGATGAACTTGGAAGGTCAGAAAAGCCTTCGTTTGCTAAAAAATCACCTCAAAACCTACTTTAGCCCAGTGGTATACCTTTCAGACGAGTGCGAAACACTAGTATAGAGAGTAGGTACGAGGGACCGAACCTGGTACGGTGCATATGTATACCTTTCGAACGAGTGCGTTTTCTCTTACATGGAGGGTGAAGCTCAGCCGGTCCTCGGCGGGGCAGTAGCGAACTTTAGGGGAAAATTGGTCGGGCGTGTTTTCTGGAGACGAGCGTTAGGCGGTGGAAGGTTGGCCGGTCTCCTCTTGCTCTCGGTGTGTACACGGCGGTTGAGTGAAGGCTAGGGAGTTTGTGTGCGTGCAGCTCCTGGTTACCCTTCTCGTCTCCGTCGTCGCGCCGCTTGCTCGGGTCCTCCCGCGGCCACGTTCGTCCGAGGGCCGGCAGGTAAGAATAACCAAGACTGGGAGTCGCGGCCGCGAGGCCCCGTCTCCTCAAAGGCAGACAAGTGACGGGGCGGTGTGCGGGAGGAGCACGGAAGGGAGGCTCTCTAGCGCCATGCCCGCTCTCACTCCGGGGTTCCGTTCTCGCCTGGGACTCGTCTCGGGTGGCTAACAGAACGGGTTTCGGGGTGCGTGGCAAGGCGTCTTTCCGGGCGCACGTACTCCCTGCACGAACCGCCGTCCCTCTTTTCTCACCGGCCTCGGATCGAGCGGGATTACCCGCTGAACTTAAGCATATCACTAAGCGGAGGAAAAGAAACCAACCGGGATTCCCTCAGTAGCGGCGAGCGAAGCGGGAAGAGCCCATCGCCGAATCCCCCGTCGGACCTCGGCGGTTCGGGAATTGTGGCGTAAGGGTCCGACTCGTCAGGCGTCTGACCGTCCGAACAAGTCCCGCGGGACAGGTGTGCTCCCAGAGTGGGTGTGAGGCCTTTAGTTCGGTCTGGGTCTTCTGCCCGGCGCAGTCGGTACCTGCGAGTCGAGTTGCTTGGGATCGCAGCTCAAAGCGGGTGGTAAGCTCCATCTAAGGCTAAATACTTGCACGAGTCCGATAGCGAACAAGTACCGTGAGGGAAAGTTGAAAAGAACTTTGAAGAGAGAGTTCAAGAGACCGTGAAAGCGCCTACGTGCGCGAGGAGCTATTGGAGGGCAAGCCTGGTGCCAGCAGCCGCGGTAATTCCAGCTCCAATAGCCTATATCGGAGTTGCTGCGGTTAAAAAGCTCGTCGTTGGATCTCGGAGGCGGCACGGTCGGGCGTGATACGCTGCGGGCCCGACCGGCGATTTCTCGGCCGTCCCTAACCGGCGCACGGGGCGAGGTGGACTTTGCGGCCTGCCTCGTGTTTCTCCTTCGCGGGAGAGAACCCGCCGCCTTTTCTGTCTACCTTGAAAAAATTAGAGTGCTAAAGGCAGGCTAAAACCCCGAGCCTGAATATTTCGTGCATGGAATAAGCGGTGATGCTCTATTCCGGTGGGTGGTCCGGCCGACTTGGCGACGTCGCTTTCGCTGTCGGTTTCGCCGGAGAGCTAGGATTCGAGAGGAACGGTGGGTGGCTAGCGTACCGGGCGGGGAGAG
Organism: Patella pellucida; assembly: GCA_917208275.1. Classification (NCBI taxonomy): domain Eukaryota; kingdom Metazoa; phylum Mollusca; class Gastropoda; family Patellidae; genus Patella; species Patella pellucida. Next base: position 36,556,903 of record OU795041.1, on the reverse strand, counting down.
GTGAAATTTTGTGATCCGCTCGGGACGACTCGAAGCGAAGGCGCTGGCCCCGGACGTCTTCCTTAATCCAGAACGAAGGTGGGTGGAGCAAAGACGATCAGATACCGTCGTAGTACCGACGGTAAACGCTGCCGACCGGGCCGCGGACGAGGCTCGAGAACAGCGGTTATGGACCCGTCCGTGGCGGCTTCGGGCAACCTGAGAGTTTACGGGTTCCGGGGGTAGTATGGTCGCAAGGCTGAAACTTGAAGGAATTGACGGAAGGGCACCACAAGGAGTGGAGCCTGCGGCTTAATTTGACTCAACACGGGGCAACTTACCCGGTCCGGACATCGTCAGGATTGACAGACGCTCGTGCAGTTCTTTCTCGATTCGATGGGTGGTGGTGCATGGCCGTTCGTGGCTGGTGAAGTGAAAAGTCTGGTTTATTCCGCTAACGGGCGAGGCCTCGCCCTTAACTAGTCGGCTCGTGGTTCTCGAATCTTAGTCTCCCCTCGGGGAGCAGGGAGAACATCGGGCGAGTCGAAGCCGTCGTCACTACTTCTTAGGGGGATCCCGAGCAAGCTCAAGCTAGGTGAGAGAGATCAATAACAGGTCAGTGATGCCCTTAGATGTCCGGGGCCGCACGCGCGCTACACTGAAGACGAAAGCGCGAGTGTCTACGGTCTTGGTTTAGTCAGGCCGGGAACCCGCCCCGAGAGGGGAGGTTGGGGCTGGCTGTTCCTTCGGGGGCATGCAGTCTCGCCTACAGCGGGTTAACCGTGCCAATCGTCTTCGTGCTGGGGATCGGGGCTTGCAACTCAGCCCCGTGAACGAGGAATTCCGAGTAGGCGTCTGTCATCAACGGGCGCCGATTAAGTCCCTGCCTTTTGTACACACCGCCCGTCGCTACCTCCGATATAATGGCTAAGCGAGGCCGTTAGACTGGGCCGTTCTTCGGACGGGCCCCGGAAAGGCGTTCGAGCTTAATCATTTAGAGGAAGTAAAAGTCGTAACAAGGTTTCCGTAGGTGAACCTGCGGAAGGATCATTACCGTACCTTCGTCTGTCTCTTTCGAGAGATGACGGAAAACAACCCCTCGAAACTTTACCGTTTCACAAGGTTCGCTCCTCGGACGCTAGGAGGCTCGTCCCGTGGGCAAGGCACGGCTTCGGTTGTGGCTACTCTCTTGTCGGTACGTGTTTCACGACCCACTCTCTTTCCCTTCCCGTCTTCCTCTCCTCCGCGGCTCTGGCAGAGAGGGAAAGCGACTAAGGAGCGAGCGGGCACGTTCAAAGAGTCTCGGTCGTCAGCACTGGGACCGCCGGCGGTCTTCTCGATCGGTCTTGGCATTTTTTTCACACTAGGATGGAAACACTTTTGGCACGGGCCGTCGCTTTCGGCGGCCGTCAGACTTAATGATAAGCAAAAGCGTACGACCGTAGGCGTTGGATCACTCGGCTCGTGCGTCGATGAAGAGCGCGGCCTGACGCGCTAGGTGGTGTGAATTGCAGTGAAGATCATCGACGTCTCGAACGCACATGGCGGCAGCGGGTCCTCCCGCGGCCACGTTCGTCCGAGGGCCGGCAGGTAAGAATAACCAAGACTGGGAGTCGCGGCCGCGAGGCCCCGTCTCCTCAAAGGCAGACAAGTGACGGGGCGGTGTGCGGGAGGAGCACGAAAGGGAGGCTCTCTAGCGCCATGCTAGCGACATTTTCTTTTAATTGTTGATCGTGAACTTTTAACTAGTGTTTTTCTTTTAATTGACCATAATGTTACCAAAGAGCAGCTTCGGCTGGATTTTAGGACATTATTATTATTATTATTATTATTATTATTATATCACTAAGCGGAGGAAAAGAAACCAACCGGGATTCCCTCAGTAGCGGCGAGCGAAGCGGGAAGAGCCCATCGCCGAATCCCCCGTCGGACCTCGGCGGTTCGGGAATTGTGGCGTAAGGGTCCGACTCGTCAGGCGTCTGACCGTCCGAACAAGTCCCGCGGGACAGGTGTGCTCCCAGAGTGGGTGTGAGGCCTTTAGTTCGGTCTGGGTCTTCTGCCCGGCGCAGTCGGTACCTGCGAGTCGAGTTGCTTGGGATCGCAGCTCAAAGCGGGTGGTAAGCTCCATCTAAGGCTAAATACTTGCACGAGTCCGATAGCGAACAAGTACCGTGAGGGAAAGTTGAAAAGAACTTTGAAGAGAGAGTTCAAGAGACCGTGAAAGCGCCTACGGGCAAACGGGTGGAACCGCCGGTGCGATCAGCGGAATCCAGCTCGCCGGGCAGGCGGCTCCTCGTGCGTTCGGGACTTGTTCTTCTCGGAGGACGGGCTCGGGCATGCGACGTGGGTTCGTCCCCGTCGGCGTATCTTCCGCTGTGTCGCGAGTCGCGACCGGCTTGGAGTGCTTCGTCTCGGTTGGAGTCAGGCGAGGGGCGCGTCTCTCGGGGCGTCGCACCTGTCTTCGGACTGCCTGCTCCGGTCGGCACTAGGGCGAACGTAGCTCCGGGCCGAGGAACGTCCCCGTCCTCGCTCCCGACCTATTCTCCCGGCGTCGTCGCGGCCGTCTTGACTGCTCCTCGCGGGCTTAACAGTGCAAGTGCGGTCGCTCGGTCGGCGCCGGTGGGGCGGCGGGCATTGGGGGACGGTCTAGAGGGTCCGCGGCTGGCCGTGGCGGCACTCTTCCCGACCCGTCTTGAAACACGGACCAAGGAGTCTAACGTGAGCGCGAGTCACAGGGAAAAACACTCCCTTGGGGCGCAGCGAAAGCGACGTAGTCCGATCCTCTCTCGGCCGAGGGGGGCGCAGAACCGGCCCGTCGGGGGTTGTTACGGCCTCGGCAGAGCAAGAGCGCTCGCGTTGGGACCCGAAAGATGGTGAACTAGGCCCGAGCGGGACGAAGCCGGGAGAAATGCTGGTGGAGGTCCTAAGTGGTTCTGACGCGCAAATCGATCACGGTACTTGGGCGTAGAGGCGAAAGACTAATCGAACCATCTAGTAGCTGGTTCCCTCCGAAGTTTCCCCCAGGATAGCTGGCGCTCTCCGAGACAGTTTCGTCCGGTAAAGCGAATGATTAGAGGAGTCCGTGCCAAAATGGCGTGGAGCTATTATCAAACTTTGAACGGGCGAGAAGGGTGCCTACCGCTCGATCTGGGAGGCTCGGCCCCCGTCGAAATGTACGAGTGCCAAGTGGGCCACTTTTGGTAAGCAGAACTGGCGCTGTTGGATGGACCAAACGCCGGGTTAAGGCGCCCGATCGTCACGCTCAGCAGAACCCACAAAAGGCGTCCATCGGTAAAGACAGCAGGACGGTGACCATGGAAGTCGGTACCCGCCAAGGAGTGTGTAACAACTCACCTGCCGAATTGGTGGGCCCTGAAAATGGATGGCGCTGTAGCGTGCAGCCTACACCCGGCCGTCTCGGCAATTCCTCGTGGCCTGCCGCGAGGACTGACCGAAGCCGAGACGAGTAGGAGGGTCGCCGCGGTCAGCGCTGAAGCCTTAGACGCGAGTCTGGGTATAGCGGCCGCGGGTGCCGATCTTGGTGGTAGTAGCAAATATTCGAGCGAGAACCTCGAAGGCCGAAGTGGAGAAGGGTTCCGCGTTGCTCCTTCGATCGGCCGCGGGTTAGTCGGTCCTAAGGCCTTGGAGAAATCCTACGGGAAGCGGGACGTTTTTTTATTCAGAAAAAGTCTCACCCAATGCACGGGCCGAAAGGGAAACGGGTTAGGATTCCCGTACCCGAAGGCGGAGCACAAGCGGTGACGCAAAGAAGGTCGGATACGCCGTCGGGAGAGTCGAGAAGAGTTAACTTTTCTTTTTGAGGTGCGCTCGCTGGCCCTGGAAGCGGTTCTGCCGGAGATAGGGTGCGAGAGCAATCCACTTTATCCGCAAAGCCGGCTCCAGCGGGGGCCTGTTCGGCTACGACTCGACGGTCCTTGAAACTCCGACGGCTAAACATTTCTTTGGAAATCTATCACACGCTCTCGCCTCGGGCCGTACCTCAATCCGCCGCAGGTCTCCAAGGTTCGCAGCCTCTGGTCGATAGAACAATGTAGGTAAGGGAAGTCGGCAAAATGGATCCGTAACTTCGGGAGAAGGATTGGCTCTGAGGGCCGAGCGACCCGCTGCTAGCTTCGGAAGAGGGAATCATAGAGCGGGAGTCCGCCAGGTGGCATATTAATTGGGCGCACCGAACGGCGAACGTTCTACCCTCGGAAGGGCAGGCGGACGGAGCGGGGTAGGGGCGACTCTCCCCGTTTTCGGGACGGGCGCGAGGAACGGCTCGATCAGAACTGGCACGGTCCGGGGGAATCCGACTGTTTAGTAAAAACATAGCGTCTCGAAGGCCGGAGATCGGTGTTGACGGGACGTGATTTCTGCCCAGTGCTCTGAATGTCACGGTGAAGAAATTTACGGAAGCGCGGGTAAACGGCGGGAGTAACTATGACTCTCTTAAGGTAGCCAAATGCCTCGTCATGTAATTAGTGACGCGCATGAATGGATTAACGAGATTCCCACTGTCCCTATCTACTATCTAGCGAAGCCACAGCCGGAGGAACGGGTCCGGGGCTGTCAGCGGGGAAAGAAGACCCTGTTGAGTTTAATTCGCGATTGGCTTGGTTGGGCGAGAGCGCAGGTGTAGCCTAGGTGGGACTGCTTTACGGCGCAAGTGAAAGACCACTACTGCGTTCCTCGTTCAACTCACTCGGTGAGGACCACGAAAGCGACCGCATTCGGGGCGGTGTCGGCGAGCTCAAGGTGCTAAGCGAGGGGTCCCCTGCGCTAAAGGCGGGCGGTCGGGCAACCGGTCGTGCGTCTTGCGGGACCAGGTCCCTCGCGAGGGTGATCGAGGACAGAGTTAGTTCTGAATTTAACTGGGGCGGTGTGCCCGCGAAACGATAGCGCGGGCGCCCCAAGGCCAGCTTCAGAAGGGGGAGAAACCCTTGGTAGAGCGAAAGGGCAAATGCTGGCTTGAGGATGCTTTTCAGTAGGAGGGATCCGTGTGAAAGCAAGGCCTATCGATCCTTTTGTGTCGCCCCCCGGGTGACGATGGGAGAGCTCTATTATTTACTGCTTCCCGCAAGAGGTGTCAGAAAAATTACCACAGGGATAACTGGCTTGTGGCAGCCAAGCGTTCTTAGCGACGTTGCTTTTTGATCCTTCGATGTCGGCTCTTCCTATCATTGCGAAGCAGAATTCGCCAAGCGTTGGATTGTTCACCCACCAACAGGGAACGTGAGCTGGGTTTAGACCGTCGTGAGACAGGTTAGTTTTACCCTACTGGTAGGGAACTCTTTACGAACGAGCGGCTACGAGCGGGTAGGACTGACTAGTACGAGAGGAACGTTGGTCCGGGATTGAAAGCGTTGGTGCTTGGTGGTTTATTGCCATTGGGGCTTTGCCTTTGTCCTTGGGCTAACGGCTGAACGCCTCTAAGCCGGAATCCCGTCCCACGACGTCCGCGTCTGCCTCTCTGAGACCGGCGACAGAACGATTAGGCCCCGCTTCGCCCTCCTCGGGCGAACGGGGTGGTGTGTGTCCGACCTGTGTATTTCGGCAGGTGTCTTTCGAAGGCAGGTAAATCTGCTTGCAGACGACTTGGGTTTGTGCGAGTCGGGGTGTCGTACTCGGTCGAGCGGCCTGTTGTGGCTGCGAGGCGTTGAGACTTGTCCCTCGACTAGGAGATTTGTCCGCGGTAGACGGACTGAGCTCTCGATTTCGCCCGTCCCTTGCAAAGCCGCGAGAGATTTACCCGCAAAAGACGGGTAGAGCTCTACGTGGACAGCGGGGCGGGGGAGATGACGAGAGAGAGAGAGAGGAGTGCACTCGGGCGAGAGCAAACAGTGTCGTGAACGGGCTTCAGTTCTGGGTGCCAAACTAAGGCCAGAAGAGAAATCTGCGGCCAGTGGCCGTTAGTCAACAGACAAGGGAAATCTGCCGTCGGCCAGTGGCGGCCACGGGAGAAATTTGGGAAAGAGAGAGGCCAGTGTCGTCTACGGTCAGTGGCCGACCCCGCGAATCTACCATCCGCCGTCGTCAACAGACGGGGGGAACCTGCCGTCGGCCAAAGACAGGCTGGGCAAAGTGTCAGTGAGCGACCCGTGGTCGAGAGAACTTCAACAGACAGGGGAAATGTGTCGTCGGCCAAAGACAGGCTGGGCAAAGTGTCAGTGAGCGACCCGCGGTCGAGAGAGCAATCTGCCGTCGGCCAAAAACAGACTAGGCAAAGGTTCAGTGGGCGGCCGCGGCCGAGAGGTCGTCAACAGGCAACGGAAATCTGCCGTCGGCCAAAGGCAGAGAAGAAATTGTCAGAGGCCGACCGGCCAGGGACCCGGAGTGCATCCACTCGTTCGGTCGGCTACGGCCAGTAGTTGCCCAGAGGTGGTCGGCGAGGCACAAGTTGCTGCCCAGTGCCCGCTACCGCCCACTGGCGTTAACAGGTGACGGGACTCTAACAATCAATAGGTCCTAACCAGTGCCGGGGACCTCATCCTGCGGTGTGATTGTTAGGGCCGAAGGTGTAAGTAGAGTGAATATATTTTGAGTTGTTTAAATTGTCTCAGATGCACTGAAATTAATCCTAATTTAAAACAAAATTCCTGGATGAAAACACCCCAGACACTCAAGGAGCGGAGGACATACTAGTACGATCCGCGGTCAGTACGACCCCCCCCCCCCAACAAGGTTAATTCGGCACATGGGAAATACCTTGTCAGCGATTCTCAAAACGTATATGTTGCCGCCCAGTCTTTAAGTTTTGGGCTCAGTAGGCGGCACAGTTTGGCGAGTGCGCGGCGGCGCGCCGCCTAGTTACCATGTTAAACGAGGCTCTGCCAAAAAATTACACACTTCAATTTCGGCTAAAACGTCTGTTTGAATTCTTAATAGAGTCATATGATTCTTGTAATTTGTCAAGTCACATTTGTGGGAAAGTCTTCTGATATTCTTTCTGCACATAGTAACATTCTAATGGTTCCATCTAAAGGAAAGATAAGTCAACCATTTTGTTTATTGAAAAAAATAAACAATAGATAGATAGAAAGATAGATTTTTATTACATAAAACACCCTTTTCGGGCAGCATGTAAAATATACATTACATTATAGTCAACATTCTAAATACATTATAAAGTGGATCAAATTATACATTAAAGAATGGACGGAAAATGTATAAACATTTGATGAAAATTACATAAAAGTGGATGAAGTGTACATTTATATACATTGAGAGAGTGTGCGCTAAATATACACCAAATTTTTGAATATAATGTCATATTCGCACTAAACGTGAAGAGGTCTTTGAATCGTTCGTTAAATTATTTTTCTTTGATATGATGAGATGAACGTCTGGGAAGGTTTTCTGTTGCCAATATTGCTTTGCCATCTATACATTTAACCTGGCGCAGCAATCTCCTTATTACCCAAACTGAAATAAAGCCGGGAACAAAATTATTTAAGTGTTGAACACATACAGGAAGGTGTCTTGAATTTTAATTCCTTAATATTATAATAATGACTAGTAAAACCCTTTTGTCATTGTGATTTACCTAAGTAATGAATAAATATTAATGGTACAAAATATATCCTAAAGGTTAACCAAATCAGTTAAAACTGTTCACCTGCTATATATAAACTACAACGTTTTCTACAAGGGGCTCCGTCCTTCTTGTATCATAATATGTATGATCTAACGCAGCCAAGTTACCAGCAGATTAAAATTCATCATTGCCCTCATTGTCTTCTGTGACAGGAAGTACGTACCCATCCTAAAGCATATCTAAGCAGTCTGTATCTTCATCTTCAAGAACTGAGCAGTTCCCTTGCTTAGACACCTGAATGAAAGATGCAAATATTATTATTTTAAGAATGAAGAAACTGTCTCGAAAACAAAACATTGTCTGGAAATCTGGAATATTAAATTTGTTTATTAAATTTGCATAGACACGGCAAAAATTCTCATAATAGCATAGAGTATAGTAAAGTATTTTAACAGGTAGCTGTTATAGCATATATATAGGCCTACATATATCCTAGGCCTACACATGAGTATAATAATCCTTCACTAAATTCTAACACATGTGTTGGTTGCTCGAAGTGGCAAAGTGATCCCCTAAACCCTGCCAACTCGACAGGCCTACATAGTTCAGAAACTTGAGCGAGTAGGCCTGACATAAATAAACATCTTCGATATATAGCCACATAAGGCCTATACGGCTATACAGTGAGTATACTACACGTCTATAGATAGGCCGCCAGACAGCAGACTGTCATTGGCCCACCGAGATAATTATTAGGCCATTAGCATAGGAGTAGGACCGAGGTGGAAAAGGTGATTTTGAGATCGTTCAATTATATTTCTAATGATATTTAAATGAAAAAGAAATATTAATAGTGAGTAACCTCTCTGAGCAGTTGAATTGGGATAGGCCTACCCTCGTTTAAAAACTTGACAACATTTTTTAGCGTAACGTCAAAACGGGAAATTGACGTTTTTCAATTTACATTTATGAAATTGATAAAATAAACACATACATAAAAAATATATCAAACCAAAGAACATGATATCTGCGTCCAAAATATGTTAAAATTATTACAAAAGATTAAATAGCAAGTGTGTGACGTTAAGTTGAAAAGGGATTACAAATCGGGAAAAAACGACTTTCTTCCAACGTGAGCAATAATATTATTATTACTAGCCTAGATCTAGGCCTAATTAGATTATATTGCTATAAAATTTGAAAAAGTAGTTACTTACTTGTGAAATGATAAACCCCTTAGTATAGTGAATTGATTCCGATAATTGTAGCAATTATATGCGTAACACTGTGTTCCTTTGTATTTTTTGACAGTTCCATCGCCATTGGACGCCATATTTTGACAACTCATTTGTCCAATATGGCGGCGGGGAATGCCGCCTGTCCGTGACGTCATGCCGATCTAGTCTTTATAGGATATCTATGCTTAGTATCACCAAGGGGAGATAATTTAGAAAATTTCTAATGACATTTTTAAAGTCCCATGAGCAAGACCTACTTAGATACCAAATTTCATGAAAATCGTGCAACTATCAAAGAAGTTGTCTTTTTGATTTGACTTCCGGCTCGAAATCACAGCGACGAATTTTCGAAATTCGAAAGTGCAGATTTAAAGTCAAGGTTACAAGGTACCCACAGAAAAAGAATTAGTAACATAGGTCAAAAAGTCACGAAGTTACAACAATGTAGGTCAAATAATTTGTTCGTTAAATTCGGTGATTTCGGATGCGAAAAACGTTTTGAAAATATATTCATTCCAAAGCCACAACCCATTCTTGGGGGGGGGGGGGTAGGTCAAAGTTCCAGAAAGATCCAATGGTTAGATTCTGAGACATAAGATTTGCAGGAAAAACACACAAAAAAACTAGATCTGCTACTGTCCCATGCAGATATAAAAGCTTTCATATTCATCGTCACGTGTCATGAAATATGTCAAGTATCTTAAAGAAGATAACAAGAAAAAGGTATTAAAATTGGTCAAAAACTCCCAAAGTTACAGGTTTAAATATAGTTAGATACATTGCACCCGGGCAAAAACAAAATGATCTGAAAACATTGTTTACATCGTGGGGCATGCGCGAAATTAAAAGAAATTATGGTCGATTTGAGAATTTTTGGGTATATTTTGGAGTTGTTTAGTAAATGACGGCGGATCTAAGAAGGCGGCCATAATACAATATAAAACGCGTTGAAGAATGAACAAATTTTCGTTACGGGTTTCATTCGCACCGCCCGGGCAACGTTACGAAGGTCCGATTACCTTCAAATTTGCACCGATTTTACCTCACATATTAAAAATAGAAGAGTGTGAGATTCAAAGAACGTTGAAAATAAATTCAAAACCCACCTCATCCATCAAAGTTATTTTGATTAAAAATAGTCGTATTTTATCAATTTTTATATCTGAGCAATGGATCTAAGTACTCATACCTTTGAGTTGTACAACATTTGACCGTTGCTTCAACACTTGGCTATTCCTAAACTTTTACACTGGTTGTGTTTACACGTGACTAATTAGCATTCAAAGCATTGTCCAATCAGAGGTCGTGGCACGTAACACACTCACAATGTAGCACGTGACTGTAGTAAACAAATATGGCCGCCCCCACAGAAAAAGAACTAGACAAGTTTACAGCCGTTGAATGTTTTTTTTCCGCTAACTCACTGACAACTAAAAACGCCGGTGCATCTCGATTATCACATAGACATTTTAGCTAGAAGCGCGAGACTTGATAATCCTGACGATTTTTTTAACGAAGGATAAATAAAATGAATTGAAAGTAGTCTATTTTTAGTAACCTATTTAACGAAGGAATCTGATTGGATCACGGTTGGGGGCCTATACCAAATCAAATTTAGTGCCGAAAAATGCAGAATGTTGAGTGAAGGGCTTGATAAGGTGTATGTAGTTAAGGCGAGATCACGCCTTCTAATGAAGATGACATGGCAGAGGCGATAAAATCACTTTGCATTTGCAATTTCACAATTAATTAAAACCAATTTTAAATACCGAAAATCGATATTTTTCCATAAATTGACTATAGAAAAAAACGACCAACGGCAGGTGCCAAGAACAAACGACTTGACTAATGCAGGTATCACCTTGAAAATTTCAGGGTACCTAGGTACCGACGTGACAAGTTCCTCGCCAGAATTTGGTACACATGGTTTCTTAGGTTCTAGCGTAGCGCATGCGCAAAGTCACGACGCACGGTAGGTGCCACGAACAAACGACTTGAGCAAATGCAGATATCGCCTTAAATATTTCAGGGTACCTAGGTACTAACGTGAAAAGTTCCTCGCCGGAATTCGGTACTCATTGTCCCTTTGGTTCCAGCGTAACGCATGCGCGAAGTCAAAACAAGCTAACTCGAAAACAACCTTGTCGGCACGGAAAACATCATAGGGGTAATTCGAATTTTTGAAATATTCAAAAACCAATCATTCGATCATGAGCCAGGTTATCCTTAAATGTATTAATTATGTACATAAGAGACAAATTCTCTACGCCACGACCAATTGTGTATGTTTTCAAGCCCATGAATGTTGATTTTTCACTATTGCTCATTTTCAATTCAAAATGGCGTCCATCATTTGCTAAAAAGGAAGGATTCGGAAAATATAATTGCCTTGTCTGTAAGTAAAATATCACCAAAGCAATATCGATTTTCACATTTCAAGATGGTGGCACTTCCGGTTTGTGCTACAATTTCCATTTTTTGTGTACCAATAAGTAGTGCCGTAGCTAGTAAAAAATCAAAAAATCAATGCAATCTGACCTATATTTCTTCGATTTTTAAAAAAAATTTGATTCCTTAATTTCTCCAAGGGGAGTTAATTTAGAAAATTTCTAATGACATTTTTAAAGTCACAGGTGCAAAATCTACTGACATATTAAATTTCATAAAAATCGTGCAACTATAAAAGAAGTTGTCATTTTGATTTCTATTCCTGACAGTTTTTTGGCTTTTCTAAAAGGATTCGGAAAATATCATTGCCTTGTCTGTAAGTAAACTATCAACAAAGTAATATCGATTTTGACGTTTCAAGATGGTTGCACTTCCGGTTTAGGCTACAAACTCAATTTTTTGTGTAAGAAACAGTAGTGTCCTAGCTTGTAAAAAAAAATAATTTTAAGGCAATCTGACCTATATTTCGTCGATTTTTATGAAAACTTTGATCCTTAATATCACCACGGGGAGATAATTTAGAAAATATCTAATGACATTTTTAAAGTCCCATGAGCAAGACCTACTTAGATACCAAATTTCATGAAAATCGTGCAACTAGTAAATAAGTTGTCATTTTGATTTTAACTTCCGGTTCGAAATCGTACATCATTTTCCAAAAATCAAAATTCTATTCCCGACAGTTTTTTTAGCTTTTCTAAAAGGATTCGGAAAATATAATTGCCTTGTCTGTAAGTAAAATATCAACAAAGGAATATCGATTTTGACGTTTCAAGATGGTTGCACTTCCGGTTTAGGCTACACACTCAGTTTTTTGTGTACAAATCAGTAGTGTCGTAGCTAGTAAAAAAAAATAATTTCAAGGCAATCTGACCTATATTTCGTCGATTTTTATGAAAACTTTGATCCTTAATAGAGATAATTTAGAAAAAATTCTAATGACATTTTTAAAGTCCCATGAGCGAGACCTACTTACATACCAAATTTCATGAAAATCGTGCAACTATTTAAGAAGTTGTCATTTAGATTTAACTTCCGGTTCGAAATCACAGCGACGAGATTTCGAAATTCGAAAATCCGATATTGCAGATTTGAAGTAAATGTTACAAGGTATTCAAAAAAAAAGGAATTAGTAAAATAGGTCAAATAGTCACAAAGTTACATCAAAGTAGGTAAAATTCGGTGATTTCGGATTCGAAAAACGTTTTGAAAATATATTTACCCAACAGCCACCACCCATTTTTTGGGGGTGGGGGGGGGGGTAGGTAAAAATTTCAGAAAGATCCTATGGGTAGATTTTGAGAAAACCGAATTGTGGATAAAACACACCAAAAAAAATTAATAATAATAGGAACTAGATCTGCTACTGTCCCAAGCAGATATGAAAGCTTTCATATTCATCATCACGTGCCATCGATTATACCAAGTATCTTAAAGAAAATAACAAGAAAAAAAAAATTGGTCGAAAATTCGCGAAGTTACGGATCTAAATATAGTTTGAAATCGTAAATTAGCTTTAAAAGAAAACAAACAACGGCAGGTGCCAAGAACAAACGACTTGAACAAGTATCACCTTGAAAATTTCAGAGTACCTAGGCCTCTTCGTCTCGTGGCCTTAAACACTGTTTATAAATTTAAAGTCTATCGGATATTAACTTTAGCCACAAGAGCGTTCACAGATCAAGGGCCATAACTCTGGCAGTAATTACTGAAAATCAAAGGGCTTCTTCGTCTCGCGACCTTAAACACTGTGTTTAAATTTAAAGTCAATCGGATATTAACTTTAGCCGCTAGAGCGTTCAAAAGGTTTTTTGCAGAGATCAAGGGTAATAACTCTGGCAGTAACTATTGGATATCCTTGAAAATCCATATGCTTCTTTATTTCATGACCTTAAACACTGTGCATAAATTTAAAGTCATTCGGGTATTTACTTTAGCCTCTAGAGAGTTCACAAGAAATTGTGGACGACGAACGGGCGGACCGACGGCCAGCCGGTCGGGGGCGACGGCTATATACGACCACATTTCCATATGCTTCTTCGTCTCATGACCTTAAACACTGTGCATAAATTTAAAGTCAATCGGGTATTAACTTTAACCTCTAGAGCGTTCACAAGAAATTGTGGAAGACGAACGGACGGACTGACGGGCGGCCGGTCGGGGGCGACGGCAATATACGACCACATTTCCATATGGGCGTATAATTAAAATATACGAAAATCATTATTATTATTATGAACTGCAGTGTTAGGCACGAATCGCCGAGTGTTAGAGTTCGTTTGAGTCTCTTGTTATTCGAGTTTAGAGTCAACAATTGCAAATGGCACCGAACGGCAAAATTTTATCTCTCGTGGGAAGCTTAAGGTCGGTAAAATGAATAGTTATTGGTCGATTTACCTGAAATTTGGTGTAAGGTCATTGCTAGCCCATCTCCCATACTGAAAAAGAACCGATTTTTCACCATTGTTCATTTTCAATTCAAAATGGCGTCCAGCAGTTGACCTAAACCAAAATTCGATTCCTGATAGTTTTTCGGCTTTCCTAAAAGGATTCGGAAAATATAATTGCCTTGTCTGTAAGTAAAATATCAACAAAGCCTTATCGATTTGCATTTTTCAAGATGGTTGCACTTCCGATTTGGGCTACAAACTCATTTTTTTTGTGTACGAATCTGTAGTGTCGTAGCTTTTACAAAAAACAATTTCAAGGCAATTTGAGCTATATTCTGTCGATTTTTTTGAAAATTTTGTACCCCTAATTTCTCCAATGAAAATTTTCAAGTCCTATCGATAAGATCTACTTAATTTCTTGAAAATCGTGCAACTATTAAAGAAGTTGTCAAGTTGGTCTCAACTTTTGGTTTCGAAATAACATCGACGAATTTTCGAAATTCGAAAATCCGAAATTGCAGATTTGAAGTTAATGTTTCAAGGTATTCAAAGAAAAAAGAATTAAAAAAATAGGTCAAAAAGTCACAAAGTTACAGCAATGTTGGTCAAATGCATTCGACTTGTTCTCATTTTCAATTCAAAATGGCGTCCATCACTTGACCTAAATCAAAATTCTATTCCCGGCAGTTTTTCGGCTTTTCTAAAAGGATTCGGAAAATATAATTGCCTTGTCTGTGAGTAAAATATCAACAAAGGAGTATCGATTTTCACATTTCAAGATGGTTGCACTTCCGGTTTGGGCTACAAACTCAATTTTTTGGGTACGAATCAGTAGTGTCCTAGCTAGTAAAAAAAAATTCAAGGCAATCTGACCTATATTTCGTCGATTTTTTTGAAAACTTTGATCCTTAATATCACCAAGGGGAGATAATTTAGGACATTTCTAACAACATTTGTAAAGTCGCATGAGCGAGATCTACTTACATACCAAATTTCATGAAAATCGTGCAACTATTAAAGAAGAACTGGAAGTAAAAATCAAAATAACAACTTTGTTATTTTGATTTTTACTTCCGGCTCGAAATCACAGCGACGAATTTTCGAAATTGCAGATTTGAAGTAAAGGAGTCAAGGTATTCAAAGAAAAAAGAATTAGTAAAATAGGTGAAATAGTCACAAAGTTACAGCAAAGTAGGTTAAATGCATTCGGTGATTTCGGATGAGAAAAACGTTTTGAAAATATATTTACCCAACAGCAACCACCCATTTTTTTTTTGGGGGGGGGGGGTAGGTAAAAGTTTCAGAAAGATCCTATGAGTAAATTCTGAGAAATCCGATTTGTGAATAAAACACACAAAAAAAATAATAATAGGAAGAAAAATAATCTTAACAGAAACAATAAGCTTTCGTATATGAATATATGAAAGCTTAATAATAATCTTGACAAAAACAATAAGCTTTGATATTAAAATATGAAAGCTTAATAATAATAATCTTAACAGAAACAATAAGCTTTCATATATGAAAGCTTAATAATAATTTATTTCTTATATAGCGCATTACACATAAGTTTCAACGCGCTTTACATATAAATACATGCTACATTAAAACTGATATAATAACAATACGGTGTAGAAGTATTTTAAAAAAAAGAGGTAATATACGGCATATGTTAAACTGTTGCATATACACAGAAATATGATACATTTAATACATTCAAATTATAATAAAAACAGGAGGATAGAGGTGGCATTATATGTACATGATATGATATTTTACAACAGTTACAAGTTTTAGGTGTTATAGGATTCTTTAAAAAGATATATAATAAATAATAATAATAATGTGTATATTTATAATGCGCTACATCCACAAATATGTGCTCAAAGCGCCTCACAATTACTATCCCGGTTCTACGATACAGGTAAAGCCTGATTACCTCCCTTTACGACTGAACTCTTTAAATCTTGGAAAGAATCCCAACATATGCTGCCCAAAGAGCGCAACAGTTGCTTGTGTTATACATACACCATCCTATGTTTTCAACTGACGTTTGAAAGATTCAGAATTTGAAATTGTTCGAAGAAAGACAGGCAGAGCAATCCAGAACCTCGAAGCACAATGCTTGAATGCGCGATCGCCATAGAAATTGGTTTTGGGATTCTTTTCGGGAATTGGAGAGTATAACCTTCTGAAGAACGCGTATTTTGGAGTGGACATTTAACGTCTACAATATGAGTGCGATAAGAACTTTATGCATATTGCGTTTATATGGCCAACTGCCAATTTCTCCGTTATTAAAATGTGTTGGCTATGGTCTAGTGCATTTTTAAAAATCAGACGGAAACGTAACTGATAGTTGGAGTTATTTAGTTTCATTTCTCTCTTTCTGTCTCTTGTGTTCAAAAACTAAGGTTTGTGCATGCGTAGAAGCGTTCTATTCAATCGTTATTTGAACTTATTCTAAAGACCGTAGAATTCCAAATTAATTGTTCGTATCAGAGTAGAGTTTCAAAATGTTATGTTGCCAAGAACCACAACTCGCGTTGTCTCTAAGAATTATCTTCATTGAGAAATTGCAGCCGAACATATATTTGTCAACAAGTTAAATGTACAGGTCTAGATGGTAATATCGTCAAAATTCAAACATGACCAGACTTTCATTGTTGACGAATGAAGTTTTTGTGGTAAGCCTTAAATCATATTAAAATAAACCCCAAATATTGTCTGTAGGGTGAAATCTCTTGTGACACTGAACCACTTTATCAGTGGTACGGGATGGGAGTGGGCTGAAATGACAATGCCCAGTCGTTCGATGGGAGGGAAAACAATAATTTAAACAATATTTGATTCAACAAACTGGATCTGATTGAACAACAGATAAGGGGCTACTTGGGTGTAGGGGGTATTCTCGAGTGGGAGTGGGTGGGGGTGATCCTATTTGCCTGAAAAGTTTGTGACCTAAATTTTCTGAATGTATCAATCATTAACTAAAATAGATTTTCTACAAAGCTGTGATAGTTTGTTTATTTTGAATTAATTGCACAAATTTACAATTATATTTCCATGAGATATGGTCGCATTCTTCATTCCGTGAAGCTTGTGCCCCAACAACTGAAATACATTGCCCGAAAATGGACGGGCGGGCGGGCATATAAACTCTCCCAAAACAGTATTTCTACTAATATATATGTAAATTTTTAGTTCAGATTAGATTTGGGGCTAGATTCCTAACACATATTTGAAACAAAGCATCTACAGATAATTTTCTCACTAAAATAAATATATGGCAAAACCAAAATAATACCGCAAGGGAGTGGCAAATGTAATGTTCGAAGAGAAAAAAAATCAACCGTCAAAATAAAGTTGTACATACGCTCGCCATACATTATGGTATAGGGGGGATTTGGTCCAAACAGCAACGTTACGGACTACTCTTTATTTAGAATTTAAAGCTATATTACGTGCATGCCAACGTGTGCATTGGACCTCAGTTTTATATTTCATCCAAAATTAGACGCTTTCCATCACAGCCCAGCCCCACTTCCTGCATCACTGACAAAACGATGGAAAGTTTGGGGAATCGTCTAGGTCAACACTGGGATCAAACCCCGGACCTTCTGATTAGTGAGCCACGGACAAGGGGAAACCACGCCGGACTAGGATCAAACCCAGATCAAACCCTAGTAGGCCAGCCCATTACAGAGTCACCGCGGCTCCCTTATGATACACCTGCGCACTTGTTGTACACGTACAATGCCCCACCCCACCCCATAAACAATAATGTATGGCGTACGTCAATCTTCATTATTATAGTAAGCCATTAAACAATAATAATTACATATTTATAAATAAATAAAATATAATATATGTCCCGGTAAATAATCTTTACTTCCTAATGATATACATTATATATACATACACACATATATACACCCATACGTACACATATATACATATAAATAATATTAAACCTATTAAAAATTAAAATCGTTTTGTAAATTCTATGAAATTATGGACCATTGAAACTATGGAATAGTTGGTAGCATTGGTAAGTTCGGAAGGTCCAGAAAGTAGTATTTCTATGTCTCTCTGATGTGTTGGGAGAGTCTCAATTGTTATCCGTCGTTCATCCAAATACAAGGGGCAAACTAGTAAGTAATGATAACTGTATTCAAAATGATGTCAACAATTACAAGAAGGATTTTGAAATTTGTGACCGTTTAAATCGCTCATATTTTGGCGGAGTTTGGAATTAATTATTTGATGGTTTCTAGAGCCATGATCAAAATACATGTAGATTGGAGGTAAAGTATCAGATTTAGAGAGATATGTTTTGAAAGAATAAGGGAGGGTAAAGTTTTGGCGGTATCGGGTAGAGAATTCCAGAGTCTGACTGCAGATGGGAAGAACGATTTGTAGAAGAGAGAGGTTCAGCAATAGAATTCAGGGATATTGTTATCACGAAGATTATAGGAAATAGATCTAGATGGAATAAGAGCAGAGAGATAGTCTTGGGTTAAATTATTTAAAATTTTATACATCAAAATTAGCTTATGTCGCCTGCGTCTCTCACGAAGGGTAATGAAACCGGTTTCACTATACAGATTGATATGGCTGGTTCCTTTAACAGTCCCACAAATAGTGCGGAGTGCGTCAAGCTGCAGGTGTTCACGCTGATTGGTGCAAAACACTTCGCAATTATACTGGAATTAATAGCTTTTTCATAATTGATCAAAATAAACCAATAGTAGACACTTTAGATAAAATCAATCAAAAAGGCAATGCAAAATCAATAGAAACTTTCGACTTTTCTACCTTATATACTATGCTACAACATGCAGACCTTAAAAAGAATTTGGATTGGTTCGTGGATAAGGCCTTTAATGGTGCTTTCGGAAAAGGCAGAAATCTGATGGCCATCTACTCACAAGATGGATCATAAAACGACGCAATGCCAATACTGTAGTTTTCGACAAAGAAAAATTTCAAAATATTATACATTTTCTCATTGACAATGCCATATTTGAGGTTGGGGATCAGATAATACAACAAACTATTGGTTTACCAATGGGACTGACCCAATCAGCTTGAACACCTGCAGCTTGACGCACTCCGCACTATTTGTGGGGCTGTTAAAGGAACCAGCCATATCAATCTGTATAGTGAAACCGGTTTCATTACCCTTCGTGAGAGACGCAGGCGACATAAGCTAATTTTGATGTAACTAATATTGATTTTGTAATACATTTATACGTGTTATTATTGGTGTTAGGCCAAAGTCCAACTTCGGTAAGGATATTTTTAATATAGTACTTTTTACAGATAAAGGCAATGTTATTGCTGGCCTTATCGACAGGTGTTAGAACAAATTTCTCTTGAAGAGCAGAAAGACATTCAGCTGCAGATGCATTTTTTAGGACTTCGGGTGGTGGATGTCTTGGGTTGTTTTTAATATGTTTGATTCTCTTTGATAAGAGGTCAAAAACAGTGTTTCTCCATTCTCCAAAAGATTCTATTGGTGCACGAAATTTATCTGACCAAGCTACTATGCATTTCCGGATTTCTGATTTTAGATTATTATGTAATTTTTTGAAGTTAGTTTTATTTGGTTGTTCTCGAAATTGTGGTCCAAAGCGAAATAGTTTTTTTAAGATTATTGTCTTCAACAATATCGAAGTTTCCTGTCAGTACATGGTCATGAAACTTATCTTTAAAAGGAGAGTTATGACATTGACATGTGGTATTGTCGTAGCTGTTAATAAATTCTTGAACGTTAAGGTTTGCTATAGTTTCATGGTAGTTAAATATTTTATTACGAATTGGAGGTAAAAATTTATATACGACTGTAGGTGAAATTTTAGGAATAGTATCTGGTATAGATTTAATTACAGATCTATCTCGGAAAATTCTATTTAGTCCAATATCTTGTATATGTTTATCTATAAAAAGTATTTTACATAAAATATCGGGTTTTTTCTCATGTATTTTATTTGGCTGTGCTGAATGTTTAGGTGAAAATTTACTATTTATCAAATCGGTAATAACATCGTAATATTGAGGAAGAAAGCTTTCATTAAGTTGATTAGAATAGATAATATCCTGTATGAGGACACCAAGTTTCTTAGCTGTTGATTTTTTCAAAGTATGTACAATTTGTCGAGCTAGATTAAGTACACAAGCTGCACAAGACAATTTGTCAGAAGTATGGCATTGGCATGCAGAATACAATTCGTTCAAAATACTTTCCGGATCTTTTTGAAATTTCGATTTTTTTATGGAACGTTTTTTATTTTGTAAATTATGGTCAAGTTTTTTGTAACAATTTCTGGTGATCAAAGTGTTTTCATTCCGGTTGCTATAATCAATATTTTTAAATCTATCATTAAGACCATAAGGAAAAATTATGCTATAAGGTGGTCACGTGTTTAAGTGGGTAAGGTGCTGGCTCGCTAGCCTGGAGGCCGGGTGTGCGATACATGCATTGGCCGAGAAAGTTCATCTCGATTTTCCGGCGTGGTTTCCCATTGTCAGGGATGCAGACGGAAGGCCTGGCACCGACAGCTGTCTAGTCGTTTAAAGTGACAAAAAACCGAGGTCCCGTAAAAGATCATTTGGCAGTTGGAATTCAGTTGCTGCCCTGGCAAAATTTTCCCTCATAGCACACTGTATGGCGTATGCCTGTCTTCAATTAGCCCAGGTTAGTTGCAGAAGCGTATTTTATCGCACTTCCATGTGTGATAGGTATAAGTACTATACACATTATCCTTAAAAGACAATTTTTTAAAATGATTGGGACACTAGAAATCGGAATCGCCTTTTTTGACATATGAATTTTTTTTTGCCCGAATGCATTGTTTCTAACTATATTTAAACCTGTAACTTTGCTAGTTTTTTGAACAATTTTAATACCCTTTTTAATGCTGAGGCACCGTTTCAGTGGTCCTAATCTCTGGAATTTCTAGCGGTTGGCTGTGCCGCGATGAAATTTATCACATATTAAAAGGAGAAATTGCTCAGATATAAAGAGTTTAAAAAGTCGATAAAACACGATTGTTTTGATGGGTGGGGTGGGTTTTGAATTTATTTTCAACATTCTTTGAATCTCACACTCTTCTATTTTCAATATGTGATAGCTAGAGTACCAAGGTACAATCTGTGCAAATTTGGAGGTAATCGGACCTTCGAACCGTTGCCTGGGCGGTGCGAATAAACCCTGCCACGAAAATTTGTTCATTCTTCAACGCCTTTATATTGTATTATGGCCGCCATCTTAGATCCGCATAATTTACCAAACAACTCCAAAATATACCCCAAATCGACCATAATTTCTTGTTACTTCGCGCATGCCCCACGATGCAACCAATGTTTTCAGATCATTTTTTTTGCCCGGGTGTAATGTTTCTAACTTTATTTAAACCTGTAACTTTGCTGCGAGTTTTTGACCAATTTTAATGCTTTTTTCTTGTTACCTTCTTTAAGATACTTGACATATTTTATGACACGTGACGATGAATATGAAAGCTTTCATATCTGCATGGGACAGTAGCAGATCTAGTTATTATTATTATTAAGGCAAACATTGTGCTTGGCTCTGCCCCTTGGGGTCTGGGCCTTCCCAAAATCAATAGTTGACACCCTTACACTATTAGGAATACATATGCCAAGTACCAAATTATCTCGAGGCAGTTAGAATTATTACAAGACTCCCCAAACACACGGTTTTAGTTAAGTTATCAGAACGTTTCGCACTTTTTCATAAAATTATTTACAACAATTCACCACCTTACCTTACTGATAAGTTAACAGAGCTTTACGCGGCAACTCATAATTACAACCTACCTAACAATGCTGATATTCTTGTTCCTTTTTGCAAATCTACATTATATCAAAAATCACGTATCCCTCAAACTGTAAAAGACTGGGACAGCTTGCACGAATCTTTTAAAACAATTCCTAATATAAACCCCTTGAAATCCAAATTATAACAACGACAGTGTGGGTAGCGCCCAGTTATTTTCAAAACGGAAACTGAAAAGAAAATGTCATGCATACTAGAGTGCACCACCATTGTAGTTCGAATAGCTTAAAGTGTAATTGTAGATGTAGATATCTTATTCTAAACGAAAACGCCAACCATTTCTTTTTACAATGTAAACAAGTCATCTGTGAATTGGAGCAAAATTATATCAATCCCTGGCCACTTTCCATAGATGGGTGGTGTGGGTTTTGAATTTATTTTCAACATTCTGTGAATCTCACACTCTTCTATTTTCAATATGTGATAGCTAGAGTACCAAGGTACAATCTGTGCAAATTTGGAGGTAATCGGACCTTCGAAACGTTGCCTGGGTGGTGCGAATAAACCCCGCCACGAAAGTTTGTTCATTCTTCAACGCGTTTATATTGTATTATGGCCGCCATCTTAGATCCGCATAATTTACCAAACAACTCCAAAATATACCCCAAATTCCCAAATCGACAATAATTTCTTTTTACTTCGCGCATGCCCCACGATGTAACCAATGTTTTCAGATCATTTTTTTTGCCCGGGTGTAATGTTTCTAACTTTATTTAAACCTGTAACTTTGCTGCGAGTTTTTGACCAATTTTAATGCTTTTTTCTTGTTACCTTCTTTAAGATACTTGACATATTTTATGACACGTGACGATGAATATGAAAGCTTTCATATCTACATGGGACAGTAGCAGATCTAGTTATTATTATTATTATTATTAAGGCAAACATTGTGCTTGGCTCTGCCCCTTGGGGTCTGGGCCTTCCCAAAATCAATAGTTGACACCCTTACACTATTAGGAATACATATGCCAAGTACCAAATTATCTCGAGGCAGTTAGAATTATTACAAGACTCCCCAAACACACGGTTTTAGTTAAGTTATCAGAACGTTTCGCACTTTTTCATAAAATTATTTACAACAATTCACCACCTTACCTTACTGATAAGTTAACAGAGCTTTACGCGGCAACTCATAATTACAACCTACCTAACAATGCTGATATTCTTGTTCCTTTTTGCAAATCTACATTATATCAAAAATCACGTATCCCTCAAACTGTAAAAGACTGGGACAGCTTGCACGAATCTTTTAAAACAATTCCTAATATAAACCCCTTCAAATCCAAATTATAACAACGACAGTGTGGGCAGCGCCCAGTTATTTTCAAAACGGAAACTGAAAAGAAAATGTCATGCATACTAGAGTGCACCACCATTGTAGTTCGAATAGCTTAAAGTGTAATTGAAGATGTAGATATCTTATTCTAAACGAAAACGCCAACCATTTCTTTTTACAATGTAAACAAGTCATCTGTGAATTGGAGAAAAATTATATCAATCCCTGGCCACTTTTTATCTGATTAATGCCTTATAAAAGTTTTGTTATTTTCACCCTGTTTCAATATTGTTTGTTTTTTTATCGGTATGTTATTCGTTACGTATATTCGATTTAAAGTTGTTAAATCTCAAGTCAATTGCATTTTGATTATAAAAATGACGCATGTAAGTTTTTACTACCTTTCTTCCAATCCAATCGTTCCAAAAATTATTTTTGTTGATGCAATAAATATGCTTAAACAAATCTTACCTGTGAATTATTTTCAGCATTTTGGACAATGGGTGTCAAGTCATAATCATGATTTTGGTCGTACAGAAAATAAACAATACTTCATCTGCGAGCGTCGTCCAACCTTTTTGTAAGGGTCAAGACACATATAAATAACAAGAAAGTACTATGTAATGTTTATAATTTATTTTCATTATTTCAGCCCCAAGGTGGAGTTATTGGTCTCCATGGATACGTCACGGTGATGTCAACATCCGTATGAGATCATGCAATATTCCAGATTACGTCACACAAGACAAAACAGCCTGTGAGGGACCTCGAATAGAAGCCAAAACATGCAACCTACGTCAGATTGGGCAATGCCGCGATTGCTTTGGTAATGAAACAAGGCGAATGAAATTCTCGTGTGATGGAATTGATATCAAGGATACAGAAAATGCAGGTAGGAAAAATATTTTATAATGATCATTTTTTTTACCTAATTGAGAAGGTGAGAGTGGGCTTAACGTCCTGTAGTAAAATCATATATAGTAGAATTTAACACGTCCTTCACCAGATAAATAAACCATTAGAAGTCACAGATATGTTCACATGCATCCGAAATTGTTAACGACAATAAAGCTTATAAAACTAGATCTACTAAGCAGATATTAAGGCTTTCATATTCACAATCACTTCCTGTCACATGTAACGGGTTATTTAAAGAATCTGAACAAGATAAAAAAATCATTAAAATCGGTCAAAAATTTGCGAAGTTGGACCCTGATCCAGACTATCCAGAAATATATTCATTTTGGAAACAGGAAACGTATTCTCTAAACTAAGGGCTATTGTGTTCATTTCCATGTCCGTTATTCGATTTTTCACCTTTTCTCATATTCAGTTCAAAATGGTGACCATCAATTGACCTAAATCAAAATTCTAATCAGATCGATTTTTAGGAATTTCTTCAAGGATTCAGAGAATGTAACTCCCATGTATGTAAATAAATATTGCAAAAGCCTTATGGATTTTTCACGTTTCAAGATGGTGGCACTTCCGGTTCAATCGGGAGACTCCATATTGTGTGTACACATCAGTACCTTCTTAGCTAGTACACATAAACAATTTCAAGGCAATCTGACCCATATTTCGTCGATTGTTTTGAAACCTTTGATCCTTAATTTAATCAAGGGGAGATAATTAGAAAATTTCTTATGACAACATTCATGAAGATCGCGCAACTGTTAAAGAATTTGTCAAGTTGGTCTCAACTTCCGTTTCAAAATCACAACGTCAAATTTTCGAAACTAGAAAATCTGAAATTGCAAATTTGAAGTACATGGTTTAAGGTACGCAAAGAAAAGGGAATTAGTGAAATAGATCAAATAGTCACAAAGTTACAGCAATGTAAGTCAAATGCATTCGACTTTTTCTCATATTCATTTCAAAACGGTGACCATCAATTGACCTAAATCAAAACTCTAAGCTGATAGATTTTTAGGAATTCCTTCCAGGATTTAGAAAATTTATGTAAAATATTTCAAAACCTTTAGGAATTTTTCACGTTTCAAGATGGTATCACTTCCGGTTCAATTGGCAGACTACCTATTATGTGTAAACATCAGTACTTTGTTAACTAGTACACATAAAAAATTTCAAGGCAATCGAAAATTAAAAAAAAACTGAGCTCCCCCCTTTTTGCGCCTTTAAAGGGCACACTCTTTGCTTTCGAAAAAATATCACAACCGAGACAGCAGAGCATATGAACTTTGGTTTATAGAAATCGAACAATAAATAATTAATCTAGGACTGAAAAACTGAATTAGCCAATGGCGGCCAAGGAAAATCACTGAGACAAAATGAAATCACATTTTTGCTGAAGCCAGATGGCTCTTTAATTATGTATTACAGACAACTAAAAATATTCATAAATAAAAATGTTTTCGAGATAGCTGATTGGATAACGAACTTCCTGTCCCAGAAGTGTCAGAAACATCCAGTAGTTTTCGTAAAAAAAGATAATTTTTTTTTACAATAATTTAACGATTTTTAAATTTTTTTCAAAGATTGAGGCCGTTTTTGGACCACTTATACTATTTCAGTGCTTTTATAGTTAGATTCACACCATAGACCACCGGTAGGACTCTGATTAAGAAAAGTTTGATTAAAATCGTAGGCGTCGTTTTCGAGAAAAAGGCGTATCAGAATGCACAAAAACGGGAAATACTGGAATTTCGGCGTACCATAATTTATTTACTAACAATAGTTTATTCATGGGAATATCCGACGACACTTTAATTGTTTTGGTCTATTAAAATAAACAAATAATAGAGCATTTTCTAAAATTCACGATTTTTAGCCTTTTTACGATTTTTAGTTCTTCTATTCCAGTCTTAGTGGATATCTTCGTGCAGAACACTACCGATGGGATTATCTATAGAGAAAGTTTACGAAAAACCACTGGAGCAGTTTTCGAGATAAAGCCGTCCATAAACGCTCTAAATCAGAAAATACTTCATTTTCAGCAGACCATATTTTGCTGCCTCGTCATCGTTTCCATGTGAATTGGGTACCATACTGTCCAATCCTCGTGCCACACAACGATAACTTAATTTGTTTAATCCGTTGATATCGGAGGGAGAAATTGCGTTTTTACCAAAAGCATCCATTTTATGCGGGTTTTTTCCCCAAATACCAGACATTATTTCCACTGCTTCAGATGTATAGATGTTTGTCGAAATAAATTTACCAGTTGGTTTTTAACTATAACTTCAGACTATAGTTTCAGAAAGGCCGATTCGGCCCTAAAACAAAACTCTAGCCCACAAAGTGGGCAAAAAAATCGTAAAAAAAGGGTAATAAATCTCAATAAAACTTATATTACTGGAATCGGATTGCCGTAAGGTATTCAAATATATGGATCAAAAGTGACAATTTTGAAAAATAACATTTTCCAGCTTAAAATGACAGCGGCGAAGTTTAGAAATTTCGAAATATTTAACTGCTATGTTCTAGGAATAGTCAGTGGGATTCCGAAATTGTCATTCGTCTTGAAATAGGTGAAGAATTGAGGAAACTATGGCCGTTTTTAATTTTGTCCATTTCGGCAACTTTCGGTACAGGCACTGAGAAATAAGCTCCCGGGGTAAATAATAATAATAAATAGACCTGCAAGCAGCACTGAATCGGCTTTCGGGAATCAAACAGGAAGTGTGTCATACAATGGCCCATTCATCGAGCTACCAAACGGTACTTTTGGTATTTGATTCAGTGACATCCGGCTGGGAAATCGCGATTTTTGCTTCCTGTACCAGAAGTTTTTGAAAGATCCGCTGGACAGTTTTTAAGAGAAAGGACAATTAAAAAATATTAAACGATATTTAGCCAATAATTAGCAGTCTGATACCGGTGTTGTAACCTCCTTTATACCATTAACGTAAATAAACAGATATAACGATTTTTCTTCAAATATTGTGACCCTTTTCAGACCATTTATACTGTATGGAGGCTTTTAAATTTGAATTCACACCCTAGATCACCGACCGTTATGACCCTAAGTAACAGAAGTTTAAGAAAGGAAATAAGAGTACTTTTCGAGATAAAAGCTTCCAAATAGGCTCCAAAAAAGAAAATAATAGATTTTCAGCGTCTCATCATATTGCCTAACCAGCAAAATTTTAGTATTGATATGTCATAAGATCGTTCATTGTTCGGCCTATCCAATGACAATTTATTTGTTTGAATTCGGGGAAATTTGGCGTAGTAATCACTTTTTTTTTTCGCAAGATCACCATTTTTTTTACTTTTTACTTTTTTAAATATCGGATATTTTTTCGCCTACTTTAAGTTTTTGGATCATTGTTGGGATAGTTTTAAAAGGTGTTTGGATAGTTAAGAAGTTTCAGAAACATCTATTGAGCTGTTTTTTAAAACAAAGAAAAGAAGATGAGCATTTTCAGTAATTTAAGGATTTTTCAACTTTTTTTTAAAGATTGAGATACGTTTTAGACCGCTTATATTATTTCAATGCTTTTCATGCCATAGACCACTCTGCGTTAAAAAGTCGTATTTGTCGTTTTCGATACGCCCCAAAACGGATAGTAATAGATTTTCGGCTTACCATAATTTATTTTCTAACCCTCGAAATCGTATCATTCAGATGTCATATGATAGGACATAATGGGGTTATATGGCGACACATAACATCTGATGGAGAAGTGAAGTTTTTCGCAAGAGCGTTTTTTTTAAACCCTTTCTTCATTTTTTTAATACTTCCGGTATGGAGATAATTGCCGGGATAGTTTTAATAAACGAATTGGTCTATTAAATAGCCATAGCACTCTGTAATAATATATAACATTATCTGATGAAATAAACTGCCCTGAGAAATCCTATGTTCAAAAGTGCCAAAATGTAAAAATGTCAATATATCGAAAATTATATTTCAATAACTCAAAATATTTTATACATCGTTAGAATCGTTATTAGGTTAGCTATCCGAATTTGAATCTTTTTGTAAAAATGTGTTTAAATAATAAAGTAATAGGGCATTTTGCAAAATTTCACGATTTTTCAAAAAAAAACTATTTTCAGTCCCTCATTTACCCTATTCCAGATACTTCAAAGTCTTATTGGATGGCTTCATGCACAATACCCCCGAAGGGACTCTCGATACATGTGTCCAAAAAAGATACAGGTGTCCAAAAAAGGTCCAAATAGAAAATACTTGTTTTTCAGCGTGTCATATTGAATCCGTTGATATCCGACGGAGTTATCGTGTTTTTCTCTAAAGCATCAATTTTTTGCGTTTTTATCGAAATATAGGACATTATTTCGACTACTTCCGATTTAATGATACTTGTTGAAGTAGCTTTTATCATCAGTTGGTTTTGTATAATAACTTCATGGTCCAGAATTATATGAAACATCGATTCGGCCGTAAAACAAAATGAGCAGAAAATTCGAAAAAATGGGAAAATAAAGGGCGATAACTCTGAATGAAAGATATATTAATGGAATCAGATTGCCTTCAGGTATCCACAAATGTAGGTCAAATTTGAACATTTTGAAAAAATTGTCTCCTAAACAATTTGTTTTCTATTTTCGAACAATAAAAGTCAGCGACGAAGTTTCGAGATTGCTAATGTCTCGGAAAAGGGTCAAGGATTTCAAAAATGTGAATTGTTTCAAAATAGATAAAGAATTAGCGAAACCACGGACAATTTTTGATTTATTGCCATTGTTTAAAAATCGGCCACTTCTGGTATGCGCAGAAGTTTTAAAAATAGTTTATCATGTAACAATCACATAGTTTCCCGATATAAAATTGAACCCCAGATCGATATATGTTTAGCTCTTTTGGTCTGCTAATATCCAACAGAGAAATCGCGCTTTTAGCAAAAATAGTATTTTTGGGGGTATATTTTTCAAGACATCGGATATTTTGTCGACTACTTCCGGTTTTTGGATCATTGTCGGGATAGTTTTAACACATTGTTTGATTATCTCACCATCTGTATAAGATTTAGGAAATATCCATTGAATAGTATTCGTAAAAAAGAAAAAAAAAATTTCATCAGTACCACGTTACCCTTAACCATACCAATGAAACCATTAAACAGGTTTTCACATAAGCATTGTACACATCAAATAAGATGGACGCAAAATCAACCAAATCCAGCAATATTAATTCATTTAAAACATTTGTTACATGTAAGTGTACAGTACTTCTGGTGATAATGCAAATGTTCAATTAGTTTTATAAAATCGGAAACGGCATAAGGCATTACATTGTGAAAACTTTATGTAAATAGATTAATAAGTGCCTCTTTTATAGACCAAACACCTTTAAAAATGTGACTTGTAGAAAATCGTCTATTTCTCTGCAAGTTAGAAAACATTATTTGTATCTGTAAGTGTACAGTACCGCCGGTGATAATGAAAATGTTCAATTCATTTTATGAAATCAGAAATGGCATAAGAAATGACATGGTGAACATTCTATGTAAAATTGAATAATAATTGACAGTTTTATAGACAAAAAACCTTAAACGATTACCTGTTGAAAATCGCCTATTTCTCAGCAACTGAACAAGTTAGAAAACATTTTGTGATATGTATATGGTCGTATTGGTTTATTCTATTCGTTGGTTAGAACCAAATATTGAAGTTTTAAACAAATAACAAATCAGACTCATTTGAATAAATTATTTTGGTTTTGACGGCTATAAATACAGTTTTTGTCATTTCCGATGACACTGAAAATGTAAGGTTGGTTTGCACTAGTCAAAATGGAGATTTTCTTTTTTTTTTAAACAATATTTTATTCAGATACTGAAAAGGATTGAGGAACAGGCACAGCCTATATGACCTCTCTCCAAAATAAATTAATTAATGTGAAAATGTAAAATAAATAAGTGAGTAAACAATAAAACAATAAAATGAATACGTAATCTACGATATATATTTACACATTGGCTATGCAGTTGTTCATGTTCGCATTTTGGTCGATATAGATGTTATACTGATCTCAAAACCTTCTGCTAATGTCAAAAAACATATGGACCTTTTCAAAGATGTCTGACGAAATATAAGTGTTGTTTGCACCGTATAAAAGATTACGTGTATTGATAAAATTCGGTGGTAAAAGATTTATAGATATTTTACGCGCATCAGAATGTAAGGAGCAATGTAAAAGAAATTGATCGGTATCTTCGAATGAATGACCGCAACCACACTCGGGGCTGTCCGAAATATGCCTTAAAAAATGTATGACCCTTTAGTTCACTGCAATAGAGACGAAGACGACTATGTATTATTTGATTTTTACGTTTGCCAAAGTTGAAATAAGGGGGTATATTTTTATCTTATTAAATTTTTTGGTTTTAAATATATTTATAGAGGTCGAATTTCCAATACTTATATCAAGGTTATTCCATTCTTTTATGGTAGAAGGTATAAAGGATTTAGAGAATACAGTTGTTCGACAAAAGTAATCAGTTAAACTATTGTTGTTACGAAGATTATAAGGAGTACTGGAAAACTGAATTAAATTATGGGGTTAACTGATTAATAATTTTGTACATTAAAATGAGTTTATGACGCCTTCGCCTCTCTTGCAGAGTGATAAATCCTGTTTCTTCATATAATAACCTATGACTGGTACCCTTCACAGCCCCGCATATAGTCCTGAGTGCATCTAGTTGTAGGTGTTCTAATTTGTTTTTTAGTTCGTCTGTGCACCCATCCCATATTACGTCACAATAGTCAAAATGTGAGGAACAGGCACAGTCTATATGACCTCTCTCCAAAATAAATTAATAAATGTGAAAATGTAAAATAAATAAGTGAGTAAACAATAAAACAATAAAATGAATACGTAATCTACGATATATATTTACACATTGGCTATGCAGTTGTTCATGTTCGCATTTTGGTCGATATAGATGTTATACTGATCTCAAAACCTTCTGCTAATGTCAAAAAACATATGGACCTTTTCAAAGATGTCTGACGAAATATAAGTGTTGTTTGCACCGTATAAAAGATTACGTGTATTGATAAAATTCGGTGGTAAAAGATTTATAGATATTTTACGCGCATCAGAATGTAAGGAGCAATGTAAAAGAAATTGATCGGTATCTTCGAATGAATGACCGCAACCACACTCGGGGCTGTCCGAAATATGCCTTAAAAATGTATGACCCTTTAGTTCACTGCAATAGAGACGAAGACGACTATGTATTATTTGATTTTTACGTTTGCCAAAGTTGAAATAAGGGGGTATATTTTTATCTTATTAAATTTTTTGGTTTTAAATATATTTATAGAGGTCGAATTTCCAATACTTATATCAAGGTTATTCCATTCTTTTATGGTAGAAGGTATAAAGGATTTAGAGAATAAAGTTGTTCGACAAAAGTAATCAGTTAAACTATTGTTGTTACGACGATTATAAGGAGTACTGGAAAACTGAATTAAATTATGGAGGGGTTAACTGATTAATAATTTTGTACATTAAAATGAGTTTATGACGCCTTCGCCTCTCTTGCAGAGTGATAAATCCTGTTTCTTCATATAATAACCTATGACTGGTACCCTTCACAGCCCCGCATATAGTCCTGAGTGCATCTAGTTGTAGGTGTTCTAATTTGTTTTTTAGTTCGTCTGTGCACCCATCCCATATTACGTCACAATAGTCAAAATGTGGGAGAATAAAAGAGGTATATATAGTTTTCAAGGTATTTCTATTTAGTCGATGTTTTAACGACCTAAGACCATTTTACTCGTTTTAGTCAAAAAAAATTTATTTACATGAATGTCCCTTCATCAGGATCAGAGGAGACTCCACTTACAACGACGCTTTGCTTTTTTTTTTATACAAATAATGTTTAAACCATTGAAGCAAGTCTCCTCTAATCCCAGTCGCCCCAAGCTTCCGACACAGTGCAGTATGCCACACTCTGTCAAATGCCTTGCTGATGTCACAGAACACTGTCCTCGTATACTGACCCTCGTCTATGGCTTAACAAAAGAAGTGCGTATGGTCAATTAGTTGATAGGTAGTTGAGTCACCGTGCATAAAACCGCTTTGTAAGTTAGTTATGATTGCATTATCCCTCATGAAGTTAAAGACATGCTTGTAAATACATTTTTCGAAAATTTCCACAATGATTCTCAAAAGGAAAACTGGTCTGTAATTGCCGCATTCAGAAGGGACGCCTTTTTCAGTATTGAAATAACATTAGCTGATTTCCAGATTATCGGTACAGTTTTTGTCAAAAGGGAGAGATTAAATAGATTACATAAGGGGTTACAAATTTCAGATGAGATGGAATTTAATAACTTGCCGTTTATCTGATCAGGCCCGGTAGCTTTGTAGGTATCTAATGATAAAATCATATCTTTAACTTCTTGAGGTATTAGTGTAAGATTGCTGAGTGAGTTTGGGTTGTGTTCAAGTTCAAGAAGCTGTGCATTGGCTGTGTCAAGTTGAGACTGGTTGATAAAGAAGTCATTTAAGCAATTTGCCTTATCCAAGGGGGTGGAGAAAAGGATCCAATTGTTGATAAGGGGAGGTAATTCATCATTATTTATACGTTGCCCTTTCACATAAGAATTGACAAGACGCCACGCCACCAGTCTTTACTACCAAATCTTGTATTATTATTTATTTTTTGATCTATTGTTTCATAAAATTCCTGTTTACATTTCTTATAAGCTTAATATATTCATTTCTAATTAATCGAAAGTTTTGCCAATCAGATTCTGAGTTTGTTTTACAGCTTTTTTGTGCACCTTATTTTTTTTTTTGCTTAATTTTCTAATTGTATTATTCATCCATAACTTATCCCTGGGCCGAATGGTTACTATCTTGTTTGGAATGTTATTTTTTGCAATCCTTGTCAGTTCATATGTGAAAGAGGCACAAGACGTATCAATCGAACTGTTATCAACAATGGAATCCCATCTAAAATTTAGTACGTCATGTCTAAGTCCGTCGTAATTCGTTTTATTGAAATCCCAAATGATG
The DNA here is from genome assembly GCA_917208275.1 of Patella pellucida. NCBI lineage: Eukaryota > Metazoa > Mollusca > Gastropoda > Patellidae > Patella > Patella pellucida. The sequence goes on along the minus strand of OU795041.1, from coordinate 36,524,210 downwards.
CGTTTGAAAGAATATATAATAATAATCTTTATTCAGTATATCAGGTCATTGACCCATAATACAGTGACATTTGTTTTGACAATTGTATATATTTGCAATACGGAGAACATACATACATGTATACATTAATAATGTTCATGTTTTTTTCAATGGCGGAGTTACTTTAAATTCTCTTACCAATAAAGCCTTCTCTATATACGAAGCAATGGCAACAATGAAATCTAAATTCTTAGTTGTGCACAACTGGTAAAATCGATTTTGATCATAATATCCTTTAGCAAATTTAACAGGCATATACTGATTCCTTAATGACTCATAAGCTAGACAGTCAAATAAAAAATGGTAAGTATCTTCGTCAGCCATCTTACATATTGGACATAGTGATGAACTTTTAATACGTAAACGATGTTGATTGGTCGCTAGTGGTAATTGATTTAATCGTAAGCGAGTTATTTTTCGCCTGTATGCCATTTTGACGTTACAAGACAGGTAATATTCTTGACATAATTCATGCTTATAGTGTCTATACTCTTTTAAGCTCTCAGAGCTGTTTAGACGTATCGAACATTCTTGTATGTTAATATCTCGTAACCTCTGCTTAAAGATTCCAATAAAGTTATTAGTATCACCAATTATTTCTACATTAAATACATAAGCAAATCCAAGAGAATACAGTAGTAATCTAATGTTTGAGACCCAGGTTTTACGGCCTGCTAAATCTAATTTCTTAAGCATAAGGTAAACCTGTTTAGGGTACCTCTCGATCGGCATATGTAGAAGTTTACACCAGTACCTGATGCAGGTTGACATGTTGTCTACATTTAAATTTTGTCTTCCACATTCACCTAATGCCCCTGCGTTTGTTGAAGTTTTGTGTATACCTAATACAAATTTACAGAAACTGGTGTGTACCTTCTCTAAATCCGCTCGATATTCATAGCCCCATACTTGAGAACCATATAAAAGAATAGGTTTAATTACACTATCAAACACTTTAAATGATACACTTAATGATGGGTGGCCAATCTTACTAAATAGCGACCTAATTGGTATCAAAGCTTTTCCTGCCTTAAGTGATAAATTTAATAAACATTTACCCCAACACAATCTTGAGGAAAACAGTAAACCTAAATAATTATAATATGTAGTACATTCTAGTTTTTCTTCCTTAAAATACCACTTTTCATTTTTTCTAATAATTCCACCGTTTCTAAAGACTATAATCTTCGTTTTATTTATATTTACGTCAAGATTAAACAGTTTACAAAATTTTTCTAGCACTTGTATTTTCTTTTGAAGGTCACCAACACTGTCGGAAAGTATTCCGAGATCGTCTGCATATAATAATGCCAGTATATCTGTTACCTCCTGTATGGTGAAAATACCTCTAACATCGGCATTTTCGAGCATATCATATAGCTGATTAATGTATAAACAAAACAAAATGGGACTTAAGATGCATCCTTGACGTACACCAGTAAGACATTCAAAATAAGGGGTAATATTTGATCCAAGTTTTACACAAGATGACACTGCGGTGTACATACTTCTTAGTGCCCTCAACATATTGCCTTGTATACCTTTTTGGGCTAATAAACATATTAGTTTGGTTCTATTTACCGAGTCAAAGGCTTTAGAAAAGTCTACAAATAGACAATAAAATCTAGCTTTTTTCTTAGATAAGTATTTCTGAGCTAGGCCATGCAATGTGAAAATGTGATCCACCGTCGAATAACCTGGTCGGTAGCCTGCTTGAGCCTCTGTATATTTATCATTTATTTCAGACCAATCTTTTAGCCGTCTATTTAAGATGGAAGAATACACTTTCCCGATGCAGTCCAGAAGAGAAATACCACTGTAATTATTTGTATCAGATCTTAAACCTTTTTTATACACCGGAACTATTAGGGCTTTTGACCAAGAATCGGGAAATTCTCCTGTATCAAAAATCCTATTAAACAGATTAGTTAGGGCGACAGAAAATGAATTTGAACATACTTTAAGGAAATCTATAGCATTTCCATCTGGCCCTGGGGCAGTCCCAGATTTCATTTGCTGTAGAGCATTTATTACTTCTGAGACTAAAATGGGTGTATTTAATATATCATAACTATCTACAGAAATGGATTTAGGATTATCCCTGTCATCATCTACCATTGGATCAGCATCGCCATTTGAATGACTATTAATATTTAAAAGGGATTCAAAATATCGCATCCACTCATGTGCAGGGATCCCAGTTGGGGTTGGTGATGATGATCTAAAATCCTTCAATACTTGCCAAAATTTGGTCTTATCCTCTAAATCTAATAATAATACATCATATATATTTTGATTATAAGCTATCTTTTTGCGTTTACATACATTTTTAAATATTATTTTTGTATTCAGTTAGTGCGGATTGTTCATTACAATCTCTAAAGACATTAAGACTATAGTACTTTGCTGCTTTTAATTTTAAACATTCACTATCAAACCATGCAGGCTGAGAAATTATGCTTGACTTGGGTTTAAACCCGCTACATTTTTTGCCGACAGCACATGATTTTATGAACGTAACAAATAATTCAAGCGCACTGTTTACATTTAAAAATAATAACTCACTAAACTGAGATAAGAATTCGTTATACTTAGCATCAACATTTACTTTAAAATTATCAGCTTTGCCAATGTTCCATTTCAATTTACTATAGATTGTTGTTTTACACACAGAGCTTGTTTCAACATGACCAATATTTGTAGTACATTTAATGTTAAATGCAAGGGGTAAATGATCCGATTCCGTGCGAAGATCAAGGGAGAAACTATCAACGGAATCAAATATGTCGGATGGCACAATTAAGTAGTCTACCACACTCGCACCGTTATACTTAATACACGTGAAATTACCCTGCTTATCAGAAATCGACCTACCATTAACTATATGTATGTTTAAAGTTGCACAAAGATCCAAAAGTTTGAAACCATAGTTATTCACTTCATTGTCCTTTGAACATCTTCGCCTGCTGAAGGTATCAATATGATAACAGGCATCCTCAAGACCAGGAATGTATTTGACGGAATCGTCAGTGATAAAGTCTTGCAAAGAGCCATTACCTGTCCGCGCGTTAAAATCACCAACTAATACCACATGGCTGGTGGGGAAATCAGAAAGCACTTCACACAAATTTTCTTCTAAACTGTCAAAGCCGTCTTTGTCTTTATGAATCGGCGAACTCTCTGGGGCTAAATAAATGAAACCAGCAATTATATTCTCTCTCCACCCAAAGAAGTCTTTATCAAGTTTTATGAACAATTTTTCTTTATTTAAAGTTATAATCCAAGTTTATCACTCCTTCGGATAAAGACTTATTTATTAATACCACTATACCACCCCTACTACGACCACCACCTCGTACACAAGACACGCACGTATGATGTGGGAATAATATTGAAAGATCTAAATCTTTTCCGCACCACGTCTCGATCAGACATATTATATGAAAGTTTACTAGATAATTTATCAGTTCATTATCGTACAATTTTTTTTATAACCCATTTATATTCCATGATATCCATCTTAAAGAGTTTACAGAAACCAAATTGTTATTTTGCAAATGTTTATTGTTGATGTTGTCATTTTTGTCACTAACTGCACGAGCGGGACTGGTCTGACCTAATTTTCAATGTTGTGACTGCAGATCATCTAGAGTATACATTTTGCCATCTATTTCTAATTTATCATATCGTAAACCTGCTTTTCTTCCTTCTTTTCTTGCCGACAGCATATGTGGTATTAAATCTTTTCTTTTCTGACGAACTGAATGAGAATAATCATTTGCCACTTGAACTTCCGAGCTTTCTCTCACTTTCATGGCTGCCTCAAAGATCAAACTCTACTGTCGCATATTATTCAACTTTATGAGTACTGACTTTCTTTTATTTTTCATGACATATGATTTTTCAATTAGTATATCATCTGCCTCTAATTCTAAAACTTCACGGAAATATGTTCTCACCTTTTTTTCTCTCGCATCTCTATTGTCGCTATCTTCCATTTTTAAGCCATGTATAATAATGTTGGATTGTTTTGATTCACTTTCCATAAACTCGACTTTCTTCTCTAGCTCACATATTTTCGTCTGTCTTTCTTCACTTTGTTCATTCAAAAGTTCATTTGTTACTTTGAGGTCCTTTATTTCGTTAGTCAATAATGAGACACTGTCTGCCAGTTGAGTGACACGGGCGTTTAGATTGGCAATGTCCTTGACACTGGATTTGATCTCGGCGATTTCAATGTGTAAACTGTGTATGGCTTGTAATACATTTGAATCATCGTGTATATCGTCTACATTTGCCTTTTTAGAGCCTTTAGGGGGACCAGGGTTACTTTCAATATCTCCACATTCCAATAATCGATCAGAATTACCTCCGTTAATTCGATAAATTAAAGCTTTATCAGAGCTCCACAGACGTGACTCGACCATCTCCGCCATCTTGTTTCTTGCGTTTGAAAGAAGGAAACTTTGGACGCTTGAAAGTTAACTGACAGAACACAGGGCAATGGGCGCTGCAGAAGTTGTCCAACAGCCAGATTCAGAAATACATCCTGGACAATTTGTAAGAATAATATCGATTAAGCTTATATTACCGTTGTTATCATATCGCGTGGGATCATTAATTATTTGCTTAAAGTTAAAAAGAGCAATCGATGTATGAATTAAAGTATTAAAATTTGATAGCATATCTACATTAAAATGTCCAAAAATAAAAATCTTTTCAATTTCATCAGAAGCGGCAAGTGAAATTGATTGGAAAATTAGGTCATTTGTATACTTCGTGGAATTAGGGGGTCTATAGAAAGTACCTATAAGAATTTTATTATTATTGATGATTGTTTCTATCCAAATGCCCTCTGTGCTGTCGATTTCCAAGTCAAGCCTCCTTTTGAAGAAAATATTATTGCGAATGTAAAGTGCAACTCCCCCACCCTGTTCGTCAGTCCTGTCTTTCCTTACAATGGGGTGGAATTCGGGAATAGAAAGTGAATCAGAGGATATACTTTTGTCAAGCCAAGATTCTGTAATGAGGATAAAATCATAATTATCAAAAAGTTCGGCTCTAATCAAATCAACTTTATGACGTAGACTCCTTACATTCAGATGTACAAGTGAAACATTATGATTGGGACCAGGGTTGGTTTCGACATCTCCAGAAAGACGTAAGATCAGTTGAATTACCATAAACAAAACTGAAAATAGAAAGAAAATACATATATGAAATATAAAAGAATAATAACAGGCGACCTTATAATGGATTAAAATTAAATTGTGGCAATATCTAAATACAGACAAATGTAACTCGTAGGATATATATTCTAAGACCGGAAACAACTCCGTAGCCAAACTATTTACAGGAAAAGTTAAAGTAGAATTTTGAACATATATACAATATTTGATACATTTTGATACATCCGGTAATTGAATATACATATACCAAATAATTAATGCATCTGGCGGAGACATTGAAGTTAAAAGCGATGATAAATAAAAGTCTCTGCAAAGATTACAGGTAGAAAGTATTTAAAGTTTAGGTGGGCCCAACAGCAGTACCCAACGACTCAGCAAATTTATAGACATCATCTTAAAACCATTATGTTCTCGCGTTAAAAGCTTTCTTCGCGATGATATAGATTTTCTACATCAACTACCTGCACAGGTAGAGCCTGGTAGTACAATTATTAGCTTTGATGTAGTTAATTTATATAACAATATACGCAAAGATCTGGGTCTAAAAGCTGTCGAATATTAGTTAAATAACCACGCAGACCTAATACCAGACCGGTTTTCAAATTCATTTATTCTCGGTGCATTAGATCTCGTGATATCAAATAACATATTTTTCTTCAATGGCCTATACTATACACAAATCAAGGGAGTCGCTATGGGTACGAAAGTTGGCCCTACCTATGCTACTTTAACTTCAGGTTATCTTGAGGAAATATGGTATGAGAGGGTGACCAAAACGTTTGGCAATGAACTTGGTGATTTGATTAAGACTTCATGGAAACGGTACTTAGATGATTGTTTTGTGATACTCAGAATATCTCAGGAAATCATCTCAGACCTTCATAAAATGTTAAATAGTTTAGATGACAGTATTCAGTTTACAATTGAGCAGAGTCAATCCACATTAATTTTTTTGGATGTGACAGTTAAGCTACACGCAAACGGCTCTATTGAAACTGGTGTGTATTACAAAAAAACTGATACACATCAATATCTAAATTTTAATTCTTGTCACCCACCTCATACGAAACGAAACATCCCATATAACTTAGCTAGACGAATTTGTACAAATGTGTCCAATCAAGATGTCAAAGTTTAGAGACTGCGGGAACTAAAAGGTTTCTTATTAAAACAAAAATATCCAGGTAAATTAATAGACGATGCTAACCAAAGAGCATTGAGTCTGGATCAAAGCCTGTTAAGAAAACCTAAAGTTCCTGTAGTCTCTGATAAACGGAACGTTGCTTTAGTTACTACATTCAATCCGTCCCAGGAAAATGGGAAATCTATCATTGAAAATTACATCCATATCCTTAAAAATAGCCAAACGATGGATAAAATTTTGAGAAAAACAAATATAATCAACAGTCTAAAGCAGCCTCCCAATCTAGCTAGGATTATAACATCTTCTAAATATGATTCAGTCGCTTCAATTCCAGTAGTTTCGAAATGTGGTAATTCAAAGTGTAAAACCTGTGACATTATCATTGAGGGATCATCCATAAAAATTGATGATGATAATGTATTTTATATCAAACAGGCAATGAATTGCCAATCGAACTATGTAATTTACCTTATAGTGTGTCCGGGATGCAAGGGATGGTACATAGGGAAGACCAAAATGATGCTTAGGTTGAGAATGAACCTCCATCGACAGCACATACTTCAACCAAAATACAGGATGATCCCGCTCAGTGAGCATCTTGAAGTATGTGGTGGGGGTAAATTTAGTGTTTTTCCTTTATATAGACTTAATAGCAAGAACAACGATCTCTTGGAGGCAAAAGAGAGCTATTTTATTGAGAAGCACCACCCGAGACTTAATTCTAAATAAGAGAATTATGAAATTAATTAAAATAAAGAACGCGGTGGGATTGAATATTTGTACCCTTGCCTGTATAATTATGTAACTATGACATTGTGACGTCATAGACTATTGTTATAAATCGCCTGATGAGCCGCTATCGCGGTGAAAACGTAAGCATACAAATGTAGTTTTATTTTTATTTTGCCATCTTTAATTTCAATTATATATATATATAATTAAACGATTTAAAATAACGAACTCTCAGATATATAATGAACATTCATTTTTTTAAAAAATAATCATTCCCCTTTGACATACTAGAGTTATGCCCCTGTAATGACGTCGCGCTATTGTGTAATTAGCGACGCCATTAGCCCTGAAGACGCCGAAAGGCCGAAAGATCTTGGCACTAATGTAAAGTTATTTAAATATAGATTATTCCATTCAAATTTAGTATTTTTTGGTGTATATATATATATATAGAACACTTCTGTCAATTATTATGCTATGAAGATAAATACAATGCTACAACCTATTATTCATATACAAAACATTTCATTCAATTATTTAACCTATAAAGGTAAAATAGAATATGCATAATATTATTCTTATATACAACATGTCATTCAAATATTATACTATAGAGATATTACTTCACAACTTTATTCATATTCCTATACAAAAAACATTTCATTTAATTATTATACTATAAAGATAAATAGAATACTGCATAATATTATTCCTATACAAAAACATTTTATTCAATTATTATACTATAAAGATAAATAGAATACTGCATACTATTATTCCTATACTAAAACATTTCATTCAATTATTATACTATAAATATTAATAGAATATGCATAGTAACTTTCTAATATAAAACATTTTATCCAATTAATATACTATTAATAGAATATGCATAGTAACTTTCTAATATAAAACATTTTGTCCAATTAATATACTATAAAGCTAAGTAGAATATTGCATGGTATCATTCCTATGTAAAGCATTTCATTCAAGTATTATACTATAAGATTAATAGAATATGTACAGTAGCTTTCATATATAAAACATTTCATCCAATTAATGTACTATAAACCTAATTAAAATATTGCATTGTATCATTCCTATATAAAGCATTTCTTTCAATTATTACAACATTTCATTCAAGTATTATACTATAACTATTAATAGAATAATGTACAGTATCTTTCATATATAAAACATTTCATTCAATTAATATACTATAAAGCTAATTAGAATATTGCATTGTATCATTCCTATATAAAGCATTTCATTCAATTATTATACTAAGGACGTGCACTTTGCTGGTGCCTGACTTTAACTCTCAAGCTATTAATCAGAGTCCTTACGTAAGCAGGTGTTCCTAAAATATTACAGGAACACAGTTAACTGATATGAAGTATTTAATATCCAGAATAGAAGTGATCTATACATACATATAAACATACAATTATAAATGAAATAGTTATATATATATATATATTACACAATATTTTACATGATATATAACTCAATAATTACATAGTGTTGAGAAATTGTATGTCCCATATGATTAGCGGGAGAACACATTAAATGCTTATTTCGAATATATATAATGAATAGTAAAACTAATACATGAGAGTGACTCACCTAAAATATTACAGGAACACGGTTAACTGATATGAAGTATTTAATATCCAGAATAGAAGTGATATCGTATTCTGGATGACTGGGGTATATATACTAGTTTTGGTTACCATGTATATAAACTAATTAATCGTCGTGTATTTTGTACACGGGGAGCAGTCCATTTGCTGATTACACTATTTTGCTTGAATATACTATTCTTACTGTTTGGATTGTTCGTACTTGGTTTTTATTTTATGCTTATTCCATGAAAAGGATTAAAGAGACTACCCAGTCAATACTTCATCGCTAACTGATATCCCAGGGATTAAGTCGTTATAGTTTAGCTAATTGCTAATCCTTTAGAGTCTGGTCTGAACATGACATGTAAATTAGTCACTATAACAACATCCCCACCGACCGAAAAGAAAATTTTTGGCCTCAAAAATAAGCATCTTTCTATTTATGTACAAGTTCAAATTTAAACAATATTTAAGATGTTAAATATAATTATTGAAAACTAACAAAAGTAAAGAAAAATTGTTGTATTAGTTTTCATATTCATTAGCATTGCTAACTGATATCCCAGGGATTAAGTCGTTATAGTTTAGCTAATTGCTAATCCTTTAGAGTCTGGTCTGAACATGACATGTAAATTAGTCACTATAACAACATCCCCACCGACCGAAAAGAAAATTTTTGGCCTCAAAAATAAGCATCTTTCTATTTATGTACAAGTTCAAATTTAAACAATATTTAAGATGTAAATATAATTATTGAAAACTAACAAAAGTAAAGAAAAATTGTTGTATTAGTTTTCATATTCATTAGCATTTAAAGCTTGGTAAAGTCCATGGTGAGAAATAATTAGACTCGCTCCAAATGGCTGACTAAGAATGGATCGTATTTTTCTAGATTTTAGCATGGACACACGTACTGAATTTTGTATATGGAGAGATTGAAATGTAAATTTGTTGGTGATTTTGAAACCAGGCCATGATACTGATAGCGATGGAGCCAAATATTTTTCAACATAAAGGTTCTTGATTTGTGTTGGGGCTTGTATTTCCCAGTACGATGGACATAATGATAATGAGACTACCGGTATAATTTCACATAATGAACCAGTGGTTAGTTCTAGATATATAATTGTATGATTATTTTTAGTTTTAAATAATTTATACAAGACAAATAGAAATACAACAAAGCACAATAATGAAATAAAAATAGGAATATACTCTAGAAGAAAGGAATAATCATACGACACAATCATCGGTGACTAATTCTGAGTAGGATAATGGTACTCAAATGATGGCAATGATGCTGATTTGACTTGCGCTAAATTTGTAAGAACAATCATTGCTGCAGTCAATGACCGAATTTTCAAAACCATCCATATAATAATAATACTTAATACAATTGAAATGCTCATGGAAATTACTGGGATAAGATTGCTGATGTCCAGCCATGACGACTTAAAGGGAATTTGTCCTTCTAAAAGTGCATCAATTAGAGCAGGAAAAATTGTTTGATTGTTTTGGACACTTTCAGCAATACGTTTTAGACTGAGATCGTTATCCCTATCGTGAGCAATAACATTTTTGAATTCATGAGAATAAATTGTGATATTTGGAATTGTGATTTTTGAACGATCTTCAAATAAACTATCCCCTGTAATGTTAGCGAGGGAGGCATCATCAAAAAAGTTTTGCAGTAAGGCCAAATTGATAGGATGTAGGATGGTGACCCGAGAAACTGTTTTATTTTGACAAGAGCCCAGTGAGGCTGGAATAAATAACTTTAATATAGATAAGGAACATAAACATGGTAAGGTTACTGCACAATAGGAACATCCTTTAAGTATCTTTTGACCAGAAGGACATGTTAGTGTCATGGAATTAGCATTGTGTACAACAACTTGGGAGTCTGAAATACGGAAAATGTTTGATGGAATTTCCTTGGGTAAATACCTAAATTTACAAAGATCACCAATTAAATTTCGATTGTTGTGGAATAATGCTAATTCACATGAAGGAAATGCTGAAATATTAAAAGTTAGTCTGAACGGGCAGTGCAGGGTGTCTGAACCATAACATTGTGCTATGTGTGCTGAACTCATAAATGTATAGTGTTCTTCGTCATCTGAGATTACAAAATATTCAGCTAACTTAAGTAGTTGTGTAAAATGATGATGTGATTCGGTAATAGGTACTGGAAAGGAAGAAAGTTTATAAACATAATATGATTGGTGCAACTGTGCGATGGGAAATTTTATCGTGATGTATAATTTATCATGAATTGTTCGGGTATAAATGAATTTCCCATGATTATAATAAAAGTGTGGGTTTGTTTGCAAGAGCTGGAAGTTGTACTCTTTTGTTATTACTGCTTGGATGTGATGGATTGTGTCATGGAGTATCTTAAATGAGATGAGGAATGGCGAGAGTTTCCCTTTAATTAGATCACCTACGCCGAGTTTGAATTCCTCTACTTTGTGCTCGATGATTGATGCTTGTTGTATTTGGTCGAGCAATAAGCTTGTGAGCGACCCAAATGTCTCTTGTAGACTTTGATAAGTTGCCTGGATGCTAAGGGAAGCATGTTTGATTGCTTCATGATTAATTTGTATCCCTCGAATAGCGTTATCAAACCTAGAGTCAATTTTTGACATAAAAGATGATAGTTTGTGGCTGTGGGTAAACACTGTGTTGGCCATGTTGATATTCTGCTTTGTCAGAGCATTGATGGGTTTGGCCAAGGTGTTGACGTCATCGGTTGTGGCTGTTCCGAATAAGGATTTGCTCATTTGTCCGATGAATCCCAATAGTGCACGTTTGGAACGAGGTGTTGTTCTATCGTTAGTAGGGTTACTTGGCACGGCGTCGAAGACCTGAGTTCTTGTTTCATTAATCATTACCGCACACCTTGTCTTCATTGCATTGATCTGAGTTTGGATCATGCGGACTGTGTCGCAGGTCTTGGTGTCCAGATGGCATCCATCAATAGCTTTGATGTTTACTGCCGTTGGTATATCTATTTCGTAGGTATGTAGCCAATACTCGTCTGAAAATCGAACTGGTGCCTCTTGTTGAAATGTTATACCATAATTTAGTCGTTGAAGGTTTTCTGCTCTGACTTCTTGTGTTTGCGATAGTATGTAACCACAAAGGATGACCCATGCTACGTAAATACCTGTAGTTAATGAATGGGTTGATATAGCTGATGACAGGTAGGGTTTTGACGACAAATCATAAAACAATGTATTTAGTACGAATGAATATTAAGTAGTGTAATTATTGAAAATATTTTCTGTTCCGCTTTTTCCTTTTTCCCTGGTTGGTATATTTGTTGTGAAATTCCCTCTTTAAATTATTGGAAATTGTAGATACTGGCTCCCATGCTCGTGGTTGATGTTGTCTTTTTATTAAGTATTCTATGATTCCTTTATTGGTTCGCTTTCTAAGAATTCTGAAATCATCCCGCTTGACGTCATCGTTATCAGATCTGTTTTGGGGAATCGGGTGGGCAGTAGGGTTTGGTGAGGCAGATGGATTCTGTCTTAAGAGCAGGTTTTTGTGATACAGATGGCCGATACGGTTGGTCCCATCCTCGATCGTGTCTTTGATGATAATCCTTGAGTCGGTTGTGGTTGATCAACCCGGCTTTAACTTTGAAGGTATCACAATCTCGCAATTGGTAGGTGTGGTTTGGTCCAATTTTCTCGATAGCATATGGTCCTTGATAGTGTTTAGTGAGTTTTGGACTCAATCCCTTTTTGACAGCTTTGTTGTGAATTAGCACTGTATCCCCTTCCGACAAGGTAGAATTTGTCGCTCGCTTGTCATATGCAGCTTTTGATTTTTGTTGAGCTTGTTGGACATTCTGGTTTACGACCTCCTGTGTCCGCTTCAAGGTATCGACCAGATGCTTGATGTGGATTGATGCCTCTTTCCCTAACGATTGCTTGGGAGTAAGGTTGACGTCATAGGGCAATGACATCTCTCGACCAAATAGCATTAAATGTGGGAAATAATCAGTTGACTGGCAAGGTGATCGTCTTAAAGCCATCATTGCAAATGGTAAGAATTCGTCCCAATTGTCATGTGCTTCGTTGACATAAGAGCGCAGAGTCCTGGCAATATCCTTATTCCTCCTTTCTACCACTCCATTAGTTTGTGGGTGGTATGGGGTTGTCTTGTTGTGTTTTACGCTGAACAGTTCACATATTGCTGCAACTAACTTTGAAGTAAACTGCCTACCTCTATCTGTTACTAAGGACCTTGGAGCGCCATACCGTGTAAAGACTTCTTTGACCAAATATGTTGCCACTTCTGAAGCTTCTTGTGTCTTCATACCAAATGCTTCAGTCCATTTGGTGTAGGCATCGATAGCTAATAGAACATATTTGGATCCATTTTTGGTTTGAGGTAGAGGTCCTAGTATATCCACATGGAGTCTTTCAAATGTGCCTTCGATTGGCATTGGGACCATAGGGGCCGTTTTGGAATGTCCTGGTTTACATCGTTGACAAATGTCACAGGTTTTAATGTAATTCTCTATATCCTGGTACATGCTGGGCCAGTAGTATTTTTGGATGATTGAATACCTGGTGGCATCACGCCCAAAATGACATCCTCCTACCTTTGAATCATGGTAAGCTTCCAAGAGTTTATGTCTTTCTGATCGCGGAATAGCCGTTTGGTCAATTTGTTGTGGTCTGTATTTCTTAGTTCCTCTGTATTTGGGTTGGTAGTGATGAATTAATAACTTATCTATTATGCTGTATTCCTTTGACCTACCGACGAGACCTGTTATCTGTGACTCGGTCAGATTTGGTGGTATTTCGCCTTTTTCTTTGTAGTTAATGATGAGCTGATAATCAGGGCACTGTCTCTGGAGTTCAATTATATTCTTTGGTAACTCCGTTTCGGGCACAATAGCTGATACAGTGTGTAAGGAATCATCGAGATGTATTTCAGTGTATTGCGATGTGTCGCTTGGTTCCGTAAGACAGACTGCTTCTTCTAGATCAACTGTCTTGGACGATGTAGGAGGGTATTCACGTCTAGATAACGCGTCAGCGTTTTAATTTTTGATGCCTGCTCTATGTTCAAACCGACAGTCGTAGGCCTGCATAGATAGTGCCCATCTTTGAAGACGACCCGTGGAATGATTTTTGCAGGTTCGTAAAAAGGATACAGCTTTGTTATCTGTGACAACCGTGAATTTGTTGTTAGCTAAATATGGTCGGAATGTTTTTATCCCTTCAAGCACTCCTAGGCATTCTAGTTCTGTTATTGACCATTTCTTCTCAGCAGCATGAAGTGCTCTTCCTCCATAGCAAATAACATGTTCACGATTTTGATCGTCTAATTGACCCAAGATGTATCCAATGGCATCCCCGCTAGCGTCTGTTGTCAAAATGAACTCTTTGCTAAAATCTGGATACATAAGGACCGGTGCGTTTGTTAGTGCAACTTTTAGGGCTTGCATTGCGCTGTCACATTTTTCAGACCATTCAAACTTCACGTCATTTTTCAAGAGATTCGTTAATGTTGTTGTCATTTGGAGTAGTCCTTGACAAACTTCCTGTAATAATTTGCTAAGCCCAAGAATTGACGAACCTTTTGTTGGCTGTTTGGTGTAGGGAACGATCTTACTGCGTCAACTTTTGCTGGATCGGCATGGATACCGTCTTTCGAGAATATGTGTCCTAGGTAGACAACCTCTTTGGCGGCGAAACGGCACTTGCTTGGTTTTAGTGTTAAGCCAGCATCCTTTAGTTTCTGAAAGACTTCTTTCAATTGGACCATATGTTCCTGGAAGTCTTTGGAAAATATAATGATGTCATCTATATAGATTAAGACGTACTTCCAGTTCATGGCTCTAAGTGCTTTTGCCATAATAGATTGATAAGCCATAGGGGCATTTTTAAGACCGAATGGTAGCCTGTTGAATTCAAAAACCCCTTCCTGTGTGATAAATGCGGATTTATGTTTCGTTTCGGGATGTAACGGTATTTGCCAAAATCCACTAGCACAGTCTAGCACTGAGAAAATTTGAGCTCTAGAATCACCAATTATATCAGTTACGTCATCAAATCTTGCTATGGGATAAAAGAATGGCTTAGTAACATTGTTCAGTTTACGATAATCTACAGCGAAGCGATATGTGTTATCCTTCTTTTTCACCATCACAACGGGCGAGTGCCACTGGGAATCACTTTCTTGAATAATTCCGTTCTTAAGCATTTCCTTCACCTGCTTTGAACATTCTTCCTTGGTCTTCATGGATTGTCTATAAAACTGCACCCGTATGGGATCAGCATCTCCTGTATCGATGTAATGTTCATGAAGATCCGTTTTTCCCAATTCTTTCATCGATGATGCGAATACCCCCCTCTGCGATTGAAGGAAATAGGAGAGTTGTTGCTTTTGCTGAGCACTGAGGTCACTTTCAGATAAATCAAACTGAATTTGGGGTGCATTTGACGTTTCTAATGCGTTTACCGAAGACGGCTGTATTTCAGTTTGAAATTGCGATGGTGGTAGCATTTGAATTGAAGCCAAAATATAATTTTTAGGTATGGATGCTTTTTCATTTGATGTATTTATAATGCGTATTGTACTGCGGTTGGTGGTTGGTTTAATAATACATCTAACACTAATGATTACTGAATTCTTAGATATTATTGGTTCTAATAACAACACTGAATGTTCGTGCACTTTTGATAGTTTGATGGGCAAATCACATTCTTGGCCAGGTTGGAGAATACATGATGCGCGTGATCTTGCTGGTCCAGAATTGGATTCTACAAGTGGAACGTGTATGAGTCCATCTTTTAGTGTAATTGTGCGACTAGCAAAATTAAGGTTAGCTTCGTTAGTTTGCAAAAAGTCAATTCCTAATATAACTGATTAGTGCAATTTAGAACATACATGAAACTTCTGATCAAAAGCTACATTACCTAATCTAACTCTAATGACTTTAGTACCTAATACTGGGTGGGTCTCGCCTCCTACACCAACAATATTGTCAAATTCTCTTGCATTTAGATCGTGTTCAGAAATGACAGTTTTTCTTAAGTATTGTAAGGCTATGCAAGATATAGAGGCCCCTGAATCGACTAGAGCGTTAGTTCTTCTGCCATTTATGCTTACAGTCACAGTATTACGTTCTAATGGGGCTATTAATTGGACTGTCGCGTTTCTTGGCCCAGGCCGCTTATCCAGCCTAGGCGCCTTATTTCATTGTGAAAAACCCTGGTCTCTTTGGCGTCGTTGACATGCCTCAACGCAATGACCAATATATTGACAGTAACTACATCTAGTGTTATATTCCTTGCATGATGATTTAGGAATACAGCGGGTAGCACTATCACAACCGAGACAACGATTATTACCTGAATAAGACTGTTGTTTTCCGTATTGGTTGAATTTCTGCCTCTGTTGCTGTGGCTGGTATCTATTGGGATACTCCTGGGCCCGGTTCCTAGAAAATTCTTAAAGTAAGCACAAAGTCATACTTCACTTTTACTTACGTAAGAATCTTATAAAAATACCGTCCCTAGAAAATTCTCAAAACCATTCTTACGTAAGCACAAGTCAAGTACAAGTCTAAGCACATTGTGACTGGTAAAGCTTACCATACACTGAGACTACGATGCTCTTTAACGTCATAAAAAAAACTTTGGTATGCGAATTACGTCATAAATTTGTCGTCTGCTTCATTGTGGTTGATTTTGATTGACATGTCCCCTGTATAGGCCTACATATAAAATGTGCCAAAATATATTTAAAAAAACCGCAGACACATAGGCCTACAAACTAACTGAATAATTGTGAGAGCGCCTGATCAGCCTGTGTGTTTGTAGCCTATTGTTTACTAATTTGCAAATACAAATTGGTTTCAGGGTAGGCCTATAAGGCCCTAGATGCAAAATTTTCTATAGCATTCTTAATTTATTTTTGAGAAGAATTTTCCCTGTCTTGTAATTGTCTCTTTGGTATCAAAAGGTGTCGGAAATGCCGTCGAATAACTCTACGGTCAGCCATCTTTTTGAAGCAGAAACAGACTTAAGGTTGGCAAGCAAGCCCTATACCTTGCTTGGGACTTGTGCTTAGAATGGCTATGTATAAGAACGAAGTTGTGCTTAAGTTTTTTCTTGGAACGCATAATAACGTTCTTATGCTTACAATGAAGTCTACTTAAAATCGAAGCACAAGGCCGTTCTTAAGAATTTTCTGGGAACACAAAATAAGGTAAGTTTACTTAAATGCAAAGTCGACTAAAATCTAAGCATAAGAACGTGCTTAAGAATTTTCTAGGAATCGGGCCCTGCTGTGGCTGGTATCTACTGGGATACTCCTGTCTGTTGGTGCGATGGAATTGTCTTTTATCACTTTGTTGCTGTTCAGATCTTGAAGCCGGATTTCTGTTGGGATGCTGCCAGTTCTGATGATGTTGCATCGAATCATTTAATTCGAATTGTCTCCCCGCACTCAACGCATTAATTCCGTTATTCTGCTGGAGCGAAAGTGATTGAAACGTGTTTCTCATTTCTTCCTGTAGGGTGTCTTTAATAAAGGCGATCAAATCACTTGGTGCCACACTAGACACTGCGGTAGAATTAGAGGAAAGCTGCATTCCTTCAACGTCTTTAGCCACTGCTCTAAGGTTTAGTGGTTTCTTAAATTTCACCCATTGAATATTCGTCCACACTTTCACATCCATTTTGAGAAATATCTAAAATTGTGTGATCGAATGGCTTCTTTTTAGAGAATCTTGTCCTCAGTTTGTCGAAATAAGTTTCCGCACTTGTAGTTAGGAACGGCTCTTTTAAGTTGTTGAAAAATTTAATGGCCGTTCCCTCTAGTAATGAGCACAATTGTTCTTTCTGTTGCATGTCCGAGAGCCCTCTCGATGCGAATATAGCTCTTGTTCGTTCCTCCCATGTGTTAAAATTGTCTTCGGACTTTCCACTGAATTTTCCAATATTTATAGCCATATTGTTCTGCACTGTACTTGTACTGCCACCTGTTGATTGACTTTCTGTATTAACCACTTGAGTCCGATGTTGTTCGTCTACTGTTGTGGTGCCACTCCTGAGGTTAGGGGCATTCAATGTTGTTGACACTCCTTTCGGCATTTAAATTTCTTTGGGGGCCCAGAATCGACCAATCTCCACCATCTAAGGACGTGCACTTTGCTGGTGCCTGACTTTAACTCTCAAGCTATTAATCAGAGTCCTTACGTAAGCAGGTGTTCCTAAAATATTACAGGAACACAGTTAACTGATATGAAGTATTTAATATCCAGAATAGAAGTGATCTATACATACATATAAACATACAATTATAAATGAAATAGTTATATATATATATATTACACAATATTTTACATGATATATAACTCAATAATTACATAGTGTTGAGAAATTATATGTCCCATATGATTAGCGGGAGAACACATTAAATGCTTATTTGGAATATATATAATGAATAGTAAAACTCATACATGAGAGTGACTCACCTAAAATATTACAGGAACACAGTTAACTGATATGAAGTATTTAATATCTAGCATAGAAGTGATATCGTATTCTGGATGACTGGGGTATATATACTAGTTTTGGTTACCATGTATATAAACTAATTAATCGTATGCTTATTCCATGAAAAGGATTAAAGAGATTACCCAGTCAATACTTCATTGCTAACTGATATCCTAGGGATTAAGTCGTTATAGTTTAGCTAATTGCTAATCCTTTAGAGTCTGGTCTGAACATGACATGTAAATTAGTCACTATAACAATACTATAACTATTAATAGAATAATGTACAGTATCTTTCATATATAAAACATTTCATTCAATTATTATACTATTAAATTAAGTAGAATGTGGCATGGTATTATTCCTATATAAAGCCTATCATTCAATTAGTACAAAATTTCATTCAAGTATTATACTATAAAGATTAACAGGATATGCATAGTAACTTTCTAATATAAAACACTTCATTCAATTAATATACTATAAAGCTAAGTAAAATATTGCAGTGTGTCATTCCTATGTAAAGCATATCATTCAATAAGTACAAAATTTCATTCAAGTATTATACTCTAAATATTAATAGAATATGCACAGTAACTTTCTAATATAAAACATTTTATTCAATTAATACACTATAAAGCTAAGTAGAGTATTGCATTGTATCATTCCTATATAAAGCATTCCATTCAATTATTACAACATTTGATTGAAGTATTATACTATAAATATTAATAGAATATGCAAAGTAACTTTCTAATATAAAACATTTTATTCAGTTAATATACTATAAAGCTAAGTAGAGTATTGCATTGTATCATTCCTATATAAAGCATTTCATTCAATTATTACAACATTTCATTCAAGTATTATACTATAAATATTACTAGAATATGCACAGTAACTTTCTAAAACATTTTATTCAATTAATATACTATAAAGCTAAGTAGAATATTGCATTGTATCATTCAATTTCATTCAATTATTATACTATAAAAATAAATAGAATACTACATAATTTTATTCTGTATACAACATTTCATCAACTTATTATACCATAAAGTATAAAGATACTATCAAAATTAATAGAATACTGCATAGTATAATTCGTTTATAAATTGCTTTATTTAATTATCAGTCATTTATTATACTGTAAAGATCAGTAAAATACTGCATAATATTATTCTTATCTGCAACATTTCAGTTTTACTGCACAGTTTTATTCATATATAAGATCATTCTGTCAGTTATTATATTTAAGTCCACTATCAGCATAATATACATAATAAACATAATGTTTATATGACTATATAGTTGATTACTACATATTATTATAACATATGAAACATTTAATGCAATTGTTATACTATGAAATGAAGTTGAATACTGCATAGAACATATTTTAATCAAATATTATACTAAATTTCATGTAATTATTAAACTTTAATCTCAATGGACATTACGCATCAAATGGTGTCACTTTTATTAAATAATAATAATATTTGACTATTTTACAGAAAAAATAGTGTAAATAATGATGCATGCAAAAATAACCATTTCTTGGCAAGTGCTCATATTACAACATAATTTTGAGATAGATCCTCTTCGTATGGATTAATGCTACCAGTTAATGAAAGTTACGAAGAAATAATTAAGTATGAAAAGCCTGAATGGGTTGTAAATAGCTCATTTTTACACCTTTTTCACCTTTAAACCGTAATGGCTGAAATACAAAACCGAAATTAAAATCTCCGAGTCCGAGATTTTTTGCGCCTTTTGTAGGGGCAGTTATCTTCATCTATCAGATTAGCAAAAATTAACATTTGCTAGTGAAAAGACGTTCCGACTCGTCAAAATTGGAGGTTTTTATATAGCAAAATTGCGTCACATCCGGTGCCGATAGAAAATTTTACCGGTAATAAAAAAATCTGAATTTGCACAATAGAGCATATGAACTTTGTTTTATAAAAATCGGGCAATAAATAATTAACCTAGAACCAATAAACTGAATTAGCCAATAGCGGCTAAGAAAATCTTTCGACACAAAAGTTTTTCAAATTTTTGCTCAAATCAGACGACCCCTTAACCGTAGGTAAAATGCAAAAAAAAAATATTCAAGTTTTTTGTCAAAATTTAAATTTTCAAAAGATTCGTCGAAAGTCAAAAATCTAAACTAACGTAGAATGTGCCTTGTGTCCGGCTGTGTCAAAATGTATCAAATGTTAAAATCCAATGAGTATTGTAAGTATTAAGCGACATAAAAAAAATTAGTTGGTGATCGTCCTCGCCCGCCCAGAAAATTCTACCCGACCAGAATTTTTTTTTTTTCATTTTTTATTTTCAAAATTTATCCTATTACGATGTTTTAAACCAATGCTAAAAGTTCCAGGCTACGAAATTTCTAATGAAACGAGCGGATATAATAATTGACACGTGTTCCAATACTCTTAAAATGCGTGGGACTGAATGACATAAATTGCGACCCGTTAACATGGAACAGTTTCTCGAATAAATGTAACAACAGACTTTCGGAATGACATGAATGACTAATTCAACCAATTATTAGTGATCGTTAGTCGTTATGCAAATCGTTGTGGCTTTTTGGGAGGGTTATTTACGGATTCTTCTGGTGAACTTACTATTCGCAAACTACAATATTATTATGAAAGTTTATGTCTAAAAAGAATATCGATCCAAACATGATATGAATTGAAACAATTTGTAACATTTGATATCCTGCAACATTAAATAAACCAGTCGGCACTACCTATAGGCCTAAGTGTTCAGTTATAAATCTCTTAATTATATTATCTGATCGAATCCCTGCCGGAATATCTGAAGTTTAAATATTTAATCTGTACAATATATGCAAATGAAGATCATTTATATGCAGATGAGTTGTGTTTTGACATGACAGGTTAATATTCCTGAAGTATAATTGCTTGTTCTGTATATATATATATTCATCAAAAAAAATAAAAATAAAAACCTCCCTCCCTCCCACACTTTTTGAAAAAAAGGACGATCACCAACTAATTTTTTTTATGTGGCCTTACGGCAAATTTTCAAAAAAAACCCCGACAACTTGGTGATTTCGGACATTGTCGCAGAATGTTCGAAATAGCTTTAATCACAAAGTCACACACACTTTCTTAGTAAAACCGAAGACATCGAATCGATCGGACAAGTAGTTTCTGAGATATGTTCAAGTGGAAAAAAAATAATAAGAAGAATAATTTTAACTAAAACATTAGTGTTCCACACAAGCTACGAAGTGTGGAACCCTAACTAGACTTGCTCGCAAGACTGAAGGCTTTCACGATAGCGACGCGTTACACGGTCGCTGGGTGCATGACAAAAGATTATCCCCACAGCCCCCCCCCCAAATGAAACAAAAACAAACCCATATAAACTAGCGTAACTCAGATATTAACACGTTCTTTGCATGCGCATTGCGAAAAAGAAGGGAATTGACAAACAGAGTTGAAAATTCACATAATGATAATCCTAAATCAATAGAATCGGACAGACGCTGGCAATCCAAATATGTAATTGAAAACTCCAAATTTCAAAAACAACAATTTTAATGAATTTTCAAATTTTGAAGATAAAATGAGAACGACATGGCATCTGAATTCGGTTGGAATTGACATAATTAGAGCAGTTTTTCAATGTTTCATGCGCGTTAAAGATTTACACCACTTTCGTTCTGTTTAAAACATGGAAAAATCGATACTATGCAATAGTTTCGGAGATCTACAAGAAATGTAAATGGATTAGAAAAAAACAGTTTTCCGAATGGGACTAAAAAATAAAACAGCCGTTTTAGTCACAAATAACAACCAAAAACCAAAAATTACACTTATCAATATCAGCATTAAACTTACCTTATTGATATAGTTAAGCGACTTGGGGAGCCTTATTTTAACTAGTAAAAGATGAGGACATCATGTAAACAAAAAACCTGGGATATTAATTTTAGGAGTAACCGTTATTAACTTATATGAATTTTGTTCACTCTGGAAGCACCAGTACCAGATATTGGTTAACAGTAAAACACCCTTAGTTCAAATATCGCCAGTTTGAAAAATAGCTCTCTATATAAATGCTTTATACGTATGTAGAACGTTCCGAACGATTATGGCCATTTCGGACTTTATTCGATATACAGTGCCATGTTTGGCCACTCTTGAGTCTGTTGACCGTTGTACGGCGGTTTGATACACAGATATATCAATTAGACTCTCTTCTTGAGAAAAAACCTATAAAAATGCGCTAGTCTACTCTTATATAGAATTCCAACTGTCAAGGTATCTTTTACGGTCACACTAATGTGTACACAGAACTTCTGGTTCAAAATCTGATATTCAATGAAATATGGCGAATTTTCTGGTTTCGTGCACGATAAGTAAGTAAGTAAGTAATTTTTATTGCTGAAAGTTACAAAACTAATTGCAAATACAATGAATAAATAAATAAAATATGTAATGTGAAGGTGTTGATGATACAAATAGTACAAAACAAGTTAGAAAAGTATATACAATTTTAAGGAAGAATAGCTTCTTGAAAAGACTGACGTTTAATAAATGATCAATGTATATATTTTGCTAATGAGTTTAAAATAACTGGTGATGTGGAAGACATAATATCTATGAATTTTTGGAGTGAAGGGTGATTTCTATAATAAGCAGGAATAAGTTGTTCTCTTAAATCTTTATAAAATGGACAGCAGAATATAAAATGATATTCATCTTCAACGTTACTTAAATTGCATAGATTACAAATTCTATTATTTCTGGCAATTTTGTCGTATCTTCCCGTTTCGTTAAGCAAGGTATGTGATACACATCTAAATTTCGATAAAGAAACACAGTAGTTATGATTTAATATAATTGATAAATATTCTTTTTGTGATAATTCATTGGTGAAAAGGTTATAATAATTTAGTTTTGAGTATTTCGATCGATCTTCATTCCACTCCTGTAAATACTGATCGATTATTTTAAGTTTAATTTCATCATATACAGGTAAAACAGTATTTTGATCATCAAAAGCTGAGGCGAATCCAAGAGATTCCAATAAACATTTTATATTGTATGCCCAATTGAAGCTTTTATTTCTATTCGTCATGGATACGTCGTGAAGAATGGCATTGTACACATGATATAGCAGACTTGTTTTAGATGAAATAATGTGTATCCAATATTTAATTATAATTTGAAGACGTGTAATTCGAAGTGGTACTCTGCCAAGATCACCATAGACTGCTGGTGTTGGGGTGGATCCTTTTACACATAGAGTACGTTTACAAAATTTTAGATGTAATCGTTCAATATCTGTCGATTTATGGAAGCCCCATACAGGGCATGCGTAAGATAAAATAGAACCAACATAGGTCTCAAATAAGAAACATTGTTGTTTAACATTAAGGTGTACATTTTCAAAAACATTGGATAATTGATAAAGGGCTTTTGAGCCCTTAACAGATAGTGTTTTCTGTGTGTTATTAAATCTGCCGTTCGAAGACAACTCTATTCCTAAATACGTAAAAGTTTTTACACATTCAACTCTGTTATTATTGTACATAAAGTTATAATTGCTACATTTTAAATGACCTCGCTGAAATATAAGAAATTTTAGTTTTTTCTGTGTTAACAGTTAGCTTCCATTTATTACAGTAAGATAGTAATTTATCTAGTAAATGTTGCAACCCCTTTGCCGATGAAGATATTAAAGTAGTGCCATCGGCATACATAATAGAAGTTAATATCAGATTATCTAAAATAACTGGATCCAAAGCATTATTATTCATATAAGTATTAAAATCATTTAAATATAGTAAAAACAGGAGAGGTGAGAGATTATCACCTTGTTGGACTCCAGAAAGCGACGAGAAATAATCTGAATATTTACCGTTGTACTTGGCACATATATTTACATTATCATACATTGATTTAATACATCTGATCAATTTTGAGCTTACACCAGTCAGTTGGAGTTTATCTAATAACAACTTTCTATCTATTTTGTCAAATGCTTTTGAATAATCAATAAAGGCACAATAAAGCTTATTGTCCGCTGCCAGGTATCTGTTTACTATCATTTGTAAAACAAAAATACAATCAACTGTGCTTTTATGAGGTTGAAAACCAAATTGCGTATTTGAGAGTACATCCCCTTTAATAGCCCACGAAAGCAGACGATTATTTATAACAATAGAAAATAATTTGCTAAACACACACATTAAGGTTATCCCTCTGTAATTATTAACATCGTTGGTGTTACCTTTTTTGGGACGGGGACTATATTACAATTTGACCATTCTGAAGGGTACACACCACATTTATACACAGTACTAAAAAGTTTGCACAGTGATACACACAATACATCAGTAAAATGTTTAAATATTTCTGGAATAATACCATCTCTCCCAGGGCTTTTCCCTGCTTTAAGCTTAGAAATTGCTATTTTTATTTCTGAAACTGTGAATTCGTTATCAAGGGAGGGGACGGCATTATCATATACGCTTGTAATAGGGATTTGTTCATTTATAATTCGTACCAAAGGAGTTTGGAAGACACTCTGGAAATGATCATAAAAATCAGACAAGTTCAGCTGGGAGGAATGTGTGGGTGTATCTTTACCATTTTTATAAAGTTGAATCTCTCTCCAGAATCCTTTAGGGTTGTCTTTAGCCTTTTTACACAATTCTAGACCCGACCTATATCTGTACACTGTTTTAGCATGTTTTTTTAACATTATTATATTTTGTTCTACTTTTAACAAAATTAGCTCGACTCTGGTCAGTTTTTGCTTTACTAAATAAATTTCTATTCTTAATAAAGTCATATCTAGCACAAACACAGTTATTATTAAACCATGTATTTTTACACTTAGTATTAGGTTTGCGATACGGATTACTTTGAATTTTTTTTGTGGAACCAATAACGTCATAACACAAATCAAACAACTTTGAACAAAGACTATTGTTTATATTATTAATAACATGCTGGCTTAGAATAAAATATTCTTCGTTTAATACATTATTAATTACATTCAAATTATCGGTTAAGGATGATCTTAAGTCATCGATCTTCTCCGGGTCCCATTTAAGGTAAGGGACGTAACTCACAATGTTCTCTGTAATACTTACTGAGGGGAGGGGCCTTTTTACATTTAAACAAAGATATAATGGAGCGTGATCAGAAAATTCTAAAAACTCCAGTACACCGAGATTACTAACATAATTCAACGAATCAGCATTTATTAGAAAATAATCAATTAAACTACTACAATTTCCAGTACAACAAGTATATTTACCAGACTCTAACCGTCCATTTAATATACAAAGTTCCGTGTTTATACATACTTGTAAGAGCCTTTTACCAAAATTATTTAACACTTTATCGTCAGAATTTCGTTCGGGTAATATTAACTCTGTGTGCAAATAGTCATACACTTGATTATTATTGCTAATAGTAAGCATATCACTATTAGTAGCTGTTCTTGAGTTTAAATCGCCACACACAATGAATATTCCAAATCTCGAGTAATAAGAATGTAGCCGTTCTATCTCATCAAAGAAATTAACTTCGTATGATTTATAAAATTGCGATCGTTCATGTGGTATGTACATACAACAAATAAATATATCTTTTTCGCCATGATTAGTGTTTGATATCTTGATGATTTCTAAACCGTGTTCACAAGTTTCAACTATCTTTATGCGATTTAAATGTTCTTTTATAAATATTACAATCCCTCCGCTTCTTTTACATTTGTTTCTAGCCACAACAGTTTTCTTATATCCGTTTAATTTAGCATTCACACTGTATTTACCAGTATGAAGTAAGATTATTATGTCATGCTTTGTTAAAACGTTAATAAAATTTGTATCTTTTAATTTAGAGCATAGACCACTATTTATATTCCATGACATAATTGAAAGCTGTTCTTCCTGTCTGTCCTATTCTTCGACATATAATCTATCATTTATATAGAGCTTATCTCTTATGAAATACACTTTATTCTTTTTATCCTTTTCGCGTTTGAACACAGGCATTAGGTTTTTCCGCTTTAAAGCGACATCTTGTGGGAATTGTTGACCTACGCCGAAATCGGTGCCCTTCAGAAGAACACTCTTATTTCTCACTTCTTGTTGATCAGGATAGAAGTTAAACTTTACCACTATGGGCCTATCATATCTCTTCGTTTCTCCGTTAGAGTTGGACGAAGTTGGTGGTTTTTGTTTACCTATACGGTGAGCTATGTCGAGTTTTATTCGATTTCTCGCATCGGTCAGCTCGAGTTTCTCAACCATAAAGTCGTAAATGACATCCACACATAAGGATTTGACGTCACTAACACGTGCAACATTCGATACTACTGTACGATGCTACTGCAAACAATTTAAAATAAATTTGACTTGCTGAGAAACAGCTCAAGCCGTCGATTTCAGTCGAGATGATTACGGTAATAAGATAATTTTGACAAAGAAGCAACAATATTAATTAAAAGACTACTGTCTGTTCCAGGCGTCACTTCGACTCGAAAAGTGCTTGCTATTTCTTTATTTTTTAACCTGAAATTGTCATCCCTTTACTTTCTACCTCACGTTAACTAATTTCAGATCAAGCTATATATCCTTTCTCTTATGAAAAATCGTGTTTTATTTACTTCGCGGTATTGAATACAGTCATGCTTGACCTAGTTATTTGGAATATACCAAACCGAACAGGGCTGAGGATTTGGCTTACGGTCGTTTCGTCCTACTTGAATGTTTAAAAAGTTGTTTCGAGCCAGCAGAATTATAACTTATTTTAAAGAGCTATTTACGGGAGGTAATATAAATTTGCTATTTAGTTTCAGACCACAGTTGTTTGCTTCACTGCCTTAGATTTTAAATTGGCGGCCCCACTCCGATAGCTTTTGGAAATCGATACAAACTACAAACATTGCGTGTGACCTAATATTGTAGTGACACGTCATGGAAACTTGGAAGTAGGCTAAATAACAATTCAAACGAATTGTCTATCTAGCTGTAGGATAATAGATATATACCTGTAGATTTTTTTAAGATTTGCACGACTTTTAATACTATTTTCAGACCGCCGTGGACCACCATAATTGGAAATATATTGATAGAGTTTTTTTCTTTTTTCAAAGTTTCAATCAAATTGGAGAGGGGACGCTCCTAAAATATTTTTATAGATAGCCTACTGACTGTTTCAGGTGATACTACGACTCGAAATTACTCGCCATTTCTTCAATTTTAAATTAAAATGACTAAAACTTTGTGAAATAACTGGATTATTTAGTTACCCCAATGCTATCTGTCTTGTGAAAACGAAGTTCAGGCCAAGCTATATAGCTTTTATCAGTTGAAACATTGTGGTCTGTTTAAAAGGAATACCAGTATGCGAAACTATGGTAAATGCAAACAATTATAAGATATCTTGCAAAGACGTTTACACTTGATTCCAAAGGTTATCACTCCATCTGGTGCTAAAAATAAGTGTTTTGTGGGAACATTTGGTAGCAATACTATGAATATCAATGATGTAATGAACAGTGAGAAATATTAAAACACCGTTAACCAAAATATAGTGCTGTTGTGAACATACATAGTATATTTATTTTGCATTTAGAACCAGCTCTGAAACAAATCGAATACCAGAAATATGATGAGTTTCACCGGCGCCCGCATCGTTTAGTAGACGTCACATACCATACCGCAATAATGATGCAGTTAAACATATTCCCATGCATGTTAAAAAAGGACGCGAAATAGCCATTTATCAAGACATATTGAAGTTTAAAAACCTTACAAAGTGGCAATCTCTCGATAACATTGGAGATTATTTTGTGATATCTGTCTGGTCGTATATTTGCATACAATTTGTTTATTTCTTGGCAAAGGACAAAGTTTAAAGCGAAAATTACATTTATTCTAAGAAAATTAAAACATGATTATTTGAATGTCTTTTACTAAATAGGTTGTGAACTCACTATTATACGATCATAGGCATCATTCTAACACTTAAAAGCCATTCATATAAAAACAACGTCCCAACAAGGAAGTAGGTTAACAGTATTTTGTAGCCAAAGCAAAGTGACAGGCGTTATACTAGCCACTAGCCCAGAATGATTAACAGCCTTTTTGTGTTTAAATGGATGCAATATAGCATCAACCCACTAATAGGATGCTAATAATAGCTTATTTAACATTGGAAATAATAACACAATTACTTCCCTTGTTTTACTCTTGCCTAATAGAAATCACAGTGATCGTTTTTGAAACCGAGTTCTTCTCAACGTTTAGATTCGAAATTGAAAATTATATTTTTGCCAATTTCTCAACTGGCAATAGTGAATTATAGGATTAATAGGATTATTCTTTAACAAGGTAGGACTGTTTATAGATACCATATATTTTAGGGCTTTATTTTAATACATTTTAAAAATATAACTTGGATATTAGTTATGGGAACTTTAAAATTATTTTATGATATAAACATGGTCGTATATCTGCATACTATAAGTTAAAGGAAGTTAGTAAATAGTATAAGTAAAGGGTAGCGAATAACAGTCTTTAGAACGAATTTTTATTTAAAAGGATAAAAAATATAGCTGCTTATTTTCAAATTCACGTCAATTCCTGTAATACTGGAAAATTTGGATTTAATGACGGTTTGTTTTAGGTATCAAATGGTAGAATGTCTATTAAGCTATCAAGGTTAAACACTTGCCTATTTCTTGGCAATGACTCAAGTTAAAAAATTGCAAATATACATTTGTTGCCACAATGAAGTCATTTTTAGAAACCAATTTTTATTATTATAATTATTATTATTATTATTAAGAAACATTTATTTAGCGCACAATTCACATAGTGCTCAAATGCGCTTTACAAAGTAAGTAGTAAAAACAATATATAACACACAAAGTACAATACATAATTCAGAAATAAACTAAACTAATATAAAGTATAAACTTATACATAAAACTGTAAATAATATAATATCAGAAAACTATTGAATAGAAAATAAGACTATTTATATATCACGATCTGGATTTAATACATCTTCTCCAAAAATACTTTAATTATAAATTAAAAGCTTCTTTAAATAAATGAGTTTTAATATTTTTCTTAAAAATTGTAATAGTTGTAGAGTTTCCGATGTTAAAAGGTAACGAATTCCAAACTTTCGGTGCATGAATACTGAATGCTCTATCACCTATTGTTTTTAATCTTGATCGCTTTTGACATAACAGTAAACAATCAGATGAGGACCTCAAAGTTTTAGAGGGCGTGTAAATTTGAATTAAATCGCTTGAATATGTTGGCGCAAACCATTGAGGCATTTAAAAACTAAGAGAAGCAATTTATATGCGATTCTAAAACAAATGGGTAGCCAGTGTAATTTGATTAATATAGGGGTAATATGATCAGTGTGTTTAGATTTAGTGATAAGCCTAGCAGCTGAGTTCTGGACCATTTAAAGTTTGTGAATTAAATTATCAGGGATACCAGCTAAGAGAGAGTTACAACTGTCCAGTCTAGAAGTGCATATACAATGGTGTTTTTTTTATAACATTAGGGGCTAAATTTGTACGAATTTTACTTATGTAAGTAACATACTTTACAAATTGGTTACATCTAAGGAATATTCATACAATGCCGCAGATTTATATGAAAATCGTGCAGCCATTTATTTTTTTTATGGGCATAAAAAGTTGAAAATTGATTTCAACAAAATTGTCAAAAATTTAAAATGAATGATGGATTTCCTTTTGCTCTGTTATATCACTTGTATATGCCCTTGAAAATAGTTCTTTTCCAGCCTTAAGATCTAAATTACAGGAAACACGAAATTCGAAAATTGACTTCCATCTTGCTCTGCTTATTTACAACGGCAGCTAAATTTTAACACCCAAAAGCATTCTGAAAGGTTAACACTGGGTCAGTCGGATAATTATTACCCAGTTCTTGCGTTAAAAGTTAGATCTTTGATGTGTATTTTCAGCTGATCATTACAAAATTTTAAATTTCAAATTTGCTCTCAGATAGAGTTATGAAGTCTCAGAAAACAAAACTCTGAATCATTATACCCGACACATTTATTTAAATTTAAAGAAGGTCCATTATTTTACACCAAATTACATATTTCGGATTGTTTCCGTGGTTAATCCATTCGAAATTATCCAATGAGCATTTTCTTACGAAAAAAATAGCAATCCGAACAAAAACAATATTGTTTCACGCACGCATCAAAGTGTGAAACCCTAATAATTGATATTGTCGCGAAACAAACGGGCGAATTCTCCTTCACTAGAAATTTTTAACCGAATGTACCAAATTTGTAAAGTACCTGTCTACCCTAAAGCGAAATGAAAATGTTCCATTTAACGCATGCGTAGTCTTAATGTTTCGAGAAAGTGACAATGTCTAAATATGTGAAATACTGGAATTTATGGGACGTCTAGTCATTTATTTTAAGGAAAGAAATCAAAGGGATGACAATTCCAATTTCACAAAGTTTTAACCATTTTAATTAAAAAAAAGAAATGGCAAGCAAATTTCGAGTCCGAGTATCACATGGAATAGACAGTAATCATTGCACACAGACATCAACTATTTCTGTTACAGGGTAACTAAACCCATATTTTTGAGAGAAGTAAACACCCGTAGTTGAAATAAGTTTAGTTCAAATATCGTCACTGTTAAAGACAAAAAGCACCATGGAATAGGCTCTATACGTTGACAGATCGTACAGATTGTATCACCCTTTATTTTTCGCTTAACATTGAAAGGTGCCGTGTTCAATTTTCGACCCTTATGTTATCCTACTCCTTATATTTGGAACTGTTGTACAATGGTTTTATACATAACACTACCGATAGTACTCTTTGTAGAAGAAGTTCCCCAATATTATGTAGATTTTTTGAGAAATAGACGTCTAAAAATACTCCAAATCCTAAAAAAAATGACGTTTTAGATCTCTTTTATGGCTATTCCTGATATTTCAAAAAATTATACAGTGGATTCACACAGGAGACTACCCATAGGTCTCTCGATTAAGAAAGTTTTAAAAAATTCGTTGGCGGCGTTTCCGAGATACATGCGTCCGAAGTTGCTCGAAATCGTAAAAAAGTCACATTTCAAAGTCCTATTACTGATAGACAATTCAATTGGCTATTAAATGATATAAAACATATTGGCAAAAACACAATCAATACATCGCATTTTCTGCACAGGCACCCATTTTTCGGAATTTTGACAAAGTTCGGATACCTTTCTTGACTACTTGATAAGAGGGTTTTTATTTATAGTTCAATGTCTGGTTTGGTCCTTCGACTTCATATTTGCGAAGTTTCAGAAAAATCGTTGGAGCCGTTTTAAGTTATTAAACTTTGACTAAAACTCAGCTCCCTATCTCTTATACTTACTGAGACCTAGCCGCCCCCACCCCCCCCCAATACAAAATAATAATAAGAAGAATACTTATCTTAGTAATAATATTAAATTAGTAATAACAATAGGTGAAAGACTAACTAGACCTACGATGCATTAATGGTGGGTTTCACGGGTGCCACGCTACCCTTAAACATAATATGTCACTTCCGGTACCAACGAAACCATTAAAGAGGTTTCCACATAAGCATTGCACACACGCAGAATCAATCAAACCCAGCAATATCAACTCATTTTATAAATGTGTAAGTGTACAGCCCCGCCGGTGATAATGAAAATTTTATGAAATTAGAAATGGCATAAGACATGACATAGTGAACAGTCTATATGTTCGTATGGGTCCTATTCCTATTAGTTGATTCGAATCAAAATCAAAATTTTAAACAATTAACAAATACGACTCATTTGATCAAATTAAATGTTTCGAAGGCTATAAATCCAGTTTTGGCTCAAATTACGTCATTTCCGGTGACATTGAAAATGTTAAATTGGTTTAACGTAGTCAAAATTGACATTACGCATCAAATGGTGCCCCTTTTATAAAAAAAACCCCCAAAATAGCATTAAAAATGACTCATGCAAAATTGCCCATTTCTCGGCAACTGATCATATACAAACCAAATTTCAAACACATTCTCTTTATATGGCATATTTATGAAAGTTGCGAAGAAATATTTTAAAATATGTAAAGCCTGAATAGGTTGTGAATTGCTCATTTTTTCAACCTTTTTTCACTTTTACAATAAAATGACCGGAAATCAAATTGAAATTCAAAAAAGACTAACTAAGCCCAATGTTTTGCGCGCCTTTACTGGGTACACCCTTTCAGTTATATCAAATTTGAAAAAAAAAATATTTGCTTTCAAAACAAAGTTCTACCGAACTATTAAAATTGTAGTTTTTGCCAATTTACGTCACTTCCGGTGCCGTAAGGAAACTCCACCAGTAACAAAAAAAAATGACATTTTTGACCACGGAGCATATGAACTTTGTTTTATAGAATTCGAATAATAAATATTTGATCTAGAAGCCATAAACTGAATTAGATTATAGCGGCCGAGGTTTATTATGGAGACAAAAATTGTGCATATTTTTGCTCAAACTACATGTCCCTTTGATCTTTGGGAAAACGTCATAAAAAAAATTCATAAATAAAAATGTTCTTTGTAAATATAAATTTTCAACTTTTGGCACCAAATATCTCCTTAAAGAAAAAAGGGGGTCGTACGATGATAACGGATTGTCACTTACAAATCGCTTTTTAGTCATGTTTGATACATTTTGCATGACTAGATTTTTTTCATTCCTGTACTCTTTTACTCGGGGAAATTAGAACCACAATACCCTTTGACGAAAATGTATCTCGAATCGTTTGGACTGCACACGATGGTAAAGGGTATTAAAATCGCTATCGTGAGAAAAGTGAGCGACCAAACATTATAAAACAAATTCTAAATTGGGTCTTACATTAAATTAAAATGAATTACAAAACAAACTATCCCGTAGTTAATTGTTTTATTTAATTAGGGGGATTAAGGAATCAGTCAGGCGTTAATGAAGTCACACACCGGCT
The DNA here is from genome assembly GCA_917208275.1 of Patella pellucida. Lineage (NCBI taxonomy): Eukaryota > Metazoa > Mollusca > Gastropoda > Patellidae > Patella > Patella pellucida. The sequence continues at coordinate 36,490,907 of OU795041.1, read as the reverse complement.
GTATATAGGGAACTACGGAATAAACATTCACAATTTGCATTCGGTCACTGTGACGTCTAAGGGGATTAGGGATGTTTTCGATAATTGGTCAAGTCGTTATTACGAAAGGTCTATATTTGCGATTTTGAGTGAAGATAGCTGATTTAATTTTAATCAGATTGATGTCAACTCGCCGTAATGTGCATATAAAAACAAATAGCTAGAACTACGCCAAGTTTAGGTTTGTCGTTTTATGTGCTCTTTAATAATGATCTTAACAGAAACAATTAGCTTTCATATGTAATACATATGAAAGCTTAATAATAATCTTAATAAAAACAATAATACATATCAAAGGTAAACAATGACACCAGATCATCCAGAAACATTCCCAGAGAATATGCAGAACTCGAATACTGACAGAGCGGTGTCTCATCTCCACTGAAAAGTACTATAACCGTGATTTATATTGCTGAATTTCTAAGCCGCTTCTACTCCTCTGAGCAGGGACCAACAAAGGTTCACCAGCCAAGTTGTTAGATATATGATTTGATAATTTGTTTTAAAACAAAATTATTGGTATCGTTATATTTTTGTTTCAGATTTAACTTTTGGATTAATGGCTCATGCTGATGAATGTCGATATTCCTTGTTTGATCTCACACGCAAGAAGGCAGTCTTCACATCTTGGAATTTAACGCGTATTGTTCACCAGGGAGGTTTAAGACGTTGGTGCCATCGACCAGAACTCTACATAATGTCCCACACATCACTCCATAGCTGCAAGAAAAGTTTGGTTAATCTCTGTAAACAATCAAGAAAGTGCAAACACATCAAGAAAACGAAACAAAGAAATCTAGGAGACTTTGCCCACAACTGCTGGAATAATTTCCTCTTTGGGAACAGAATACCAGCTGGGATATCAGACACAGAATCTCGTTTCTCGTTTATTTGTCAACGTTTCGCCCCTGATAGCAGCCTTGGAAGAGTTTTTGGACATAAAGTTGCATATTATGGAACCATTTATGATACCCATTCAAGGATACCCGTAGCTTCTCTAGCATCCATTAAAAGTTTGGGGGATGACATGTGGCCAGATGCGCCTTCTATGGTTGAGCACGGTAAGACTTCTCCTTATCTGCGACAGAAATACTAAGTTTACGTTCGCTCAATATATTTAGCGATAATGACAGAAGTGTGTATTTGCAATGGATACAGATTTGCGAAGGCATCTCTTATTTTGTAAGGATAGGTAACTTGTACAATTTAATAAGGGCTAATGTTCCCCAAATTGACTTCAATGTTTAATCGACGACCTTTCTTGGCAGTTCAACCCCTTTTAGAAATCCTCAATGATCGTTATCTTAATAACGATTAAAATCCCAATATGACACAATTGTCTTATTTAAAATTCGATTTTGTTCTAGCATGGTCAAGGGAATCAATATGCTGGGCGTCAGTTTCGTATGATTTACCTAATTCATGTCTGTTAACTCCTGACCATGCACCCTCAGATTCAGGATATTGACCAAAACCTAACTGAAAATGCAACCACACTTTTTTAAATTCTAGACCAAATAGTCAAAGCAAAATGCGAAAGGGCAAAATGGCGTAAATAGCAGTCTTAATACTTAAGATAAAGTAGTAGCAGGCGATAATAGGCGTAATCCATGCAGGAAGTGTTTAACTTCCAGCTCATGAAAAAATGTCCAAGCGTCAGTTTAAAACTAATTTACCCTTATTGAGATATATTCAGTATACCGACAGCGAACGTGGTCACAAGAGAACTCATTTCAGAAAACAAGCATAACCTTTTCATACACATATTGTCAATGCCCACTTAAACCTTTGCATGTTGAATTATTTTTATTGCAGCTTTGTTTGAAGAAGATTCGTCGTTCTTCTGGCTATTCAAGAACAGAAAGCGTGGAATGGTAACTTTGTCAGACCTGAAACGCTGTGAATTGGATTGGCAATGTGAAATGGGAAAGAAGCAAGCTCTCCCAATTGATTATCAACACTCGGGATACCGAATGTCCCCACTTATCTGGCCTGAATTAATTGGGTTTAACATAGATGCTAAAATTTCCACATTCACTTTAACCAACATGGCTCCAATGCACCCATCGTTGTATCCGTCGTGGCGGAACGCAATTCGAGAAATTAGGAGATACGCTCAGATCCACTGTAAGGTACCAGTAACCGAAAAACTCCACCGACCATATGTCAGTTTAGAGAGATCATCATTACATTTGGCCTCTGGCACAGTAGCTTCTCGGGATCCTAAAGAATCAATCGGAAATGACGTCAATGTGCCTTTCATGTTTTGGATGGCCGGTTGCTGTGTTCGTAATCATGAGGTGAAATCATTTGCCATCTACGCCCGAAATGTAGCAGATTCTCGCGTTATTTCATCTTCTGTGCTCCAACTGGAGACCTTGCTACATGATATATATCGTGTTAAAGAGCGTGGCATAGGACCTACAATATTCCCAGGAAATGAAGGAATGTGTGGTAATATTAAAAACGATGATTCTCATAATCTTGTATTATAGTTTATCTGTTTTCCAACCAAACTAGGCCTGGTAAGTGTGTGTTACTTAACACTATTATAAATCATATTTAATACTGCTTACTACGGATATATATTTTATACCACTCACAAGATTTAGATACAAGGGTAATTATTATACCATTGCAAGTATCATTTTCTTTTTACCCACAAATAGTGCTTGACTTTAAATTACACCGTTTTAAACGCATAATTTAATAAATATAATATAATGTACAAGAAAATAAATATATTATTAAAATTGAAATCTCTGTGAAAGGAGAAAATGCATATGAATGCCATTGTCCCCATAGAACGATTTGTGGGGTCACTAGGAAATCTAGATTCTTTTGGCTGCATTGGTTGCTTCTGTGGAGATACAGTTTTGACTTTGGTGGTCAATACAGTGAAAACAAATCTCTCCAGGACTTATTCACCTTTAACATTAGCATCAATAAATTGAACATTGAGAATATATGATGGTATAAGCCTATTTTGCAATGGCAGTTGAAAAGACATTCCAAACCACATTATTTATTGTAAATATTATACAATTTAAAGTTTATTTATGTTAGTTCTGTTGTGTTTATATGGTATTAATAATATCATAGGTATGTAGTTATATACATTTATCTGTATAAAGATCACATGGATTGTTCTGATGCTTGTTGACTAAATAACTGTGATAGATAATTGATAGTATACTTCTGATGACTGAATATCACTATTTAATCGAAATTTTGATTAAAATCGATATATGTAAGTATCGTGAGAAAATCTGATATTTAAAGCCACTTTATATCTTTAGAACATCTTTGCAGTTATGACAAAGAAGGGATCATTCACTTTTTTTTAACATAACCTAAACTAAACAGAGTTTACAAAGATGAAAAATACTTTGTACATCCTTGGCTGCACAGGTATTTTAGTTTATGTGTTTAAGTATAACCATGTATTTATATAACATAAATGTGATTTATCATTATGTGATTGGTTATATTAATACTATTACAATAATATAGATATGGTATTGCATGCTGATTTACGTCGATTAAGTTTATTAAAGGGAAATAATTAATTGTTTATAGTGTATATATTTAAAAATGTAAATCCTTATTCATTAACTTGGATCAATAAACGAAGACAATAATCAATTAGCCCCCCCCCCCCCAAAAAAAAAACACACACACACAAACAAACACACACCCAGCCTTGAGAATGCACCCCTCTCGTGTCACGCTAAAAACATTTGTCGCCTTTAAAGGTCTTTCTAACATAAAATTGCCTGAAAACGATTCTGTTTAGACCAGGGCAGATACCTAACGTTTTGGAGACTGGGAGTTAGACATTTGATTTGCCGTCCAATCAATAAAACTAGAAAATTTCGGGACTAACACAATATTATTCTTTCACTAATTCTCATGTGCAGGACTCTGTCACAGTGAACGGAAATCTCGACAATTCAACTCCTTGGTGGTTGAAAACACAACTTATTTTTGAAGCCAAATCTGTCAGGATCAGAGATAACAAATCGTTTCGCGTGGCTTGCTGTAGTCAATTTAAACCTTCTCTCGCTGCCGTCACATAATGTTGTTGAAATTGTGAAATCATGATATAGAAACATGTGTTATACACGAATATTAGGACACCATTAGCCGTTGTTGTTGTTGCTATGGAAACAGTATGTAGATTTTTGTTTTTCAAGGCTGTCAATAAAACATTTGTAACATTTTAATGTTAGAGTTGATTTTTTACCTCTGACGACAAACTCATAGTCACCTTTAACGCATGGTCTTTAACTTTCAACACAATACAGCAGAATTCAAGGGGTTGCGATGGCTTAGTGAGTAAAACGCTAGATCGCTAACCATGAAATCCCCGGTTGTTGGCCAAAAAAGTTCTCCTTGATTTTACGGTGTGTCACCCCCCCCCCCCTCCTTGCTTGTCGGTGATGTAGGACTGATGGCCTGACAATGAACAAAGTCAGGTCGTTGAGGTACTCGTAAAGTATTCATTGGACGTTGTAATTCGATAGAGGTGGTGTCCGAGCAAAACTTACCTCTTTGCACATTACATATTATATGCCCGTTTTTACCCCCCCCCCCATGAAAGACCTGAATGTTAAACCCCTTTCTATTTTAACATTAAACTCCCTTTTATTTTAACATTAAAACCCTTTTCATTTTAACATTCACGACTTAAACATACACGCTAACACAGATCACACTTTGAATGTCTAAAGTAACCTTTCTTGATGTTTATATTTGCGATAAACTACACGATTTACGAAAATCTCGTGTACTCTTACAACAATATTTTTGTGTACCTTTTTACTAAACCAAAATCAGAATTTTTAAAGTATTAAAGTCACCTTCCAGGTGTTTGATAGTGATTGGGGATATTGCTTCCTGGATCCTATTGTCTCTTATTTCGTTGTGTCGATCCAGGCCTGTATTTGACAGCGAGGAGGATCTCTTGCTTAAATTGTGGGTATATGTAGGTCCTCATATTTCCTCCCAGTGTTAAAGACCTCTTTACACAAGCACATTATTGAAATGAAAATATATTATTTCCGAAACGATCTAAGTTATATTTAATGGTCTTCAAATCTAATTTTTCGTCCATAGCTTTCAAACTGTGGCCCTTCCAGAGGTTAACGCCCAAAGTTTCTTTCTCCAAAGAAAACCAAAAAAAAAATCCCCTATTGCTTTATTACAGAAGAGAAAATAGCACTGGAATTATTTACGGGTGCAAATTTATTTCATCAATTTTAGTTCTAAACAATAATATTATTGCTAAAATCGAGTTGAACATTCAATTAGACCAGCCCAATTAAACGCAGCATGGAACATAATAACAAGACGGAAATTGATTGAAGAGGCCTTCCACCCGAATCTGAAATAAAAAATAAAACACGGAGATTTAAAGATACATTATGTAAGATTTAGATAAATAGCTGGTCATTAGATAATATAAAGGTAATTTGTTGAAAATTTCAGTCAAATTGATCCACTATGAACCGAGATATCATCTTTGGGCATTTCCGCCTCGCCTCGTTCATCATTGATAAAAAATAGTACGTTAAAAAGCATAGTCTCGATTATCCATTGTTTTGATTTAATTATCAATGAGCCTTAGCAGCATATAGGAATCTAATCCAGTCGATATCGAAGGCTAGCCTTGCCATCGAGAGTTGATTATGGCCTGGAGCAGTTAATTAATGTCTAATTAATTAATTTAGATAAGATGACAGGCCTAAAGAAAGAAATACAATAGGCAGGTTTTGCTCTTGAAAAATGTATCTTTAAGATAAATTATTTAAAAAAACATAATAACAATAGAGCATTAAAAATGCATTTATTCGTTGAATTTGTTCATGCTATATTGCATTTATTTAAAATTTACTTCCCATGCAACAGTGCTGTCAGACGAAAATACTGCTCAGCACAGACACATAAGCAAATAGAAGCGTATAGTAAAAGTCTTGACAAATTGTAAAGTATTCTGTAGTCCATTATTATGCTTAAAATTATAGTATTTTCGGATGTCAAATAAATATTCATATAATCATTTGGCAAATATTCTGCTGTTTTGAGTACGTACGAAATTAACGTTTCTGTGTGTTTTTGTGTATTGCAATCCATGTGGTGGAGAAAGTAAAATAAGGAGCGAAAGACAAAATTACTTACTATTTCTATAATATTTACTCCATTCTGGTGTTTGTATGTGACCGGGATCAGATATGTATCTTCTAGGAGCGGCAGTAACTATTGGTTGTGATGTCCTAGGAGGCCAGTTCAAAGGGACTAGAACCGTATTGCTCTGGACATTAATTCCACTACGAAGGGTACTTCGGACAATGGGATGGGTTGTAAGTGGCGTCAGTGTGTGAACTGGTGTGAAACCTGGTTTGTAATATTGTCCCGGAGTTGGTCTTTGAACTATCGGTCTGACCAAAGGCTTCTTTTCAAATGACGGTAGGGCATGTCCAGGAGTTATACCAGCAATGGATGTATAAGCAGGACGTCGCACGATGGGGCTTCCTTGTCTAGCTGGTTGTCGGGTTGGCCATCCAAAAGGGACAGACTCGGTAGTTGTAGCCTTAGTTGAAATTGTTGGAAGGATAGTAGAAACTGGAAAAAAATACAATTGATATCAATTTGATGACCTTTGTCTTCTAAATTCACATTAAATGAAATTGCAAGAAAGAGGACATAAAACACGCACACAAAGGGATAACGATCTGAAAACTCTTACAGGCCATTCACACGCTGCCTCCTCCGTTAATTTTACTAGAACGTGGTATCGGGTGTTTCGGAAAGGGTAAGCATAGCATGTCCTTCATAGTGAACAGCAGTATGAGCATTTTGCATCAAAATAATACCACCTACCGTCCACTCAACACAACTAGGTCATTTCGGGAGTAATACCACCTATATCTAAACATTTCCCCGGAAAGGGATTGCAAGTGTACTACACTGAAAAAAAAACTATCGTGTTGGATCTCAACACCGGGACTTTTGTTAAAAATGTTGTACACAAGCTTGTGTTGTTATACAGTTTCGGGGAGGTTTAACAGGACTTCTATGGTGTTGTTTGGGGTCATGTTCTTCAACAACAACACCCCCTTAGATTGTCCTGTATCCCGAACCTGTTATAGGTTCCGACAGGATCCCCGACCCTTTTCCTACCACGGAAGGGATCCAATTTAGAATTTTGAGGAACGCCTTCACCAGGACTTTCCTTTTCTTTTGTTTTGGGTGGCTTTCCACCATTCCACTAATTAGTTGAGAAGTGTGTGGGTGTGTGTGTGTGTGTGTGTGGGGGGGGGGGGGTTCTCCCCAATCTCAGACTCCCAGACCTATAAACAGTGATGAGAGTTTTATTGTTAGTCTTAGGTGGAATAGTTGGTTTTGGTGGAGTAATAGGTTTCTCTTGTGACGAGGAATCTTCATCTCGGCTGCAAATTCAGCAGCCTTTGGCAAGCAATAGAAATTGTATCTGGTTTGACTGCATTTTCCATATCGGGCTCTCTCTGGAATATGCAAAATGAGGCCCTTTTCAGTTAATGCAATGGTGATGGTGCTGATAAGATGTACTTTTGTGGCCATCCTGTCCACACCGAGCACACATCACTTTCCCCTAACACACAGTTTCACTATGGCCAAAGCGTTGGGGGACGTGAAGGTAGCTCGTTGTTCGTTATTCGTTGTTCGTTATTGGCTAATAACGGACAACGAACTGGTTTGTTGTTCTTTATTGGCGAATAACGAACAACGAGCCGGTTCGATGTTCGTTATTCACCAGATATAGAATAAGTTCCACAATAAAGGCACTTTTAGAGAGAATATGCCGGGAGTGGGTTTTTATGAGTCTAAGTGGTTAATAAATCTTCAAAATCTTGTGAAAAAGATTCTAACAGTCTGTTTCTCTACTCGAACAACTAGCAGTTTCATACTGGTGAATAACGAACAACGAGCAAACTTCACGTCCCGAAAGCGTTGAAAATGGCAAGAAAACTAGCCTTGGTCATCCTAGGGATATGTGGTTTATCAAAGGTTGGTTTGGATGATATAACCCTTACGTCTGATGGAAACACGTTTGACGTAAGTAACGCTTTGTGAGGCGAGATATTCAAGCAACTCTTCCACATAGCTGCCTTCTAAATCCTGAGACCGAATAACACATCTCGAAGAATCAAGAGAGTTATGCAGTGCAACTTTGATTAGAATGATGGCTAAAAGTCGTTGATTTTAATAAGGATGAGTAACATTTCTTATTTCTAGGCCCAAGTGGTTAAGTTTTAAAATAATTTCTTGTTTTATGATATTTTATAGATGATTTGGATATCCACATAAATGTTTTTAACATTTACAAAATTGACTGACGTTGGTGGGGGTAAAGAGGTAAATTTTTCCTAATACGAAAAATGCAAAAAAAAAAACAAAAATTCTTGAAATCTGAATTTACATCATAACTTAACAGACAGCTCAAATTTCGCAACAATTTAAAGCTAGTTAGATTCATTCAACTAAAAATGTAAACAATTTTAACTTAAAATACAAATGTATAGCTTATTTCCAACCGCACCATGAAATTCTAGAATAAAATGTCTGGATTTATTACAGCTTAAGAACTACATAACATGTAATACATTTACTCTGAGAGCGAGATTCGATGCTTTTCTTAGAACAACCGTACCATCGACCACGATTTTCTGAAAACATATATCATTTCACACACTAGATGTAATTTAAAATCTCTTTGTCATTTATATAAAGGATAAATTCAGACATATTAATCAATTCGCAAAGAAACATTCACATACATTTGGTAAAAAAAACTCTTTGGGACGTACAATTTGCCTGACAGGACTGATACGTCCCCCCGGATTAAAATATGACAGTAATTGTAAATGTGACCGTTTGATATATTAACTTGTATTGGCCTTGGGTTGACCGTAATGCTGACTGAAGATCTATTTATAGCAAACTCGGGAGTCGACTGACAGAGAGCGACAGAAGAGAGTTTGCCATTGAACAGCACTGCTGTTAGATCAAATGTCGTGTACCTGTTGTATTGTATTGTTAAATAAAGTTTCTTGAATGACTTTGTCAAACTGACTTTGTCACAATTGGCGTCGAACCGATAGGATAGAATCAAATTTGCAGCATTTCAAGTTCCAAGTTTAGAAGAATAGTCAAACCGGTGAGAGCTTTCCAATTAACATTTTTTCAAAACTTTTCCGACTCTCATTATTACCAGATATAGTGGGTAAACAGAAAATTTTGGCGGTATTAGTAACAGACATTTACTGCCTGATGGCGTTCGTGCTAAATAATACATTTAATTAGTGACGTCATCGTATGTTGTTTTCCGAGGCTGTCGTTACAGGTAGTCCTGGATTTATTTTTAGAAATAAGGTTGAGTGGAGATAGCTTTGCTATAACCTAAAAGCAATTTTTTTTTTTTTTACATGTTCTGTTTGTATATTTCATTTTTCTTCTGTCGGATGATGGGGATAGCTTTGTTTTCTGATTGAAGATTGGTTAGAATATAAACGAGTATGTATTTGAGAAATCCGTGATGTGCAAAAACAGTTATCTGCAGCAAGGCTGAGGTCTTTTGGGTCAACACCTCAAACACCTCGGTTTTCTCTTAGAGCCACATTACCTGAGTCACTAAATCAATCATTTTCCCCTAGGTCTGTTTATATGGAAAGGGGACGTGAAGCTCGAAAGTTTCGTGGCAGACCACAAAAGGCAGGTGAGCCATTAGTGCATGAATGGATCGAGGAGATTAAAGCTATCATTTCGAGGCTTGGTTTGTCTGTAGAGGATGAATCTCGTTACATTGTGTGACATCTTGAAGGAGATACGAAGGCGGAGGTGAAGCTCAGACGTGTCCAATTGCTACGGCAAATGAGACTTTACGTGATTTTTCTTATGTACAACGGAAATAAACTGAACGAATCAGTAACAGTGACCCCACTAGGATTGACCAAAACATTCTTCGTGACCATTTTGTTGAGGAGATCCGGGATTCGTTTCTCCGAAAAGAGTCCCAATATTACTTTTCTAGCAATTCGAAAATTTGCATTAGATTGGTCAGAAGAGGACAATGCAAATTTTGACCCACGAACCCCAGCTTGCAAAAATGCATTGACAGAAGTTGTTCCTATCAGCGATGGCAAGTTCGGTATGACGAAGAAGATGTTAGCATCGCAACAGGAGCTACTTACTAAGCTAATGGGAATGATGACGGAACAGTCAAAATCGTCACACCGAACAGGGGGAGATATCGATGTTATGGCTGTGATAAGCGGAAAACTAACTACGCCCTCAACTGTGAGCCAAGAAGAGGGCAATCATAATTATTTTGGCTCTAATGAACATATTTCATATCAGCGTGCTGTTGGAGACTGTCACACAATTGGCCTGGGTGTGTTTGGTGTTCCATGCCGATTTGTCGTCGATACTGGCTCACAAATATCTTGTCTTACGGAATCTTTCTATTAAGAAAAACTCTTACCATTAGGTGCGAAAATTATTCAAACTGACTTCCTTAATGTTCGAGCTGCTAATGGACTTGATCTTTCATATTTAAGTGTTCTTCATGCAGATTTGTGTGTAATGGAGAATCAGTTACCTAAACAATGCTTGTTGGTTACAAAAGACCCCAGTGATCTTTCTACCAAGAAGCGTAAATCTGAGGTACCTGGAATTCTTGGAATGAATGTCATTCGCCATTGTTGGGCCTTTATTGAGAAGCCTGAAAAGACCCCATTTGACAAGCATGATGCTACCTTTGATAATCAGAAGACTGTTGATAGGGAGATTTATGGTTTTGTGAAAGTTTCGGGAGCAAGTCCAGGGTATGTTCCAGCTTGTAGCGTAAATTTTGTAATGACTTCAGGCCCACCTACTACCAAAACACCGATTTATGTGCTAAAAGATAGAATAAATCTGTCTAATGATCTCTTGGTGTGTGATACAGTTGTCGGTCACTCGTATAACAAATACCCGGTACGAATAGCGAACTTTTCAAATACAGACATATGGATTCAACCTTACACTAAAATAGGAACATTAACCACAGGAAACATTGAATCAGACAGCATACATCTTTCAGTACAAAACAACGAGCTTTTTATTGATAAGGTTAATGTTGAAATGAAAGGCCCATCTGCCAAAGTTGGGACCATTCTGACATGTCGCTTTGTGGATGTTCCTAACCATGTAACTGCCGAACAACAATTGAAATTGCGAGATCTTCAGGCCTGTCATCGCCATGTGTTTAGTAGTAGTGGTGATGATATTGGGTATACAGATACCAAACGTCATGAGACCCATCTCAATGATGACGTGCCAGTCAAACTACCGTTTCGTAGAATACCACCTGGAAAATTAGAAGTTAGACAACACCTGAACAAACTGATAGATTCTCAGATTATAGTACCAAGGTATAGACCTTATGCATCTCCCATTGTGTTTGTTCGGAAAAAGTCTGGTGAATTGCAATTGTGCGTGGACATTTAAATGCCAAGACTATTAAAGATTCCTATCCTTTACCACGCATCGAGGAAAGGCTCGACGCAGTGTTTGGTGCATCTTGGTTCAGTTCCCTCGATCTAACAAGTGGGGACAATCAGATAGCTATGAATGAGAAGGATGCGACCAAGACTGCATTTACGACACCTTTTGGGCTATTTCATTTTCGTCGTATACCAGAGACTTATGCAGGGCTGTTTTAGGGAGGATGTTTTTAATAATTGGACGACCTAATAACTTTCGCCAAGTCCTTTGATGAACGCTTGGAGCGGTTGGATCGAGTTTTTGGCGTGCTGCGAACGCATGGCTTAAAATTAAAGCCACCCAAGTGTTACATGTGTCGATCAGAAGTCACATATCGTTTCTTCGTTAGGTGTGTCAACGGAACCAGAGAAAGTTTCCTCAGTGTCAAGGAGTTGCGGACTTTCCTTGGATTTTGTGGTTTCTATCGACGGTATGTAAAGGATTATTCAAAGGTTACATCGCCCTTCTATCTTCCTTTGGAATTCGGCCACATATTCGTTGTTCTGGTATATATTCCCCCAAGTGCTAATGATAATATAGCTGCCAGCACGATACATGAACATATACAGAACCTAGAAGCACTATCTTCTGATGCTCCGAAAATCATTCTTGGAGATTTTAACTCGTGCAATCTAAATTCGCTACTACCCCAATACTCACAATATGTTAAATGCCCAACGAGAAAGGATAACACAATTGATCTGTGCTATTGTAATATAACCAGTGCCTACAAGGCATTTTGCAAGCCCCCAATCGGCTCCTCTGACTATAACTTTGTACATCTCATTCCAACGTATGCGACGAAACTAAAGTCGGAAAAACCTATCCATAAGACAGTTAACTCGTGGAATAAAGAGTCCCTAGAAAGTCTGAAGGGGTGCTTTGAATATACAGTGTGGGATATATTCGCGCCTGGCCAGTCACATATAAATGAGTGGTGCGATGTTATTACGGATTATATAAACTTTTGTGTCGACATGAAGAACTAAAGTCCCTTCTTAACGCGAAGAAGAGGGCCTTTATGAGGAAAGATCGCAGTTAAACATATTCAAAAAGACATCAAGTTCAAAATTAAAGTTTGTAGAACCGACTATAAAAAGAAATTAGAAAACCAATCAATTCAGGGAGACAAACACTCGACAAGCCTGGTAAAGCATCAAAACAATCGTGTGAACAAATCAACAAAAAACTCATATCTTATCACCATCAACCGACCAATCATTCGCCGAGGAACTGAACACATTTTATGCTCGTTTCGATAAGAAAACTATTCTTCTGAGCGGAAATCGGTCACCGACGCGCTACCCTCAGCGAAGATGACGTGCAAGCATGCTTAAGGCGAATAAACATAAGAAAAACAAAATGGCTTGATGAGCTAGATGGCGTTCTGTTAAAAGAGTGCTCTGACCAACTGTGTTCCGTATTTTGCAAATTATATCAACTCTCAATTGACACCCATACGATCCCAACATTGTGGAAAATGTCCAGAATCATTCCGGTACCCAAGAAAGGAAATCCAAAGGTATTAAATGACTTTAGACCAGTTGCACTCACGTCTATCGCTATGAAGTGTCGTCAGCGGATCATTTTAAGTATATTAAAAAACTAAGTTTTTTGGGGTTTTTTGGGGTTTTTTTTCTCTCAACACTTTTATTTGCATCATTATGTACAGGTATATGTTACAGCATTTATTGATATCTTAGAAAAAAAATGATTGTTATATACAACTTTAATTACAAGGGTTCCTACTGTTCACAGATCTAGGTACATAAATCCATCAATGGGGGATCGGTGGTGGATGTCTTAAAAAGATATTTCCATTTATGTATGTATAGTTCCGGAGATATCTCAATCTCCAATTTAGCATGTTCTACTAAAAAGCTTTCATATTTATTTATATTTAGTATTTCAAATCGTAGTTTAGCCCGATATATATAGAACTTAGTTAAAATAATTACATGGTTAATGAAGATCCATTTAGTATTATTTATATAATCTGGTTTGCTAGTTAGACCAAGATGTTTGATATGTGTTTTTATATCTATCTTTATATTGTTGCTTTCTAAAATAGTATGGAAATTATTCCATATTATTTGTGAAAATGGGCAGAAAACAAAAGGTGTTCTACATTTTCTATATTAGATTCACAGAGTGTGTTATCTACTTTTCTAATTTTGAATAATTTATCATTTGTGAATATAATCCTATGGAGATATTTGTATTCAAAACTTCTCAGTGTTTATTATTTTAAAAATATTTTCTACATCTAAATCGCTTAACTCGGTATCTAGAATGTGTTCGCATTCTGCAATGGCTTTTGGCCTGATGAATTTTGCTTTTATCCGGCTATCATAAATATCTTTTGAAACCACGTTATGAAAATCGATATTATAAATTTACTGAACTCCTCGACCCACTTCAATTTGCGTATAGATCAAAACGCGGAACAGTCGATGCTACGATATCCCTTCTCAATTCTGTGTACAAACACCTAGAAACCAACAAAGCGTATGCCCGAATTCTTTTTGTGGATTTCTCATCTGCTTTCAACACCATACAACCACATATTCTTCTGAAACTGTTATTAAATATGCATGTCATCTCCCATCTAATAAAGTGGATTGAAAATTTCTTAATAGACAGACCGCAATATGTTTAAGTCAACAAGTGCTATTCAAATACTATTAAAACAAACACGGGGGCACCTCAGGGATGTGTTCTTTATATTCTTTACACAAATGACTGCAGAAGTATAAATACTAACTGCCTCACTGTCAAAGTCGCAGACGATGCCGCGATTGTCAGCTCACTAAACGACGTCGAATCTGACACTCATTACAGAGGTGGTGTTGCCAATTTCTCAGAATGGTGCGACAGGAACTATCTCCATTTGAACGTCAATAAAACCAAGAACTTATCATTGACTTTAGGGTTAATAAAACACATATAATTCCCTTAACAATTGATGGCGAAACTGTTGAGATAGTTTCAGAATACAAATATCTGGGTACTATTATTGATGACAAACTATCATGGAACCAAAACACAAACGCAGTGTACAAAAAGTGTCAACAACGCCTCTACTACATGCGCAAAGTGAGATCTTTTCACGTTAACCAAACCATACTCTCAGCGTTTTACACTTCATTTATACAAAGCATTCTTTGTTTTTCTATCCAATGTTGGTATCCCTCCCTTACCGTCCCAAACAAAGCTAAGCCAATTGCTCGTGGACGCTCCAGAGGCCAAAGTTAATATCCGATTGACTTTAAATAAATTTATACACAGTGTTTAAGGTCATGAGACGAAGAAGCCTATTGATTTTCAGCGATTTCCAATAATTACTGTCAGAGTTATGGCCCTTGATCACTTAAAAAATTGTTATGGATGCTCTAGAGGCCAAAGTTATTATCCGATTGACTTTAAATTCATACACAGTGTTTAAGGTCATGAGACGAAGAGGCCTATTGATTTTTTTAATAACTGTCAGAGTTATGGCCCTTGATCACTTCAAAAAATCTTGTGGACGCTCTAGAGGCTAAAGTTAATATCCGATTGACTTTAAATTTAAACACAGTGTTTAAGGTCATGAGACGAACAAGTATGTTGAGTTTCAATGAATTTAGATAACTTTAACAGCATGGAGGAGAACTGTATCAAAGCTAAACCAATTCCAATGATTTTCTGATAATTACATAATAAGTGGTTACTTTTAATCAGATTTTAGTGTATTATAAATGTTTCATTACCGAAAAAAGTAAAATATGCGACAACTCTTGTTGACTGCTCGGACGATTTAGCTGCTGTGGGCGTATGTTTCGTTGTCTGGCAACCTATGTTTAAAATAATTATAATTATTTTTTTTTTTTGTGTGTTTTTCCTGCAAATCTTATATCTCAGAATCTAACCGTGGGATCTTTCTAAAACTTTGACCTACCCCCCCCCCCCAAGAATGGGTGGTGGCTTTGGAATAGGCATATTTTCAAAACGTTTAACACATCCGAAATCACCGTAATTTACGAACAAATACATTTGACCTACTTAGCTGTAACTTTGTGACTATTTGACCTATTTTGCTAAAACAAAATTCTTTGAGTTTCTTAAATCATTTACTTCAAATCTTCCATTTCGGATTTTTTGAATTTCGAAATTCGCCCCCGTGATTTCGTACCGGAAGTTAAAATGAAAATGACAACTTCTTTAATAGTTAGACGATTTTTATGAAATTAAGTATGTAAGTAGATCTTATCGTTACGAATTGAAAAATATTATTAGGCATTTTGTAAATTATCTCCCCTTGGTGATATTAAGGATCAAAATTTCCCAAAAATCGACGAAATATAGGTCAGATTGCTTTGAAAAAGTTTTTTTGTACTAGTTACCACACTACTGATTCGTATACAAAAAATGGAGTTTGTAGCACAAACCGGAAGTGCCGACAACTTGAAAGGTGAAAAAACCCTAAGGCTTTTTAAATATTTTATTTACAGACAAGGGAATTATATTTTCCGAATCCTTAAATTTAGGCCGAAAAACGCTCGCGAAAAGAATTTTGATTTAGGTCAACTGGTGGACGCCATTTTGAATTAAAAATGAACAATAGTGAAAAATCCACATCCATGGGCTTGAAAACATACACAATTGGTCGTGCCTTAGAAAATCTATCGTTTATTAACGAAAATAATACATTACAGGATAGCCTGGCTAATGGTCGAATGTTTGGCTTTTGAATATTTTAAAAATTCGAATTACCCCTTTCATGTTTTACCGTGCCGACAAGGTTGTTTTCGAGTTAGCTGGTTTTGAATACGCGCATGCGCTACGCTGGAACCAAAGGTACCGTAAGTACCAAATTTCGGCGAGGAACTTTTCACGTTGGTACCTAGGTACCCTGAAATTTTCAAGGCGATACCTGCATTCGTTCAAGTCGTTTGTTCGTGGCACCTGCCGTTCGTCAATTTATAAAGCTTCCATGAATATTTTTTTGCCCTTGTGCAATGTATCTAACTATATATCGCGTGTTTTTGACCAATTATAATTGGGTTTTTTATTAGTTTGTGTGGAGTGGACGTTAAACATTATTTCTCTCTCTCTCTCTGGGTGAACTTTCTCGGCCAATGCAGGGATCGAACACTCGACCTTACGCACTTAGCCCTGCTCCATTAGGGACCCCTGCGCGCACATCATGAAGCCTGTCATTGAGTCAACTGGTGTGGTTTCGAATCCCCGGTTGTACGTGGCAAGGAGTAAGTTCGCCTATCAAACCTTGCGGGGTTTCTCGGGTCCTCCAATTTCTTCCTACTGCTAAAGACACCTACGCGCACGCGAATTATTGAAATAAAAGTAAACCATATGTTAGTCCTGAAATTACCTAGGTTTGTGTCGAGTGGACTTTAAACCCCAATTCTCTCACTCTCTCTCTCCCCCTCTCTCTCTCTTCTCTCTCAATTTCACCCAATAACCGTAGGGGATCACGTGGTTAGCCAGGTTTTTCGGCGTGGCGCGGTTTCCCCTTGTCAGTGATGCAAGAGGGATCGCCTGAGTGACAAAGGACATCTGACTAGTCCCATGTAAACATTTGCGTGAACGTAAAAGATCCCTTGGCAGTTGGAATTCAGTTGCTGCCCGGGCAAATATTTCCCTCATAGCACACTGTATGGCGTATGTCATTGCCCGGCTGCAATGTTTCTAACTATATTTAGACCTGTAACTTCGCGAATTTTTGACCAATTTTAATATTGCTTTTACGTTAAAGATCCCTTGGCAGTTGGAATTGAATGTCTGCCCGGGCAAAAATTTTCCTCATAGCACACCGTATGGCGTATGCCATTGCTCGGCTGCAATGTTTCTAACTATATTTAGACCTGTAACTGTATCATAAAGCCTGCCATTGAGTCAACTGGTGTGGTTTTGAATCCCAGGTTGTACGTGGCTAGGAGTGAGGCCGACTGTCCAACCTCGTGGTTTCTCTGGGTCCTCCAATTTCTTCCCACTGCTAAAAACCCCTACGCGCAAGCGAATTATTGAAATAAAAGTTAACCATATGTTAGTCCTGAAATTACCTATTTTGTGTCGAGTGGACGTTAAACCCCATTTCTCTCCCTCTCTCTTTTCTCCCTCGCTCTCTCAATTTGGACCCAATAACTGTAGGGGAGCACGTGGCTAGCCAGGTTTTCCGGCGTGGCGCGGTTTCCCCTTGTCAGTGATGCAGGAGGGATTATCTGAGTGACAAAGGACACCTGACTAGTCGTTTTGATGGTTCGAAAAACCGAGGTCCCGTGTAAACATTGACGTGCAATTAACAGAGCGCTTGGCAGTTGGAATTCGATATAAGAGTAGGTAGCGCAGCTGTCCGCGCAAATTTCTCTCAAAGCACACTGCATGCCCGTCTCTATTATCCTGCTTTAGGATCAGAACAGTAGGACGTTGATCTATGCTATCAGGGGGGGGGGGTCACGTTGCTAAGTTGGTAAGGTGCTGGCCCATTAGGCTGCAGGCCGGGTGCGCAATCCATGCATTGGCCGAGAAATTTCATCTCGATTTTCCGGCGTGGTTTCCCATTGTCAGTGATGCATACGGAGGGCCTGACACGATGGGCTGCCTAGTCGTTCTGATGGTTCGAAAAACCGAGGTCCCGTGTAAACATTTGCGTGAACGTAAAAGATCCCTTGGCAGTTGGAATTCAGTTGCTGCCCGGGCAAATATTTCCATCAGAGCACACCGTATGGCGTATGTCATTGCCCGGCTGCAATGTTTCTAACTATATTTAGACCTGTAACTTCGCGAGTTTTTGAATAATTTCATTTAGTTCTATGCTATAAGGGGGTGTTGCGTGGGTAAGGTGCTGGCTCCCTAGTCTGTACACCGGGTTTGCGATCTATGCATTGGCCGAGAAAGATCATCTCTTTTTTTCGGCGTGGTTTCCCCATTGTCAGTGATGCAGACGGAGGGCCTGACACGGACAGCTGTCTTGTCGTTCCGATGGGACCAAAAACCGTGCTCCCGTGTACACATTGGTGTGCACGTAAAATGTCCTTTGGCAGTTGGAATTCAGTTACTGCCCAGGCAAAAATTTCCCTCATAGCACACTGTATGGCGTATACCCGTCTTCAATTAGCCCAGGTTAGGTGCAGAAGCGTAGGCATTAAACCCCATTTTATTTATTCATTCTATGCTATAATAAATGCCGACAAATCATTTGAACTTGTTACACAATACCAGTCTCACACGCGGCATTGTTTTTACATTTCGGTTTGTTTTACATTACGAAACGACTCCTCAGCTCGTGTTCTTGATTAATTGTTTGCCTGGGTGCGGTGTTTCTAACATTATTTAGACCTGTATCTTTGCGAGTTTTTGACCAATGTTAATACTTTTTTCTTGTTATTTTCTTTTACGAGCAGAACAGTAGGACGTTAAGCCCCATTTCATTTCATTTAGTTCTATGCTATAAGGGGGGTCACGTGGCTAAGTGGGTAAGGTGCTGGCTCGCTAGCCTGGAGGCCGGGTGTTCGATCCATGCATTAGCCGAGGAAGTTCATCTCAATTTTCCTGCGCGGTTTCCACTTGTCAGTGATGCAGACGGAGGGCCTGACACGGACAACTGCTTAGTCGTTCGGATGAAACGAAAATACGGGGTCCCGTGTACACATTGGCGTGCACGTAAAAGATCCCTTGACAGGTGGAATTCAGTTGCTGCCACGGCAAAAATTTCCCTCATATTATTTTTGCCCGGGTGCAAGGTTTCTAACTATATTTAGACCTTTAACTTCGCGAGTTATTGACCAATTTTAATAATTTTTTTCTTGTTATTTTCTTTAAGATACACGTGACAATGAATATGAAATGTAAAACGAAATTCGTGCGCATAGCGGAAATGCCTGAAATCTTTAACGTGCACACAAATTAAAAATTGGCCACAATTCTGCTAATTCTCAACCACTTTTTCTGATATAAACATTTGTGGATACCTGGAGATATTTCTGAGCAGATAGCAGTTCAAAATCATCGATTTTAGAAACTTTGTCGCTTTAATTTTTTCGGTGAAAATTGGAAATTTTTCAATTTTTTTCTAAAATTGTTATTTTTTGGAATTTTGAAATTTGACTTATATTTTTGGATAGCTGACATCAATCCGATTTAAACAATATCAGTTTTGTCAGGAAATGTTAACTTTGATTTTTCACTTTTTTTCGTATTTCGGTCAAATCGTAGAGTTCTTTTTTTTTAAAAGCGGCTCCAACGATTTTTCTGAAACTTCAAGACTATGAAGTCAAAGGTCTACTCTAGTCGTTAAACTATAAATGAAAATCCTCTTATCACCGGAAGTAGTCAAGAAATGTATCCAAAGTTGGACAAAATTGTGAAAAATGAGTGTCTATGCGTAAAATGCGATGTATCGATTGGTTGTTTACCGAGTAGTTCAAGTATTATGTCGTGTGATAGCCACATATATTACCTACAAGATGATGCTTTAGCGACAAGTTTATATCAACAATTGAAAAAGTTATAGGACTTTGAAATGTGATGTTTTTTACTATTTTGGGCAACTTTGGACGCATGTTTCTCGGAAACGCCGCCAACGATTTTTTTAAAACTTTCTCAATTGTCAGCCTAATAGATGGTGTATTGTGTAAAACCATTGTACAATTTCTCTAAATGTCATGAGTCGTCGAAAAATGAAATTGAAAATTCAAAACGTCGTATTTTTACTTATTTGGAGCATATTATTTGGAGGGTTTTTTCTCGAAAAGTCAACGTAATATTTATTTTGGAACTTGTTTTGCAGAGAGTCTAATCTGTAGTCTTTTATATGAAACCATTGCGCACGGTCCTAAATATCAGGAGTATGAAAACAAAGGGATCGAAAACTGAAAACGCCATATTTCATTGTTAAGCGACGATTGTAAGAGTGGATAAAATCAGTACGTATAACCAACGTATAACCAGCGTATAGAGCATACAGAGAGAGAGTTATTTTTCAACATTGCAAATTTTGAAATAAGGGTGTTTAACTGTGAACCAATATTTGTTTCTGGTGTGTCCTGGTGAAAATAATTCATATAAGTAAGTAACAGTTACTCCTGGAATTAATATCCTATGCTTTATGTCTATATGACGTCACCCCTTTTAACCAGTTTAAATAAAGCACCCCGATGAAGCTTTTTATATAGAAGTCGCCTGTCTTTATGAATAATTCAAATTTCATGCTAATCATTTGTTGGGGGTTTTGGTTGTTATCTGAGACTAAAAAGTATGTTTTTTTTGTCCCATTCGGAAAATTGTTTTTTTTTTAATTCCATTTACAATTCGTGTATATCTCCGAAACTATAACAGACAGAGTTCTGTTTACTGTTTTTCATGTTTTTTCATTACTATTGCGAAAGTTGCGAAGAGACGGGAAGTGGTGTAAATCTTTAACGTACACTAAATTTAAAAACAGGCTCTACCTATGTTAATTTCCAACGGATTTTTGAAAAAGTTATATTTTTGTACAGCTGGTAATATTGCGGATGTCAAAACGAATGAATTGAGACCGGGAGTGGTGTAAATCTTTAACGTGCACGAAAATTGAAAACAGGCCATAATTATGTCAATTTCTAATCGATTTTTGAGAAAGTTATATTGTTGTTTGTTTCTCTTTTATTTTTAAAGTTTTGTAATAATCGGTTGGTAATCAAAGGTACTGTAAAAGTGATAAAACAGAAAATTTCGTCCGGTTGTAATGTTTCTCAATTTAAAGTCATCAATTTGCCGATTTTAAGGGGCAAACGTTTATTGCGAACGATTTAGCTGGTCAGGGGGAGCTTATTTTTAAAAGTTTTGTAATATTCGGTTGATAACTAAAGGTACCGTGCAAATTAAACTGTTAAAATAGAAAATTTGGCCTGGTTGAAATATTTCTCGCTGTAGGTCAGCAATTTGCCGATTTTAGGGAGGTTGCGTGGCTGAATGGTTAGCACGTGCGCTCTGTATCATAACGTCTGTCACTGAGTCAACTGGCGTTGTTTTGATTTCTTGGTTGTACGTGACAAGTGTATGGTCGCATGTCCAACCTCGTAGGTCGTAACGCCGCTGCCCGGGTAAAATTTCCCTCATTGCACACTTTATGGCGTATGCCCGTCTTCAGTAGCCCATTTCAGGAGCAGCACAGTAGGACGTTAAACCCCATTCAATTTCATTTCATTTTCTCTATCGAAAAAAAGAGATTGAAAATCCAAAAAGTCGTATTTTTACAATTTGGAGCATGTTTAGAGGTCTTTCTCGTAAAGTCAACATAGTATTTTTTGGGAACTTCTTCTACAAAGAGTCTTATTGGTAGTCTTTTATATGAAACCATCGATCAACAGTCCAACATATCAGGAGTAGAAGAACAAAAGGATCGAACATTGAAAACGGCACCCTTTCATTGTTAAGCGAAACATGCAGTGTGGGTGACTACAATCTACGCATTTAGTCATCGTATAGAGTTTATTCAACAGTATCGAATTCCAACTGCTTAGGGATATTTTACGTGCACTCCAATGTGTACACGGGACCTTGGTTTTTCGTCCCATCCGAAGGACTAGACAGCTGTGCTTGTCAGGCCCTGCGTTCTGCCTCACTGACAAGGGGAACCACGCCGGGAAATCGAGATGAACTTTTTCCGTGCAGAACTTTCAATTCAGGCCAAACGTTTATTGCATACGATTAAGCTGGTCAGTTGGAGCTTATTTTCAAAAGTTTTGTAATAATCGGTTGGTAATTATTAAAGTACCGTGCACATTAAACTGTTAAAACAGAAAATTTCGCCCGGTTGAAATGTTTCATGCTATAAGTCAGCAATTTTCCAAATTCAGGGAGGCTGGATGGCTGAATGGTTAGCATGTGCTCGCTGTATCGTAACGTTTGTCATTGAGTCAACGGGCGTCGTTTCGATCTCCAGGTTGCACGTGACATGGTGTATGATGTCCAATCTCGTGGGTTTTCTCCGTGTTCTTCGGTTTCCTCCCAACGGCTAAAGACCAGTAAGCGCACAGTAGGACGTTATACCCCATTCAATTTCATTTCATTTTCTCTATCGAAAAAAAGAGATTGAAAATCCAAAAAGTCGTATTTTTACAATTTGGAGCATGTTTAGAGGTCTTTCTCGTAAAGTCAACATAGTATTTTTTGGGAACTTCTTCTACAAAGAGTCTCTTATTGGTAGTCTTTTATATGAAACCATCGATCAACAGTCCAACATATCAGGAGTGGAAGAACAAAAGGATCGAACATTGAAAACGGCACCCTTTCATTGTTAAGCGAAACATGCAGTGTGGGTGACTACAATCTACGCATTTAGTCATCGTATAGAGTTTATTCAACAGTATCGAATTCCAACTGCTTAGGGATATTTTACGTGCACTCCAATGTGTACACGAGACCTTGGTTTTTCGTCCCATCCGAAGGACTAGACAGCTGTGCTTGTCAGGCCCTGCGTTCTGCCTCACTGACAAGGGGAACCACGCCGGGAAATCGAGATGAACTTTTTCCGTGCAGAACTTTCAATTCAGGCCAAACGTTTATTGCATATGATTAAGCTGGTCAGTTGGAGCTTATTTTCAAAAGTTTTGTAATAATCGGTTGGTAATTATTAAAGTACCGTGCACATTAAACTGTTAAAACAGAAAATTTCGCCCGGTTGAAATGTTTCTTGCTATAAGTCAGCAATTTTCCGAATTCAGGGAGGCTGGATGGCTGAATGGTTAGCATGTGCTCGCTGTATCGTAACGTTTGTCATTGAGTCAACGGGCGTCGTTTCGATCTCCAGGTTGCACGTGACATGGTGTATGATGTCCAATCTCGTGGGTTTTCTTCGTGTTCTTCGGTTTCCTCCCAACGGCTAAAGACCAGTAATCGCAAGGGGAGTTTTTAAATAAAATTAAAAAACATATGTTAGTCCCGAAATGACCTAGTTTGTGTCGAATGGACATTAGGCCGCATTTCTCTCTTTCTCTTGTATTTTTAAAGTTTTGTAATAATCGGTTGGTAATCAAAGGTACTGTAAAAGTGATAAAACAGAAAATTTCGTCCGGTTGTAATGTTTCTCAATTTAAAGTCAGCAATTTGCCGATTTTAAGGGGCAAACGTTTATTGCGAACGATTAAGCTTGTCAGGGGGAGCTTATTTTTAAAAGTTTTGTAATATTCGGTTGATAACTAAAGGTACCGTGCAAATTAAACTGTTAAAATAGAAAATTTGGCCCGGTTGAAATATTTCTCGCTGTAGGTCAGCAATTTGCCGATTTTAGGGAGGTTGCGTGGCTGAATGGTTAGCACGTGTGCTCTGTATCATAACGTCTGTCACTGAGTGAACTGGCGTTGTTTCGATTTCTTGGTTGTACGTGACAAGGAGTATGGTCGCATGTCCAACCTCGTAGGTCGTAACGCCGCTGCCCGGGTAAAATTTCCCTCATTGCACACTTTATGGCGTATGCCCGTCTTCAGTAGCCTATTTTAGGAGCAGCACAGTAGGACGTTAAACCCCATTCAATTTCATTTCATTTTCTCTATGTTGCTTATTTATTATAGTGGATAAATATTTTTCTGGTTCTAGCAATTATTTAATTTCTGCATAGAAATCTTGCTTTGGCCAGTTTTTTTTATTGCAGAGTGCCATTCTTGTATATTGCAGTCTATGACCCTTTGTTTAAAACATGCTTAAGAAGTCGTCACGATTTCCTACTTATAACCAAACATATTGGAAATATTAGTCTGGCATTATTAAATCCTAAATTTATTGGTCTTATTTAAAATTAAACTTTCATTTAACTATGAACAACTTTTAACGTGTCTCTTTAAAACTATTAAATACTCTAAAACAGTAGCTCAACCTTTTGACCTAAACTCATTAATTTACCATTTTGTTGTGAGCGACTTCTTATTCTTCCTATATGACATATTGCACGTGTCTGATTTCAAAGGGGGGTTGGGTGGCTGAATGGTTAGCACGCGCGCCTGTCATTGAGTTAACTAGCGTGTTTTCGAATGCTCGGTTGTACGTGACAAGGAGTAAGGTCGCCTGTCCAACCTGCCATTTTTAATTTTTTCCCCCGCCATTTTCATTTCATTTTCTCATCCGTCTCATTACAGTAATGGACTAAGACTAGTAATTATTTGCCTAGTTTGCCTAGTTTTCATGATGGACGAATGTAGTGCGAGTTATTAATAGACAATTTTTCCCTTAATTTTTTTCTTCCCTCTTCCTGCATTTTTGGGTTGACTTTTTGGTCTAGAATAGGAGAAAAGGGATTAAATTTGCAATTTTATAGCAGTTTTGGGTAATACTGGTGATATTACAGCGGAGGGATGGGGCTGTAAAATGTCTTTCTGCGGAGCAGTGAAATGTATCGGAAGTGAGATTTTCACCCAAGTCAACTTCAAATCCCTGTAGCAAAAAATCTAAACCATATTAACCCTACAAGTTTATGATGGGGAGATTGCCAAATGTTGTCCCCATTGTGCCTAAAAATATTGGAACCAACAGAATGTTGAGCAAAAAGCTACAGCCAGTGATGTTACAGCCATTTAACATTGAAGTCAATGGGCAAATAATTACTAGTCTGAGTCCTTATGATACTAAATATGGCCGAAAGAGATTTGTTCCCCACCACTTATTTCATGAATTTTTCAATAAAAAGTGTCAAAAAAGGTAAGAATACTGGGTTTTTTTTGCTCACAAAGCATTTTTCTAACTGTCTGATATCAAAATAGCCATTATTTGGGGTTTCCGTTGATAGAGTGTGAATTCAGGGACCGTAGGCCTTAATGTTTACATTTTGTTGCATGTACGTCATCAAAACACTGAATTGTATTACAATGTTTCTAGTTTAGTACTAGTTAACTAGTGGCACGTGTTTTTTTTTCAAAAGGGCATATTTCTACTCTCGCATTTATGATTAATCGAATATTCTCGTCAAAAAGCATTTGGCGTAGGCCTATGCCAAGACAGCTAGTCCTGACAGCTAGTCCTGACCCTAGCCCCAACCCACAATCTTGCCAAAAAATCATGTGGCCACAACCCTATTTACATGTGACCTCCTTGAACCAAGTCTGCAGTTGGCCTTAATATTTAGACATGACATGTTTTGACATCATACAATGAAATGTTAACATGCTCACTCCAAACTTCACTCCCATGTGACTTTTGACCACACCTGCAGCTGGCCTTAATATTTAGACTGAACCTCAAAAACATGGTATCTGCCTTTGAGATTGGCTTAGACTTGTGTGACACTCATTTTTTTTAACTTTTTTTACTGACTTTTCTGACTGTTTACTGGTTTCTTGTTGGAGAGCCAGTGATTGAATGTTCCCTAGAAATAAAGAGGTTTATTTCTATTTCCATTTGCAACCTTTTTTTTTCTTTCGTATTTTCTCACTGTTTTTTTATTGCATATTTATCCCCAGCTATCTATCATTTCAGGTGCCGTGGGTAATATTTCATAGAGTGGATTGATTGACCTCAGCAAACACAAGTATTTAAAAAAAAGAAGCAAAACAGGTGAGATAAATGTGGATTTCATACACCACTTTTCGAAGTGCAGCCAACCTGATCCCCACTTCTGCTCACTAACGGGGGGGGGGGGGGGGGGGGGGGGTACTGCACAGGCCTTTCTACTCCCCTTGGCATGTAACTGAATGACAGAATTGCACATTTTGACCATTTCTGGGTGTCAAAGGTCCATTTCCCTGGATAGTATTCTCCCCAGAATTCTCACTCTCTTCCAAATTTAACATTTCAGGTCTACATCGCAAACCCTGATGACTTCCTGGACTGGCTTCAGTAGAACGATGATCTCAATGCATATTAATTTCATCCCGGATCTCTATGACACCTGTGGTGGAAGTGGAGGGCAAATCGAATTCAGTTTGGGCTCCAACCGAGGACCTCTGTAAACTTTGCTTTTTGGTGATGACTTCATTTCCGAGCCCGATAAAGGACACCCATGTGTTTATCATGGCCTCTCATATTAGAAGATAACATAAATGGCTTGTGTGTTGACGGTTGTGCATATGTCTTGGTCAGGAAAGTTGTAGGCACCATTGCCCTTGTAAACCATTTGACAGGCCAGAGTGAACAGGGAGACCCATGATTGGTCAACAATGTACCAGATTCCATACTGGGGGGTGGGGGTGAAGAAACACTTGTAGTGTTACATTATCAGATTATTTCAACTTACTTATCCTATGGAAATACAGCTATATAGGAGATATTTTAAAATTGATAAGCACTGCTTGTTTCAACATCTTAGATTTGGCCACAATTTAACATTTGCAGCTACGTTAACAGAGACAAAACAGTGGTTTTCGATGAAAGTGATAAAAAGTCTAATATTGCATCATGATTACTGTTTTAAAGTATTTCCGTGATGGAATTATATTGAATTTATCTCATCTTTTTACAGAATGCATTTATGTTCCAAAATAAAAATGTTGTGTGGAATTCAAAATTTATGTGCTTTCAAATTTCTATCTGAATTTCCGCAGTTTTCTGATGCACTATAGTGATTGTAGAGTGCTGCACCGCGCATCTGCAAATGCATGGATTTTCATACTCTTTGGCCAGGGCATTGCATATAT
Organism: Patella pellucida; assembly: GCA_917208275.1. Classification (NCBI taxonomy): domain Eukaryota; kingdom Metazoa; phylum Mollusca; class Gastropoda; family Patellidae; genus Patella; species Patella pellucida. The sequence continues at coordinate 36,463,701 of OU795041.1, read as the reverse complement.
GTTTGTTTATTAGATAACCACAGATTTGTTCAAACAGCAAGAACATGTGAGGTATATAGGACTAAGACTAGTAATTATTTTGGACGAATGTAGTGCGAGTTATTAATAGACAATTTTTCCCTTAATTTTTTTCTCCCCTCTTCCTGCATTTTTGGGTTGACTTTTTGGTCTAGAATAGGAGAAAAAGGATCAAATTTGCAATTTTATAGCAGTTTTGGGTAATACTTGTGATATTACAGCGGAGGGATGTGGCTGTAAAATGTCTTTCTGCGGAGCAGTGAAATGTATCGGAAGTGAGATTTTCACCCAAGTCAACTTCAAATCCCTGTAGCAAAAAATCTAAACCATATTAACCCTACAAGTTTATGATGGGGAGATTGCCAAATGTTGTCCCCATTGTGCCTAAAATATTGGAACCAACAGAATGTTGAGCAAAAAGCTACAGCCAGTGATGTTACAGCCATTTAACATTGAAGTCAATGGGCAAATAATTACTAGTCTGAGTCCTAATACAAGTTTCAGTTATTTCCCTTTAGTTTTCAGATTATTGTTATGCCTGGGTGCAATGATTCATACTGTATTTAGACTTGTAACTTCGCGAGTTTCTTCTTATCCTTTTATTTAGGATACTTGATACAATCAATGACACGTGACAATAAATATGAAAGCTTTCATATCTGCATGGGACAGTAGCAGCTCTAGTTTTTTTTTGTGTTTTATTCACAAATCGGATTTCTCAGAATCTACTCATAGGATCTTTCTGAAACTTTTACCTACCCCCCCAAAAATGGGTGGTGGCTGTTGGGTAAATATATTTTCAAACGTTTTTCGCATTCGAAATCACCGAATTTTACGAACAAATGCATTTGACCTACTTTGCTGTAACTTTGTGACTATTTCACCTATTTTACTAATTCTTTTTTCTTTTAATACCTTGACTCCTTTACTTCAAATCTGCAATTCGGATTTTCGAATTTCGAAAATTCGTCGCTGTGATTTCGAGCCGGAAGTAAAAATTAAAATAACAACTTCTTTAATAGTTGCACGATTTACATGGAATTTGGTATGTAAGTAGATCTCGCTCATGCGACTTTAAAAATGTTGTTAGAAATTTTCTAAATTATCCCCCCTTGGTGATATTAAGGATCAAAGTTTTCAAAAAAATTGACGAAATATAGGTCAGATTGCCTTGATTTTTTTTTTGTACTAGCTACGGCACTTCTGATTCGTACACAAAAAATGGAGTTTGTAACCCAAACCGGAAGTGCTTCCATCTTGAAATGTAAAAAATAAATAAGGCTTTTTTGGTATTTTACTTACAGACATGGCAATTATAATTTCCGAATCCTTGTAGGAAGGCCAAAAAACGGTAGCGAAAACATTTTTGATTTCTTGCAAATCATGGACGCCATTTTGAATTGAAAATGACATATAGTAAAAATTCCTCATTATTGGGCTTGAAAACATACACAATTGGTCGTGGCTTAGAGAGTGTGTCTCCTATTAACGAAATTAATACATTTCAGGATAGCCTGGCTCATGGTAGAGTGTTTGGTATTCTAATATTTCAAAAATTCGAATTTCTCCTTTGACGTTTTCTGTGCCGACAAGGTTGTTTTCGAGGTTAGCGGTTTTGACTTCGCGCATGCGCTACGCTAGAACCAAAGGTATGATGACTACCAAACTCCGGCCCCCCACTTGTCACGTTGGTACCTACTAGTCCTGAAATGTTCAGATCGATACCTGCATTCCTTCAAGTCGTTTACATGTGAGGCGGCGGATTTTTTTGCCCTTTTTTTATAAGTAAATTCCCGCACTCCGTAAGGGGAAAGAAGTGTTTTTTGCCCTAGCAGCGCCAAAAATTCTTCGACTAACCTGTTTTTTTGGGCACGATGGCCCATTTACTAGCCCGAATTTGAGTACTTGTCCCATCTGATTCCGATGAAAAAAAAACAAAAGTTATGGTCAAAAAACCGATTTTACGGCTTTTTTCGCCGATTTTGAGACTAAAAAGGTTTTTTAGAATTTTGAAATTGCAAACGACAAGATGAAGTCATCTTGTTAGTCTCATGTGATGGGTATGAGTCTTCTACACCGATGCGGATTGGGTTTGATTTTTTCAAAATGGCGGACTATATTTTTGAGACTGTCAAAGTTTTGATGTTCTGAGACTGTCGAGGCATCATTGGGGGGTATTTTTAAAAAATTTATACTGGTCGGGTGCGCCGCGATGAGGTTAGTAACATATCAAAAGGAGAACATGATCGAATACAAATTCGAAAAAATATGGCCATGTTTTACAATAAAAAAAAGTTGCTGGGTCGGCTTGGGTTCGATTTTTTTAGGCCATGTTCCCGTATTAGAAATCACTTAAATTTTTTATATGTGCTAGCTAACATCCTAAGGCACAATCTCTGAAAATTTCAAGAAATTCCGAGAATCGTAACGCCTGCTAAAACACGCTCGCGCAATTAGGCCTATTTTTTGCCTATTTTTCGAATGTTTTTAGACTAACAAGTCACTTTTTCGTGCGCTACGTTTGAGGCCACATATCTCGGCCGCTATGGGTTTGAATCCATATGTTTTGATCGGTATCGATAGCTTGGACACTTCCCTCCGTCGTGACAGGGTGTCAAACATGGCTTTCCAAAACGAAGGGCCATGTTTGCTGCCTTTTAGCTCGGCCCCTATGGGTTCGAATCAAAATGTGTTGGCTGGGAATAATAGCCTTGACAATTCTCTCCATTCTATAAAAAGTTGGTAGATCTCACCCGAATGCCATGCACGCGCTACGATATTTAAGAGTGCCCGGGTGGGTCTCGAGGCTTGGTATTCAAAGGTTAAATCTCTGGAATTTCTAGCGGTTGCCTGTGCCGCGATGATATTTATCACATATTAAAAGGAGAAAATATTCAGATATCAAGAACGAAAATAAATCGATAAAATACGGCAATTTTTCAAGCAAAAAAAGTTTGATGGGTGGGGGTGGGTTTATAATTTATTTTCATTGTTCCCGGAATCTCACTCATTTCCATTTTTTATATGCGATAGCTAGAATCTCAAAGTACAATCTTTGCAAATTTGAAGGCAAACGGACCACTGGAACGTTGCCTGGGCAGTGAAAATCTATCCCGGTCGCAAAAATCTGCATTCGGGGAACCTCGATGGACGATACTATGACCGGACGTATTATGACCTTGACACATACATGATATACATAGTATTAAAATCCTTATGAAATATTTAAATCATTTACTGCTATAATATGAAATATCACTTATTCCCCAGTTAAATAAAAATAGGTCACCGGGTGCTGTAAAACTTCAAGAACCCTACGACCATTTTACACTTTCTATTGCCAGAAAATATTTGTTTTACTAGTCTAATTCAAGTTTAAAAATAAACAATATTTTTTCTGAAAACCATGTCGAGTTATAGTGTATTATATATGATACAATGGGCCATAGCCTAGAGATCGGGTGTTCGATCCCTGCATTGGCCGAGAAAGTTCATCTCGATTTTACCGTACTCCACAAGGGGGAAAAAAGGGCTTTTTTGCCCTAGCTGCGCCACTAACTCTTCGATTAACCTGTTTTTTTGGCACGATGTGCCCATTTACTAGCCCGAATTTTGAGTACTGGTTACATCTGATTTCGATGAAAAAACATAAGTTATGGCCAAAAAAACGATTTACGGCTTTTTCGCCGATTTTGAGACTAAAATTTTTTGTAGAATTTTGAAATTGCAAACGACAAGATAAAGTCATTTTGTTAGTCTCATGTGATGGGTATGAGTCTTCTGCACCGATGCGTATTGGGTTTGATTTTTTTCAAAATGGCGGACTATATTTTTGAGACTGTCAAAGTTTTGATGTTCTGAGACTGTCGAGGCATCATTGGGGGGTATTTTTTTAAAATGAGGTTAGTAACATATCAAAAGGAGAACATGATCGAATACAAATTCGAAAAAATATGGCCATGTTTTACAATAAAAAAAAGTTGCTGGGTCGGCTTGGGTTCGATTTTTTTAGGCCATGTTCCCGTAGGCCTATTTTTCGAATGTTTTTAGACTAACAAGTCACTTTTTCGTGCGCTACGTTTGAGGCCCTATATCTCGGCCGCTATGGGTTTGAATCCATATGTTTTGATCGGGATCCATAGCTTGGACACTTCCCTCCGTCGTATAAAAAGTTTGAACCCCTGACCCTAACCACGGTCACGTGACAGGATGTCAAACATGGCTTCCCAAAACGAAGGGCCATGTTTGCTGCCTTATACCTCGGCCCCTATGGGTTCAAATCAAAATGTGTTGGCTGGGAATAATAGCCTTGACAATTCTCTCCATTGTATAAAAAGTTCGCAGCTCTCACCCGAATGCCATGCACGCGGCACGATATTTAAAACTTAGGCGTTTTTCGAAATTCGCGCATGCGCACAGCTGGAACCAATAGCACCAGCGGTACCAAACTCTGGTCCCACTCTGCTCTCGCTGGTGCCTAGGTGTCCTTTAACTTTCAGCCTGATAACTGCATTCCTTCTAGTCGTTTACATCTGAGACTCACTGGACCAGCATTTTTCACCGATGTACCCCCACCCCAAACTGTAAACGTCCCGAAGGGTGCCCGGGCGGGTCTCGAGGCTTGGTATTCAAAAGGTATATCCATCCCGCCGACTCGCTGCGTCACGTCAAAATGCCCGCTCGGGGAACGGAAGTGGGCGAAACGGGCCCATGAAGTGAAGTTTGACCCTACGTTGACCTTCGAGGGCCTCGTAGCATTAAAAGGGTCATGAGCCTAGATGGAGTCATCAATGTCCTTTCATGAGAGAGTTTGACCTTTGACCTGACCTTTGACCTTGGGGTCGAAAAATTCCCAAAACTTAGGTACCGTCCCGAAAATCTGCATCAAAGTCAAGGTCAAGGCCACGACCCACAAACCCGTCGACGGGGCCGTCCCTGAGGTCAAGGTCATGACCTTGGCTGACCTCTACTAGCCTTAGAGATCAATCCCGTGTTTTGTGCATTTACCGTTTTTTGTGCATTTCACGGCATCGCGTCGCGGCGGCTCATTTTTTTACCCCAGCCATCTGAAAGTTTAATACAAACTGCGCAGCACCCTAGCGCAGGTTGTATCAATTTTTCAGACGATTTGAATACAAATTGAGCCCATGATAGAAGTTCCGCTTTTTTGCTGTGCATTACTCCTATTTTGATCCGACTAAATTTTGTTTTGTATTTTCCCCACCTTGTTTATAAGGTAAGTGTAATTTTTTTAGATACCTGATGACATATGACCCTTGACATGTGACCGAAAATGACTGTTCATATGAAAGCTTTCATATCTGCTTGGGACAGTAGCAGATCTAGTTCTTATTATTTTATTTTTTTGTGTTTTATCCACAAATCGGATTTCTCAGAATCTACTCATAGGATCTTTCTGAAACTTTTACCTACCCCCCCCCCCCCAAAAAAATGGGTGGTGGCTGTTGGGTAAATATATTTTCAAAACGTTTTTCGCATCCGAAATCACCGAATTTTACGAACAAATGCATTTGACCTACTTTGCTGTAACTTTGTGACTATTTCACCTATTTTACTAATTCTTTTTTCTTTGAATACCTTGACTCCTTTACTTCAAATCTGCAATTTCGGATTTTCGAATTTCGAAAATTCGTCGCTGTGATTTCGAGCCGGAAGTAAAAATCAAAATAACAACTTCTTTAGTAGTTGTACGATTTTTTATGAAATTTAATATGTAAGTAGACCATAATGATGCGACTTGAAAAATGACTTTAGAAATTATCTAACTTATCTCCCCTTGGTGAAATTAAGGTTCGAAGTTTTCAAAAAAATCGTCGAAATATAGGTCAGAATGACCCTAGTTTTTTTTTCTTTACTAGACAAGGAATTACTGATTCGTACACAAAATATAGAGTTTGTCGATCGAACCGGAAGTGCCACCATCTTTAAACGTGAAAAATCAATAAGGCTTTTTTGCTATTTTACTTACAGACTCGGGAATTATATTTTCTGAATCCTTGTAGGAAGGCCTAAAAAATGTCTTGAAAAGAATTCTGATTTAGGTCAACCGGGGGTCACCATTTTGAATTGAAAATGAAAAATAGAAGCAATTTGAAGGGCCGAGACTTTGGAGCACAATAACTCTCATTCTAATTAAGCTAGGATGTTCAAACTTGTCGTAGACGTTCACTAGGTCAATGTTATGATTGAGTTCAAAGGTGAGCATTTTCTGCTCAGGGTAAGCAGAGATAAGCATGCTGATTTGTTGATTCTTTAGGGCACGATAACTTCGGTTATAATGAAGTGAGGGCGGTGAAACTTTTGTCAATGGAGAGTCTAATAGCGAGCCTGTTATGTGAAATCATTGTATCATATTTTTTTTAATTATCAGGGATAGCCGAAAAAAAGAGATTGAAAATCCAAAAAGTCGTATTTTTACAATTTGGACCATGTTTAGAGGTCTTTCTCGTAAAGTCAACATACTATTTTTTGGGAACTTCTTCTACAAAGAGTCTTATTGGTAGTCTTTTATATGAAACCATCGATCAACAGTCCAACATATCAGGAGTAGAAGAACAAAAGGATCGAACATTGAAAACGGCACCCTTTCATTGTTAAGCGAAACATGCAGTGTGGGTGACTACAATCTACGCATTTAGTCATCGTATAGAGTTTATTCAACAGTATCGAATTCCAACTGCTTAGGGATATTTTACGTGCACTCCAATGTGTACACGGGACCTTGGTTTTTCGTCCCATCCGAAGGACTAGACAGCTGTGCCTGTCAGGCCCTGCGTTCTGCCTCACTGACAAGGGGAACCACGCCGGGAAATCGAGATGAACTTTTTCTGTGCAGAACTTTCAATTCAGGCCAAACGTTTATTGCATACGATTAAGCTGGTCAGTTGGAGCTTATTTACAAAAGTTTTGTAATAATCGGTTGGTAATTATTAAAGTACCGTGCACATTAAACTGTTAAAACAGAAAATTTCGCCCGGTTGAAATGTTTCTTGCTATAAGTCAGCAATTTCCCGAATTCAGGATGGCTGAATGGTTAGCATGTGCTCGCTGTATCGTAACGTTTGTCATTGAGTCAACGGGCGTCGTTTCGATCTCCATGTTGCACGTGACATGGTGTATGATGTCCAATCTCGTGGGTTTTCTCCGTGTTCTTCGGTTTCCTCCCAACGGCTAAAGACCAGTAAGCGCAAGGGGAGTTTTTAAATAAAATTAAAAAACATATGTTAGTCCCGAAATGACCTAGTTTGTGTCGAATGGACATTAGGCCGCATTTCTCTCTTTCTCTTTTATTTTTAAAGTTTTGTAATATTCGGTTGGTAATCAAAGGTACTGTAAAAGTGATACAACAGAAAATTTCGTCCGGTTGTAATGTTTCTCAATTTAAAGTCAGCAATTTGTCGATTTTAAGGGGCAAACGTTTACTGCGAACGATTAAGCTGGTCAGGGGGAGCTTATTTTTAAAAGTTTTGTAATATTCGGTTGATAACTAAAGGTACCGTGCAAATTAAACTGTTAAAATATCCATTTTTTGCATTTTTTTCAAAATATTGCACATTATTTCGATCACTTCCGGTTTAAGGATTCGTGTCGAAATTGCTTTATCAGTTGGTATTGGACTATAACTTCATGTTCCAGAAGTTCCAGAAACGTCAATTCTGCCATAAAACGAGACCTGAGCTCACAAAATGGGAAGGAAATTCGAAAAAAATCGAAAAATAAAGGGCGATAACTCTGAATGAAACTTATATTACTGGAATCTGATTTTTTACTATATGTCATTTTCAATTCAAAATGGCGTCCATGTTTTGCCAGAAATCAAAAATATTTTCGCTACCGTTTTTTGGCCTTCCTACAAGGATTCGGAAAATATAATTTCCATGTCTGTAAGTAAAATACCAAAAAAGCCTTATTTATTTTTCACATTTCAAGATGGAAGCACTTCCGGTTTGGGTTACAAACTCCATTTTTTGTGTAAGTATCAGTAGTGTCGTAGCTAGTACAAAAAAATATTTCAAGGCAATCTGACCTATATTTCGACAATTTTTTTGAAAACTTTGATCCTTAATATCACCAAGGGGAGATAATTTAGAAAATTTCTAACAACTTTTTTAAAGTCGCATGAGCGAGATCTACTTACATACCAAATTCTATGAAAATCGTGCAACTATTAAAGAAGTTGTTATTTTGATTTTTACTTCCGGCTCGAAATCACAGCGACGAATTTTCGAAATTCGAAAATCCGAAATTGCAGGTTTGAAGTAAAGGAGTTAAGGTATTCAAAGAAAAAAGAATTAGTAATATAGGTGAAATAGTCACAAAGTTACAGCTAAGTAGGTCAAATGCATTTGTTCGTAAAATTCGGTAATTTCGGATGCGAAAAACGTTTTGAAAATATATTTACCCACCAGCCACCACCCATTTTTTTACGGGGGGGGGGGGTAGGTAAAAGTTTCAGAAAGATTTTATGGGTAGATTCTGAGAAATCCGATTTGTGGATAAAACACACAAAAAAAAAAATAATAGGAAGAATAATAATCTTAACAGAAACAATAAGCTTTCATGTCCCATGCAGATATGAAAGCTTTCATATTCATCGTCACGTGTCATTGATTGTATCAAGTATCCTAAATAAAAGGGTAAGAAGAACAAATTATCAAAATTGGTCAAAAACTCGCGAAGTTACAAGTTTAAATATAGTATGAAACATTGCATCCAGGCATAACAATAATTTGAAAACTAAAGGGAAATAACTGAAACTTGTATTATTGTAATGAGACGGATGAGAAAATGAAATGAAAATGGCGGGAAAAAATTAAAAAATGGCAGGTTGGACATGCGACCTTACTCCTTGTCACGTACATGTACAACCGGGTATTCGAAAACACGATAGTTAACTCAATGACAAGCGTGTGCTAACCATTTAGCCACCCAACTCCCCTTTGAAATCAGATACCTGCAATAAGTCATATAGGAAGAATAACAAGTCGCTCACAACAATATGGTAAATCAATGAGTCTAGGTCAAAAGGTTGAGCTACTGTTTTAGAGTATTTAATTGTTTTAAAGAGACACGTTAAGGGTTGTTCATATTTAAAAGAAAGTTTAATTTTAAATCAGACCAATAAAATTAGAGTTTAATAATGCCAGACTAATATTAAAATAAAGTTTTAAATTAAGAATAATTAATCATTGGTCTAATGCAATGAAATGCTTTGATTTGATGGATGAAATGTGCGATGGTTGTCCACACTATGTGGCTAAGGCGATGGCCTGCTAGCCAGGAGGTCGGGTGTTCGATCCCTGCATTTGCCGAGAAAGTTCATCTCGATTTTTTGGCGTGTTCCCCCACCCACCTTGTACACATTAGAGTGCACATAAAAGATCCCTTAGCAGTTGGAATTCGATACTGTTGAATAAGCTCTATACGATGACTAAATGTGCAGATTGTAGCCACCCACACTGCATGTTTTGCTGAGCAATGAAAGGGTGCCGTTTTCAATTTTCGATCCTTTTATTCTTCTACTCCTGATATTTTGGACTGTTGGTCGATGGTTTCATATAAAAGACTACCGATAAGACTCTTTGTATAAGAAGTTCCCCTAAAATATTATGTTGACTCTAAGAGAAAAGGACCTTTACAAATGCTCCAAATCGTAAAAATACGACCTTTTGGATTTTCGATCTCTGTTTTTCTGCTATCCCTGATATTTAAAAAAAATGATACAATGATTTCACACAACACACTAGCTATTAGACTCTCGATTGGCAAGAGTTTCATCATCCTCCCTTCATTATAACCGAAGTTACCGTGCCCTAAAGAATCGACAAATCAGCATGCTTATCTCTGCTTACCCTAAGCAGATAATGCTCATCTTTGCACTCAATCACGACAGTGACCTAGTGAACGTCTACACCAAGATTGAACATTCTAGCCCCATAAGAAGGAGAGTTATTGTGTTTCAAAGTCTCAGCCCTTAAAATTTCTACTACTTTTCATATTCACTTCAAAATGGCAACCATCAGTTGACCTAAATCAAAATTCTGCTCCCTGTGATATTTGGGCCATCCTTCAAGGATCCAGAAAATATAATTCTCGTGTCTGTAAGTAAAGTAGCAAAAAAGCCTTAGGGATTTTTGACTTTTCAAGATGGTGGCACTTCCGGATTGAGCTACAAACTCCATTTTTTGTGTACAAATCAGTGGTCTCATAGCTAGTACCTAAAATAAAATTCAAGATGATCTGACCTATATTTCGTCGATTTTTTTAGAAAATTTCGATCCTCAATTTCTCAAAGGGGAGATAATTTAGAAAAGTTTTAAAGTCATTTTTAAACTCGCATCGGTTAGATCTACTTATATTCTAAATTTCATAAAAATCGTGCATCTATTAAAGAAGTTGGCAAATTGGTCATGATTTCCGGAACGAAATCACAGCGACGAATTTTCGAAATTTGAAATTGCAGGTGAAAGTGGTTTTCGTCAAGGTTTTCAAAGAATTCTTTTTTAATAAAATAGATCTATCAATAACAAAGTAACGACATGCATTGTTAATTTTTTCGTTCGTAAAATTCGGTGATTTCGAATTCGCAAAACGTTTTGAAAATATATTTAATCAACAGCCACCACCCATTTTTTTTGGGGGGGGGGGGGTAGGTCAGAGTTGCAGAAACATCCTATAGATAGATTCTGTGAAATCCGATTTGCAGGAAAAACACAAAAAAAATAATAATCTTAACAGAAACAATAAGCTTTCATATGAAATATGAAAGCTTAATAATAATAATAATAATTTTAGTAATCTCAATAGGCTTTCAGACGAAAGTCTGAAAGCCTAATAATTTTAGTAAAAACAATAGTCTTTCAGACGAAAGTCTGAAAGCCTAATAATAACTAGATCTGCTACTGTCCCATGTAGATATGAAAGCTTTCATATTCATGTCACGTGTATTGGTCAAAAATTCGCAAAGTTATAAGTCTAAATATAGTTACAAAATACATCGCACCCTGGCAAAAATAACCTGAAAGCTTTGGTTCCAGCGTGGCGCTTGCGCGAATTTAAAAGTCAGTTTTGTCAATTTGGCGATTTTTGGTATATTTTGGGGTTTGGTAAATGACGGTAATCATCGTCACGTGTCATCAATTTATTAACATTGGTTAAAAACTCGCGAAGTTACATGTCTAAATATAGTTAAAAACATTGCACCCGGGCAAAAAAATATTTATGGAAGCCAAAATATTCAAAATAACGAGCCGAGGAGTCGTTTCTTCATAAAAGTGTGAGACTGGTATTGTGTAATGAGTTCAAACGATTTGTCGGCATTTATTATAGCATAGAATGAATAATTAAAATTGGGTTTAACGTCCTACGCTTCTGCACCTAACCTGGGCTAATTGAAGACTAGGATACGCCATACAGTGTGCTATGAGGGAAATTTTTGCCCCGGCAGAAACTGAATTCCAGATGTCAAGGGGTCTTTTACGTGTACATCAATGTGTACACGGGACCTTGGTTTTTCGTTCATTCGGAACGACTAGGCAGCTGTCCGTGTCAGGCCCTCCGTCTGCATCACTGACAATGGGAAACCACGCCGGAAAATCGAGATGAAATTTATTGTCCAATGCATGGATCGAACACCTGGCCTCCAGACTAGCGAGCCAGCATCTTACCAACTTCGCCACCTGACCCCCCCCCCCTATAGCATAGAATTAAATGAATTGAAATTGTTCTGCTCCTAAACCGGAATAGTAGCAGATTTTCTAATTTTGCGCGTTTTTGGACGCCTGTATCTCGATAACTTAACCTACAATTTTTTTAAAACTTTTTCTGTAAAGAGTCCCTTCAGAGGTACTGCGCATGAAGCCATCCAATAAAACTTTGAAATGTCTGGAATGGGATATAAAAGGGACTGAATATCGAAAAAAAACCCCGAAAAATCGTATTTCTTTGGAAAATGCTCTATTATGTTTAATTTTAAAAGATTTTTAAAAAAATGTTTACATATTCAGATAGCTGACCTAATTCCAACTTTAACGATGTATAATATGTATTGAAATACTGAAATTAAATTTTCGATATTTTGATATTTTTCCTTTTTGGCACTTTTGAACATAGCCATTATCAGGTGTATTTTATGTGATTAGATAATGTAATTTATCCTTACAGAGCCCCGCGGCTATTTAATTGCCCTAACCGGTTATTAAAACTATCTCGACAATAATCACCATACCGGAAGTATTAAAATAAAATGAAAAAAAAAGGATAACAAAATTTGTGCTCTTACAAAAAGCTGAATATCTCGGTCAGATATTACCGGACTAAAAGATGTAAATTGTCTTAGGATAGCCCCATTAATGGACTATTATATGGCATCTCAACGGTACGTGTTCAATGGTTAGAAAATAAATTATGGTATGCCGAAAATCTATGATTTCCGTTTTTGGAGCCTTTTAGAGGTCTTTTTCTCGAAAACGAAACTTTTTTAACGCAGGATTTTATCGATGGTCTGTGGCGTGAATCCGAAAAGAAAAGGTTTGAAATAATTTAAGGTGTCATAAAATGGCCTCAATCTTTAAAAAAGTTGAAAAATCGTTAAATTATTGAAAATATTATTTTATTTATCTTTTTTACAAACAACTACTGAATAGATGTTTCTGACACTTCTGGTACATAAAGATATCTATCTAAACAACTTGTTAAAACTATCCCAACAATGATCCAATAACCAGAAGTAGTCGAAAAATATCAGATGTTTGGGAAAAAAACACCCAAAAAAATTTTAAAAAAAGAAAATACAGTATAAAATTGGTACTCTTGCAAAAATCGACATTTCTCAGCCAGGTGTCACTGAATCAAAACAACTAAAGTATCATTTTCTAGCTCGATGAATGGGCTATTTTATGACATACTTCCTGTCTGATTCTTGAAAGCCGATTTAGTGCTGCTTGCAGGTCTAGTTATTCTTATTAGGATTTCAGACTTTTGTCTGAAAGACTATTGTTTTTACTAAAATTATTATTTATTATTATCATTTACCGCGGGAGCGTATATCTCAGTGCCTGTAACAGATACCGATCTGGGACCATGTGGTGGCTACTTGAAAAACTGTATTTGAATTTAGTGTGGTGAAAAAAAGTAAAAAATGGGCCGTAGATTAGTCAATTCTGTACCTATTTTTTTTACAAATGGCATTTTCGGAAACCCTGAATCTTTTTACGCACTATAGCAGTTCAAGATTTCGAATTTGTGAATCTTCGTTTCTGACTTCTGGCGTTCGAAAATGAAAAATAATGTTTAAGAGACAGTTTTTGTTATTTTTCAAAATTTTCAAATTTGACCTACATTTTTGGATACCTAAAAGCAATCCGATTCCATTCGGAGTTATCGCCCTTTATTTTTCGAATTTTTTCGAATTTTCGGCACATTTTGTTAGCTTAAGTTTCGTTTTACGGCGAAATCGACCTTTCTAAAATTCCTGGAACATAAAAAGCCATATGATCAAACAGTTGCATAAAACAATTTCAACTACCATCTGTGAACCGGAAGTAGTCGAAATAATGTCCGATATTTCGAAAAAAAATGTAAAAAATGTGTGCTTTATGTAAAAACGTCATTTCTCCGTCCGATATCAACGGATTTAAACGATTAAGGTATCGTTAGGAAGCACGACAATTTTTGTATCGTGTGATACCTAATTATCACGGATACTATGACCAAGCAGCCAAATATGACACGCTGAAAATCAAGTGTTTTCTGAGTTGGAGCGATTTTGGACGCCTGTATCTCCATTTTTTAAAAATAATTTTTAAAAATGGCTACACATTCATATAGCTGACCTGAATACGATTCTAGTGATATATAATATGTAATAAAATATCAAATTTAATTTTCCATATTTTGATATTTTGATATAGGATTTCTCAGGTTTGTATTTTATCTGATTGGATAATGTAATATATTCTTACAGAGCGCTGCGGCTATTTAATTGCCCAAACCGATTATTAAAACTATCTCTAAAATAATCACCATACCGGAAGTATTCAAAATGAAAAAAAAGGTTATAAAATATTGCGCTCTTCCGAAAAGTTGAATTTCTCGGTCAAATATTACCGGACCAAAAGAAGTAAATTGTCTTTGGATAGACCTATTATTAACTATTATTTGGCATTTCAATGGTACGATTTCGATGGTTAAAAAAAAAATTATGGTACGCCGAAAATCTATTATTTACGTTTTTGGAGCCTTTTTAGAAGCCCTTTTCTCGAAAACGACAACTACGATTGTCTGTGGCGTGAATCCAAAAGGAACAGGTTTTAAATTATATAAGGGGTCGAAAAATAGCCCCAATCTTTGAAAAAAGTTGAAAAATCGTTAAATTATTGAAAATGTTCTTTTATTTATCATTTTAACATACAACTACTGAATAGATGTTTCTGACACTTCTGGTACAGAAAGATATCTATCCAAACAACTTGTTAAAGCTATCCCGACAATGATCCAAAATTCAGAAGTAGTCGAAAAAATTATCACATATTTGGGAAAAAAACACCAAAACAAATTCAAAAAACAAAAGAAAGTACAGTAAAAAATTAGTACTCTTGCAAAAATCGATATTTCTTAGCCGGGTGCCATAAATCAACACAATTAAAGTATCGTTTTCTAGCTCGATGAATGGGCTATTTTATGACATTATTCCTGTCTTATTCCTGAAGCCGATTCAGTGCTGCTTGCAGGTCTAGTTTTTTTTCGTTTTTTTTTCGGGGGAGCCTATTTCTCAGTGCCTGTAACAGATACCGATCTGGGACCTCAAATTTCTATCAGTAAACCATGTGGTTGTAGCATATGGGCCCTATTTGAAACTTCTGCGCGGACCGGATGTAGCCGAATTTAGTACGGTGTTGAAAAAAACGGCCGTAGATTCATTAATTCTGTACCTATTTTCATACAAATGACATTTTCGGAAACCCTTAGTCTTTTCTCGGATGATAGCAGTTGAAAATTTCGAAATTTCGAAACTTCGTCGCTGACTTCTAGCGTTCGAAAAATGAAAAAAAAAATTAAGAGACAATTTTTGTTATTTTTCAAAATTTTCAAATTTGACCTATATTTTTTGGTACCTGAAGACCACCCGATTCCAGAAATATCAGTTTCATTTCGAGTTATCACCCTTTATTTTTCGATTTTTTTCGAATTTTCTTCCCATTTTGTGAGCTCGAGTTTCGTTTTACGGCCGAATCGACGATTCTGAAACTTCTGGAACATGAAGTTATAGTTCATAACTAACGTATAAAGCTATTTCGACAAACATCTATAAACCGGAAGTAGTCGAAATAATGGCCGATATTTTGAAAAAAAACGCAAAAAATGAATGCTTTCGGGAAAAACATGATTTCTCAGTCCGATATCAACGTATCAAAACGATTAAGATATCGTTGGGTTGCCCGAGAATTGTAGTATCATATGATATCCAATTCTTACAGATACCATGAACAGCAAGTAACATATGGCACGCTGAAAATCAAGTATTTTCTCATTTGGAGTGTTTTGGAACGCCTGTATATCGAAAACTCCTCCTGCGATTTTTCTTCAACTTTCTCTATCAAGAGACCTTTTGGTAGTCTTGTGTATGAAACAGTCCGTTTAGACTTTGAAATATCTGTAATAGGTCAAATAACGAACTGAAAATCGAAAAATGTCGAAAAATTGTGAAATTTTGGAAAATCCTCTATAATATTTTTATTTTTACTGATTTTAAAAAAACTTTGTTATATTTAGATATCTGATCTAATGTCGATTCCAATAATGTATAATATGTTTTTAGGTATTTAAATTTAATTTTTGATATTTTGACATATTTGCATTTTTGGCCATTTTAAACATAGGATTTCTCAAGGGCATTTTATCTGATCATATATTGTAATATATCATTACAGAACTCTGTCGCTATTTACTTGCCTAAACCGGTTATTAAAACTATCTCCATAATAATCACCATACCGGAAGTATACAAAAAATGAAAAAAAGGATAAAAAAATCTCTGGATGGCCCAATTAATGGACTATCATATGGGCCCTCAATGGTACGATTCGATGGTTAGTAAATAAATTATGTTGCGCCGAAAATCTAGTATTTTTCGTTTTTGGAGCCTTTTAAAACTTTTTTTACTCAGATTCCTATCGGTGGTCTGTGGCGTGAATCCAAAAGGAAAAGGTTTGAAATAATTTAAGGTGTCATAAAATGGCCTCAATCTTTGAAAAAAGTTGAAAAATCATAAAATTATTAAAAATATTCTTTTATTTATCTTTTTTAAAAACAACTACTAAATAGATGTTTCTGACATTTCCGGTACAGAAAGATATATATCCAAACAACTTGTTAAAACTATCCCGACAATGATCCAAAATCCAGAAGTAGTCGAAAAAAATATCAGATATTTGGGAAAAAAACACAAAAAAAGAAAAAAAAGAAGAAAATACAGTATACAATTGGTGCTCTTGCAAAAATGGACATTTCTTAGCCGGGTGTCACTGAATAAAAACAATTAAAGTACTTTGTTCTAGCTTGATGAATGGGCTATTTTATGACATACTTCCTGTCTGATTGCCAAAAGCCGATTCAGTGCTGCTTGCAGGTCGAGTTATTATTATTATTGTTATATACATCTTTTATTAATACTAGTGGTGTATGGTATTTTTGTGTACATGGGGAATTATATAATTGCATTTGTTTATTGTTTTGTTATTTCTTTCTTCAGATAAAAGTGCATATCTTATTCTCAGTTATAAAGGAGGTTGGGTAGCCGAATGGGTAGCATGTGCGTGCTGTATCATAAGGTCTGTCATTGAGTCCACTGGCGTGGTTTATATTCCACGGTTGTATGTGACAAGGAGAAGGGTCGCCTTTCCAACCTCATGGGTTTAACCGGGTCCTCGGGTTCCCTCCCACTGCTAAAGACCATTAACATACAAGAAAATAATTGGAATAAAATTGAACCATGTGTTCGTCCCGAAATTACGTGGTTTGTGTCAAGTGGAAGTTAAAGCCCATTTCTCTCTCTCTCTCTCTCCCTCTCTCTCTCTCTCTAGGCTAGTTACGTTGTCAATTTGAGCGACAGACTTCTAAGCCCCCTAGACATGAACATTTTTTGACAAACGCCTCTTATTTATTTCTAACCCAATAATAACCCAGGTAATCGATCGTTTCTAAAGAACACTTTCACCCGACAGAGGTCAATATATTATTCACAGAAAAATCCACATTGAAACCACTTGAAAAGTCATTATCACAAGCAACCCTAAAATATTTTAACAAAATGAACACATAAATACTATTCCTCCAACCACAATCACAAAAACCAAATTTCAATCGAACAACTAAAACAGCAGTAAACACCCCCAAAAAGACAAAAACATAATAATTAAGAAAAGCGACAGAGGCTAATGAATCGCACAGACTATATCTCTGAGACAGAAAAACAATTGAATAACCATTACACAAAATTAGACCAACCCATCGTTAAGGCCACCACAACCTTAATAAACAACAACCTACATGAATTGTAAGACAAGGTATACATAGCACTAAACAATAGTATTAGCTATCCGCTAAATGTGTCTGTCGACAACGACATCTCCATACCCTACCAAAATACATAAAAATCCAGTAAACGTGGTACAAGGATTAATCAGCGAATTGGATGTATGAGATGTGTTGTTGACGAGGGGAAAGATGTAGAGAGTGAAGTGCTGTAAAGGGATAGTTAGATGTATTATGAATGGTTAGAGTGGCTGTGGTGTTACGGTGAAATACTATGCCGCCACCGTAACACCACAGCTGTATGACTTGTTAGACAGGAGTGATATCCACTGTTTTTTTTATCTTGTAAAATGTTTATTCATAGCATAATAGGCATATACATTACATATTAACAGTGTATTTTACACAATTTCAATACATTCCATATAAAGTGAGACATTAATTTTGACCGGACATAAAATTACGAATACAAAACGATAGAATGGCTATGAGTTACGGGTTGCGCAGTACTCATTTCAACTCGCAAAACAATAAACTGGCAATGATTTACCGCTTCACGTGGTACTCATTTCAACACGCAAAACAATAAACTACGGTAAATTTAGCTTATCGCTATATACCCGGATATATTCAAATTGGGGTCTGACTGCTGCATATAATTCTAAATGACGACATTGTTTTCTCCTTTTTTTACGACAGATTACGGTCCATATTTATATTTTAATAATATGTACGGTGTCTTGTGCAGCCGTCTTGTGTTCATCAAAAAATACAAAAGGCGCATAGAATGAATGAATAAATGAAATAGGGTTTAACGTCCTACGCTTAAGCACCGTACCTGGGCTAATTGAAGACGGGCATACGCCACAGTGTGCAATGAGGGAAATTTTGCCCGGGCAGCGGCGCTACGGCCTACTCTTATATCGAATTCCAACTGCCAAGGGATCTTTTACGTGCACTCCAATTTGTACACGGGACCTCGGTTTTTCGTCCCATCCGAACGACTAGGCAGCTGTCCTTGTCAGGCCCTCCTTCTGCATCACTGACAAGGGGAAATCACGCCGGAAAATCGAGATGAACTTTCTCGGCCAATGCAGGGATCGAACACTCAACCTCCAGGCTAGCGAACCAGCGCCTTATCCACTTAGCCACCGTGATCCCCAAAAAAAGGCGCATAGAAGAAATGCCATGTCCAATATACAAAGTCCATTTAACACTCACGCGTAAGATAAAGCCTGTCGGTCCTTGATTACGGCAATACTATATACCGGAAAACACCGGAACCAACCGGAAAACAACCGGGAAACATCATTATATACTGAATACCGGAAAACACCAGAAAACCACTAATCACCGGAAAACACACTAAATACCGGAAAACACCCTAAAAATATGTCGTGGTGTCGTGATGTCAAGTTATCGGCCATATTCCTCCCAATACCATAATAGGTTAGGTTTAAGAATTTGGGGAGGGGTTAGGCTCTGGGTTACATATTTAGGGTGTTTTCCGGTATTTAGTGTTTTTCCGGTGTTTTCCGGTATTCAGTATAAAATGGTGTTTTCCGGTGTTTTCCGGTATATAGTATGGCCCCTTGATTATGCCCGTTTGGTTCAGATATAATAGACCAGAGGGGGGAGGGGGGGCATTGTCACCCGAGTGGGGGCAAAATCTGAGTTAACTTTTCTAGAGGCATTTTTCGTCAGGAATCCGAATCTGGTAGGTAATAAGCCAGGTGTGGGGGCGTTTCCGAGATAATCGAGGTCAAAGGTCACGGAAGGCCAAATAACGAAAGAAACGTAAATAATTCAAAATCTGTTCAGAATAGGGCCGGAAATCATTGATAACAGCAATGAGACAATTATAATACAGTAATATATTATAATAACGATAAGCAGCGATGACACCTGCATACCTGTGGTATTAAGCTCTATTACTATGATAATGAAGGGGGGGGGTATTTAATGCCAAAATACAAGTCTTAGTACGAAATTCCAGATATATTGTTACATATCACTGAAAAGCTTGTTGATTGATCTCTTTAAATATGTAAATAATTTTATGGCGCATTCATATTGACTTACCTTAAAAAGCAATCAAAGTTTAGTGGTATTAAGCTCTATTACTGTGATTATGGGTATTTAATGCCAAAATACGGGTCTTAGTAGAAAATTCCAGATATAATGTTACATAACAGCGAAAAGCTTGTTGATTGCTCTCTGCAAATATGTAAATAATTTTTTGGCACATTGAGATTTACTTACCTTACAAAACGGTCAAGTTGGTTGGTACTAAACTCAATTACTATGATAATGAGGGGGGGGGGGAGGGTATTCAATGCCAAAATACGGGTCTTAGTACGAAATTCCAGATATAATGTTACATATCACTGTAAAGGTTGTTGTTTGCTCTCTTCAAATATGTAAATAATTTTCTGGTACATTTAGATTTACTTACCGGTACCTTACAAAACGGTCAAGTTTGGTTGGTACTGAACTCAATTACTATGATAATGAAGGGGAAGGGGTATTCAATGCCAAAATACAAAACTTAGTACGAAATTCCAGATACAATGTTACATATCACAGAAAATCTTGTTTATTACTCTCTTCAAATATGTAAGTAATATTATGGCACATTCATATTTACTTACCTTAAATAGCCATCAAAGTTGTGGGGTTTTAAACTCTATTACTATGATAATGAGGGGGGGGGGTTCAATGCCAAAATACGGGTCTTAGTACGAAATTCCAGATATAATATTACATATCACTGAAAAGCTTGTTGTTTGCACTATGTAAATATGTAAATAATTTTCTGGCACATTGAGATTTACTTACCTTAAATAGCAATCAAAGTTGTGTGGTATTAAACTCTATTACTATGATAATGAAGGGGGGGGGGGTATTCAATGCCAAAATACAGTTCTTAGTACGAAATTCCAGATATAATATTACATATGACCGAGAAGCTTGTTGATTTTTCTCTTTAAATATGTAAATAATTTTATGGTACATTCATATTTACTTACCTTAAAAAGCAATCAATGTTTGGTGGTATTAAGCTCTATTACTATGATAATGAAGGGGGGGGGGGTATTCAATGCCAAAATACGGGTCTTAGTACGAAATTCCAGATATAATGTTACATATCACAGAAAAGCTTGTTGATGTTCTCTTCCAATATGAAAATAATTTCTGGCACATTAAGATTTACTTACCTTAAAAAGCAATGAAAGTTTGGTGGTATTAAGCTCTATTACTATGATAATGAAGGGGGGGGGGTATTCAATGCCAAAATACGGGTCTTAGTAAGAAATTCCAGATATAATGTTACATATCAGCAAAAAGCTTGTTGATTTTTCTCTTCAAATATGTAAATAATTTTATGGTACATTCATATTTACTTACCTTAAAAAGCGATCAAAATTTGGTGGTATTAAGCTCCATCACTATGATAATGAAGGGGGAGGGGTATTCAATGCCAACATACGGTTCTTAGTACGACATTCCAGATATTATAATGTTACATATCAGCGAAAAGCCTGTTGATTGCTCTCTTCAATTATGTAAATAATTTTATGGCACATTCATATATACCTACCTTATAAAGCGATCAAAATTTGGTGGTATTAAGCTCTATTACTATGATAATGAAGGGAGAGGGGTATTCAATGCCAAAATACGGTTCTTAGTACGAAATTCCAGATATAAAGTTACATATCACAGAAAAGCTTGTTTATTACCCTCTTCAAACATGTAAGTAATGTTATGGCACATTCATATTTTCTTACCTTAAATAGCATAGCGATCAAAGTTGTGGGGTATTAAACTCTATTACTAAGATAATGAACGGGGGGGGGGGGGGGGTATTCAATGCCAAAATACGAGTCTTAGTAGAAAATTCCAGATATAATGTTATTATTATATTACTGTATTATAATTGTCTCATTGCTGTTATCAATGATTTTCGGCCCTATTCTGAACAGATTTTGAATTTTTTACGTCTCTTTCGTTATTTGGCCTTCCGTGACCCTTGACCTCGATTATCTCGGAAACGCCCCCTCACCTGGCTTATTACCTACCAGATTCGGATTCCTGACGAAAAATGCCTCTAGAAAAGTTAACTCAGATTTTGCCCCTACTCGGGTGACAATGCCCCCCTCCTCCCTCTGGTCTATAACAACTATCGAGAAAACACACCAATTAAACAATACACAGCGGGTCATTCGTTTTTAACCCGTCGGTTAATTAACATACCCGGTACAGAAAACTACCGTCCCAGAGTTTTTCACCCCTAGCGATCATAAACTCACCTTGTTAATTAATACACCTTATCTAGAGTTATAATCCGATTTTTTTTATCGAGATACGTAGGTATTTATCCTTTTGCTTGTTTCTTATAAGGCAAACGTACAAAACAGTTTTGACCCTTACCTATTTCTCAGTGTAAGCCTGCGCCTCAAAAAGAGATCTCGCCTTTTAGTATTTGTATAATGACTTCCTCATGTGCGGCAGGTCAGTTTGCTTCCAAAAACACTGTTTTCCGTTCCCAAAAATACAAAAGTAATTTTTTACCAGATGACCATGGTTCTTTTCACCGAGACTAGATAATTTCTCTCGGTGTAAGGATAAGGCTATGGAAAAGTTCAAACAAGGTCAATAAATCCGCGGTGACACTGTTGAGAATATAAACCCATGGGTTTGCTTACTAGGAAATTGAGCGTGAATCAACTCAGTTTGTACTGAACAAGTTTTCACTGATATGTATCAACTTTCTTCACACATTCGGTTTATAATAAGCGATACACAGGTACAGTGGCAAATGTTCTACTAAACAGACTGTTACCTCCGAACTACCTCCGCACGAAATCCCAGATTTGGGGACTTGTAAAAGAAAAAGAAATAGTACCTGTGCGCGTGCCAGTAAAAGAAAACTAAGAGTTCGCGCATAAAAATGCCCGAACGTACCAGGCGCCAGGTCATCCAGAAACGGAATGGTTTATTCATAATAACAGTACTAAAGGGACGCCCAATAATGCCAGACTGTGGCAGTGAATCATATAACGTATTTAGACCATTACTTATTACCTCTAGCATGCCAACACCCATCCTACGTAAAAGACACTAACGATTTTATTCACAAACAGTTAAGAATCCCTGAAAACAACATTGTAATACCCATAGATGCACAGAGCATGTACAGTTGTACACGAACATCGATAATAACACAGGTGTTGAAGCAGTTAGGACAGCATTTTTTTTAGAAACTCGCAAGCATCGAAAACTAAAGTATGTTTCAAAGAAACAGATACACATCAATTCGTGGTCAATAGATCCTTTCACCCCAAACATTCATTCTCGGGCATCATAAAATATCAGATTCTCCGTTTTCATAGGATTTTCACTCAGAAGACCGACTTTGAGTCAGCATTTACTCTGGTATTTAGCAAACCAAGAGAAAAGGGATATTTCAAACGCTATCTCTGACGTATAAAAAAAAATCTAGCTGAACTTGCCACCAAAGAAACAAATAATATGCAAAATAATACAGTTCCCAATATTAGACCAACTTTCATGCGGTAGATCAAACATAATGTATCTAATTTCATGCAGACAAAGTGACAAACAATACGTAGGGGAGACATAGACCAAAAAGACAAACCGGTCTCAATTTACTTAACGAACCAAATCCCTGGTCTGACATATAGTCACTAAAAAAGACAAACCGGTCACTTCAACCAACCAAATCATGTTATTTCTGATCTCATTGCCAATAGAACAGACCAACAGCCACTTTGAAACATCAGAAGAAATTTTAATTACCCTAATCCACTTGGTTCCATTGAGCACAACAGCAGCAAGTGCATCCAAAGTCATCAGAATACACTTTACTGATTTGGAAGAAAATCACCCGAAAATCTTCAAACAGAAACTTATAATTGCATACTCTAAAAATAAAAATCTGAACAACATATTAGTGCACAGCGAATTAAAATAAATAAGACCAGTTCTCGCCCTCATCTAGACCTTAGTTATCCACTAGTTATAAGAAGTTCTGGCCCTAATCCGGCGATAGTGAAAAAATCTCATTTTTAGAAAATCCAATCCTTAGTAGGAAACACACTATTTATTCTTTTTTTCTTTTGAAATCAAAATACCAGAATACCAGAAGGATATAGAAGGAAGACCATTAACGCCACCAACACCAACAAACAGCGAAACAACTGTGTTTATTAATTTAATGTATTGCATGTATTTTTAATTATACTAGGGAATATCACGAACCAAATTTTCATCATCCCAGGTCAGTGCTTATGTGGAGACTTGACCTCTCCCAAAAATTCTTAAACCTACCCCCCCCCCCCGAACACAGAGGACCAAGCTCCGGGTTACCTATTTAGGGTGTTTTCCGGTATTTGGCGTGGTTCCTATATTTAGTGTTTTTCCGGTGTTTCCGGTAGTTTTCCGTTGTTTTCCGGTATATAGTATTGCCGCTTTTACTTTATGGTAATAAAATATGTTTAAACCAGTATAGCATGTATACGTATTCAATTACGTATGTTATGGAATTGCAGAGCACTTTGTAACACCAATGCATTTTCACTGACATATAGTGAATAAACTAAATTTCATTGACTTGATTTTCATATCCTGAAAATGCGCAAGGATTGCCGGATGCCACAAAACCCACACAAAAATCTTGCTATTCCATCGATGAATGAAAATATGCGAATGTCAATTTAAGAAATCATAAATTATCATCTACATCGCACAAATGCTTTATACTATACCTATAATTTAAATTAATGTGTTCATATTATAATTGCCAGTAGCATGTATGTTAAAAATTCATACTAACAAATCGGTTGTATCTAAGCTAATAAAGCTTGTTATCGTATCCAAAATGTACCATATCCAATCTGTAAATTTGATGATTATATTTATTATAAAATCAACCCAGACATATAGAAAGATATAACTCAAAACTATATTATAGTGTTTACAGGGTTTGGACAACAGAGGCGGTAACTCCACAAAACATCATTGCACAATCTTAAATTTTGATAGAGTACCTTCTTGCGAATATTGCCTAACGATTCCTGGAATAGTTTTTTGGAGATATGATATTTGGATGGGGTCAGAATGATGGCACAAGATTAAAACCGTTTAGAAACCACAACGGAACCATATTTAAATACTCACCCGTTTTGGTTAATGCATTGGTCGTAGAAGATATCAAATTAATAGTATAAATATCGGTAACAGCTGTAATATCTACTGTGGTTGTAACGCCTGTAATAGTTGTAGCGGCAATTGGTGTTAAACCTTTCAAAATAATATTTAAAAGTATTTATCAAGTTTTATAAATTGAAAAGTAGTCGATGCTTTAAATGTCCAACCCAGGTTCTCATAATATCATAATAGTGGCGCTTGTGGGGCTTAAGGGGAAAGCGTTCCTAGTCCGATGAATGGGTTAAAATTCCTCGACTACACGAATAGACATTGGCGAGTACGTAAAAGAACACTTTGCAGTTTGAATTAATGTACCACCGCCCCAACTTCCACCCATTGCACATAGAAAGTAACATTAATGTATTGACGAGAAGAAAGTTTGGGTTTTACTTTTGACAGAAGTGGTGCTTGCTGGGCTGAAAATGAAAATGTTTCAAGTCGGATGAATGAATTGAAATCTCTTGTCTACTCGTGTAAAAACTGTCGGGTAGGTAACACAGAACACTTAGCAATTGTAATTCGAAGTAGAGTATCCCCACCCCCTCCTTTCCGACAATTGCATATGGCAATAAAAATTATCGTATGACCGAACCGAAATATTTTGTTGAGGGGTTGATTCCAGTTCCATTCTGTTTCCTTTTATGTGTCACGTTTAGTAATAACACGGTCATATAACAATAATAACTTACATTGTTTAAGATCAGCCGATTTAATTTCATTTTCAAATTGAGCCAATGTTAAAGTTACATTAGCCAGTTGATCTGCGTCACAGACTGGTGATATATGAATTAAACAACCATTATGTATTGAGAGTAATCTGAAATAAGTCCAAGATAAATATACAAAAATATACAGCTGTGGCCTGAAATACGTGCACTTTAATTGGAAAACATGTACAAATTTGGAAACAGTTTGCACAAATTAAATCTATTTGCAATGCCACTATGGTACAGTGCAGTGCTTAAGAGTGTTAGGTGTGACACGACATAATTTATTTAGTGATATATATTATTTTATGGTCAGAAAAGCCTTATAAGTAATTTTTATGGTTCATTTTAATTTTAATATTATTTTTCATTTTCCCTCTCATTATTAATGTTATTCATGATTTTTGATTGATCACAACGAGTCATGTGACTCTTTTTTCCCCGCTAAAAGAACACGGCACCACGCAATTGTAACTTTGGTCTCTTCGTTGTCGGTTTAATATATAATTGTTTTCATTCGAGTACCACAGCAGTATGGTTTTGGCAGTGAATTGTCAATATCAGCCAGTGTTAGAGAGTATATGGACATAATAAAACGGTAATTAATATTGTATATCAGGCTTGTCAGTCGCATCTTTGTTGCATTTTTTTGTCATGGCAATCATGGAAGCATTAACCAATTAGACTAAAAAAAACACACTCCCGGCTTATTCTCTCTTAAAGTGCCTTTATTATGTTATTAATTCCATATCTGGTGAATAACGAACAACGAACCAGCTCGTTGTTTGTTATTCATCAATATGAAACTGCTAATTGTTCGGGTAGAAAAACAGACTGTTAGAATCTTTTTCTCAAGATTTTGAAGATTTATTAACCAATTAGACTCAGAAAAAACAACTCCAGCCATACTCTCTCTAAAAGTGCCTTTATTATGTCATTAATTCCATATCTGGTGAATAACGAACAACAAACCAGCTCGTTGCTCGTTATTCATCAATATGAAATTGCTAGTTGTTCGGGTAGAAAAACAAACTGTTAGAATCTTTTTCCCAAGATTTTGAAGATTTATTAACCAATTAGACGCATAAAAACCCACTCCCGGCATATTCCCCCTAAAAGAAAAGTGCCTTTATTATGTTATAAATTCCATATCTGGTGAATAACGAACAACGAACCAGCTCCTTGTTCGTTATTCGCCAATAACGAACAACAAACCAGCTCGTTGTTCGTTATTCATCAATATGAAATTGCTAGTTGTTCGGGTAGAAAAACAAACTGTTAGAATCTTTTTCCCAAGATTTTGAAGATTTATTAACCAATTAGACTCATAAAAACCCTCTCCCGGCATATTCTCTCTAAAAGTGCTTTTACTATGTTACTAATTCCATATCTGGTGAATAACGAACAACGAACCAGCTCGTTGTTCGTTATTCGCGAATAATAAACAACGAACAACGAGCTACATTCACGTCCCCATTTAACGTTTGTAGAATATGACCATCAACGTGATATTATGGTCTATGTATTAAAATTGACAAAGAGACTAAAAAGGTACGTCTTCAAACTGTTAAAGGAAAATTGTTTAAAATCTAAAGTTATCGACCTATAATTGACCCTAAAAACACTCAGCAAATTTCAAGTCTGCGACCACGGGAGTAGTAGGTGTATGGAAAGGGCATTAGCATTATATGCAGTCATATATTAGTTTAAACAATATTTTATTCGTTAGAAAAGGATTGAACAACAGGCAAAGCCTATATAAGTTCTTTCCCATGGATACAGAATATAATAAATGATAAATATAAACATATACATAAAAATAAGATTAAGTATAATAAATTGTAAAACCGAACATATATACAGTTACATGTGGAAATGGTATATGCAAAATATAGCTGGTGCAATTATTTAGTATTGTTCAACAATATGTAAAATCAAATCAAGTCGTATATTAAAACTGTTGGAGAGACCATCACAGTGCTAAAGTGTTAAAGAGACCATCGAGGTATAAGATACGATCTCGTACATTAAAAATAGTATAGAGGCAAACAAGGTACGCATTTAATCCGTTAAAAAGGTATGTAAAATTAAAAGTTATTAACTGATTCGTCTCAGAAAATTTCAGGTCTCCACGATCAAGGGATTTACTATGTGTATGAAAGTGCATTAGCAATTAAATAGATGGTCTTTAATGTTATAATTAGTGACCCTGAACACCCTCAGTAAATTTCAAGTCTGTACAATCACGGGGAGTACAAAGTGTACGAAAGGGCATTAGCAAAAAAATAGATGGTCTCATATATTAAAACTGTCCAAGAGACTACCCCGGTGTTATATTATGTAAAATCAAAAGTTATTGGCCGATTCGTCTAACATTTGAAATTAGTTCGTAATTAGCCTAGTTACCCTGAACACTCTCAACAAATTTCAGGTCCAACGATCACGGGAAGTACTAGGTATACGAAAGTACATTACCAATTAAATAGATGATCTCATATATTAAAACTGTTCACGAGACCATCAGAGTGCTATATTATGTAAAATCAAAAGTTATTGACCGATTCGTCTGAAATTTGATGTGAGTTCATAATTAGTGACCCTGAACATCATCGTGAAATTCAAATCTCTACAATCACTGGAAGTACAAAGTGTACGAAAGTACATTACATATTAAATATATGGTCTCATATATTAAAACTGTTTAAGAGGCCACCTCGGTGCTGTATTATGTAAAATCAAACGTTATTGACCGATTCGTTATTCGTCTGAAATTTGACGCGAGCTCATGATTTGTGACGCTGAATACCCTCAGCAATTTTCAAGTCTCTACAATTACGGGAAGTACAAAGTGTAGAATGTGCATTAGCAAATCAAACTCTTCTAGAGACCACCACGTTGCTATATTATGTAAAACCCAAAGTTATTGATAGTGACCCTGAACATCCTCAACTAATTTTAAATCTCTACAATCACGGAAAGTACAAAGTGTACAAAAGTGCATTGGAAATTAAATACTAGTATATTGTCTCGTATATTAAAATTGTGGAGAGATCATCACGTTGGTATATTACTCAAAATCAAAAGTTATTGACCTATTCGTCTGAAATTTGACGGGAAGTACAAAGTGCATTAGAAATTAAATAGATGGTCTTATATATTAAAATTGTCCAAGAGCGCACCGCGGTGCTATATTATGTAAAATCAAAGGTTATTGGCCGATTTGTCCCAAAAGTTCGTAATTAATGACCCTAGACGCCCTCAGTACATTTCAGGTCCCTATGATCACGGGAAGTACTAGGTGTACGAAAGCACATTAGAAATTAAATAGATGGTCTCGTATATTAAAACTGTACAAGAGACCACCGCGGTGCTGTATTATGTAAAATCATAAGTTATTGACGGATTCGTTTGAAATGTGATAAAGGGAATGACCCTAAACACCATCAGTAAATTTCTAGGTGTACGAAAGTGCATTAGCAATTAAATAGAATATGGTCTCGTATATTTAATCTGTTCAAGAGACCCTCAAGGTGCTATATTATGGTCTCATGCATTAAAATTGCAAAAGTATACAACATGGTCGCATGTATTAAAAATAGTATAGAGACCACCAATGTTCGCAAAACTGTTAAAAAAAAGAAGCGTAAAACCTAAAGTTATTAACCGATTCGTCTGAAAGGTGGTGTGAGTTCATAATTAGTGACCCTGAACACCCTCAGCAAATAGTAAGTCTTTAGGATCGCGGGAAGTCCTAGGTGTACTAAAGTGCATTTGCAATATATGGTCTCATATATTAAAACTGTTGAAGACACCATCACGGTGCTATATTATGGCCTCATGTATTAAAATTGTTAAAGAGACCATAGAATTATGTGGCATGGTCTCATGCATTAAACCTGATAAAGAGACCATTACCATTTTTCATATTATACCGCGGACCGTTGTTTTTGAAAAAATCGGGATCGGACCGTCTGATTGTTGTGCAATCGCTTTGTCATTGAGCTACCGCGGCTAGTTATATTCGTAAAGAATAGATGCTTAACACAATGACGAAAATTGTTATTATTATTATTATAATTTATTGTCAGTGATGTGAGAAGCTTGCTTGGTGTTCAGTAGGTCATATTAGTGTCTTGACATTCGAGTCTCAATAGTAAACACCATGGCCGCAAAATTAGCTGTGTGTTTCTGAATCATGGAGAAGTAAAAGTTGTGTAAAATCAAAAGTGTTTGGCCGATTGGTCTGAAATTTGGTGTGAGATCATAGTTAACAACATGGAATAGCCTCAGTTAAGTTCAAGTCTCTAGGTGTACAAAAATGCATTAGCCCATCCTTGGTGCATACAAAAAAAAATATATGTTAATTAAAAAAAAATATACGCCCACAAAGCCGCTTTTCAAAAAAATTCAAGAAATCTGATCAGTTCAGAGGCTTGAAAACTGTAGCCTCTATCACGTTCACAAGGTTTCCAAAAAACGGGAAAGTGGGGATGACACGGCACGTGGGAACTTTATATGGCTTCTTCTCGCATGACGCCATTGATTCAGAAAAGATTTCACTCAAATTCATCGTCGGGGCGACAGCGGGATAAGTGGATGACATAATACGCACACGATGAAAAGTGGACTTGTAAAGATGCTATCATGTGTATGGAACACAAATACGTTTTCCCCAAAATTTTCAAAATGTCCGTGTCCTCATGCAGTTGAATAAAACATTTTCGTTTCGGTATAATAACATACACATTTAGTATAGAAAATACATACATTCTGTTACTTACTCGCATGTATCTTGAACATTGCCACCAATTGTTTTATTACAATCATTAAATAAATTTCCACAGGCATTTTCTGAAGGCAAAACAAAAAACCCATTAAAAACCTATCGAAGAATTTCGATTAGAAAACTGCACAGTTTCAAGATAAAATATTTGACATTTCTTGAACAACGAAAGTAAGAAAATATTGTGTAAAACCATACCTTTTTTTTAAAACAAAGAACAGGTATTTCACAGCCTAGAAATAATTATTTGTAGTAGAAGTTATTTTTACCTGCACCGCAGAAATAAGGCACACCTATGAAACTATCTGATGTTCTTTGTGAATATTGGCTGTAGAAAAGTTTTATTTTTGGAGTACATGATTGGGTCATATGAACTGTACAATTATTATAAATATCTACAATCCTGAAATAATGAAATAACTGACCAAACTCAAATCAATATGATGAATTATTTAAGACATATATGTGACCCATCATGGCAAAACCAGGCATAATGACCCAAACTTCAAAATTGAGTTAGTTACTGATTCATAATCTGTATGAAATTACAATTCGAATGCTTTTTATTTCATCAAATTATCTTAAATAATAAGTTTTAAATGACAGTTTGAAGTTCGGCGATCACATAAGGTCCTCTGAGTTCAAAAGCAGAGTAATAAGACCTTAAAGTCACCATTCGTTTTAAAGCAAACTTCCATATCAAACATGTATGTACATTAAATTATGTTATCCAATTGATGTTAAATTTTGCTCAGAGCTGGCCTAGGATATGGACTTCAAGAACATGTCAACTTCCATGCATTTTCATAATATTTTTCACACACAATAAATAAGGTGGAAACCAAATTATAGGTTTTTGAGCTTTGGACTCTGACACAGAATCAATTCTAGGGTAGGGGTATACGTACTTATACTTTGGAACGTTAAATAGTCCAGCGGCTAAGTCGAAAAATATTTCAGTTTGTGGAGAAATTATGAAACTTGGCACACTTATAGGGGACCCCTGTAGGATCATTTTTCGATTGAAACTAAGGCAGATAGAAATGTAATTTCAGTGTCTTTACCCCCGCATTTTCAGGCTCAAGAAATCCAGTAAATCCAATATGGCCGATATCGAAAGATCAAACTAATGAATTTACTGGATTCCTTGACCCCGAAAATGTGGGGATAGACGCTGGAATTAAATTTCTATCTGTCTTAGTTTCAAAGTTATAGGCAAAAGTTTGTCAAATATGGCGGCCATCTTGGAATCCAATATGGCCGACATCAAAAGTTAAAACTAATGAATTTACTGGATTCCTTAACCCCGAAAATGTAGGGGTAGACACTGAAATAAAATTTCTATCTTACTTAGTTTCAAAGTAATAGGCAAAAGTATGTAAAATATGGCGGCCATCTTGGAATCCAATATGGCCGACATCGAAAGATAAAACGAATGAATTTACTAAATTCCTTGACCCCGAAAATGTGGAGT
This sequence comes from Patella pellucida, assembly GCA_917208275.1. Classification (NCBI taxonomy): domain Eukaryota; kingdom Metazoa; phylum Mollusca; class Gastropoda; family Patellidae; genus Patella; species Patella pellucida. Next base: position 36,431,933 of record OU795041.1, on the reverse strand, counting down.
AGACACTGAAATCACATTACTATCTGCCTATTTGTAACTGCGTGGTCAATTTCGGTGAATTCGATCAAGTTTTGCATTGTTTAAAGTGAATTTTCCTTTGTTTTAGAAGCGTACCATTTACAAAAACATAATTTAAGAGCTTTTAAGAATACATTTTCAACATGTCAGATGATTTATTCGGTAAAAAAGTATTTAAGCTTGCTAATTAGACCCAAAAAAAAAATTAACCTCGCTATGCATTTTCAGCATATAATAGGTTTTACATGCCGTAGCTCAAAATCAATTAGTGCGACTTATGCCGGGTTTTGCCGTGAGTGGTCACATATATTATTTGAAATAATCATATTAAACGTAAAACTAACTGGAAACGACATGTTTTTGGAAAGTCCTCATTTTATTTACAAACAAAAATATTTGTTCAAGTTTGTGTTAATAGAGGTCCCGCGTAAACCAAATCATTCAGTGCAAACTGTCTGTTACAGCAGTCTAAAAGGACGTAAATCATTGCGTCATATCTCTGACAATCAATCTTGTAAATGTAATCAATTTGCAGGTACTGGACATTTTCTATTCAGATGCCCGAAATAATATCATATATAATCTACCGTCTGCCCATAGAAATACTAGTATTTTACTGCACGGAATCGACGACACGAAAAACTCATTTAATATTTTTGTCTACTCCTTTTTCGAAATCACCAGAAGGCTCCATGGAAAACTATAACACACTCACTGTAATTATATTTTCACTTGTACCTTCTTTGTTTATTTATATAATGCAAAAACAGGTATCTATATCTGACATAGATAAGGGTAAGCTATGTATGTTTCCCAAACCCTATTCAGATACAAATCTAAATAAAATATTGTTTTTAAAACAAACCTTTAAAGAAAACACAAAAGACTAACTTACGGACATACATCTGTAGATGTGACAACTGTTCTACCTATGTTTATTAATATATCATTACACTCGTCATAAGCTCTGTCACATTCAGTTAAGTTATTGTTGTTTCCTGGAATAAAAAGTAAATGTTTTAATTATATTGTTATTTTAGTAATGTTCTACACAATTTAAATAACTAGTGCTGATGACTTTCAGAGATCTGTTTATACTTACTTTCATCACAAAAATACTTCTGCTGCTTAAAGAATGTGTCGGCATCGTGGATATTCTTAGAAATTAAATCATTGAATGTAGCATTACACGATGTTGTGTTTTCTTTCATACATAGCTTGTAATCTTCACATGACCTACAACAAAGAGTTGTCTAGTACAATCGTTCTAATATTGGATCAGATATCAGACTGGAACTAAATGTAATACAATAATCCCACAGCCATGTTTAATAGATTGTTCATTTAATTTGCAGTTTGCCAAATACACATAATGATTAATTCTACATTTAGTGTTCAATGGTGCTCTATTTTAGGCACAGTTCCACATTTTCTCATATGACCAGTTCAGACACCAATAATATGTCATCTAAATTTAGGCATATTTAAAGTTTCACTTACCGACATGCAAATTTTGCATTCGTATAACTTTTGGCTTCTGTTAATTTTTGTCCACAATAAGCAAGTGCTATAGTACAATCATCAAGTCCAAATGCTGGGTTATTTGAATTTTCTAATGTGCAGTTATTAGGTGGACCTTGGTAACCTTTAATAATATCCGCCATACTCTGGGCCACAGTAGCAGCAGATATTGGATCACATAAAGATGTAGTATTAGCAATACAACTCAATGCTCTATCTACAGCTCTGGAAACAAAAATCCAATTCTTAACAAAGGGCATAATTATCTTTAGAGTGCCGTTTAGTAAACATAACAATTGAAGTATATAAAACATTATACACGTACTGGCAAATTAGTAAACCGGTTTCATAAGCAGAAGCTTCATCTTGATTAAACCGATTAATACAAGCCATAGCACCAAACGCACAATTCTCTAATCCCGATAACAGTTCTGTAATACAAAAAAACATACAAGTTTTATATCACAACCAAAAATAAATATCCAAAACGGTTATTCAAATCTGATATGGATTTCACTAGCTTAAACGATTATGTTAGCAAATAGCAGTATATTATGACCAAGGATACGTTAGAAGGCTGGGTAGATTAATGTATTTCAACCAAATTCCAACTCTTGAATGTTATCAGCAATAGGCTATAACACCATAAGCCCTATAGATTAACCCAGGGTATAGTGGAGTAGAACGGAATGAGTGCACTGGGTAACCGAGAATGACGATAAGATATTTTCTGGGGAAATAATGTGAAGGTTACAGAAGTGTTTAGTGGAAAACTTGACATTTATTGAAATTGCATATTTTGTATAGTGGTCAATAAAGTGTGACGGTATTCCAGATGCACCATGTCCGTTCAACCGGAGAGGGGCTGAAGACAATCACACATAAGGTGATATGCACTTATGTAAGCACAATAGGAAGAAGGGCCCCCAGTAAAAACAGAGTTAATATCCCCCAACATGTGTCCAGCCACAATCTTCAAGTGAATCTACTCAGACTGAGAATAGAATCAATAGGGAGTCTGTCTTACTAACTGATGTCATTCTTGGTTACATTCTATTTTCAATGCAAAACAGCTCACCAAGAGGGCAGTTCTCGGTCACTTCACACTTGAGCAAACTGTAATTAGTAAGGATATACTATGGAGTCAATGTGATGTTCTGCTAATTGGTGAAAAATCGCGAAGAAAGGATTCGACAGTTCGATCAGAAAAAGAAGCACATGTAATTGACGTTTTAAATGCCCTAGAAAAACTGGATAAATCCGATAAGATGCCAGTCATTACAATAAATGCTATAGATCTCGAAAATATTCCCCGTTCGTACCCAGAAGAAATAAATAGTATTTCTAATGTTGATAGACTGAATCGTTTTAAGGCAAAGATATCAAGTATACAGGATATATTGGAGCACGTGATATGTGAAAATATGGCCTTAAAAGAACGGATGGATAAAGTTTCTAGGAAATCTTATTCTGAGTGTGTCAACAGTACAAGGAAGCCTCCCATGCCACGTAAAAATATACAACAAAATGAGCTAAATAAAAACGGACGAAGCAACGACATTCCTGCACCGCCAAACCACCTTCAGATGTCTGGAATACGGGCCACATCAACAGACCGTGCTAGTATCATCTCTGATGGACCTGAAATCAGCGAAAGGTATGATCTAATCAATCAACAGGGTGGTTTTGAATTGTCACGTCAAGCCAAAAAAGATGTGAAGAGAAAAGAGTCCAAACGTCGTCAGGTAATATTTGGCAAGTCGGCCTCCCAGTCAAGGAAAAGACGTGAGCAAGAAGGAAGATTTCAGTAAGATTAATGGTATTAGTAAACAGGGAGGGGTAGATTTGAATAACAATGAAGATAAAGATGAAGACCAAAAGAAAGGCCAAGACCAGGAAAGGACCCGGGAGGAAGAAGTAACGAGTAGTAGGGACGTCGCTTAAGTGGCCTCCCGTGAACTGGAGGAGTATGGGTGCTTCCGAGAAGCTCACCGCATGGGAGTACATGAGCGCATGCCTAAACCTCTGATGTGGAGCATTCACACTTGACAGGAAATAGCTCCTGCTTAAGTTTAATTTTCTGGCGCTGCCCGGTACGGCCATATTCAAGCCATTCACCAAAAACTCGGAGGCCGCAGGGAAATCGAAATTTTACCTCTACAACCTACTAAGAGAGATCGCATTGGAAAAATATGTGTCTCCCTCCGCAACCCTGACTCTAGACATTGTGGAGAACCACGTGACACCAACCCTACCAACTTCCGGTGTATGTTTTATACCTCACTTTATGTCAAGACCTCAACGAAGCAAGTACTCTTAATTTAGTAACAGTGTTGATTTATCCACTCGTTCACTACATTTGGCGTCGTCGTACAAGGTTTTTTTTGTATGAAGTCATTCATGGTAAATTGTTTTATACATAATTTACTGTGATAATTTGCTGATCAACTTTTATTGTTTATCAGAGTTTACGAAAGATAGTGTCAGATAGAGGAAATATATCTCTATCGTTTGCTATTTGTCGTGGTCGAAATTAGTATTAAATTATTTATTTCGTATATAAAAACCATACAGTTTGCTTGCAATATAAAACAGGGTATTATTTATTGATATTCTGAATATATTGAGAGCGCACATTGCTAGGTCCATAGGATTGTATTACTACGCCAACCCCATCGTCTGCTGTTTATGCTCGGTAGCGTTCAACATCTTTGGGATTTTATTCTTTTTGATTGTCTGAATGTTCACACCGAGTGCAGCATAGTGGAATTTAGTAATACATTTCTTTATTTCTAATTTAATCTATTTTTGTCATCGGTGTTTAATTGCTACTCAACTCAAGTCGTCTGCTTTGTTTATACGCCGATAGCGTTCTCAATCAGTGGGGGTGAAGTGTGAGTAATCACTCACTGGTTTACTGAATGTTTAGATCGGGTATAAACTATAACTGAGTAGTAAATAGCAATTTAAGTCTTTATATGTCTACAACTCGAATTTAACAGAATAAATTATCCGACATCCATAAATACTCATTATTTCTATATTGAGAAGTCACGTTACCAGTGAGTAAGTTCTATTCTAATTAACTTTAACCTTATAAATCCTATTGTTTTGAGTTGACCTTAACAGCTGACTTTATGGTTGGTTCACTTAGGTCAAGTCACACTTCAACCTTATTAAACGTGTTCACCATTTTGATTTCATCACAACATCAATTTTGATTTCATCACAACATCAAAAGTTGACATTGTAATAAAGATGGTGATTTATATGCAGACTGCAACCGTGGAAGAACTGATGACATTGCCAAATTTAGAATTGCAAAATAGGGTTAAGGAACAAAGAATTACATTTCTACTTCCAGAAAATGAGGGGGGAGACAGTAAGGATCCTTCGCATTTTCATGCCCGATTGAACGCATTATAACATGTCATTAATACTAAATTTGAGCAGGTCATGGATGCAATAAACAGACAGACCAATGCCTTGAGATCTGAGTTCAAACTCGACAATCCAGCGCCCTCTGTGTTTCCCGAATCGCCCAATCACCTGTATCAGTTTCCCAAATCCCAGGCATTTCTCGAGGTAGATAAGGGGGTTCACAATCCAGATGCCCCTTTATTAGGTTCCTTCACGAAATTCATGCCTGCACATAACTTTGTCAAGGTTGATCCAGGAATAGATGTATTATCATATATCCCCAAACATAAACCTGAGGCGGCCACTAAACGGTCAGTTTCTTTTAATAGGGATAATTTGATCCTCTTTCTTGGATCTATGAATTACCACCGTGGTCATGTTCGGGAATTCGCAACTCTTGCTTTTCCTCAATATGAGTTGTATCACAGCAAGGGTTCTTGCCGATGGACGGACACACGTGATTTGAAGAGGATGGCAACGAATATACTTTGTGTTGATTTCCTACCACCTGGTTGTATATTCAAACTCAACACTGAAGCTTCTCATCAAACAATCTGTAATGGGTTGTCCCAATTTCGAAATGGAGAAGAGGTGACGACCAGAAAGGCATCACCTGGTATTGACAAGTTCCGCAGAGAGTTTGGTCATCTTCGGTTTGATCATAGCAGTATGGTCTGGTTGCCTTGGGTTGGAGGTCAGATGGCAAGGTGGTTAGAGGAGATGGCCGCCAAATATAACATGCAGATTATGGATCGATGTAATTGCTACCATGTCGGAAATAAGATTGAGGATATTCCCTGTGGAGGTTGGAATTTCTGCCTGCTACTTCATATTACGTTGGAACGGTTTAACGATGACGTCGATGTTGTTGTTCCACTAGTTGTTCGTCATATTGAGGTTGGGTCGGATGAAGCAAATAACAGCAGTATTTCTAACCGGTATAACCGAGCACAGATCGCGATAATCCTGGACGTTCTAAATAATCGACGGAAAGTTGAGTTAGGTAGCCAATATTGTCTTGAGGTCGGAGGTTCTTCGCTTCTGTCAATACTCAACAACAGACGGACATTTCGGTAGAGAAAGGGCTTTACAAGAGCTTCCACAATATATGATGTCCCAGCCTATCATAATACTGTTTGGTACTGCTACTGAAAAACTGCCTGGTCATAATGCTGACGAGTTGATACGATTCTTAGCTTCTGCTTTGTCGGAGGTTCATGAGCATGCTTGTCCACACCGTATGACTAACCCACTTCACCTGAAACATCTAAATGACACCGGTCTCTATTATCATTACTTCGTGGTGGGAGACCTTGGTTATATTGCTGAGCTAGGTCAAGAGTTAAAGGTTCCATCGAAGAAACCTTTTCTGGTTGTCCGGTTCCACCCAGCATTGTATTGGGTTAGAGACAGATGCGAAGATAAAAAAATTCGTTATAATCGTGTGGAACTATTCAAAGACACAGATACTACATTGTGGCTGAAACGAAATAGACATCGTTACGTTTGTCTTCTAGCTGAATGTGATTACCTGTGTGTAGTAGACGGTCAACTTTCGAATACCAACGGATCAACTGCAGCCTCATATGTATCATTCTCGTTCCCTGTTGAACCTACTCTTCGTGAGGATTCTGTGATTGTTGGTTCAGAGTGTCCCACACCAGCTGACATTCGCCTAATAAATTCTTCTTCCAGATTGGATCCAAACCCTGTGGGTGGCGACCTACTTCCATGTTCCATCAGCATCCTACTACGCTCTGGATGAAATGTAAATAAACCATCCAAACTTTATGTAGATTAATTGTTAATTTTAAAATGTCTTAGATGGACAATTTTAAATCGGGTTATTTGTAATTTTAAATTTTAGATGTCTACAATGGATGAGTTTAATCAAGACCCTTCAAATATACATGGTTTACAATGGTAATTAATTGGCGATCCTAAAAAAAGAATCAACAGCTCCCATTACAGTTTCAGTAGATGTCAACCACGAGTATGTCAACGTCCCATTTCTGAGGGTTCATGCTTTGGCAGCTCTCAGGATTGTCAGGGTATTTTGATAGCTGAAACTATCTATATATTTTTGGGGGAACTCCCGAGTTCATTTTATTTGGAACCTCCTTGTTTGTTTTATTGGAAACTTCCGAGTTTATTTTAACTATGACTTGAATGACTTTTCTTTTATTTTGGACTATTCCAGAGTCTATTTTATCGTGAACTATAACATTTTTAACATTTGTGTGCACCAACACTGTTTTATGATCAATTATGATCACTCGACATTTTAGAACTATATACATCAGCTGATATTTATTTTTTTATTTTTTCAATATATATATTTTAACTGGTATATTCGCCTCCTAACATCAATGCATGTTCGGCTCAACAAGATGGGGGAGAATGTGGAGAACCACGTGACACCAACCCTACCAACTTCCGATGTATGTTTTTTACCTCACTTTATGTCAAGACCTCAACGAAGCAAGTACTCTTAATTTACTAACAGTGTTGATTTATCCACTCGTTCACTACAACATGTTGGAGAGCGCCGCAGAAAAGAGAAGTCCTGACACAGACCGTTTCATCAAGATAATTGACGACGCAGCCATTCCTTTAAGAATGCAAGACGATTCCGTTTAAGGATGATGTAAATTTTTGATGTATACAATGTTTTTATATGCCAGTTAGTTGTAGCATTAAATTGGTATTGTTATGTAAATGTATATATTGCCTTGTCATGTTGTCAAATTTTATCATTGCTTTAATATTAGAGAAGCCTAGTCGAAACGTCGCTCAGGTATAAGCAGTAGTCGTATTTCATAGAATTGTGACCTGTATAGTTATTTAAAGGTCAACAGCGCAAAATTCGGGAGAATTGTAATATGTGATATTACTGTAGTCTCATGACTAGCAGTCTTACAATTTACCTACGACGATCCGCCGTGTTATTATTGTAATGTTTTTGATTCCTTGAACGTCGTCATGAAACACGTTACCTTCGTCCCTTTTGTGTACATTATTAACTATAACTTACGTGTTTATATCCGGTAACATGTGTCCTTGTATCATCACATTTCCCCGATAACAAGCCTTATATACTAGAGCATGTAATTTCCTCTATATTCCATAAATGTCACTGTAAACTGGTACGATCTTAATCTAGTCGTCCATGATGGATTTTACAAACAACGTCATTGAAATGTAAAATATGTATATTCTATTTAAACCAGATAATGTTTAATTATGTTCGACATTTTATAGTATTTCTACTGTATGTTGTTGTATTTATATTGTTTTTCCAACTTGTAATTGGCAGAGCTTGGTAATGAAAAGTACGGACTACGTTTTGTCCATCACTTACTGTGTGATTGCGCACGATGACACTAGGCCTATGTATGCTAGAGCGTTTTGTCGATACTTGTCCGTTTTACCATTATTTCATCAATTCTTATTATGTACATTTAAATTAAATATTGTTTAATTTGAAAGTATCGGACACGCACCGGACAAGTCAGCATAAGCTATATTTACTTTTAATTATAATGTTATTGTCGTCAGGTTGTAATTAGTTCCGACGCTCCAAAAAAGGACAACCTACCATTGGTCAATTGGGTCACCTGGTACACTGGTGATGCCTGTATAAGACGCCGATGACGACGTGATGGCAGATCACCTCTCACTTGTTAATTAGCTTCTGGCGAGTTAACATCTAAACTGTGCTTAGTGGATTATTGGATTACTAGGATTACTCTATGCTGTAAGTTATACTTATTCTATTCTTTCTTTACTTATTTGTTAATTGTCACTTACTTTACTTATTAAATTTTTATTCGTCATCTGAACAACTAAAGTTAGCGGGCGGGCTAATCTTAAGTTGTTCTACTAAATTAGGCTTCAGACCTCGTCAAATTTTCGACCCTACTCCCAAACCTCCCCATCTAGTTTTCAAATCTCTGTTTGTTTCTTTTTTCTCTATCCCCTTATCTTATATCTATTTTTTTTTTCTCTTTCTCTCCATTCCTTGTTCTAACTTGCTCTTCAGTACATATAATTGTACATCATAATGGCAATGGCAAATAATTACGCAAATGTCTTGGTTAACTCCCCAAAACAACCCCAACCAATGCTAACAACCAAAATAATAAGAGAATATAAACACATAGTGATATGTACGCCCAAAGAGGGAAAATCCTTTAAGGGCACCAAGGTTTCGAAAATAGGAGACGAAATAAGAATCAAATGGGAGACTGCAGCTCTCCCCGACATAAGGGTACTGACTAACGGTAACTTAAAGCTAGGTTTTCAAAATATGGAGGACGCTCAATTAGCAACAAACATTAAAACATTGTGTAATATGAAGGTTGAAATCTCCATGTCGGAGTTCAACCAAACCGATAGGGTAATAATCTACAACATCCCTAAAGACTATTCCGACGAGGAAATAATTAATAACCTTAGACTGGGGGGTTACAATCCCCTAGCAATTTACCAATACCCGATCAGACAGGGTAAAAATATCAGAACAGTTCAGTTAACATTTAAAAAAGATGAGACCCCACAGGGTATTATATACATGCTTTATGAAAGGAGACCCGTTCATCCTTATATACCAAAAGTCAAAAGATGCACAAAATGTCAGAGAATAGGGCATCTGGAGAAATTCTGTAGGGGAGCGGCCGTATGTGGAAAATGTGGCAACAGCCACAAAACGGAAGAATGTAGGGCCACACAGGCAAAATGTATAAACTGCAGAGGGAATCACGGAGCTGATTCACCGAAATGTCCCAAATACCTAAACACCAAATCAATCTTAACTATGCAGTATGTGCATGGTATTTCCCACAAAGAAGCAACAGCACATATTACCAACAAAACAACGCCAGAAAACAAAAAAGAAGCAAATCCTCCTAGCAATGAGGAACAATCAAAAGAAACAAAATACTTCACACCTCAGTTCAAAAGCGTAGGTGATTTTGTCAATTTCTGTAAGGATTTGGCAAAATTAGGTACAATAAAGCACGAAGACGAAAGAAATAAAGAAGTAAATAACACCATTCTTAATTATGTTAAAAATACATCGAAAAATCCAAAACCGGTACTTCAAACACCGAAAAAACAAAATCCCGCTAAAAGTGTAAACACCCCAACAAACTCTAAAATGCCCCCACCCTCCGAAATTAACACAAAGGACAGAAGCAGGTCCCGAAGTAACACAAGATCAATAAAACGAACAATCAATACAGTTGTTACAGAGGACGAAGACAACTCACTACGACATGGGGATAATCCCATGATCAGTGACGCCGAAATACCCAATCAAAACAAACGAAACTGCAGTACAAGCGACAAAGACGATACAGTGTAAACACGCTAATAACCCAAATATACAAATCATTAACATACACAATGGCGAAGCCAATAACAATCTTTCAACTCAATCTAAACGGGTTGCGGTCTCGATTGATTGAACTCAAACAATATGTCTATCTAAACAAACCAGACATACTTTGCTTACAAGAGACACGACTCACTCCTAAAAACAATGACATCAATCTAGATAACTATACATTAGTTAGGCGCGATCGACCAGGCCAATCAAATGGAGGTGGCCTTGTCTGCTACATTAAGGACACAATCCCATTTAACAGACTAGTAATTAACCCAACAAATAAACTAGAAATAATGGCAATTAACATTGATATAGGAAATAACCAATCCCTAAGTATAATAAACATCTACAATCCACCTACTAACAAATTAAAAAGTAAGGACTACGACAGGATTCTGAAACAAATTCCGGGTGACAATATAATTATATGTGGGGATTTTAACTGTCATCACACGTCATGGGGATCACCAGAAAACGACACAGATGGGAAAGAATTGTACGAATACATAGAAGACAGTAGCCTTCTTCTACTAAATAATAACAATAGCGAACCAACCTTCGTAGGGAAAAACAGTAAACATGGAACACACATAGATCTGACGTTAGTCTCAGCTAAACTTTACGCAAATTGCAATTGGGAAATAGGGAACGAAACTCTGGGCAGCGATCACGTAGCTATACATACATCCCTACACTACCAAACCAACAAAGAATACACCAAATGTCAGGCTAAATGGAAAATAAACAAAGCAAACTGGGAATTGTACCAAAACTTGTGTAATCACTGGGATTTTGCATCAATAAGAAACGACAATATAGACATATTCGCGGACAATCTAACAAAAGCTATAATAAGCTCAGCAGAGCAATCTATTCCTCGTACAAAAGAAACCAATAGGAAATCCCCAAAACCTTGGTGGTCAGACAACTTACAAACTCTAGTTAACACACGGAAAACGGCACTACGAAAATACAAACGGAGGCCGAATGAAGAAACTAGATCTGACTACCTTGAAGCAAAACTGTGCGCAGAAATAGAAATAAAAAAGGCCAAGGAAGAAAACTGGCAAAATTTTTGCAATTCCCTAAATGACCGATCAAATCTAAAAACAATGTGGAATAAAATATCAGCAATAACCGGTAAAAAAGTAAAACAAAACATTCCTTTATTAAACTATAAAAATGAAACAGCCTTAAACAATACGCACAAAGCAAACCTGTTAGGACAAACTTACGCTGACGGCTCTAGCAACAGCCAACATAACCAAGCATTCAAGACAATTAAAAATACATTCCTACAGAATCAACCACCAATAATACATGAGGACAAAGACAATGAAACAGATTTAAATAGGCTCATAAAGATAGAAGAGTTGGAAAAAGCTCTACGGTCTAAAACTGATAGTGCAGAAGGGCTAGACTGTGTTAAATACACAATGTTAAAAAACCTACCCGATAAAGCACTATCGTTAGTCCTAGAAGTTTTTAACCTCTCATGGAATACAGGAAAAATACCACAAGAATGGAAAACCGCCTCTGTCATCCCACTACATAAACAAAACAAAGATAAAAATGAAACGACGTCATATAGACCCGTAAGTCTTACTTCCACTCTATGCAAAACACTAGAAACAATAATCACAAACAGACTAAAATTTCACTGTGAAAGTAATAATATCCTAACAAGTCAACAAAGTGGCTACCGCACTGATCGCACAACAATTGACCATATCATTAGATTACAAAATGACATATGCAGAGCATTCACGGAAAAACAATACCTTTGCGCAATCTTTGTCGACCTAACTAAGGCCTTCGATCTCGTATGGGTGGATGGTCTTTTACACAAACTCCACAATGCAAAAATTAAAGGCCGAATGTACAAGTGGATAGAAGATTTTCTTAACGATAGGAATATCAGAGTGCGCGTAGGTAACTGTTTAAGCAATAAATTCAAAATGGATAACGGAACGCCGCAAGGATCCGTTATCAGCCCGATTCTATTCAACATAATGATAAATGATCTTATTAGCTACGTAGGGAAAGACACAGAATCAGCATTATTTGCTGACGACAGCTCATTCTGGAAAGCCTCGAAGAACCTAGACACAATCAAAAAATCGCTTCAACACACACTAAAACAAATTTCAAATTGGGCAAATGACTGGGGATTCAAAATCTCAGAAGGGAAGACAGTAGCAATAATGTTTCACCCAACTGACAATAACAGGAAATTAGATCTCAAACTAAATGAAACTAAACTTGAATTCAAAAAAGAAGCCAAATTCCTCGGCATGACATTTGACTCGAAATTGTCCTGGAAATCCCACATTGATAGCCTAGTAAGTCGTACATCTAAAACACTCAACATGATGAAATACATAAGAGGGACACAATGGGGCGCTGACAGAACCACACTTATGCTAATATACAGATCACTCATCCGCTCGGTAATCGACTACGGATGTCTGGCCTATGCCAATGCAAGTGACACACAACTCAACAAATTAAACACAATACAAAACAAAGCACTAAGAATCATAACAAGAGCTGCCATAGGAACCAGAACAGTTGCCCTATTACAAGAGATGGGAGAGCTTCCGCTTGACCTCAGGCGGGAGGAACTATCACTTAAGTACTGGGGAAAACTTCAAATACTTAAAGAAAAATGTCCCACATATAAATGCCTCAAACAATTCAGACGTATAGGCTCCAGGAAAAATACCAGACCAATTACATTCGGGCAGATGTCAAATGACATCTTAAACAAGCACAATTTAAAAGGAACAATAATACAAACAAAATCCTATTCAGTCACGCCACCATGGAAACTAAGTAATCCTATCACTAACACACAACTATGTCACACAACAAACAAGCATGTCAATCCCACAGAAGCTAGATCACAAACATTGGAACTAATAAACACCAAATGGGCAGATCATCTCCAAATCTACACCGATGGATCCAAAAGCACTACAAAGGGGTCAACGGGATACGGCATTCACGTACCCAAAGCAAAGCTCAACATCAGGAAACGGTTACCAGAACACTGTTCTGTGTACTCCGCAGAACTGATGGCCATTAAAACTGCAATAGAATGGCTAGCCACGCAAAAACACCAGAAAGCCGTAATCCTGACCGACTCCTTGAGTAGCATTAAATCTATAGAACAAGACTCCTCAAAAAACAGGCAGGAAATAATCAGTCAAATTAGGGAAATTAACCAAATAATTAAGAATAACGGAAGAGAGGTAATCTTTGCGTGGATCCCCTCCCACATCAACATACTCGGCAACGAAATAGCCGACAAATTAGCCAAAGAGGGGATGTCACTAAACGAATTAGAACAACTAGAATATAGCAACCAGGAATTCATAAGTATAGCCAAAAACAAAATTAAAAACACATGGAAAGACCGTCTAAAACAAGAAAATACTCATCGCTATCAAATAGACAGCAATCTTGTCAATAAGGTCTATAACAATCATCCTTCAATTAAAATATGCAAACTAATCACTAGATTCAAAACTATCAACGTAATTAAAGACTACACCTACACACCAATTAAATGCCCGTGTGGACAAATTGCAACCACGTCCCATCTGCTAATTAACTGCAAACACCTAAACAATGAACGACTACCAATGATTAACAAACTTACGGAGAGAGGAATTAACCACTGTCTTAAATCTCTCCTATCTCCACATCCTGATAATAGATACTGGACTTCCCAGCTAATCTGGGACTTCATCGATAATATAGGAATGACCAAGAATATATAATATACAACACTAATCAACTACATCACTTTCAATAGGGGGAAATCGTAAAAACGTCCCCAACGAGGGAAGCGCTAATCACCCTACAAAATAACTAAATAAATAAACCTCGTAATCTTCACACAAAGTAGGATGGCTGAGTAAAAACGTCCTCTAGAAGGAAGCCAAACCATCCTACAAATAATACCAAAAAAAAAATTTAAATAATTAAACTTCATCAAAATATAAATAAACAAACGAATCTCCATACATAGTAGAGTGGTTGAGTAAAAACGTCCTCACGAAGGAAGCCCAACCATCCTACACCCGTATAACAATCACACCATGTAATTTGACGTAATATCCCTACTAGCTCGACTAAATAAGCATTGATTGTAGATCTTACTTAGCCTCATATGAAATATTGTAAATTTTATCAACTATGAATAAAAAATTTTCTTTATTTTAAAGCATTGATTGTAGATCATATATAAGTAACTAAATATGAATTATTGTATTTAAATTATTAATGTATAAAAATAAAAAGATCACTATAACTATTATATATGCCATAACACTTCTTTCTCTATAACTACTATTATTATTATTCTTATTATTATGATTATCATTATTATTATTCTTTTTTACTTGACCCCCCTCCCCCCCCCCCCCGAAGCCTAAATAGACGAAATAAAAACCGAATCTATAAGACCAGATACTCTCTTTTCTCTCTCTCTCTTTTCAGGTACTGGATTTTTCCTTCAGAGAACCAACAACAAAGGAATGAACTACAAGAAACAAAGATGAACCAACACCACCATACCGGACAACAAACCCAAATGGAAGGAAGAATGGACCAGGACTAATACTCACCAACAAGCCCCAAGGAAGAGTTGCACCGCCCTGCCATTCAACCGGACAGAACGACCAGACCAACCAAATCGACCAAATATATATATATATACATGTATGTACATAATATGTCTATGTCTGTTTTGTCAAATGTCTATGTCTATGTTCGTAAAAATGTTTGTCCTCGTCCATGTCTTTCTTATCACATGATAAACTTAAAAAACTACTATACCATTTCTTTCTGTTTGTACATATTATATATATATAAAAATATTTTCTTTTATCCAATCAATCCACTATGTAATTTTATCACTTTGTATATATAACATGTAATTGTCTGCGATATCACCTCGGTGGAAGCGGACGTAAAATAAAGCTATTTACAACAAGTGATGGCAGATAGCAATCGGCTTCGGTCTGTAGCATATCTACCTTGGAGCCTTACGAGCATTCTAAGTTAGCTTTGTTTCAAACCATTACAGCCGTAGTACGATACCTATTGTTTTACTAGGTGAACATTTGTTATAAAACATGATCGGTACATTTTCACTGATATAATATTATACGGCATTTAATAATGTTTTCGAGACGTTTAACGGCTTCTACTATTCGCCGCTTGATTAAGGAATTGTGCCGCCATTACCTTTATGTGTGCGGAATGCGTTTTCGTTAAGATTTGGCCCTAGACAATGCTATCTCCCACCACGTCGGACATCGAACGCTATGCTTTAAAGATTATTCCCCAAAGAATTGTACATACTACTAATTACTTATTCTTATACATATATTATGATATTATATTGCATACAGATGCCTAAACTTAATTAATAGACTTTATCGGCGTTGACTTGGTTATTACTATTGGTTAGTGGGCTGCGATATGCCCAATAAAGTTATTCCCCTTTATACGCTTTATTAAGGCCCCAAACTACATTTCTTCTTCCTAGCGCATAATTACCTGTTCACGGAGGGGGGGGGGGGGTATCAGCATTCCTGGGGCAGCAACGGTGGAGTGATGCAGGGCTCGGGTAGCAGGACGGTGATAAAGGAGGAGGCATGCAGAACCTAAGTCAGGAGTGTAGGCGATTGACTATTGAGACTGAAAGGATTGCTGTCGTAGGAATGGACCAAGGATACAAATACTCCCTTACCCACTCCGCGGATGATAATATAGATCTCGCCGGCAATGCTAGGATGCCGGGTGGCTTACAATATAACTAAATGAAAAGAAATGGGGATCAACGTCCTACTGTTCTGCTCCTAAGCCGTGATAATAAAGGTGGGCATGCAGTGTGCTATGAGGGTAATTTTGCGCGGACAGCGGCGCTACCTACTCTTATATCGAATTCCAACAGCCAAGGGCTCTGTTAAGTGCACGTCAATGTTTACACGGGACCTCGGTTTTTCAAACCATCAGAACGACTAGTCAGATGTCCTTTGGCATGCGATCCCTCCTGCATCACTGACAAGGGGGAACCGCGCCACCCCGAAAACCTGGCTAACAACGTGATACCCTATTTTTTGGTCCAAATTGAGAGAGCAAGAGAGAGAGAGAAGAGAGAGAGAGAGAAATGGGGTTAAACATCCACTCAGTACAAACTAGGTAATTTCGGGACTAACATATGGTTTACTTTTATTGAGCGTAGGGGTCTTTAGCAGTGGGAAGACATCGGAGGACCCGGAGAAATCCCACGAGGTTGGACAGGCGACCTTACTCCTTTCCACGTACAGCCGGGGATTCGAAACCACACCAGTTGACTCAATGGCAGGCTTTGTGATACAGTGCTTGCACGGGGTCCAAATTGAGCAGAGGAGGATCACGGTGGCTAAGTGGGTAAGGTCATCCAGAAAAAGAGAAATGGTGTTTAATTCACTCGACATAAACTAGGTCATCAAGTATCTTAAAGAAAATAATAAGAAAAAAAGTGTTAAAACTGGTCAAAAACTCGCGAAGTTACAGGTCTAAATATAGTTAGAAACATTGCACCCGGGCATAAAAATAATCAAAATAACGAGCCGAGGAGTCGTTTCGTCATGAAACACAAACCGAAATGTAATAATAATGCCACCCCGAAAACCTGGCTATTGGGTCCAAATTGAGAGAGCGAGAGGGAGAAGAGAGAGAGAGAGAGAGATCTGGGGTTAAACGTCCACTCGACACAAACTAGGTCATCAAGTATCTTAAAGAAAATAATAAGAAAAAAAAGAGTTAAAATTAGTCAAAAACTCGCGAAGTTACAGGTCTAAATATAGTTAGAAACATTGCACAAACTTGGTAATTTCGGGACAAACATATGGTTTACTTTTATTTCAATAATTCGCTTGCGCGTAGGTGTTCGATTCCTGCATTGGCCGAGAAAGTTCATCCAGAGAGAGGGAGAAATGGTGTTTAACGTCCACTCGACACAAACTAGGTCATCAAGTATCTTAAAGAAAATAATAAGAAAAAAAAGTGTTAAAATTGGTCAAAAACTCGCGATGTTACAGGTCTAAATATAGTAAGAAACATTGCACCCGGGCAAAAAAATAATAAAAATAACGAGCCTAGGGGTCGTTTCGTCATGAAACACAAACCGAAATGTAATAACAATGCCGCGTGTGAGACGGGTATTGTGTAATAAGTGATATGAGTGAAATTTTTGCCCGGGCAGCAACTGAATTCCAACTGCCAAGGGATCTATTACGTGCACGCCAATGTGTACAGGGGACCTCGGTTTTTTGTCCTGTGCGAACGACTAGACAGCTGTCCGTGACTTAGCCACGTAACCACCCTTACAGCATAGAACTAAATGAAATGAAATGGGGATCAACGTCCTACTGTTCTGGTTCTAAACCGTGATAATAAAGGCGGGCATGCAGTGTGCTATGAGGGAAATTTTGCGCGGACAGCGGCGCTACCTACTCTTATATCGAATTCCAACTGCCAAGGGCTCTGTTAAGTGCACGTCAATGTTTACACGGGACCTCGGTTTTTCAAACCATCAGAACGACTAGTCAGATGTCCTTTGGCATGCGATCCCTCCTGCATCACTGACAAGGGTAAACCGCACCACCCCGAAAACCTGGCTAACCACGTGATCCCCTACGGTTATTGGGTCCAAATTGAGAGAGCGAGAGAGATAAGAGAGAGAGATAAAGATATGGGGTTAAACGTCCACTCGACACAAACCAGGTAATTTCGGGACTAACATATGGTTTACTTTTATTTTAATAATTCACTTGCACGTAGGGGTCTTTAGCAGTGGGAAGAAATCGGAGGATCCGGAGTAACCCCACGAGGTTGGACAGGCGACCTTACTCCTTGCCACGTACACCCGGGATTCGAAACCACACCAGTTGACTCAATGACAGGCTTCATGATACAGGCTTCATGATACGGGGTCCAAATTGAGAAGGAGGATCACGGTGGTTAAGTGGGTAAGGTCGGGTGTTCGATCCCTGCATTGGCCGAGAGAGTTCATCCAGAGAGAGAGAGAAGTGGTGTTTAACGTTAACTTGACACAAACTAGGTCTTTTCGGAACTAATACGTGTATGGGAATCACGGTGGCTAAGTGGATAAGGCGCTGGTTCGCTAGCCTGGAGGTTGAGTGTTCGATCCCTGCATTGGCCGAGAAAGTTCATCTCGATTTTCCGGCGTGATTTCCCCTTGTCAGTGATGCAGAAGGAGGGCCTGACAAGGACAGCTGCCTAGTCGTTCGGATGGGACGAAAAACCGAGGTCCCGTGTACAAATTGGAGTGCACGTAAAAGATCCCTTGGCAGTTGGAATTCGATATAAGAGTAGGCCGTAGCGCCGCTGCCCGGGCAAAATTTCCCTCATTGCACACTGTGGCGTATGCCCGTCTTCAATTAGCCCAGGTTAGGTGCTTAAGCGTAGGACGTTAAGCCCCATTTCATTCATTCATTCTAATACGTGTATATGAATTTAATTATATTTCAATAATTCGCTTGTGGGTAGGGGTCTTTGGCATTGGGAGGACCTTACTTCTTGTCACATACAGTTGGGGATGCGAAACCACGCCAGTTGACTCAATGACAAGCTTTATGATACAGCACGCACGTGCTAACCATTCTGCTATCCAGCCCTCCTAGGTTCATCCAAATTTTCCGTTGTGGTTCCTCCATCAGTGATGCAGGATGGAGGGTCTGGCAAGGACAGTGGTCTAGTCGTTTGGATGTGACAAAAGAACGAGGTCTCGTGTACCCATTGGCGTGCACTTAAAAGATCCATTGGCAGAGTAGACCGTAGCGCCGCTGCCCGGGCAAAATTTTCATCATAGCACACTGTATGGCGTATGTATGCCCGTCTTCATTAGCCCAATTTAGGAGCAGAGCTGTTGGACGTTACATGACCTAAGTATTGTATTACAGTATTATATGCGTCACGACCCACATTTGTGAATTTCTAGTTCCAAATGTTAGCGAATTTAGCACCTTTAAACCCCATTTTATTTCATTTCATTTCAGCTCTCACCGTCATATTCTTTATCAAATTTGGGGGCAAAACGACTCGTCGACTCGAATAACAAGACGTAGACAAGGTAAACTTCTAAGACCGGTAATCCAAGTCTAACTTGGCATGTATTTAAGAAAGTTCCGCATATATATTTAGTTTGTCATCTATCAAAGAAGAACGTCATATATTTGGAGTTGATCATATAAATTTGGAATTTAGCATCAAGTCTTAAGTTTACATGTCATATATATTCGTAGTTTAGCATCAATTTAAAGTTTACCAAGGAAACAAAACCAAGTTTGTCATATTTATAGATTTTAGCATACATGTATATATTTAGAGTTTAGCATAAATATTTTGAGTTGACAATAAAGTCGCAATCGGCGCCCCATAGTATTGTGTCTAAATTACATGGTTTTCGGACCATCTGTTCCGGTGTCGCGACAAAATTCTACTTTTTTCCCCTTATGAAAGCCGTAAATTGACAGAAAAAAACCGAAGAACGACAGGTGCCACGAACAAACGACTTGAACAAATGCAGGTATCACCTTGAAAATTTAAGGGTACCTAGGGTCCAACGTGAAAAGTTTCTCGCCAGAATTTGGTGCTCATGGTGCCTTTGGTTCTAGTGTAGCGCATGCGCCGCAAAGTCACGACGCACGGTAGGTGCCACAAACAAACGACTTTAACAAATGCAGATATCACCTTGAAAATTTTACGGTACCTAGGTACTAACGTCAAAAGTTTCTCGCCGGAATTTGGTACTAATGGTACCCTTGGTTCCAGCGTAGCGCATGCGCGAATTTAAAACCAGTTAACTCGAAAACAACCTTGTCAGCATGGAAAACATCAAAGGGGTAATTCCAATTTTTAAAATATTCAAATGCCAAACATACGACCATGAGCCAGGCTATCCTGTTATGTATTATTTTTGTTAATAGAAGATAGATTCTCTAAGCCACGACTAATTTTGTATGTTTCCAAGCCCATGAATGTGGATTTTTCACTATTGTTCATTTTCAAATTTAAAATGGTGTCCATCAGTTGACCTAAATCAAAATTCTTTTCCCGAGCTTTTTTTGGGCTTAAATTGAAGGATTCGAAAAAATAATTTCCTTGTCTGTAAATAAAATATCAAAAAAGCCTTAAGGATTTTTTACATTTTAAGATTGTGTCACTTCCGGTTGGGGCTACAAACTCCATTTTTTATGTACGAATCAGTAGTCTCGTAGCTAGTAAAAAAAATTAAAGGCAATCTGACCTATAATTTGTCGATTTTTTAAAAAATTTGGTCCTGAAAATCACAAAGGGGAGATAATTTAGAAAATTTTAATGACATTTTTAAAGTTGCATGAATAAGATCTACTTACATACTAAATTTCATAAAAACTGTGCAACTATTAAAGAAGTTGTCATTTTGATTTAACTTCCGGTTTGAAATCACAGCGACAAATTTTCGAAATTCAAATATCCGAAAGTGTAGATTTGAAGTAAATGTTGCAAGGTACTCACAGAAAAAAGAATTATTAGTAAAATGGGTCAGAAAGTCACAAAGTTACAGCAAAGTAGGTCAAATGCATTTGTTCGTAAAATTCGGTGATTTTGGATTCGAAAAACGTTTTGGAAATATATTTACCCAACAGCCAACACCCATTTTTGGGGAGGCAGATGCAAGTTTTAGAAAGATCCTACGGGTAGTTTCTGAGAAATCCGATTTTTGGATAAAACACACACAAAAAAAGATAATAATAGGCATAATAATCTTAACAATAAGCTTTCATATGAAATATGAAAGCTTATTAAAAATAATAATAATCTTAACAAAAACAATAAGCTTTCATATATGAATATATGAAAGCTTAATAAAAACAATAATAATCTTAACAAAAAACAATAATAATAATCTGAACAAAAACAATAAGCTTTCATATATGAATATATGAAAGCTTAATAATCTTAACAAAAACAATAAGCTTTCATATATGAATATATGAAAGCTTTATAATCTTAACAGAAACAATACGCTTTCATATATGAATATATGAAAGCTTAATAATAATCTAAACAAAAACAATAAACTTTCATATATAAATATACGAAAGCTTAATAATAATTTTAAAATAAACTATAAGCTTTCATATATGAATGTATAAAAGCTTAATAATAATATTCTTAACAGAAACAATAAGCTTTCATATGTAATTACATATGAAAGCTTAATAATATTTATTTAGGGTTTTGGGAGCTAACATAACCATATTAAAGATATGGTGCGTTGGGCTGTGTTTTAAGAAGAGGCTTTTTAGAACGAAGTGATTCAATTGAATTCAAATGAATATGAGATAAATATAAAATATTAATTTGTATTGGTACTGAAGAAATTTATAGAAGCCTATAAATGAGAGGTGTGCTTAATTGATGTTAATCATTATCACATATGTGCTAGAACTCGTTTAACACGTTCCAAATATAATTTGAACTTAGAGATCATTGATACGACAGATACGTACTTAAGGTTTTAACAAACAGAAGTGACGAACGCAAAAGGAAAACACGAGTTATCCTTCTATATAACTGACTGAAGTGACGAGTTATAACAGATAATAGATACACCGGCGAATTTCTGCTCACTAATAATTCCCTCAAAGACCAAAAAATGTTAACACCTAACCTGTCTTTGTCGACTAAAGTCCCATAACGGTATACAGCTAAGTAAATAGAAACAACTGAATGTATGGACTATTTCTATTTTTCTCGTCTTCTCTTATCTAATGACACTCAATTACTTTTTTGAATAGTCAGATATCCTCTCACAGTCTCACTTAATAACTTTTGGTCTTCGAAGGTATTATTTGTGAGCAGAAATTCGCTCGTGTATCTATTATTACTCGTCACTTCTGTCAGTTATGTATCTATCGTAGCAATGATCCCTGTGTTGAAGTTCTTTTTGGAACGTGTTAGCGAGTTCTATCCCTTTGATTGACATTCAGTAATCGAACATATTGACACAATGTTATGGATCCACAATTACTGAGTTTAATAGTAAGTGACGTTTCGGCGAGGATACTCTCGTCTTAAGCATAGAGTTCTATCACATATGGTTTGTAATTAAGATACTACAATGAACAGTATGGCAAGCCATGGACTAGTGGGTCATCATAAAAGTAATACCTGCTCGCTTGTGTCTTTTGTTGACTAAAACGAAAATCGTAAACAAGAAGAATAAATGTCTGCTGAAAGTTGTATTACCAGTAACTTAATTGAAATACAGACGTACAAAAATGTAATTACATGTATAAGATAGTTAGTTAATAAATATAATTTCCAAAACATAAATCAGTGCATAAAACGTTGTAATATCACGTCAAGTAATCAGTAAATATTATGTATATTATTTTTTATTTGTTAAATTAATGGTACATTAACACGATCTTCTTATTTGTGATATTATATTTTACTTTATTATAACTTTATCATAAGTTTTACAGATAGCCACGCAAGGTGTGGAAATGCACTCACACAGCAACAATGTCTCGACACTAGAATATCGTCGGTGGGAGTCAAAAGATCGTATCTGGATTTTGCGAATTTATTCAGGAGATAAAAAACCCCACAGATGTTTACAATCAAAATGTCAAAAAAGCCGTCTAAAAATATAATTTCATAGAATTCACACAGTAGGCGCCCAACAATAATTTCTATAATACATATTTAACTATAAAACAATACTGGCTACATTCCGTTTGGCTGAAATACTTTGGTTAGACACAAAGTTATTTTTTTTTTAAATACGACATTTTCACTCTTAATATTGGTTAATAACTCCCCATATACGAGATTTTGAAACAATACCTATAAATCTTTCTTTTATTGGCTTACGACAACTAGATCAAAAGATGTGCGAGAAAAAACTCATTTTGAAGAAGCAAAAAGGTGAATTTCGCAAAATATGCCAGATAATAATATGACCTTAAGACTACCCATCGACGTTATGTTCACCAAATTTGGCAAAGAGAGGGGGGGGGGGATTGGGTTAAACTTCCACTCGACACAAACTAGGTCATTTCGTGACTAATATATGATTCCGTTTTATTTCAATAATTTGCTTGCGCGTAGGGGCCTTTAACAGTGGGAGGACCCAGAGAAAACCCACGAGGTAGGATAAAGCCGCAGAATACTGAATATCGATAGGTTTTGTCCTGTGATGTCCTTTAATGCTTCATATTAAATTTGAAAAGAATCCGTAAATACTGTAGCCTATATCGCATTCACGGGGTTTTCGGCAAAGGGGTCTATTTTTAAGCTGAAAGTTGCGATGAGCTGATTAGCTATAGAGTTCGTCCTCTGATCTCATGACGCAATGCCTCCCACGAAATTTGAAAAGAAGCCGTTAAAAACTAACGTTAAATATCATCATCACAGTGCTTAAAAACAAAATCGTTGAAAACTTTAGAATCTATTGCGTTCTCAGGGTTTTCGGCGAACGTAAAAATCGAAGGTTCCGTCCTCTTATGACCCAAATGCTTCAAACCAAATTTGAAAAAAAAATCGGCAAAGAGGGGAGGGTCACTCTGGGACGCTAAAAATCGATAATATTCATCCTCCCATCAAATTTGATAAACATCCATTAAAAACTGCCGCCTATATCGCGTTGCGTTCACGAGGTTTTCGGCAAAGGGAGGATAACTCTGGAACGGAAAGTAACTGATCCCTGAAAATCGATAGGGTTCAGCATCTAATAACCCTAATGCTTCCCACCGACATCATGTGTTAAAAACTACAGTCTCTGTCGCGTTCACAAGCCAATTGTTGACGGACCGACGGACGGATTGGGTGACCACCCAATATATGCGCAATAACGTGGGCTATTAAAAGGACTGAAACAACAGAAATAATATGTAGAAGAGGAATATTCTAAGAAATGTGCATAATTAATATTTGAATAGCGGGTATAAAAAGCAGACATTTAACAATCTTTGGCATTTGGCCCAAATCTGAAAAGAGAAAAAAGTAAAGATTACTATATGAATAAAATAAAACCAAGTACGAACAATCCAAACCATTAGAAAAAATTCAAAGTCCTAAAAACGGTAGGGGCAAAATAGTGTAATATCGCAAAATAGTGTAATCAGCATATGGACTGTTCACCGTGTAAAAAATACACGACGAACAGTGGTAACAGGTGTCCGGAAGAGTAAGCTTACCCTGCCTGGCGCGCCACACCCGCCATAGCTGCATCCAATCTATTAGGCGAAATCTCGGTAAAATAGCGTGATAGACCACTGAACTATCGGTATGCAAAATGCCCGTGATGAACAGTGTTAACGATGTAGTACACATATATTATCAGGGAGATAGTATACCCGTCAATTAAATATGTCTAGAATAATAGTCGAAAGAGACATGTTATATTTACCGATCAAGTCAATATGACGGCCATAAAACTTTTAAAAGGTTTTAATAAGTCAATTCGCAAGTATCCCTGTAGTTGAAGCTTAGATGACAAATGCCTCGATCTACTTAAAAAATCAGAATAGAATGAACAAGCTCTCGCGTAACGAATTAGCTGAGACACAAACACTCCATAAGCTGGTGATATTGGAATGTTACTACTAATAAATGGAAAGTTAACAATCGGAAAGTCAAAGTCATCACGTTTATCGTACAATTAACACTTAGTTTATGGCAATTGTCAAAATCGAGACGCAGATCCAAGTAGGAAGCGCAATTGTCACTGTCAGTAGTATTTTTAATTTCGAGCTCATCAGGATATATGAATTCTATATAATCACTGAATTTTGGATTATTCAGTGATAGAACATCATCGATATATCGATAAGTGAAATTAAAATGTCTAACTAAACGTTTATTGGATTTTACGAGTGCTTGCATGTACTCGGCTTCGTAGGAATAGAGAAACAAATCAGCAAGCAAAGGTGCACAGTTGGTACCCATTGGGATACCTACTGATAAATGTCCCCTCCAAATTCAACAAAGATATTATCAATTAAAAAATCCAACGTCTGAATTATCTTGATGGCTGTGTATTTGTTTTGTTGAATCACTATGGTTCTTGACAAAATATCTGGAATTGTAATTAACAACTAAATATTGATATCTAACATGTCCCGATTTAGATGAAAAGACACTGTGAATAATGTCTTTCAACCGAGTTTTTAATTTACTATTGGTAATTTTAGTGTACAAGGTAGAAAAGTCAAACGTTTGTATAGATGAGACTGAAGCAAGTGATCTAGATTGCAAACCATCAAGTAATTCTTTGGAATTTTTTAAGATCCACATTTGATTAATACCACTACGAGAGTATATTTTGTCGCAGTATTTTTGAATACCCTCTTTCACTGCCGTTAGTATAGATGTCAATACTTTTGAAAGTGGTTTTGTGTAACAACGGGATGAACCTGCTATAAAACGTTGCTTGTAGGGATTTGTATGTAGTTTAGGTATCCAATATAGCAGCGGCAGATCTGTATAGGTATCACCACATGGCATACCAAATAAAGTGAGTACAGATCTGTGATTGGATAAAACTTCATTCGAGCGTTTATACGTAGCACTGTCATAGGTTTCCCGAAATTAAGTTCTTTGAACAGACAGTCATAATAGTACCGTTTACATATAAACACTACTTATTCAAAATATAAACCGTCGATTATAAAGTGAAGTCACAGTAAAATGTGGTTAAAGATTGATTAAATTTAAACCAATAATCACGGCAGAGGAGGATATTCGCCATTCGATGGGCAAATAGTTATTCGCCATTAGTTTTCGTTATTTGCCATTCTGTTTTAAAATCGATATTTCATCCTATTACGATGTCTGGTCGAGGAGTAATGCCACCAAGCAATCATCATTTTCGTTGCAGTTAAAATGCTGTTTGACACAGTACCATCGGGAGTATATTTATAGCCTAGCGGTGACTACCCGAAAAAGTACCATACTTTATGACCTGTCTTTGAAACGTGTGAAATAAGACAGAATTTTTTTTATTCAAATAGTGGATTGGAAATAAACAGTTGGTTAAAATAAAAGGTAAGGTAGATAAAACAAAATCAAATGAAATAAAAACCTGCAGCTAAAAAAAAAGAAAAATAAAACCGATTGGCACAAGAAAGATGGACGTGGAATAAATGGGCCACAGCTAGAAAGAGAGAGAGAGAGAGAGAGAGAGAGAGAGAGAGAGAGATAGGGGGTAGAGGGATAGAGAGAAAGGCCATTTATTTTTAGGACTAACATATGGTTCAAAATTAGTGGACAGACGGCCTTACTTCATGTCATGTATTAGCGCGGAATCATTGAAAGCGCCCCCTACCCTAATTCTTATCGCACTAAATATTGAGGGAGGGGGGGCAGTCAGTAAGCTCGCTAACCTGGTGATTCCCGCCGACACAGTCCATCTGGAGTTCCCGGCGGGGTTCAACCCTATCAGACGAAGTGCCTGGCAAATGACAACGTTGCTAATTTTGGGTCAAAAAGGCGATGTCCCGTGAAACATTAGAATTCGATATAATATTGCCGCAACATTTCCCCCATAGCACAATACATGTATGCCCTTCTACAATAACGGAGTCCAAGCAGATAAGTAGGACGTTAAACCCTATTGAATTTCCGGTTACATCTCACTGTGCCCACTTTTGATTAATCCAATTAAGGTCTAATTAGGATTAGTGTATTAAGCGGATTAGGATTAGGTGTTATAGGTAATTAGAAGGAAAAAAACAAATATTGAAAGTGACTAAATATTCAGTCTTATAATTGGTGAGAACTGTGTTGCCGAGGTCAGAAAAAAGGTTGTTTTTTTCACTTTGGTCAGTGTATTTGGCGCAATGCGCAGAAATATGGACTACAAGCAGATTTTTCTCGGGTGCCAGAAATCAATAAAATCGTTAAGCAAGCAGCAGCATTACCATTAATTCCATTACAGCAGGTTGAAGATGGTGCATCATCATGGCTGTGTGCCCTTGATGATGCACCATTCCAAGATGCCAGAGTGTTGCAATTTGCAGATTACGTAACTGAGTTCTGGGTGAAGGGGCAGCATGGCAGAATGATGTGGAACCATTTCCACACTGAAGGTCCACGCACAATGAACCATGTTGAAGGATGGCATTCCAAGATAACATCCATTATTGCCACCCCTCACCCAAATATTTTTAAGTTGGTGGCTTTTTTAAAGAATGAACAAGCTTACTCCGTAGTAACCATTCTCCAGTTAGGTGTCAACGGACAATTACGGCCTAAGAGAAGAAAGTACAGGCAACTAGAAACCCGACTCCAACCTCTGAAAACAGATCTTCAGAACGGTATAAGGACTGTTTTCGAGTATGCCGATGGCGTAGCCCGTTTAACTACATTGTAAATTTTCATTGTTTATCTTGTTTTTGTGTGATGTATGATATATCCATGTATGTTATACTTTTATTACATATTTTATATATAAAACATCGAAAATTGTTATATTTTCATTAAATTATAAAGTGCTAATGTGATGTATGATATATCCATGTATGTTATATTTTTATTAAATGTATATAAAACATCGAAAAATTACATAAAATATTTGGGTTTTTTTTTCATCTAATTACCTATAACACCTAATCCTAATCCGCTTAATACACTAATCCTAATTAGACCTTAATTGGATTAATCAAAAGTGGGCACAGTGAGGACACACCGAATTTCCTAACACGGGAAAGATGTGGCCCTTTGTTGGTTTAAGCACTTAATGATCTTCTCTATTTTTCAAATGATAAAAGGAAAGAGAATGTCGATTTAATAAAAGGACGGCAGATAACGAAAAAGGAATTCGAATTACTCTTTGCCTTCCGAATGACGAATTACTCTGTGAAATGATGATACCCGATGTTGGCTGAAGCTAGTCGATCAAACAAAAATTGATGGTTCCAGAAAAAAAATGTCACTGTGTATTAAACTGATTTTAAATTTTCTAAACTGTACCAAATTTTAACGCCTTAGTTAATTTAAAGAAATTACGATACCCGAAAAAGTGATGATAAAAATAATGATCGACACCAAAAAATGTCGCAAAACTGTCTCTTGACAAAATGTTTAAATGCATGGTTAACACAGTACAAATTTGCCGTATTCAATTTAAATAAATGGAAAATTAATGTATTACTGGGGACAGGGTGGTTAAGTGGGTAAGACGCTGGCTCGCTAGCCTGTAGGTGGTGTTCGATCCCTGCATTGGCCGAGTAAGTTAGATGGCCGAAGGGTTAGCACGTGCGCGCTGCGTTGTATCATACGGTCTATAATTTACTCAGCTGATTGGGTTTCGATTCCCCGGTTGTACGTGGCAAGGAGTAGGGTCGCCTGTCCCCATCTCATGGGTTTGCTCAGGGTCCTCCTGTTTCCTCCTATTGCTAAGCGAATTATTGAAATACAATTGAATCATCTGTTAGTCCCGAAATGACCTAGTATGTGTCGAGTGGGCGTTGAACCCCATTTCTCTCATCCAGATTTGCCGGCGTGTTTTCCCCTTATCAGTGATGCAGGACGGAGGGCCTGACAAGGACAACTGTCTAGTTTTTTGGATGGGACGAAAAACGAGGTCCTGCAGTGTACACATTGGTTTGCACGTAAAAGATCCCTTGATAGTTGGAATTCGATAGAAGAGCAGGCCGTAGTGCCGCTGTCCGGTCAGAATTTTCCCCATAGCAGACGTATGGTGTATCCCCGTCTTCATTAGCCCACTGAGGAGCAGAACAGTAGGGCGTTAAACCCCATTTCATTTTGAGTTACTATTACGTAAACGTCATTGGATTTCTGGCCCATTGTGTATTTCTCTCTTGACACGTCTCCCCGCAAAACTTGATTTCCCGAAAATAAGCCCCCCCCCCCTCTCAGCTCGTACGCCTATGTGAGTGGTATTGCAAATGAATTATAGGTTTGACAATAAACAAACGGTTGGGTATATTATATATAGTATGGGTAGTATCTATATCTATGGATGAATGCGCGAGGCGAATGAAACATTTAATTTGCAATGGAATTATAGGTATTTTATAGATATATACGGGTGCCAAATATGTCACACGCAGTTGGAAATTAAATGTATTTTTAGGAAATGAAATGTATTCGTAGGAAATAAAATATACCAATGGGAAATAAAATATACCAATGGGAAATAAAATATACCAATGGGAGGCGATAAAAAAATACAGATCGCAGATAAAACATGCCGTTAGCAATGAAATATATGGGAGTTTTCGCTCAGCAGGAATGAAATTTGATTAAGTTTGTATTTTATCTATTTTTTGATCAAGAACATTGCAAATAAATTCGTCTTCGATGTTTCTGGATAAGTCAAGATACAAAATTCATAGCATACGGAACTTTTTACTAGATGTCGGGTTCTCTGTCTTCGCCTCGCTGTGATCGAGGGCGTCTATTTACACTTTGCAGCTTCAAATAACGAATGACAATTAAAAAGGGATTCTTGGCCTGTATTTTGAATTAAAGCAGCAACAATATAGAACTAGATCTGCTACGCAACTATGAAAGCTTTCATATTCACAATAACTTCCTGTCTCATGTCAAGGGTTATATAAAGAATCTCAACAAAGTAAAAAGAAAATCAGTCAATTAATAACTCATATAGTTAGTGCAATTTTTCACTTTTCACTCGTAAATAACTTTGTCTGCACGAAATACTTCAAAGGCAAAATTCGAAATTGTGATATTTTCAAATACCATAAAATCAACCCTAATAGCGGCTATCCAGAAAT
This sequence comes from Patella pellucida, assembly GCA_917208275.1. NCBI lineage: Eukaryota > Metazoa > Mollusca > Gastropoda > Patellidae > Patella > Patella pellucida. The sequence goes on along the minus strand of OU795041.1, from coordinate 36,401,747 downwards.
GTATTCATTTTGGAAATAGTAGACGTATTCTTCAGACTACGGCCTATTGTTTTCATTTTCATGTACGTTATAATCGATTTTTCTCTTTTTCTCAAATTCAGTTCAAAATGGTGGCCATCAATTGACCTAAAAATAATCTAACTTCATACATTTTTAGGCATTCCTTCAAGGATTCTGAAAATGTAACTCCCATGAATGTAAGTAAAATACTGCAAAACCCTTATGGAATTTGAGCTTTTCAAGATGGTGGCACTTCCGGTTCTATCGACAGACTTCATATTTTGTGTACACATCAGTACTATCTTAGCTAGTACAGAAAAACAATTCAAAGCAATCTGACCTATATTTCGTCGATTTTTTTGAACATTTTGATTCTTTCATCAAGGGGAGATAATTTAGAAAATTTCTAATGACATTTTTCAAGCCACAACAGCAAGATCTACTTGCATACTAAATTTCATGAAAATCTTGCAACCTTAAGAGAAGTTGTCAAGTTGGTCGCAATTTCCGGTTTCGAAATAACATCGACAAATTTTCGAAATTGCAGATTTGAAGTAAATGGTCTAAGGTATTCAATAAAAAAAGCATTAGTCAAATAGGTCAAATAGTTACAGCAATGTAGGTCAAATGCATTCGGCCTTTTCTCATTTTCAATTCAAAATGGCGTCCATCATTTGCCAGAAATCAAAATTCTACTTCCTACATTTTATCGGCTTTCCTTCAAGGAATCGAAAAATGTCATTCCCTCGTCTGTAGGTAAAATACCCAAAAAGCCTTAGGGATATTTCACATTTCAAGATGGTGGCACTTATGGATTTGGCTAAAAACTCGATTTTTTTGTGTACGAATCCGTAGTGTCGTAGCTAGTAAAGAAAAAAAATCAAAGCAATCTGACCTATATTTCGGCGATTTTTTGGAAAACTTTGATCCTTAATTTTATCAAGGAGAGATAATTTTAAAAATGAAATTTTTCATGTCGCATTAGCAAGATCTAATTACATACTAAATTTCATAAAAATCGTGCAAATATTAAAGAAGTTATCAAGTTGATCTTAACTTCCGGTTCAAAATTTCCTGCAATTACACAAGGTACCCCCCCCCCCCCCAAATATTTTTTTTAGTAAAATAGGTCAAATAGTCATAAAGTTACAGCAATGTAGGTCAAATCCATTTGATCGTAGAATTCGGTGATTTCGGATGTTAAAAACGATTTGAAAATATATTTAAACAACGTTCGCACCCCACTTTTGGGCTAGTAGGTCAAAGTTGGATCCTGAGAAATCCGATTTGCAGAAATGACACAAAAAAACTAGGAACTAGATCTGCTAAGCAGATATTAAAGCTTTCATGTTCACATGTCATAGGTGATATTAATAATCTGAACAAGAAAAAAATCATTATAATGAGTCAAAATACTGCATTGTATCACATAATTTCTATGTGCTAATGTCGCGGTGAAAATCAACCTTTTTCCCCTTACGAACAATCGACTTGAACAAATGCAGATATCACCTTGAAAGTTTCAGGGTACCTAGGTATCAACGTGAAAAGTTCTTCGCCGGTACATGGTACTGATCGTACCTTTGGTTCCAGCGTAGCGCATGCGCGAAGTCAAAACGAGAAAACTCGAAAACAACCTTGTCGGCACTGAAAACATCAAAGGCGAAATTCGAATTTTTGAAATATTCAAATGCCAAACATTCGACCATGAAATGTATTAATTTCGGTAATAGAAGACATATTCTCTAATCCACGACCAATTGTGTATGTTTTCAAGCCCATTAATGTGGATTTTTCACAATTTTTCATTTTCAATTCAAAATGGCGTCCATCATTTGTCAGAAATCAAAATTCTTTTCGCAAGCGTTTTCGGATTCTGAAAATATATTGTCTTGTCTATAAGTAAAATATCAAAAAAGCCTTAGGGATTTTTCACATTTCAAGGTGATGGCACTTCCGGTTCAATCTGTAGACTTCATATTTTGTGTACTCATCCGTTATTACTGAACTAGTACAGAAACATAAATTCGAGGCAATCTGACTGATATTTCGTCGAATTTTTTTGAAAATTTGATCCTTAATTTCTCACTGTGACAAATTTTCAAAATTCGAAAATCTGAAATTGCAGATTTTAATTAAATATTTCTATGTACTCAAAGAAAAAAGAATTAGTAAAATAGGTCAAATAGTCACAAAGTTACAGCAATGTAGGTCAAATGCGTTCTTTCGTAAAATTCGGTGATTTCGGAAGAGTAAAAGGTTTTGAAAATATTTTTAATCAACAGCCACAAACCGGTTTTTTTTTGGGGGGGGGGGGGGGATTTCAGAAAGATCTTAGGGTTAGATGCTGAGAAATCCGATTTCTGGATAAAACACACACACAAAAAATAATAACTAGACGTGCATGGCAGTGCTGAATCCACTTTTAGGCAACAGACCGAAAGGAAGCATACGGAAGTCCATTCACTGGATTATCCAACGATACTTTAGCTCTTTTGATCTAGTTATATCCAACTGAGACATCGCGCTTTTAGCAAAAATCTTCATTTTGTTTGCATTTTTTTTCTAAAACTTCCGGTTTTCGAATCCTTCTGTTTTTGGACCAACGTCGGGGTAATTTGGTTACCTCACGTTCTGTACAGGAAGTTTCAGAAAAATCCATTGAATAGTTTTCGTAAAAAAGAAAAAGAAAATAACATTTTCAATAATTAAATGATTTTTAACTTTTTTCAAAGATTGATGCCATTTTTCGACCCCTTATTTTAATTCAAATCTTTTCGTTTTGGATTCACGTCATAGACCACCGATAGGACTCTGCATTAAAAAAGTTTCAGAAAAATCGTATGTGTCGATTTTCGAGAAAAGGGCTTCTAAAAAGGCTCCAAAAACGGAAAATATTAGATTTCGGCGTACCATAATTTATTTTCTAACCATCGAAGGCGTACCATTGAGATGCCATATAATAGTGTATTAAAAGGGCTACCCAAAGGAAATTTACTTCTTTTGGCCCGGTAATATCTGACCGAGAAATTCAGCTTTTCGCAAGAGCGCAATATTTTAACCTTTTTTTCATTTTTTTGAATACTTCCGGTATGGTGATTATTTTCGAGATAGTTCTAATATCTGATTCGGGCAATTAAATAGCCACAGGGCTATGTAAGGAATTATTATATTATCTAATCAGATAAAATACACCCGAGAAATCCTGTGTTCAAAAGTGCCAAAAATTGCAAAAAATATCAAAATATCGAAATTAAATTTCAGTATTTTAATACATATAATATATATCGTTAGAATTGGATTTAGGTCTGCTATGGGCTACAAACTTAATTTTTTGGGTGGGAATCAGTAGTGTCGTAGCTAGTAAAGAAAAAAAATCAAGGCAATCTGACCTATATTTCGTCGATTGTGTTTATGCTTTGATCCTTAATTTCATCAAGGAGAGATAATTTAGAAAATTTCTAATTACATTTTTCAGGTCGTATTGGTAAGAAGTATTTACATACTTGATTTCGTGAAAATCGTGCAACTATTAAAGAAGTTATCATTTTGATTTTAACTTCCGGTTCGAAATCACGGAACGAATTTTCAAAATTTGAAAATCCGAAATTGGAGATTTGAAGTAAATGATCCAAGGTACACAAAGAAAAAAATATTAAAAGAGGTCAAATAGTCACAAAGCTACAGCTAAGTAGGTCAAATGCATTTGTTAGTAAAATTCGGTGATTTCGGATGTGTAAAACGTTTTGAAAATATATTTAAACAACAGCCACCACCCATTTTTAGGGGAATAGGTAAAAGTTTCAGAAAAATCCTATGGTTAGATACTGAGAAATCCGATTTGTGGATAAAACACACAAAAAAATAATAATAATAACTAGACCTGCAAGCAGCACTGAATCGGCTTTAAGGAATCAGACAGGAAGTATGTCATAAAATAGCCCAGCTACAAAACGATACTTTAATTGCTTTGATTCAGTGACACCTGGCTGAGAAATGCCGATTTTTGCAAGAGTACCAATTTTTTACTGTATTTTCTTTTTTTAAAAAAAAATTCTGTTTTTTCCCAAATATCTGGTATTTTTTCGACTACTTCTGGATTTTTGATTATTGTCGGAATAGTTTTAACAAGTTGTTTGGATAGATATCTTTCTGTACCAGAAATGTTAGAAACATCTATTCAGTAGTTGTTTGTAAAAAAGATAAATAAAAGAACATTTTCGATAATTTAACGATTTTTCTACTTTTATCAAAGATTGAGGCCATTTTTTGACACCTTTAATTATTTCAAACCTTTTCCTTTTGGATTCACGCCACAGACCACAGATAGGAGTCTGAGTAAAAAAGGTTTTAAAAAAATCACAGTAGTCGTTTTCGAGAAAAGGGTGTCTCAAAAGGCTCCAAAAACGAAAAATACTAGATTTTCGGCGTAACATCATTTATTTACTAACCATCGAAATCGAACCATTGAGATGCCATATGATAGTCCATTAATGGGGCCATCTAAAGACACTTTATTTCTTTTGGGCCAGTAATATCTAATGGAGAAATCCAGCTTTTTGCAAGAACAACATTTTTATACCTTTTTTTTTCATTTTTTGAATACTTCCGGTATGGTGATTATTATCGAGATAGTTTTAAAACCCGATTAAGGCAATTAAATAGCGACAGAGTTCTGTAATGATATATTACAATATATGATCAGATAAAATGCCCCTGAGAAATCCTATGTTTAAAAGTGCCAAAAATGCAAAAATGTCAAAATATCAAAAATTAAATTTCAATAACTGAATACATATTATACATTTTTAGATTCGACATTAGATCAGATATCTAAATATCATAAAGTTTTTTGAAAATCAGTAAAAATATAAAAAAAATAGAGTATTTCCCAAAATTTCACGCTTTTTCGACTTTTTTCGATTTTCAGTTCGTTTTTTGACCTATTACGGATATTTCAAAGTCTAAACGGACCGTTTCATACACAAGACTACCAAAAGGTATCTTGATAGAGAAAGTTTAAGAAAAATCATTGAAGCAGTTTTTGAGATACAGGCGTTCAAAAACGCTCCAAATCAGAAAATACTTGATTTTCAGCGTGCCATATTTTACTTGCTGTTCATGTTATCTGTAATAATAGGATATCATATGATACTGCAATTCTCGGGCAACCCAACGATATCTTAATCGATTTAATCCGTTGAGAATTCTTGTTTTTCCCAAAAGCATTCATTTTTTACGTTTTTTTCAAAATATCGGCCATTATTTCGACTACTTCCGGTTTATAGATGTTTGTCGAAATAGCTTTATACGTTAGTTTTGAAGTATAACTTTATTTTCCAGGAGTTTCAGAAACGTCGATTCGGCCGTAAAACGAAATTCGAGCTCACAAAATGGGCAGAAAATTCGAAAAAAATCGAAAAATAAAGGGTGATAACTCGGAATGAAACTTATATTTCTGGAATCGGATGGTCTTCAGGTATCTAAAAATGTAGGTCAAATTTGAAAATTTTGAAAAATGACAAAAATTGTCTCTTAAATTTTGTTTTTTCAATTTTCGAACGACAATAGTCCCATAGGTTTTTTCGAAATTGAAAAATGTGAGATAGCCATTTCCTTGGGAAAGATTCGAGGTTTAGAAAAATGTCATTTGTATGAAAATAGGTACAGGATTAACGAATCCACGGCTGTTTTTGGATTTTATGACACCGTACAAAATTCGGCAACTTCCGGTCCGCGCAGAAGTTTCAAATATAGCCCATATGTTGCGAACACATGGTTTAATGATAGAAAATGAGGTTCTAGATCGGTATCTGTTACAGGCATCGAGAAATAGGCTCCCCCGAAAAAAAATTAATGATAAATAACTAGACCTGCAAGCAGCACTGAATCGGCTTTCAGGAATCAGACAGGAAGTAAGTCATAAAATAGCCCATTCATCGAGCTAGAAAACTATACTTTAATTGTTTTGATTCAGTGACACCTGGCTGAGAAATGTCGATTTTTGCATGAGTACCAATTTTTTTACTGTATTTTCTTTTTTTTAAAATTTTTTTTGGTGTTTTTTTCCATAATACTAGTATCTGATATTTTTACGAATACTTCTAGATTTTGGATCATTGTCGGGATAGTTTTAACAAGTTGTTTGAATAGATATCTTTCTGTACCAGAAGTGTCGGAAACATCCATTTAGTACTTTTGGAAAAAAAAGATAAAATAAAGAGCGTTTCCAAAAATTTAACGATTTTTCAATTTTTTTCAAAGTCTGAGGCCATTTATCGACCACTTATATTATTTCAATGGTTTTCATTTTGGATTCCCTATATAGACAACCGATAGGACTTTGAGTAAGAAAAGTTTAAGAAAAATCGTAGGCGTCGTTTTCGAGAAAAGGGCGTCTCAAAATGTTAAAAAATTGGAAAATACTAGATTTTTAGCATACAATAATTTATTTCCTTACCGTCGAAATCGTATTATTTAGATACCATATGATGGTCCATTAATAGGGCTATCCAGTGACACTTTAGTTCTTTTGGTCCGCTATTACCTAAGAGAGAAATCAAGTTTTTCCAAAGTGCGACAATGTTTTTACTCTTTTTTTTCATTTTTTGAATACTTCCGGTATGGTTATTATTGTCGAAATAGTTTTAATAGCCGGTTTAGGCACTACAATAGCCACAGGGCTCTGTAATGATATATTACATTATCTGATCAGATATAATGCCCCTGAGAAATCTTATGTTCAAAAGTGCCAAAAATGCAAAAAATTTAAAATATCTTAAATTAAATTTTAATAATTACATACATATTATACATTGTTAGAATCGTAATTATGTCTGCTATCTGAATATACAACCTTTTTTTTAAAAATCTCCAAAAATAAAAAAAAATAGTAGAGCATTTTCCAAAATTTCACGATTTTTCGACTTTTTTCGATTTTCAGTCCCTTTTTAATCCTATTCCAGACATTTCAAAGTCTTATTGGATGACTTCATGCAAAATACCTCCAAAAGGACTCTCGATAGAAAAAATTTAAAAAAAATTGCAGGTTAAGTTTTCGACATACAGGCGTCCAAAAACGCTCCAAATCAGAAAATACTTGATTTTCAGCGTGCCATATTTTGCTGTCTATTCATAGCATCCGTATGAATGGGGTATCATGTGATAGTCCAGCAATCGTGCTATCAAACGATACCTTCATTCTTTTAATCCATTGATATCGGACGGAGAAATAGCGTTTTCCCCCAAAATATCCATTTTTTGCATTTTTTTCAAAATATTGCACATTTTTTCGACCACTTCCGGTTCAAGGATTTGTGTCGAAATAGCTTTATCAGTTGGTATTGGACTATAACTTCATGTTCCAGAAGTTTCAGAAACGTCAATTCTGCCATAAAACGAGACCCAAGCTCACAAAATGGGAAGGAAATTCGAAAAAAATCGAAAAATAAAGGGCGAAAACTCTGAACGAAACTTATATTACTGGAATCGGATGGACTTCAGGTATCCAAAAATGTAGGTCAAATTTGAAAATTTTGAAAAATAACAAAAATTGTCTCTTAAATTTTTTTTTTCATTTTTCGAACGCTAGAAGTCAGCGACGAAGTTTCGAAATATCGAAATTTTTAACTGCTATCATCCGAGAAAAGATTTGGTGTTGCCGAAAATGTCATTTGTATGAAAATAAGTACAGGATTGACGAATCTACGGTCGTTTTTTAAATTTTTGACACCGTACGAAATTCAGCCACTTCCGGTCTGCGCAGAAGTTTCAATAGTATTTTATCAAGTAGCCACCACATGGTTTCCCAATAGAAAAGCTAATTTCAGATCGATATCTGTTTCGAACATGGAGATCTAGGCCCTCGCGGTAAATAATAATAATAACTAGACCTGCAAGCAGCACTGAATCGGCTTTCAGGTATCAGACAGAAAGTAAGTCGTAAAATAGCCCATTCCTCGAGCTACAAAAAGATACTTTAATTGTTTTGATTCAGTGACACCTGGCTGAGAAATGTCGATTTTTGCATGAGTGCCAATTTTTTACTGTATTTTCTTTTTTTTTAAATTTTTTTGGTGTTTTTTTTCCATAATATCTGATATTTTACCAATACTTCTAGATTTTGGATCATTGTCGGGATAGTTTAAACAAGTTGTTTGAATAGATATCTTTCTGTGCCAGAAGTGTCAGAGTGCCAATTTTTTACTGTATTTCCTTTTTTTTAAAATTTTTTTTGGTGTTTTTTTCCATAATACTAGTATCTGATATTTTTACGAATACTTCTAGATTTTGGATCATTGTCGGGATAGTTTTAACAAGTTGTTTGAATAGATATCTTTCTGTGCCAGAAGTGTCAGAAAAATCCATTGAGTAGTTGTGGAAAAAAAAGATAAATTAAAGAGCGTTTCCAAAAATTTAACGATTTTTCATTTTTTTTAAAATCTGAGGCCATTTTTCGACCACTTATGTTATTTCAATGCTTTTCATTTTGGATTCCCTATATAGACAACCGATAGGACTTTGAGTAAGAAAAGTTTAAGAAAAATCGTAGGCGTCGTTTTCGAGAAAAGGGCGTCTCAGAATGTTAAAAAATTGGAAAATACTAGATTTTTGGCATACAATAATTTATTTCCTGACCATCGAAATCGTATTATTTAGATACCATATGATGGTCCATTAATAGGGCTATCCAGCGACACTTTAATTCTTTTGGTCAGCTAATACCTAAGAGAGAAATGAAGTTTTTCCCAAGTGCGACAATGTTTTTACTCTTTTTTTTGATTTTTTGAATACTTCCGGTATGGTTATTATTGTCGAAATAGTATTAAAAATCTCCAAAAATAAAAAAATAGTAGAGCATTTTCCAAAATTTCACGATTTTTCGACTTTTTTCGATTTTCAGTCCCTTTTTTATCCTATTCCAGACATTTCAAAGTCTTATTGGATGACTTCATGCAAAAAACCTCCAAAAGGACTCTCGATAGAAAAAATTAAAAAAAATTTGCAGGTTAAGTTTTCGAGATACAGGCGTCCAAAAACGCTCCAAATCAGAAAATACTTGATTTTCAGCGTGCTATATTTTGCTGTCTGTTCATAGTATCCGTATGAATGGGGTATCATATGATAGTCCAGCAATCGTGCCATCAAACGATACCTTCATTCGTTTAATCCATTGATATCGGACGGAGAAATAGCGTTTTCCCCAAAAATATCCATTTTTTGCATTTTTTTCAAAATATTGCACATTATTTCGACCACTTCCGGTTTAAGGATTCCTGTCGAAATTGCTTTATCAGGTGGTATTGGACTATAACTTCATGTTCCAGAAGTTTCAGAAACGTCAATTTTGCCATGAAACGAGACCCGAGCTCACAAAGTGGGAAGGAAATTCGAAAAAATTCGAAAAAAAGGGCGATAACTCTGAATGAAACTTATATTACTGGAATCGGATGGACTTCAGGTATCCAAAAATGTAGGTCAAATTTGAAAATTTTGAAAAATAACAAAAATTGTCTCGTAAACAACATGTTTTCAATTTTCGAACGATAAAAATCATAGACGAATGTTCGAAATTGAAAAATGTGAGATAACCATTGTCTCAGAAAAGATTCAGGGATTCCAAAAATGTAATTTGTTTGAAAATGGATAAAAAATTGACGAAACTATGGCCGATTTTCAATTTTTAGAGAAAGTACAAAGTTCGGTCACTTCCGGTATGCGCATAAATTTCAAAAATATCTTATCAAGTAGCCACCACATGGTTTCGAACATGGAGATCTAGGCCCTCGCGGTAAATAATAATAATAATAATAATAACTAGACCTGCAAGCAGCACTGAATCGGCTTTCAGGAATCAGACAGGAAGTAAGTCATAAAATAGCCCATTCATCGAGCTAGAAAACTATACTGTAATTGTTTTGATTCAGTGACACCTGGCTTAGAAAAGTCGATTTTTGCATGAGTACCAATTTTTTACTGTATTTTCTTTTTTTTTAAATTTTTGGGGTGTTTTTTTCCATGATATCTGATACTTTTACGAATACTTCTAGATTTTGGATCATTGTCGGGATAGTTTTAACAAGTTATTTGAATAGATATCTTTCTGTACCAGAGGTGTCAGAAACATCCATTGAGTATTTTTGGGAAAAAAAGATAAATTAAATAGCGTTTCCAAAAATTTAACGATTTTTCAATTTTTTTCAAAGTAAGAAAAGTTTAAGAAAAATCGTAGGCGTCGTTTTCGAGAAAAGGGTGTTTCAGAATGTTAAAAAATTGGAAAATACTAGATTTTTGGCATACAATAATTTATTTCCTTACCATCGAAATCGTATTATTTAGATACCATATGATGGTCCATTAATAGGGCTATACAGCCACACTTTAGTTCTTTTGGTCCGCTATTACCTAAGAGAGAAATCAAGTTTTTCCCAAGTGCGACAATGTTTTTACTCTTTTTTTTCATTTTTTGAATACTTCCGGTATGGTTATTATTGTCGAACTAGTTTTAATAGCCGGTTTGGGCACTAAAATAGCAACAGGGCTCTGTAATGATATATTACATTATCTGATCAGATATAATGCCCCTGAGAAATCCTATGTTCAAAAGTGCCAAAAATGCAAAAAATTTAAAATATCTTAAATTAAATTTTAATAATTACATACATATTATACATTGTTAGAATCGTAATTAGGTCAGCTATCTGAATATACAACCTTTTTTAAAAAATGTCTTAAAATAAAAAAATAGAAGAGCATTTCACGATTTTTCGACTTTTTTCGATTTTTAGTCCCTTTTTTTATCCTATTCCAGAAATTTCAAAGTCTTATTGGATGACTTCATGCAAAATACCTCCGAAGGAATCTCGATAGAAAAAATTAAAAAAAATTTGCACGTTAAGTTTTCGAGATACAGGCGTCCAAAAACGCTCCAAATCAGAAAATACTTGATTTTCAGCGTGCCATATTTTGCTGTCTGTTCATAGTATCCGTATGAATGGGGTATCATATGATAGTCCAGCAATCGTGCCATCAAACGATACCTTCATTCGTTTAATCCATTGATATCGGACGGAGAAATAGCGTTTTCCCCAAAAATAGCCATTTTTTGGATTTTTTTCAAAATATTGCACATTATTTCGACCACTTCCGGTTTAAGGATTCGTGTCGAAATTGCTTTATCAGTTGGTATTGGACTATAACTTTATGTTCGGGAAGTTTCTGAAACGTCAATTCTGCCATAAAACGTGACCCGAGCTCACAAAATGGGAAGGAAATTCGAAAAAAATCGAAAAATAAAGAGCGATAACTCTGAATGAAACTTATATTACTGGAATTGGATGGGATTCTGGTATCCAAAAATGTAGGTCAAATTTTAAAATTTTGAAAAATAACAAAAATTGTCACTTAAATTTTTTTTTCATTTTTCGAACGCTAGAAGTCAGCGACAAAGTTTCGAAATTTCAAAATTTTTAACTGCTATCATCCGAGAAAAGATTTGGTGTTGCCGAAAATGTCATTTGTATGAAAATAAGTACAGAATTGACGAATCTACGGCCGTTTTTTTAATTTTTGACACCGTACGAAATCCAGCCACTTCCGGTCTGCGCAGAAGTTTCAAAAATATTTTATCAAGTAGCCACATCATGGTTTCATGATAGAAAAGCTAATTCCAGATCGATATCTGTTTCGAACATGGAGATCTAGGCCCTCGCGGTAAATAAATAACAATAATAATTTTAGTAATCTCAATAGGCTTTCAGACGAAAGTCTGAAAACCTAATAACTAGACCTGCAAGCAGCACTGAATCGGCTTTCAGGAATCAGACAGGAAGTAAGTCATAAAATAGCCCATTCATCGAAGCTAGAAAACCTTACTTTAATTGTTTTCATTCAGTGACACCTGGCTGAGAAATGTCGATTTTTGCAAGAGTACCAATTTTTTTTTACTGTATTTTCTTTTTTTTAAATTTTTTTTGTTGTTTTTTTTCCATAATATCTGATATTTTTACGAATACTTTTAGATTTTGGATCATTGTCGGGATAGTTTTAACAAGTTGTTTGAATAGATATCTTTCTGTTCCAGAAGTGTCAGAAACATCCATTTAGTACTTTTGGAAAAAAAAGATAAATTAAAGAGCGTTTCCAAAAATTTAACGATTTTTCAATTTTTTTCAAAGTCTGAGGCCATTTTGACCACTTATATTATTTCAATGCTTTTCATTTTGTATTCCCTATATAGACAACCGAAAGGACTTTGAGTAAGAAAAGTTTAAGAAAAATCGTAGGCGTCGTTTTCGAGAAAAGGGCGTCTCAGAATGTTAAAAAATTGGAAAATACTAGATTTTTGGCATACAATAATTTATTGTCTTACCATCGAAATCGTATTATTTAGATACCATATGATGGTCCATTAATAGGGCTATCCAGCGACACTTTAATTCTTTTGGTCCGCTATTACCTAAGAGAGAAAAAAAGTTTTTCCCAAGTGCGACAATGTTTTTACTCATTTTTTTCATTTTTTGAATACTTCCGGTATGGTTATTATTGTCGAAATAGTTTTAATAGCCGGTTTGGGCACTAAAATAGCCACAGGGCTCTGTAATGATATATTACATTATCTGATCAGATATAATGCCCCTGAGAAATCCTATGTTCAAAAGTGCCAAAAATGCCAAAAAAATAAAATATCTTAAATTAAATTTTAATAATTACATACATATTATACATTGTCAGAATCATAATTAGGTCAGCTATCTGAATATACTACCTTTTTTTAAAAATCTCCAAAAATAAAAAAATAGTAGAGCATTTTCCAAAATTTCACGATTTTTCGACTTTTTTCGATTTTCAGTCCCTTTTTTATCCTATTCCAGACATTTCAAAGTCTTGTTGGATGACTTCAAGCAAAACACCTCCAAAAGGACTCTCGATAGAAAAAATTAAATAAAATTTGCACGTTAAGTTTTCGAGATACAGGCGTCCAAAAACGCTCCAAATCAGAAAATACTTGATTTTCAGAGTGCCATATTTTGCTGTCTGTTCATAGTATCCGTATGAATGGGGTATCATATGATAGTCCAGCAATCGTGCTATCAAACGATACCTTCATTCGTTTAATCCATTGATATCGGACGGAGAAATAGCGTTTTCCCCAAAAATAGCAATTTTTTGCATTTTTTTCAAAATATTGCACATTATTTCGACCACTTCCGGTTTAAGGATTCCTGTCGAAATTGCTTTATCAGGTGGTATTGGACTATAACTTAATGTTCCAGAAGTTTCAGAAACGTCAATTCTGCCATAAAACGAGACCCGAGCTCACAAAATGGGAAGGAAATTCGAAAAAAATCGAAAAATAAAGGGCGATAACTCTGAATGAAACTTATATTACTGGAATCGGATGGACTTCAGGTATCCAAAAATGTAGGTCAAATTTTAAAATTTTGAAAAATAACAAAAATTGTCTCGTAAACAACATGTTTTCAATTTTCGAACGGTAAAAATCATAGACGAATGTTCGAAATTGAAAAATGTGAGATAGCCATTGTCTCAGAAAAGATTCAGGGATTCTAAAAATGTAATTTGTTTGAAAATGGATAAAGAATTTACGAAACTATGGCCGATTTTCAATTTTTAGAGAAAGTACAAAGTTCGGTCACTTCCGGTATGCGCAGAAATTTCAAAAATATTTTATCAAGTAGCCACCACATGGTTTCCCGATAGAAAAGCTAATTCCAGATCGATATCTGTTTTCGAACATGGAGATCTAGGCCCTCGCGTTAAAAAATAATAATAATAACTAGACCTGCAAGCAGCACTGAATCGGCTTTCAGGTATCAGACAGGAAGTAAGTCGTAAAATAGCCCATTCCTCGAGCTACAAAAAGATACTTTAATTGTTTTGATTCAGTGACACCTGGCTGAGAAATGTCGATTTTTGCATGAGTACCAATTTTTTACTGTATTTTCTTTTTTTTATAATTTTTTTTGGTGTTTTTTTCCATAATATCTGATATTTTTACGAATACTTCTAGATTTTGGATCATTTTTGGGATAGTTTTAACAAGTTGTTTGAATAGATATCTTTCTGTACCAGAAGTGTCAGAAACATCCATTGAGTAGTTTTGGAAAAAAAAGATAAATTAAAGAGCGTTTCCAAAAATTTAACGATTTTTCATTTTTTTTCAAAGTCTGAGGCCATTTTTCGACCACTTATATTATTTCAATGCTTTTCATTTTGGGTTCCCTATATAGACAACCGATAGGACTTTGAGTAAAAAAAGTTTAAGAAAAATCGTAGGCGTCGTTTTCGAGAAAAGGGCGTCTCAGAATGTTAAAAAATTGGAAAATACTCGATTTTTGGCATACAATAATTTATTTCCTTACCATCGAAATCGTATTATTTAGATACCATATGATGGTCCATTAATAGGGCTATCCAGCGACACTTTAGTTCCTTTGGTCCGCTATTACCTAAGAGAGAAATCAAGTTTTTCCCAAGTGCGACAATGTTTTTACTCTTTTTTTCCATTTTTTGAATACTTCCGGTATGGTTATTATTGTCGAAATAGTTTTAATAGCCGGTTTGGGCACTAAAATAACCACAGGGCTCTGTAATGATATATTACATTATGTGATCAGATATAATGTCCCTGAGAAATCCTATGTTCAAAAGTGCCAAAAATGCAAAACATTTAAAATATCTTAAATTAAATTTTAATAATTACATACATATTATACATTGTTAGAATCGTAATTAGGTCAGCTATCTGAATATACAACCTTTTTAAAAAAATCTCTTAAAATAAAAAAATAGTAGAACATTTTCCAAAATTTCACGATTTTTCGACTTTTTTCGATTTTCAGTCCCTTTTTTATCCTACTTCAGACATTTCAAAGTCTTATTGGATGACTTCTTGCAAAATACCTCCAAAAGGACTCTCGATAGAAAAAATTAAAAAAAAATCGCAGGTTAAGTTTTCGAGATACAGGCGTCCAAAAACGCTCCAAATCAGAAAATACTTGATTTTCAGCGTGCCATATTTTGCTGTCTGTTCATAGTATCCGTATGAATGGGGTATCATATGATAGTCCAGCAATCGTGCCATCAAACGATACCTTCATTCGTTTAATCCATTGATATCGGACGGAGAAATAGCGTTTTCCCCAAAAATATCCATTTTTTGCATTTTTTTCAAAATATTGCACATTATTTCGACCACTTCCGGTTTAAGGATTCCTGTCGAAATTGCTTTATCAGGTGGTATTGGACTATAACTTCATGTTCCAGAAGTTTCAGAAACGTCAATTCTGCCATAAAACGAGACCCGAGCTCACAAAATGGGAAGGAAATTCGAAAAAAATCGAAAAATAAAGGGAGATAACTCTGAATGAAACCTACATTACTGGAATCGGATTGACTTCAGGTATCCAAAAATGTAGGTCAAATTTGAAAATTTTGAAAAATAACAAAAAATGTCTCGTAAACAACATGTTTTCAGTTTTCGAATGATAAAAATCATAGACGAATGTTCGAAATTGAAAAATGTGAGATAGCCATTGTCTCGGAAAAGATTTAGGGATTCCAAAAATGTAATTTGTTTGAAAATGAATAAAGAATTGACGAAACTATGGCCGATTTTCCATTTTTAGAGAAAGTACAAAGTTCGGTCACTTCCGGTATGCGCAGAAAAATCAAAACTATTTTATCAAGTAGCCACCACATGGTTTCCCGATAGAAAAGCTAATTCCAGATCGATATCTGTTTTCGAACATGGAGATCTAGGCCCTCGCGGTAAATAATAATAATAATAACTAGATCTGCTACTGTCCCATGCAGATATGAAAGCTTTCATATTTATCGTCACGTGTCATTGATTGTATCAAGTATCCTAAATAAAAGGATAAGAAGAATCTCGCGAAGTTACAAGTCTAAATATAGTATGAATCATTGCACCCAGGCATAACAATAATCTGAAAACTAAAGGGAAATAACTGAAACTTGTATTACTGTAATGAGACGGATGAGAAAATGAAATGAAAATGGCGGGGAAAAAAAAATTAAAAATGGCAGGTTGGACAGACGACCTTACTCCTTGTCACGTACAACCGAGCATTCGAAAACACGCTAGTTAACTAAATGACAGGCGCGCGTGCTAACCATTCATCCACCCAACCCCCCTTTGAAATCAGACACGTGCAATATGTCATATAGGAAGAATAAGAAGTCGCTCACAACAAAATGGTAAATTAATGAGTTTAGGTCAAAAGGTTGAGCTACTGTTTTAGAGTATTTAATAGTTTTAAAGAGACACGTTAAGAGTTGTTTATAGTTAAATGAAAGTTTAATTTTAAATCAGACCAATAAAATTAGGATTTAATAATGCCAGACTAATATTTCCAATATGTTTGGTTATAAGTAGGAAATCGTGACGACTTATTAAGCATGTTTTAAACAAAGGGTCATAGACTGCAATATACAAGAATGGCACTCTGCAATAAAAAAAACTGGCCAAAGCAAGATTTCTATGCAGAAATTAAATAATTGCTAGAACCAGAAAAATATTTATCCACTATAATAAATAAGCAACATAGAGAAAATGAAATGTAATTGAATTGGGTTTAACGTCCTACTGTGCTGCTCCTAAAATGGGCTACTGAAGACGGGCATACGCCATAAAGTGTGCAATGAGGTTGGACATGCGACCATACTCCTTGTTACGGACAACCAAGAAATCGAAACAACGCAAGTTGACTCAGTGACAGACGTTATGATACAGAGCGCACGTGCTAACCATTCAGCCACGCAACCTCCCTAAAATCGGCAAATTGCTGACCTACAGCGATAAATATTTCAACCGGGCCAAATTTTCTATTTTAACAGTTTAATTTGCACGGTACCTTTAGTTATCAACCGAATATTACAAAACTTTTAAAAATAAGCTCCCCCTGACCAGCTTAATCGTTCGCAATAAACGTTTGCCCCTTAAAATCGGCAAATTGCTGACTTTAAATTGAAAAACATTACAACCGGACGAAATTTTCTGTTTTATCACTTTTACAGTACCTTTGATTACCAACCGATTATTACAAAACTTTAAAAATAAAGAGAAAGAGAGAAATGCGGCCTAATGTCCATTCGACACAAACTAGGTCATTTCGGGACTAACATATGTTTTTTTAATTTTATTTAAAAACTCCCCCTGCGCTTACTGGTCTTTAGCCGTTGGGGGGAAACCGAAGAACACGGAGAAAACCCACGAGATCGGACATCATACACCATGTCACGTGCAACCTGGAGATCGAAACGACGCCCGTTGACTCAATGACAAACGTTACGATACAGCGAGCACATTCTAACCATTCAGCCATCCAGCCTCCCTGAATTCGGAAAATTGCTGACTTATAGCAAGAAACATTTCAACCGGGCGAAATTTTCTGTTTTAACAGTTTAATGTGCACGGTACTTTAATAATTACCAACCGATTATTACAAAACTTTTGAAAATAAGCTCCAACTGACCAGCTTAATCGTATGCAATAAACGTTTGGCCTAAATTGAAAGTTCTGCACGGAAAAGTTCATCTCGATTTCTCGGCGTGGTTCCCCTTGTCAGTGAGGCAGAACACAGGGCCTGACAAGCACAGCTGTCTAGTCCTTCGGATGGGACGAAAAACCAAGGTCCCGTGTACACATTGGAGTGCACGTAAAATATCCCTAAGCAGTTGGTATTCGATACTGTTGAATAAACTCTATACGATGACTAAATGCGTAGATTGTAGTCACCCACACTGCATGTTTCGCTTAACAATGAAAGGGTGCCGTTTTCAATGTTCGATACTTTGGTTCTTCTACTCCTGATATGTTGGACTGTTGATCGATGGTTTCATATAAAAGACTACCAATAAGACTCTTTGTAGAAGAAGTTCCCCAAAAATAGTATGT
The DNA here is from genome assembly GCA_917208275.1 of Patella pellucida. Lineage (NCBI taxonomy): Eukaryota > Metazoa > Mollusca > Gastropoda > Patellidae > Patella > Patella pellucida. The sequence goes on along the minus strand of OU795041.1, from coordinate 36,383,806 downwards.
TGACTTTACGAGAAAGACCTCTAAACATGCTCCAAATTGTAAAAATACGACTTTTTGGATTTTCAATCTCTTTTTTTCGATAGATAAAATGAAATGAAATTGAATGGGGTTTAACGTCCTACTGTGCTGCTCCTAAAATGGGCTACTGAAGACGGGCATACGTCATAAAGTGTGCAATGAGGGAAATTTTACCCGCGCAGCGGCGTTACGACCTACGAGGTTGGACATGCGACCATACTCCTTGTCACGTACAACCAAGAAATCGAAACAACGCAAGTTGACTCAGTGACAGACGTTATGATACAGAGCGCACGTGCTAACCATTCAGCCACGCAGCCTCCCTAAAATCGGCAAATTGCTGACCTACAGCGAGAAATATTTCAACCGGGCCAAATTTTCTATTTTAACAGTTTAATTTGCACGGTACCTTTATTTATCAACCGAATATTACAAAACTTTTAAAAATAAGCTCCCCCTGACCAGCTTAATCGTTCGCAATAAACGTTTGCCCCTTAAAATCGGCAAATTGCTGACTTTAAATTGAGAAACATTACAACCGGACGAAATTTTCTGTTTTATCACTTTTACAGTACCTTTGATTACCAACCGAATATTACAAAACTTTAAAAATAAAAGAGAAAGAGAGAAATGCGGCCTAATGTCCATTCGACACAAACTAGGTCATTTCGGGACTAACATATGTTTTTTAATTTTATTTAAAAACTCCCCTTGCGCTTACTGGCCTTTAGCCGTTGGGAGGAAACCGAAGAACACGGAGAAAACCCACGAGATTGGACATCATACACCATGTCACGTGCAACATGGAGATCGAAACGACGCCCGTTGACTCAATGACAAACGTTACGATACAGCGAGCACATGCTAACCATTCAGCCATCCAGCCTCCCTGAATTCGGGAAATTGCTGACTTATAGCAAGAAACATTTCAACCGGGCGAAATTTTCTGTTTTAACAGTTTAATGTGCACGGTAGTTTAATAATTACCAACCGATTATTACAAAACTTTTGAAAATAAGCTCCAACTGACCAGCTTAATCGTATGCAATAAAAGTTTGGCCTGAATTGAAAGTTCTGCACGGAAAAAGTTCATCTCGATTTCCCGGCGTGGTTCCCCTTGTCAGTGAGGCAGAACGCAGGGCCTGACAAGCACAGCTGTCTAGTCCCTCGGATGGTACGAAAAACCAAGGTCCCGTGTACACATTGGAGTGCACGTAAAATATCCCTAAGCAGTTGGAATTCGATACTGTTGAATAAACTCTATACGATGACTAAATGCGTAGATTGTAGTCACCCACACTGCATGTTTCGCTTAACAATGAAAGGGTGCCGTTTTCAATGTTCGATCCTTTTGTTCTTCTACTCCTGATATGTTGGACTGTTGATCGATGGTTTCATATAAAAGACTACCAATAAGACTCTTTGTAGAAGAAGTTCCCAAAAAATAGTATGTTGACCTCTAAACATGCTCCAAATTGTAAAAATACGACTTTTTGGATTTTCAATCTCTTTTTTTCGATAGAGAAAATGAAATGAAATTGAATGGGGTTTAACGTCCTACTGTGCTTCTCCTAAAATGGGCTACTGAAGACGGGCATACGCCATAAAGTGTGCAATGAGGGAAATTTTACCCGGTCAGCGGCGTTACGACCTACGAGGTTGGACATGCGACCATACTCCTTGTCACGTACAACCAAGAAATCGAAACAACGCCAGTTGACTCAGTGACAGACGTTATGATACAGAGCGCACGTGCTAACCATTCAGCCACGCAACCTCCCTAAAATCGGCAAATTGCTGACCTACAGCGAGAAATATTTCAACCGGGCCAAATTTTCTTATTTAACAGTTTAATTTGCACGGTACCTTTAGTTATCAACCGAATATTACAAAACTTTTAAAAAATAAGCTCCCTCTGACCAGCTTAATCGTTCGCAATAAACGTTTGCCCCTTAAAATCGGCAAATTGCTGACTTTAAATTGAGAAACATTACAACCGGACGAAATTTTCTGTTTTATCACTTTTACAGTACCTTTGATTACCAACCGATTATTACAAAACTTTAAAAATAAAAGAGAAAGAGAGAAATGCGGCCTAATGTACATTCGACTCAAACTAGGTCATTTCGGGACTAACATATGTTTTTTAAAATTTTATTTAAAAACTCCCCTTGCGCTTACTGGTCTTTAGCCGTTGGGAGGAAACCGAAGAACACAGAGAAAACCCACGAGATTGGACATCATACACCATGTCACGTGCAACCTGGAGATCGAAACGACGCCCGTTGACTCAATGACAAACGTTACGATACAGCGAGCACATGCTAACCATTCAGCCATCGAGCCTCCCTGAATTCGGAAAATTGCTGACTTATAGCAAGAAACATTTCAACCGGGCGAAATTTTCTGTTTTAACAGTTTAATGTGCACGGTAGTTTAATAATTACCAACCGATTATTACAAAACTTTTGAAAATAAGCTCCAACTGACCAGCTTAATCGTATGCAATAAAAGTTTGGCCTGAATTGAAAGTTCTGCACGGAAAAAGTTCATATCGATTTCCCGGCGTGGTTCCCCTTGTCAGTGAGGCAGAACGCAGGGCCTGACAAGCACAGGTGTCTAGTCCTTCGGATGGGACGAAAAACCAAGGTCCCGTGTACACATTGGAGTGCACGTAAAATATCCCTAAGCAGTTGGAACTCGATACTGTTGAATAAACTCTATACGATGACTAAATGCGTAGATTGTAGTCACCCACACTGCATGTTTCGCTTAACAATGAAAGGGTGCCGTTTTCAATGTTCGATCCTTTTGTTCTTCTACTCCTGATATGTTGGACTGTTGATCGATGGTTTCATATAAAAGACTACCAATAAGACTCTTTGTAGAAGAAGTTCCCAAAAAATAGTATGTTGACTTTACGAGAAAGACCTCTAAACATGCTCCAAATTGTAAAAATACGACTTTTTGGATTTTCAATCTCTTTTTTTCGATAGAGAAAATGAAATGAAATTGAATGGGGTTTAACGTCCTACTGTGCTGCTCCTAAAATGGGCTACTGAAGACGGGCATACGCCATAAAGTGTGCAATGAGGGAAATTTTACCCGGGCAGCGGCGTTACGACCTACGAGGTTGGACATGCGACCATACTCCTTGTCACGTACAACAAAGAAATCGAAACAACGCCAGTTGACTCAGTGACACACGTTATGATACAGAGCGCACGTGCTAACCATTCAGCCACGCAACCTCCCTAAAATCGGCAAATTGCTGACCTACAGCCAGAAATATTTCAACCGGGCCAAATTTTCTATTTTAACAGTTTAATTTGCACGGTACCTTTAGTTATCAACCGAATATTACAAAACTTTTAAAAATAAGCTCCCCCTGACCAGCTTAATCGTTCGTAATAAACGTTTGCCCCTTAAAATCGGCAAATTGCTGACTTTAAATTGAGAAACATTACAACCGGACGACATTTTCTGTTTTATCACTTTTACAGTACCTTTGATTACCAACCGATTATTACAAAACTTTAAAAATAAAAGAGAAAGAGAGAAATGCGGCCTAATGTCCATTCGACACAAACTAGGTCATTTCGGGACTAACATATGTTTTTTAATTTTATTTAAAAACTCCCCTTGCGCTTACTGGTCTTTAGCCGTTTGGAGGAAACCGAAGAACACGGAGAAAACCCACAAGATTGGACATCATACACCATGTCACGTGCAACCTGGAGATCGAAACGACGCCCGTTGACTCAATGACAAACGTTACGATACAGCGAGCACATGCTAACAATTCAGCCATCCAGCCTCCCTGAATTCGGAAAATTGCTGACTTATAGCAAGAAACATTTCAACCGGGCGAAATTTTCTGTTTTAACAGTTTAATGTGCACGGTACTTTAATAATTACCAACCGATTATTACAAAACTTTTGAAAATAAGCTCCAACTGACCAGCTTAATCGTATGCAATAAACGTTTGGCCTGAATTGAAAGTTCTGCACGGAAAAAGTTCATCTCGATTTCCCGGCGTGGTTCCCCTTGTCAGTGAGGCAGAACGCAGGGCCTGACAAGCACAGCTGTCTAGTCCTTCGGATGGGACGAAAAACCAAGGTCCCGTGTACATATTGGAGTGTACGTAAAATATCCCTAAGCAGTTGGAATTCGATACTGTTGAATAAACTCTATACGATGACTAAATGCGTAGATTGTAGTCACCCACACTGCATGTTTCGCTTAACAATGAAAGGGTGCCGTTTTCAATGTTCGATCCTTTTGTTCTTCTACTCCTGATATGTTGGACTGTTGATCGATGGTTTCATATAAAAGACTACCAATAAGACTCTTTGTAGAAGAAGTTCCCAAAAAATAGTATGTTGACTTTACGAGAAAGACCTCTAAACAAGCTCCAAATTGTAAAAAACGACTTTTTGGATTTTCAATCTCTTTTTTTCGATAGAGAAAATGAAATGAAATTGAATGGGGTTTAACGTCCTACTGTGCTGCTCCTAAAATGGGCTACTAAAGACGGGCATACGCCATAAAGTGTGCAATGAGGGAAATTTTACCCGGGCAGCGGCGTTACGACCTACGAGGTTGGACATGCGACCATACTCCTTGTCACGTACAACCAAGAAATCGAAACAACGCCAGTTGACTCAGTGACACACGTTATGATACAGAGCGCACGTGCTAACCATTCAGCCACGCCACCTCCCTAAAATCGGCAAATTGCTGACCTACAGCCAGAAATATTTCAACCGGGCTAAATTTTCTATTTTAACAGTTTAATTTGCACGGTACCTTTAGTTATCAACCGAATATTACAAAACTTCTAAAAATAAGCTCCTCCTGACCAGCTTAATCGTTCGCAATAAACGTTTGCCCCTTAAAATCGGCAAATTGCTGACTTTAAATTGAGAAACATTACAACCGGACTAAATTTTCTGTTTTATCACTTTTACAGTACCTTTGATTACCAACCGATTATTACAAAACTTTAAAAATAAAAGAGAAAGAGAGAAATGCGGCCTAATGTCCATTCGACACAAACTAGGTCATTTCGGGACTAACATATGTTTTTTAATTTTATTTAAAAACTCCCCTTGCGCTTACTGGTCTTTAGCCGTTGGGAAGAACACGGAGAAAACCCACAAGATTGGACATCATACACCATGTCACGTGCAACCTGGAGATCGAAACGACGCCCGTTGACTCAATGACAAACGTTACGATACAGCGAGCACATGCTAACCATTCAGCCATCCAGCCTCCCTGAATTCGGAAAATTGCTGACTTATAGCAAGAAACATTTCAACCGGGCGAAAATTTCTGTTTTAACAGTTTAATGTGCACGGTACTTTAATAATTACCAACCGATTATTACAAAACTTTTGAAAATAAGCTCCAACTGACCAGCTTAATCGTATGCAATAAACGTTTGGCCTGAATTGAAAGTTCTGCACGGAAAAAGTTCATCTCGATTTCCGGGCGTGGTTCCCCTTGTCAGTGAGGCAGAACGCAGGGCCTGACAAGCACAGCTGTCTAGTCCTTCAGATGGGACGAAAAACCAAGGTCCCGTGTACACATTGGAGTGCACGTAAAATATCCCTAAGCAGTTGGAATTCGATACTGTTGAATAAACTCTATACGGCTATCCCTGATATTTAAAAAAAATGATACAATGATTTCACACAACAGGCTAGCTATTAGACTCTCTATTAACAAAAGTTTCACCGCCCTCCCTTCATTATAACCGAAGTTATCGTGCCCTAAAGAATCAACAAATCAGCATGCTTATCTCTGCTTACCCTAAGCAGAAAATGCTCATCTTTGAACTCAATCATAACATTGACCTAGTGAACGTCTACAACATGTTTGAACATTCTAGCTTAATTAGAATGAGAGTTATTGTGCTCCAAAGTCTCGGCCCTTCAAATTGCTTCTATTTTTCATTTTCAATTCAACATGGTGACTCCCGGTTGACCTAAATCAGAATTCTATTGCGACATTTTTTAGGCCTGCCTACAAGGATTCAGAAAATATAACTCCCGAGTCTGTAAGTAAAATAGCAAAAAAGCCTTATTGATTTTTCACGTTTAAAGATGGTGGCACTTCCGGTTCGATCGACAAACTCCATATTTTGTGTACGAATTAGTAATTTCTTGTCTAGTATAGAAAAAAAAACTAGGTCATTCTGACCTATATTTCGACGATTTTTTGGAAAACTTTGATCCTTGATTTCACCAAGGGGAGATAATTTAGAAAATTTTTAAAGTCATTTTTCAAGTCGCGTCATTAAGGTCTACTTACATATTAAATTTCATGAAAATCGTACAACTACTAAAGAGGTTGTCGAGTTGGTGTAAACTTCCGGTTCGAAATCACAGCGACGAATTTTCGAAATTCGAAAATCCGAAATTGCAGATTTGAAGTAAAGGAGTCAAGGTATTCAAAGAAAAAGGAATTAGTAAAATAGGTGAAATAGTCACAAAGTTACAGCAAAGTAGGTCAAATGCATTTGTTTGTAAAATTAGGTGATTTCGAATGCGAAAAACGTTTTGAAAATATATTTATCCAACAGCCACCACCCATTTTTGGGGGGGTAGGTAAAAGTTTCAGATAGATCCTATGAGTAGATTCTGAGAAATCCGATTTGTGAATAAAACACAAAAAAAAAAAATAATAAGAACTAGATCTGCTACTGTCCCATGCAGATATGAAAGCTTTCATATTTATCGTCACGTGTCATTGATTGTATCAAGTATCCTAAATAAAAGGATAAGAAGAAACTCGCGAAGTTACGAGTCTAAATACAGTATGAATCATTGCACCCAGGCATAACAATAATCTGAAAACTAAAGGGAAATAACTGAAACTTGTATTACTGTAATGAGACGGATGAGAAAATGAAATGAAAATGGCGGGGAAATAAATTAAAAATGGCAGGTTGGACAGGCGACCTTACTTCTTGTCACGTACAACCGAGCATTCGAAAACACGCTAGTTAACTCAATGGCAGGCGCGCGTGCTAACCATTCAGCCACCCAACCCCCCTTTGAAATCAGACACGTGCAATATGTCATATAGGAAGAATAAGAAGTCGCTCACAACAAAATGGTAAATTAATGAGTTAAGGTCAAAAGGTTGAGCTACTGTTTTAGAGTATTTAATAGTTTTAAAGAGACACGCTAAGAGTTGTTCATAGTTAAATTAAAGTTTAATTTTAAATTAGACCAATAAAATTAGAATTTAATAATGCCAGACTAATATTTCCAATATGTTTGGTTATAAGTAGGAAATCGTGATCTTAAGCATGTTTTAAACAAAGGGTCATAGACTGCAATATACAAGAATGGCACTCTGCAATAAAAAAACTGGCCAAAGCAAGATTTCTATTCAGAAATTAAATAATTGCTAGAACCAGAAAAATATTTATCCACTATAATAAATAAGCAACATAGAGAAAATGAAATGAAATTGAATGGGTTTAACGTCCTACTGTGCTGCTCCTAAAATGGGCTACTGAAGACGGGCATACGCCATAAAGTGTGCAATGAGGGAAATTTTACCCGGGCAGCGGCGTTACGACCTACAAGGTTGGACATGCGACCATACTCCTTGTCACGTACAACCAAGAAATCGAAACAACGCCAGTTGACTCAGTGACAGACGTTATGATACAGAGCGCACGTGCTAACCATTCAGCCACGCAAACTCCCTAAATTGGCAAATTGCTGACCTACAGCGAGAAATATTTCAACCGGGCCAAATTTTCTATTTTAACAGTTTAATTTGCACGGTACCTTTAGTTATCAACCGGATATTACAAAACTTTTAAAAATAAGCTCCCCCTGACCAGCTTAATCGTTCGCAATAAACGTTTGCCCCTTAAAATCGGCAAACTGCTGACTTTAAATTGAGAAACATTACAACCGGACGAAATTTTCTGTTTTATCACTTTTACAGTACCTTTGATTACCAACCGATTATTACAAAACTTTAAAAATAAAAGAGAAAGAGAGAAATGCGGCCTAATGTCCATTCGACACAAACTAGGTCATTTCGGGACTAACATATGTTTTTTAATTTTATTTAAAAACTCCCATTGCGCTTACTGGTCTTTAGCCGTTGGGAGGAAACCGAAGAACACGGAGAAAACCCACGAGATTGGACATCATACACCATGTCACGTGCAACCTGGAGATCGAAACGACGCCCGTTGACTCAATGACAAACGTTACGATACAGCGAGCACATGCTAACCATTCAGCCATCCAGCCTCCCTGAATTCGGAAAATTGCTGACTTATAGCAAGAAACATTTCAACCGGGCGAAATTTTCTGTTTTAACAGTTTAATGTGTACGGTACTTTAATAATTACCAACCGATTATTACAAAACTTTTGAAAATAAGCTCCAACTGACCAGCTTAATCGTATGCAATAAACGTTTGGCCTGAATTGAAAGTTCTGCACGGAAAAAGTTCATCTCGATTTCCCGGCGTGGTTCCCCTTGTCAGTGAGGCAGAACGCAGGGCCTGACAAGCACAGCTGTCTAGTCCTTCGGATGGGACAAAAACCAAGGTCCCGTGTACACATTGGAATGCGCGTAAAATATCCCTAAGCAGTTGGAATTAGATACTGTTGAATAAACTCTATACGATGACTAAATGCGTAGATTGTAGTCACCCACACTGCATGTTTCGCTTAACAATGAAAGGGTGCCGTTTTCAATGTTCGATCCTTTTGTTCTTCTACTCCTGATATGTTGGACTGTTGATCGATGGTTTCATATAAAAGACTACCAATAAGACTCTTTGTAGAAGAAGCTCCCAAAAAATAGTATGTTGACTTTACGAGAAAGACCTCTAAACATGCTCCAAATTGTAAAAATACGACTTTTTGGATTTTCAATCTCTTTTTTTCGATAGAGAAAATGAAATGAACTTGAATGGGGTTTAACGTCCTATTGTGCTGCTCCTAAAATGGGCTACTGAAGACGGGCATACGCCATAAAGTGTGCAATGAGGGAAATTTTACCCGGGCAGCGGCGTTACGACCTACGAGGTTGGACATGCGACCATATTCCTTGTCACGTACAATCAAGAAATCGAACCAACGCCAGTTGACTCAGTGACAGACGTTATGATACAGAGCGCACGTGCTAACCATTCAGCCAAGCAACCTCCCTAAAATCGGCAAATTGCTGACCTACAGCGAGAAATATTTCAACCGGGCCAAATTTTCTATTTTAACAGTTTAATTTGCACGGTACCTTTAGTTATCAACCGAATATTACAAAACTTTTAAAAATAAGCTCCCCCTGACCAGCTTAATCGTTCGCAATAAACGTTTGCCCCTTAAAATCGGCAAATTGCTGGCTTTAAATTGAGAAACATTACAACCGGACGAAATTTTCGGTTTTATCACTTTACAGTACCTTTGATTACCAACCCGATTATTACAAAACTTTAAAAATAAAAGAGAAAGAGAGAAATGCGGCCTAATGTCCATTCGACACAAACTAGGTCATTTCGGGACTAACATATGTTTTTTAATTTTATTTAAAAACTCCCCTTGCGCTTACTGGTCTTTAGCCGTTGGGAGGTAACCGAAGAACACGGAGAAAACCCACGAGATTGGACATCATACACCATGTCACGTGCAACCTGGAGATCGAAACGACGCCCGTTGACTCAATGACAAACGTTACGATACAGCGAGCACATGCTAACCATTCAGCCATCCAGCCTCCCTGAATTCGGAAAATTGCTGACTTATAGCAAGAAACATTTCAATCGGGCGAAAATTTCTGTTTTAACAGTTTAATGTGCACGGTACTTTAATAATTACCAACCGATTATTACAAAACTTTTGAAAATAAGCTCCAACTGACCAGCTTAATCGTATGCAATAAACGTTTGGCCTGAATTGAAAGTTCTGCACGGAAAAAGTTCATCTCGATTTCCCGGCGTGGTTCCCCTTGTCAGTGAGGCAGAACGCAGGGCCTGACAAGCACAGCTGTCTAGTCCTTCGGATGGGACGAAAAACCAAGGTCCCGTGTACACATTGGAGTGCACGTAAAATATCCCTAAGCAGTTGGAATTCGATACTGTTGAATAAACTCTATACGATGACTAAATGCGTAGATTGTAGTCACCCACACTGCATGTTTCGCTTAACAATGAAAGGGTGCCGTTTTCAATGTTCGATCCTTTTGTTCTTCTACTCCTGATATGTTGGACTGTTGATCGATGGTTTCATATAAAAGACTACCAATAAGACTCTTTGTAGAAGAAGTTCCCAAAAAATAGTATGTTGACTTTACGAGAAAGACCTCTAAACATGCTCCAAATTGTAAAAATACGACTTTTTGGATTTTCAATCTCTTTTTTTCGGCTATCCCTGATATTTAAAAAAAATGATACAATGATTTCACACAACAGGCTAGCTATTAGACTCTCTATTAACAAAAGTTTCACCGCCCTCCCTTCATTATAACCGAAGTTATCGTGCCCTAAAGAATCAACAAATCAGCATGCTTATCTCTGCTTACCCTAAGCAGAAAATACTCATCTTTGAACTCAATCATAACATTGACCTAGTGAACGTCTACAACAAGTTTGAACATTCTAGCTTAATTAGAATGAGAGTTATTGTGCTCCAAAATCTCGGCCCTTCAAATTGCTTCTATTTTTCATTTTCAATTCAACATGGTGACTCCCGGTTGACCTAAATCAGAATTCTATTGCGACATTTTTTAGGCCTGCCTACAAGGATTCAGAAAATATAACTCCCGAGTCTGTAAGTAAAATAGCAAAAAAGCCTTATTGATTTTTCACGTTTAAAGATGGTGGCACTTCCGGTTCGATCGACAAACTCCATATTTTGTGTACGAATTAGTAATTCCTTGTCTAGTATAGAAAAAAAAACTAGGTCATTCTGACCTATATTTTGACGATTTTTTGGAAAACTTTGATCCTTGATTTCACCAAGGGGAGATAAGTTAGAAAATTTCTAAAGTCATTTTTCAAGTCGCGTCATTAAGGTCTACTTACATATTAAATTTCATGAAAATCGTACAACTACTAAAGAGGTTGTCGAGTTGGTGTAAACTTCCGGTTCGAAATCACAGCGACGAATTTTCGAAATTCGAAAATCCGAAATTGCAGATTTGAAGTAAAGGAGTCAAGGTATTCAAAGAAAAAAGAATTAGTAAAATAGGTGAAATAGTCACAAAGTTACAGCAAAGTAGGTCAAATGCATTTGTTTGTAAAATTCGGTGATTTCGAATGCGAAAAACGTTTTGAAAATATATTTATCCAACAGCCACCACCCATTTTGGGGGGTAGGTAAAAGTTTCAGAAAGATCCTATGAGTAGATTCTGAGAAATCCGATTTGTGAATAAAACACACAAAAAAAATAATAAGAACTAGATCTGCTACTGTCCCATGCAGATATGAAAGCTTTCATATTTATCGTCACGTGTCATTGATTGTATCAAGTATCCTAAATAAAAGGATAAGAAGAAACTCGCGAAGTTACAAGTCTAAATATAGTATGAATCATTGCACCCAGGCATAACAATAATCTGAAAACTAAAGGGAAATAACTGAAACTTGTATTACTGTAATGAGACGGATGAGAAAATGAAATGAAAATGGCGGGGAAAAAAAATTAAAAATGGCAGGTTGGACAGACGACCTTACTCCTTGTCACGTACAACCGAGCATTCGAAAACACGCTAGTTAACTCAATGACAGGCGCGCGTGCTAACCATTCAGCCATCCAACCCCCCTTTGAAATCAGACACGTGCAATATGTCATATAGGAAGAATAAGAAGTCGCTCACAACAAAATGGTAAATTAATGAGTTTAGGTCAAAAGGTTGAGCTACTGTTTTAGAGTATTTAATAGTTTTAAAGAGACACGCTAAGAGTTGTTCATAGTTAAATGAAAGTTTAATTTTAAATAAGACCAATAAAATTAGGATTTAATAATGCCAGACTAATATTTCCAATATGGTTGGTTATAAGTAGGAAATCGTGACGACTTATTAAGCATGTTTTAAACAAAGGGTCATAGACTGCAATATACAAGAATGGCACTCTGCAATAAAAAAAAACTGGCCAAAGCAAGATTTCTATGCAGAAATTAAATAATTGCTAGAACCAGAAAAATATTTATCCACTATAATAAATAAGCAACATAGAGAAAATGAAATGTAATTGAATGGGGTTTAACGTCCTACTGTGCTGCTCCTAAAATGGGCTACTGAAGACGGGCATACGCCATAAAGTGTGCAATGAGGTTGGACATGCGACCATACTCCTTGTTTCGTACAACCAAGAAATCGAAACAACGCAAGTTGACTCAGTGACAGACGTTATGATACAGAGCGCACGTGCTAACCATTCAGCCACGCAACCTCCCTAAAATCGGCAAATTGCTGACCTACAGCGAGAAATATTTCAACCGGGCCAAATTTTCTATTTTAACAGTTTAATTTGCACGGTACCTTTAGTTATCAACCGAATATTACAAAACTTTAAAAATAAGCTCCCCCTGACCAGCTTAATCGTTCGCAATAAACGTTTGCCCCTTAAAATCGGCAAATTGCTGACTTTAAATTGAGAAACATTACAACCGGACGAAATTTTCTGTTTTATCACTTTTACAGTACCTTTGATTACCAACCGATTATTACAAAACTTTAAAAATAAAGAGAAAGAGAGAAATGCGGCCTAATGTTCATTCGACACAAACTAGGTCATTTCGGGACTAACATATGTTTTTTAATTTTATTTAAAAACTCCCCTTGCGCTTACTGGTCTTTAGGTGTTGGGAGGAAACCGAAGAACACGGAGAAAACCCACGAGATTGGACATCATACACCATGTCACGTGCAACCTGGAGATCGAAACGACGCCCGTTGACTCAATGACAAACGTTACGATACAGCGAGCACATTCTAACCATTCAGCCATCCAGCCTCCCTGAATTCGGAAAATTGCTGACTTATAGCAAGAAACATTTCAACCGGGCGAAATTTTCTGTTTTAACAGTTTAATGTGCACGGTACTTTAATAATTACCAACCGATTATTACAAAACTTTTGAAAATAAGCTCCAACTGACCAGCTTAATCGTATGCAATAAACGTTTGGCCTGAATTGAAAGTTCTGCACGATTTCCCGGCGTGGTTCCCCTTGTCAGTGAGGCAGAAGCACAGCTGTCTAGTCCTTCGGATGGGACGAAAAACCAAGGTCCCGTGTACACATTGGAGTGCACGTAAAATATCCCTAAGCAGTTGATATTCGATACTGTTGAATAAACTCTATACGATGACTAAATGCGTAGATTGTAGTCACCCACACTGCATGTTTCGCTTAACAATGAAAGGGTGCCGTTTTCAATGTTCGATCCTTTTGTTCTTCTACTCCTGATATGTTGGACTGTTGATCGATGGTTTCATATAAAAGACTACCAATAAGACTCTTTGTAGAAGAAGTTCCCAAAAAATAGTATGTTGACTTTACGAGAAAGACCTCTAAACATGGTCCAAATTGTAAAAATACGACTTTTTGGATTTTCAATCTCTTTTTTTCGGCTATCCCTGATATTTAAAAAAATGATACAATGATTTCGCACAACAGGCTAGCTATTAGACTCTCTATTAACAAAAGTTTCACCGCCCTCCCTTCATTATAACCGAAGTTATCGTGCCCTAAAGAATCAACAAATCAGCATGCTTATCTCTGCTTACCCTAAGCAGAAAATGCTCATCTTTGAACTCAATCATAACATTGACCTAGTAAACGTCTACAACAAGTTTGAACATTCTAGCTTAATCAGAATGAGAGTTATAGTGCTCCAAAGTCTCGGCCCTTCAAATTGCTTCTATTTTTCATTTTCAATTCAACATGGTGACTCCCGGTTGACCTAAATCAGAATTCTATTGCGACATTTTTTAGGCCTTCCTACAAGGATTCAGAAAATATAACTCCCGAGTCTGTAAGTAAAATAGCAAAAAAGCCTTATTGATTTTTCACGTTTTAAGATGGTGGCACTTCCGGTTCGATTGACAAACTCCATATTTTGTGTACGAATCAGTAATTCCTTGTCTAGTATAGAAAAAAAAACTAGGTCAATCTGACCTATATTTCGAAGATTTTTTTGAAAACTTTGATCCTTAATTTCACCAAGGGGAGATAAGTTAGAAAATTTCTAAAGTCATTTTTCGAGTCGCATCATTAAGGTGTACTTACATATTAAATTTCATGAAAATCGTACAACTACTAAAGAAGTTGTCGAGTTGGTGTAAACTTCCGGTTCGAAATCACAGCGACGAATTTTCGAAATTCGAAAATCCGAAATTGCAGATTTGAAGTAAAGGAGTCAATGTTTTCAAAGAAAAAAGAATTAGTAAAATAGGTGAAATAGTCACAAAGTTACAGCAAAGTAGGTCAAATGCATTTGTTCGTAAAATTCGGTGATTTCGAATGCGAAAAACGTTTTGAAAATATATTTATCCAACAGCCACCACCCATTTTTGGGGGGGTAGGTAAAAGTTTCAAAAAGATCCTATGAGTAGATTCTGAGAAATCCGATTTGTGAATAAAACACAAAAAAAAAAAATAATAAGAAGAACTAGATCTGCTACTGTCCCATGCAGATATGAAAGCTTTCATATTTATCGTCACGTGTCATTGATTGTATCAAGTATCCTAAATAAAAGGATAAGAAGAAACTCGCGAAGTTACAAGTCTAAATATAGTATGAATCATTGCACCCAGGCATAACAATAATCTGAAAACTAAAGGAAAATAACTGAAAGTTGTATTACTGTAATGAGACGGATGAGAACATGAAATGAAAATGGCGGGGGAAAAAATTAAAAATGGCAGGTTGGACAGGCGACCTTACTCCTTGTCACGTACAACCGAGCATTCGAAAACACGCTAGTTAACTCAATGACAGGCGCGCGTGCTAACCATTCAGCCACCCAACCCCCCTTTGAAATCAGACACGTGCAATATGTCATATAGGAAGAATAAGAAGTCGCTCACAACAAAATGGTAAATTAATGAGTTTAGGTCAAAAGGTTGAGCTACTGTTTTAGAGTATTTAATAGTTTTAAAGAGACACGTTAAGAGTTGTTCATAGTTAAATGAAAGTTTAATTTTAAATAAGACTAATAAAATTAGGATTTAATAATGCCAGACTAATATTTCCAATATGTTTGGTTATAAGTAGGAAATCGTGACGACTTCTTAAGCATGTTTTAAACAAAGGGTCATAGACTGCAATATACAAGAATGGCACTCTGCAATAAAAAAAAACTGGCCAAAGCACGATTTCTATGCAGAAATTAAATAATTGCTAGAACCAGAAAAATATTTATCCACTATAATAAATAAGCAACATAGAGAAAATGAAATGAAATTGAATGGGGTTTAACGTCCTACTGTGCTGCTCCTAAAATGGGCTACTGAAGACGGGCATATGCCATAAAGTGTGCAATGAGGGAAATTTTACCCGGGCAGCGGCGTTACGACCTACGAGGTTGGACATGCGACCATACTCCTTGTCACGTACAACCAAGAAATCGAAACAACACCAGTTGACTCAGTGACATACGTTATGATACAGAGCGCACGTGCTAACCATTCAGCCACGCAACCTCCCTAAATTGGCAAATTGCTGACCTACAGCGAGAAATATTTCAACCGGGCCAAATTTTCTATTTTAACAGTTTAATTTGCACGGTACCTTTAGTTATCAACCGGATATTCCAAAACTTTTAAAAATAAGCTCCCCCTGACCAGCTTAATCGTTCGCAATAAACGTTTGCCCCTTAAAATCGGCAAACTGCTGACTTTAAATTGAGAAACATTCAACCGGACGAAATTTTCTGTTTTATCACTTTTACAGTACCTTTGATTACCAACCGATTATTACAAAACTTTAAAAATAAAAGAGAAAGAGAGAAATGCGGCCTAATGTCCATTCGACACAAACTAGGTCATTTCGGGACTAACATATGTTTTTTAATTTTATTTAAAAACTCCCATTGCGCTTACTGGTCTTTAGCCGTTGGGAGGAAACCGAAGAACACGGAGAAAACCCACGAGATTGGACATCATACACCATGTCACGTGCAACCTGGAGATCGAAACGACGCCCGTTGACTCAATGACAAACGTTACGATACAGCGAGCACATGCTAACCATTCAGCCATCCAGCCTCCCTGAATTCGGAAAATTGCTGACTTATAGCAAGAAACATTTCAACCGGGCGAAATTTTCTGTTTTAACAGTTTAATGTGCACGGTACTTTAATAATTACCAACCGATTATTACAAAACTTTTGAAAATAAGCTCCAACTGACCAGCTTAATCGTATGCAATAAACGTTTGGCCTGAATTGAAAGTTCTGCACGGAAAAAGTTCATCTCGATTTCCCGGCGTGGTTCCCCTTGTCAGTGAGGCAGAACGCAGGGCCTGACAAGCACAGGTGTCTAGTCCTTCGGATGGGACGAAAAACCAAGGTCCCGTGTACACATTGGAGTGCACGTAAAATATCCCTAAGCAGTTGGAACTCGATACTGTTGAATAAACTCTATACGATGACTAAATGCGTAGATTGTAGTCACCCACAGTGCATGTTTCGCTTAACAATGAAAGGGTGCCGTTTTCAATGTTCGATCCTTTTGTTCTTCTACTCCCGATATGTTGGACTGTTGATCGATGGTTTCATATAAAAGACTACCAATAAGACTCTTTGTAGAAGAAGTTCCCAAAAAATAGTATGTTGACTTTACGAAGAGAGACCTCTAAACATGCTCCAAATTGTAAAAATACGACTTTTTGGATTTTCAATCTCTTTTTTTTCGGCTATCCCTGATATTTAAAAAAAATGATACAATGATTTCACACAACAGGCTAGCTATTAGACTCTCTATTAACAAAAGTTTCACCGCCCTCCCTTCATTATAACCGAAGTTATCGTGCCCTAAAGAATCAAAAAATCAGCATGCTTATCTCTGCTTACCCTAATTGCTGACTTATAGCAAGAAACATTTCAACCGGGCGAAAATTTCTGTTTTAACAGTTTAATGTGCACGGTACTTTAATAATTACCAACCGATTATTACAAAACTTTTGAAAATAAGCTCCAACTGACCAGCTTAATCGTATGCAATAAACGTTTGGCCTGAATTGAAAGTTCTGCACGGAAAAAGTTCATCTCGATTTCCCGGCCGGGCGAAAATTTCTGTTTTAACAGTTTAATGTGCACGGTACTTTAATAATTACCAACCGATTATTACAAAACTTTTGAAAATAAGCTCCAACTGACCAGCTTAATCGTATGCAATAAACGTTTGGCCTGAATTGAAAGTTCTGCACGGAAAAAGTTCATCTCGATTTCCCGGCGTGGTTCCCCTTGCCAGTGAGGCAGAACGCAGGGCCTGACAAGCACAGCTGTCTAGTCCTTCGGATGGGACGAAAAACCAAGGTCCCGTGTACACATTGGAGTGCACGTAAAATATCCCTAAGCAGTTGGAATTCGATACTGTTGAATAAACTCTATACGATGACTAAATGCGTAGATTGTAGTCACCCACACTGCATGTTTCGCTTAACAATGAAAGGGTGCCGTTTTCAATGTTCGACCCTTTTGTTCTTCTACTCCTGATATGTTGGACTGTTGATCGATGGTTTCATATAAAAGACTACCAATAAGACTCTTTGTAGAAGAAGTTCCCAAAAAATAGTATGTTGACTTTACGAGAAAGACATCTAAACATGCTCCAAATTGTAAAAATACGACTTTTTGGATTTTCAATCTCTTTTTTTCGGCTATCCCTGATATTTAAAAAAAATGATACAATGATTTCACACAACAGGCTAGCTGTTAGACTCTCTATTAACAAAAGTTTCACCGCCCTCCCTTCATTATAACCGAAGTTATCGTGCCCTAAAGAATCAACAAATCAGCATGCTTATCTCTGCTTACCCTAAGCAGAAAATGCTCATCTTTGAACTCAATCATAACATTGACCTAGTGAACGTCTACAACAAGTTTGAACATTCTAGCGGAATTAGAATGAGAGTTATTGTGCTCCAAAGTCTCGGCGCTTCAAATTGCTTCTATTTTTCATTTTCAATTCAACATGGTGACTCCCGGTTGACCTAAATCAGAATTCTATTGCGACATTTTTTAGGCCTGCCTACAAGGATTCAGAAAATATAACTCCCGAGTCTGTAAGTAAAATAGCAAAAAAGCCTTATTGATTTTTCACGTTTAAAGATGGTGGCACTTCCGGTTCGATCGACAAACTCCATATTTTGTGTACGAATTAGTAATTCCTTGTCTAGTATAGAAAAAAAAACTAGGTCATTCTGACCTATATTTCGACGATTTTTTGGAAAACTTTGATCCTTGATTTCACCAAGGGGAGATAAGTTAGAAAATTTCTAAAGTCATTTTTAAAGTCGCGTCATTAAGGTCTACTTACATATTAAATTTCATGAAAATCGTACAACTACTAAAGAGGTTGTCGAGTTGGTGTAAACTTCCGGTTCGAAATCACAGCGACGAATTTTCGAAATTCGAAAATCCGAAATTGCAGATTTGAAGTAAAGGAGTCAAGGTATTCAAAGAATTTTTTTTTAGTAAAATAGGTGAAATAGTCACAAAGTTACAGCAAAGTAGGTCAAATGCATTTGTTCGTAAAATTCGGTGATTTCGAATGCGAAAAACGTTTCTAAAATATATTTATCCAACAGCCACCACCCATCTTTGGGGGGGTAGGTAAAAGTTTCAGAAAGATCCTATGAGTAGATTCTGAGAAATCCGATTTGTGAATAAAACACAAAAAAAAAAAATAAGAATAACTAGATCTGCTACTGTCCCATGCAGATATGAAAGCTTTCATATTTATCGTCACGTGTCATTGATTGTATCAAGTATCCTAAATAAAAGGATAAGAAGAAGCTCGCGAAGTTACAAGTCTAAATATATTATGAATCATTGCACCCAGGCATAACAATAATCTGAAAACTAAAGGGAAATAACTGAAAATTGTATTACTGTAATGAGACGGATGAGAAAATGAAATGAAAATGGCGGGGAAAAAAAATTAAAAATGGCTGGTTGGACAGACGACCTTACTCCTTGTCACGTACAACCGAGCATTCGAAAAAACGCTAGTTAAATCAAAGACAGGCGCGCGTGCTAACCATTCAGCCATCCAACCCCCCTTTGAAATCAGACACGTGCAATATGTCATATAGGAAGAATAAGAAGTCGCTCACAACAAAATGGTAAATTAATGAGTTTAGGTCAAAAGGTTGAGCTACTGTTTTAGAGTATTTAATAGTTTTAAAGAGACACGTTAAGAGTTGTTCATAGTTAAATGAAAGTTTAATTTTAAATAAGACCAATAAAATTAGGATTTAATAATGCCAGACTAATATTTCCAATATGTTTGGTTATAAGTAGGAAATCGTGACGACTTATTAAGCATGTTTTAAACAAAGGGTCATAGACTGCAATATACAAGAATGGCACTCTGCAATAAAAAAAAACTGGCCAAAGCAAGATTTCTATGCAGAAATTAAATAATTGCTAGAACCAGAAAAATATTTATCCACTATAATAAATAAGCAACATAGAGAAAATGAAATGTAATTGAATGGGGTTTAACGTCCTACTGTGCTGCTCCTAAAATAGGCTACTGAAGACGGGCATACGCCATAAAGTGTGCAATGAGGTTGGACATGCGACCATACTCCTTGTTTCGTACAACCAAGAAATCGAAACAACGCAAGTTGACTCAGTGACAGACGTTATGATACAGAGCGCACGTGCTAACCATTCAGCCACGCAGCCTCCCTAAAATCGGCAAATTGCTGACCTACAGCGAGAAATATTTCAACCGGGCCAAATTTTCTATTTTAACAGTTTAATTTGCACGGTACCTTTAGTTATCAACCGAATATTACAAAACTTTTAAAAAATAAGCTCCCTCTGACCAGCTTCATCGTTCGCAATAAACGTTTGCCCCTTAAAATCGGCAAATTGCTGACTTTAAATTGAGAAACATTACAACCGGACGAAATTTTCTGTTTTATCACTTTTACAGTACCTTTGATTACCAACCGATTATTACAAAACTTTAAAAATAAAAGAGAAAGAGAGAAATGCGGCCTAATGTACATTCGACTCAAACTAGGTCATTTCGGGACTAACATATGTTTTTTTAAATTTTATTTAAAAACCCCCCTTGCGCTTACTGGTCTTTAGCCGTTGGGAGGAAACCGAAGAACACGGAGAAAACCCACGAGATTGGACATCATACACCATGTCACGTGCAACCTGGAGATCGAAACGACGCCCGTTGACTCAATGACAAACGTTACGATACAGCGAGCACATGCTAACCATTCAGCCATCCAGCCTCCCTGAATTCGGAAAATTGCTTACTTATAGCAAGAAACATTTCAACCGGGCGAAATTTTCTGTTTTAACAGTTTAATGTGCACGGTAGTTTAATAATTACCAACCGATTATTACAAAACTTTTGAAAATAAGCTCCAACTGACCAGCTTAATCGTATGCAATAAACGCTTGGCCTGAATTGAAAGTTCTGCACGGAAAAAGTTCATCTCGATTTCCCGGCGTGGTTCCCCTTGTCAGTGAGGCAGAACGCAGGGCCTGACAAGCACAGGTGTCTAGTCCTTCGGATGGGACGAAAAACCAAGGTCCCGTGTACACATTGGAGTGCACGTAAAATATCCCTAAGCAGTTGGAACTCGATACTGTTGAATAAACTCTATACGATGACTAAATGCGTAGATTGTAGTCACCCACACTGCATGTTTCGCTTAACAATGAAAGGGTGCCGTTTTCAATGTTTGATCCTTTTGTTCTTCTACTCCCGATATGTTGGACTGTTGATCGATGGTTTCATATAAAAGACTACCAATAAGACTCTTTGTAGAAGAAGTTCCCAAAAAATAGTATGTTGACTTTACGAGAAAGACCTCTAAACATGCTCCAAATTGTAAAAATACGACTTTTTGGATTTTCAATCTCTTTTTTTCGGCTATCCCTGATGTTTAAAAAAAATGATACAATGATTTCACACAACAGGCTAGCTATTAGACTCTCTATTAACAAAAGTTTCACCGCCCTCCCTTCATTATAACCGAAGTTATCATGCCCTAAAGAATCAACAAATCAGCATGCTTATCTCTGCTTACCCTAACCAGAAAATACTCATCTTTGAACTCAATCATAACATTGACCTAGTGAACGTCTACAACAAGTTTGAACATTCTAGCTTAATTAGAATGAGAGTTATTGTGCTCCAAAATCTCGGCCCTTCAAATTGCTTCTATTTTTCATTTTCAATTCAAAATGGTGACTCCCAGTTGACCTAAATCAGAATTCTATTGCGACATTTTTTAGGCCTGCCTACAAGGATTCAGAAAATATAACTCCCGAGTCTGTAAGTAAAATAGCAAAAAAGCCTTATTGATTTTTCACGTTTAAAGATGGTGGCACTTCCGGTTCGATCGACAAACTTCATATTTTGTGTACGAATTAGTAATTCCTTGTCTAGTATAGAAAAAAAAAACTAGGTCATTCTGACCTATATTTCGACGATTTTTTGGAAAACTTTGATCCTTGATTTCACCAAGGGGAGATAAGTTAGAAAATTTCTAAAGTCATTTTTCAAGTCGCGTCATTAAGGTCTACTTACATATTAAATTTCATGAAAATCGTACAACTACTAAAGAGGTTGTCGAGTTGGTGTAAACTTCCGGTTCGAAATCACAGCGACGAATTTTCGAAATTCGAAAATCCGAAATTGCAGATTTGAAGTAAAGGAGTCAAGGTATTCAAAGAAAAAAGAATTAGTAAAATAGGTGAAATAGTCACAAAGTTACAGCAAAGTAGGTCAAATGCATTTGTTTGTAAAATTCGGTGATTTCGAATGCGAAAAACGTTTTGAAAATATATTTATCCAACAGCCACCACCCATTTTTGGGGGGGTAGGTAAAAGTTTCAGAAAGATCCTATGAGTAGATTCTGAGAAATCCGATTTGTGAATAAAACACAAAAAAAAAAATAATAAGAACTAGATCTGCTACTGTCCCATGCAGATATGAAAGCTTTCATATTTATCGTCACGTGTCATTGATTGTATCAAGTATCCTAAATAAAAGGATAAGAAGAAACTCGCGAAGTTACGAGTCTAAATATAGTATGAATCATTGCACCCAGGCATAACAATAATCTGAAAACTAAAGGGAAATAACTGAAACTTGTATTACTGTAATGAGACGGATGAGAAAATGAAATGAAAATGGCGGGGAAAAAAATTAAAAATGGCAGGTTGGACAGGCGACCTTACTTCTTGTCACGTACAACCGAGCATTCGAAAACACGCTAGTTAACTCAATGACAGGCGCGCGTGCTAACCATTCAGCCACCCAACCCCCCTTTGAAATCAGACACGTGCAATATGTCATATAGGAAGAATAAGAAGTCGCTCACAACAAAATGGTAAATTAATGAGTTTAGGTCAAAAGGTTGAGCTACTGTTTTAGAGTATTTAATAGTTTTAAAGAGACACGCTAAGAGTTGTTCATAGTTAAATTAAAGTTTAATTTTAAATTAGACCAATAAAATTAGAATTTAATAATGCCAGACTAATATTTCCAATATGTTTGGTTATAAGTAGGAAATCGTGATCTTAAGCATGTTTTAAACAAAGGGTCATAGACTGCAATATATACAAGAATGGCACTCTGCAATAAAAAAAACTGGCCAAAGCAAGATTTCTATGCAGAAATTAAATAATTGCTAGAACCAGAAAAATATTTATCCACTATAATAAATAAGCAACATAGAGAAAATGAAATGAAATTGAATGGGTTTAACGTCCTACTGTGCTGCTCCTAAAATGGGCTACTGAAGACGGGCATACGCCATAAAGTGTGCAATGAGGGAAATTTTACCCGGGCAGCGGCGTTACGACCTACAAGGTTGGACATGCGACCATACTCCTTGTCACGTACAACCAAGAAATCGAAACAACGCCAGTTGACTCAGTGACAGACGTTATGATACAGAGCGCACGTGCTAACCATTCAGCCACGCAACCTCCCTAAAATCGGCAAATTGCTGATCTACAGCGAGAAATATTTCAACCGGGCCAAATTTTCTATTTTAACAGTTTAATTTGCACGGTACCTTTAGTTATCAAACGAATATTACAAAACTTTTAAAAATAAGCTCCCCCTGACCAGCTTAATCGTTCGCAATAAACGTTTGCCCCTTAAAATCGGCAAATTGCTGACTTTAAATTGAGACACATTACAACCGGACGAAATTTTCTGTTTTATCACTTTTACAGTACCTTTGATTACCAACCGATTATTACAAAACTTTAAAAATAAAAGAGAAAGAGAGAAATGCGGCCTAATGTCCATTCGACACAAACTAGGTCATTTCGGGACTAACGTATGTTTTTTAATTTTATTTAAAAACTCCCCTTGCGCTTACTGGTCTTTAGCCGTTGGGAGGAAACCGAAGAACACGGAGAAAACCCACGAGATTGGACATCATACACCATGTCACGTGCAACCTGGAGATCGAAACGACGCCCTTTGACTCAGTGACAAACGTTACGATACAGCGAGCACATGCTAACCATTCAGCCATCCAGCCTCCCTGAATTCGGAAAATTGCTGACTTATAGCAAGAAACATTTCAACCGGGCGAAATTTTCTGTTTTAACAGTTTAATGTGCACGGTACTTTAATAATTACCAACCGATTATTACAAAACTTTTGAAAATAAGCTCCAACTGACCAGCTTAATCGTATGCAATAAACGTTTGGCCTGAATTGAAAGTTCTGCACGGAAAAAGTTCATCTCGATTTCCCGGCGTGGTTCCCCTTGCCAGTGAGGCAGAACGCAGGGCCTGACAAGCACAGCTGTCTAGTCCTTCGGATGGGACGAAAAACCAAGGTCCCGTGTACACATTGGAGTGCACGTAAAATATCCCTAAGCAGTTGGAATTCGATACTGTTGAATAAACTCTATACGATGACAAAATGCGTAGATTGTAGTCACCCACACTGCATGTTTCGCTTAACAATGAAAGGGTGCCGTTTTCAATGTTCGACCCTTTTGTTCTTCTACTCCTGATATGTTGGACTGTTGATCGATGGTTTCATATAAAAGACTACCAATAAGACTCTTTGTAGAAGAAGTTCCCAAAAAATAGTATGTTGAATTTACGAGAAAGACCTCTAAACATGCTCCGAATTGTAAAAATACGACTTTTTGGATTTTCAATCTCTTTTTTTCGGCTATCCCTGATATTTAAAAAAAATGATACAATGATTTCACACAACAGGCTAGCTGTTAGACTCTCTATTAACAAAAGTTTCACCGCCCTCCCTTCATTATAACCGAAGTTAT
This sequence comes from Patella pellucida, assembly GCA_917208275.1. Taxonomy (NCBI): domain Eukaryota; kingdom Metazoa; phylum Mollusca; class Gastropoda; family Patellidae; genus Patella; species Patella pellucida. The sequence goes on along the minus strand of OU795041.1, from coordinate 36,359,275 downwards.
CGTGCCCTAAAGAATCAACAAATCAGCATGCTTATCTCTGCTTACCCTAAGCAGAAAATGCTCATCTTTGAACTCAATCATAACATTGACCTAGTGAACGTCTACAACAAGTTTGAACATTCTAGCTTAATTAGAATGAGAGTTATTGTGCTCCAAAGTCTCGGCCCTTCAAATTGCTTCTATTTTTCATTTTCAATTCAACATGGTGACTCCCGGTTGACCTAAATCAGAATTCTATTGCGACATTTTTTAGGCCTGCCTACAAGGATTCAGAAAATATAACTCCCGAGTCTGTAAGTAAAATAGCAAAAAAGCCTTATTGATTTTTCACGTTTAAAGATGGTGGCACTTCCGGTTCGATCGACAAACTCCATATTTTGTGTACGAATTAGTAATTCCTTTTCTAGTATAGAAAAAAAAACTAGGTCATTCTGACCTATATTTCGACGATTTTTTGGAAAACTTTGATCCTTGATTTCACCAAGGGGAGATAAGTTAGAAAATTTCTAAAGTCATTTTTCAAGTCGCGTCATTAAGGTCTACTTACATATTAAATTTCATGAAAATCGTACAACTACTAAAGAGGTTGTCGAGTTGGTGTAAACTTCCGGTTCGAAATCACAGCGACGAATTTTCGAAATTCGAAAATCCGAAATTGCAGATTTGAAGTAAAGGAGTCAAGGTATTCAAAGAATTTTTTTTTAGTAAAATAGGTGAAATAGTCACAAAGTTACAGCAAAGTAGGTCAAATGCATTTGTTCGTAAAATTCGGTGATTTCGAATGCGAAAAACGTTTTGAAAATATATTTATCCAACAGCCACCACCCATTTTTGGGGGGGTAGGTAAAAGTTTCAGAAAGATCCTATGAGTAGATTCTGAGAAATCCGATTTGTGAATAAAACACAAAAAAAAAAAATAAGAACTAGATCTGCTACTGTCCCATGCAGATATGAAAGCTTTCATATTTATCGTCACGTGTCATTGATTGTATCAAGTATCCTAAATAAAAGGATAAGAAGAAACTCGCGAAGTTACGAGTCTAAATATAGTATGAATCATTGCACCCAGGCATAACAATAATCTGAAAACTAAAGGAAAATAACTGAAAGTTGTATTACTGTAATGAGACGGATGAGAAAATGAAATGAAAATGGCGGGGGAAAAAAATTAAAAATGGCAGGTTGGACAGGCGACCTTACTCCTTGTCACGTACAACCGAGCATTCGAAAACACGCTAGTTAACTCAATGACAGGCGCGCGTGCTAACCATTCAGCCACCCAACCCCCCTTTGAAATCAGACACGTGCAATATGTCATATAGGAAGAATAAGAAGTCGCTCACAACAAAATGGTAAATTAATGAGTTTAGGTCAAAAGGTTGAGCTACTGTTTTAGAGTATTTAATAGTTTTAAAGAGACACGTTAAGAGTTGTTCATAGTTAAATGAAAGTTTAATTTTAAATAAGACTAATAAAATTAGGATTTAATAATGCCAGACTAATATTTCCAATATGTTTGGTTATAAGTAGGAAATCGTGACGACTTCTTAAGCATGTTTTAAACAAAGGGTCATAGACTGCAATATACAAGAATGGCACTCTGCAATAAAAAAAAACTGGCCAAAGCAAGATTTCTATGCAGAAATTAAATAATTGCTAGAACCAGAAAAATATTTATCCACTATAATAAATAAGCAACATAGAGAAAATGAAATGAAATTGAATGGGGTTTAACGTCCTACTGTGCTGCTCCTAAAATGGGCTACTGAAGACGGGCATATGCCATAAAGTGTGCAATGAGGGAAATTTTACCCGGGCAGCGGCGTTACGACCTACGAGGTTGGACATGCGACCATACTCCTTGTCACGTACAACCAAGAAATCGAAACAACACCAGTTGACTCAGTGACATACGTTATGATACAGAGCGCACGTGCTAACCATTCAGCCACGCAACCTCCCTAAATTGGCAAATTGCTGACCTACAGCGAGAAATATTTCAACCGGGCCAAATTTTCTATTTTAACAGTTTAATTTGCACGGTACCTTTAGTTATCAACCGGATATTACAAAACTTTTAAAAATAAGCTCCCCCTGACCAGCTTAATCGTTCGCAATAAACGTTTGCCCCTTAAAATCGGCAAACTGCTGACTTTAAATTGAGAAACATTACAACCGGACGAAATTTTCTGTTTTATCACTTTTACAGTACCTTTGATTACCAACCGATTATTACAAAACTTTAAAAATAAAAGAGAAAGAGAGAAATGCGGCCTAATGTCCATTCGACACAAACTAGGTCATTTCGGGACTAACATATGTTTTTTAATTTTATTTAAAAACTCCCATTGCGCTTACTGGTCTTTAGCCGTTGGGAGGAAACCGAAGAACACGGAGAAAACCCACGAGATTGGACATCATACACCATGTCACGTGCAACCTGGAGATCGAAACGACGCCCGTTGACTCAATGACAAACGTTACGATACAGCGAGCACATGCTAACCATTCAGCCATCCAGCCTCCCTGAATTCGGAAAATTGCTGACTTATAGCAAGAAACATTTCAACCGGGCGAAATTTTCTGTTTTAACAGTTTAATGTGTACGGTACTTTAATAATTACCAACCGATTATTACAAAACTTTTGAAAATAAGCTCCAACTGACCAGCTTAATCGTATGCAATAAACGTTTGGCCTGAATTGAAAGTTCTGCACGGAAAAAGTTCATCTCGATTTCCCGGCGTGGTTCCCCTTGTCAGTGAGGCAGAACGCAGGGCCTGACAAGCACAGCTGTCTAGTCCTTCGGATGGGACAAAAACCAAGGTCCCGTGTACACATTGGAATGCGCGTAAAATATCCCTAAGCAGTTGGAATTCGATACTGTTGAATAAACTCTATACGATGACTAAATGCGTAGATTGTAGTCACCCACACTGCATGTTTCGCTTAACAATGAAAGGGTGCCGTTTTCAATGTTCGATCCTTTTGTTCTTCTACTCCTGATATGTTGGACTGTTGATCGATGGTTTCATATAAAAGACTACCAATAAGACTCTTTGTAGAAGAAGCTCCCAAAAAATAGTATGTTGACTTTACGAGAAAGACCTCTAAACATGCTCCAAATTGTAAAAATACGACTTTTTGGATTTTCAATCTCTTTTTTTCGATAGAGAAAATGAAATGAACTCGAATGGGGTTTAACGTCCTACTGTGCTGCTCCTAAAATGGGCTACTGAAGACGGGCATACGCCATAAAGTGTGCAATGAGGGAAATTTTACCCGGGCAGCGGCGTTACGACCTACGAGGCTGGACATGCGACCATATTCCTTGTCACGTACAATCAAGAAATCGAACCAACGCTAGTTGACTCAGTGACAGACGTTATGATACAGAGCGCACGTGCTAACCATTCAGCCAAGCAACCTCCCTAAAATCGGCAAATTGCTGACCTACAGCGAGAAATATTTCAACCGGGCCAAATTTTCTATTTTAACAGTTTAATTTGCACGGTACCTTTAGTTATCAACCGAATATTACAAAACTTTTAAAAATAAGCTCCCCCTGACAAGCTTAATCGTTCGCAATAAACGTTTGCCCCTTAAAATCGGCAAATTGCTGGCTTTAAATTGAGAAACATTACAACCGGACGAAATTTTCGGTTTTATCACTTTACAGTACCTTTGATTACCAACCGATTATTACAAAACTTTAAAAATAAAAGAGAAAGAGAGAAATGCGGCCTAATGTCCATTCGACACAAACTAGGTCATTTCGGGACTAACATATGTTTTTTAATTTTATTTAAAAACTCCCCTTGCGCTTACTGGTCTTTAGCCGTTGGGAGGAAACCGAAGAACACGGAGAAAACCCACGAGATTGGACATCATACACCATGTCACGTGCAACCTGGAGATCGAAACGACGCCCGTTGACTCAATGACAAACGTTACGATACAGCGAGCACATGCTAACCATTCAGCCATCCAGCCTCCCTGAATTCGGAAAATTGCTGACTTATAGCAAGAAACATTTCAACCGGGCGAAAATTTCTGTTTTAACAGTTTAATGTGCACGGTACTTTAATAATTACCAACCGATTATTACAAAACTTTTGAAAATAAGCTCCAACTGACCAGCTTAATCGTATGCAATAAACGTTGGGCCTGAATTGAAAGTTCTGCACGGAAAAAGTTCATCTCGATTTCCCGGCGTGGTTCCCCTTGTCAGTGAGGCAGAACGCAGGGCCTGACAAGCACAGCTGTCTAGTCCTTCGGATGGGACGAAAAACCAAGGTCCCGTGTACACATTGGAGTGCACGTAAAATATCCCTAAGCAGTTGGAATTCGATACTGTTGAATAAACTCTATACGATGACTAAATGCGTAGATTGTAGTCACCCACACTGCATGTTTCGCTTAACAATGAAAGGGTGCCGTATATTTATCCACTATAATAAATAAGCAACATAGAGAAAATGAAATGTAATTGAATGGGGTTTAACGTCCTACTGTGCTGCTCCTAAAATGGGCTACTGAAGACGGGCATACGCCATAAAGTGTGCAATGAGGTAGGACATGCGACCATACTCCTTGTTACGTACAACCAAGAAATCGAAACAACGCAAGTTGACTCAGTGACAGACGTTATGATACAGAGCGCACGTGCTAACCATTCAGCCACGCAACCTCCCTAAAATCGGCAAATTGCTGACCTACAGCGAGAAATATTTCAACCGGGCCAAATTTTCTATTTTAACAGTGCAATTTGCACGGTACCTTTAGTTATCAACCGAATATTACAAAACTTTTAAAAATAAGCTCCCCCTGACCAGCTTAATCGTTCGCAATAAACGTTTGCCCCTTAAAATCGGCAAATTGCTGACTTTAAATTGAGAAACATTACAACCGGACGAAATTTTCTGTTTTATCACTTTTACAGTACCTTTGATTACCAACCGATTATTACAAAACTTTAAAAATAAAGAGAAAGAGAGAAATGCGGCCTAATGTCCATTCGACACAAACTAGGTCATTTCGGGACTAACATATGTTTTTTAATTTTATTTAAAAACTCCCCTTGCGCTTACTGGTCTTTAGCCGTTGGGAGGAAACCGAAGAACACGGAGAAAACCCACGAGATTGGACATCATACACCATGTCACGTGCAACCTGGAGATCGAAACGACGCCCGTATACTAAATGACAAACGTTACGATACAGCGATCACATTCTAACCATTCAGCCATCCAGCCTCCCTGAATTCGGAAAATTGCTGACTTATAGCAAGAAACATTTCAACCGGGCGAAATTTTCTGTTTTAACAGTTTAATGTGCACGGTACTTTAATAATTACCAACCGATTATTACAAAACTTTTGAAAATAAGCTCCAACTGACCAGCTTAATCGTATGCAATAAACGTTTGGCCTGAATTGAAAGTTCTGCACGGAAAAAGTTCATCTCGATTTCCCGGCGTGGTTCCCCTTGTCAGTGAGGCAGAACGCAGGGCCTGACAAGCACAGGTGTCTAGTCCTTCGGATGGGACGAAAAACCAAGGTCCCGTGTACACATTGGAGTGCACGTAAAATATCCCTAAGCAGTTGGAACTCGATACTGTTGAATAAACTCTATACGATGACTAAATGCGTAGATTGTATTTACCCACACTGCATGTTTCGCTTAACAATGAAAGGGTGCCGTTTTCAATGTTCGATTCTTTTGTTCTTTTACTCCCGATATGTTGGACAGTTGATCGATGGTTTCATATAAAAGACTACCAATAAGACTCTTTGTAGAAGAAGTTCCCAAAAAATAGTATGTTGACTTTACGAGAAAGACCTCTAAACATGCTCCAAATTGTAAAAATACGACTTTTTGGATTTTCAATCTCTTTTTTTCGGCTATCCCTGATATTTAAAAAAAATGATACAATGATTTCACACATCAGGCTAGCTATTAGACTCTCTATTAACAAAAGTTTCACCGCCCTCCCTTCATTATAACCGAAGTTATCGTGCCCTAAAGAATCAACAAATCAGCATGCTTATCTCTGCTTACCCTAAGCAGAAAATACTCATCTTTGAACTCAAACATAACATTGACCTAGTGAACGTCTACAACAAGTTTGAACATTCTAGCTTAATTAGAATGAGAGTTATTGTGCTCCAAAGTCTCGGCCCTTCAAATTGCTTCTATTTTTCATTTTCAATTCAAAATGGTGACTCCCGGTTGACCTAAATCAGAATTCTATTGCGACATTTTTTAGGCCTGCCTACAAGGATTCAGAAAATATAACTCCCGAGTCTGTAAGTAAAATAGCAAAAAAGCCTTATTGATTTTTCAAGTTTAAAGATGGTGGCACTTCCGGTTCGATCGACAAACTCCATATTTTGTGTACGAATCAGTAATTCCTTGTCTAGTAAAGAAAAAAAAAACTAGTTCATTCTGACCTATATTTCGACGATTTTTTGGAAAACTTTGATCCTTGATTTCACCAAGGGGAGATAAGTTAGAAAATTTCTAATGTCATTTTTCAAGTCGCGTCATTAAGGTCTACTTACATATTAAATTTCATGAAAATCGTACAACTACTAAAGAGGTTGTCGAGTTGGTGTAAATTTCCGGTTCGAAATCACAGCGACGAATTTTCGAAATTCGAAAATCCGAAATTGCAGATTTGAAGTAAAGGAGTCAAGGTATTCAAAGAAAAAAGAATTAGTAAAATAGGTGAAATAGTCACAAAGTTACAGCAAAGTAGGTCAAATGCATTTGTTCGTAAAATTCGGTGATTTCGAATGCGAAAAACGTTTTGAAAATATATTTATCCAACAGCCACCACCCATTTTTGGGGGGGGTAGGTAAAAGTTTCAGAAAGATCCTATGAGTAGATTCTGAGAAATCCGATTTGTGAATAAAACACAAAAAAATAAATAATAAGAACTAGATCTGCTACTGTCCCATGCAGATATGAAAGCTTTCATATTTATCGTCACGTGTCATTGATTGTATCAAGTATCCTAAATAAAAGGATAAGAAGAAACTCGCGAAGTTACAAGTCTAAATATAGTATGAATCATTGCACCCAGGCGTAACAATAATCTGAAAACTAAAGGGAAATAACTGAAACTTGTATTACTGTAATGAGACGGATGAGAAAATACAATGACATTTAAATTACTGTCATATTTACCAGGTGTAACGTCGAGGAAACTCAATAGGTGCAGGGAGAAACTCGTTGACAAAATCGAACTAGTTATTTGAAAAATCCCGTGTTTCTTGTCCTTGTTACGAGCTCAATCTAAGAAGTATCTTTAGGAATTGCTATCGCCTTTCGTTTATCTTTCGACCACTATCAATTAATTTACAATAACCCAAATTTAACATCTAGGTCTATGATACACAAATCACTAATTATATTTGATAAATTTCATCAATTATTGACCTTGATCAATTCTGATGGTTGCTTTTGATAGCTTTCCCAATTAGAAGATCTACTTCTATTGATATATGAACACTATTATTCTCTTCACTGTTTATAGATGGCTCGAAATTACTACGTAGTACCACAATACTTTGTCAATCATTTTGGTAATTGTATATCTGTTCACCTAAACCTTATTGTGACGGCAACAAGTTAATGTATCGTCTTGAACACTCGTAGGTCCAGTCTGTAGGTATAATCGCGTCATTTTGCAAGGGTAGCAGACTGGGCCTGGGGCCTTTTTCTAATTTGGCCCTTGGCACAGATCGTGCGAATGATTTCGATCATTACTGCAGAAAGAAACCGAAGAACTCGGGGGAAACCTGCCTGATCGGACGGGAGACCGAATATCCCTCTCACTTACAACGATATGATGTATACAGTGACGTGATTTCTTGACAAACCCCCATATCCATCTCCTTTGGTGCACGATATGCAATCCACGTAAGCATTAAGTCGATCTCTGAGAAAGACACGTGGTTAGTTCACATAACACCAACGGCACTACCTTTGTTTGACCTTAAAAATAACATGCTGCTAAACTCGAGGACCCTCCTTTAAAATGTGTCCTGCATTACGTTTTGTAAATATTATATTTGATTATTTGTATTATATTATTTCTATATTTTCTATTATGTTCTGTATTCCTGCGCATTTGTATCACCAGTCTGTCATCAGTCACGAGGATCAGTTTTGTCATCTTTTTCCTAACCCAATAACAGCTGGCAGTTCGCTAAAACCTTGCGGTGTACAACTATATGTTACATTAAATCATATATTATTTCAATGATAGTATCTTTAAATCGTGATACACCGCAAAATAAGCAGTCAACTCTGGGCGTTTATTATAATGAATTTATATCTCTTGATTTATGTTTTAGCCATCCATATCTTCAGATTGCTTTAGTTTTACAAAGTAACGATGTTCATCCGAATCCAGGTCCACCAAACCTTTCCGTCCTTCACCTAAATACAAGAAGCATTAGAAACAAAATTGATGAAATTTCATTGGAATTAATAAAGTTCGACATTTTGACTTTTTCGGAAACCTGGCTAGATGACTCGGTTGATCTCACTAATATCACAATCGATAGTTATCACCCACCGGTCCTACTAAACCGTGAGGATTGTAGGGGTGGTGGTATAGCAGTTTACGTCAAAGAATATTTGTACTTCAAGCCAAGACATGACCTTACAATTAAACATTTGGAAGCTCTGTGGATTGAGGTTCGGTACGAAAAAGATAAATTTCTGATAGGTACTTTTTACCGCCCGCCCTCTGTTAGTGTTTCCTATTGGAATTTAATCGAAGATAGTTTTAACTTCACTAAGGATTTCGCTGATTTTAACATAATCATTTTAGGCGATTTTAATGTCGACTTTTTGAAGAAAACTAGATATAAGATCCACGACTTTATCGATAATTTAGATTTTAAACAAGTGATTAATTCCCCCACTCGTATTCAACCCGACTCTAAAACTCTTCTTGATCTCGCTATTGTAAGCTGTCCTGACTTCGTAAAAGATATTGAAATTCTTGATTGTAGCTTAAGTGACCATAGCCCAATCGTCCTTTATCTTAATACCTCCAAACCCAAATTCCATAGTTTCCAACGAACTATCTGGAAATACCAAAATCTAGACGTAGATGGCCTAAATACATTTATCCTTAATTATAAGTGGGAAGCATTCTTCTCAAACAAACAGGATCTTGAATCTCTTGCTGCTAATTTCTCAGAGGTAATCATTAATGGAATAAAAACATTCGTACCCCATAAAATCGTAACTATCCGACCAAAAGACCCACAATGGTTTAACAGCCACTTGAGAAAACTACTAAGACAGAAAAACAGACTTCACAAGAAAGTAAAATTATCAAATACTCCTGAACAATGGCGTAAATTTCGAATTTTCAGAAATAAAGTTACATCGGAAATTAGAAAAAGTAAGAAGGCGTATATAGATAAAATTGATTCAGAAGTTAACTCAAATTGTTTCAACGAATCTAAATGGTGGTCTCTTATAAAGGATATTTCATTTAAACGTGGGAATTCATCTACAAAAATCCCCCCTTTATCTCATGGAGACAAAATATATTTTGATAATCATGACAAAGCGGAAGCTCTAAATGACTTTTTTGTTTCCCAGTGCTCAGTAAGCGACAATTATGAAGCTCTGCCAACAATTACATTTCTTGAAAATTCGATTCCAAACCTAAATATAAACGTTATCCAAATTGAGAATATCTTACTATCCTTGAAAACAAAAAAAGCATGTGGTCCAGATAATATCAACAACTTAATATTAAAATCTATTGCAAAATCCCTAAGCTTTCCATTCAAATGTTTGATTGATATCTTAATCTCGTCCACAGTTTTCCCAAAATGCTGGAAGATAGCAAACGTTGTTCCCATCTACAAAAAGGGAGATGCACACCAGTGCTCAAATTATCGCCCAATCTCATTGTTGTCCTCTCTTGGCAAGGTCTTCGAGAAATTAATTTATAATCACATTTACAATTTTATTCTTTCAATAAACTTAATTAGTCCATTTCAATGTGGCTTTCAACCGGGAAATAGCGCTATATATCAACTAATCGATATGTATGACTTTATTGGACAGGTCTTAGATAGCGGTGGTGAAGTTAAAGCAATATTCTTTGACATAAGTAAGGCTTTTGATAGAGTATGGCACGATGGGCTAATTCATAAATTAAACGCTTCGGGTATTCGCAACGAAACTTTGGAACTTCTGAAAAGTTATCTGTCAAATCGCGTCCAAAGAGTAAATGTAGCTGGTAGCTCGTCAAGTCCTAGACAAATCTTGTCCGGTGTTCCACAAGGCTCAATAATTGGTCCCTTGCTTTTTTTAATCTTTATTAATGACATATCTGAAGATCTCGAATCAAATGTGAGATTATTTGCGGACGACACGTCTCTGTTTCTTGTTATCAACAATCCTGGTCAAACACGCGATATTCTAAATAGAGACATTGAACGCATTTATCAGTGGTCCGTAAAATGGAAAGTTAATTTTAATCCCTTAAAAACCATTAGCTTGACCTTCTCAAGAAAAATATCCCCTTCGGATTTTAGTCTTGACTTTAATAATGTAACCATAAGTGATAGTAGCGACCATAAGCACCTTGGTGTTATCTTCAACTCAAAGGGAAATTGGGAATCACATATTAACTACCTAACTTCAAAAACAAGTAAGCTGATAAGCTGTCTGAGATCCTTAAAATACCGATTAAATCGTAAAACTTTGGAAACTGTTTACAAATCGTTCATTCTACCTATTTTTGATTATGCTGATGTTTTGTGGGATAACTGTACAATTGAACAAGCAAATAAAGTCGAAAAACTACACCAAGATGCCCTGCGAACCATAACTGGTCTTCCAAGGGGGACCTCTCACGAAATTCTTTACTCTGAGACTGGATTTTGTCCTTTGAAATATCGCCGAACCCAGCACAAATTGATTACTTTTTATAAAATAATCCATAACGATGCTCCAGAGTTTCTTTTAAACAAGATACCGCTACAGGGGTCAGCCAACAACTCTTACTACCTGCGAAACTCAAGACATTATAAAAACTTTAGGTGTAGAACTAACTATTATCAAAGATCTTTTTTTCCCTCTTCAGTCTCACTGTGGAACAACCTTGACACTGATATTTTAAATACGGAATCTATATCACATTTTAAATCAAAGATCAAGTCAAAATATTCATCTGCCTCTAATGACATATTTTACTTCGGTGACAGATTTTTCGAAATAATTCATTGCAAACTGAGGCATTGTAAAAGTGACCTAAACCACCACAAAGTTTTGATGCACATATCAAATAATCCAATGTGCGTCTGTGATAAATCAGTTGAAAACTGTGACCATTATTTATTTCATTGTCCACTATATAACGACCCACGATCTAAAACATTGGACACGCTTGATCCAAAATATCAAAACAGCAAAGTCTTGCTCTGTGGAATTGAAAATGTCCCCCCAGATATAAATCATTCAATATTCAACACCTTACGAACCTTCATAATTCAAACGAAACGATTTAAATCGTGAGTCCCGCCTTACGTAATTCTTGTCCAGAATTAAACGATATTAAATGCCTACTGCCTGCTTTCCTCGACACTGATGACTACACCGCACCATCTTTTTTTATTTTTTTATTTTTGTTTATTTGTTTATGTATATCTTTGTATATTCTAAATATCTTTCATATCCGCTTCATCATTATTAATACATTTTTTTCCAGGAAGCGATATATATAAGCATCTTTGTGCTTGTTTTCGTATCCTATATACTGTAATTCAGCAATAATAATTGTAAACATTGCAAATAAATATTGTTTAAACCATCAAAATGAAATGAAAATGGCGGGGGAAAAAAATTAAAAATGGCAGGTTGGACAGGCGACCTTACTCCTTGTCACGTACAACCGAGCATTCGAAAACACGCTAGTTAACTCAATGACAGGCGCGCGTGCTAACCATTCAGCCACCCAACCCCCTTTCGAAATCAGACACGTGCAATATGTCATATAGGAAGAATAAGAAGTCGCTCACAACAAAATGGTAAATTAATGAGTTTAGGTCAAAAGGTTGAGCTACTGTTTTAGAGTATTTAATAGTTTTAAAGAGACACGTTAAGAGTTGTTCATAGTTAAATGAAAGTTTAATTTTAAATAAGACCAATAAAATTAGGATTTAATAATGCCAGACTAATATTTCCAATATGTTTGGTTATAAGTAGGAAATCGTGACGACTTCTTAAGCATGTTTTAAACAAAGGGTAATAGACTGCAATATACAAGAATGGCACTCTGCAATAAAAAAAAACTGGCCAAAGCAAGATTTCTATGCTGAAATTAAATAATTGCTAGAACCAGAAAAATATTTATCCACTATAATAAATAAGCAACATAGAGAAAATGAAATGAAATTGAATGGGGTTTAACGTCCTACTGTGCTGCTCCTAAAATGGGCTACTGAAGACGGGCATACGCCATAAAGTGTGCAATGAGGGAAATTTTACCCGGGCAGCGGCGTTACGACCTACGAGGTTGGACATGCGACCATACTCCTTGTCACGTACAACCAAGAAATCGAAACAACGCCAGTTGACTCAGTGACAGACGTTATGATACAGAGCGCACGTGCTAACCATTCAGCCACGCAACCTCCCTAAAATCGGCAAATTGCTGACCTACAGCGAGAAATATTTCAACCGGGCCAAATTTTCTATTTTAACAGTTTAATTTGCACGGTACCTTTAGTTATCAACCGAATATTACAAAAAATAAGCTCCCTCTGACCAGCTTAATCGTTCGCAATAAACGTTTGCCCTTAAAATCGGCAAATTGCTGACTTTAAATTGAGAAACATTACAACCGGACGAAATTTTCTGTTTTATCACTTTTACAGTACCTTTGATTACCAACCGATTATTACAAAACTTTAAAAATAAAAGAGAAAGAGGGAAATGCGGCCTAATGTACATTCGACTCAAACTAGGTCATTTCGGGACTAACATATGTTTTTTTAATTTTATTTAAAAACTCCCCTTGCGCTTACTGGTCTTTAGCCGTTGGGAGGAAACCGAAGAACACGGAGGAAACCCACGAGATTGGACATCATACACCATGTCACGTGCAACCTGGAGATCGAAACGACGCCCGTTGACTCAATGACAAACGTTACGATACAGCGTGCACATGCTAACCATTCAGCCATCCAGCCTCCCTGAATTCGGAAAATTGCTGACTTATAGCAAGAAACATTTCAACCGGGCGAAATTTTCTGTTTTAACAGTTTAATGTGCACGGTAGTTTAATAATTACCAACCGATTATTACAAAACTTTTGAAAATAAGCTCCAACTGACCAGCTTAATCGTATGCAATAAACGTTTGGCCTGAATTGAAAGTTCTGCACGGAAAAAGTTCATCTCGATTTCCCGGCGTGGTTCCCCTTGTCAGTGAGGCAGAACGCAGGGCCTGACAAGCACAGGTGTCTAGTCCTTCGGATGGGACGAAAAACCAAGGTCCCGTGTACACATTGGAGTGCACGTAAAATATCCCTAAGCAGTTGGAACTCGATACTGTTGAATAAACTCTATACGATGACTAAATGCGTAGATTGTAGTCACCCACAGTGCATGTTTCGCTTAACAATGAAAGGGTGCCGTTTTCAATGTTCGATCCTTTTGTTCTTCTACTCCCGATATGTTGGACTGTTGATCGATGGTTTCATATAAAAGACTACCAAAAAGACTCTTTGTAGAAGAAGTTCCCAAAAAATAGTATGTTGACTTTACGAGAAAGACCTCTAAACATGCTCCAAATTGTAAAAATACGACTTTTTGGATTTTCAATCTCTTTTTTTCGGCTATCCCTGATATTTAAAAAAAATGATACAATGATTTCACACAACAGGCTAGCTATTAGACTCTCTATTAACAAAAGTTTCACCGCCCTCCCTTCATTATAACCGAAGTTATCGTGCCCTAAAGAATCAAAAAATCAGCATGCTTATCTCTGCTTACCCTAATTGCTGACTTATAGCAAGAAACATTTCAACCGGGCGAAAATTTCTGTTTTAACAGTTTAATGTGCGCGGTACTTTAATAATTACCAACCGATTATTACAAAACTTTTGAAAATAAGCTCCAACTGACCAGCTTAATCGTATGCAATAAACGTTTGGCCTGAATTGAAAGTTCTGCACGGAAAAAGTTCATCTCGATTTCCCGGCGTGGTTCCCCTTGCCAGTGAGGCAGAACGCAGGGCCTGACAAGCACAGCTGTCTAGTCCTTCGGATGGGACGAAAAACCAAGGTCCCGTGTACACATTGGAGTGCACGTAAAATATCCCTAAGCAGTTGGAATTCGATACTGTTGAATAAACTCTATACGATGACTAAATGCGTAGATTGTAGTCACCCACACTGCATGTTTCGCTTAACAATGAAAGGGTGCCGTTTTCAATGTTCGACCCTTTTGTTCTTCTACTCCTGATATGTTGGACTGTTGATCGATGGTTTCATATAAAAGACTACCAATAAGACTCTTTGTAGAAGAAGTTCCCAAAAAATAGTATGTTGACTTTACGAGAAAGACCTCTAAACATGCTCCAAATTGTAAAAATACGACTTTTTGGATTTTCAATCTCTTTTTTTCGGCTATCCCTGATATTTAAAAAAAATGATACAATGATTTCACACAACAGGCTAGCTGTTAGACTCTCTATTAACAAAAGTGTCACCGCCCTCCCTTCATTATAACCGAAGTTATCGTGCCCTAAAGAATCAACAAATCAGCATGCTTATCTCTGCTTACCCTAAGCAGAAAATGCTCATCTTTGAACTCAATCATAACATTGACCTAGTGAACGTCTACAACAAGTTTGAACATTCTAGCTTAATTAGAATGAGAGTTATTGTGCTCCAAAGTCTCGGCCCTTCAAATTGCTTCTATTTTTCATTTTCAATTCAACATGGTGACTCCCGGTTGACCTAAATCAGAATTCTATTGCGACATTTTTTAGGCCTGCCTACAAGGATTCAGAAAATATAACTCCCGAGTCTGTAAGTAAAATAGCAAAAAAGCCTTATTGATTTTTCACGTTTAAAGATGGTGGCACTTCCGGTTCGATCGACAAACTCCATATTTTGTGTACGAATTAGTAATTCCTTGTCTAGTATAGAAAAAAAAACTAGGTCATTCTGACCTATATTTCGACGATTTTTTGGAAAACTTTGATCCTTGATTTCACCAAGGGGAGATAAGTTAGAAAATTTCTAAAGTCATTTTTTAAGTCGCGTCATTAAGGTCTACTTACATATTAAATTTCATGAAAATCGTACAACTACTAAAGAGGTTGTCGAGTTGGTGTAAACTTCCGGTTCAAAATCACAGCGACGAATTTTCGAAATTCGAAAATCCGAAATTGCAGATTTGAAGTAAAGGAGTCAAGGTATTCAAAGAAATTTTTTTTAGTAAAATAGGTGAAATAGTCACAAAGTTACAGCAAAGTAGGTCAAATGCATTTGTTCGTAAAATTCGGTGATTTCGAATGCGAAAAACGTTTTGAAAATATATTTATCCAACAGCCACCACCCATTTTTGGGGGGGTAGGTAAAAGTTTCAGAAAGATCCTATGAGTAGATTCTGAGAAATCCGATTTGTGAATAAAACACAAAAAAAAAAAATAAGAATAATAATCTTAACAGAAACAATAAGCTTTCATATGTAAATACATATGAAAGCTTAATAATCTTAACAGAAACAATAAGCTTTCATATGTAAATACATATGAAAGCTTAACTAGATCTGCTACTGTCCCATGCAGATATGAAAGCTTTCATATTTATCGTCACGTGTCATTGATTGTATCAAGCATCCTAAATAAAAGGATAAGAAGAAACTCGCGAAGTTACTAGTCTAAATATAGTATGAATCATTGCACCCAGGCATAACAATAATCTGAAAACTAAAGGGAAATAACTGAAACTTGTATTACTGTAATGAGACGGATGAGAAAATGAAATGAAAATGGCGGGGAAAAAAAATTAAAAATGGCAGGTTGGACAGGCGACCTTACTTCTTGTCACGTACAACCGAGCATTCGAAAACACGCTAGTTAACTCAATGACAGGCGCGCGTGCTAACCATTCAGCCACCCAACCCCCCTTTGAAATCAGACACGTGCAATATGTCATATAGGAAGAATAAGAAGTCGCTCACAACAAAATGGTAAATTAATGAGTTTAGGTCAAAAGGTTGAGCTACTGTTTTAGAGTATTTAATAGTTTTAAAGAGACACGCTAAGAGTTGTTCATAGTTAAATTAAAGTTTAATTTTAAATTAGACCAATAAAATTAGAATTTAATAATGCCAGACTAATATTTCCAATATGTTTGGTTATAAGTAGGAAATCGTGATCTTAAGCATGTTTTAAACAAAGGGTCATAGACTGCAATATACAAGAATGGCACTCTGCAATAAAAAAACTGGCCAAAGCAAGATTTCTATGCAGAAATTAAATAATTGCTAGAACCAGAAAAATATTTATCCACTAAAATAAATAAGCAACATAGAGAAAATGAAATGAAATTGAATGGGTTTAACGTCCTACTGTGCTGCTCCTAAAATGGGCTACTGAAGACGGGCATACGCCATAAAGTGTGCAATGAGGGAAATTTTACCCGGGCAGCGGCGTTACGACCTACAAGGTTGGACATGCGACCATACTCCTTGTCACGTACAACCAAGAAATCGAAACAACGCCAGTTGACTCAGTGACAGACGTTATGATACAGAGCGCACGTGCTAACCATTCAGCCACGCAACCTCCCTAAAATCGGCAAATTGATGATCTACAGCGAGAAATATTTCAACCGGGCCAACTTTTCTATTTTAACAGTTTAATTTGCACGGTACCTTTAGTTATCAAACGAATATTACAAAACTTTTAAAAATAAGCTCCCCCTGACCAGCTTAATCGTTCGCAATAAACGTTTGCCCCTTAAAATCGGCAAATTGCTGACTTTAAATTGAGACACATTACAACCGGACGAAATTTTCTGTTTTATCACTTTTACAGTACCTTTGATTACCAACCGATTATTACAAAACTTTAAAAATAAAAGAGAAAGAGAGAAATGCGGCCTAATGTCCATTCGACACAAACTAGGTCATTTCGGGACTAACGTATGTTTTTTAAATTTTATTTAAAAACTCCCCTTGCGCTTACTGGTCTTTAGCCGTGGGGAGGAAACCGAAGAACACGGAGAAAACCCACGAGATTGGACATCATACACCATGTCACGTGCAACCTGGAGATCGAAACGACGCCCTTTGACTCAGTGACAAACGTTACGATACAGCGAGCACATGCTAACCATTCAGCCATCCAGCCTCCCTGAATTCGGAAAATTGCTGACTTATAGCAAGAAACATTTCAACGGGGCGAAATTTTCTGTTTTAACAGTTTAATGTGCACGGTACTTTAATAATTACCAACCGATTATTACAAAACTTTTGAAAATAAGCTCCATCTGACCAGCTTAATCGTATGCAATAAACGTTTGGCCTGAATTGAAAGTTCTGCACGGAAAAAGTTCATCTCGATTTCCCGGCGTGGTTCCCCTTGTCAGTGAGGCAGACCGCAGGGCCTGACAAGCACAGCTGTCTAGTCCTTCGGATGGGACGAAAAACCAAGGTCCCGTGTACACATTGGAGTGCACGTAAAATATCCCTAAGCAGTTGGAATTCGATACTGTTGAATAAACTCTATACGATGACTAAATGCGTAGATTGTAGTCACCCACACTGCATGTTTCGCTTAACAATGAAAGGGTGCCGTTTTCAATGTTCGATCCTTTTGTTCTTCTACTCCTGATATGTTGGACTGTTGATCGATGGTTTCATATAAAAGACTACCAATAAGACTCTTTGTAGAAGAAATTCCCAAAAAATAGTATGTTGACTTTACGAGAAAGACCTCTAAACATGGTCCAAATTGTAAAAATACAACTTTTTGGATTTTCAATCTCTTTTTTTCGGCTATCCCTGATATTTAAAAAAATGATACAATGATTTCACACAACAGGCTAGCTATTAGACTCTCTATTAACAAAAGTTTCACCGCCCTCCCTTCATTATAACTGAAGTTATCGTGCCCTAAAGAATCAACAAATCAGCATGCTTATCTCTGCTTACCCTACGCAGAAAATGCTCATCTTTGAACTCAATCATAACATTGACCTAGTGAACGTCTACAACAAGTTTGAACATTCTAGCTTAATCAGAATGAGAGTTATAGTGCTCCAAAGTCTCGGCCCTTCAAATTGCTTCTATTTTTCATATTCAATTCAACATGGTGACTCCCGGTTGACCTAAATCAGAATTCTATTGCGACATTTTTTAGGCCTTCCTACAAGGATTCAGAAAATATAACTCCCGAGTCTGTAAGTAAAATAGCAAAAAAGCCTTATTGATTTTTCACGTTTTAAGATGGTGGCACTTCCGGTTCGATTGACAAACTCCATATTTTGTGTACGAATCAGTAATTCCTTGTCTAGTATAGAAAAAAAACTAGGTCATTCTGACCTATATTTCGAAGATTTTTTTGAAAACTTTGATCCTTAATTTCACCAAGGGGAGATAAGTTAGAAAATTTCTAAAGTCATTTTTCGAGTCGCATCATTAAGGTGTACTTACATATTAAATTTCATGAAAATCGTACAACTACTAAAGAAGTTGTCGAGTTGGTGTAAACTTCCGTTTCGAAATCACAGCGACGAATTTTCGAAATTCGAAAATCCGAAATTGCAGATTTGAAGTAAAGGAGTCAATGTTTTCAAAGAAAAAAGAATTAGTAAAATAGGTGAAATAGTCACAAAGTTACAGCAAAGTAGGTCAAATGCATTTGTTCGTAAAATTCGGTGATTTCGAATGCGAAAAACGTTTTGAAAATATATTTATCCAACAGCCACCACCCATTTTTGGGGGGGGTAGGTAAAAGTTTCAAAAAGATCCTATGAGTAGATTCTGAGAAATCCGATTTGTGAATAAAACACAAAAAAAAAAATAATAAGAAGAATAACTAGATCTGCTACTGTCCCATGCAGATATGAAAGCTTTCATATTTATCGTCACGTGTCATTGATTGTATCAAGTATCCTAAATAAAAGGATAAGAAGAAACTCGCGAAGTTACAAGTCTAAATATAGTATGAATCATTGCACCCAGGCATAACAATAATCTGAAAACTAAAGGAAAATAACTGAAAGTTGTATTACTGTAATGAGACGGATGAGAAAATGAAATGAAAATGGCGGGGGAAAAAATTAAAAATGGCAGGTTGGACAGGCGACCTTACTCCTTGTCACGTACAACCGAGCATTCGAAAACACACTAGTTAACTCAATGACAGGCGCGCGTGCTAACCATTCAGCCACCCAACCCCCCGTTGAAATCAGACACGTGCAATATGTCATATAGGAAGAATAAGAAGTCGCTCACAACAAAATGGTAAATTAATGAGTTTAGGTCAAAAGGTTGAGCTACTGTTTTAGAGTATTTAATAGTTTTAAAGAGACACGTTAAGAGTTGTTCATAGTTAAATGAAAGTTTAATTTTAAATAAGACTAATAAAATTAGGATTTAATAATGCCAGACTAATATTTCCAATATGTTTGGTTATAAGTAGGAAATCGTGACGACTTCTTAAGCATGTTTTAAACAAAGGGTCATAGACTGCAATATACAAGAATGGCACTCTGCAATAAAAAAAAACTGGCCAAAGCAAGATTTCTATGCAGAAATTAAATAATTGCTAGAACCAGAAAAATATTTATCCACTATAATAAATAAGCAACATAGAGAAAATGAAATGAAATTGAATGGGGTTTAACGTCCTACTGTGCTGCTCCTAAAATGGGCTACTGAAGATGGGCATATGCCATAAAGTGTGCAATGAGGGAAATTTTACCCGGGCAGCGGCGTTACGACCTACGAGGTTGGACATGCGACCATACTCCTTGTCACGTACAACCAAGAAATCGAAACAACACCAGTTGACTCAGTGACATACGTTATGATACAGAGCGCACGTGCTAACCATTCAGCCACGCAACCTCCCTAAATTGCTGACCTACAGCGAGAAATATTTCAACCGGGCCAAATTTTCTATTTTAACAGTTTAATTTGCACGGTACCTTTAGTTATCAACCGGATATTACAAAACTTTTAAAAATAAGCTCCCCCTGACCAGCTTAATCGTTCGCAATAAACGTTTGCCCCTTAAAATCGGCAAACTGCTGACTTTAAATTGAGAAACATTACAACCGGACGAAATTTTCTGTTTTATCACTTTTACAGTACCTTTGATTACCAACCGATTATTACAAAACTTTAAAAATAAAAGAGAAAGAGAGAAATGCGGCCTAATGTCCATTCGACACAAACTAGGTCATTTCGGGACTAACATATGTTTTTTAATTTTATTTAAAAACTCCCATTGCGCTGACTGGTCTTTAGCCGTTGGGAGGAAACCGAAGAACACGGAGAAAACCCACGAGAATGGACATCATACACCATGTCACGTGCAACCTGGAGATCGAAACGACGCCCGTTGACTCAATGACAAACGTTACGATACAGCGAGCACATGCTAACCATTCAGCCATCCAGCCTCCCTGAATTCTGAAAATTGCTGACTTATAGCAAGAAACATTTCAACCGGGCGAAATTTTCTGTTTTAACAGTTTAATGTGTACGGTACTTTAATAATTACCAACCGATTATTACAAAACTTTTGAAAATAAGCTCCAACTGACCAGCTTAATCGTATGCAATAAACGTTTGGCCTGAATTGAAAGTTCTGCACGGAAAAAGTTCATCTCGATTTCCCGGCGTGGTTCCCCTTGTCAGTGAGGCAGAACGCAGGGCCTGACAAGCACAGCTGTCTAGTCCTTCGGATGGGACAAAAACCAAGGTCCCGTGTACACATTGGAATGCGCGTAAAATATCCCTAAGCAGTTGGAATTCGATACTGTTGAATAAACTCTATACGATGACTAAATGCGTAGATTGTAGTCACCCACACTGCATGTTTCGCTTAACAATGAAAGGGTGCCGTTTTCAATGTTCGATCCTTTTGTTCTTCTACTCCTGATATGTTGGACTGTTGATCGATGGTTTCATATAAAAGACTACCAATAAGACTCTTTGTAGAAGAAGCTCCCAAAAAATAGTATGTTGACTTTACGAGAAAGACCTCTAAACATGCTCCAAATTGTAAAAATACGACTTTTTGGATTTTCAATCTCTTTTTTTCGATAGAGAAAATGAAATGAACTTGAATGGGGTTTAACGTCCTACTGTGCTGCTCCTAAAATGGGCTACAGAAGACGGGCATACGCCATAAAGTGTGCAATGAGGGAAATTTTACCCGGGCAGCGGCGTTACGACCTACGAGGTTGGACATGCGACCATATTCCTTGTCACGTACAATCAAGAAATCGAACCAACGCCAGTTGACTCAGTGACAGACGTTATGATACAGGGCGCACGTGCTAACCATTCAGCCAAGCAACCTCCCTAAAATCGGCAAATTGCTGACCTACAGCGAGAAATATTTCAACCGGGCCAAATTTTCTATTTTAACAGTTTAATTTGCACGGTACCTTTAGTTATCAACCGAATATTACAAAACTTTTAAAAATAAGCTCCCCCTGACCAGCTTAATCGTTCGCAATAAACGTTTGCCCCTTAAAATCGGCAAATTGCTGTCTTTAAATTGAGAAACATTACAACCGGACGAAATTTTCGGTTTTATCACTTTACAGTACCTTTGATTACCAACCGATTATTACAAAACTTTAAAAATAAAAGAGAAAGAGAGAAATGCGGCCTAATGTCCATTCGACACAAACTAGGTCATTTCGGGACTAACATATGTTTTTTAATTTTATTTAAAAACTCCCCTTGCGCTTACTGGTCTTTAGCCGTTGGGAGGAAACCGAAGAACACGGAGAAAACCCACGAGATTGGACATCATACACCATGTCACGTGCAACCTGGAGATCGAAACGACGCCCGTTGACTCAATGACAAACGTTACGATACAGCGAGCACATGCTAACCATTCAGCCATCCAGCCTCCCTGAATTCGGAAAATTGCTGACTTATAGCAAGAAACATTTCAACCGGGCGAAAATTTCTGTTTTAACAGTTTAATGTGCACGGTACTTTAATAATTACCAACCGATTATTACAAAACTTTTGAAAATAAGCTCCAACTGACCAGCTTAATCGTATGCAATAAACGTTTGGCCTGAATTGAAAGTTCTGCACGGAAAAAGTTCATCTCGATTTCCCGGCGTGGTTCCCCTTGTCAGTGAGGCAGAACGCAGGGCCTGACAAGCACAGCTGTCTAGACCTTCGGATGGGACGAAAAACCAAGGTCCCGTGTACACATTGGAGTGCACGTAAAATATCCCTAAGCAGTTGGAATTCGATACTGTTGAATAAACTCTATACGATGACTAAATGCGTAGATTGTAGTCACCCACACTGCATGTTTCGCTTAACAATGAAAGGGTGCCGTTTTCAATGTTCGATCCTTTTGTTCTTCTACTCCTGATATGTTGGACTGTTGATCGATGGTTTCATATAAAAGACTACCAATAAGACTCTTTGTAGAAGAAGTTCCCAAAAAATAGTATGTTGACTTTACGAGAAAGACCTCTAAACATGCTCCAAATTGTAAAAATACGACTTTTTGGATTTTCAATCTCTTTTTTTCGATAGAGAAAATGAAATGAAATTGAATGGGGTTTAACGTCCTACTGTGCTGCTCCTAAAATGGGCTACTGAAGACGGGCATACGCCATAAAGTGTGCAATGAGGGAAATTTTACCCGGGCAGCGGCGTTACGACCTACGAGGTTGGACATGCGACCATACTCCTTGTCACGTACAACCAAGAAATCGAAACAACGCCAGTTGACTCAGTGACAGACGTTATGATACAGAGCGCACGTGCTAACCATTCAGCCACGCAACCTCCCTAAAATCGGCAAATTGCTGACCTACAGCGAGAAATATTTCAACCGGGCCAAGTTTTCTATTTTAACAGTTTAATTTGCACGGTACCTTTAGTTATCAACCGAATATTACAAAACTTTTAAAAAATAAGCTCCCTCTGACCAGCTTAATCGTTCGCAATAAACGTTTGCCCTTAAAATCGGCAAATTGCTGACTTTAAATTGAGAAACATTACAACCGGACGAAATTTTCTGTTTTATCACTTTTACAGTACCTTTGATTACCAACCGATTATTACAAAACTTTAAAAATAAAAGAGAAAGAGGGAAATGCGGCCTAATGTACATTCGACTCAAACTAGGTCATTTCGGGACTAACATATGTTTTTTTAATTTTATTTAAAAACTCCCCTTGCGCTTACTGGTCTTTAGCCGTTGGGAGGAAACCGAAGAACACGGAGGAAACCCACGAGATTGGACATCATACACCATGTCACGTGCAACCTGGAGATCGAAACGACGCCCGTTGACTCAATGACAAACGTTACGATACAGCGAGCACATGCTAACCATTCAGCCATCCAGCCTCCCTGAATTCGGAAAATTGCTGACTTATAGCAAGAAACATTTCAACCGGGCAAAATTTTCTGTTTTAACAGTTTAATGTGCACGGTAGTTTAATAATTACCAACCGATTATTACAAAACTTTTGAAAATAAGCTCCAACTGACCAGCTTAATCGTATGCAATAAACGTTTGGCCTGAATTGAAAGTTCTGCACGGAAAAAGTTCATCTCGATTTCCCGGCGTGGTTCCCCTTGTCAGTGAGGCAGAACGCAGGGCCTGACAAACACAGGTGTCTAGTCCTTCGGATGGGACGAAAAACCAAGGTCCCGTGTACACATTGGAGTGCACGTAAAATATCCCTAAGCAGTTGGAACTCGATACTGTTGAATAAACTCTATACGATGACTAAATGCGTAGATTGTAGTCACCCACAGTGCATGTTTCGCTTAACAATGAAAGGGTGCCGTTTTCAATGTTCGATCCTTTTGTTCTTCTACTCCCGATATGTTGGACTGTTGATCGATGGTTTCATATAAAAGACTACCAATAAGACTCTTTGTAGAAGAAGCTCCCAAAAAATAGTATGTTGACTTTACGAGAAAGACCTCTAAACATGCTCCAAATTGTAAAAATACGACTTTTTGGATTTTCAATCTCTTTTTTTCGGCTATCCCTGATATTTAAAAAAAATGATACAATGATTTCCCACAACAGGCTAGCTATTAGACTCTCTATTAACAAAAGTTTCACCGCCCTCCCTTCATTATAACCGAAGTTATCGTGCCCAAAAGAATCAAAAAATCAGCATGCTTATCTCTGCTTACCCTAATTGCTGACTTATAGCAAGAAACATTTCAACCGGGCGAAAATTTCTGTTTTAACAGTTTAATGTGCACGGTACTTTAATAATTACCAACCGATTATTACAATACTTTTGAAAATAAGCTCCAACTGACCAGCTTAATCGTATGCAATAAACGTTTGGCCTGAATTGAAAGTTCTGCACGGAAAAAGTTCATATCGATTTCCCGGCGTGGTTCCCCTTGCCAGTGAGGCAGAACGCAGGGCCTGACAAGCACAGCTGTCTAGTCCTTCGGATGGGACGAAAAACCAAGGTCCCGCGTACACATTGGAGTGCACGTAAAATATCCCTAAGCAGTTGGAATTCGATACTGTTGAATAAACTCTATACGATGACTAAATGCGTAGATTGTAGTCACCCACACTGCATGTTTCGCTTAACAATGAAAGGGTGCCGTTTTCAATGTTCGACCCTTTTGTTCTTCTACTCCTGATATGTTGGACTGTTGATCGATGGTTTCATATAAAAGACTACCAATAAGACTCTTTGTAGAAGAAGTTCCCAAAAAATAGTATGTTGACTTTACGAGAAAGACCTCTAAACATGCTCCAAATTGTAAAAATACGACTTTTTGGATTTTCAATCTCTTTTTTTCGGCTATCCCTGATATTTAAAAAAAATGATACAATGATTTCACACAACAGGCTAGCTGTTAGACTCTCTATTAACAAAAGTTTCACCGCCCTCCCTTCATTATAACCGAAGTTATCGTGCCCTAAAGAATCAACAAATCAGCATGCTTATCTCTGCTTACCCTAAGCAGAAAATGCTCATCTTTGAACTCAATCATAACATTGACCTAGTGAACGTCTACAACAAGTTTGAACATTCTAGCTTAATTAGAATGAGAGTTATTGTGCTCCAAACTCTCGGCCCTTCAAATTGCTTCTATTTTTCATTTTCAATTCAACATGGTGACTCCCGGTTGACCTAAATCAGAATTCTATTGCGACATTTTTTAGGCCTGCCTACAAGGATTCAGAAAATATAACTCCCGAGTCTGTAAGTAAAATAGCAAAAAAGCCTTATTGATTTTTCACGTTTAAAGATGGTGGCACTTCCGGTTCGATCGACAAACTCCATATTTTGTGTACGAATTAGTAATTCCTTGTCTAGTATAGAAAAAAAAACTAGGTCATTCTGACCTATATTTCGACGATTTTTTGGAAAACTTTGATCCTTGATTTCACCAAGGGGAGATAAGTTAGAAAATTTCTAAAGTCATTTTTCAAGTCGCGTCATTAAGGTCTACTTACATATTAAATTTCATGAAAATCGTACAACTACTAAAGAGGTTGTCGAGTTGGTGTAAACTTCCGGTTCGAAATCACAGCGACGAATTTTCGAAATTCGAAAATCCGAAATTGCAGATTTGAAGTAAAGGAGTCAAGGTATTCAAAGAATTTTTTTTTAGTAAAATAGGTGAAATAGTCACAAAGTTACAGCAAAGTAGGTCAAATGCATTTGTTCGTAAAATTCGGTGATTTCGAATGCGAAAAACGTTTTGAAAATATATTTATCCAACAGCCACCACCCATTTTTGGGGGGGTAGGTAAAAGTTTCAGAAAGATCCTATGAGTAGATTCTGAGAAATCCGATTTGTGAATAAAACACAAAAAAAAAAAATAAGAATAATAATCTTAACAGAAACAATAAGCTTTCATATGTAAATACATATGAAAGCTTAATAATCTTAACAGAAACAATAAGCTTTCATATATGAATATATGAAAGCTTAATAATAATCTTAACAGAAACAATAAGCTTTCATATGTAAATACATATGAAAGCTTAATAATAATCTTAACAGAAACAATAAGCTTTCATATGTAAATACATATGAAAGCTTAATAATAATAATTTTAGTAATCTCAATAGGCTTTCAGACGAAAGCCTGAAAGCCTAATAATAACTAGACCTGCAAGCAGCACTGAATCGGCTTTCAGGAATCAGACAGGAAGTATGTCATAAAATAGCCCAACTACAAAACGATACTTTAATTGCTTTGATTCAGTGACACCTGGCTGAGAAATGCCGATTTTTGCAAGAGTACCAATTTTTTACTGTACAGTGTATTTTCTTTTTTTTCAATTTTTTTTCTGTTTTTTCCCAAATATCTGATATTTTTTCGACTACTTCTGGATTTTGGATTATTGTTGGAATAGTTTTAACAAGTTGTTTGGATAGATATCTTTCTGTACCAGAAATGTTAGAAACATCTATTCAGTAGTTGTTTGTAAAAAAAGATAAATAAAAGAACATTGTCGATAATTTAACGATTTTTCTACTTTTATCAAAGATTGAGGCCATTTTTTGACACCTTAAATTATTTCAAACCTTTTCCTTTTGGATTCACGTCACAGACCACAGATAGGAGTCTGAGTAAAAAAGGTTTTAAAAAAATCGCAGTAGTCGTTTTCGAGAAAAGGGTGTCTCAAAAGGCTCCAAAAACGAAAAATACTGGATTTTCGGCGTAACATCATTTATTTACTAATCATCGAAATCGTACCATTGAGAAACCATATGATAGTCCATTAATGGGGCCATCTAAAGACTTTTTATTTCTTTTGGGCCGGTAATATCTGATGGAGAAATCCAGCTTTTTGCAAGAACGACATTTTTATACCTTTTTTTTATCATTTTTTGAGTACTTCCGGTATGGTGATTATTATCGAGATAGTTTTAAAAACTGGTTTCGACATTAGATCAGATATCTAAATATCATAAAGTTTTTTTGAAAATCAGTAAAAAAAAAATAAATAATAGAGTATTTTCCAAAATTTCACGATTTTTCGACTTTTTTCGATTTTCAGTTCGTTATTTATCCTATTCCAGACATTTCAAAGTCTTTTTGGATGACTTCATGCAAAATACCTCCAAAAGGACTCTCCATAGAAAAAATTTAAAAAAATTTGCAGGTTAAGTTTTCGAGATACAGGCGTCCAAAAACGCTCCAAATCAGAAAATACTTGATTTTCAGCGTGCCATATTTTGCTGTCTGTTCATAGTATCCGTATGAATGGGGTATCATATGATAGTCCAGCAATCGTGCCATCAAACGATACCTTCATTCGTTTAATCCATTGATATCGGACTGAGAAATAGCGTTTTCCCCAAAAATATTCATTTTTTGCATTTTTTTCAAAATATTGCACATTATTTCGACCACTTCCGGTTTAAGGATTCGTGTCGAAATTGCTTTATCAGTTGGTATTGGACTATATCTTCATGTTCCAGAAGTTTCAGAAACGTCAATTCTGCCATAAAACGAGACCCGAGCTCACAAAATGGGAAGGAAATTCGAAAAAAATCAAAAAATAAAGGGCGATAACTCTGAATGAAACTTATATTACTGGAATCGGATGGACTTCAGGTATCCAAAAATGTAGGTCAAATTTAAAAAATTTGAAAAATGACAAAAATTGTCTATTAAATTTGTTTTTCTCATTTTTCGAACGCTAGAAGTCAGCAACGAAGTTTCGAAATTTCGAAATATTTAACTGCTATCATCCGAGAAAAGATTTGGTGTTGCCGAAAATGTCATTTGTATGAAAATAAGTACAGAATTGACGAATCTACTGCCGTTTTTTTAAATTTTTGACACCGTACGAAATTCAGCCACTTCCGGTCTGCGCAGAAGTTTCAAAAATATTTTATCAAGTAGCCACATCATGGTTTCCCGATAGAAAAGCTAATTCCAGATCGATATCTGTTTCGAACATGGAGATCTAGGCCCTCGCGGTAAATAATAATAATAATAATAATTTTAGTAATCTCAATAGGCTTTCAAGCCTAATAATTTTAGTAATCTCAAGCAGCACTGAATCGGCTTTCAGGTATCAGACAGGAAGTAAGTCGTAAAATAGCCCATTTCTCGAGCTACAAAAAGATACTTTAAAGGGACAGTCCCGTATTATACAGAGGCTCAAAAATAAAAGTCTTAGAATGTATAAAAATAAAACGCCAAAATATAGGGGAATGGTGTATATACCTTGTCTCAAAATTTCAACTCAAAATATTGAGTCATTTGGACGTGAACGCCAAAATTGCTTATCCGGACACGTAACCTTTTTAAGATTGATGGTCATTTTTTTCATTTGGTGACCTTATAATCGATTAACGTTTCTTGAGAGGTCTATACAGTGAATGACCCATGTACTGTACTTGATAACAAAAGGTAAATTTTACCTACATATTATTTTTATAGAAAATAGTCTGGTTTTATCCAGATACAAAGGTCTCCATTTCCAGATGCAGACTGTCAGGTTTAAGTTATTTACAAGCGTATCACAAAAAATCGGGTTAGTTGATCGGCCTTAGATAATGGGTTTTAAATGATTTTAACACAAAATTAAGCAGTTTTATTCCCCAAAAAGTTATCGGGAATTGCCCTTTAATTGTTTTGATTCAGTGACACCTGGCTGAGAAATGTCGATTTTTGCATGAGTACCAATTTTTTACTGTATTTTCTTTTTTTAAAATTTTTTTTGGTGTTTTTTTCCATAATATCTGATATTTTTACGAATACTTCTAGATTTTGGATCATTGTCGGGATAGTTTTAACAAGTTGTTTGAATAGATATCTTTCTGTACCAGAAGTGTCAGAAACATCCATTGAGTAGTTTTGGAAACAAATGATAAATTAAATAGCGTTTCCAAAAATTTAACGATTTTTCAATTTTTTCAAAGTCTGAGGCCATTTTTCGACCACTTATATTATTTCAATGCTTTTCATTTTAGATTCCCTATATAGACAACCGATAGGACTTTGAGTAAGAAAAGTTTAAGAAAAATCGTAGGCGTCATTTTCGAGAAAAGGGCGTCTCAGAATGTTAAAAAATTGGAAAATACTAGATTTTTGGCATACAATTATTTATTTCCTTACCATCGAAATCGTATTATTTAGATACCATATGATGGCTCATTAATAGGGCTATCCAGCGACACTTTAATTCTTTTGGTCCGCTATTACCTAAGAGAGAAATCATGTTTTTCCCAAGTGCGACAATGTTTTTACTCTTTTTTTTTCATTTTTTGAATACTTCCGGTATGGTTATTATTGTCGAAATAGTTTTTATAGCCGGTTTGGGCACTAAAATAGCCACAGGGCTCTGTAATGATATATTACATTATCTGATCAGATATAATGCCCCTGAGAAATCCTATGTTTCAAAGTGCCAAAAATGCAAAAAATTTAAAATATCTTAAATTAAATTTTAATAATTACATACATATTATACATTGTCAGAATCGTAATTAGGTCAGCTATCTGAATATACAACCTTTTTTAAAAAATCTCCAAAAATAAAAAAATAGTAAAGCATTTTCCAAAATTTTTTCGACTTTCAGTCCCTTTTTTATCTTATTCCAGACATTTCAAAGTCTTATTGAATGACTTCATGCAAAATACCTCCAAAAGGACTCTCGATAGAAAAAATTAAAAAAAAATTGCAGGTTAAGTTTTCGAGATACAGGCGTCCAAAAACGCTCCAAATCAGAAAATACTTGATTTTCAGCGTGCCATATTTTGCTGTCTGTTCATAGTATCCGTATGAATGGGGTATCATATGATAGTCCAGCAATCGTGCCATCAAACGATACCTTCATTCGTTTAATCCATTGATATCGGACGGAGAAATAGCGTTTTCCCCAAATATATCCATTTTTTGCATTTTT
The DNA here is from genome assembly GCA_917208275.1 of Patella pellucida. NCBI lineage: Eukaryota > Metazoa > Mollusca > Gastropoda > Patellidae > Patella > Patella pellucida. The sequence goes on along the minus strand of OU795041.1, from coordinate 36,329,125 downwards.
TTCAAAATATTGCACATTATTTCGACCACTTCCGGTTTAAGGATTCGTGTCGAAATTGCTTTATCAGTTGGTATTGGACTTTAACTTTATGTTCCAGAAGTTTCAGAAACGTCAATTCTGCCATAAAACGACACCCGAGCTCACAAAATGGGAAGGAAATTCGAAAAAAATCGAAAAATAAAGGGCGATAACTCTGAATAAAACTTATATTACTGGAATCGGATGGACTTCAGTTATCCAAAAATGTAGGTCAAATTTGAAAATTTTGAAAAATAACAAAAATTGTCTAGTAAACAACATGTTTTCAATATTCGAACGATAAAAATCATAGACGAATGTTCGAAATTGAAAAATGTGAGATAGCCATTGTCTCAGAAAAGATTCAGGGATTCCAAAAATGTAATTTGTTTGAAAATGGATAAAGAATTGACGAAACTATGGCCGATTTTTAATTTTTAGAGAAAGTACAAAGTTCGGTCTCTTCCGGTATGCGCAGAAATTTCAAATATATTTTATCAAGTAGCCACCACATGGTTTCTCGATAGAAAAGCTAATTTCAGATCGATATCTGTTTTCGAACATGGAGATCTAGGCCCCGCGGTAAATAATAATAATAACTAGATCTGCTACTGTCCCAAGCAGATATGAAAGCTTTCATATGAACAGTCATTTCCGGTCACATGTCAAGGGTCATATGTCATCAGGTATCTAAAAAAATTAACACTTACCTTATAAACAAGGTGGGAAAAATACAAAACAAAATTTAGTCGGATCAAAATAGGAGTAATGCACAGCAAAAAAGCGGAACTTCTATCATGGGCTCAATTTGTATTCAAATTGCTGAAAAATTGATACAACCTGCGCTAGTGTGCTGCGCAGGTTGTATTAAACTTTCAGATGGCTGGGGTAAAAAAATGAGCCGCCGCGACGCGATGCCGTGAAATGCACAAAAAACGGTAAATGCATAAAACACGGGATTGATCTCTCAGGCTTGTAGAGGTCAGTCAAGGTCATGACCTTGACCTCAGGGACGGCCCCTTCAATGGGTTTGTGGGTCGTGGCCTTGACCTTGACGCAGATTTTCGGGACGGTACCTAAGTTTTGGGAATTTTTCGACCCCAAGGTCAAAGGTCAGGTCAAAGGTCAAACTCTCTCATGAAAGGACATTGATGACTCCATCTAGGCTCATGACCCTTTTAATGCTACGAGGCCCTCGAAGGTCAAGGTAGGGTCAAACTTCACTTCATGGGCCCGTTTCGCCCACTTCCGTTCCCCGAGCGGGCATTTTGACGTGACGCAGCGAGTCGGCGGGATGGATATACCTTTTGAATACCAAGCCTGGAGACCCGTCCGGGCACCCTTCGGGACGTTTACAGGTGGGGGTGGGGGTACATCGGTGAAAAATGCTGGTCCAGTGAGTCTCAGATGTAAACGACTAGAAGGAATGCAGTTATCAGGCTGAAAGTTAAAGGACACCTAGGCACCAGCGAGAGAAGGTTGGGACCAGAGTTTGGTAGCGCTGGTGCTATTGGCTCCAGCTGTGCGCATGCGCGAATGTCGAAAAACGCCTAAGTTTTAAATATCGTGCCGCGTGCATGGCATTCGGGTGAGAGCTGCGAACTTTTTATACAATGGAGAGAATTGTCAAGGCTATTATTCCCAGCCAACACATTTTGATTCCAACCCATAGGGGCCGAGCTATAAGGCAGCAAACATGGCCCTTCGTTTTCGGAAGCCATGTTTGACATCCTGTCACGTGACCATGGTTAGGGTCAGGGGTTCAAACTTTTTATACGACGGAGGGAAGTGTCCAAGCTATGGATCCCGATCAAAACATATGGAATCAAACCCATAGCGACCGAGCTATGGGGCCTCAAACGTAGCGCACGAAAAAGTGACTTGTTAGTCTAAAAACATTCGAAAAATAGACAAAAAATAGGCCTAACTGCGCGAGCGTGTTTGAGCAGGCGTTATGGTCGTCGGAATTTCTTGAAATTTTCAGAGATTGTGCCTTGGGATGTTAGCTAGCACATATATAAAATTAAAGTGACTTCTAATACGGGAACATGGCCTAAAAAATTCGAACCAAAGCCGACCCAGAAACTTTTTTTTATTGTAAAACATGGCCATATTTTTTTGAATTTTTATTCGATCATGTTCTCCTTTTGATATGTTACTAACCTCATCGCGGCGCATCCGACCAGTATAAATTTTTAAAAAAATACCCCCCAATGATGCCTCGACAGTCTCAGAACATTAAAACTTTGACAGTCTCAAAAATATAGTCCGCCATTTTGAAAAAAATCAAACCCAATACGCATAGGTGCAAAAGACTCATACCCATCACATGAGACTAACAAAATGACTTTATCTTGTCGTTTGCAATTTCAAAATTCTACAAAAAATTTTAGTCTCAAAATCGGCGAAAAAAGCCGTAAATCGTTTTTTTGGCCATAACTTATGTTTTTCATCGAAATCAGATGTAACCAGTACTCAAAATTCGGGCTAGTAAATGGGCACATCGTGCCAAAAAACCAGGTTAATCGAAGAGTTTGTGGCGCTGCTAAGGCAAAAAAGCCCTTTTTTCCCCCTTGTGGAGTACGGTAAAATCGAGATGAACTTTCTCGGCCAATGCAGGGATCGAACACCCGATCTCTAGGCTATGGCCCATTGTATCATATATAATACACTATAACTCGACATTGATTTTCAGAAAAAATATTGTTTATTTTTAAACTTGAATTAGACTAGTAAAACAAATATTTTCTGGCAATAGAAAGTGTAAAATGGTCGCAGGGTTCTTGAAGTTTTACAGCACCCGGTGACCTATTTTTATTTAACTGGGGAATAAGTGATATTTCATATTGTAGCAGTAAATGATTTAAATATTTCATAAGGATTTTAATACTATGTATATCATGTATGTGTCAAGGTCATAATACGTCCGGTCATAGTATCATCCATCGAGGTTTCCCGAATGCAGATTTTTGCGACCGGGATAGATTTGCACTGCCCAGGCAACGTTCCAGTGGTCCGTTTGCCTTCAAATTTGCAAAGATTGTACTTTGAGATTCTAGCTATCGCATATAAAAAATGCAAATGAGTGAGATTCCGGGAACAATGAAAATAAATTATAAACCCACCCCCACCCATCAAACTTTTTTTGCTTGAAAAATTGCCGTATTTTATCGATTCATTTTCGTTCTTGATATCTGAATATTTTCTCCTTTTAATATGTGATAAATATCATCGCGGCACAGGCAACCACTAGAAATTCCAGAGATTTAACCTTTGAATACCAAGCCTCGAGACCCACCCGGGCACTCTTAAATATCGTAGCGCGTGCATGGCATTCGGGTGAGATCTAACAACTTTTTATACAATGGAGAGAATTGTCAAGGCTATTATTCCCAGCCAACACATTTTGATTCGAACCCATAGGGGCCGAGCTAAAAGGCAGCAAACATGGCCCTTCGTTTTGGAAAGCCATGTTTGACACCCTGTCACGTGACCGTGGTTAGGGTCAGGGGTCCAAACTTTTTATACGACGGAGGGAAGTGTCCAAGCTATCGATCCCGATCAAAACATATGGATTCAAACCCATAGCGCACGAAAAAGTGACTTGTTAGTCTAAAAACATTCGAAAAATAGACAAAAAATAGGCCTAATTGCGCGAGCGTGTTTTAGCAGGCGTTACGGTTGTCGGAATTTCTTGAAATTTTCAGAGATTGTGCCTTAGGATGTTAGCTAGCACATATAAAAAATTTAAGTGATTTCTAATACGGGAACATGGCCTTAAAAAAATCGAACCCAAGCCGACCCAGCAACTTTTTTTTATTGTAAAACATGGCCATATTTTTTCGAATTTTTATTCGATCATGTTCATCTTTTGATATGTTACTAACCTCATTGCGGCGCATCCGACTAGTATAAATTTTTAAAAAAATACCCCCGAATGATGCCTCGACAGTCTCAGAACATCAAAACTTTGACAGTCTCAAAAATATAGTCCGCCATTTTGAAAAAATCAAACCCAATCCGCATCGGTGCAGAAGACTCATACCCATCACATGAGACTAACAAGATGACTTCATCTTGTCGTTTGCAATTTCAAAATTCTAAAAAACCTTTTTAGTCTCAAAATCGGCGAAAAAAGCCGTAAAATCGGTTTTTTGACCATAACTTTTGCTTTTTTTCATCGGAATCAGATGGGACAAGTACTCAAATTCGGCCTAGTAAATGTGCACATCGTGCCCAAAAAAACAGGATAGTCGAAGAATTTTTGGCGCTGCTAGGGCAAAAAACACTTCTTTCCCCTTACGGAGTGCGGGAATTTACTTAGAAAAAAAACGGCAAAAAAATCCGCCGCCTCACATGTAAACGACTTGACGGAATGTAGGTATCGATCTGAACATTTCAGGACTAGTAGGTACCAACATGACAAGTGGGGGGCCGGAGTTTGGTAGCCATCATACCTTTGGTTCTAGCGTAGCGCATGCGCGAAGTCAAAACCGCTAACCTTGAAAACAACCTTGTCGGCACAGAAAACGTCAAAGGAGAAATTCGAATTTTTGAAATATTAGAATACCAAACACTCTACCATGAGCCAGGCTATCCTGAAATGTATTAATTTCGTTAATAGGAGACACACTCTCTAAGCCACGATCAATTGTGTATGTTTTCAAGCCCAATAATGAGGATTTTTTACTATATGTCATTTTCAATTCAAAATGGTGACTCCCGGTTGACCTAAATCACAATTCTATTGCGACATTTTTTAGGCCTTCCTACAAGGATTCAGAAAATATAACTCCCGAGTCTGTAAGTAAAATAGCAAAAAAGCCTTATTGATTTTTCACGTTTAAAGATGGTGGCACTTCCGGTTCGATCGACAAACTCCATATTTTGTGTACGAATCAGTAATTCCTTGTCTAGTATAGAAAAAAAAACCTAGGTCATTCTGACCTATATTTCGACGATTTTTTGGAAAACTTTGATCCTTGATTTCACCAAGGGGAGATTAGTTAGAAAATTTCTAAAGTCATTTTTCAAGTCGGGTCATTAAGGTCTACTTACATATTAAATTTCATGAAAATCGTACATCTACTAAAGAGGTTGTCGAGTTGGTGTAAACTTCCGGTTCGAAATCACAGCGACGAATTTTCGAAATTGCAGATTTGAAGTAAAGGAGTCAAGGTATTCAAAGAAAAAAGAATTAGTAAAATAGGTGAAATAGTCACAAAGTTACAGCAAAGTATGTCAAATGCATTTGTTCGTAAAATTCGGTGATTTCGAATGCGGAAAACGTTTTGAAAATATAATTATCCAACAGCCACCACCTATTTTTGGGGGGTAGGTAAAAGTTTCAGAAAGATCCTATGAGTAGATTCTGAGAAATCCGATTTGTGAATAAAACACACAAAAAAATTAATAAGAACTAGATCTGCTACTGTCCCAAGCAGATATGAAAGCTTTCATATTCTTCATCACGTGCCATCGATTATACCAAGTATCTTAAAGAAAGTAAGAAGAAAAAAAATATTAAAATTGGTCGAAAACTCGCGAAGTTACCAAGTTGGGAATTTTTCGACCCCAAGGTCAAAGGTCAGGTCAAAGGTCAAGCTCTCTCATGAAAGGACATTGATGACTCCATCTAGGCTCATGACCCTTTCCATGCTACGCGGCCCACAAAGGTCAAGGTAGGGTCAAACTTCACTTCATGGGCCCGTTTCGCCCACTTCCGGTCCCCGGGCGGGCGTTTTGACGTGACCCAGCGACTCGGCGGGGTGGAAATATCTTTTGAATACCAAGCCTCGAGACCCGCCCGGGCATCCTTCGGGACGTTTACAGGTAGGGGTGTGGGTACATCGGTGAAACATGCTTGTCCAGTGAGTCTCAGATGTAAACGACTAGAAGGAATGCAGTTATCAAGCTGAAAGTTAAAGGACACCTAGGCACCAGCGAGAGCTGGTTGGGACCAGAGTTTGGTACCGCTGGTGGTATTGGTTCCAGCTGTGCGCATGCGCCAATGTCGAAAAACGCCTTAGTTTTAAATATCGTGCCGCGTGCCTACTATTCCCAGCCAACACATTTTGATTCGAACCCATAGGGGCCGAGCTATAAGGCAGCACACATGGCCCTTCGTTTTGAGAAACCATGTTTGACACCCTGCACGTGACCGTAGTTAGGGTCAGGGGTCCCAACTTTTAATACTATGGAGGGAAGTGTCCAAGCTATCGATCCTGACAAAAACATCTCGATTCGAACCCATAGCGGCCGAGATATAGGGCATCAAACGTAGCGCACAAAAAAGTGACTTGTTAGTCTTAAAAAAATCGGAAAATAGGCAAAAAATAGGCCTATTTGCGCGAGCGTGTTTTAGCAGAGTTAGTGATGTCGGAATTTCTTGAAATTTTTCAGAGATTGTGCCTTGAGATGTTAGCTAGCACAAATACAAAATTCAAGTGATTTCTAATACGGGCACATGGCCTAAAAAATTCGAACCCAAGCCGACCCAGCAACTTTTGTTTTTCGTGAAAAATGGCCATATTTTTCCAATTTTTATTCGATCATGTTCTCCTTTTGATATGTTACTAACCTCATCGCGGCGCATCCGACCAGTATAAATTTTTAAAAAAATACCCCCCAATGATGCCTCGACAGTCTCAGAACATCAAAACTTTGACAGTCTCAAAAATATAGTCCGCCATTTTGAAAAAATCAAACCCAATACGCATCGGTGCAGAAGACTCATACCCATCACATGAGACTAACAAAATGACTTTATCTTGTCGTTTGCAATCTCAAAATTCTAAAAAACTTTTTTAGTCTCAAAATCGGCGAAAAAAGCCGTAAAATCGTTTTTTTGGCCATAACTTTTGTTTTTTCATCGGAATCAGATTAGACCAGTACTCAAAATTCGGGCTAGTAAATGGGCACATCGTGCAAAAAAACCAGGTTAATCGAAGAATTTGTGGCGCTTCTAGGGCAAAAAAGCCCTTTTTTCCCCTTGTGGAGAACGGTTAAATCGAGATGAACTTTCTCGGCCAATGCAGGGATCGAACACCCGACCTCTAGGCTATGGCCCATTGTATCATATATAATACACTAAATCTCGACATTGATTTTCAGAAAAAATATTGTTTATTTTTAAACTTGAATTAGACTAGTAAAACAAATATTTTCTGGCAATAGAAAGTGTAAAATGGTCGCAGGGTTCTTGAAGTTGTACAGCACCCGGTGACCTATTTTTATTTAACTGGGGAATAAGTGATATTTCATATTATAGCAGTAAATGATTTAAATATTTCATAAGGATTTTAATACTATGTATATCATGTATGTGTCAAGGTCATAAAACGTCCGGTCATAGTATCATCCATCGAGGTTTCCCGAATGCAGATTTTCGCGACCGGGATAGATTTGCACTGCCCAGGCAACGTTCCAGTGGTCCGTTTGCCTTCAAATTTGCAAAGATTGTACTTTGAGATTCTAGCTATCGCATATAAAAAATGGAAATGAGTGAGATTCCGGGAACAATGAAAATAAATTATAAACTCACCCCCACCCATCAAACTTTTTTTGCTTGAAAAATTGTCGTATTTTATCGATTTATTTTCGATCTTGATACCTGAATATTATCTCCTTTTAATATGTGATAAATATCATCGCGGCACAGGCAACCGCTAGAAATTCCAGAGATTTAACCTTTGAATACCAAGCCTCGAGACCCGCCCGGGCACTCTTAAATATCGTAGCGCGTGCATGGCATTCGGGTGAGATCTACCAACTTTTTATACAATGGAGAGAATTGTCAAGGCTATTATTCCCAGCCAACACATTTTGATTTGAACCCATAGGGGCCGAGCTATAAGGCAGCAAACATGGCCCTTCGTTTTGGGAAGCCATGTTTGACACCCTGTCACGTGACCGTGGTTAGGGTCAGGGGTCCAAACTTTTTATACGACGGAGGGAAGTGTCCAAGCTATCGATCCCGATCAAAACATATGGATTCAAACCCATAGCGGCCGAGATATGGGGCCTCAAACGTAGCGCACGAAAAAGTGACTTGTTAGTCTAAAATCATTCGAAAAATAGGCAAAAAATAGGCCTAATTGCGCGAGCGTGTTTTAGCAGGCGTTACGGTTGTCGGAATTTCTTGAAATTTTCAGATATTGTGCCTTAGGATGTTAGCTAGCACATATAAAAATTTAAGTGATTTCTAATACGGGAACATGGCCTAAAAAATTCGAATCCAAGCCGACCCAGCAACTTTTTTTTATTGTAAAACATGGCCATATTTTTTCGAATTTTTAATTCGATCATCTTCTCCTTTTAATATGTTACTAACCTCATCTTGGCGCACCCGACCAGTATAAATTTATAAAATAAATACCCCCTAATGATGCCTTGGCAGTCTCAGAACATCAAAACTTTGACAGTCTCAAAAATATAGTCCGCCATTTTGAAAAAATCAAACCCAATCCGCATCGGTGCAGAAGACTCATACCCATCACATGAGACTAACAAAATGACTTTATCTTGTCGTTTGCAATTTCAAAATTCTAAAAAACTTTTTTGGACTCAAAATCGGCGAAAAAAGCCGTAAAATCGGTTTTTTGACCATAACTTTTTTCTTTTTTTTTATCGGAATTAGATGGGACAAGTACTCAAAATTCGGGCTAGTAAATGGGCACATCGTGCCAAAAAAACAGGTTAATCGAAGAATTTGTAGCGCTGCTAGGGCAAAAAACACTTTTTTCCCCCTTACGGAGTGCGGGAATTTACTTAGAAAAAAAACGAGAAAAAAACCCGCCACCTCACATGTAAACGACTTGAAGGAATGCAGGTATTGATCTGAACTTATCAGGACTTTTAGGTACCAACGTGACAAGTGTGGGGCCGGAGTTTGGTAGTCATCATAACTTTGGTTCTAGCGTAGCGCATGCGCGAAGTCAAAACCGCTAACCTCGTAAACAACCTTGTCGGCACAGGAAATGTCAAAGGAGAAATTCGAATTTTTGAAATATTAGAATACCAAACACTCGACCATGAGCCAGGCTATCCTGAAATGTATTAATTTCGTTAATAGGAGACACACTCTCTAAGCCACGACCAATTGTGTATGTTTTCAAGCCCAATAATGAGGATTTTTTACTATATGTCATTTTCAATTCAAAATGGTGACTCCCGGTTGACCTCAATCAGAATTCTATTGCGACATTTTTTAGGCCTTCCTACAAGGATTCAGAAAATATAACTCCCGAGTCTGTAAGTAAAAAAGGAAAAAAGCCTTTTGATTTTTCACGTTTAAAGATGGTGGCACTTCCGGTTCGATCGACAAACTCCATATTTTGTGTACGAATCAGTAATTCCTTGTCTAGGATAGAAAAAAAACCTAGGTCATTCAGACCTATATTTCGACGATTTCTTTGAAAACTTTGATCCTTAATTTCACCAAGGGGAGATAAGTTAGAAAATTTCTAAAGTCATTTTTCAAGTCGCATCATTACGGTCTACTTACATATTAAATTTCATGAAAATCGTACAACTACTAAAGAAGTTGTCGAGTTGGTGTAAACTTCCGGTCCGAAATCACAGCGAAATTCGAAAATCCGAAATTGCAGATTTGAAGTAAAGGAGTCAAGGTATTCAAAGAAAAAAGAATTAGTAAAATAGGTGAAATAGTCACAAAGTTACAGCAAAGTAGGTCAAATGCATTTGTTCGTAAAATTCGGTGATTTCGGATGCGAGAAACGTTTTGAAAATATATTTATCCAACAGCCACCACCCATTTTTTTTTTGGGGGGGGGGGGTAGGTAAAAGTTTCAGAAAGATCCTATGAGTAGATTCTGAGAAATCCGATTTGTGAATAAAACACAAAAAAAAAAAATAATAAGAATAGGAAGAATAATAATCTTAACAGAAACAATAAGCTTTCATATATGAATATATGAAAGCTTTATAATAATAACTAGACCTGCAAGCAGCACTGAATCGGCTTTCAGGATCAAACAGTAAGTAAGTCATAAAATAGCCCATTCATCGAGCTAGAAAACAATACTTTAATTGTTTGATTCAGTAACACCTGGCTGAGAAATGTCGAATTTGCAAGAGTACCAATTTTTTACTGTATATTTTTATTTTTTTTATTTTTTGTGTGTTTTTTTCCAAAATATCGGACATTTTTTCGACTACTTCCGGTTTTACGATTGTTGTTGTGATAGCTTCACGAAGTTCTTTGGATACTCAACTTTCTGTACCAGAAGTGTCAGAAACATCTATTCAGTAGTTTTGGAAAAAAAGATAAATTAAAGAGCGTTTCCAAAAATTTAACGATTTTTCAATTTTTTTCAAAGTCTGAGGCCATTTTTCGACCACTTATATTATTTCAATGCTTTTAATTTTGGATTCCCTATATAGACAACCGATGGGACTTTGAGTAAGAAAACTTTAAGAAAATTCGTAGGCGTCGTTTTCGAGAAAAGGGCGTCTCAGAATGTTAAAAAATTGGAAAATACTAGATTTTTGGCATACAATAATTTATTTCCTTACCATCCAAATCGTTTTATTTAGATACCATATGATGGTCCATTAATAGGGCTATCCAGCGACACTTTAGTTCTTTTGGTCCGCTATTACCTAAGAGAGAAATCAAGTTTTTCCCAAGTGCGACAATGTTTTTACTCTTTTTTTTCATTTTTTGAATACTTCCGGTATGGTTATTATTGTCGAAATAGTTTTAATAGCCGGTTTGGGCACTAAAAAAGCCACAGAGCTCTGTAATGATATATTACATTATCTGATCAGATATAATGCCCCTGAAAAATCCTATGTTCAAAAGTGCCAAAAATGCAAAAAATTAAAAATATCTTAAATTAAATTTTAATAATTACATACATATTATACATTGTTAGAATCGTAATTAGGTCAGCTATCTGAATATACAACCTTTTTATAAAAATCTTTTAAAATAAAAAAAAAGTAGAGCATTTTCCAAAATTTCACGATTTTTCGACTTTTTTCAATTTTTAGTCCCTTTTTTATCCTATTCCAGACATTTCAAAGTCTTATTGGATGACTTCATACAAAATACCTCCAAAAGGACTCTCGGAAGAAAAAATTAAAAAAAAATTGCAGGTTAAGTTTTCGAGATACAGGCGTCCAAAAACGCTCCAAATCAGAAAATACTTGATTTTCAGCGTGCCATATTTTGCTGTCTGTTCATAGTATCCGTATGGATGGGGTATCATATGATAGTCCAGCAATCGTGCCATCAAACGATACCTTCATTCGTTTAATCCATTGATATCGGACGGAGAAATACCGTTTTCCCCAAAAATATCCATTTTTTGCATTTTTTTCAAAATATTGCACATTATTTCGACCACTTCCGGTTCAAGGATTCGTGTCGAAATTGCTTTATCAGTTGGTATTGGACTATAACTTCATGTTCCAGAAGTTTCAGAAACGTCAATTCTGCCATAAAACAAGACCCGAGCTCACAAAATGGGAAGGAAATTCGAAAAAAATCGAAAAATAAAGGGCGATAACTCTGAATGAAACTTATATTACTGGAATCGGATGGACTTCAGGTATCCAAAAATGTAGGTCAAATTTTAAAATTTTGAAAAATAACAAAAATTGTCACTTAAATTTTTTTTTTCATTTTTCGAACGCTAGAAGTCAGCGACGAAGTTTCGAAATTTTCGAAATTTTTAACTGCTATCATCCGAGAAAACATTTGGTGTTGCCGAAAATGTCATTTTGTATGAAAATAAGTACAGAATTGACGAATCTACGGCCGTTTTTTGAATTTTTGACACCGTACAAAATTCAGCCACTTCCGGTCTGCGCAGTAGTTTCAAAAATATTTTATCAAGTAGCCACCACATGGTTTCCCGATAGAAAAGCTAATTCCAGATCGATATCTGTTTCGAACATGGAGATCTAGGCCCTCGCGGTAAATAATAATAATAACTAGATCTGCTACTGTCCCATGCAGATATGAAAGCTTTCATATTTATCGTCACGTGTCATTGATTGTATCAAGTATCCTAAATAAAAGGATAAGAAAAAACTCGCGAAGTTACAAGTCTAAATATAATATGAATTATTGCACCCAGGCATAACAATAATCTGAAAACTAAAGGGAAATAACTGAAACTTGTATTACTGTAATGAGACGGATGAGAAAATGAAATGAAAATGGCGGGGGAAAAAAAATAAAAATGGCAGGTTGGACAGGCGACCTTACTCCTTGTCACGTACAACCGAGCATTCGAAAACACGCTAGTTAACTCAATGACAGGCGCGCGTGCTAACCATTCAGCCACCAAACCCCCCTTTGAAATCAGACACGTGCAATATGTCATATAGGAAGAATAAGAAGTCGCTCACAACAAAATGGTAAATTAATGAGTTTAGGTCAAAAGGTTGAGCTACTGTTTTAGAGTATTTAATAGTTTTATAGAGACACGTTAAGAGTTGTTCATAGTTAAATGAAAGTTTAATTTTATATAAGACCAATAAAATTAGGATTTAATAATGCCAGACTAATATTTCCAATATGTTTGGTTATAAGTAGGAAATCGTGACGACTTCTTAAGCATGTTTTAAACAAAGGGTCATAGACTGCAATATACAAGAACGGCACTCTGCAATAAAAAAAAACTGGCCAAAGCAAGATTTCTATGCAGAAATTAAATAATTGCTATAACCAGAAAAATATTTATCCACTATAATAAATAAGCAACATAGAGAAAATGAAATGAAATTGAATGGGGTTTAACGTCCTACTGTGCTGCTCCTAAAATGGGCTACTGAAGACGGGCATACGCCATAAAGTGTGCAATGAGGTTGGACATGCGACCATACTCCTTGTTACGGACAACCAAGAAATCGAAACAACGCAAGTTGACTCAGTGACAGACGTTATGATACAGAGCGCACGTGCTAACCATTCAGCCACGCAACCTCCCTAAAATCGGAAAATTGCTGACCTACAGCGAGAAATATTTCAACCGGGCCAAATTTTCTATTTTAACAGTTTAATTTGCACGGTACCTTTAGTTATCAACCGAATATTACAAAACTTTTAAAAATAAGCTCCCCCTGACCAGCTTAATCGTTCGCAATAAACGTTTGCCCCTTAAAATCGGCAAATTGCTGACTTTAAATTGAGAAACATTACAACCGGACAAAATTTTCTGTTTTATCACTTTTACAGTACCTTTGATTACCAACCGATTATTACAAAACTTTAAAAATAAAGAGAAAGAGAGAAATGCGGCCTAATGTCCATTCGACACAAACTAGGTCATTTCGGGACTAACATATGTTTTTTAATTTTATTTAAAAACTCCCCCTGCGCTTACTGGTCGTTAGCCGTTGGGGGAAAACCGAAGAACACGGAGAAAACCCACGAGATTGGACATCATACACCATGTCACGTGCAACCTGGAGATCGAAACGACGCCCGTTGACTCAATGACAAACGTTACGATACAGCGAGCACATTCTAACCATTCAGCCATCCAGCCTCCCTGAATTCGGAAAATTGCTGACTTATAGCAAGAAACATTTCAACCGGGCGAAATTTTCTGTTTTAACAGTTTAATGTGCACGGTACTTTAATAATTACCAACCGATTATTACAAAACTTTTGAAAATAAGCTCCAACTGACCAGCTTAATCGTATGCAATAAACGTTTGGCCTAAATTGAAAGTTCTGCACGGAAAAGTTCATCTCGATTTCTCGGCGTGGTTCCCCTTGTCAGTGAGGCAGAACACAGGGCCTGACAAGCACAGCTGTCTAGTCCTTCGGATGGGACGAAAAACCAAGGTCCCGTGTACACATTGGAGTGCACGTAAAATATCCCTAAGCAGTTGGAATTCGATACTGTTGAATAAACTCTATACGATGACTAAATGCGTAGATTGTAGTCACCCACACTGCATGTTTCGCTTAACAATGAAAGGGTGCCGTTTTCAATGTTCGATCCTTTTGTTCTTCTACTCCTGATATGTTGGACTGTTGATCGATGGTTTCATATAAAAGACTACCAATAAGACTCTTTGTAGAAGAAGTTCCCCAAAAATAGTATGTTGACTTTACGAGAAAGACCTCTAAACATGCTCCAAATTGTAAAAATACGACTTTTTTGGATTTTCAATCTCTTTTTTTCGGCTTTTTCTTTTTTTTACACCAACTGTTGATCGATGGTTTCATATAAAAGACTACCAATAAGACTCTTTGTAGAAGAAGTTCCCAAAAAATAGTATGTTGACTTTACGAGAAAGACCTCTAAACATGCTCCAAATTGTAAAAATACGACTTTTTGGATTTTCAATCTCTTTTTTTCGGCTATCCCTGATATAAAAAAAAAATGATACAATGATTTCACACAACAGGCTAGCTATTAGACTCTCTATTAACAAAAGTTTCACCGCCCTCCCTTCATTATAACCGAAGTTATCGTGCCCTAAAGAATCAACAAATCAGCATGCTTATCTCTGCTTACCCTAAGCAGAAAATACTCATCTTTGAACTCAATCATAACATTGACCTAGTGAACGTCTACAACAAGTTTGAACATTCTAGCTAAATTAGAATGAGAGTTATTGTGTTCCAAAGTCTCGGCCCTTCAAATTGCTTCTATTTTTCATTTTCAATTCAAAATGGTGACTCCCGGTTGACCTAAATCAGAATTCTATTGCGACATTTTTTAGGCCTGCCTACAAGGATTCAGAAAATATAACTCCCGAGTCTGTAAGTAAAATAGCAAAAAAGCCTTATTGATTTTTCACGTTTAAAGATGGTGGCACTTCCGGTTCGATCGACAAACTCCATATTTTGTGTACGAATCAGTAATTCCTTGTCTAGTATAGACAAAAAAAACTAGGTCATTCTGACCTATATTTCGACGATTTTTTGGAAAAATTTGATCCTTGATTTCACCAAGGGGAGATAAGTTAGAAAATTTCTAAAGTCATTTTTCAAGTCGCGTTATTAAGGTTTACTTACATATTAAATTTCATGAAAATCGTACAACTACTAAAGAGGTTGTCGAGTTGGTGTAAACTTCCGGTTCGAAATCACAGAGACGAATTTTCGAAATTCGAAAATCCGAAATTGCAGATTTGAAGTAAAGGAGTCAAGGTATTCAAAGAAAAAAGAATTATTAATATAGGTGAAATAGTCACAAAGTTACAGCAAAGTAAATCAAATGCATTTGTTCGTAAAATTCGGTGATTTCGAATGCGAAAAACGTTTTGAAAATATATTTATCCAACAGCCACCACCCATTTTTTTGGGGGTAGGTAAAAGTTTCAGAAAGATCCTATGAGTAGATTCTGAGAAATCCGATTTGTGAATAAAACACAAAAAAAAAAAATAATAAGAACTAGATCTGCTACTGTCCCAAGCAGATATGAAAGCTTTCATATTCTTCATCACGTGCCATCGATTATACCAAGTATCTTAAAGAAAGTAACAAGAAAAAAAATATTAAAATTGGTCGAAAACTCGCGAAGTTACCAAGTTGGAAATTTTTCGACCCCAAGGTCAAAGGTCAGGTCAAAGGTCAAGCTCTCTCATGAAAGGACATTGATGACTCCATCTAGGCTCATGACCCTTTCCATGCTACGGGGCCCTCGAAGGTCAAGGTAGGGTCAAACTTCACTTTATGGGCCCGTTTCGCCCACTTTCGGTCCCCGGGCGGGCGTTTTGACGTGACGCAGCGACTCGGCGGGGTGGATATACCTTTTGAATACCAAGCCTCGAGACCCGCCCGGGCACCCTTCGGGACGTTTACAGGTGGGGGTGCGGGTACATCGGTGAAACGTGCTTCTCCAGTGAGTCTCAGATGTAAACGACTAGAAGGAATGCAGTTATCAAGCTGAAAGTTAAAGGACACCTAGGCACCAGCAAGAGCTGGTTGGGACCAGAGTTTGGTACCGCTGGTGGTATTGGTTCCAGCTGTGCGCATGCGCGAATGTCGAAAAACGCCTTAGTTTTAAATATCGTGCCGCGTGCATGGCATTCGGGTGAGAGCTGCGAACTTTTTATACAATGGAGAGAATTGTCAAGGCTATTATTCCCAGCCAACACATTTTGATTCGAACCCATAGGGGCCGAGCTATAAGGCAGCAAACATGGCCCTTCGTTTTGAGAAACCATGTTTGACACCCTGCACGTGACCGTAGTTAGGGTCAGGGGTCCCAACTTTTGATACTATGGAGGGAAGTGTCCAAGCTATCGATCCTGACTAAAACATCTCGATTCGAACCCATAGCGGCCGAGATATAGGGCATCAAACGTAGCGCACAAAAAAGTGACTTGTTAGTCTAAAAAAAATCGGAAAATAGGCAAAAAATAGGCCTATTTGCGCGAGCGTGTTTTAGCAGAGTTAGTTATGTCGGAATTTCTTGAAATTTTTCAGAGATTGTGCCTTGGGATGTTAGCTAGCACAAATACAAAATTCAAGTGATTTCTAATACGGGCACATGGCCTAAAAAATTCGAACCCAAGCCAACCCAGCAACTTTTGTTTTTCGTGAAAAATGGCCATATTTTTTCCAATTTTTATTCGATCATGTTCTCCTTTTGATATGTTACTAACCTCATTTCGGCGCATCCGACCAGTATAAATTTTTTAAAAAATACCCCCCAATGATGCCTCGACAGTCTCAGAACATCAAAACTTTGACAGTCTCAAAAATATAGTCCGCCATTTTGAAAAAAATCAAACTCAATACGCATCGGTGCAGAAGACTCATACCCATCACATGAGACTAACAAAATGACTTTATCTTGTCGTTTGCAATTTGAATTAGACTAGTAAAACAAATATTTTCTGGCAGTCTCAAAAATATAGTCCGCCATTTTGAAAAAATCAAACCCAATCCGCATCGGTGCAGAAGACTCATACCCATCACATGAGACTAAGTTGTACAGCACCCGGTGACCTATTTTTATTTAACCGGGGAATAAGTGATATTTCATATTATAGCAGTAAATGATAGTTCGCCATTTTGAAAAAATCAAACCCAATCCGCATCGGTGCAGAAGACTCATACCCATCACATGAGACTAACTTCATCTTGTCGTTTGCAATTTCAAAATTCTAAAAAAACTTTTTAGTCTCAAAATCGGCGAAAAAAGCCGTTAAATCGTTTTTTTAACCATAACTTTTGTTTTTTTTCATCGGAATCAGATGGGACAATTACTCAAATTCGGGCTAGTAAATTGGCACATCGTGCCAAAAAAACAGCTTAGTCGAAGAATTTTTGGCGGTGCTAGGAAACACTTCTTTCCCCTTAGGAGTGCGGGAATTTATTTAGAAAAAAAACGGCAAAAAAATCCGCCGTCTCACATGTAAACGACTTGAAGGAATGCAGGACCTGACAAGCACAGCTGTCTAGTCCTTCGGATGGGACGAAAAACCAAGGTCCCGTGTACACATTGGAGTGCACGTAAAATATCCCTAAGCAGTTGGAATTCGATACTGTTGAATAAACTCTATACGATGACTAAATGCGTAGATTGTAGTCACCCACACTGCATGTTTCGCTTAACAATGAAAGGATGCCGTTTTCAATGTTCGACCCTTTTGTTCTTCTAGTCCTGATATGTTGGACTGTTGATCGATGGTTTCATATAAAAGACTACCAATAAGACTCTTTGTAGAAGAAGTTCCCAAAAAATAGTATGTTGACTTTACGAGAAAGACCTCTAAACATGCTCCAAATTGTAAAAATACGACTTTTTTGATTTTAAATCTCTTTTTTTCGGCTATCCCTGATATTTAAAAAAAATGATACAATGATTTCACACAACAGGCTAGCTATTAGACTCTCTATTAACAAAAGTTTCACCGCCCTCCCTTTATTATAACCGAAGTTATCGTGCCCTAAAGAATCAACAAATCAGCATGATTATCTCTGCTTACCCTAAGCAGAAAATGCTCATCTTTGAACTCAATCATAACATTGACCTAGTGAACGTCTACAACAAGTTTGAACATTCTAGCTTAATTAGAATGAGAGTTATTGTGCTCCAAAGTCTCGGACCTTCAAATTGCTTCTATTTTTCATTTTAAATTCAAAATGGTGACTCCCGGTTGACCTTAATCAGAATTCTATTGCGACATTTTTTAGGCCTTCCTACAAGGATTCAGAAAATATAACTCCCGAGTCTGTAAGTAAAATAGCAAAAAAGCCTTATTGATTTTTCACGTTTAAAGATGGTGGCACTTCCGGTTCGATCGACAAACTCCATTTTTTGTGTACGAATCAGTAATTTCTTGTCTAGTAAAGGAAAAAAAAACTAGGTCATTCTGACCTATATTTCGACGATTTTTTTGAAAAATTTGATCCTTAATTTCATCAAGGGGAGATAAGTTAGAAAATTTCTAAAGTCATTTTTCAAGTCGCACTATTAAGTTCTACTCACATATTAAATTTCATGAAAATCGTACAACTACTAAAGAAGTTGTCGAGTTGGTGTAAACTTCCGGTTCGAAATCACAGCGACGAATTTTCGAAATTCGAAAATCCTAAATTGCAGATTTGAAGTAAAGGAGTCAAGGTATTCAAAGAAAAAAGAATTAGTAAAATAGGTGAAATAGTCACAAAGTTACAGCAAAGTAGGTCAAATGCATTTGTTCGTAAAATTCGGTGATTTCGGATGCGAAAAACGTTTTGAAAATATATTTACCCAACAGCCACCACCCATTTTTGGGGTGGTAGGTAAAAGTTTCAGAAAGATCCTATGAGTAGATTCTGAGAAATCCGATTTGTGGATAAAACACAAAAAAAAAAAATAATAATAAGAAAAATAATAATCTTAACAAAAACAATAAGCTTTCATATGTAAATACATATGAAAGCTTAATAATAATCTTAACAGAAACAATAAGCTTTCATATGTAAATACATATGAAAGCTTAACTAGATCTGCTACTGTCCCATGCAGATATGAAAGCTTTCATATTTATCGTCACGTGTCTCTGATTGTATCAAGTATCCTAAATAAAAGGATAAGAAGAAACTCGCGAAGTTACGAGTCTAAATATAGTATGAATCATTGCACCCAGGCATAACAATAATCTGAAAACTAAAGGGAAATAACTGAAACTTGTATTACTGTAATGAGACGGATGAGAAAATGAAATGAAAATGGCGGGGAAAAAAATTAAAAATGGCAGGTTGGACAGGCGACCTTACTTCTTGTCACGTACAACCGAGCATTCGAAAACACGCTAGTTAACTCAATGACAGGCGCGCGTGCTAACCATTCAGCCACCCAACCCCCCTTTGAAATCAGACACGTGCAATATGTCATATAGGAAGAATAAGAAGTCGCTCACAACAAATTGGTAAATTAATGAGTTTAGGTCAAAAGGTTGAGCTACTGTTTTAGAGTATTTAATAGTTTTAAAGAGACACGCTAAGAGTTGTTCATAGTTAAATTAAAGTTTAATTTTAAATTAGACCAATAAAATTAGAATTTAATAATGCCAGACTAATATTTCCAATATGTTTGGTTATAAGTAGGAAATCGTGATCTTAAGCATGTTTTAAACAAAGGGTCATAGACTGCAATATACAAGAATGGCACTCTGCAATAAAAAAACTGGCCAAAGCAAGATTTCTATGCAGAAATTAAATAATTGCTAGAACCAGAAAAATATTTATCCACTATAATAAATAAGTAACATAGAGAAAATGAAATGAAATTGAATGGGTTTAACGTCCTACTGTGCTGCTCCTAAAATGGGCTACTGAAGACGGGCATACGCCATAAAGTGTGCAATGAGGGAAATTTTACCCGGGCAGCGGCGTTACGACCTACAAGGTTGGACATGCGACCATACTCCTTGTCACGTACAACCAAGAAACCGAAACAACGCCAGTTGACTCAGTGACAGACGTTATGATACAGAGCGCACGTGCTAACCATTCAGCCACGCAACCTCCCTAAAATCGGCAAATTGCTGATCTACAGCGAGAAATATTTCAACCGGGCCAACTTTTTTATTTTAACAGTTTAATTTGCACGGTACCTTTAGTTATCAAACGAATATTACAAAACTTTTAAAAATAAGCTCCCCCTGACCAGCTTAATCGTTCGCAATAAACGTTTGCCCCTTAAAATCGGCAAATTGCTGACTTTAAATTGAGACACATTACAACCGGACGAAATTTTCTGTTTTATCACTTTTACAGTACCTTTGATTACCAACCGATTATTACAAAACTTTAAAAATAAAAGAGAAAGAGAGAAATGCGGCCTAATGTCCATTCGACACAAACTATGTCATTTCGGGACTAACGTATGTTTTTTAATTTTATTTAAAAACTCCCCTTGCGCTTACTGGTCTTTAGCCGTTGGGAGGAAACCGAAGAACACGGAGAAAACCCACGAGATTGGACATCGTACACCATGTCACGTGCAACCTGGAGATCGAAACGACGCCCTTTGACTCAGTGACAAACGTTACGATACAGCGAGCACATGCTAACCATTCAGCCATCCAGCCTCCCTGAATTCGGAAAATTGCTGACTTATAGCAAGAAACATTTCAACCGGGCGAAATTTTCTGTTTTAACAGTTTAATGTGCACGGTACTTTAATAATTACCAACCGATTATTACAAAACTTTTGAAAATAAGCTCCAACTGACCAGCTTAATCGTATGCAATAAACGTTTGGCCTGAATTGAAAGTTCTGCACGGAAAAAGTTCATCTCGATTTCCCGGCGTGGTTCCCCTTGTCAGTGAGGCAGAACGCAGGGCCTGACAAGCACAGCTGTCTAGTCCTTCGGATGGGACGAAAAACCAAGGTCCCGTGTACACATTGGAGTGCACGTAAAATATCCCTAAGCAGTTGGAATTCGATACTGTTGAATAAACTCTATACGATGACTAAATGCGTAGATTGTAGTCACCCACACTGCATGTTTTGCTTAACAATGAAAGGGTGCCGTTTTCAATGTTCGATCCTTTTGTTCTTCTACTCCTGATATGTTGGACTGTTGATCGATGGTTTCATATAAAAGACTACCAATAAGACTCTTTGTAGAAGCAGTTCCCAAAAAATAGTATGTTGACTTTACGAGAAAGACCTCTAAACATGGTCCAAATTGTAAAAATACGACTTTTTGGATTTTCAATCTCTTTTTTTCGGCTATCCCTGATATTTAAAAAAAATGATACAATGATTTCACACAACAGGCTAGCTATTAGACTCTCTATTAACAAAAGTTTCACCGCCCTCCCTTCATTATAACCGAAGTTATCGTGCCCTAAAGAATCAACAAATCAGCATGCTTATCTCTGCTTACCCTAAGCAGAAAATGCTCATCTTTGAACTCAATCATAACATTGACCTAGTGAACGTCTACAACAAGTTTGAACATTCTAGCTTAATCAGAATGAGAGTTATAGTGCTCCAAAGTCTCGGCCCTTCAAATTGCTTCTATTTTTCATTTTCAATTCAACATGGTGACTCCCGGTTGACCTAAATCAGAATTCTATTGCGACATTTTTTAGGCCTTCCTACAAGGATTCAGAAAATATAACTCCCGAGTCTGTAAGTAAAATAGCAAAAAAGCCTTATTGATTTTTCACGTTTTAAGATGGTGGCACTTCCGGTTCGATTGACAAACTCCATATTTTGTGTACGAATCAGTAATTCCTTGTCTAGTATAGAAAAAAAAAATAGGTCATTCTGACCTATATTTCGAAGATTTTTTTGAAAACTTTGATCCTTAATTTCACCAAGGGGAGATAAGTTAGAAAATTTCTAAAGTCATTTTTCGAGTCGCATCATTAAGGTGTACTTACATATTAAATTTCATGAAAATCGTACAACTACTAAAGAAGTTGTCGAGTTGGTGTAAACTTCCGGTTCGAAATCACAGCGACGAATTTTCGAAATTCGAAAATCCGAAATTGCAGATTTGAAGTAAAGGAGTCAATGTTTTCAAAGAAAAAAGAATTAGTAAAATAGGTGAAATAGTCACAAAGTTACAGCAAAGTAGGTCAAATGCATTTGTTCGTAAAATTCGGTGATTTCGAATGCGAAAAACGTTTTGAAAATATATTTATCCAACAGCCACCACCCATTTTGGGGGGGGTAGGTAAAAGTTTCAAAAAGATCCTATGAGTAGATTCTGAGAAATCCGATTTGTGAATAAAACACAAAAAAAAAAAATAATAAGAAGAACTAGATCTGCTACTGTCCCATGCAGATATGAAAGCTTTCATATTTATCGTCCGTGTCATTGATTGTATCAAGTATCCTAAATAAAAGGATAAGAAGAAACTCGCGAAGTTACAAGTCTAAATATAGTATGAATCATTGCACCCAGGCATAACAATAATCTGAAAACTAAAGGAAAATAACTGAAAGTTGTATTACTGTAATGAGACGGATGAGAAAATGAAATGAAAATGGCGGGGGAAAAAATTAAAAATGGCAGGTTGGACAGGCGACCTTACTCCTTGTCACGTACAACCGAGCATTCGAAAACACGCTAGTTAACTCAATGACAGGCGCGCGTGCTAACCATTCAGCCACCCAACCCCCCTTTGAAATCAGACACGTGCAATATGTCATATAGGAAGAATAAGAAGTCGCTCACAACAAAATGGTAAATTAATGAGTTTAGGTCAAAAGGTTGAGCTACTGTTTTAGAGTATTTAATAGTTTTAAAGAGACACGTTAAGAGTTGTTCATAGTTAAATGAAAGTTTAATTTTAAATAAGACTAATAAAATTAGGATTTAATAATGCCAGACTAATATTTCCAATATGTTTGGTTATAAGTAGGAAATCGTGACGACTTCTTAAGCATGTTTTAAACAAAGGGTCATAGACTGCAATATACAAGAATGGCACTCTGCAATAAAAAAAAACTGGCCAAAGCAAGATTTCTATGCAGAAATTAAATAATTGCTAGAACCAGAAAAATATTTATCCACTATAATAAATAAGCAACATAGAGAAAATGAAATGAAATTGAATGGGGTTCAACGTCCTACTGTGCTGCTCCTAAAATGGGCTACTGAAGACGGGCATATGCCATAAAGTGTGCAATGAGGGAAATTTTACCCGGGCAGCGGCGTTACGACCTACGAGGTTGGACATGCGACCATACTCCTTGTCACGTACAACCAAGAAATCGAAACAACACCAGTTGACTCAGTGACATACGTTATGATACAGAGCGCACGTGCTAACCATTCAGCCACGCAACCTCCCTAAATTGGCAAATTGCTGACCTACAGCGAGAAATATTTCAACCGGGCCAAATTTTCTATTTTAACAGTTTAATTTGCACGGTACCTTTAGTTATCAACCGGATATTACAAAACTTTTAAAAATAAGCTCCCCCTGACCAGCTTAATCGTTCGCAATAAACGTTTGCCCCTTAAAATCGGCAAACTGCTGACTTTAAATTGAGAAACATTACAACCGGACGAAATTTTCTGTTTTATCACTTTTACAGTACCTTTGATTACCAACCGATTATTACAAAACTTTAAAAATAAAAGAGAAAGAGAGAAATGCGGCCTAATGTCCATTCGACACAAACTAGGTCATTTCGGGACTAACATATGTTTTTTAATTTTATTTAAAAACTCCCATTGCGCTTACTGGTCTTTAGCCGTTGGGAGGAAACCGAAGAACACGGAGAAAACCCACGAGATTGGACATCATACACCATGTCACGTGCAACCTGGAGATCGAAACGACGCCCGTTGACTCAATGACAAACGTT
Source organism: Patella pellucida (assembly GCA_917208275.1). NCBI lineage: Eukaryota > Metazoa > Mollusca > Gastropoda > Patellidae > Patella > Patella pellucida. The sequence goes on along the minus strand of OU795041.1, from coordinate 36,305,338 downwards.
ACGATACAGCGAGCACATGCTAACCATTCAGCCATCCAGCCTCCCTGAATTCGGAAAATTGCTGACTTATAGCAAGAAACATTTCAACCGGGCGAAATTTTCTGTTTTAACAGTTTAATGTGTACGGTACTTTAATAATTACCAACCGATTATTACAAAACTTTTGAAAATAAGCTCCAACTGACCAGCTTAATCGTATGCAATAAACGTTTGGCCTGAATTGAAAGTTCTGCACGGAAAAAGTTCATCTCGATTTCCCGGCGTGGTTCCCCTTGTCAGTGAGGCAGAACGCAGGGCCTGACAAGCACAGCTGTCTAGTCCTTCGGATGGGACGAAAAACCAAGGTCCCGTGTACACATTGGAGTGCACGTAAAATATCCCTAAGCAGTTGGAATTCGATACTGTTGAATAAACTCTATACGATGACTAAATGCGTAGATTGTAGTCACCCACACTGCATGTTTCGCTTAACAATGAAAGGGTGCCGTTTTCAATGCTCGATCCTTTTGTTCTTCTACTCCTGATATGTTGGACTGTTGATCGATGGTTTCATATAAAAGACTACCAATAAGACTCTTTGTAGAAGAAGTTCCCAAAAAATAGTATGTTGACTTTACGAGAAAGACCTCTAAACATGGTCCAAATTGTAAAAATACGACTTTTTGGATTTTAAATCTCTTTTTTTCGGCTATCCCTGATATTTAAAAAAAATGATACAATGATTTCACACAACAGGCTAGCTATTAGACTCTCTATTAACAAAAGTTTCACCGCCCTCCCTTCATTATAACCGAAGTTATCGTGCCCTAAAGAATCAACAAATCAGCATGCTTATCTCTGCTTACCCTAAGCAGAAAATGCTCATCTTTGAACGACCTAGTGAACGTCTACAACAAGTTTGAACATTCTAGCTTAATTAGAATGAGAGTTATTGTGCTCCAAAGTCTCGGCCCTTCAAATTGCTTCTATTTTTCATTTTCAATTCAACATGGTGACTCCCGGTTGACCTAAATCAGAATTCTATTGCGACATTTTTTAGGCCTGCCTACAAGGATTCAGAAAATATAACTCCCGAGTCTGTAAGTAAAATAGCAAAAAAGCCTTATTGATTTTTCACGTTTAAAGATGGTGGCACTTCCGGTTCGATTGACAAACTCCATATTTTGTGTACGAATTAGTAATTCATTGTCTAGTATAGAAAAAAAAACTAGGTCATTCTGACCTATATTTTGACGATTTTTTGGAAAACTTTGATCCTTGATTTCACCAAGGGGAGATAAGTTAGAAAATTTCTAAAGTCATTTTTCAAGTCGCATTATTAAGGTCTACTTACATATTAAATTTCATGAAAATCGTACAACTACTAAAGAAGTTGTCGAGTTGGTGTAAACTTCCGGTTCGAAATCACAGCGACGAATTTTCGAAATTCGAAAATCCGAAATTGCAGATTTGAAGTAAAGGAGTCAAGGTATTCAAAGAAAAAAGAATTAGTAAAATAGGTGAAATAGTCACAAAGTTAGAGCAAAAAAGGTCAAATGCATTTTTTCGTAAAATTCGGTGATTTCGGATGCGAAAAACGTTTTGAAAATATATTTACCCAACAGCCACCACCCATTTTTGGGGGGGTAGGTAAAAGTTTCAGAAAGATCCTATGAGTAGATTCTGAGAAATCCGATTTGTGGATAAAACACAAAAAAAAAAAATAATAATAAGAAGAATAATAATCTTAACAAAAACAATAAGCTTTCATATGTAAATACATATGAAAGCTTAATAATAATCTTAACAGAAACAATAAGCTTTCATATATGAATATATGAAAGCTTAATAATAATAATAATTTTAGTAATCTCAATAGGCTTTCAGACGAAAGTCTGTAAGCCTAACTAACCTGCAAGCAGCACTGAATCGGCTTTCAGGAATCAGACAGGAAGTAAGTTATAAAAAAACCCATTCATCGAGCTAGAAAACTATACTTTAATTGTTTTGATTCAGTGACATCTGGCTGAGAAATGTCGATTTTTGCATGAGTACCAATTTTTTTACTGTATTTTCTTTTTTAAAAATTTTGTTTGTGTTTTTTTCCCAAATATCTGATATTATAGGGACAGATAAAGGAATGAATGAAAACATTGTCGATTTCATCAAGCAATAAAGCCCGTCTGTAATGGCGGTTGATTGAGTGAACGTGTTTTTAGTGTCCGCGTGGGAATGCTGCCACAGGCCTCGGCGCCGTATAAATTTTAAAGAAAATGGGCTGACCTGCAATTATTTTTTTTTCAAAATATCGGACATTTTTTCGACTATTTCCGGTTTTACGATCGTTGTTGTGATAGCTTTACGAAGTTCTTTGAATACTTAACTTTCTGTACCAGAAGTGTCAGAAACATCTATTCAGTAGTTTTGGAAAAAAAGATAAATTAAAAAGTGTTTCCAAAAATATTACGATTTTTCAATTTTTTTCAAAGTCCGAGGCCATTTTTCGACCACTTATATTATTTCAATGCTTTTCATTTTGGATTCCCTATATAGACAACCGATAGGACTTTGAGTAAGAAAAGTTTAAGAAAAATCGTAGGCGTCGTTTTCGAGAAAAGGGTGTTTCAGAATGTTAAAAAATTGGAAAATACTAGATTTTTGGCATACAATAATTTATTTCCTTACCATCGAAATCGTATTATTTAGATACCATATGATGGTCCATTAATAGGGCTATACAGCCACACTTTAGTTCTTTTGGTCCGCTATTACCTAAGAGAGAAATCAAGTTTTTCCCAAGTGCGACAATGTTTTTACTCTTTTTTTTTCATTTTTTGAATACTTCCGGTATGGTTATTATTGTCGAACTAGTTTTAATAGCCGGTTTGGGCACTAAAATAGCAACAGGGCTCTGTAATGATATATTACATTATCTGATCAGATATAATGCCCCTGAGAAATCCTATGTTCAAAAGTGCCAAAAATACAAAAAATTTAAAATATCTTAAATTAAATTTTAATAATTACATACATATTATACATTGTTAGAATCGTAATTAGGTCAGCTATCTGAATATACAACCTTTTTTAAAAAATGTCTTAAAATAAAAAAATAGTAGAGCATTTTCCAAAATTTCACGATTTTTCGACTTTTTTCGATTTTTAGTCCCTTTTTTATCCTATTCCAGACATTTCAAAGTCTTATTGAATGACTTCATGCAAAATACCTCCAAAAGGACTCTTCATAGTAAAAATTTAAAAAAATTTGTAGGTTAAGTTTTCGAGATACAGGCGTCCAAAAACGCTCCAAATCAGAAAATACTTGATTTTCAGCGTGCCATATTTTGCTGTCTGTTCATAGTATCCGTATGAATGGGGTATCATATGATAGTCCAGCAATCGTGCCATCAAACGATACCTTCATTCGTTTAATCCATTGATATCGGACGGAGAAATAGCGTTTTCCCCAAAAATATCCATTTTTTGCATTTTTTTCAAAATATTGCACATTATTTAGACCACTTCCGGTTTAAGGATTCGTGTCGAAATTGCTTTATCAGTTGTTATTGGACTATAACTTTATGTTCCAGAAGTTTCAGAAACGTCAATTCTGCCATAAAACGAGACCCGAGCTCACAAAATGGGAAGGAAATTCGATAAAAATCGAAAAATAAAGGGCGATAACTCTGAATGAAACTTATATTACTGGAATCGGATGGGATTCAGGTATCCAAAAATGTAGGTCAAATTTTAAAATTTTGAAAAATAACAAAAATTGTCACTTAAATTTTTTTTTTCATTTTTCGAACGCTAGAAGTCAGCGACGAAGTTTCGAAATTTCGAAATTTTTAACTGCTATCATCCGAGAAAAGATTTGGTGTTGCCGAAAATGTCATTTGTATGAAAATAAGTACAGAATTGACGAACCTACGGCCGTTTTTTGAATTTTTGACACCGTACGAAATTCAGCCACTTCCGGTCTGCGCAGAAGTTTCAAAAATATTTTATCAAGTAGCCACATCATGGTTTCCCGATAGAAAAGCTAATTCCAGATCGATATCTGTTTCGAACATGGAAATCTAGGCCCTCGCGGTAAATAATAATAATAACTAGATCTGCTACTGTCCCATGCAGATATGAAAGCTTTCATATTTATCGTCACGTGTCATTGATTGTATCAAGTATCCTAAATAAAAGGATAAGAAGAAACTCGCGAAGTTACAAGTCTAAATATAGTATGAATCATTGCACCCAGGCATAACAATAATCTGAAAACTAAAGGGAAATAACTGAAACTTGTATTACTGTAATGAGACGGATGAGAAAATGAAATGAAAATGGCGGGGAAAAAAAATTAAAAATGGCAGGTTGGACAAGCGACCTTACTCCTTGTCACGTACAACCGAGCATTCGAAAACACGCTAGTTAACTCAATGACAGGCGCGCGTGCTAACCATTCAGCCACCCAACCCCCCTTTGAAATCAGACACGTGCAATATGTCATATAGGAAGAATAAGAAGTCGCTCACAACAAAATGGTAAATTAATGAGTTTAGGTCAAAAGGTTGAGCTACTGTTTTAGAGTATTTAATAGTTTTAAAGAGACACGTTAAGAGTTGTTCATAGTTAAATGAAAGTTTAATTTTAAATAAGACCAATAAAATTAGGATTTAATAATGCCAGACTAATATTTCCAATATGTTTGGTTATAAGTAGGAAATCGTGACGACTTCTTAAGCATGTTTTAAACAAAGGGTCATAGACTGCAATATACAAGAATGGCACTCTGCAATAAAAAAAAACTGGCCAAAGCAAGATTTCTATGCAGAAATTAAATAATTGCTAGAACCAGAAAAATATTTATCCACTATAATAAATAAGCAACATAGAGAAAATGAAATGTAATTGAATGGGGTTTAACGTCCTACTGTGCTGCTCCTAAAATGGGCTACTGAAGACGGGCATACGCCATAAAGTGTACAATGAGGTTGGACATGCGACCATACTCCTTGTTACGTACAACCAAGAAATCGAAACAACGCAAGTTGACTCAGTGACAGACGTTATGATACAGAGCGCACGTGCTAACCATTCAGCCACGCAACTCCCTAAAATCGGCAAATTGCTGACCTACAGCGAGAAAATATTTCAACCGGGCCAAATTTTCTATTTTAACAGTTTAATTTGCACGGTACCTTTAGTTATCAACCGAATATTACAAAACTTTTAAAAATAAGCTCCCCCTGACCAGCTTAATCGTTCGCAATAAACGTTTGCCCCTTAAAATCGGCAAATTGCTGACTTTAAATTAAGAAACATTACAACCGGACGAAATTTTCTGTTTTATCACTTTTACAGTACCTTTGATTACCAACCGATTATTACAAAACTTTAAAAATAAAGAGAAAGAGAGAAATGCGGCCTAATGTCCATTCGACATTTCGGGACTAACATATGTTTTTTAATTTTATTTAAAAACTCCCCTTGCGCTTAATGGTCTTTAGCCGTTGGGAGGAAACCGAAGAACACGGAGAAAACCCACGAGATTGGACATCATACACCATGTCACGTGCAACCTGGAGATCGAAACGACGCCCGTTGACTCAATGACAAACGTTACGATACAGCGAGCACATTCTAACCATTCAGCCATCCAGCCTCCCTGAATTCGGAAAATTGCTGACTTATAGCAAGAAACATTTCAACCGGGCGAAATTTTCTGTTTTAACAGTTTAATGTGCACGGTACTTTAATAATTACCAACCGATTATACAAAACTTTTGAAAATAAGCTCCAACTGACCAGCTTAATCGTATGCAATAAACGTTTGGCCTGAATTGAAAGTTCTGCACGGAAAAAGTTCATCTCGATTTCCCGGCGTGGTTCCCCTTGTCAGTGAGGCAGAACGCAGGGCCTGACAAGCACAGCTGTCTAGTCCTTCGGATGGGACGAAAAACCAAGGTCCCGTGTACACATTGGAGTGCACGTAAAATATCCCTAAGCAGTTGGAATTCGATACTGTTGAATAAACTCTATACGATGACTAAATGTGTAGATTGTAGTCACCCACACTGCATGTTTCGCTTAACAATGAAAGGGTGCCGTTTTCAATGTTCGATCCTTTTGTTCTTCTACTCCTGATATGTTGGACTGTTGATCGATGGTTTCATATAAAAGACTAACAATAAGACTCTTTGTAGAAGAAGTTCCCAAAAAATAGTATGTTGACTTTACGAGAAAGACCTCTAAACATGCTCAAAATTGTAAAAATACGACTTTTTGGATTTTCAATCTCTTTTTTTCGATAGAGAAAATGAAATGAAATTGAATGGGGTTTAACGTCCTACTGTGCTGCTCCTAAAATGGGCTACTGAAGACGGGCATACGCCATAAAGTGTGCAATGAGGGAAATTTTACCCGGGCAGCGGCGTTACGACCTACGAGGTTGGACATGCGACCATACTCCTTGTCACGTACAACCAAGAAATCGAAACAACGCCAGTTGACTCAGTGACAGACGTTATGATACAGAGCGCACGTGCTAACCATTCAGCCACGCAACCTCCCTAAAATCGGCAAATTGCTGACCTACAGCGAAAAATATTTCAACCGGGCCAAATTTTCTATTTTAACAGTTTAATTTGCACGGTACCTTTAGTTATCAACCGAATATTACAAAACTTTTAAAAATAAGCTCCCCCTGACCAGCTTAATCGTTCGCAGTAAACGTTTGCCCCTTAAAATCGACAAATTGCTGACTTTAAATTGAGAAACATTACAACCGGACGAAATTTTCTGTTTTATCACTTTTACAGTACCTTTGATTACCAACCGAATATTACAAAACTTTAAAAATAAAAGAGAAAGAGAGAAATGCGGCCTAATGTCCATTCGACACAAACTAGGTCATTTCGGGACTAACATATGTTTTTTAATTTTATTTAAAAACTCCCCTTGCGCTTACTGGTCTTTAGCCGTTGGGAGGAAACCGAAGAACACGGAGAAAACCCACGAGATTGGACATCATACACCATGTCACGTGCAACATGGAGATCGAAACGACGCCCGTTGACTCAATGACAAACGTTACGATACAGCGAGCACATGCTAACCATTCAGCCATCTTGCTGACTTATAGCAAGAAACATTTCAACCGGGCGAAATTTTCTGTTTTAACAGTTTAATGTGCACGGTAGTTTAATAATTACCAACCGATTATTACAAAACTTTTGAAAATAAGCTCAAACTGACCAGCTTAATCGTATGCAATAAACGTTTGGCCTGAATTGAAAGTTCTGCACGGAAAAAGTTCATCTCGATTTCCCGGCGTGGTTCCCCTTGTCAGTGAGGCAGAACGCAGGGCCTGACAAGCACAGCTGACTAGTCCTTCGGATGGGACGAAAAACCAAGGTCCCGTGTACACATTGGAGTGCACGTAAAATATCCCTAAGCAGTTGGAACTCGATACTGTTGAATAAACTCTATACGATGACTAAATGCGTAGATTGTAGTCACCCACACTGCATGTTTCGCTTAACAATGAAAGGGTGCCGTTTTCAATGTTCGATCCTTTTGTTCTTCTACTCCTGATATGTTGGACTGTTGATCGATGGTTTCATATAAAAGACTACCAATAAGACTCTTTGTAGAAGAAGTTCCCAAGAAATAGTATGTTGACTTTACGAGAAAGACCTCTAAACATGCTCCAAATTGTAAAAATACGACTTTTTGGATTTTCAATCTCTTTTTTTCGGCTATCCCTGATATTTAAAAAAAATGATACAATGATTTCACACAACAGGCTAGCTGTTAGACTCTCTATTAACAAAAGTTTCACCGCCCTCCCTTCATTATAAACGAAGTTATCGTGCCCTAAAGAATCAACAAATCAGCATGCTTATCTCTGCTTACCCTAAGCAAAAAATGCTCATCTTTGAACTCAATCATAACATTGACCTAGTAAACGTCTACAACAAGTTTGAACATTCTAGCTTAATTAGAATGAGAGTTATTGTGCTCCAAAGTCTCGGCCCTTCAAATTGCTTCTATTTTTCATTTTCAATTCAACATGGTGACTCCCGGTTGACCTAAATCAGAATTCTATTGCGACATTTTTTAGGCCTTCCTACAAGGATTCAGAAAATATAACTCCCGAGTCTGTAAGTAAAATAGCAAAAAAGCCTTATTGATTTTTCACGTTTTAAGATGGTGGCACTTCCGGTTCGATCGACAAACTCCATATTTTGTGTACGAATCAGTAATTCCTTGTCTAGTATAGAAAAAAAAACCTAGGTCATTCTGACCTATATTTCGACGATTTTTTGAAAAATTTGATCCTTAATTTCACCAAGGGGAGATAAGTTAGAAAATTTCTAAAGTCATTTTTCAAGTCGCATCATTAAGGACTACTTACATATTAAATTTCATGAAAATCGTACAACTACTAAAGAAGTTGTCGAGTTGGTGTAAACTTCCGGTTCGAAATCACAGCGACGAATTTTCGAAATTCGAAAATCCGAAATTGCAGATTTGAAGAAAAGGAGTCAAGGTATTCAAAGAAAAAAGAATTAGTAAAATAGGTGAAATAGTCACAAAGTTACAGCAAAGTAGGTCAAATGCATTTGTTCGTAAAATTCGGTGATTTCGGATGCGAAAAACGTTTTGAAAATATATTTACCCAACAGCCACCACCCATTTTTGGGGGGGTAGGTAAAAGTTTCAGAAAGATCCTATGAGTAGATTCTGAGAAATCCGATTTGTGGATAAAACACAAAAAAAATAATAATAAGAAGAATAATAATCTTAACAGAAACAATAAGCTTTCATATGTAAATACATATGAAAGCTTAATAACTAGACCTGCAAGCAGCACTGAATCGGCTTTCAGGAATCAGACAGGAAGTATGTCATAAAATATCCCATTCATCGAGCTACAAAACGATACTTTAATTGTTTTGATTTAGCGACACCTGGCTGAGAAATGTCGATTTTTGCAAGAGTACCAATTTTTTTACTGTATTTTTTTTTTTTTTTTTTTTTGTGTGTTTTTTTCCGAAATATCTGATATTTTTTCGACTACTTCTGGATTTTGGATTATTGTCGGGATAGTTTTAACAAGTTGTTTGGATAGATATCTTTCTGTACCAGAAATGTCAGAAACATCCATTGAGTAGTTTTGGAAAAAAAGAAAAATTAAAGAGCGTTTCCAAAAATTTCAAGATTTTTAAATTTTTTTCAAAGTCTGAGGCCATTTTTCCACCACTTATATTATTTCAATGCTTTTCATTTTGGATTCCCTATATAGACAACCGAAAGGACTTTGAGTAAGAAAAGTTTAAGAAAAATTGTAGGCGTCGTTTTCGAGAAAAGGGCGTCTCAGAATGTTAAAAAATTGGAAAATACTAGATTTTTGGCATACAATAATTTATTTCCTTACTATCAAAATCGTATTATTTAGATACCATATGATGGTCCATTATTAGGGCTATCCAGCGACACTTTAGTTTTTGTGGTCCGTTATTACCTAAGAGAGAAATCAAGATTTTTCCAAGTGCGACAATGTTTTTACTCTTTTTTCTCATTTTTTGAATACTTCCGGTATGGTTATTATTGTCGATAAAGTTTGAATAGCCGGTTTGGGCACTAAAATAGCCACAGGGCTCTGTAATGATATATTACATTATGTGATCAGATATAATGCCCCTGAGAAATCCTATGTTCAAAAGTGCCAAAAATACAAAAAATTTAAAATATCTTAAATTAAATTTTAATAATTACATACATATTATACATTGTTAGAATCGTAATTAGGTCAGCTATCTGAATATACAACCTTTTTTTAAAAATCTCTTAAAATAAAAAAATAGTAGAGCATTTTCCAAAATTTCACGATTTTTCGACTTTTTTTTATTTTCAGTCCCTTTTTTATCCTATTCCAGACATTTCAAAGTCTTATTGGATGACTTCATGCAAAATACCTCCAAAAGGACTGTCGATAGAAAAAATTTAAAAAAATTTGCAGGTTAAGTTTTCGAGATACAGGCGTCCAAAAACGCTCCAAATCAGAAAATACTTGATTTTCAGCGTGCCATATTTTGCTGTTTGTTCATAGTATTCGTATGAATAGGGTATCATATGATAGTCCAGCAATCGTGCCATCAAACGATAACTTCATACGTTTAATCCATTGATATCGGACGGAGAAATAGCGTTTTCCCCAAAAATATCCATTTTTTGCATTTTTTTTCAATATTGCACATTATTTCGACCACTTCCGGTTTAAGGATTGGTGTCGAAACTGCTTTAACAGTTGGTATTGGACTATAACTTCATGTTCCAGAAGTTTCAGAAACGTCAGTTCTGCCATAAAACGAGACCCGAGCTCACAAAATGGGAAGGAAATTCGAAAAAAATCGAAAAATAAAGGGCGATAACTCTGAATGAAACTTATATTACTGGAATCAGATGGACTTCAGGTATCCAAAAATATAGGTCAAATTTGAAAATTTTGAAAAATAACAAAAATTGTCTCGTAAACAACATGTTTTCAATTTTCGAACGATAAAAATCATAGACGAATGTTCGAAATTGAAAAATGTGAGATAGCCATTGTCTCAGAAAAGATTCAGGGATTCCAAAAATGTAATTTGTTTGAAAATGGATAAAGAATTGACGAAACTATGGCCGATTTTCAATTTTTAGAGAAAGTACAAAGTTCGGTCACTTCCGGTATGCACAGAAATTTCAAAAATATTTTATCAAGTAGCCACTACATGGTTTCCAGATAGAAAAGCTAATTCCAGATCGATATCTGTTTTCGAACATGGAGATCTAGGCCCTCGCGGTAAATAATAATAATAATAATAATAATAATAATTTTAGTAATCTCAATAGGCTTTCAGACTTTCGTCTGAAAGCCTAACTAGACCTGCAAGCAGCACTGAATCGGCTTTCAGGTATCAGACAGGAAGTAAGTCGTAAAATAGCCCATTCCTCGAGCTACAAAAAGATACTTTAATTGTTTTGATTTAGTGACACCTGGCTGAGAAATGTCGATTTTTGCATGAGTACCAATTTTTTACTGTATTTTCTTTTTTTTTAAATTTTTTGGTGTTTTTTTCCATAATATCTGATATTTTTACGAATACTTCTAGACGTTGGATCATTGTCGGGATAGTTTTAACAAGTTGTTTGAATAGATATCTTTCTGTACCAGAAGTGTAAGAAACATCCATTGAGTAGTTTTGGGAAAAAAAGATAAATTAAAGAGCGTTTCCAAAAATTTAACGATTTTTCAATTTTTTTCAAAGTCTGAGGCCATTTTTCGACCACTTATATTATTTCAATGCTTTTCATTTTGGATTCCCTATATAGACAACCGATAGGACTTTGAGTAAGAAAAGTTTAAGAAAAATCGTAGGCGTCGTTTTCGAGAAAAGGGCGTCTCAGAATGTTAAAAAATTGGAAAATACTAGGTTTTTGGCATACAATAATTTATTTCCTTACCATCGAAATCGTATTATTTAGATACCATATGATGGTCCATTAATAGGGCTATCTAGCGACACTTTAATTCTTTTGGTCAGCTAATACCTAAGAGAGAAATTAAGTTTTTCCCAAGTGCGACAATGTTTTTACTCTTTTTTTTAATTTTTTGAATACTTCCGGTATGGTTATTATTGTCGAAATAGTTTTAATAGCCGGTTTGGGCACTAAAATAGCCACAGGGCTCTGTAATGATATAGTACATTATCTGATCAGATATAATGCCCCTGAAAAATCCTATGTTCAAAAGTGCCAAAAATGCAAAAAATTTAAAATATCTTAAATTAAATTTTAATAATTACATACATGTTATACATTGTCAGAATCGTAATTAGGTCAGCTATCTGAATATACAACCTTTTTTTTAAAAATCTCCAAAAATAAAAAAATAGTAGAGCATTTTCCAAAATTTCACGATTTTTCGACTTTTTTCGATTTTCAGTCCCTTTTTTATCCTATTCCAGACATTTCAAAGTCTTATTGGATGACTTCATGCAAAACACCTCCAAAAGGACTCTCAATAGAAAAAATTTAAAAAAAATTGCAGGTTAAGTTTTCGAGATACAGGCGTCCAAAAACGCTCCAAATCAGAAATACTTGATTTTCAGCGTGCCATATTTTGCTGTCTGTTCATAGTATCCGTATGAATGGGGTATCATATGATAGTCCAGCAATCGTGCCATCAAACGATACCTTCATTCGTTTAATCCATTGATATAGCACGAAGAAATAGCGTTTTCCCCAAAAATATCCATTTTTTGCATTTTTTTCAAAATATTGCACATTATTTCGACCACTTCCGGTTTAAGGATTCCTGTCGAAATTGCTTTATCAGGTGGTATTGGACTATAACTTAATGTTCCAGAAGTTTCAGAAACGTCAATTCTGCCATAAAACGAGACCCGAGCTCACAAAATGGGAAGGAAATTCGAAAAAAATCGAAAAATAAAGGGCGATAACTCTGAATGAAACTTATATTACTGGAATCGAATGGACTTTAGGTATCCAAAAATGTAGGTCAAATTTGGAAATTTTGAAAAAAAACAAAAATTGTCTCGTAAACAACATGTTCTCAATTTTCGAACGATAAAAATCATAGACGAATGTTCGAAATTGAAAAATGTGAGATAGCCATTGTCTCAGAAAAGATTAAGGGATTACAAAAATGTAATTTGTTTGAAAATGGATAAAGAATTGACGAAACTATGGCCGATTTTCAATTTTTAGAAAAAGTACAAAGTTCGGTCACTTCCGGTATGCGCAGATATTTCAAAAATATTTTATCAAGTAGCCACCACATGTTTTCCCGATATAAAAGCTAATACCAGATCGATATCTGTTACGAACATGGAGATCTAGGCCCTCGCGGTAAATAATAATAATAATAATAATAATAATAATTTTAGTAATCTCAATAGGCTTTCAGACGAAAGTCTGAAAGCCTAACTAGACCTGCAAGCAGCACTGAATCGGCTTTCAGGAATCAGACAGGAAGTAAGTCATAAAATAGCCCATTAATCGAGCTAGAAAACTATACTGTAATTGTTTTGATTCAGTGACACCTGGCTTAGAAAAGTCGATTTTTGCATGAGTACCAATTTTTTACTGTATTTTCTTTTTTTTTAAATTTTTGGGGTGTTTTTTTCCATAATATCTGATACTTTTACGAATACTTCTAGATTTTGGATCATTGTCGGGATAGTTTTAACAAGTTATTTGAATAGATATCTTTCTGTACCAGAGGTGTCAGAAACATCCATTGAGTATTTTTGGAAAAAAAAAGATAAATTAAAGAGCGTTTCCAAAAATTTTACGATTTTTCAATTTTTTTCAAAGTCCGAGGCCATTTTTCGACCACTTATATTATTTCAATGCTTTTCATTTTGGATTCCCTATATAGACAACCGATAGGACTTTGAGTAAGAAAAGTTTAAGAAAAATCGTAGGCGTCGTTTTCGAGAAAAGGGTGTTTCAGAATGTTAAAAAATTGGAAAATACTAGATTCTTGGCATACAATAATTTATTTCCTTACCATCGAAATCGTATTATTTAGATACCATATGATGGTCCATTAATAGTGCTATACAGCCACACTTTAGTTCTTTTGGTCCGCTATTAACTAAGAGAGAAATCAAGTTTTTCCCAAGTGCGACAATGTTTTTACTCTTTTTTTTCATTTTTTGAATACTTCCGGTATGGTTATTATTGTCGAACTAGTTTTAATAGCCGGTTTGGGCACTGAAATAGCAACAGGGCTCTGTAATGATATATTACATTATCTGATCAGATATAATGCCCCTGAGAAATTCTATGTTCAAAAGTGCCAAAAATGCAAAAAATTTAAAATATCTTAAATTAAATTTTAATAATTACATACATATTATACATTGTTAGAATCGTAACTAGGTCAGCTATCGGAATATACAACCTTTTTTAAAAAATGTCTTAAAATAAAAAAATAGTAGAGCATTTTCCAAAATTTCACGATTTTTCGACTTTTTTCGATTTTTAGTCCCTTTTTTATCCTATTCCAGACATTTCAAAGTCTTATTGAATGACTTCATGCAAAATACCTCCAAAAGGACTATTCATAGAAAAAATTAAAAAAATTTGTAGGTTAAGTTTTCGAGATACAGGCGTCCAAAAACGCTCCAAATCAGAAAATACTTGATTTTCAGCGTGCCATATTTTGCTGTCTGTTCATAGTATCCGTATGAATGGGGTATCATATGATAGTCCAGCAATCGTGCCATCAAACGATACCTTCATTCGTTTAATCCATTGATATCGGACGGAGAAATAGCGTTTTTCCCCAAAATATCCATTTTTTGCATTTTTTTCAAAATATTGCACATTATTTCGACCACTTCCGGTTTAAGGATTCGTGTCAAAATTGCTTTATCAGTTGGTATTGGACTATAACTTTATATTCCAGAAGTTTCAGAAACGTCAATTCTGCCATAAAACGAGACCCGAGCTCACAAAATGGGAAGGAAATTCGAAAAAAATCGAAAAATAAAGGGCGATAACTCTGAATGAAACTTATATTACTGGAATCGGATGGGATTCAGGTATCCCAAAATGTAGGTCAAATTTTAAAATTTTGAAAAAAAATAAAAATTGTTACTTAAATTTTTTTTTTCATTTTTCGAACGCTAGAAGTCAGCGACAAAGTTTCGAAATTTCGAAATTTTTAACTGCTATCATCCGAGAAAAAATTTGGTGTTGCCGAAAATGTCATTTGTATGAAAATAAGTACAGAATTGACGAATCTACGGCCGTTTTTTGAATTTTTGACACCGTACGAAATTCAGCCACTTCCGGTCTGCGCAGAAGTTTCAAAAATATTTTATCAAGTAGCCACATCATGGTTTCCCGATAGAAAAGCTAATTCCAGATCGATATCTGTTTCGAACATGGAGATCTAGGCCCTCGCGGTAAATAATAATAATAATAATAATTTTAGTAATCTCAATAGGCTTTCAGACGAAAGTCTGAAAGCCTAATAATAATTTTAGTAATCTCAATAGGCTTTCAGACGAAAAAAAAAATAATAATAATAATAACTAGACCTGCAAGCAGCACTGAATCGGCTTTCAGGAATCAGACAGGAAGTATGTCATAAAATAGCCCATTCATTGATTCAGCGACACCTGGCTGAGAAATGTCGATTTTTGCAAGAGTACCAATTTTTTTACTGTATTTTCTTTTTTTTAATTTTTTTTGGTGTTTTTTTCCGAAATATCTGATATTTTTTCGACTACTTTTAGATTTTGGATTATTGTCGGGATAGTTTTAACAAGTTGTTTAGATAGATATGTTTAAAAGTGCCAAAAATGCAAAAATGTCAAAATATCAAAACTTAAATTTCAATAACTGAATACATATTATACATTTTTGGATTCGACATTAGACCAGATATCTAAATATCATAAAGTATTTTGAAAATCAGTAAAAATAAAAAAATAATAGAGTATTTTCCAAAATTTCACGATTTTTCGACTTTTTTCGATTTTTAGTTCGTTATTTGACCTATTACGGATATTTCAAAGTCTAAACGGAATGTCTCATACACAAGACTACCAAAAGGTATCTTGATAGAGAAAGTTTAAGAAAAATCTGTGGCAGCGTTTTCGAGATACAGGCGTTCAAAAACGCTCCAAATCAGAAAATACTTGATTTTCAGCGTGCCATATTTTACTTGCTGTTCATGTTATCTGTAATAATAGGATATCATATGATACTGCAATTCTCGGGCAACCCAACGATACCTTAATCGATTTAATCCGTTGATATCGGACTGAGAATTCATTCATTTTTTGCGTTTTTTTCAAAATATCGGCCATTATTTCGTCTACTTCCGGTTTATAGATGTTTGTCGAAATAGCTTTATACGTTAGTTTTGTACTATAACTTCATGTTCGAGGAGTTTCAGAAACGTCGATTCGGCCGTAAAACGAAACTCGAGCTCACAAAATGGCCAGAAAATTCGAAAAAAATCGAAAAATAAAGTTTGATAACTCGGAATGAAACTTATATTTCTGGAATCGGATGGTCTTTAGGTATCCAAAAATGTAGGTCAAATTTGAAAATTTTGAAAAATGACAAAAATTGTCTCTTAAATTTTGTTTTTTCAATTTTCGAACAACAATAGTCCCATAGGAATTTTCGAAATTGAAAAATGTGAGATAGCCATTTCCTTGGGAAAGATTCGGGGTTCACAAAAATGTCATTTGTATGAAAATAGGTACAGCATTAACGAATCTACAGCTGTTTTTTGATTTTTTGACATCGTACAAAATTCGGCCACTTCCGGTCTGCGCAGAAGTTTCAAATATAGCCCATATGTTGCGAACACATGGTTTAATGATAGAAAATGAAGTTCTAGATCGGTATCTGTTACAGGCACTGAGAAATAGGCTCCCCCGAAAAAAAAAAATAATAATAATAATAACTAGACCTGCAAGCAGCACTGAATCGGCTTTCAGGAATCAGACAGGAAGTATGTCATAAAATAGCCCAGCTACAAAACGATCTTTAATTGTTTTGATTCAGTGACACCTGGCTGAGAAATGCCGATTTTTGCAAGAGTAACAATTTTTTACTGTATTTTCTTTTTTTAAATTTTTTTTTCTGTTTTTTCCCAAATATCTGATATTTTTTCGACTACTTCTGGATTTTGGATTATTGTCGGAATAGTTTTAACAAGTTGTTTGGATAGATATCTTTCTGTACCAGAAATGTTAGAAACATCTATTCAGTAGTTGTTTGTAAAAAAGATAAATAAAAGAACATTTTCGATAATTTAACGGTTTTTCTACTTTTATCAAAGATTGAGGCCATTTTTTGACACCTTAAATTATTTCAAACCTTTTCCTTTTGGATTCACGCCAGAGACAACAGATAGGAGTCTGAGTAAAAAATGTTTTTAAAAAATCGCAGTAGTCGTTTTCGAGAAAAGGGTGTTTCAAAAGGCTCAAAAAACGAAAAATACTAGATTTTCGGCGTAACATCATTTATTTACTAACCATCGAAATCGTACCATTGAGATACCATATGATAGTCCATTACTGGGGCCATCCAAAGACACTTTATTTCTTTTGGGCCGGTAATATCTGATGGAGAAATCCAGCTTTTTGCAAGAACGACATTTTTATACCTTTTTTTTTTCATTTTTTTAATACTTCCGGTATGGTGATTATTATTGAGATAGTTTTAAAAACAGGTTTAGGCAATTAAATAGCGACAGAGTTCTGTAATGATATATTACAATATATGATCAGATAAAATGCCCCTGAGAAATCCTATGTTTAAAAGTGCCAAAAATGCAAAAATGTCAAAATATCAAAAATTAATTTTCAATGACTGAATACATATTATACATTTTTGGATTCGACATTAGATCAGATATCTAAATATCAGAAAGTTTTTTGAAAATCAGTAAAAATATAAAAAAAATAGAGTATTTTCCAAAATTTCACGATTTTTCGACTTTTTTCGATTTTCAGTTCGTTATTTGACCTATTACTGATATTTCAAAGTCTAAACGGACTGTTTCATACACAAGACTACCAAAAGGTATCTTGATAGAGAAAGTTTAAGAAAAATCTGTGGCAGCGTTTTCGAGATACAGGCGTTCAAAAACGCTCCAAATCAGAAAATACTTGATTTTCAGCGTGCCATATTTTACTTGCTGTTCATGTTATCTGTAATAATAGGATATCATATGATACTGCAATTCTCGGGCAACCCAGCGATATCTTAATAGATTTAATCCGTTGATATTGGACTGAGAATTCATGTTTTTCCCAAAAGCATTCATTTTTTGCGTTTTTTTCAAAATATCGGCCATTATTTCGACTACTTCCGGTTTATAGATGTTTGTCAAAATAGCTTTATACGTTAGTTTTGAACTATGACTTCATGTTCCAGGAGTTTCAGAAACGTCGATTCGGCCGTAAAACGAAACTCGAGCTCACAAAATGGGCAGAAAATTCGAAAAAAATCGAAAAATAAAGGGTGATAACTCGGAATGAAACTTATATTTCTGGAATCGGATGGTCTTCAGGTATCCAAAAATGTAGGTCAAATTTGAAAATTTTGAAAAATGACAAAAATTGTCTCTTAAATTTTGTTTTTTCAATTTTCGAACAACAATAGTCCCATAGGTTTTTTCGAAATTGAAAAATGTGAGATAGCCATTTCCTTGGGAAAGATTCGGGGTTTACAAAAATGTCATTTGTATGAAAATAGGTAGAGAATTAACGAATCTACGGCTGTTTTTTGATTTTTTGACATCGTACAAAATTCGGCAACTTCCGGTCTGCGCAGAAGTTTTAAATATAGCCCATATGTTGCGAACACATGGTTTAATAATAGAAAATGAGGTTCTAGATCGGTATCAGTTACAGGCACTGAGAAATAGGCTCCCCCGAAAACAAAATTAATAATAATAATAATTTTAGTAAAAACAATAGTCTTTCAGACGAAAGTCTGAAAGCCTAATAATTTTAGTAATCACAATAGGCTTTCAGACGAAAGTCTGAAAGCCTAACTAGACCTGCAAGCAGCACTTAATCGGCTTTCAGGAATCAGACAGGAAGTATGTCATAAATTAGCCCATTTATTGAGCTACAAAACGATACTTTAATTGTTTTGATTCAATTTTTCTACTTTTATCAAAGATTGAGGTCATTTTATGACAACTTAAATTATTTCAATCCTTTCCTTCTGGATTCACGCCACAGACCACAGATAGGACTCTGAGTAAAAAAAGTTTTTAAAAAATCGCTGGAGTCGTTTTCGAGAAAAAGGCGTCTCAAAAGGCTCCAAAAACAGAAAATACTAGATTTTCGGCGTAAAATAATTTATTTACTAACCATCAAAATCGTACAATTGAGATGCCATATGATAGTCCATTAATGAAGCCATCTAAAGACAATTTATTTCTTTTGGGCCGGTAATATCTGACGGAGAGATCAATCTTTTTGCAAGAACGCCATTTTTTTATCCTTTTTTTTTTTCATTTTTTGAATACTTCCGGTATGGTGATTATTATCGAGATAGTTTTAATAACCGATTTGGGCAATTAAATAGCGACGGAGTTCTGTAATGATATATTACAATATATGATCAGATAAAATGCCCCTGAGAAATCCTATGTTTAAAAGTGCCATAAATGCAAAAATGTCAAAATATCAAAAATTAAATTTCAATAATATTATACATTTTTGGATTCGATATTAGAGCAGATATCTAAATATCATAAAGTTTTTTGAAAATCAGTAAAAATAAACAAATAATAGAGTATTTTCAAAAATTTTACGATTTTTCGAGTTTTTTCGATTTTCAGTTCGTTATTTGACCTATTACGGATATTTCAAAGTCTAAACGGACTGTTTCATACACCAGACTACCGAAAGGTCTCTTGATAGAGAAAGTTGAAAAAAAATCGCTGGAGCAGTTTTCGAGATATAGGCGTTCAAAAACGCTCCAAATCAGAAAATACTTGATTTTCAGCGTGCCATATTTTACTTGCTGTTCATGTTATCTGTAATAATAATATATCATATGAAACTGCAATTCTCAGGCAGCCAAACGATATCTTAATCGTTTTCATCCGTTGATATCGGACTGAGAACTCATGTTTTTCCCAAAAGCATTCATTTTTGGCGTTTTTTTCAAAATACTTGATTTTCAGCGTGCCATATTTTACTTGCTGTTCATGTTATCTGTAATAATAATATATCATATGAAACTGCAATTCTCAGGCAGCCAAACGATATCTTAATCGTTTTCATCCGTTGATATCGGACTGAGAACTCATGTTTTTCCCAAAAGCATTCATTTTTGGCGTTTTTTTCAAAATATCTGCCATTTCTTCGACTACTTCCGGTTTATAGATGTTTGTCGAAATAGCTTTATACGTTAGTTTTGAACTATAACTCCATGTTCCATAAGTTTCAAAAATGTCAATTCAGCCGAAAAACGAAACTCGAGCTCACAAAATGAGCAGAAAATTCGAAAAAAATCGAAAAATAAAGGGTGATAACTCGGACTGAAACTTATATTTCTGGAATCGGGTAGTCTTCAGGTATCCAAAAATGTAGGTCAAATTTGAAAATTTTGAAAAATGACAAAAATTGTCTCTTAAATTTTGTTTTTTCAATTTTCGAACGCTAGAAGTCAGCGACGAAGTTTCGATATTTCGAAATTTTCAACTGCTATCATCCGAGAAAAGATATGGTGTTGCCGAAAATGTCATTTGTATGAAAATAAGTACAAAATTGACGAATTTACGGCCGTTTTTTGATTTTTTGACACCGTACGAAATTCGGCCACTTCCGGTCTGCGCAGAA
Organism: Patella pellucida; assembly: GCA_917208275.1. Classification (NCBI taxonomy): domain Eukaryota; kingdom Metazoa; phylum Mollusca; class Gastropoda; family Patellidae; genus Patella; species Patella pellucida. The sequence continues at coordinate 36,284,957 of OU795041.1, read as the reverse complement.
GTTTCAAATATAGCCCATATGCTGCAAACACACGGTTTAATGACAAAAAATGAGGTTCTAGATCGGTATCTGGGACAGGCACTGAGAAATAGGCTCCCCCGAAAAAAAATTAATAATAACTAGACCTGCAAGCAGCACTGAATCGGCTTTCAGGAATCAGACAGGAAGTATGTCATAAAATAGCCCATTCATCGAGCTACAAAACTATACTTTAATTGTTTTGATTCAGTGACACATGGCTGAGAAATGTCGATTTTTGCAAGAGTACCATTTTTTTTACTGTATTTTCTTTTTTTAAATTTTTTTGTGTGTTTTTTTCCGAAATATCTGATATTTTTTCGACTACTTCTGGAATTTGGATTATTGTCGGGATAGTTTTAACAAGTTGTTTGGATAGATATCTTTCTGTACCAGAAATGTCAGAAACATCTATTCAGTAGTTGTTTGTAAAAAAGATAAATAAAAGAACATTTTCAATAATTTAACGATTTTTCTACTTTTATCAAAGATTGAGGCCATTTTATGACACCTTAAATTATTTCAAACCTTTTCCTTTTGGATTCACGCCACAGACCACAGATAGGACTCTGAGTAAAAAAAGTTTTAAAAAAATCGCTGGAGTCGTTTTCGAGAAAAAGGCGTCTCAAAAGGCTCCAAAAACAGAAAATACTAGAATTTCGGCGTATCATAATTTATTATCTAACCATCAAAATCGTACCATTGAGATGCCATATCATAGTCCATTAATGGGGCTATCCAAAGACACTTTATTTCTTTTGGGCCGGTAATATCTGACGGAGTAATTCAGCTTTTTGTAAGAACGCCATTTTTTTATCCTTTTTTTTTCATTTTTTGAATACTTCCGGTATGGTGATTATTATCGAGATTGTTTTTAAAAACCGGTTTAGGCATTAAATAGCGACATAGTTCTGTAATGATATATTACAATATATGATCAGATAAAATGCCCCTGAGATATCCTATGTTTAAAAGTGCCAAAAATGCAAAAATGTCAAAATATCAAAAATTAAATTTCAATAACTGAATACATATTATACATTTTTGGATTCGACATTAGATCAGATATCTAAATATCATAAAGTTTTTTGAAAATCAGTAAAAATAAAAAAAAATAGAGTATTTTCCAAAATTTCACGATTTTTCGACTTTTTTCGATTTTCAGTTCGTTATTTGACCTATTACGGATATTTCAAAGTCTAAACGGACTGTTTCATACACAAGACTACCAAAAGGTATCTTGATAGAGCAAGTTTAAGAAAAATCTGTGGCAGCGTTTTCGAGATACAGGCGTTCAAAAACGCTCCAAATCAGAAAATACTTGATTTTCAGCGTGCCATATTTTACTTGCTGTTCATGTTATCTGTAAAAATAGGATATCATATGATACTGCAATTCTTGGGCAACCCAACGATATCTTAATCGATTTAATCCGTTGATATCGGACTGAGAATTCATGTTTTTCCCAAAAGCATTCATTTTTTGAGTTTTTTTCAAAATATCGGCCATTATTTCGACTACTTCCGGTTTAAATGTCGAAATAGCTTTATACGTTAGTTTTGAACTATAACTTCATGTTCCAGGAGTTTCAGAAACGTCGATTCGGCCGTAAAACGAAACTCGAGCTCACAAAATGGGCAGAAAATTCGAAAAAAATCGAAAAATAAAGGGTGATAACTCGGAATGAAACTATATTTCTGGAATCGAATGGTCTTCAGGTATCCAAAAATGTAAGTCAAATTTGAAAATTTTGAAAAATGACAAAAATTGTCTCTTAAATTTGTTTTTTTCAATTTTCGAACAACAATAGTCCCATAGGAATTTTCGAAATTGAAAAATGTGAGATAGCCATTTCCTTGGGAAAGATTCGGGGTTTACAAAAATTTCATTTGTATAAAAATAGGAACAGAATTAACGAATCTACGGCTGTTTTTTGATTTTTTGACATCGTACAAAATTCGGCCACTTCCGGTCTGCGCAGAAGTTTCAAATATAGCCCATATGTTGCGAACACATGAGGTTCTAGATCGGTATCTGTTACAGGCACTGAGAAATAGGCTCCCCCGAAAAAAAAAAATAATAATAAAATAATAATTTTAGCAAAAACAATAGTCTTTCAGACTGAAAGCCTAATAATAATAATAATAATTTTAGTAAAAACAATAGTCTTTCAGACGAAAGTCTGAAAGCCTAATAATAATAATTTTAGTAATCTCAATAGGCTGCACTGAATCGGCTTTCAGGAATCAGACAGAAAATATGTCATATAATAGCCCGTTTATCGAGCTACAAAACGATACTTTAATTGTTTTGATTCAGTGACCCATCTCAATAGGCTTTCAGACGAAAGTCTGAAAGCCTAACTAGATCTGCTACTGTCCCATGCAGATATGAAAGCTTTCATATTTATCGTCACGTGTCATTGATTGTATCAAGTATCCTAAATAAAAGGATAAGAAGAAACTCGCGAAGTTATAAGTCTAAATATAGTATGAATCATTGCACCCAGGCATAACAATAATCTGAAAACTAAAGGGAAATAACTGAAACTTGTATTACTGTAATGAGAAAATGAAATGAAAATGGCGGGGGAAAAAAATTAAAAATGGCAGGTTGGACAGGCGACCTTACTCCTTGTCACGTACAACCGAGCATTCGAAAACACGCTAGTTAACTCAATGACAGGCGCGCGTGCTAACCGTTCAGCCACCCAACCCCCCTTTGAAATCAGACACGTGCAATATGTCATATAGGAAGAATAAGAAGTCGCTCACAACAAAATGGTAAATTAATGAGTTTAGGTCAAAAGGTTGAGCTACTGTTTTAGAGTATTTAATAGTTTTAAAGAGACACGTTAAGAGTTGTTCATAATTAAATGAAAGTTTAATCTTAAATAAGACCAATAAAATTAGGATTTAATAATGCCAGACTAATATTTCCAATATGTTTGGTTATAAGTAGGAAATCGTGACGACTTCTTAAGCATGTTTTAAACAAAGGGTCATAGACTGCAATATACAAGAATGGCACTCTGCAATAAAAAACCCCTGGCCAAAGCAAGATTTCTATGCAGAAATTAAATAATTGCTAGAACCAGAAAAATACTTATCCACTATAATAAATAAGCAACATAGAGAAAATGAAATGAAATTGAATGGGGTTTAACGTCCTACTGTGCTGCTCCTAAAATGGGCCACTGAAGACGGGCATACGCCATAAAGTGTGCAATGAGGGAAATTTTACCCGGGCAGCGGCGTTACGACCTACAAGGTTGGACATGCGACCATACTCATTGTCACGTACAACCAAGAAATCGAAACAACGCCAGTTGACTCAGTGACAGACGTTATGATACAGAGCGCACGTGCTAACCATTCAGCCACGCAACCTCCCTAAAATCGGCAAATTGCTGACCTACAGCGAGAAATATTTCAACCGGGCCAAATTTTCTATTTTAACAGTTTAATTTGCACGATACCTTTAGTTATCAACCGAATATTACAAAACTTTTAAAAATAAGCTCCCCCTGACCAGCTTAATCGTTCGCAATAAACGTTTGCCCCTTAAAATCGGCAAATTGCTGACTTTAAATTGAGAAACATCACAACCGGACGAAATTTTCTGTTTTATCACTTTTACAGTACCTTTGATTACCAACCGATTATTACAAAACTTTAAAAATAAAAGAGAAAGAGAGAAATGCGGCCTAATGTCCATTCGACACAAACTAGGTCATTTCGAGACTAACATGTGTTTTTTAATTTTATTTAAAAACTCCCCTTGCGCTTACTGGTTTTTAGCCGTTGTGAGGAAACCGAAGAACACGGAGAAAACCCACGAGATTGAACATCATACACCATGTCACGTGCAACCTGGAGATCGAAACGACACCCGTTGACTCAATGACAAACGTTACGATACAGCGAGCACATGCTAACCATTCAGCCATCCAGCCTCCCTGAATTCGGAAAATTGCTGATTTATAGCAAGAAACATTCCAACCGGGCGAAATTTTCTGTTTTAACAGTTTAATGTGCACGGTACTTTAATAATTACCAACCGATTATTACAAAACTTTTGAAAATAAGCTCCAACTGACCAGCTTAATCGTATGCAATAAACGTTTGGCCTGAATTGAAAGTTCTGCACGGAAAAAGTTCATCTCGATTTCCCGGCGTGGTTCCCCTTGTCAGTGAGGCAGAACGCAGGGCCTGACAAGCACAGCTGTCTAGTCCTTCGGATGGGACGAAAAAAACAAGGTCCCGTGTACACATTGGAGTGCACGTAAATGTCCCTAAGCAGTTTGAATTCGATACTGTTGAATAAACTCTATACGAAGACTAAATGCGTAGATTGTAGTCACCCACACTGCATGTTTCGCTTAACAATGAAAGGGTGCCGTTTTCAATGTTCGATCCTTTTGTTCCTCTACTCCTGATATGTTGGACTGTTGATCGATGGTTTCATATAAAAGACTACCAATAAGACTCTTTGTAGAAGAAGTTCCCAAAAAATAGTATGTTGACTTTACGAGAAAGACCTCTAAACATGCTTTAAATTGTAAAAATACGACTTTTTGGATTTTTAATCTCTTTTTTTCGATAGAGAAAATGAAATGAAATTGAATGGGGTTTAACGTCCTACTGTGCTGCTCCTAAAATGGGCTACTGAAGACGGGCATACGCCATAAAGTGTGCAATGGGGGAAATTTTACCCGGGGAGCGGCGTTACGACCTACGAGGTTGGACATGCGACCATACTCCTTGTCACGTACAACCAAGAAATCGAAACAACGCCAGTTGACTCAGTGACAGACGTTATGATACAGAGCGCACGTGCTAACCATTCAGCCACGCAACCTCCCTAAAATCGGCAAATTGCTGACCTACAGCGAGAAATATTTCAACCGGGCCAAATTTTCTATTTTAACAGTTTAATTTGCACGGTACCTTTAGTTATCAACCGAATATTACAAAACTTTTTTAAAAAAAAGCTCCCCCTGACCAGCTTAATCGTTCGCAATAAACGTTTGCCCCTTAAAATCGGCAAATTGCTGACTTTAAATTGAGAAACATTACAACCGGACGAAATTTTCTGTTTTATCACTTTTACAGTACCTTTGATTACCAACCGATTATTACAAAACTTTAAAAATCAAAGAGAAAGAGAGAAATGCGGCCTAATGTCCATTCGACACAAACTAGGTCATTTCGGGACTAACATATGTTTTTTAATTTTATTTAAAAACTCCCCTTGCGCTTACTGGTCTTTAGCCGTTGGAAGGAAACCGAAGAACACGGAGAAAACCCACGAGATTGGACATCATACACCATGTCACGTGCAACCTGGAGATCGAAACGACGCCCGTTGACTCAATGACAAACGTTACGATACAGCGAGCACATGCTAACCATTCAGCCATCCTGAATTCGGAAAATTGCTGACTTATAGCAAGAAACATTTCAACCGGGCGAAATTTTCTGTTTTAACAGTTTAATGTGCACGGTACTTTAATAATTACCAACCGATTATTACAAAACTTTTGAAAATAAGCTCCAACTGACCAGCTTAATCGTATGCAATAAACGTTTGGCCTGAATTGAAAGTTCTGCACGGAAAAAGTTCATCTCGATTTCCCGGCGTGGTTCCCCTTGTCAGTGAGGCAGAACACAGGGCCTGACAAGCACAGCTGTCTAGTCCTTCGGATGGGACGAAAAACCAAGGTGCCGTGTACACATTGGAGTGCACGTAAAATATCCCTAAGCAGTTGGAATTCGATACTGTTGAATAAACTCTATACGATGACTAAATGCGTAGATTGTAGTCACCCACACTGCATGTTTCGCTTAACAATGAAAGGGTGCCGTTTTCAATGTTCGATCCTTTTGTTCTTCTACTCCTGATATGTTGGACTGTTGATCGATGGTTTCATATAAAAGACTACCAATAAGACTCTTTGTAGAAGAAGTTCCCAAAAAATAGTATGTTGACTTTACGAGAAAGACCTCTAAACATGCTCCAAATTGTAAAAATACGACTTTTTGGATTTTCAATCTCTTTTTTTCGGCTATCCCTGATATTTAAAAAAAATGATACAATGATTTCACACAACAGGCTAGCTATTAGACTCTCTATTAACAAAAGTTTCACCGCTCTCCCTTCATTATAACCGAAGTTATCGTGCCCTAAAGAATCAACAAATCAGCATGCTTATCTCTGACCTAGTGAACGTCTACAACAAATTTGAACATTCTAGCTTAATTAGAATGAGAGTTATTGTGCTCCAAAGTCTCGGCCCTTCAAATTGCTTCTATTTTTCATTTTCAATTCAACATGGTGACTCCCGGTTGACCTAAATCAGAATTCTATTGCGACATTTTTTAGGCCTTCCTACAAGGATTCAGAAAATATAACTCCCGAGTCTGTAAGTAAAATAGCAAAAAAAGCCTTATTGATTTTTCACGTTTAAAGATGGTGGCACTTCCGGTTCGATCGACAAACTCCATATTTTGTGTACGAATCAGTAATTCCTTGTCTAGTATAGAAAAAAAAACTAGGTCATTCTGACCTATATTTCGACGATTTTTTTGAAAACTTTGATCCTTAATTTCACCAAGGGGAGATAAGTTAGAAAATTTCGAAAGTCATTTTTCAAGTCGCATCATTAAGGTCTACTTACATATTAAATTTCATGAAAATCGTACAACTACTAAAGAAGTTGTCGAGTTGGTGTAAACTTCCGGTTCGAAATCACAGCGACGAATTTTCGAAATTCGAAAATCCGAAATTGCAGATTTGAAGTAAAGGAGTCAAGGTATTCAAAAAAAAAAGAATTAGTAAAATAGGTGAAATAGTCACAAAGTTAGAGTAAAGTAGGTCAAATGCATTTGTTCGTAAAATTCGGTGATTTCGAATGCGAAAAACGTTTTGAAAATATATTTACCCAACAGCCACCACCCATTTTTTTGGGGGTAGGTAAAAGTTTCAGAAAGATCCTATGAGTAGATTCTGAGAAATCCGATTTGTGAATAAAACACAAACAAAACTAGATCTGCTACTGTCCCATGCAGATATGAAAGCTTTCATATTTATCGTCACGTGTCATTGATTGTATCAAGTATCCTAAATAAAAGGATAAGAAGAAACTCGCGAAGTTACAAGTCTAAATATACATGTAGTATGAATCATTGCACCCAGGCATAACAATAATCTGAAAACTAAAGGGAAATAACTGAAACTTGTATTACTGTAATGTGACGGATTAGAAAATGAAAGGAAAATGGCGGGGGAAAAAAATTAAAAATTGCAGGTTGGACAGGCGACCTTACTCCTTGTCACGTACAACCGAGCATTCGAAAACACGCTAGTTAACTCAATGACAGGCGCGCGTGCTAACCATTCAGCCACCCAACCCCCCTTTGAAATCAGACACGTGCAATATGTCATATAGGAAGAATAAGAAGTCGCTCACAACAAAATGGTAAATTAATGAGTTTAGGTCAAAAGGTTGAGCTACTGTTTTAGAGTATTTAATAGTTTTAAAGAGACACGTAAAGAGTTGTTCATAGTTAAATGAAAGTTTAATCTTAAATAAGACCAATAAAATTAGGATTTAATAATGCCAGACTAATATTTCCAATATGTTTGGTTATAAGTAGGAAATCGTGACGACTTCTTAAGCATGTTTTAAACAAAGGGTCATAGACTGCAATATACAAGAATGGCACTCTGCAATAAAAAAAACTGGCCAAAGCAAGATTTATATGCAGAAATTAAATAATTGCTAGAACCAGAAAAATATTTATCCACTATAATAAATAAGCAACATAGAGAAAATGAAATGAAATTGAATGGGGTTTAACGTCCTACTGTGCTGCTCCTAAAATGGGCTACTGAAGACGGGCATACGCCACAAAGTGTGCATGAGGGAAATTTTACCCGGGCAGCGGCGTTACGACCTACGAGGTTGGACATGCGACCATACTCCTTGTCACGTACAACCAAGAAATCGAAACAACGCCAGTTGACTCAGTGACAGACGTTATGATACAGAGCGCACGTGCTAACCATTCAGCCACGCAACTTCCCTAAAATCGGCAAATTGCTGACCTACAGCGAAAAATATTTCAACCGGGCCAAATTTTCTATTTTAATAGTTTAATTTGCACGGTACCTTTAGTTATCAACCGAATATTACAAAACTTTTAAAAATAAGCTCCCCCTGACCAGCTTAATCGTTCGCAATAAACGTTTGCCCCTTAAAATCGGCAAATTGCTGACTTTAAATTGAGAAACATTACAACCGGACGAAATTTTCTGTTTTATTACTTTTACAGTACCTTTGATTACCAACCGATTATTACAAAACTTTAAAAATAAAAGAGAAAGAGAGAAATGCGGCCTAATGTCCATTCGACACAAACTAGGTCATTTCGGGACTAACATATGTTTTTTAATTTTATTTAAAAAACCCCCTTGCGCTTACTGGTCTTTAGCCGTTGGGAGGAAACCGAAGAACACGGAGAAAACCCACGAGATTGGACATCATACACCATGTCACGTGCAACCTGGAGATCGAAACGACGCCCGTTGACTCAATGACAAACGTTACGATACAGCGAGCACATGCTAACCATTCAGCCATCCAGCCTCCCTGAATTCGGAAAATTGCTAACTTATAGCAAGAAACATTTCAACCGGGCGAAATTTTCTGTTTTAACAGTTTAATGTGCACGGTACTTTAATAATTACCAACCGATTATTACAAAACTTTTGAAAATAAGCTCCAACTGACCAGCTTAATCGTATGCAATAAACGTTTGGCCTGAATTGAAAGTTCTGCACGGAAAAAGTTCATCTCGAATTCCCGGCGTGGTTCCCCTTGTCAGTGAGGCAGAACGCAGGGCCTGACAAGCACAGCTGTCTAGTCCTTCGGATGGGACGAAAAACCAAGGTCCCGTGTACTCATTGGAGTGCACGTAAAATATCCCTAAGCAGTTGGAATTCGATACCGTTGAATAAACTCTATACGATGACTAAATGCGTAGATTGTAGTCACCCACACTGCATGTTTCGCTTAACAATGAAAGGGTGCCGTTTTCAATGTTCGATCCTTTTGTTATTCTACTCCTGATATGTTGGACTGTTGATCGATGGTTTCATATAAAAGACTACCAATAAGACTCTTTGTAGAAGAAGTTCCCAAAAAATAGTATGTTGACTCTACGAGAAAGACCTCTAAACATGCTCCAAATTGTAAAAATACGACTTTTTGGATTTTCAATTTCTTTTTTTTTCGGCTATCCCTGATATTTAAAAAAATGATACAATGATTTCACACAACAGGCTATCTATTAGACTCTCTATTAACAAAAGTTTCACCGCCCTCCCTTCATTATAACCGAAGTTATCGTGCCCTAAAGAATCAACAAATCAGCATGCTTATCTCTGCTTACCCTAAGCAGAAAATGCTCATCTTTGAACTCAATCATAACATTGACCTTGTGAACGTCTACAACAAGTTTGAACACTCTAGCTTAATTAAAATGAGAATTATTGTGCTCCAAAGTCTCGGCCCTTCAAATTGCTTCTATTTTTCATTTTCAATTCAAAATGGTGACTCCCGGTTGACCTAAATCAGAATTCTATTGCGACATTTTTTAGGCCTTCCTACAAGGATTCAGAAAATATAACTCCCGAGTCTGTAAGTAAAATAGCAAAAAAGCCTTATTGATTTTTCACGTTTAAAGATGGTGGCACTTCCGGTTCGATCGACAAACTCCATATTTTGTGTACGAATCAGTAATTCCTTGTCTAGGATAGAAAAAAACTAGGTCATTCTGACCTATATTTCGACGATTTTTTTGAAAACTTTGAACCTTGATTTCACCAAGGGGAGATAAGTTAGAAAATTTCTAAAGTCATTTTTCAAGTCGCATCATTAAGGTCTACTTACATATTAAATTTCATGAAAATCGTACATCTACTAAAGAAGTTGTCGAGTTGGTGTAAACTTCCGGTCCGAAATCACAGCGACGGATTTTCGAAATTCGAAAATCCGAAATTGCAGATTTGAAGTAAAGGGGTCAAGGTATTCAAAGAAAAAAGAATTAGTAAAATAGGTGAAATAGTCACAAAGTTACAGCAAAGTAGGTCAAATGCATTTATTCGTAAAATTCGGTGATTTCGGATGCGAAAAACGTTTTGAAAATATATTTATCCAACAGCCACCACCCATTTTTTGGGGGGTAGGTAAAAGTTTCAGAAAGATCCTATGAGTAGATTCTGAGAAATCCGATTTGTGAATAAAACACAAAAAAATAATAAATAATAAGAATAGGAAGAATAATAATCTTAACAGAAACAATAAGCTTTCATATATGAATATATGAAAGCTTAATAATAATAGGAAGAATAATAATCTTAACAGAAACAATTAGCTTTCATATGTAAATACATATGAAAGCTTAATAATCTTAACAGAAACAATAAGCTTTCATATGTAAATACATATGAAAGCTTAATAATTTTAGTAATCTCAATAGGCTTTCAGACGAAAGTCTGAAAGCCTAATAATAATAATAATTTTAGTAAAAACAATAGTCTTTCAGACGAAAGTCTGAAAGCCTAATAATAACTTTAGCAAAAACAATAAGCTTTCATATATAAATATATGAAAGGGTAATAACTAGACTTTCGAAGCAGCAATGACGGGTTTCACTGGTACCATATAACCTTTGCACTTATTCACTTTCAGTGCCAAGTTACCTTACAATCATATAACTTGCAGTACTAATTGAACCGATAAACAGATTTTCACATAAACATTGCGCACATCAAATACAATGGAAGCAAAATCAATCAAATCCTGCAATATCAATTCATTTTACATTACTTACGGTGGTCGTGAAAATATTCAATTAGTTTATCGTAACCAGAAATGGCATAAGGCATTACATGGTGAAACGTTTACGTAAATCGAATAAAATTGCTACTTTTATAGACCAAAAACCTTGAAAAGTGACTAGATATCTTTCCGTACCAGAAGTGTCAGAAACATCTATTCAGTAGTTGTTTGTAAAAAAGATAAATAAATGATTTAGGCCGTGTTTACCCCCTATATTAATTACAACTTTTTTCGTTTGGATCCACGCCACAGTCCACCGATAGGACTCTGCGTTAAAAAAAGGTTCCAAAAACGGAAAATATTAGATTTTCGGCGTACCATAATTTATTTTCTAACCATCGAAATCGTACCATTGAGTTGCTATATAATAGTCTATTAATGGGGCTATCCAAAAGACAATTTACTTCTTTGGGTCAGGTAATATCTGACCGAGAAATACAACATTTCTCAAGAGCGCAATTTTTTTTACCCTTTTTTTTCGTTTTTTGAATACATCCGGTATGGTGATTATTGTCGAGATAGTTCTAATAACCAGTTTGGGCAATTAAATAGCCAAAGAGCTCTGTAAGGATATATTACATTATCTAATCAGATAAAATACTATGTTCAAATGTGCCAAAAATGCAAAAATATCAAAATATCGAAAATTAACTTCAGTATTTCAATACATATTATATATCGGATTTAGGTCAGCTATCTGAATGTAACCATTTTTTTTAAAATCTTTTAAAATTAAAAAAAATAAAGCATTTTTTAAAAATTTACGATTTTTCGGCTTTTTTTCGATTTTCAGTCCCATCTTCCAGACATTTCAAAGTCTTATTGAATGGCTTCATGCCAAAGACCACTGGAGAGACTTTAGATGGGGAAAGTTTAAGAAAAATCAGTGGAGTCGTTTTCGAGATACAGGCGTCCATAAACGCTCCAAATCAGAAAATACTTGATTTTCAGCGTGCCATATTTTTCTTCCTGTTCTTGGTATCTGTAAGAATTGGGTATCATACGATAAAACAATTCTCGTGCAACGCAACGATACCTTGATCTTTATAATCTGTTGATATCGGACGGAGAAATAACGTTTTTCAAAAAGCACCCATTTTTGACGGTTTTTCGACATATCGGACATTATTTCGACTACTCCCGGTTTACGAATCATTGTTGGAATTATTTTATCCAATGATTAACCATATTGCTTTATGTTCCAGTAGTTTCAGAAACATCGATTGAGGCTTTCACAAAAATATAAGGGTTACAAAATGGGCAGAACATTCGAAAAAATTCGAAAAATAAAGGGCGATAACTCCGAATGAAACTTATATATTTGGAACCGGATGAGATTCAGGTGTCCAAAAATGTAGGTCAAATTTGAAAAGTTTGAAAAAAAACAAAAAATGTCTCTAAAACAACATATTTTCATTTTTCAAACGGTAGAAGTCAGCACGAAATTCTGCCGACCCGGTCCTCGCAGAAGTTTCAAATATAGTTATTAAGTTGCGACAACATGCTTTACTGATAGAAAACTAGGTCCCAGATCGGTATCAGTAACAGGGACTGAGAAATAGTCTCCCCCGAAAAAAATAATAATAAATTAGACCTGCAAGCAGCACTGAACCGGCTTTCAGGAATCAGACAGGAAGTAGGTCATAAAATAGCCCATTCATTGAGCTACCAAATGATACTTTAATTGTTTTGGTTCAGTAAAACCCGGCTGAGAAATCGCGATTTTTACAAGAGTACCAATTTTTTTACTGTATATTCTTTTCTCTGTTTTTCTTTTTTTTTAACTTGTTTGAATTTTTACCCAAATATCTGACATTTTTTCGACTCCTTTTGATCTTTTGATCATTGTCGGGATAGCTTTAAGAAGTTGTTTAGATACTTGACTTTTGTAAAAAAAATATAAATAAAATAACATTTTCAATAATTAAACAATTTTTCAACTTTTTTCAAAGATTGAGTCCATTTTTCGAACCCTTATATTGTTTCAAACCTTTTCCTTTTGGATTCACGCCATAGACCACCGATATGACTCTGCGGTAAAAAAGTTTCAGAAAAATCGTAGTTGTCGTTTTCGAGAAAAAGGCGCCTAAAATGGTTCCAAAAACGGAAAATACTCGATCTTTGGCGTACCATAGTTTATTGTCTAACCATCGAAATCGTACCATTGAGATGTAATATAATAGTGTCTGGTCAAAAGGTGCAGACAAGCGTTTTTATTTTATTATATTAAGGTTGTCTCGCTCGATTTACTTCCTCAAAAAAAGTAAAATAGAAAATTAAAATCTACTCACAGTTACAAGAAAACGTGTAGACTTCTCCGTAAAAATAAAAAAAACTGTTATACGCGACAAATACTATTGTGTTAGAAATAATTAGACCGGTCGCGAGCGTATTTGACAGTTGTGGATCTCGCCGTTTCGGCATAATAAATTGGCCAATACGACGACACTATTAATATTTTGATGCTGAAAAATGACCAAGCGACAAGCGGAAAGTTATTAAATCAAACTACGGTCGATTTGATAACTGCCATCCAATTAATAAATCGCAAAACGAACATTTCAGTAAGAAAAGCAAGTATTGCTTGCCACGACCCCATTGGACGCCATCTTTGTTTATATGTGACAGAACGCCGCTAGGTGGCGCGGAACTGAAAAGTGGTCAATTCTAACCTGTCAAGTGTGTTTCAGGGTAAGTAAATAAATTTTTTAGGCTAAATAATATAACATTAAATTGTAAGTAAACTGTCTCAAGGTTAATACATTAGCCAAATAACAATAAAATTTTATGTAATCTACGCCTTTATCGTACATTGCACGTCGTCTGCTAATTAGCAACAGTCGCCATTTGTCAAAACGTCGGGAGCAACCTGTGTAGCGTATGTTACTGATACTGCCCCGTCTTCTTTTATGGTATTATTCCATAATATTCATTTAGTTCATACGCTTCTCAGTTTCCATTCCGTATTGCAGAATTGGCCAACAAGATGGGAATTTTTTTCACCCTCCCCTTCCTGTTCAAGGCCCATGGTAGGCTAGGTCTAGACAGTCTTACCGGATGTACACTTTTATATAGGCCTCATACTCTATTACCACAATCAAATGAAAGCTACACTAGAGGGCTATGCCTAATTCTAAGATCGTTTGTCAAGATATGCAATTTAGGCTAGACGAGATGTGCCTTCTACAGGCATTATTATTTTAAATTGATTAAATTATTTGGAAATAGACAATTTAATTTATATTGTGTACTATTATGGTATTATCAGCCATACAAACTGAAGTTTATCATTACAGCATACTAGATAACCACCGAGTAAATTAAAATTATATTTTGAATTACTGAATGGTTTAAAATTAGTGATAGTGCTTCAGTAAATATTTTATTCGTCGGATTAAGGCCTACCAGTAAAAGAGGAAATGCAATTTTGAAAAGCATAACAATAACAGTATTTTTTTGTAATTTTAGAATTACGTGTAATTGTGATTTTTTAAGGATCAATCTTGAATTAGTAAGCTTTACTCATTAAGTCTGTGCTAGCTGCACATATTCTTTTTACATTCTATAATAGGCCTACGTACCGTACCGTAAGTCTACTGAATAAACTAAATTTAAATGAATATGTTATTTTCATATTGCAGCTATATAGCAAGCGATCAGAGTATTTTATCTTTGAAAACCACCAACGGCTCAAATCTGTTTATTGGAAAACGTTATAAGCTTTATTGAATTAGATTTTAATATTCTGAAATAAGTATGCTATATTTTAATAAAACTTACTTTATTATCATAACATCAAAAACAAAAGCACTCAGTAAAGCTCTAGAAGACAATGATATTTTTTTTGGGGGGGGGGGGGAATAATAAACCATGTTGATTTATTTTATGTTTTTTTTTTGGGGGGGGGGGGGGGAATAAAAAATCATGTTGATTTAAATAGGCCTTATCCGAAAAAGGACATGGTACTTCAACATTTTTAAATGGCCCATTTTAAGGTTTATGGAAATAACATTTCAAATCTTAGAGTGGAAGAAACAAATATTTCGTGGATCAGTTGTAAAGTTAATAAAATCTTTTAAAAATTGGCAAATTTACAGCCTAGATCAATTCGTTTAAACCGTCACGACTATTTCACATAAGTCCGGGTTGAACCACGCTACGCTCCATTTATGCATGTTTTAAATATATGAATCATGTTTTGTAAATTCCAGAAACACACACGTACACAAAACTACCATATGATTGTATGTGACAGTTCTTGATAGTTTTGCTACTGAAAATACTATAAAACTAAGAAATAAAAAAGATTATGTTATTTCTACTCTGTGATGTTAACTGACGTTACAGACAACCTATAGATGCAATACGCGACCTACTTTTTGTGCAAATGAAGAAGCTGCCACTCTAGTTATTTTTACTCTGTGGTATAATAAAGACTAACCAGCGGCTGCCAGGCAGGATACGCCCACATTTTTGAGAGATGGATAGAGAACAAGCAAAACCGAAAGTGATTTTTCCTACAATCACAGGCCATAATTCATTAAGTTACAATTTGATATGCACAAATATCGAAAAGTATCAAGATATTTAGTTTATAAACACGCAATTGAAGTTTCATCAAAATCGAAATTAAAATTGGGACCTCTACAGGGTCCACAACCTTGAAATACCATTTTTTAACAGTATTCGCGTACAAACAGCAGCCATTTTGTATTGTTATTTTGGTCCTATTTTCCCGAAATTTGAACTCAACCTTCCTTAGCTTGTAACGGTGATATAATCAAACGATTTTTTAAATCAGATAATAATTGTGACCTCCAGAGAGACCACAAGCTAAACAAAGGCGATTTTGCGTATAATCAGGGGCATTAATTCAGGAAGTTACGATCCGATATGTGCAAATATCAAAAGGACCCAAGATCTTTGGGTTATATCCATGCTTTTCAAGTTTCGTCAAAATCGAATTAAAATTGGGACCTCTACAAGGTCGACGACCTTGATATACCATTATTCAACAGTATTCGCATACGAACGGCGGCCATTTTGTATGGTAATTTAGGTCCAATTTTTCCGAAATTCGAACTCACCCTTCCTTAGGGTGTAACGGTGATATAATCAAACGATTTTTTAAATCGGATTATAATTGTGACCTCTAGAGGAACCACAAGCTAAACAAAGGCGATTTTGCGTATAATCAGGGGCCATAATTCTGGACGTTACGATCATATATGTGCAAATATCGAAAGGAACCAAGATCTTTGGGTTATATCCATGCATTTCAAGTTTCATCAAAATCAAATTAAAATTGTGACCTCTACAGGGTCCACAACATTGATATACCATTTTAAACAGTATTCGCGTACGATCGGCGGCCATTTTGTATGGCAATTTTGGTCCGATTTTTTCCGAAATTCAAACTCAACCTTCTTTAGGGTGTAACGGTGATATAATCAAACGATTTTTTAAATCAGATAATAATTGTGACCTCCAGAGGGACCACAAGCTAAACAAAGGCGATTTTGCGTATAATCAGGGGCCATAATTCAGGAAGTTACGGTCCGATATGCGCAAATATCGAACGGAACCAAGATCTATGGGTTATAACCATGCATTTCAAGTTTCATCAAAATTGAATTAAAATTGTGACCTCTACAGGGTCCACAACCTTGATATACCATTTTTAACAGTATTCGCGTACGAACGGCGGCCATTTTGTATGGTAATTTTGGCCCGATTTTTCCGAAATTTGAACTCGACCTACCTTAGGGTGTAACGGTGAAATATTCGAACGTTTTTTTTTAAATCGGATAATAATTGTGACCACCAGAGGTACCACAAGCTAAAATATGTGATTTTTCGGACAATCAGGGGCAATAATTCAGGAAATTACGTTCCGATAGGCGCAAATATCGACAGGAACCAAGATCTTAGGGTTATAAACATGAATGGAAAGTTTCATGAAAATCGGTTCAAAATTGTGACCTATATAGGGTCCACAAGCTAAAAACATGATTTTTCGTACACTCAGGGGCCATAATCCATGAAGTTTTGATCCGATACATGCCACTATCGAAAGCAACCGAGATCTTTGGGGGATAAACCTATATTTCAAGCTTCGTCAAAATCGGGTAAGAATTGTGACCTGTAGAGAGTCCACAAACAATTGTGGACGGACGGACGGACGGACAGGGCGACGACATAATACGTCCACATGAAAATGTGGGCGTATAAAAAAGAAATGATTCGCATGAAGGCAAAAATTGAGAGGTAAAAAAAAAATGGTTTCAAGTCAAAACATTTTAAGACGAACGAAGTAATTTTGTATGATGTCGAAAATCAAAGATAAACAGCATAATCCCATAATTTGGTCATGGAACTTATAAATCTAAACGTTTCGAATGATAACGTAACAGCGGTATGTATCCGAATGTTTGGCTGTCGCGGGACTTAAATCTAATTAAAGGTTGCATTTACCCATCCCCACTATACCAAATTCGAATTCAAATCTCCCCGAAGCTCTATCTTTATTAGGCTTTCAGACTTTCGTCTGAAAGTCTATTGTTTTTACTAAAATTATTAGGCTTTGAAAGACTATTGTGATTACTAAAATTATTATTATTTATTAGGCTTTCAGACTTTCGTCTGAAAGCCTATTGTGATTAATAAAATTATTATTATTTATTATTATTTTTTTCTTTCGGGGGAGCCTATTTCTCAATGCCTGTCCCAGATACCGATCTGGAACCTCATTTTCTATCATTAAACCGTGTGTTTGCAACGTATGGGCTATATTTGAAACTTCTGCGCAGACCGCAAGTGGCCGAATTTCGTACGGTGTCAAAAAATCAAAAAACGGCCGTAGATTCGTCAATTCTGTACTTATTTTCATACAAATGACATTTTCGGCCACACCAAATCTTTCTTCGGATGATAGCAGTTGAAAATTTCGAAATTTCGAAACTTCGTCGCTGACTTCTAGCGTTCGAAAAATAAAATTTAAGAGACAATTTTTGTCATTTTTCAAAATTTTCAAATTTGACCTACATTTTTGGATACCTGAAGACCATCCGATTCGAGAAATATAAGTTTCATTCCGAGTTATCACCCTTTATTTTTCGATTTTTTTTCGAATTTTCTGCCCATTTTGTGAGCTCGAGTTTCGTTTTACGGCCGAATCGACGTTTCTGAAACTCCTGGAACATAAAGTTATAGTTCAAAACTAACGTATAAAGCTATTTCGACAAACATCTTTAAACCGGAAGTAGTCGAAATAATGGCCGATATTTTGAAAAAAACTCAAAAAATGAATGCTTTTGGGAAAAACATGAATTCTCAGTCCGATATCAACGGATTAAATCGATTAATATATCGTTAGGTTGCCCGAGAATTGCAGTATCATATGATATCCTATTATTACAGATAACATGAACAGCAAGTAAAATATGGCACGCTGAAAATCAAGTATTTTCTGATTTGGAGCGCTTTTGAACGCCTGTATCTCGAAAACTGCTCCAATGATTTTTCTTAAACTTTCTCTATCAAGATACCTTTTTGTAGTCTTGTGTATGAAACAGTCCGTTTAGACTTTGAAATATCCGTAATAGATCAAATAACGAACTGAAAATCAAAAAAAGTCGAAAAATCGTGAAATTTTGGAAAATACTCTATTTTTTTTTATTGTTACTGATTTTCAAAAAACTTTATGATATTTAGATATCTGATCTAATGTCGAATCCAAAAATGTATAATATGTATACAGTTATTGAAATTTTTACATTTTTGCATGTTTGGCACTTTTAAACATAGGATTTCTCAGGGGCATTTTATCTGATCATATATTGTAATATATCATTACAGAACTCTGTCGCTGTTTAATTGCCTAAACCGGATTTTAAAACTATCTCGATAATAATCACCATACCGGAAGTATTCAAAAAATGAAAAAAAAAGGTATAAAAATGTCGTTCTTGCAAAAAGCTGGATTTCTCCATCAGATATTACCGGCTCAAAAGAAATAAAGTGTCTTTGGATGGCCCCATTAATGGACTATCATATGGCATCTCAATGGTACGATTTCGATGGTTAGTAAATAAATGATGTTACGCCGAAAATCTAATATTTTTCGTTTTTGGAGCCTTTTGAGACACCCTTTTCTCGAAAACGACTACTGCGATTTTTTTAAAACCTTTTTTACTCAGCCTCCTATCTGTGGTCTGTGGCGTGAATCCAAAAGGAAAGTTTTGAAATAATTTAAGGTGTCAAAAAATGGCCTCAATCTTTGATAAAAGTAGAAAAATCGTTAAATTATCGAAAATGTTCTTTTATTTATCTTTTTTACAAACAACTACTGAATAGATGTTTCTAACATTCATTTGACCTACTTTGCTGTAACTTTGTGACTATTTCACCTATTTTACTAATTCTTTTGTTTTTGAATACCTTGACTGCTTTACTTCAAATCTGCAATTTCGGATTTTCGAATTTCGAAAAATCGTCGCTGTGATTTCGAGCCGGAAGTAAAAATCAAAATAACAACTTCTTTAATAGTTGCACGATTTTCATGGAATTTGGTATGTAAGTAGATCTCGCTCATGCGACTTTAAAAATGTTGTTAGAAATTTTCTAAATTATCTCCCCTTGGTGATATTAAGGATCAAATTTTTCAAAAAAATTGTCGAAATATAGGTCAGATTGCCTTGATTTTTTTTTTTACTAGCTACGACACTACTGATTCGTACACAAAAAATGGAGTTTGTAACCCAAACCGGAAGTGCTTCCATCTTGAAATGTGCAAAATAAATAAGGCTTTTTTGGTAATTGACTTACAGACATGGCAATTATATTTTCCGAATCCTTGTAGGAAGGCCAAAAAACGGTAGCGAAAATTTTTTTGATTTCGGGCAAATCATGGACTCTATTTTGAATTGAAAATGACATATAGTAAAAAATCCTCATTATTGGGCTTGAAAACATACACAATTGGTCGTGGCTTAGAGAGTGTGTCTCCTATTAACGAAATTAATACATTTCAGGATAGCCTGGCTCATGGTCGAGTGTTTGGTATTCTAATATTTCAAAAATTCGAATTTCTCCTTTGTCGTTTTCTGTGCCGACAAGGTTGTTTTCGAGGTTAGCGGTTTTGACTTCGCGCATGCGTTACGCTAGAACCAAAGGTATGATGACTACCAAACTCCGGCCCCCCACTTGTCACGTTGGTACCTGAAAGTCCTGAAATGTTCAGATCGATACCTGCATTCCTTCAAGTCGTTTACATGTGAGGCAGCGGATTTTTCTAATAGTAAATGCAGGAGGACTGCACTACACGCAAAACAAAAAATCTACAAGATAAACCTGCGGACAAGACAGAAAAAAGACATTGCAAAACTAAACAATTATCAAATCAAGTGAATGAATCCGGGGGCCAGCCGTAAGCGTCCACTGCGCTGTACAGTCCCGCACTCCGTAAGGGGAAAAAAGTGTTTTTTGCCCTAGCAGCGCCAAAAATTCTTCGATTAACCTGGTTTTTTGGCACGATGTGCCCATTTACTAGCCTGAATTTTGAGTACTTGTCCCATCTGATTCCGATAAAAAAAAAAAAAGTTATGGTCAAAAAACCGATTTACGGCTTTTTTCGCCGATTTTGAGACTAAAAAAGTTTTTTAGAATTTTGAAATTGCAAACGACAAGATAAAGTCATTTTCTTAGTCTCATGTGATGGGTATGAGACTTCTTCACCGATGCGGATTGGGTTTGATTTTTTCAAAATGGCGGACTATATTTTTGAGACTGTCAAAGTTTTGATGTTCTGAGACTGCCGGGGCATCATTAGGAGGTATTTTTTAAAAAATTTATACTGGGCGGATGCGCCATGATGAGGTTAGTAACATATTAAAGGAGAACATGATCGAATTAAAAATTCGAAAAAATATGGCCATGTTTTACAATAAAAAAAAGTTGATGGATCGGCTTGGGTTCGAATTTTTTAGGCCATGTTCCCGTATTAGAGATCACTTAAATTTTTTCTATGTGCTAGCTAACATTCAAAGGCACAATCTCTGAAAATTTCAAGAAATTCCGACAACCGTAACGCCTGCTAAAACACGCTCGCGCAATTAGGCCTATTTTTTGCCTATTTTTCGAATGTTTTTAGACTAACAAGTCACTTTTTCGTGCGCTACGTTTGAGGCCCCATATATCGGCCGCTAAGGGTTTGAATCCATATGTTTGAATCCGTCGTAAAAAAAAGTTTGGACCCCTGACCCTAACCACGGTCACATGACAGGGTGCCTTATAGCTCGGCCCCTATGGGCTCGAATCAAAATGTTTTGGCTGGGAATAATAGCCTTGACAATTTCCCCATTGTATTAAAAGTTGGTAGATCTCACCCGAATGCCATGCACGCGCTACGATATTTAAGAGTGCCCGGGCGGGTCTCGAGGCTTGGTATTCAAAGGTTAAATCTCTGGAATTTCTAGCAGTTGCCTGTGCCGCGATGATATTTATCACATATTAAAAGGAGAGAATATTCAGATATCAATAACGAAAATAAATCAATAAAATACGGCAATTTTCAAGCAAAAAAAGTTTGATGGGTGGGCTTTGGGTTTATAATTTGTTTTCATTGTTCCCGGAATCTCACTCATTTACATTTTTTATATGCGATAGCTAGAATCTCAAAGTACAATCTTTGCAAATTTGAAGGCAAACGGAGCACTGGAACGTTGATTGGGCAGTGCAAATCTATCCCGGTCGCAAAAATCTGCATTCGGGAACCCTCGATGGATGATACTATGACCGGACGTTTTATGACCTTGACACATACATGATATACATAGTATTAAAATCCTTATGAAATATTTAAATCATTTACTGCTATAATATGAAATATAACTTATTCCCCAGTTAAATAAAAATAGGTCACCGGGTGCTGTACAACTTCAAGAACCCTGCGACCATTTTACACTTTCTATTGCCAGAAAATATTTGTTTTACTAGTCTTATTCAAGTTTAAAAATAAACAATATTTTTTCTGAAAATCAATGTCGAGATTTAGTGTATTATATATGATACAATGGGCCATAGCATAGAGGTCGGGTGTTCGATCCCTGCATTGGCCGAGAAAGTTCATCTCGATTTTACCGTACTCCACAAGGGGAAAAAAAGGGCTTTTTTGCCCTAGCAGCGCCACAAATTCTTCGATTAACCTGGTTTTTTGGCACGATGTGCCCATTTACTAGCCCGAATTTTGAGTACTGGTCCCATCTGATTCCGATGAAAAAACAAAAGTTATGGCCAAAAAACCGATTTTACGGCTTTTTTCGCCGATTTTGAGACTAAAAAAGTTTTTTAGAATTTTGAAATTGCAAACGACAAGATAAAGTCATTTTGTTAGTCTCGTGTGATGGGTAGAGTCTTTTGCACCGATGCGTATTGGGTTTGATTTTTTTCAAAATGGCGGACTATATTTTTGAGACTGTCAAAGTTTTGATGTTCTGAGACTGCCGGGGCATCATTGGGGGGTATTTTTTTAAAAATTTATACTGGGCGGATGCGCCATGATGAGGTTAGTAACATATTAAAGGAGAACATGATCGAATTAAAAATTCGAAAAAATATGGCCATGTTTTACAATAAAAAAAAGTTGATGGATCGGCTTGGGTTCGAATTTTTTAGGCCATGTTCCCGCATTAGAGATCACTTAAATTTTCTATGTGCTAGCTAACATTCAAAGGCACAATCTCTGAAAATTTCAAGAAATTCCGACAACCGTAACGCCTGCTAAAACACGCTCGCGCAATTAGGCCTATTTTTTGCCTATTTTTCGAATGTTTTTAGACTAACAAGTCACTTTTTCGTGCGCTACGTTTGAGGCCCCATATATCGGCCGCTAAGGGTTTGAATCCATATGTTTGAATCCGTCGTAAAAAAAAGTTTGGACCCCTGACCCTAACCACGGTCACATGACAGGGTGCCTTATAGCTCGGCCCCTATGGGCTCGAATCAAAATGTTTTGGCTGGGAATAATAGCCTTGACAATTTCCCCATTGTATTAAAAGTTGGTAGATCTCACCCGAATGCCATGCACGCGCTACGATATTTAAGAGTGCCCGGGCGGGTCTCGAGGCTTGGTATTCAAAGGTTAAATCTCTGGAATTTCTAGCAGTTGCCTGTGCCGCGATGATATTTATCACATATTAAAAGGAGAGAATATTCAGATATCAATAACGAAAATAAATCAATAAAATACGGCAATTTTCAAGCAAAAAAAGTTTGATGGGTGGGCTTTGGGTTTATAATTTGTTTTCATTGTTCCCGGAATCTCACTCATTTACATTTTTTATATGCGATAGCTAGAATCTCAAAGTACAATCTTTGCAAATTTGAAGGCAAACGGAGCACTGGAACGTTGATTGGGCAGTGCAAATCTATCCCGGTCGCAAAAATCTGCATTCGGGAACCCTCGATGGATGATACTATGACCGGACGTTTTATGACCTTGACACATACATGATATACATAGTATTAAAATCCTTATGAAATATTTAAATCATTTACTGCTATAATATGAAATATAACTTATTCCCCAGTTAAATAAAAATAGGTCACCGGGTGCTGTACAACTTCAAGAACCCTGCGACCATTTTACACTTTCTATTGCCAGAAAATATTTGTTTTACTAGTCTTATTCAAGTTTAAAAATAAACAATATTTTTTCTGAAAATCAATGTCGAGATTTAGTGTATTATATATGATACAATGGGCCATAGCATAGAGGTCGGGTGTTCGATCCCTGCATTGGCCGAGAAAGTTCATCTCGATTTTACCGTACTCCACAAGGGGAAAAAAAGGGCTTTTTTGCCCTAGCAGCGCCACAAATTCTTCGATTAACCTGGTTTTTTGGCACGATGTGCCCATTTACTAGCCCGAATTTTCAGTACTGGTCCCATCTGATTCCGATGAAAAAACAAAAGTTATGGCCAAAAAACCGATTTTACGGCTTTTTTCGCCGATTTTGAGACTAAAAAAGTTTTTTAGAATTTTGAAATTGCAAACGACAAGATAAAGTCATTTTGTTAGTCTCGTGTGATGGGTATGAGTCTTTTGCACCGATGCGTATTGGGTTTGATTTTTTTCAAAATGGCGGACTATATTTTTGAGACTGTCAAAGTTTTGATGTTCTGAGACTGCCGGGGCATCATTGGGGGGTATTTTTTTAAAAATTTATACTGGGCGGATGCGCCATGATGAGGTTAGTAACATATTAAAGGAGAACATGATCGAATTAAAAATTCGAAAAAATATGGCCATGTTTTACAATAAAAAAAAGTTGATGGATCGGCTTGGGTTCGAATTTTTTAGGCCATGTTCCCGCATTAGAGATCACTTAAATTTTCTATGTGCTAGCTAACATTCAAAGGCACAATCTCTGAAAATTTCAAGAAATTCCGACAACCGTAACGCCTGCTAAAACACGCTCGCGCAATTAGGCCTATTTTTTGCCTATTTTTCGAATGTTTTTAGACTAACAAGTCACTTTTTCGTGCGCTACGTTTGAGGCCCCATATATCGGCCGCTAAGGGTTTGAATCCATATGTTTGAATCCGTCGTAAAAAAAAGTTTGGACCCCTGACCCTAACCACGGTCACATGACAGGGTGCCTTATAGCTCGGCCCCTATGGGCTCGAATCAAAATGTTTTGGCTGGGAATAATAGCCTTGACAATTTCCCCATTGTATTAAAAGTTGGTAGATCTCACCCGAATGCCATGCACGCGCTACGATATTTAAGAGTGCCCGGGCGGGTCTCGAGGCTTGGTATTCAAAGGTTAAATCTCTGGAATTTCTAGCAGTTGCCTGTGCCGCGATGATATTTATCACATATTAAAAGGAGAGAATATTCAGATATCAATAACGAAAATAAATCAATAAAATACGGCAATTTTCAAGCAAAAAAAGTTTGATGGGTGGGCTTTGGGTTTATAATTTGTTTTCATTGTTCCCGGAATCTCACTCATTTACATTTTTTATATGCGATAGCTAGAATCTCAAAGTACAATCTTTGCAAATTTGAAGGCAAACGGAGCACTGGAACGTTGATTGGGCAGTGCAAATCTATCCCGGTCGCAAAAATCTGCATTCGGGAACCCTCGATGGATGATACTATGACCGGACGTTTTATGACCTTGACACATACATGATATACATAGTATTAAAATCCTTATGAAATATTTAAATCATTTACTGCTATAATATGAAATATAACTTATTCCCCAGTTAAATAAAAATAGGTCACCGGGTGCTGTACAACTTCAAGAACCCTGCGACCATTTTACACTTTCTATTGCCAGAAAATATTTGTTTTACTAGTCTTATTCAAGTTTAAAAATAAACAATATTTTTTCTGAAAATCAATGTCGAGATTTAGTGTATTATATATGATACAATGGGCCATAGCATAGAGGTCGGGTGTTCGATCCCTGCATTGGCCGAGAAAGTTCATCTCGATTTTACCGTACTCCACAAGGGGAAAAAAAGGGCTTTTTTGCCCTAGCAGCGCCACAAATTCTTCGATTAACCTGGTTTTTTGGCACGATGTGCCCATTTACTAGCCCGAATTTTCAGTACTGGTCCCATCTGATTCCGATGAAAAAACAAAAGTTATGGCCAAAAAACCGATTTTACGGCTTTTTTCGCCGATTTTGAGACTAAAAAGTTTTTTAGAATTTTGAAATTGCAAACGACAAGATAAAGTCATTTTGTTAGTCTCGTGTGATGGGTATGAGTCTTTTGCACCGATGCGTATTGGGTTTGATTTTTTTCAAAATGGCGGACTATATTTTTGAGACTGTCAAAGTTTTGATGTTCTGAGACTGTCGAGGCGTCATTGGGGGGTATTTTTTAAAAAATTTATACTGGTCGGATGCGCCGCGATGAGGTTAGTAACATATCAAAAGGAAAACATGATCGAATAAAAATTCGAAAAAATATGGCCATTTTTCACGAAAAACAAAAGTTGCTTGGTCGGCTTGGGTTCGAATATTTTAGGCCATGTGCCCGTATTAGAAATCACTTGAATTTTTTATTTGTGCTAGCTAACATCCCAAGGCACAATCTCTGAAAAATTTCAAGAAATTCCGACAACACTAACTCTGCTAAAACACGCTCGCGCAAATAGGCCTAATTTTTGCTTATTTTCCGATTTTTTTTAGACTAACAAGTCACTTTTTTGTGCGCTACGTTTGAGGCCCTACATCTCGGCCGCTATGGGTTCGAATCCATATGTTTTGATCGGGATCGATAGCTTGGACACTTCCCTCCGTCGTATACAAAGTTTGGACCCGTGACCCTAACCACGGTCACGTGACAGGGTGTCAAACATGGCTTCCCAAAACGAAGGGCCATGTTTGCTGCCCTATAGCTCGGCCCCTATGGGCTCGAATCAAAATGTATTGTCTGGGAAAAATAGCCTTGAAAATTCTCTCCATTGTTTTAAAAGTTGGTAGATCTCACCCGAATGCCATGCACGCGCTACGATATTTAAGAGTGCCCGGGCGGGTCTCGAGGCTTTGTATTCAAAGGTTAAATCTCTGGAATTTATAGCGGTTGCCTGTGCCGCGATGATATTTATCACATATTAAAAGGAGAGAATATTCAGATATCAAGAACGAAAATAAATCGATAAAATAAGGCAATTTTTCAAGCAAAAAAAGTTTGATGGGTGGGGGTGGGTTTATAATTTATTTTCATTGTTCCCGGAATCTCACTCATTTCCATTTATATATGCGATAGCTAGAATCTCAAAGTACAATCTTTGCAAAATTGAAGGCAAACGGACCACTGGAACGTTGCCCGGGCAGTGCAAATCTATCCCGGTCGCAAAAATCTGCATTCGGGAAACCTCGATGGATGATACTATGACCGGACGTTTTATGACCTTGACACATACATGATATACATAGTATTAAAATCCTTATGAAATATTTAAATCATTTACTGCTATAATATGAAATATCACTTTTTCCCCAGTTAAATAAAAATAGGTCACCGGGTGCTGTACAACTTCAAGAACCCTGCCACCATTTTACACTTTCTATTGCCAGAAAATATTTGTTTTACTAGTCTAATTCAAGTTTAAAAATAAACAATATTTTTTCTGAAAATCAATGTCGAGATTTAGTGTATTATATATGATACAATGGGCCATAGCCTAGAGGTCGGGTGTTCGATCCTTGCATTGGCCGAGAAAGTTCATCTCGATTTTACTGTACTCCACAAGGGGAAAAAAGGGCTTTTTTGCCCTAGCAGCGCCACAAATTCTTCGATTAACCTGTTTTTTTGGCACGATGTGCCCATTTACTAGCCCGAATTTTAAGTACTGGTCCCATCTGATTCCGATGAAAAAACAAAAGTTATGGCCAAAAACCCGATTTTAAGGCTTTTTTCGCCGATTTTGAGACTGAAAAAGTTTTTTAGAATTTTGAAATTGCAAACGACAAGATAAAGTCATTTTGTTAGTCTCATGTGATGGGAATGAGTCTTCTGCAGCGATGCGTATAGGGTTTGATTTTTTTCAAAATGGCGGACTATATTTTTGAGACTGTCAAAGTTTTGATGTTCTGAGACTGTCGAAGCATCATTGGGGGGTATTTTTTAAAAAAATTTATACTGGTCGGATGCGCCGCGATGAGGTTAGTAACATATCAAAAGGAGAACATGATCGAATAAAAATTCGAAAAAATATGGCCATTTTTCACAAAAAACAAAAGTTGCTGGGTCGGCTTGGGTTCGAATTTTTTAGGCCATGTGCCCGTATTAGAAATCACTTGAATTTTTTATTTGTGCTATCTAACATCCCAAGGCACAATCTGTGAAAAATTTCAAGAAATTCCGACAACACTAACTCTGCTAACAAGTCACTTTTTTGTGCGCAACGTTTGAGGCCCTATATCTTGGTCGCTATGGGTTCGAATCGATATGTTTTGGTCGGGATCGATAGCCTGGACACTTCCCTACATAGTATCAAAAGTTGGGACCCCCGACCCTAACTACGGTCACGTGCAGGGTGTCAAACATGGTTTCTCAAAACGAAGGGCCATGTTTGCTGCCTTATAGCTCGGCCCCCATGGGTTCGAATCAAAATGTGTTGGCTGGGAATAATAGCCATGACAATTCTCTCCATTGTATAAAAAGTTGGCAGCTCTCACCCGAATGCCATGCACGCGGCACGACATTCGCGCATGCGCACAGCTGGAACCAATAGCACCAGCTGTACCAAACTCTGGTCCCACCCTGCTCTTGCTAGTACCTAGGTGTCCTTTAACTTTCAGCTTGATAACTGCATTCCTTCTAGTCGTTTACATCTGAGACTCACTGGACAAGCATTTTTCACCGATGTACCCGCACCCCCACCTCTAAACGTCCCGAAGGGTGCCCGGGCGGGTCTCGAGGCTTGGTATTCAAAAGGTATATCCACCCTGCCGAGTCGCTGCGTCACGTCAAAATGCCCACCCGGTGACCGGAAGTGGGCGAAACGGGCCCATGAAGAGAAGTTTGACCCTACCTTGACCTTCGACGGCCTCGTAGCATGGAAAGGGTCATAAGCCTAGATGGAGTCATCAATGTCCTTTCATGAGAGAGCTTGACCTTTGACCTGACCTTTGACCTTGGGGTCGAAAAATTCCCCAAACTTAGGTACCGTCCCGAAAATCTGCATCAAGGTCAAGGTCAAGGTCACAACCCACAAACCCGTCGACGGGGCCGTCCCTGAGGTCAAGGTCATGACCTTGGCTGACCTCTACTAGCCTGAGAGATCAATCCCGTGTTTTGTGCATTTCCCGTTTTTTGTGCATTTCACGGCATCGCGTCGCGGCGGCTCATTTTTTTACCCCAGCCACTTGAAAGTTTTATACAACCTGCGCAGCACCCTAGCACAGGTTGTATCAATTTTTCAGACCAATTGAATATAAATTGAGCCCATGATAGAAGTTTCGCTTTTTTCCTGTGCATTACTTCTATTTTGATCCGACTAAATTTTGTTTTGTATTTTCCCCACCTTGTTTATAAGGTAAGTGTAATTTTTTTTAGATACCTGATGACATATGACCCTTGACATGTGACCGAAAATGACTGTGAATATGAAAGCTTTCATATCTGCTTGGGACAGTAGCAGATCTAGTTAGGCTTTCAGACTTTCGTCTGAAAGACTATTGTGATTACTAAAATTATTATTATTTATTATTAGGCTTTCAGACTTTCGTCTAAAAGACTATTGTTTTTACTAAAATTATTATTATTATTTATTTTTTTTTCTTTCGGGGGAGCCTATTTCTCAGTGCCTGTAACAGATACCGATCTAGAACCTCATTTTCTACCATTAAACCATGTGTTCGCAACATATGGGCTATATTTGAAACTTCTGCGCGGACCGGAAGTGGCCGAATTTCGTACGGTGTCAAAAAATCAAAAAACAGCTGTAGATTCGTTAATTCTGTACCTATTTTCATACAAATGACATTTTTCTAAACCCCGAAGGAAATGGCTACCTCAAATTTTTCAATTTCGAAAATTCCTATGGGACTATTGTTGTTCGAAAATTAAAAAAACAAAATTTAAGAGACAATTTTTGTCATTTTTCAAAATTTTCAAATTTGACCTACATTTTTGGATACCTTAAGACCACCCGATTCCAGAAATATAAGTTTTATTCCGAGTTATCACCCTTTATTTTTCGATTTTTTTCGAATTTTCTGCCCATTTTGTGAGCTCGAGTTTCGTTTTACGGCCGAATCAACGTTTCTGAAACTCCTGGAACATGAAGTTATAGTTCAAAACTAACGTATAAAGCTATTTCGACAAACATCTATAAACCGGAAGTAGTCGAAATAATGGCCGATATTTTGAAAAAAAACGCAAAAAATGAATGCTTTTGAGAAAAACATGAATTCTCAGTCCGATATCAACGGATTAAATCGATTAAGATATCGTTGGGTTGCCCGAGAATTGCAATATCATATGAAATCCTATTATTACAGATAACATGAACAGCAAGTAAAATATGGCACGCTGAAAATCAAGTATTTTCTGATTTGGAGCGTTCTTGAACGCCTGTATCTCGAAAACTGCTCCAGGGATTTTTCTTAAACTTTATCTATCGATGGTCCTTCCGCTAGTCTTTAGCATGAATTCATCCATTAAGACTTTTATAGAATTGGAATAAGACAAAAAAGGGACCGAAAATCGAAAAAAGTCGAAAAATCGTGAAATTTGGGAAAATGCTCTACTATTTTTTTATTTTAAGAGATTTTTAAAAAAAGGTTGTATATTCAGATAGCTGACCTAATTACGATTCTAACAATGTATAATATGTATGTAATTATTAAAATTTAATTTAAAATATTTTAATTTTTTTGCATTTTTGGCACTTTAGAACATAGGATTTCTCAGGTGCATTATATCTGATCAGATAATGTAATATATCATTACAGAGCCCTGTGGCTATTTTAGTGCCCAAACCGGCTATTAAAACTATTTTGACAATAATAACCATGCCGGAAGTATTCAAAAAATGAAAAAAAAGAGTAAAAACATTGTCGCACTTGGGAAAAACTTGATTTCTCTCTTAGGTAATAGCGGACCAAAAGAACTAAAGTGTCGCTGGATAGCCCTATTAATGGACCATCATATGGTATCTAAATAATACGATTTCGATGGTAAGGAAATAAATTATTGTATGCCAAAAATCTAGTATTTTCCATTTTTTTAACATTCTGAGACGCCCTTTTAGTTATTAGGCTTTCAGACTTTCGTCTGAAAGACTATTATTTTTACTAAAATTATTATTAAGCTTTCATATTTTAATATGAAAGTTATTGTTTTTGTTAAGATTATTATTCCTATTATTATTAAGCTTTCATATTTTAATGTTGTTAGAAATTTTCTAAATTACCTCCCCTTGGTGATATTAAGGATCAAAGTTTTCAAAAAAATTGACGAAATATAGGTCAGATTGCCTTGAATTTTTTTTGGTACTAGCTACGACACTACTGATTCGTACACAAAAAATGGAGTTTGTAACCCAAACCAGAAGTGCTTCCATCTTGAAATGTGAAAAATAAATAAGGCTTTTTTGGTATTCTACTTACAGACATGGCAATTATATTTTCTGAATCCTTGTAGGAAGGCTAAAAAAACGGTAGCGAAAACATTTTTAATTTCTGGCAAATCATGGACGCCATTTTGAATTGAAAATGACATATAGTGAAAAATCCTCATTATTGGGCTTGAAAACATACACAATTGGTCGTGCCTTAGAGAGTGTGTCTCCTATTAACTAAATTAATACATTTCAGGATAGCCTGGCTCATGGTCGAGTGTTTGGTATTCTAATATTTCAAAAATTCGAATTTCTCCTTTGTCGTTTTCTTTGCCGACAAGGTTGTTTTCGAGGTTAGCGGTTTTGACTTCGCGCATGCGTTACGCTAGAACCAAAGGTATGATGACTACCAAACTCCGGCCCCCCACTTGTCATGTTGGTACCTGAAAGTCCTGAAATGTTCAGATCGATACCTGCATTCCTTCAAGTCGTTTACATGTGAGGCAGCGGATTTTTCTAATAGTAAATACAGGAGGACTGCACTACACGCAAAACAAAAAATCTACAAGATAAACCTGCGGACAAGACAGAAAAAAGACATTGCAAAACTAAACAATTATCAAATCAAGTGAATGAATCCGGGGGCCAGCCGTAAGCGTCCACTGCGCTGTACAGTCCCGCACTCCGTAAGGGGAAAAAAGTGTTTTTTGCCCTAGCAGCGCCAAAAATTCTTCGATTAACCTGTTTTTTTGGCACGATGTGCCCATTCACTAGCCTGAATTTTGAGTACTTGTCCCATCTGATTCCGATAAAAAAAAAAAAAGTTATGGTCAAAAAACCGATTTACGGCTTTTTTCGCCGATTTTGAGACTAAAAAAGTTTTTTAGAATTTTGAAATTGCAAACGACAAGATAAAGTCATTTTCTTAGTCTCATGTGATGGGTATGAGACTTCTTCACCGATGCGGATTGGGTTTGATTTTTTCAAAATGGCGGACTATATTTTTGAGACTGTCAAAGTTTTGATGTTCTGAGACTGCCGGGGCATCATTAGGAGGTATTTTTTTAAAAATTTATACTGGGCGGATGCGCCATGATGAGGTTAGTAACATATTAAAGGAGAACATGATCGAATTAAAAATTCGAAAAAATATGGCCATGTTTTACAATAAAAAAAAGTTGATGGATCGGCTTGGGTTCGAATTTTTTAGGCCATGTTCCCGTATTAGAGATCACTTAAATTTTTTCTATGTGCTAGCTAACATTCAAAGGCACAATCTCTGAAAATTTCAAGAAATTCCGACAACCGTAACGCCTGCTAAAACACGCTCGCGCAATTAGGCCTATTTTTTGCCTATTTTTCGAATGTTTTTAGACTAACAAGTCACTTTTTCGTGCGCTACGTTTGAGGCCCCATATATCGGCCGCTAAGGGTTTGAATCCATATGTTTGAATCCGTCGTAAAAAAAAGTTTGGACCCCTGACCCTAACCACGGTCACATGACAGAGTGCCTTATAGCTCGGCCCCTATGGGCTCGAATCAAAATGTTTTGGCTGGGAATAATAGCCTTGACAATTTCCCCATTGTATTAAAAGTTGGTAGATCTCACCCGAATGCCATGCACGCGCTACGATATTTAAGAGTGCCCGGGCGGGTCTCGAGGCTTGGTATTCAAAGGTTAAATCTCTGGAATTTCTAGCAGTTGCCTGTGCCGCGATGATATTTATCACATATTAAAAGGAGAGAATATTCAGATATCAATAACGAAAATAAATCAATAAAATACGGCAATTTTCAAGCAAAAAAAGTTTGATGGGTGGGCTTTGGGTTTATAATTTGTTTTCATTGTTCCCGGAATCTCACTCATTTACATTTTTTATATGCGATAGCTAGAATCTCAAAGTACAATCTTTGCAAATTTGAAGGCAAACGGAGCACTGGAACGTTGATTGGGCAGTGCAAATCTATCCCGGTCGCAAAAATCTGCATTCGGGAACCCTCGATGGATGATACTATGACCGGACGTTTTATGACCTTGACACATACATGATATACATAGTATTAAAATCCTTATGAAATATTTAAATCATTTACTGCTATAATATGAAATATAACTTATTCCCCAGTTAAATAAAAATAGGTCACCGGGTGCTGTACAACTTCAAGAACCCTGCGACCATTTTACACTTTCTATTGCCAGAAAATATTTGTTTTACTAGTCTTATTCAAGTTTAAAAATAAACAATATTTTTTCTGAAAATCAATGTCGAGATTTAGTGTATTATATATGATACAATGGGCCATAGCATAGAGGTCGGGTGTTCGATCCCTGCATTGGCCGAGAAAGTTCATCTCGATTTTACCGTACTCCACAAGGGGAAAAAAAGGGCTTTTTTGCCCTAGCAGCGCCACAAATTATTCGATTAACCTGGTTTTTTGGCACGATGTGCCCATTTACTAGCCCGAATTTTGAGTACTGGTCCCATCTGATTCCGATGAAAAAACAAAAGTTATGGCCAAAAAAACGATTTTACGGCTTTTTTCGCCGATTTTGAGACTAAAAAGTTTTTTAGAATTTTGAAATTGCAAACGACAAGATAAAGTCATTTTGTTAGTCTCGTGTGATGGGTATGAGTCTTTTGCACCGATGCGTATTGGGTTTGATTTTTTTCAAAATGGCGGACTATATTTTTGAGACTGTCAAAGTTTTGATGTTCTGAGACTGTCGAGGCATCATTGGGGGGTATTTTTTTAAAAATTTATACTGGTCGGATGCGCCGCGATGAGGTTAGTAACATATCAAAAGGAAAACATGATCGAATAAAAATTCGAAAAAATATGGCCATTTTTCACGAAAAACAAAAGTTGCTTGGTCGGCTTGGGTTCGAATATTTTAGGCCATGTGCCCGTATCAGAAATCACTTGAATTTTTTATTTGTGCTAGCTAACATCCCAAGGCACAATCTCTGAAAAATTTCAAGAAATTCCGACAACACTAACTCTGCTAAAACACGCTCGCGCAAATAGGCCTAATTTTTGCTTATTTTCCGATTTTTTTTAGACTAACAAGTCACTTTTTTGTGCGCTACGTTTGAGGCCCTATATCTCGGCCGCTATGGGTTCGAATCCATATGTTTTGATCGGGATCGATAGCTTGGACACTTCCCTCCGTCGTATACAAAGTTTGGACCCCTGACCCTAACCACGGTCACGTGACAGGGTGTCAAACATGGCTTCCCAAAACGAAGGGCCATGTTTGCTGCCCTATAGCTCGGCCCCTATGGGCTCGAATCAAAATGTATTGTCTGGGAAAAATAGCCTTGAAAATTCTCTCCATTGTTTTAAAAGTTGGTAGATCTCACCCGAATGCCATGCACGCGCTACGATATTTAAGAGTGCCCGGGCGGGTCTCGAGGCTTTGTATTCAAAGGTTAAATCTCTGGAATTTATAGCGGTTGCCTGTGCCGCGATGATATTTATCACATATTAAAAGGAGAGAATATTCAGATATCAAGAACGAAAATAAATCGATAAAATAAGGCAATTTTTCAAGCAAAAAAAGTTTGATGGGTGGGGGTGGGTTTATAATTTATTTTCATTGTTCCCGGAATCTCACTCATTTCCATTTATATATGCGATAGCTAGAATCTCAAAGTACAATCTTTGCAAAATTGAAGGCAAACGGACCACTGGAACGTTGCCCGGGCAGTGCAAATCTATCCCGGTCGCAAAAATCTGCATTCGGGAAACCTCGATGGATGATACTATGACCGGACGTTTTATGACCTTGACACATACATGATATACATAGTATTAAAATCCTTATGAAATATTTAAATCATTTACTGCTATAATATGAAATATCACTTTTTCCCCAGTTAAATAAAAATAGGTCACCGGGTGCTGTACAACTTCAAGAACCCTGCCACCATTTTACACTTTCTATTGCCAGAAATATTTGTTTTACTAGTCTAATTCAAGTTTAAAAATAAACAATATTTTTTCTGAAAATCAATGTCGAGATTTAGTGTATTATATATGATACAATGGGCCATAGCCTAGAGGTCGGGTGTTCGATCCTTGCATTGGCCGAGAAAGTTCATCTCGATTTTACTGTACTCCACAAGGGGAAAAAAGGGCTTTTTTGCCCTAGCAGCGCCACAAATTCTTCGATTAACCTGTTTTTTTGGCACGATGTGCCCATTTACTAGCCCGAATTTTAAGTACTGGTCCCATCTGATTCCGATGAAAAAACAAAAGTTATGGCCAAAAACCCGATTTTAAGGCTTTTTTCGCCGATTTTGAGACTAAAAAAGTTTTTTAGAATTTTGAAATTGCAAACGACAAGATAAAGTCATTTTGTTAGTCTCATGTGATGGGAATGAGTCTTCTGCAGCGATGCGTATAGGGTTTGATTTTTTTCAAAATGGCGGACTATATTTTTGAGACTGTCAAAGTTTTGATGTTCTGAGACTGTCGAAGCATCATTGGGGGGTATTTTTTTTAAAAATTTATACTGGTCGGATGCGCCGCGATGAGGTTAGTAACATATCAAAAGGAGAACATGATCGAATAAAAATTCGAAAAATATGGCCATTTTTCACAAAAAACAAAAGTTGCTGGGTCGGCTTGGGTTCGAATTTTTTAGGCCATGTGCCCGTATTAGAAATCACTTGAATTTTTTATTTGTGCTATCTAACATCCCAAGGCACAATCTGTGAAAAATTTCAAGAAATTCCGACAACACTAACTCTGCTAACAAGTCACTTTTTTGTGCGCAACGTTTGAGGCCCTATATCTCGGTCGCTATGGGTTCGAATCGATATGTTTTGGTCGGGATCGATAGCCTGGACACTTCCCTACATAGTATCAAAAGTTGGGACCCCCGACCCTAACTACGGTCACGTGCAGGGTGTCAAACATGGTTTCTCAAAACGAAGGGCCATGTTTGCTGCCTTATAGCTCGGCCCCCATGGGTTCGAATCAAAATGTGTTGGCTGGGAATAATAGCCATGACAATTCTCTCCATTGTATAAAAAGTTGGCAGCTCTCACCCGAATGCCATGCACGCGGCACGACATTCGCGCATGCGCACAGCTGGAACCAATAGCACCAGCTGTACCAAACTCTGGTCCCACCCTGCTCTTGCTAGTACCTAGGTGTCCTTTAACTTTCAGCTTGATAACTGCATTCCTTCTAGTCGTTTACATCTGAGACTCACTGGACAAGCATTTTTCACCGATGTACCCGCACCCCCACCTCTAAACGTCCCGAAGGGTGCCCGGGCGGGTCTCGAGGCTTGGTATTCAAAAGGTATATCCACCCTGCCGAGTCGCTGCGTCACGTCAAAATGCCCACCCGGGGACCGGAAGTGGGCGAAACGGGCCCATGAAGAGAAGTTTGACCCTACCTTGACCTTCGACGGCCTCGTAGCATGGAAAGGGTCATAAGCCTAGATGGAGTCATCAATGTCCTTTCATGAGAGAGCTTGACCTTTGACCTGACCTTTGACCTTGGGGTCGAAAAATTCCCCAAACTTAGGTACCGTCCCGAAAATCTGCATCAAGGTCAAGGTCAAGGTCACAACCCACAAACCCGTCGACGGGGCCGTCCCTGAGGTCAAGGTCATGACCTTGGCTGACCTCTACTAGCCTGAGAGATCAATCCCGTGTTTTGTGCATTTCCCGTTTTTTGTGCATTTCACGGCATCGCGTCGCGGCGGCTCATTTTTTTACCCCAGCCACTTGAAAGTTTTATACAACCTGCGCAGCACCCTAGCACAGGTTGTATCAATTTTTCAGACCAATTGAATATAAATTGAGCCCATGATAGAAGTTTCGCTTTTTTCCTGTGCATTACTTCTATTTTGATCCGACTAAATTTTGTTTTGTATTTTCCCCACCTTGTTTATAAGGTAAGTGTAATTTTTTTTAGATACCTGATGACATATGACCCTTGACATGTGACCGAAAATGACTGTGAATATGAAAGCTTTCATATCTGCTTGGGACAGTAGCAGATCTAGTTAGGCTTTCAGACTTTCGTCTGAAAGACTATTGTTTTTACTAAAATTATTATTAGGCTTTCAGACTTTCGTCTGAAAGCCTATTGTGATTACTAAAATTATTATTATTTATTATTAGGCTTTCAGACTTTCGTCTAAAAGACTATTGTTTTTACTAAAATTATTATTATTATTTATTTTTTTTTCTTTCGGGGGAGCCTATTTCTCAGTGCCTGTAACAGATACCGATCTAGAACCTCATTTTCTACCATTAAACCATGTGTTCGCAACATATGGGCTATATTTGAAACTTCTGCGCGGACCGGAAGTGGCCGAATTTCGTACGGTGTCAAAAAATCAAAAAACAGCTGTAGATTCGTTAATTCTGTACCTATTTTCATACAAATGACATTTTTCTAAACCCCGAAGGAAATGGCTACCTCACATTTTTCAATTTCGAAAATTCCTATGGGACTATTGTTGTTCGAAAATTAAAAAAACAAAATTTAAGAGACAATTTTTGTCATTTTTCAAAATTTTCAAATTTGACCTACATTTTTGGATACCTTAAGACCACCCGATTCCAGAAATATATGTTTTATTCCGAGTTATCACCCTTTATTTTTCGATTTTTTTCGAATTTTCTGCCCATTTTGTGAGCTCGAGTTTCGTTTTACGGCCGAATCAACGTTTCTGAAACTCCTGGAACATGAAGTTATAGTTCAAAACTAACGTATAAAGCTATTTCGACAAACATCTATAAACCGGAAGTAGTCGAAATAATGGCCGATATTTTGAAAAAAAACGCAAAAAATGAATGCTTTTGAGAAAAACATGAATTCTCAGTCCGATATCAACGGATTAAATCGATTAAGATATCGTTGGGTTGCCCGAGAATTGCAATATCATATGAAATCCTATTATTACAGATAACATGAACAGCAAGTAAAATATGGCACGCTGAAAATCAAGTATTTTCTAATTTGGAGCGTTCTTGAACGCCTGTATCTCGAAAACTGCTCCAGGGATTTTTCTTAAACTTTATCTATCGATGGTCCTTCCGCTAGTCTTTAGCATGAATTCATCCATTAAGACTTTTATAGAATTGGAATAAGACAAAAAAGGGACCGAAAATCGAAAAAAGTCGAAAAATCGTGAAATTTGGGAAAATGCTCTACTATTTTTTTATTTTAAGAGATTTTTAAAAAAAGGTTGTATATTCAGACAGCTGACCTAATTACGATTCTAACAATGTATAATATGTATGTAATTATTAAAATTTAATTTAAAATATTTTAATTTTTTTGCATTTTTGGCACTTTAGAACATAGGATTTCTCTGGGGCATTATATATGATCAGATAATGTAATGTATCATTTCAGAGCCCTGTGACTATTTAAGTGCCCAAACCGGCTATTAAAACTATTTCGACAATAAAAACCATACCGGAAGTATTCAAAAAATGAAAAAAAAGGTAAAAACATTGTCGCACTTGGGAAAAACTTGATTTCTCTCTTAGGTAATAGCGGACCAAAAGAACTAAAGTGTCGCTGGATAGCCCAATTAATGGACCATCACATGGTATCTAAATAATACGATTTCGATGGTAAGGAAATAAATTATTGTATGTCAAAAATCTACTATTTTCCAATTTTTTAACATTCCGAGACGCCCTTTTCTCGAAAACGACGCCTACGATTTTTCTTAAACTTTTCTTACTCAAAGTCCTATCGGTTGTCTATATCGGAAATCCAAAGTGAAAAGCATTAAAATAATATAAGTGGTCGAAAAATGGCCTCAGACTTTGAAAAAAAATTGAAAAATCGTTAAATTATTGAAAATGTTCTTTTATTTATCTTTTTTACAAACAGCTACTGAATATATGTTTCTGACACTTCTGGTACAGAAAGATATCTATTTAAACAACTTGTTAAAGCTATCCCGACAATGATCCAAAATCTAGAAGTATTCGTAAAAATATCAGATATTTGGGAAAAAAACATACAAAAATTTTTTTAAAAATTAAAAAAAAGAAAATACAGTAAAAAATTGGTACTCTTGCAAAAATCGACATTTCTCAGCCAGGTGTCACTGAATCAAAACAATTAAAGTATCGTTTTCTAGTTCGATGAATGGGCTATTTTACGACATACTTCCTGTCTGATTCCTGAAAGCCGATTCAGTGCTGCTTGCAGGTCTAGTTATTATTATTATTATTATTATTTACCACGAGGGCCTAGATCTCCATGTTCGAAAACAGATATCGATCTGGAATTAGCTTTTCTATCGGGAAACCATGTGGTGGCTACTTGATAAAATATTTTTTAAATTTCTGCGCGTACCAGAAAGGACCGGCCATAGTTTCGTCAATTCTTTATCTATTTTCGAACAACTTACATTTTTGGAATCCCTGAATCTTTTCTGAGAAAATGGCTATCTCACATTTTTCAATTTCGAACATTCCTCTATGATTTTTATCATTCGAAAATTGAAAACATGTTGTTTACGAGACAATTTTTGTTATTTTTCAAAATTTTCAAATTTGACCTACATTTTTGGATACCTGAAGTCCATCCGATTCCAGTAATATAAGTTTCATTCAGAGTTATCGCCCTTTATTTTTCGATTTTTTTTCGAATTTCCTTCCCATTTTGTGAGCTCGGGTTTCGTTTTATGTCAGAATTGACGTTTCTGAAACTTCTGGAACATGAAGTTATAGTCCAATACCAACTGATAAAGCAATTTCGACACGAATCCTTAAACCGGAAGTGGTCGAAATAATGTGCAATATTTTGAAAAAAATGCAAAAAAATGGATATTTTTGGGGAAAACGCTATTTCTCCGTCCGATATCAATGGATTAAACGAATGAAGGTATCGTTTGATGGCACGATTGTTGGACTATCATATGATACCCCATTCATACGGATACTATGAACAGACAGCAAAATATGGCACGCTGAAAATCAAGTATTTTCTGATTTGGAGCGTTTTTGGACGCCTGTATCTCGAAAACTTAACCTTCAATTTTTTTTACATTTTTTCTATCGAGAGTCCTTTTGGAGGTATTTTGCATGAAGTCATCCAATAAGACTTTGAAATGTCTGGAATAGAATAAAAAAGGGACTGAAAATCGAAAAAAGTCGAAAAATCGTGAAGTTTTGAAAAATGCTCGATTTTTATTTTATTTTAAGAGATTTTAAAAAAAAGGATGTATATTCAGATAGCTGACCTCATTACGATTCTAACAATGTATAATATGTATGTAATTATCAAAATTTAATTTAAGATATTTTAAATCTTTTGCATTTTTTGCACTTTTGAACATAGGATTTCTCAGGTGCATTATATCTGATCAGATAATGTAATATATCATTACAGATCCCTGTGGCTATTTTAGTGCCCAAACCGGCTATTAAAACTATTTTGACAATAATAACCATGCCGGAAGTATTCAAAAAATGAAAAAAAAAGAGTAAAAACATTGTCGCACTTGGGAAAAACTTGATTTCTCTCTTAGGTAATAGCGGACCAAAAGAACTAAAGTGTCGCTGGATAGCCCTATTAATGGACCATCATATGGTATCTAAATAATACGATTTCGATGGTAAGGAAATAAATTATTGTATGCCAAAAATCTAGTATTTTCCATTTTTTTAACATTCTGAGACGCCCTTTTAGTTATTAGGCTTTCAGACTTTCGTCTGAAAGACTATTTTTTTTACTAAAATTATTATTAAGCTTTCATATTTTAATATGAAAGTTATTGTTTTTGTTAAGATTATTATTCCTATTATTATTAAGCTTTCATATTTTAATCTTGTTAGAAATTTTCTAAATTACCTCCCCTTGGTGATATTAAGGATCAAAGTTTTCAAAAAAATTGACGAAATATAGGTCAGATTGCCTTGAATTTTTTTTGGTACTAGCTACGACACTACTGATTCGTACACAAAAAATGGAGTTTGTAACCCAAACCAGAAGTGCTTCCATCTTGAAATGTGAAAAATAAATAAGGCTTTTTTGGTATTCTACTTACAGACATGGCAATTATATTTTCTGAATCCTTGTAGGAAGGCTAAAAAACGGTAGCGAAAACATTTTTAATTTCTGGCAAATCATGGACGCCATTTTGAATTGAAAATGACATATAGTGAAAAATCCTCATTATTGGGCTTGAAAACATACACAATTGGTCGTGCCTTAGAGAGTGTGTCTCCTATTAACTAAATTAATACATTTCAGGATAGCCTGGCTCATGGTCGAGTGTTTGGTATTCTAATATTTCAAAAATTCGAATTTGGCCTTTGACGTTTTCTGTGCCGACAAGGTTGTTTTCGAGGTTAACAGTTTTGACTTCGCGCATGCGCAACGCTAGAGCCAAAAGTATGAGGACTACCAAACTCCAACCCCCCACTTGTCACGTTGGTACCTAAGTGTCCTGTAATTTTCAGATCGATACCTATATTCCTTCAAGTCGTTTACATGTGAGGCGGCGGATTTTTTTCTTGGTTTTTTTCTAAGTAAATTCCCGCATTCCGTAATGCCTTGCAGCACCAAAAATTCTTTGATTAACCTGATTTTTTTGGCACGATGTGCCCATTTACTAGCCCGAATTTTAAGTACTGGTCCCATCTGATTCCGATGAAAAAAACAAAAGTTATGGCAAAAAAAACGATTTTACGGCTTTTTTCGCCGATTATGAGACTAAAAAAGTTTTTTAGAATTTTGAAATTGCAAACGACAAGATAAAGTCATTTTGTTAGTCTCATGTGATGGGTATGAGTCTTCTGCACTGATGCGGATTGGGTTTGATTTTTTCAAAATGGCGGACTAAATTTTTGAGACTAACAAAGTTTTAATGTTTTGAGACTGCTGAGGCATGATTGGGGGTTATTTTTTTTAAAAATGTATAGTGGTGGGATGCGCCGCAATGAGATTAGTAACATATTAAAACGAGAACATGATCAAAAAAAGATTCGAAAAAATATGGCCATTTCTCAAGAAAAACAAAAGTTGCTGGGTCGGCTTGGGATCGAATTTTCAGGCCATGTTCCCGTATACGAAATCACTTGAATTTTTTATATGTGCTAGCTAACATCCCAAGGCACAATCTCTGAACATTTCAAGATATTTCGACAACCCTAACGCCTGCTAAAACACGCTCGCGCAAATAGGCCTATTTTTTGCCTATTTTTCGAATGTTTTTAGACTAACAAGCTACTTTTTTGTGCGCTACGTTTGAGGCCCTATATCTCGGTCGCTATGGGTTTGGATCCATATGTTTTGGTCGGCATCGATAGCTTAGACACTTCCCTCCATCGTATTAAAAGTTTGGACCTCTGACCCTAACCACGGTCACGCGACAAGGTGTCAAACATTGGTTCCCAAAACGAAGGGCCATGTTTCATTTCATTCATCATCATTTCATCATTTATCACCAATAGTTTAGTGTGTGTGTGCCATGGGCGTTGTGGAGATGCAGGGAGGTGTGCAGAGAATTGGATGGACTTCAGTTTTTGTGGTTTTAAGTCTGGTAACTTCATTAAATCTAATTGTTTTTCATCTGTAAACAAGAATGAGCAGATTCACAATGGCCGCCGTTTGTTTACATTCACTCTATGGTTGCAAGGTAGAAAAATTTACAAGTCAAATTCAGAATTTAAGATACTTTCTCTTCAATACTGGACCCTAATAACATGTTTCATCCTACTATGTGGTGATATTCAGCAAAATCCTGGCCCTTTTCAAGATTTCAATCTCAGTAAAAGGACACTCCAAATAACCTCATCATGTCAATGCAGTAATGACTCCTCCATTTGTAATTTGTGTACACACCAATCCTTGCCTTTTTGCAATTCTGCAGTTTCAGAAGATAATTCCAGGCCTTCCTGTAGTGATATAAAGAATGGATATTCTGTGATTATAGACCCCGTCTTCGA
Source organism: Patella pellucida (assembly GCA_917208275.1). Taxonomy (NCBI): domain Eukaryota; kingdom Metazoa; phylum Mollusca; class Gastropoda; family Patellidae; genus Patella; species Patella pellucida. Next base: position 36,241,997 of record OU795041.1, on the reverse strand, counting down.
CGATTTACCTAAGAAAGGCTTGCAGTTTATACATCTAAATGCACGCTTACTCCTACCTCAACTCTCCGAACTCCGACTCATTGCTTCGAAAGCTAATGCAGCGGTTATAGCTATTAGTGAAACTTGGTTAGACTATAGTGTTACAAATGAAGAAACTTACATCCAGAACTACAACATCATTAGAAAAGACAGAAACCGTCATGGCGGTGGTGTGTGTTTATATGTCCGATCTGACCTTGCTTCAACTAATAGAACTGACATAGGTGAAACTAATGAGGAATTTGTGTTTATCGATCTCCTATTGCCGAAATCCAAACCTCTTCTAGTGGGTGTTGTGTGCAGACCTCCAAACCACAATAACTTCCTAACTTCTTTCAAAGAACTCCTTTCAAATCTTAAAGCAGACTATGAAACTGTTATTCTTGGTGATCTAAATATATGCGTTACCAAAAATGAAACACTGCAATGTAAAAATTACTTAGATCTTTTGGAACTGTATAACTTTAAGCAAATAATATCTGATTATACCAGAATTACTCATAATACGAAAAGCATTATCGACCATATCATATGTAATTTTCCTGAAAAGATTTTGAAATCTGGGGTAATCCACTCGGGTTTGAGTGACCATTTCATAACATAATGTATTAGGAAATGTACAAAAACTCCTATAAATCTGCATAATACTGTAAAAATTAGATCTCTCAAAAACTATGATAGGGATGAATTCAAAGAAAAACTAACTTTTGCAAATTGGGAAACTTGTTTCAACTTAGGCAATGTTAATGAAGTGTGGTTGGGCTTTAAAAGTGTTTTTTTGGAAATCTTAAATTCGGTTGCTCCATTGAAAGAGGTTAGACTAAAACAAAGGACTGAGCCATGGATGTCATCCACCATTTTGGAATTAATTTCTAAAAAGAGATTCGCTTTTGGCACGTTTCAAAAAATCTAAAAAGGAATTTGATTATAAAAGTTTTTGTAAAGTAAGAAATGATACACAGAGAGTCATTAAAAGGAAAAATGTACATATTTGAGTAATAAACTGAATGAACACAAAAACAACTCCAAAAATTTATGGAAAAGTTTAAAAGAATTTGGCTATAAGAATGGCAAAAAGGCAAATGGTAATGTTGTAATATCCAATGATGGTGTAAATGTTCATGATCAGAAAACTGTTGCTAATCTCTTTAATAAATTCTTCACCACTGTCGCTTCAACACTAGTTCGACAGTTACCTATACCTACCTCTATTTATGATTATAATTCTACACTTTTTTTCAGATTTCTATGACAGCAGAACTGGTAATGCTCACAATATTAATTTTAGCCTGCATCATGTTTCAGAAGATTTTGTACATAAAGAGCTCCAATCACTGAACATTGTCAAAAGGACAGGTCTCGATGACATCCCAGCTCGCTTTTTAAAAGACGGTGCTAATGTCCTTAAAATACCCATTACTTTTTTGATCAATTTATCTATTTCAGAAAATTCAGTTCCAGATGAACTGAAGCTAGCTAGGGTCAAACCATTATATAAGAAAAACAGTTCTCTTCTTGTGAGCAACTATAGGCCTGTGAGCATTCTCAGTATTGTGTCAAAGATTCTCGAAAAGGCTGTCTATATACAACTGGAGACTCACTTGAGAGACAATAATTTATTATACGAACAGCATTCAGGCTTCAGGGGTAGCCATTCTACTGACACATGTTTGATCAGTTTGCTGGACCACCTAAAGGATCAAAATGTTAAAGGGAATTTTACCGGTATGGTCGACCATGATATCTTGTGTAAAAAACTTGAAATGATCGGTGTCCGTTCCCCAGAATGGTTCCGTTCATATCTTTCCAACAGGAAACAAATTGTCAACGTTGGTAAAACTCTCTCAGACCCCTTGGACATTTCTTGCGGTGTTCCACAGGGCAGCATCCTGGGCCCTTTGCTGTTTCTTTGTTATGTTAATGACATTATTATTAGCATACCTGCCCCTTGTAAATTAATATTATATGCTGACGACAGTGCCATCCTGTTTTCTCATCCAAATCCTGAAATAATATCTGTAAAACTTAGCGAAGCCTTAAAAGCTTGTTCAGATTGGTTAGCAGACAATAAACTATCCCTTCATTTAGGTAAAACTGAATGTATGTTATTTGGCCCAAGTAGAAAACTAAAGAAAACTAGTAGTTTGGGAATAGTGTGTAATGATCATGTCATTCAAGCAACAGATAGTGTAAAATATTTGGGTCTATACATTGATCATTGTCTCTCTGGTGAATTGATAGTTAATAATATTATTAAAAAGGTCCATACCAGATTGAAATTTTTATATAGATATAACAAGTCTTTAACAAAGTATACTAGGAAATTATTAACCAATGCTCTAATACAATGCCACTTAGACTATGCATGCTCAGCTTGGTTCTCAGGCTTAAACAAGAAACTGAAGAACAAACTGCAAATTATTCACAACAAAGTTATCCGCTTCATACACGGCTTAGATCCCAGAGATTCAATTACCCCAAATTTATATAGAGATTTAAATAGTTTAAATCTTGAAAACAGAGTCAAACAACTGAAATTGAACCATGTTCACAAAATCTTTCATAATAGGTCTCCGGTGTACATGAAAGCCAATTTTCACTTAGTCAGGGATGCTCATCTACGTAGTACTAGATCAAGCATTTATAATTATGTTGTACCAAAATGCAAAAATAATACCCAATATTCAACTTTTTACTATTCAAGTATTCAGGCCTGGAATGAACTCCCAAACTCACTTAAATCAATCGAGAACATTGTCACTTTTAAGAAAAATGTTAAACAGCACTTGCTAGCAAAACAAATGTTTTAATTTGTTTATGTATGTATAATCCAATGTCTTTCATATCTCTTTGTACTTCACATTCCTTATGGTACACACACATTGCACTATTTATTGTCTTATTCCATCCTTCATCTTTCATAAATGAATCTGCCCCTCTATGATGACATAACCTGATCCTCCTCCAAGGACCCCATTGGAAATAAACCTAGTTTTAATTTAAACAGGTTTTATGGGTTATCCTCAAGAGGCTGGTCATTCATGACATCATTACTTTTTTCTCTCATCAAAACCTTCTCATCTTATTATTATTGTTATTATTATTATTTATTATCAAGTAACTTTATATAATTAATATTTATTATCATGAAACTTTATATAATCAACTCTATTGTCATGTTTGATATGCCTCTTGTTTAAGTTGCTGGGTCGGCTTGGGTTCGAATTTTTTAGGCCATGTGCCCGTATTAGAAATCACTTGATTTTTTTATTTGTGCTATCTAACATCCCAAGGCACAATCTCTGAAAAATTTCAAGAAATTCCGACAACACTAACTCTGCTAAAACACGCTCGCGCAAATAGGCCTATTTTTTGCCTATTTTCCGATTTTTTTTAGACTAACAAGTCACTATGAGTTTGAATCCATATGATTTGATCGGGATCGATAGCTTGGACACTTCCCTCCATAATATTAAGAGTTGGGACCCCTGACCCTAACTACGGTCACGTGCAGGGTGTCAAACATGGTTTCTCAAAACGAAGGGCCATGTTTACTGCCTTATAGCTCGGCCTCTATGAGATGGAATCAAAATGTGTTGGCTGGGAATAATAGCCTTGACAATTCTCTCCATTGTATAAAACTTAGGCGTTTTTCGACATTCGCGCATGCGCATAGCTGGAACCAATAGCACCAGTGGTACCAAACTCTGGTCCCACCCTGCTCTCGCTGGTGCCTAGGTGTCCTTTAACTTTCAGCTTGATAACTGCATTCCTTCTAGTCGTTTACATCTGAGACTCACTGGACAAGCATTTTTCACCGATGTACCCGCATCCCCACCTGTAAACGTCCCGAAGGGTGCCCCGGCGGGTCTCGAGGCTTGGTATTCAAAAGGTATATCCACCCCGCCGAGTCGCTGCGTCACGTCAAAATGCCCACCCGGGGACCGGAAGTGGGCGAAACGGGCCCATGAAGTGAAGTTTGACCCTACCTTGACCTTCGAGGGCCTCGTAGCATGGAAAGGGTCATGAGCCTAGATGTAGTCATCAATATCCTTTCATGAGAGAGCTTGAGCTTTGACCTGACCTTTGACGAATGTCGAAAAATTCCCCAATCTTAGGTACCGTCCCGAAAATCTGCATCAAGGTCAAGGTCAAGGTCAAGGCCACGACCCACAATCCCGTCGACGGGTCCGTCCCTGAGGTCAAGGTCATGACCTTGGCTGACCTCTACTAGCCTGAGAGATCAATTCTGTGTTTTGTGCATTTCCCTTTTTTTGTGCATTTCACGGCATCGCGTCGCGGCGGCTCATTTTTTACTCCAGTCACCTGAAAGTTTAATACAACCTGCGCAGCACCCTAGCGCAGGTTGTAACAATTTTTCAGACGATTTGAATACAAATTGAGCCCATGATAGAAGTTCCGCTAATTTGCTGTGCATTACTCCGGGCTGCTCTGTCAGTATCTAACAAACGCATTTAGTTCGCGTACAACTTTTAACAAGAGTTACCAGGCAACGAAACATACGCCCACAGCAGCTAAATCGTCTAGGCAGTAAACAAGGGTTGTCGCATATTTTACTTTTTTCGTTAATGAAACATTTATAATACACTAAAATATGATTATTAAAGTCAATCGGTTATTAACTTTAGCCTCTAGAGGGTCCACAAGATTTTTTGAAGTGATGAAGGACCATAACTCTGACAGTAATTATCGGAAATTGCTGAAAATCAACGGGATTCTTTGTCACATGACCTAAACTCTGTGTATAAATTTAAAGTCAATCGGATATTAACTTTGGCCTCTAGAGCATGCACAAGAATTTACGAAGTGGTCAAGGGCCATAACTCTGACATAAATTATCGGACATTGCTAAAAATCAATAGGATTCTTCGCTTAATGACCTTAAACACTGTGTATAAATTTAAAGTCAATCGGATATTAACTTTGGCCTCAAGAGCATCCACAAGAATTTTTGAAGTGATCAAGGGCCATAACTCAAACAGCAATTATCGGAAATCGCTGAAGATTTTTTGAAGTGATGAAGGACCATAACTCTGACAGTAATTATCGGAAATTGCTGAAAATCAACGGGCTTCTTCGTCTCATGACCTTAAACACCGTGTATAAATTTAAAGTCAATCGGTTATTAACTTTAGCCTCTAGAGCGTCCACAAGATTTTTTGAAGTGATCAAGGGCCATAACTCTGACAGTAATTATCGGAAATTGCTAAAAATCAATAGGATTCTTTGTCTCATGACCTTAAACACCATGTATAAATTTAAAGTCCATTGGATATTAATTTTACCGACCGCACTTACTACACTCTTCACTAATAATAATAATAATAATCATGTCATTTTACAAGGGTTGCAAATTAGGCCTGAGGCCTTTTTCCAATTTGGCCCTTGGCACAGATCGTGCGAATGTTTTCGTTCATTACTGCAGGAAGAAACCGAAGAACCCAGGGGAAACCTGCCTGATCGGACGGGAGACCGAATATCCCTCTCACTTACAACGATAAAGTTCATGCCCTGAGCTGGGATTGAACCCTCGTTGCATTGGTAAGAAGCCGCCTCTCTTTTTTTTTTCTTGTAAAATGTTTATTCACAGAAAATTATATGTATACAAGATAGTATTTACAACATTTCACAATTTCCAAATATGCAATTCATTTTATATCTATTCGAAGTGTAAATTAAGAATTACGTGTATATACAGGCAAAACTATAAAACATTAAAGTACAATACTAAGAACAAATATTTTTGATTTTTTATAAACTATATAGAATGAGAGTTGAGTATTTATAAAAGAGTAAAAAATAATAAAATATATTATTTACAATTAAAATCTTTGCCTGTCATGTTCACACTTATGATACAGGAGAATTATACCGGTTTAAGTATGTATGTCAGTAGCAATACTAGAATATGCTACAGGTTACTTATTATAAACCTCAACTTTATAAATATTGAACTATATTCTGATTTAGACATAATTGAGACCTATTGTGAGGAAGGAAACAGTTTTAGAATAAGAGCTTTGATATAATTTCTTAATAAACAGGTTGTTAATAGAGCTTTGAATATGGAGGTATTGGTGTGTTGTAACCACAGTGTCAGTCAGAAAAAAGGGTTTAAACTTAAAAAATAGTATTTAATGTATCAGAATGTACTATATTTGGCGACTTTAATGCAAGATAAACATAGTATAAGTAAGAAAATTGTTTGTACTTAAGAAATTGTTGAGAAAATTTTATGTAAAGGTTTGCAATAGCAAATTTCAATGTTAAAATTTTTGAGAGGACTTGATAAACAGGATTACTATGGCTTATATAGGATAATTAGGGCTGGATAGTAAAGACTTAAACTACTGACCCAGATACCCCCAGACTCAGTGTTTACGTTTATGACATGTTGAAAAGTGGGTCAAAATAATTTATAATTAGAATAACATGAATATAAACCTGTATAAATAATTTAAAACCATTTAGTTATATAAGTCAAATAAAAAGGAGAAAAGAATCGAAGGGGATATTCTGATTTTAACTAGGTCGCTTACGTTAATACTAGGGCGGGGTTTAACATGTATGGCCGTAGTAAATATGTGTACTCGAGCGAAAAATTAGTCACGTGAGTTTCTTAAACAGCGGTGTTTAGGGAGGAGTTTAGGTCACGTGGTCAGACATTTATTCCATTCACACGAAAAGTGGGCGTGGAGAAGTGAGTAAAAGAACAAGGTATATTTACTCAAATCACGTGACTACAACTTTTTACACACTTCTCGTCAACAGTAGACAAGACGACACAAACTAGGTCACGGCTATCCGACTCCTATACAAGCTTCTGCTGCAAAAAGAGTTTTCGTTTTTTATTAGAAGTATCACGTGCGGCAGGTTAGTTTGCTTCTAAAATCGCTGTTCTCCGTTCCAAAAAATACATAAATAATTTTCTACCAGACAACCATGGTTCCATTCACCGAGACTAGATAATTTCTCTCGGTGTAAGGATATTATTGCTATGAATATACGTTCATACACTGTTGAGAAAATAATCCCGTTGGTTTACTTAGCAACATTTTGAGCATGTATCAACACTGTACTAAAAAAAGACTCGTAATAAATATGAACGGTCTTCAAACATTCGGTTTATAATTAGCGATACACAGGTACAGTGGCAAGTGTTATGCTAACTAGACCTAATACCTCAAAAGTACCTACGCGCGAAATCCCTGATTTTGGTACATGTTAAACAATAAAAATAGTGCCCGTGCGCGTGCCAGTAATAGAAAAACTAAGAGTTCGCGCATAAAAAATGCACGAACGTACCAGGCGCGATGTCATCTAGTTCCTATTATTATTATTATTTTTTTTTTTGTGTTTTATCCACTTTTCGGTTTTCTCAGAATCTACCCATGGGATATCTCTGAAATTTTTACCTACCCCGCCAAATATGGGTGGTGGCTGTTGGGTGAATATATTTTCAAAATGTTTTTCGCATCCGAAATCACCGAATTTGACGAACAAGTGCATTTGACCTACATTGCTGTAACCTCATGGCTATTTGACCTATTTCACTAATTCTTTTTTCTCTAGGTACCTTGTAACATTTACTTCAAATCTGCAATTTCGGATTTTCGAATTTCGAAAATTCGTCGCTGTGATTTGGAACCAGAAGTTAAATCAAAATGACAACTTCTTCACGCATATTGAAAATCGGCCACAATTTTGCTAATTCTCAACCGATATTTCAGATAGTTACATTTTTGGATAGCTGGCCACATTTCTAAGCGGATAGCAGTTCAAAAACGTCGATTTTAGAAACTTTGTCGCTCTAATATTTTCGGTGAAAATTGGAAAATTTCAAAAATTTTCTCAAATTGTTAAATTTTAGAATTTTGAAATTTAACTTGTATATTTGGATAGCTGACATCAATCCAATTCCAGTGATATAAGTTATGTTTCTAAATTCTGATTTTGATTTTGGTCGATTTTTTTGATAACTCAAAAACGGCTCCAGCGATTTTTCGGAAACTTAAGGAATATGAAGCCGAAGGACCAAACAAGTCCATGAACTATAAATGAAAATCCTCTAATCACCGGAAGTAGTCAAGAAAGGTATCCAAATTTGGACAAAATTGTCAAAAATTGATGCTTGTGCGTAAAATGCGATGTATTCATTGTTTGTTTACCGAGTAGTTCAATTATTATGTTGTTTGATAGTCAATAAAATTGTCTAACAGATGATACTATAGCGACAAGTTTCTATCAAAAATTGAAAAGTTATTGAACTTTGAAATGTGGAGTTTTTTACGATTTCGGGCAACTTTGGACGCATGTTTCTCGGAAACGCCGCCTACGATTTTTTTTAAACTTTGTCAATCGACAGTCTAATAGATGGTGTTTTGTGTGAAACCATTGCACAATTTCTCTAAATGTCATGAGTAGTCGAAAAACGAGATTGAAAATCCAAATTTTCGTATTTTTACGATTTGGACCATTTTTAGAGGTATTTTTCTTGAAAAGTCATAGTAATATTTATTTTAAAACTTGTTTCACGGAGAGTCTAATCTGTAGTCTGATATATGAAACCATTGCGCCACAGTCCTAAATGTCAGGAATGGGAAAACAAAGGGATCGAAAATTGAAAACGGCATCTTTCATTGCAGTAAGAGTGTATACAATCTGTACGTATAACCAACGTATAACAAGCGTATAGAGCATACAGAGAGAGAGCTATTTTTCAAAGTGGCAATTTTTAAAATAAAGGCGTTTTAATGTGAACCAATATCTGTTACTGGTGCGTCTATGGTGAAAATAATTCATATTAGTAAATAACAATTACTCCTGGAATTAATATCCCATGCTTTATGTCTACATGAAGTCATCCCTTTTACTCAGTTAAAAAAAGCTCCCCGCTGAAGCTTTATATATAGAAGTCGCCTGTTTTTATAATAATTCAAATTTCATGCTGATCATTTGTTGGGACTTTTGGTTTAAATCTGAGACTAAAAAGTCTATTGTTTTTGTCCCATTCGGAAAACTGGATTTATTTTATTCAATACGTGTATATCTCCGAAACTATAACAGATAAAGTTATGTTTACTGTTTTTTTTCATGTTTTAAACAGTTAGTTATTAGTACTATTGCGAAAGTTGCCAAGAGAAGGGAAGTGATGTAAATCTTTAACCTGCATAAATGAAAATAGGTCATAATAATGTCAATTTCCAACTGATTTTCGAAAAAGCTATATTTTTGTAGAGCCGGTGATATTGCGGGTGCGATAAAGGTCGAATTGCAATACCACGCCGTTCTCCTTTTTTCCTAAAAATTTAAAAATGTACTGAAATTGTAATTTATTTTAGAATTTTTGAGTCTTTGATTGCGTATTTCGATTTCTGGCGTCTGTAGGATTCTACCAATCCAAGTTCATAATGTTGTAAATTGTTCAACTATATTTTTCACTTTACTTCTATCGTAATGCGCATGCATAGAAAGTGTCAATATCTGAGTTGTTTAAGTGTGTGTGTGTGTGTGTGTGTGTGTGTGTGTGTGTGTGTGTGTGTGTGTGTGTGTGTTTTAAGGGGTGAGTGGTGGGCATTTTGTGCTGCCTTGGGTAAGGTGAAAGCCTTCAGCCTTGCAAGCAAGTCTAGTTATTATTTTTTTTATTGGGGGAAGCTAGATCTCAGGAAGTATAAGAGATAGAGGTCTGAAGTTTGATTTTCTCACGTGAAACTGGGTGGTGGTTAGTGCTTAAATGTAAAACGAAATTTGTGCGCATAGGGGAAATGACTCAAATCTTTAACGTGCACGCAAATTGAAAATCGGCCACAATTCTGCTAATTCTCATTCGATATTTCAAATAGTTACATTTTTGGATAGCTGGCGACATTTCTAAGCGGATAGCAGTTCAAAAACGTCGTTTTTAGAAACTTTGTCGCTCTAATTTTTTCGGTGAAAATTGGAAAATTTTCAAAATTTTCTCAAATTGCTAAATTTTAGAATTTTAAAATTTAACTTGTATATTTGGATAGCTGACATCAATCTGATTCCAGTGATATAAGTTATGTTTCGAAATTCTGATTTTGATTTTGGTCGATTTTTGACGATTTTTGCGAGATTTAGTCAAAATTTGATAACTCAAAAACGGCTCCAGCGATTTTTAGGAAACTTAAGGAATATGAAGCCGAAGGAACAAACAAGTCCATGAACTATAAATGAAAATCCTCTAATCACCGGAAGTAGTCAAGAAAGGTATCCAAATTTGGACAACATTGTCAAAAATTGATGCTTGTGCGTAAAATGCGATGTATTCATTGTTTGTTTACCGAGTAGTTCAATTATTATGTTGTTTGATAGGCAATAAAATTGTCTAACAGATGATACTATAGCGACAAGTTTCTATCAAAAATTGAAAAAGTTATTGAACTTTGAAATGTGACGTTTTTTACGATTTCGGGCAACTTTGGACGCATGTTTCTCGGAAACGCCGCCTACGGTTTTTTTTAAACTTTGTCAATCGACAGTCTAATAGATGGTCTTTTGTGTGAAACCATTGTACAATTTCTCGAAATATCATGAGTAGTCGAAAAACGAGATTCGAAATCCAAATTGTCGTATTTTTACGATTTGGACCATTTTTAGAGGTATTTTTCCCGAAAAGTCATCGTAATATTTATTTTAAAACTTGTTTTACGGAGAGTCTAATCTATAGTCTGATATATGAAACCATTGCGCCACAGTCCTAAATGTCAGGAATGGGAAAACGAAGGGATCGAAAATTGAAAACGGCATCTTTCATTGCAGTAAGAGTGTATACAATCTGTACGTATAACCAACGTATAACAAGCGTATAGAGCATACAGAGAGAGCTATTTTTCAAAGTGGCAATTTTTAAAATAAAGGCGTTTTACTGTGAACCAATATCTGTTACTGGTGCGTCTATGGTGAAAATAATTCATATTAGTAAATAACAATTACTCCTGGAATTAATATCCCATGCTTTATGTCTACATGAAGTCATCCCTTTTAACCAGTTAAAATAATGCTCCCCGCTGAAGCTTTTTATATAGAAGTCGCCTGTTTTTATGAATAATTCAAATTTCATGCTGATCATTTGTCGGGACTTTTGGTTAAAATCTGAGACTAAAAAGTCTATTGTTTTTGTATCATTCGGAAAACTGGCTTTATTTTATTCAATACGTGTATATTTCCGAAACTAGAACAGATAAAGTTCCGTTTACTGTTTTTTTCAGGTTTTAAACTGTTAATAATTATTACTATTGCGAAAGTTGCCAAGAGACGGGAAGTGGTGTAAATCTTTAACGTGCACGGAAATTGAAAACAGGCTCTAATTATGTCAATTTCTAACGGATTTTTGAAAAAGTTATATTTTTGTACATCTGGGGATATTGCGGATGTCATAGAGACTGAAATGAGACCGGAAGTGGTGTAAATCTTTAACGTGCACGAAAATTGAAAACAGGCTCTTATTATGTCAATTTCCAACGGATTTTTGAGATAGTTATATTTTTGTACAGCTAGGGATACTGCGAATGCCATAACGACCGAATTGAAAAAGGAAGTGATGTAAATCTTTAACGTGCACGAAAATTGAAAACAGGCCATAATTATGTCAATTCCCATACGACTTTGGAAAAAGTTATATTTTTGTACAGCTGGGGATATTGCAAATGCCATAACGACAAAATTGAGACCGGAACTGTGTAAATCTTTAACATGCACGAAAATTGAAAACATCCCTAAGTACGTCAATTCCCAACCGATTTTGTAAAAAGTTATATTTTTGTACAGCTGGGGATATTGCGAATGCCATAACGATAAAATTGAGACCGGAAGTGATGTAAATCTTTAACTTGCATAAATGAAAATAGGTCATAATAATGTCAATTTCCAACTGATTTTCGAAAAAGCTATATTTTTGTAGAGCCGGTGATATTGCGGGTGCGATAAAGGTCGAATTGCAATACCACGCCGTTCTCCTTTTTTCCTAAAAGTTTAAAAATGTACTGAAATTGTAATTTATTTTAGAATTTTTGAGTCTTTGATTGCGTATTTCGATTTCTGGCGTCTGTAGGATTCTACCAATCCAAGTTCATAATGTTGTAAATTGTTCAACTATATTTTTCACTTTACTTATATCGTAATGCGCATGCACAGAAAGTGTCAATATCTGAGTTGTTTAAGTGTGTGTGTGTGTGTGTGTGTGTGTGTGTGTGTGTGTGTGTGTGTGTGTGTGTGTGTGTGTGTGTGTGTTTTAAGGGGTGAGTGGTGGGCATTTTGTGCTGCCTTGGGTAAGGTGAAAGCCTTCAGCCTTGCAAGCAAGTCTAGTTATTATTTTTATTATTGAGGGAAGCTAGATCTCAGGAAGTATAAGAGATAGAGGTCTGAAGCTTGATTTTCTCACGTGAAACTGGGTGGTGGTTAGTGCTTAAATGTAAAACGAAATTTGTGCGCATAGGGGAAATGACTCAAATCTTTAACGTGCACGCAAATTGAAAATCGGCCACAATTCTGCTAATTCTTATTCGATATTTCAAATGGTTACATTTTTGGATAGCTGGCGACATTTCTAAGCGGATAGCAGTTCAAAAACGTCGATTTTAGAAACTTTGTCGCTCTAATATTTTCGGTGAAAATTGGAAAATGTTCAAAATTTTCTCAAATTGTTAAATTTTAGAATTTTGAAATTTAACTTGTATATTTGGATAGCTGACATCAATCCAATTCCAGTGATATAAGTTATGTTTCTAAATTCTGATTTTGATTTTGGTCGATTTTTGACGATTTTTGCGAGATTTAGTCAAAATTTGATAACTCAAAAACGGCTCCAGCGATTTTTCGGAAACTTAAGGAATATGAAGCCGAAGGACCAAACAAGTCCATGAACTATAAATGAAAATCCTCTAATCACCGGAAGTAGTCAAGAAAGGTATCCAAATTTGGACAAAATTGTCAAAAATTGATGCTTGTGCGTAAAATGCGATGTATTCATTGTTTGTTTACCGAGTAGTTCAATTATTATGTTGTTTGATAGCCAATAAAATTGTCTAACAGATGATACTATAGCGACAAGTTTCTATCAAAAATTGAAAAGTTATTGAACTTTGAAATGTGACGTTTTTTACGATTTCGGGCAACTTTGGACGCATGTTTCTCGGAAACACCGCCAACGATTTTTTAAAAACTTCCTCAGTCGAGAATCTAACTGGTGATGTGTTCTGTGAAATCATAGTACAATCTCTCTAATTGTCATAAGTAGTCGAAAAAAGAGATTGAAAATCCAAATTTTCGTATTTTTACGATTTGGACCATTTTTAGAGGTATTTTTCTTGAAAAGTCATCGTAATATTTATTTTAAAACTTGTTTTACGGAGAGTCTAATCTGTAGTTTGATATATGAAACCATTGTGCCACAGTCCTAAATGTCAGGAATGGGAAAACAAAGGGATCGAAAATTGAAAACGGCATCTTTCATTGCAGTAAGAGTGTATACAATCTGTACGTATAACCAACGTATAACATGCGTATAGAGCATATAGTAGGGTTCGAACTCCCAGATCCGTGACCAATTTCCGGGGAGGAAGGTTTGACGATTGATTCTGGTTGGGGGGACTGTTCTGAGGATTTGTGCAGTTTGCAACCTCTGGAAAGTGTGGGCAACTCTCAGGAGACGCAAAAATCCAAGATGGCTGCCGAAATAGCACATAGACTTCTAGTAGGGAGCAAATGGCATCAAACCGTCCTTGTAATATGTCATTTTTATAGTTTTCAGGGTCGCTGAATCCATTAAGAACACTCAAAGACATTTTGATCCATTAAGAACACTCCAAAGACATTTCGATGCACCCATATTCCAATATGGCGGAAATCTGGCGGAAATGGTGAAAAAAACGGAAAATAATGTCATGTATTCTGATACGGCAAATATGGGCTTATTATATATCGTTTTTAGGGTTTAATTGATGCTTAGTCCATTTTTGATGGTCTCATGTCAATGAAATCTACATTACATGTAAATATGAAACCAAAGTCATCGCACAGAAAATACAAAGATACAGCAAATATCATTATATACGCAATACGTCATACTGATATCATAATTTCTAAACAGTCATAGGCATACCTTTCACACGAATCTTTCGAGACGACAGCCTTCAATCAGAGTCCGTGTCAGAAATTTCTAAATCCAATGCACTGTCTGACTAAGATGTGTCACTAACAGAGGTATCATTATCCTCCTCATCAACACCATCATCAATGTCTACCAATGATCTGAACTTATGTGGCAAGGCGGGTTTATATACCGTACATTCCCTCATTCAACTCCCATCCATGTCCAAGTGGATCAGCTACGTTACTGACATTGTAACTTAGCATGCTATATGCTTGATAGTTCGCTCTTTTTATGTGATGATCCAGACTACATGTATCTTGATCAGGTGGGATACGGCGTGTGTGATTTTTCATCTTAAGCCATTCCTAGCTCTACCACAAGCGGATGGATTTTTTGGCATAATAGATGCATCTCAGCACAAATTGTTCCACGGAGGCGAACAGGTTATCGGATACAGTTAATGCGACACATAAACCGTCTAACAATGATGCATCGATACTAAACGTGGACTTATACAGAGTCTTTTATGAAATGGCCCAAAAAAAACGACACTGTATCACAACCGGTTATCGAATGGAATTGGGCGATACGTAGCGCCACACCACGTGGCAGTAATCTTTGTGCACCAAAAAATGCTCCTTTCATCTAAGCCATTTGCTAGCTCTACCACAAGCAGATGGATTTTTTGGCATTATAGATGCATCTCAGCACAAATTGTTCCATGGAGGCTACTAGGTTATCGGATACAGTTAATGCGACATCTAAACCATCTAGCAATGATGCATTCGCACTAAACGTGGACTTTGGAGTATTTTTGGAACGGCCGAAAAATACCTACACTGTGTCCGCCTCTAATTGGTCATAAGAGAAAAGTTGGAACCTGCAGTTTTCAGCTGTAAGATTATAACAGTTCTTTCGGATATATTAAATGAACTGAATACCTGGGTGTGTTTTCACTAATTTTTCGAACTCTTTATGTAGAAATACCTGTAGTCTCACTTTATTAGCATCGTTTGAAGGGAAATTGGAGAATTCTTGAGGGCTCAGAAATTTACTATCGGTCTTGATATAAATGATCTTAGTACCAGTTTGTGTTCAGAATCTTTTGTCGAGATCGGAAGATCGTATGGGTCATTCACAAATACGATGGTTTTCGCTTTTGGGTGTCGTTTCAAAGCTATATTCTCATTCTATGACTGGTAAACTTTATTCTAGTTTGCCACTTGACCTCTGGATTGAAATGACGATGTACAGGTGGTCGAAAATGAAAGGAGGGTGGATGCGCATCCTGAAAAAAAAGCGATTCCATCAACAGAAGACAGGTAGAAAGCAGATGGTAGTGTATACACATTTCATGATTATGCAGTGACAATTTTCAATCTAGCTTTGAAACGACACCCAAAAGCGAAAGCCAAGAAAATTTATATCAAGGTCGATAGTAAATTTCTAAACGCTCGAGAATTCTCAAATTTTCTTTCAAACGATGTTAATAAAGTGAGACTACAAGTGTTTCTACATAAAGAGTTTGAAAAATTAGTGAAAACACACCCAGGTATTCAGTTCATTTACCATATCCGAAAGAACTGTTATGATCTAACAGCCGACAACTGCAGGTTTCAACTTTTCGAATATGACCAATTAGAGGCGGACACTATTTTGTTTTACATTTATGCACAACTGAGATCGAGTGGAAATGATGAACTTGTAGTTATAGACGCATAAGATACTGATTTTTGGGTTTTATCAAGCTATGTTTCTCATATGGAGCAAGGGTCTCAAGCAGTTAGACGAAAGGAGCATTTTTTGGTGCACAAAGATTACTGCCACGTGGTGTGGCGCTACGTATCGCCCAATTCCATTCGATAACCAGTTGTGATACAGTGTCGGGATTTTTTGGCCATTTCAAAAAGACTCTGTATAAGTCCACGTTTAGTATAGATGCATCATTGTTAGATTGTTTAGGTGTCGCATTAATTGTATCCGATAACCTGTTAGCCTACATGGAACAATTTGTACTGAGATGCATCTATAATTCAAAAAAATCCATCTGCTTGTGGTAGAGCTAGCAAATGGCTTAAGATGAAAAACAAATGCACACGCCGTATCCCACCTGATCAAGGTAGTCTGGAACATCACATAAAAAGAGCGAACTATCGAGCATATTACCATGCTAAGTTAAAATGTCAGTAACGTGGCCGATCCACTTGGACATGGATGGGAGTTGAATGAGGGAATGTGTGTTCCTGTACGGTATATAAACCCGCCTTGCCACTTAAGTTCAGATCATTGGTAGACATTGATGATGGTGATGATGTGGAGGATAATGATACCTCCTTTAGTGACACATCTTAGTCAGACAGTGCATTAGATTCAGAATTTTCTGACACAGACTCTGATTTAAGGCTGTCTTATTGAAAGATTCGTGTGAAAGGTATACTAGAATGCCTATGACTGTTTAGGAATTATTATATTAGGGTTAGTGCTATATGAATGACGTATTGCGTATATAATGATATTTTTGGTATCTTTGTATCTTCTGTGCGCTGACTTTAGTTTCATTTTTAACATCTAATGTAGATTTCATTGACATGAGATCATCATAAATGGACTAAGCATACATGAAAACCCTAAAAACGATATATAATAAGCCCATATTTGCCGTATCAGAATACATGACATTATTTTCCGTTTTTTTTCACCATTTCCACCAGATTTCCGCCATATTGGAATATGGGTGCATCGAAATGTCTTGTGAGTGTTCTTAATGGATTCAGCGACCCTAAAAACTATAAAAATGATATATGACAAGGGCGGTTTGATGACATTTCCCCCCAACTATAAGTATATGTGCTATTTCGGAAGCCATCTTGGATTTTTGCGTCTCCCGAGAGTTGCCCACACTTCCCAGAGGTTGCAAACTGCACAAATCCTCAGAACAGTCCCCCCTACCAGAATCAATCGTCAAACCTTCCTCCCCGGAAATTGGTCACGGATCTGGGAGTTCGAACCCTACTAATACAGAGAGAGCTATTTTTCAAAGTGGCAATTTTTAAAATAAAGGCGTTTTACTGTGAACCAATATCTGTTACTGGTGCGTCTATGGTGAAAATAATTCATATTAGTAAGTAACTGTTACCCCTGGAATTAATATCCCATGCTTTATGTCTACATGACGTCATCCCTTTTAACCAGTTAAAATAAAGCTCCCCGCTGCAGCTTTTTGTAAGGAATTCGCCGGTTGTTCTGAATAATACAAATTTCATGCTGACCAATTTCGTTGTTGTTTTTGGTTGCTATCTGAGACTAAGAAGACTGTTTTTTTTTGTCCCAGTCGAGAAACTTTTTATTTTTATTCCATTTTTCAATTCGTGTACAGCTCCGAAACTATAACAGATAGAGTTCTGTTTAGTGTTTTTTTTCCATATTTTAAACAGTTAGTACTTATTACCATTGCGAAAGATGCGAAGAGACGGGAAGTGGTGTAAATCTTTAACGTGCACGAAAATTGAAAACCGGCCCTTAGTATGTCAATTCCTAACCGATTTTGGAAAAAGTTATATTTCTGTACAGCTGGGGATATTGCGAATGTCATAATGACAAATTTGAGACCGGAAGTGTGTAAAGTTTTAACGTGCACGAACATTGAAAACATCCCTAGGTATGTCAATTCCCAACCGATTTTCAAAAAAGTTATATTTTTGTACAGCTTGGGATATTACGGCTGCGATAACTGTCAACTCGTCAATCTTGTGGTGAAAGTGAAAGCCGTTCAGTCTTGCACGCAAGTCTAGTTATTATTATTATTATTTTTTTTTCTTATCGGGGGAGCCTATTTCTCAGTGCCTGTAACAGATACCGATCTAGAACCTCATTTTCTAACATTAAACCATGTGTTTGCAACATATGGGCTATATTTGAAACTTCTGCGCGGACCGGAAGTGGCCGAATTTTGTACCGTGTCAAAAAATCAAAAAACAGTCGTAGATTCGTTAATTCTGTACCAATTTTCACACAAATGACATTTTTGTAAACCCTGAATCTTTCTCAAGGAAATGGCTATCTCACATTTTTCAATTTCGAAAATTCATATGGGACTATTGTCGTTCGAAAAATGAGAAAAACAAATTTAAGAGACAATTTTTGTCATTTTTCAAATTTTTTAAATTTGACCTACATTTTTGGATACCTGAAGACCATCCGATTCCAGAAATATAAGTTTCATTCCGAGTTATCACCGTTTATTTTACGACTTTTTTCTAATTTTCTGCCCAAATTGTGAGCTCGAGTTTCGTTTTACGGCAGAATCGACGTTTCTGAAACTTCTGGAACATGAAGTTATAGTTCAAAACTAACGTATAAAGCTATTTCGCTAAACATCTATAAACCGGAAGTTGTCGAAATAATGGCCGATATTTTGAAAAAAATATGACACGCTGAAAATCAAGTATTTTCTGATTTGGAGCGTTTTTGAACGCCTGTATCTCGAAAACTGCTCCTGCGATTTTTCTTCAACTTTCTCTATCAAGAGACATTTTGGTAGTCTTGTGTGTGAAACAGTCCGTTTAGACTTTGAAATATCCGTGATAGGTCAAATAACGAACTGAAAATCGAAAAAAAGGCGAAAAATCGTGAAAATTTGGAAAATACTCTATTATTCTTTCATTTTTACTGATTATTAAAGAACTTTGTGATATTTAGATATCTGATCTAATGTCGATTCCAATAATGTATAATATTTATTAAGATATTGAAATTTAATTTTCGATATTTTGACATTTTTGGCGCTTTTAAACATAGGATTTCTCAGGGTCATTTCATCCGATCATATATTGTAATATATCATTACAGAACTCTTTTTCTATTTAATTGCCCAAACTGGTTATAAAACTATCCTTACCATAATCTCCATACCGGAAGTATTCAAAAAATGAAAAAAAGGGTAAAAAATTGGCGTTCTTGCAAAAAGCAAGATTTCCCCGTCAGTTATCACCGGCCCAAAAGAAATAAAATGTCTTTGGATGGCCCTATTAATGGACTATGATATGGCATCTCAATGGTACGATTTCGATGTTTAGTAAATAAATTATGTTTCGCCGAAAATCTAGTATTATCTGTTTTTGGAGCCTTTTGAGACGCCTTTTTCTCGAAAACGACTCCTGCGATTTTTTAAAAACTTTTTTTACTCAGAGTCCAAAAGGAAAAGGTTTGAAATAATTTAAGGTGTCATAAAATGGCCCCAATCTTTGAAAAAAGTTGAAAAATCGTTAAATTATTGAAAATGTTCTTTTATTTATCTTTTTTACAAACAGCTACTGAATATATGTTTCTGACACTTCTGGTACAGAAAGATATCTATTCAAACAACTTGTTAAAACTATCCCGACAATGATCCAAAATCTAGAAGTATTTTTAAAAATATCAAATATTATGGAAAAAAACAACAAAAAAATTAAAAAAAAAGAAAATATAGTAAAATACACTGAATCAAAACAATTAAAGTAAATTTTTCTAGCTCGATGAATGGGCTATTTTATGACTTACTTCCTGTCTGATTCCTGAAAGCCGATTCAGTGCTGCTTGCAGGTCGAGTTGTATTTGTAATGCTTATAGAATATTGTCCCCATACTTTATCCGGTAATGTTTTCTAATTCATAACAAACAGCATACAGCACCATATATTTATTTATCTGGGCCCTGTTTCACGAAAACTTAAATCTCCTTAAAATCATTGTAAACTAAAATTTCATCCTAACTTAGGATAGAAGCGTTTCACAAAACGATTTTAAGCATTGTAGCTAAAATCCACTAAAATAATATTGTAAGTTACAATTGTATCCTGATTTAAAATAGTGGCGTTTCACAAAACTATTTTAAGGACCATTTTAACTTAGGTTAGCTGTCATCCTCTCTTAACTTAAAATCACGACATTAACAAACATTGATTAGAGCTACATTGTTTTATCTATTGCGACATACAGATATAATTGGCAAATAATTTTAACAGACAATCATTCACAAAAACAATTTTCTTTCAATTTATTTTCATAGCATGGGATATACAGCTACGATCCACCCGTTTATTTTATTGAAAGGCAATTTAAGCATTGGATGGCGCCCCAGATTAGAACTCCAAGAAAAAACCCACCCAAAACGCCAGTAAACTACACACTTTATATCCAATGTCATGGAAAGAAAAGCACTCTTAGCTATAAAGAAAATATCTTCGTGTTTAATATGGCCAATTTCTTGGTATTAGAAGGCCTAAAGGCCTATAATACTAGACATGCCATATGTAGTATTTACTCAAGTTTTTGGGGTTATGATGATTTGTAAAAAGATAAATCAATAATCCCAATATATTTATTTATCTTTGGGACTGACATTAAAGTGCTACATTGTTAGATGTATAGACGTCTCTCCCTCTCTCTCTCTTTCGCTCCCTCTGTAAATAATATGCAATTATAAACAGACCAGTGTCTTTGGGTATACAAAAATGAAGGCCCTGTTCATTTTAATACATGTATTAGGCTAATCTCCAAACAATGATAAAAGTCGATCTTTTTATATCCAGCTACACGTGTATTTTACTTTCCATTATAAAAAATTATTATTCCGGGGCCGTCAACAACGAATGTAGGGCGAAAGTTATTTTAGTCTCTCTCTCCCTTTCCCCTTTTCCCCCTTTTTCATGGCGATTTTTGTTGACTTTTTGGTGTAGAATCGACAAAAAGGGTTTTAAAATACATTTTCTGCCAGGTTTTGGGGAATATTTATGATTTTGAGGTGGAAGGATACAAGAGTTGTGAGGTTGGTTACGTTGAAATGCATGCTTTAGTATAAATCTCGAAAATTACAATCAATGCAACTGATTTGGAATTCTTCTGTTTACATATTGTTCACATATTCTAAAAATATATTTCTTGCCAGCGGCTAAATACCACGCTTCAAAATACCATGCTCGCCTTACTGCTTCCATACACACGAAACGTGGTACGTTTTTCGGTACTACTTTCTATTTAATTATAGGGATTTTACATAATATAAAGCTAATTTTGCAAATTATGTCGATCTGTTAATCAATTTTGATAATTTTATAGGTCATATTTACACTTTATATCTTAAAATAAATTACAATGCAGATAGCCGATCGGTAGGTTAATGCATCGAGCTGTACCTATACTATACGGTTTATAATACGGTGTAACCGTTTTTACACCTCCTGTACCTATCCTAGTCTCTGATTCTATTATACCACGCTTTTGAACCAAAGTCGCGTACCACATTCCGAGCGTGCTACGATTATATCAGTCTCGGAACCTATTGTAAAACATTTTTGGAACCGAAGTCGCGTATCACGTCCCGTTTGTATAGAAGCGAGCGTGGTACGGTTATCAATCTATAATACTAAGTTTTTGAAGCGATATCACGTACCACGATCAGAGCGTGATACGATTATCTCAGTCTCGGGTCCTATTATAAAACATTTTTTGTACCGAGAAATCGCGTACCACGTCCCGTTTGTGTAGAACCAGTAAGGCGGGCGTGGCACGATTATCCCAGTCTCTGATTCTATTATACCACATTTTTGAACCGAAGTCTGTTTGTATAGAACCAGCGAGGCGAACGTGGTACCATTATCTCAGTATCTGATTCATTTTACCACGTTTTTGAATCGAATTCGCGTACCTCGTTACGAGCGTGGCACGATTTTCTCGGTCTCTGATTCTATTATACCACGTTTTGAACCAAAGTCGCTTACCACGTTCCGTTTGTATATAAAGAGTAAGGCGATCGTGGTAGGGTTAACTCAGTCTCTGATTCTATTATACCACGTTTGTGAACCGGAGTCGCGTACCACGTTCCGAGCGTGGTACGATTATCTCAGTCTCTGGTTATATTATACAACGTTTCTGAACCAAAATCGCGAAACTACGTTCCGAGCGTGGTACCATTATCTCAGTCTCCGATTCTATTATACCACGTTTTTGAGCCGAAGTCGCGTACCACGTCCCGAGCGTGGTACGTTTATCTCAGTCTCGAATTCTATTATAAAAAAATTAAACGGAGTCGCGTACCACGTTCCGAGCGTGGTACGATTATCTCAGTCTCTGGTTTATACCACGTTTTTGAGCCGAAGTCGCGTACCACGTTCCAAGCGTGGTACGATTATCTCACTCTCGGGTCAATTTATAAAACATTTTTGAACCGAAGTCGCGTACCACGTCCCGTTCGTATATAACCGGTAAGACAAGCGTAGCTCGATTATCTCAGTCTCGGATTCTATTATACCACGTTTTTGAACTCAGAAGAGCGTGGTACGATTATCTCAGTCTCGGATTCTATTATAAAACATTTGAACCGGAGTCGCGTACCACGTTCCGAGCGTGGTACGATTATCTCAGACACTAGTTATATTATACCACGTTTTTGAACCAAAATCGCGGACCACGTTTCGTTTGTATAGAACCAGTAAGGCGAGCGTGGCACGATTATCTCAGTCTCTGAATCTATTATACCACGTTTTGAACCGAAGCCGCGTACCGAGTTCCGAGCGTGGTACGATTATCTCAGTCTCGGATTCTTTTATAACACATTTGAACTGGAGTCGCGCGTACCACGTCCCATCTGTATAGAGCCAGCAAGACAAGCGTGGCACAATTAGCTCAGTCTGTGAATCTATTATACCACGTTTTTGAACCGAAGTCGCGTACGACGTTGCGTTTGTATAGAACCAGAAAGGCGGGTGTGGTACGATTGCCTCAGTCTCGGTTTCTATTATACCACGTGGCATCAACTTATTGTACTTTCGTATCATATTTTATTAATATTATACCACGTTTTTACCTGTAACGGTTTGTTTCATATCAAGGTCTATTTTGGCAGTTGGAATTCGATAATAAAGTAGGCCGTAGCGCCGCGGCCCCGGGCAAAATTGTCCTCCTAGTATGCTGTATTGCGTATGCCCGTCTTCATTTGCCCATTTTAGGAGCAAAACAGTAGGACGTTAAACACCATTTCATTTCATTCCATTCATATCCATTGTGTAAATATACCACCTAGGTTTTTTTTAAATGGGCTACAATAACTATTACACCGTATGTAAATGGCTATCATAATAACCGACTGTTCGACTGTCTGAATTGGGTTATATGTGTGAATATGGTCTATAAATAGTCTATTATACAACTGGTGGTAGTTTTTTTCTTTGATGTGAATAGCAGTTATATCTCATAACAACCTGTCATGACGTCATAATAGGTTGATATTTTCTTCATATCAACCGCTTATGACGTCACGACAGGCTGATATTTCATATCAACTGCTAATGACGTCATGTCAGGATGATGTATTCGACTCGTATCAACCGCTGATGATCAAAATAATACAAAAAAACACAGAAATAAATTTTTATTATTTTGACAATTAAAAATTATTATGGAACAGTTTGAAACATTCAAGACAGAAATAGACGACGTACTTATCAGCATATTTAAATCGGTTATCCATATCTTTCAGAATCTTCTTTCCGTCCACACACTCCTAGACTTGAAAGTATTTATCGCCCAAGATTTCCATTATAAACTATTTTTGGGTACAGTCCATGCACTTAAATAAAACAGTCGGCCAAATCCTTCTGTCTATAAAACATAGCAAAAGCCTTCAATCGTAGTTCACTGTCAGAATTATCGGGAAAGAATGTCTTTTGATCCAAATTTTCTTTAGGCTTTGGATAGATCCTCATCGATAGTTGCATTCACGCAAATTCCATCGTCAGTATGTTGGCTAAAAGGGATTGATTATTCGTCTGACTTCGTATTACTTTCCATTTTGTTTTTGTATGAAATTCAATTCTTCAAAATGGCGCTGTGTTTACAAAAATACCATCTCGTAATTGCACGTGATTAATTCGGCAATCTTCGTTATTTGACGGAAACTACCGAGCCGTTATCCAACCATTGTTGAATATTAATGGGAAAGTCCATTTAAATTTAAGAGTGGGCGTTGTATATGTCAGATATTAACCAATCATACCTCAGTTGCTATAATTTATATCACCCTTGGGCTGCGCCCGCGGGTTATATAATATAGCAACCTCAGGTAGGTTAATATCCTATACATACGCATCGAAATTGATTAAATAATTCTTTTAATTTGCAAAATTAACTTTTAATATGGTAAAATTACAATAATTACGTGGTACCAAAATCTCGCATCACGTTACATTAGTATAGAAGCAATAGGGACGAGCGTGGTATTTAGGGGCGTGGTATTTAGCCACTGCCATATTTCTTGCCATTCTGGATATTTTAAAAAGTGGAAAATTATTGGTATTCTGAATGATGCTACATGTAAATTTGGTACATTTTTCATGACATGGCAGTAAAAAATTATTCTTTTGAAAGAAATTCCAAATTATGAGTGTTTTCTATGTAGTTTGTTTGCAAACTTGTCTAATTTTTTCACAGAACTCAAATACTACCGCCAAAAGGAAAGGTTTTTAAGTTTAAGCACAAAAGGCCCATGGAGCAGAGATACATGTATTCTTAAAGGGCTATCATTTTTGCAGCTATTTTTTGATTTTGATTTCTGTTCCCCGGCATGTTGCCTGAACACACGGGAAGCAAAAAAAGAAAACGGCGTTTTTGTGATACCTGAAGTTTCCCCCCTATATTGGATACAGGTGAGCAAAAATTCATGAGCCGTCATCCACAATTGTAGGGCGAAAGTTTTTTTTAGTCTTTCTCCCCCCCCCCCCCTCCTTTTTGTGAGGTTGGTCACGTTGAAATGTAGGTCCGAAAATTGCATGTTTAAATGTCTCTACTTTCAGCTTGTGTATTTCAAGTTTTTCATGGTGAACCTCATACATGCTTTTGGTCAAGAGTTTGCAACATGTTGCTCCATCTAAGGTAGAAAGCGTTCCACTAAACGAAAATTTGTGAAAAAGTTAGAGCCGGTCTAATGGACAAGAATGACCATTAAATCAATGGGGAAATAATTAGTAACCTCTGATCTGTGGCCATGCAGATCTAGTTATTTTTATTTTTTTGTGTGTCTTTTCTGCAAATCGGATTTCTCGGAAACTAACCACAGGATCTTTCTGAAACCGTGACCTACCCCCCCCCCCCGCAATTTTTATGTCCGGATATTGGGCCCTTTGCGACGTATCCGTATGGCTGGCCTTATTTTAGGAGTGTGAAAATTCTGCGTGTAAATCAATATTCAAAATCCTACTCGTCCTACGTACAATTCTCAGTGCCGGACTGAGCCCACCTTTCGACCTATCCGTGGGCCTAAGCCTATCAAGAAAAAATAATGATTTTAAAAATTGTATGATATAATTATACGTACAGATGAAGTAATGATAAACCAAACCCTATAGTGTAATATACAATATGATATACCTGTTATGCTATATCTTTTGAATAAATATTGTATGATATAATTATATGTACAGATGGAGTAAGTATAAACCAACCCCTATAATGTAATATACTGTATGATGTACTTTTTATGTTATAATTTTTAAAAAAATTTAAAAAAAAAACAACAAAAAAAACAACAATTGTATATATCATTTAATACTGACCTATGTCCATATATCTAAATAGTGTAAAAAAAAAATTTGAACTGTATATACATGAACCTTATTGAATTGCATTATATGTGTGTATTTATGACTTCTGTAAATAATGTTTTTTTTTTTTTAAAAAAAGGAAAAAAGAAAAAAGAGAAGAAATAAAGAGAAAGAAGGACAAAGCTCATTAACATCAGAAATATTTTTAGACATTCCTTCAAGGATTTAGAAAGATGTAACTCCATGGCTGTAATATATTGCAAAAGCCTTGGGGATTTTTCAAGTTTCAAGATGGTGGCATTCCCGGTTCAATTGACAGACTTCATATTTTGTGTACACACCATAACTTTCTTAGCTAGTATAGAAGAAAAAATAAGATTTAATAAAAGCTATGACCCATTTTTGGAGTTACGGTCAAAGTTTCAGAAAGATCCTACGGTTAGATTCTAAGAACTCTTATTAGCAGAAAGGACACACACACACACACACACACACAAATAATAATCTAAACAGAAACAATAAGCTTTCATATGATAGTTTTTATACAACCCTATCATACTTATTCATTAATTTCAACATCTAGTAGATTAATGTTTTATGTCCAAGAATCTTAGAAAAAAAAGGATTAATAAAGTCTTTAAAAAAACAAAAAACACCCAACCAAACCCAGATTGCACATAACCTATGTTTACAGATCGATTGTGGTAAAACTTTGAGAATAACCACCAATTGCTTAGTAATCATGTATCATCAAAATCATTTAATTGGTTAACATTATATAGGTCAATGTCAAAGTATTAGTAAAAAAGTGTAAGGCATTTTATACCCTGGCTTACCCAAGGTCATGGAGATATTACATCTAGCTTTTACATTCTAAATATAGAGCATATGACACTATACAGATAATAATTAGGCGACAATTTATTATCTTCGAGAAGTTGATGGCAGGGTACTCTTCAACAAACTTGTACTACAATTGAGGTCACATTCTTAACCTTGCAGATATCTGGCTGATTTCTAGTTAGTCACTGGACTGTATAGTAGCTATGATATGAGTTTATTTAAAACGCATATTAATTGTTTATGCAATTGTATGAGAATAAGTTCAAGGATAGATTGTGTCGAAAAACGTGATAGGACAATTTACGATTGCATCATTTGGCTTGTTTAACCAATCTCTATACTTATTTACAGGATATTTGACCAATTAGATAATTGAGCGTCCAATACCCAAAGCTACAAAACTATCATATTTGTTAGAAATCATCAGACATCAGACAGGTTTTAAAGGGAACAGATGTAGCAGCTTCTATCAGCAGACTCGCCCAGCGAGCCTGCGTTTGAGAATGACTCTAGTATTGTAATTTATACTATGCTTGTATCTATATTGCGGGTCTTCCTTTTAGCTACAAATTTTCTATAAAATATTATAAAAAAATATCGATAAACTGGATAGCGGCTTCTATCAGCAGACTCGCCCAGCGAGCCTGTGTTTGAAAATGACTTTAGTATTGTAATCTATACTATGCTTGTATCTATATATTGCGGGTCTTTCTTTTAGCTACAAATTTTATATAAAATATTATTTCAACATTTATTCAAATGGCAAATTTATAATCAACCCTATATGCAATCGAATGGTCGGGATTTAAATGGATTAAAAAAATATTGATAAACTGAATAGCCGTGACTTAGTCTCGATTGTCACTCACCATTACTAAGAAAAAAAAATAATGTCCACCACATCTTCAAACACTCATAACCTCGGTCAGAATAAACTATTTCGAAATAAAAAAAATCTTACCCAAATCAATACCAAACAGGCTGATGTCCCCCGCCAGAATCCCAAAATAAATAGATGACACATATTAATTAATCGCACATTTATTTTTTCAAAAGAATTGAGCAAGCAAACTATACACAAAGTTTCATCCCTCTCTATCAGTTTGAACATTCTACCTCAATTAGAAGGAGAGTTATTGTTCTCAAAAGTCTCGACTAATCAAATTGCTTATCGCTTTGCTTACCCTGAGCAGAACATGCTCATAACCGAACTTAGTCAAGGTATTGATGTAATGAAACTTTACACCAAGTTTAAAAACTCTCACTTAATTAGAACTTAACTTATCGTGTCCCAAAGCATCAACCAATAAAATTTCATATCTTGGCTTACCCTAAGCAGAAAATGCTCATATTCGAACTCCATCAAGACATTCACCTAATAAAGACCTACACTAAGTTTGAATATTCTAGCTCAATGAGAAGGGGGGTTATTGTGTTCAAAAGTCACGGCCAATCAAGTTGGTTATCGCTTTGCTTACCCTGAGCAGAAAATGAAACTATACACCAAGTTTCATCACTCTCACTTATTTAGAACTAAAGTTATCGTGTCCCAAAGCATCAACCAATCAAATTTGTATCTCTGCTTACCCTAAGCAAAAATTGTTCATCTTCAAACTCCGCCAAGACATTAACCTAATAAACACCTACACCAAGGTTGAACATTCTAGCTCAATTAGGAAGGGAGTTATTTTGTCCCAAAGAAAGAGAGAAAGAAATGCCGTCAGCTCCAACCGGGCCATATTGCACCAAGCTTGATGAAATTAACAAGACAAATTAAAACTATATCACAGGGGTATATTCATATATGTAAGAAAAACAAATATCACCGAAAATATAATTAAAAATAAATATATCACTTCCTTTACATATATAAATATTTAAAACACAATATGATAAATATATACAATTAAAATTTCGAATAAAAGTTTGTCTCTTTTTAAAATGATCACAATTTATTCGTGAAGCTCCGGTTGAGCAAACTACATCACAGGGGTATATTCATATATGTAAGTAAAAACAAATATCACAGAAAATATAATTAAAAATAAATATATCAATTCCTTTATATACATAACTATTTAACACAATATGATAAATATATAATTAAAATTTCGAATAAAAGTTAGTTACTTTTAAAAATGATAACAATTCATTCGTGAAGCTCCGGTTGAGCAAATAGCTGACGTGCTGACTGGCAATGGTAATATTTACATCTAATATTCTTGAGATGATTGCACTCAATCAAGATGTGTTTTACTGTCAAAGGAACATGACAGTGGACACATTCTGTTTGAGGCTCTCGCTTCAAAATGAAAATATGAGTTATAAAGGTATGACCTATGCGAGAGGCTTAATGTGATGCAGTTTATTTGTGCCTGCAAGATCCATAGACCGTTGCCAGCGGCCATAAATGAAATGATGGATACAAGATTTAAAATCTGTATATGGTATTAAAAAATAGGATAAGGGAAGATCTAAAGCAGACTTGGCAGCCAAATCTGCTTGATCGTTCCCTTTTATATCCATGTGACTGGGGAGCCAGCAAAGGACAATGTCCTTGCTGCTCAACTGGTATGATAGTAACAGATGATAAATATCTGCTACTAATGGATGATCAAGCTGTTTATTGTGAATTGCTTGTAATGAGGACAAAGAATCAGTAAAAATTATATATTTCAGATTTGGATGATGATTGAATGAACTCTAGCTAGTATCTCTCTTTTTGTGTTGTGTAAGATCAAAAATGATCTTTGGGGAGATACAGTCCACGGTAGAGTCTTAAAGAAAGGGGTATTCGCAATACTGTCAAGGCTGATACCAGCCTCAGACAAAAGGGGTTGTATGCGAATATCAAATGATGGAACGACGTTAGTCTTCCGCAGATATAAATGCTCATGATATGGTCTAAATATGAAATATGATTTGGTAATGATGTTATTTTCGTAGAATACTACAGAGACAGTTTATCACGTCTGTTGTGCTGTAAGGGCTCATGCGCCTCGACGTATAAACTGTCCACTGGAGATGTACGAAATGCTCCTGGTTGTGTATTATGTCGAGCTCTTTGAGATATGACTCGCGGGCAGACCCATACACAAAACACCCATAATCGAGTTTTGAACGAATTAATGCTCGATATAAACGGAGCAAGACCTTTCGGTCTGCTCCCCAGTCAGTATTTGATAAGACTCTCAATATGTTGAGGGCTTTCAGACATTTCTTTTTTAGGCTTTTAATTTGGGGGATAAATGATAATTTCTTATCAAATATCAGCCCAAGAAATTTGGTTTCATCCTCAACTGGAAGGCGATTGCCATCCAAAAATAATTCTGGATCAGGATGCAAACCTCGTTTCTGACAGAAATGCATTGTTCAAATTGCCCATTGTTGAAGTGTATTCAAACAAAGCTGCAACTTACGTTCGATTATCCGCATGTCTGTAGAACCATGGAACATCTGATAGTCATCAACATAGAGAGCCCCGTTTGTACTGGGATCATGTTAATTTAAATGGCAAAGATAATATGCTTCCCAGTCGTACCTTAAATGACCTATATTCCAGGAAATTTTTAATGAAGATAGTTAAGCGACCTCGTAGGCCGAGGTTATGGAGGTCGCGCATGATACCATGTTTCAACGTGGTATCATATGCTTTCTCCAGATCAAAAACATATTGCAACTAAATGTTGCTTCTGGATGAAAACGTCCCCGACGAACGTTTCAAACCGAACGAGATGACGAAGAGTGCTCCTTTGGGACCGATATCTACATTGGAGGTTAGTAATAAAGTTGTTGGACTCAAGATACCAAACAAGCCTTCGATTGATCAATCTCTCCATGGTTTTGCAAATACAACTAGTTAAAGCGATCGGACGATAGTTGGTAGGATTCGTATGATCTTTACACGGTTTAGGGATAGGAATTATTGTGGCTTCATGCCACGAAGAAGGGGAATTCCCATCAACCCAAATCCGGTTAAAAAGATCCAGTAAAATAAGTGTTGGATAAGGTAGATGTTTTAAAATTTAGTAGTGTATCTCATCTGGACCAGTTGCAGTGTCCCGAGCTCGCTTTAACGAATCACGGAGTTCTGCAATGGAAAAACGATCATTATAACATTCATCATTACGGGACTTTAAATTGAGTCGCCTTTTCTCCTGTTGATTCTTAATGCCCCGAAAGGCATCAGAGGAGAAATCGGATGATGAATTGAATGAAAATGTACTGGCCAGAGAATGGGCAATATCATGAAATGTTGTTAAGGTGGTATTATCAACATTGAGATGGTTAACTGACAATGCACTACTTTTACCTTTAATCCTACGAAACCTGTCCCATATCGATTTGGAAGTGGTATGGCAATTGATTCTAGAGACGTAACCTTGCCATGGAGACTTCTTTGCTTGGCGTACGGTTTTTTGGGCCTTCGCCTGGATCATCTGGTATGTTGCAATATTCTCCATGGAAGGATGGTTTTTTAGTCGTCTCAAAATACGATCACGCCCTTTTAGAGCAGATTTCCAATCGTCGTTAAACCATGGTTTGTTTGGGCTCTGTCGTGACTTTTGGAATCGCCTGCTCAGCTACATCTTGAAGAATTGAAGTGAATAATGGGCTCATTCGATCTTCTAACTCCTTTGTATCAAAAGAGAAGAGACACAAAGATTCAAACAGAGCCCAATCAGCCTTATGCAACTTCCACCTCTGGTGTCTTTAAACCGGAGAGGGACCATTATTAGCAATCAAGATTGAAAAGTGGTCACTGCCACATAGATCTTCATTTACTCTCCATGTAAAATCCTGAAATAGGGCCGGAGAGCAAATGGTGAGATCCGGGGAAGAAAACGAAGCTGTGGTAGGATGTAGAAAAGTAGGCGAGTCGTCATTTAATAAACACAAATTATTAATGTTAATGAAGTCCTCTATTTGTTTACCTCTGTTGTTATCATCTGGACTATCCCAGAGTGAATGATGACCATTGACACCTCCCGTAAAAATAAACGGGAGGGGAAGTTGTGCAACAAGGTCATCAAGATCTCTGGGATTAAGATGTAAACTTGGTGGAAGATATACAGAGCAGTGTGTTATAGCTCTACCGTCACCAACTGACGATGATAACCAACAAAATGTGTCAGGATTCCGTAAAAAAGTTTCCTGTAAACAAAAAGATAAAGGATTGTGCTTTTGAATTAATAATTGGACTTCATTAAAATTTGGTTTTAAACCACAATTCCATTGAATAATGGAATAAGCTATTGTTAGTGAATTTTATTATTTGACGGCTTAGCATGTGGGTTCATATAGACACCCGCAATGGCAATACCGTCCATCAGATCATCCCCAAATCTATTATAGAGGGAGATAGGGTCTTTTGAACCCGTTTTTCCTCTCTCTCGAAACTTTGCTAATTTGTCATTCTTTGATGAAGATTTACCCTTTTGACTGCGATCCTGACCCAGTAGAACTGGAT
This sequence comes from Patella pellucida, assembly GCA_917208275.1. NCBI lineage: Eukaryota > Metazoa > Mollusca > Gastropoda > Patellidae > Patella > Patella pellucida. Next base: position 36,209,936 of record OU795041.1, on the reverse strand, counting down.
TCAAGGATAGCAGCTTCATGGGAAGGCGAGGGAGATGATTCCTTGCCATTCTTGAAGGAAGTGTTAGGAATAATCCCAACAACTTCAGATTGAGGCAAGGAAGATGAACCCTCGCCAGTCAAAGGAATGATCGTTTCGATCGAGCTCTCTTTGGTTTGAGAGGAGCTCGATACCCTTTTATTATGATCTGGTAATACTTTAGGCATGTCCCCTTTTTCAGGCATGTCCCCCTTTTCAGGCCAGGTAAACTCTGTCTGAACAACAATTGTTTTAGTAGAAACCTCGGCTACACCTGAGTAGGATTTCCCTTGTGGTGCAATGGGAAAAGTGTAGAAAGGTCTACTTGCTTTTTAGCATCAAAGTATGATATTTTGCGTTCAGACATAACCTGCTGAATTTGTTTCTCTTTTTGTCAAATGGGACATTTGCGAGAGTAAGCAAAGTGCTTACCCTTTCAATTAACGCAACAGAAATCCGCTTGACAGGTAGCGCTCTCGTGGCCATCATGACCACAGCGAGCGCATGTGTCTCTACCTCTGCACACGGTTTTGCTGTGTCCAAAATTTTGGCATTTGTAACAGCGAAGAGGGTTGGAAATATACGAATCAACAGCTATATTTAGATAACCTGCCTTGAGAGTCTTTGGTATTTCGGGACGATCGAAAGTGAGGATGTAGGTGCTTGTTGGAATCACCTTATTTTCCCGGCGTACACTAGTTCTGAACAACAATTGTTTTAGTAGAAACCTCGGCTACACCTGAGTAGGATTTCCCTTGTGGTGCAATGGGAAAAGTGTAGAAAGGTCTACTTGCTTTTTAGCATCAAAGTATGATATTTTGCGTTCAGACATAACCTGCTGAATTTGTTTCTCTTTTTGTCAAATGGGACATTTGCGAGAGTAAGCAAAGTGCTTACCCTTTCAATTAACGCAAAAGAAATCCGCTTGACAGGTAGCGCTCTCGTGGCCATCATGACCACAGCGAGCGCATGTGTCTCTACCTCTGCACACGGTTTTGCTGTGTCCAAAATTTTGGCATTTGTAACAGCGAAGAGGGTTGGAAATATACGAATCAACAGCTATATTTAGATAACCTGCCTTGAGAGTCTTTGGTATTTCGGGACGATCGAAAGTGAGGATGTAGGTGCTTGTTGGAATCACCTTATTTTCCCGGCGTACACTAGTTCTTTGAACATGTGAGACGCCCTGAGATGAAAGGTACTGCACCATTTCATCCTCACTGCTGCCTTCAAGGTCCCGACATTGGATTACTCCTCTACTTTAATTTCGTGACCTGTGTGGAGACACCTTGATAGGGATGTCTGCCAATAATGTTGATTTAAGCAGCATGGTAACATGCTGCTCCTTGGCACATTCTATCAAGAGTGTTCCATTTTTTTTATTATAGCCTTGGGCTCACCGGCCAAGCCAGCAATACCCTTGGTTATTAAAAATGGTGAAACTTTAGAGAGGTCTGTAGAGGGACTCTCAATTCCTTTGAAATTTGTTTTTTTAAATTAAATAACTCTGAAACGTCCTCTGTATTTGGACGTTTCTTATTATGTTTTCGTTCTTTAATTGGTGTGGGGGGAATTGGAAATTCCATGAAATATTTTTTTTTAATTCACCCCTCGTCGTCCCCCAGGCTACTTCCCTGCCTACCAAGGGGAGGACTAGCACGGTTAACCTGTGCGTGGCCTTACGGCTGGACGAGGGGTATACTCAAGTCTGATTGATCCAAGCCGACGCTCTGTAGAATGTAATAAGGACACAAAGGTAGGTAATATGCTGAGTGAAAATACAACAGAGCATTAAACGTGAAAAGGGTACATTCTACAGAGCTGAAACGACCAAAGCCGATTGATCAGAGTGGGCCACTCTGACCTCCCGTCTAGGTGAACGATGGGCCAAAGCAATGTGTTGTAGAAAAAGGGCTCGCAAGCCAATTCCCACTCGATTACCAGGATTCCACTCTCCACCGACACGGGTCGCAACGCACGGCAAATGCGTTGCCCCATTGCAGGGATCCTTTTAGTCGCCTCTTACGACACGCAGGACATACGAAGGGTATATTCTTATCACCCCCTACACCCCAGCGGGATGTCCCAAAGAGTGTGACAGATAGACGGACGGACACACAGACGGACGAGCCCATTTTAATAGTCCCCTGCTTTCAACGAAAGGCGGGGACAATAAATAGCTGATTCATTTACAAAACTTAAGTGATCACAAAAGAGCCACGCCTAGTTTTGACAGACACGGCACGCCGGCACCCCTTTGTACGAAATGATCTATCTGAATGAGTGGCGTAATTAACTTCCAATTTGGAATTCCCAGATGTCAAAGTTTACATATTATTTGTTGGAATATCTAATTGTAGAATTTACCAGCGTGTGATGTCTAACATTAAGTTTGTTCATACAGTAATATTAGACTCAATATGGTCTATGCATGTCGACAAAGCAGAAAACCTCGTGTCGGATATTGGTATGATGACACTTCGGTTTCCTTGTTGGATTAACTTATAAAGTTAAAATAATTATTAATTGTTATATTGGCTTCTGCAATATCGTCCATGTATGTTGACAAAGCAGAACACTTAATAGTAAATGAAGGAGGACTGCACTACACGCAAAACAAAAAAAAATTACAAGATAAACCTGCGGACAAAACAGAAAATAGACATTGCAAACACTAAACAATTATCAAATCAAGTGAATGGATCCGGGGGCCAGCCGTAAACGTCCACTGCGCTGTACAGTCCCGGGCCTGTTGTGGTACAGGCTTTACTAAAATGATTTACAAAAAAGACGTAACAAAAAAAAAATGCGACCGATCTTGTCAGTGGTCGTCTCTTCAATGGCGATAGTCAGCCAGTTGACGTCAGGTGTTAGAACGTCAAATGATTTTAACAATAAGGGCGATAATCCGGACAGAAACTCGGAAAACGCTTAAATAATAAATGTATTGGTATGATGGCATTAAGGTTTCCTGGTGGGATTAGCTTATAAAACATAATTAATTGTTATATTGACTTCTGCAATAAACAATGAAACACAGCCCTCCAGTCCTCGGAATTATGAGCAAATTATTATTTGTTTTACACTTCGGGTCATATTGAATCGTTGAAGGTAGGTGCCAATATAAAATTTCGTAACAAAGGTTAATGACTAACAAGCTATTTGAACAATAGACAGTGAGACGTGAGTGGATGTATACAAATCCAAACCTCTTTGATATTTTTATATAGCAAGATTACACACTTACTTTGTTTAGTGTCGGGTTTATTGAACGCAGAATTTATACTAGTTCCGCCTGTAGTGTGGGCATCTGTTCCACCTGCTGCCTGTTTGTTCGCATTTATAACAGGATTTTCATTACTTGTATCTTCAGTATTTATGCTGGCTGTACGTGCATTCGTTGTTGCTGTTTCCCCAACAGATTTCTCTGTTATTTCCATGCTGCTTGGTTGTTCTGCATTTGTGACCTGATTGTTTCTACTTTTCTCTGTGACAGAGCTTGTGGAAGGTTGGATAAGGGGACTGTTGGTGTCAATGGAAGTCAAACTGCCTAAGAAAGTGGAAAGTTTTGAAATAACAGCAGTTGTGTACGTATTGGAAGAAATGAAACATGATTATCTGTGGGATAACAACAAAACTGTTGAAAGGGGTTGAGAGGGGTAGTATAATACTAACAGTGCAGGTCGATTACAGAAGTGTGGTTAGAGTTGCCAGAACAGGACTGTTATGATAAATAATGTGTAATATATAATTATACCAGATGACGTTGTTATATCTGAAACTATCTGGCCTAAAAAATATAAAACATATCAGATATACAACGAAATGGTCATGTCAGTGGTGGCATTAGACCTTTACCACCCTTAAAAAGCGCCATTACCAGGTATATTATGCTGTGATAATGATAGATTAAACAATATTTTATTCAATAAACTGAAATGGATTAAACAACAGGCAAAGGCCTATATAAGTTATCTCCAAAGATATAAAATAGTTTAATCTTATGTTTACATTAAACAAACATACATTTCTTGGAGTGTAATGTTTTGATATACATGTATATTATTATTACATTTAAGGTTATGAGAATATAGAAATTACATAATGTAGACATAGTGTTTTTATAATTAAAGTTTCAAAACTGCTATCTTTTATAAGTGTTTGCATTATATCAAATATGTTATAATTGGTATCATCTGAAAGATCGGTGTTGCCATATCAAATTAGATCCATTGTAACATTTAGTTTAAGCTGGTGTATATTATTTCGGGGAAATGTTCTTGTGGCAGAGTAAGCTGGACATATGAAAACATAATGCTAATTATCTTCGTCTGTGATAATGATGTAAATTAGATAACTTACATCCTGTGGGCGATTGTGCTATTATATCATCATTTAACTGCCCCACCGTTGTATTCATAGCGCTCATATGGCTAGCTTCACAAAGATTCTCAATGTTACCTAAACAAGCTTTCTGAGCAGACATCAAACTGCAAACAAGAATGTTTATATATTAACAAAAAATATACTTTTTGTAATGTTGTTAAATAATAAAAAGGAATTATAATGTAGATTGTTTTTGTTCTCGTTGTTTGCTATTAAACAGCTACGAACCTACAGCTGTCTTGAACTTCAACAGAAAGTGTATTATTACAAGCATCAAATAAATCTTGGCAGGCATTTGCTGAAAATAGAAACAAATTATTATTTGTTTTAAACTAATTGTATACAGTCGATGTAGATTACCCAGTATATGTTACCATTACCATATTCGTGTAATATGCAATGTGTTTTTTTTAAAATACCAATTCGAATTTCCTTTCCAGATATTAATCTAAGCATAAATATAATGTGGGCAGTCTAAACAGTCATTATGATTTAATATAAGTAGTTCATTTATCAATTACTTGTTTCGTTAGAACATAAAAATATACAACTCACTTGATCCACAGAAATAGGGTAACTCTTTAAAGGAAACTGTCAAATTGGTGGATACTTCGTTATAATAAGCCATAACAGTCGATGGACATGTTAAGGTACTTACGCAAGTGTTAAACGTATCTATTAATCTGAAAATGGGATCAAACATGCTTAAACATAATAAATACGAGAATACTGTGCTGGTATGTTTTAAACTTTAGACCACACTTTCTAAACAAATTTCTTATCACATTGTTTTACTACATTAATTGTAGAACTTTATTTCAAAGGAGCTAAACGTTAACATTTTGGACCAAGAAATTGACACAAATGGGTCGCAGCGCATATGATAACGTGATATGAATGAATATAAACTGATTTACATTAAATCGTTTTTGTGTTTACTGTAATTTCTAATCAGCTATGTTCGGCGAAAAACGCTAATCGAATGGCAATCTCTACCGCCTGGTTATTCCAGTTTACGAAGATAGTATTTATTGCGCATGCTCTGGGAATATAATGGTAACCGTTTTATGGGACTTGTGGAATATGTATAGCCTTGTTCTTCGAGTCCCTTGTTACAAATGGCGCTTAAACGCATTATGATACACGATTCGTGTACTAATGGTAAAATGTTTACTTAATAATAATAATAATAATCGCGTCATTTTACAAGGGTAGCAAATTAGACCTGCGGCCTTTTTTTCCAATTTGGCCCTTGGCACAGATCGTGCGAATGATTTCGATCATTACTGCAGGAAGAAACCATTGGATACCAGAAGCCGATATGTTCCCGGTAAGATAACAACATCAAAGTGACAAATAATTCTTGTTGTCAATGTCTAAATCTATGGATGATATTAAGCTAGAGACTTAGCTACTTTAAAACTAGTCATTTGCCTATATCTGAATCTTTGCGAATAATGATTGGCTGCTTTATGCATACCAATCTAGCAATCTCCTATTTTAAACTTAAAACTTACGAACAGACTTCAGCAACTGTTTGAGCTGTGACACCAATTCTAGACAGTCCACTGTTACATGTTCCATAATGAGTATCACATGTTGTCATATCTACAGCTAGCCCTTTAATTTTAAGTTTCCATATTACATTTAGATTAGAACCCATAAAAAAACCTCCATTATCATTTGTGATATTTCTAATAACTTTTCATTAAAGACCCAGGGGGCCGTTTCACAAAAGACCGTAACGTACCCCAAGAAAACCCTATGAAAAAGATACGAATTTATTAGAGAACGCTAGATCGGAGAAGGTTCTGCACATATTATGGCGTGATATGTGGATTGTGGGTTAGGGTAAGGGTTGGGCTTGGACCAGGGTTGGCGTCCTAACCCTTACCCACATATCACGATCACGGAGTGGGGTTATCCGCTCGCGCATTATTTATCATGTGGCGCGACTGTCAAAGACGTCATTGAGTTACTCTTCACAGCAGACGGCAAAATCATTGATCCCCCGTAAAATCAGAGAATTAACCTCCATCAAAACAACCTTGTTTAGATGACCCACGCCCTGCAGCGCTTCGAAAGGGGGCTGGCTTTGAAGCTCATGTGTACAAATACTGCTCTGCAGAACAAACTGATTTAACGATCAAATATTTATATCCCAAACTTTTGACGAAATGAACACAGAAATATCACCCCTTCAACCGCAATCACAGAAAACAAATCTCAACCGAGCAACAGAAACAGCATTCAATACCCTCGAAAGACAAAAACATAATAATTAAGACAAGCGGAAAAGGAACGTGTTGTGTCATAATGAATCGCGCTGACTATATATCTGAGAGAAAAAACAATTTAATAATCCTCAACATTACACTAAATTAGACCAACCCATCTTTAAGGACCCTAATAACATACCTACATCAAGTTGGAACCAACAGAATGGCTGACTGAAGTGAACGTGGTGTAGATCGAGGGGACAATTACTCCATTATCTAACTTAATACATAACATAAGACAATAAGATTCTTCAATGAGATTCGAGGTACATCACAGCAAGTATGTATGTTGTACAAAAAGCTTTAGAAAATTGATTTAGCGATATATTGACACATTGTATCAAAATATCAACCTAAGATAACATTGACGACTGAACTCAGCTCACATTTATACTGATGAATTTCAGTTAACTACCGTTTGATGTCCTTAATTTAAAGTAATCCAATTACCTCTAATTAACTGTGATAATATCGCTCTGACCTGTTGCATTATACCTCTAAAAAAACACAAGAAGAACCGTCTGCGTGTGTGACATAGCTTTATTCTACGTCCGCTTCCACCGAAGTGATATCGCAGACGGTCAATCTAATTATAGCCTAGTCCAGCGTAGTAATACAGGAACTAGGCTGTACTGTCTGGTTAGGTTTGGTCTGTGGTAGTCCCGGTCACAAAGGACCGCCGTACAATAGGACCGTAGTGTTACGGTCATCAACAAAAACACAACATTCCTCTTTTTTTTCTTTTTAAAAATGTGGCACCATTAACTAAAACAGAATCCCCTTAAAACAAAGAATGGCAACTTCGCTCTCACAGAATCACACAGGTAGTGGTATACATGTACATCCTAACATTCAGCCAGTCACACCCTTTCATTCTACCGGGCAATCGTCCTATGGGTCCTTTATCTTCAGGTCTCAATTTTTTTCGGTTGCAGTGGGTACCAAAGCAGCAGGCTTTTTTGCTGGGTAGTGTTTAAATTGGTACCTCTGTCCTGGAGTAAGATGGTTCAACAAGATGACAAGACATCTCCAATACACAAGTACTACTGGGGCATCGAAGGGAACCAGTGAATACCGGTCCATTTCCGGCCAATGACAGACCTTGGAGATAGCCCTGAGGGCAGGAAACGTCTCCACCCTCAAGGAGCCTTCTCTAATGAACTGTTTTCTCCTAAATGTGAACGCCACATCAAAAATTGATCGAATTCCTAACACGGTAAGTTTCGCTGACGATACTCAGCTCTACATCGCGTGCGACGATAATACTGACTATTCCGTGGTCTGCCGAATCGAAGCCTGCGTTGATGAGATCAGAGAGTGGATGAGAGAAAATCTTCTCGCACTCAATGATTCAAAAACCGAAATTGTGTGGTTTTCTTCTCGCTTCAAGAAAGCTGAAGCCTTGCCTACCTCAACGGAGGTCAGGATTGGTGATGTTAAGATCGCCGCTTCTGCGCAGCCTGTTCGTGGTCTGGGAGTGATAATGGACTCGAATGGAACCATGGAGGCGCATATCGTTAATGTATGTAGAACGGCGTCATACTCACTGTGGCGGATCAGTAAATTGAGACATATTTTAGATATAGACTCAACCGAAAAATTAGTCCACGCTTTCGTCAGCTCTCGGATAGACTATTGTAACAGTTTGTTTTACGGCCTGTATGATTACCAAATCAAAAAAACTGCAACACATATAAAATTATGCCGCTAGAGTGGTAATCAGACGAACAGTAGAACGTCATATGGACATGACACCAATTTTACGCGAACTTCACTGGCTACCAGTGAAAGCGCGCGTAGAATTAAAAAATCTATGCATCATATTCAAACTGATCCATCATGGTGAGTCGGCACCGTTCTATCTGACTAAATTAATTGAAATTTATGTCCCAAAAATCTGCACTAAAAGTTTCGACAGTCTAAAACTGGTTAATCACAATATGAGACCAAGACCATCACGAGCATACGGTGACCGCGCTTTTTGCAACTATGCACCACATCTGTGGAGTAGCCTGCCAGCCTCTCTCCGTGATATAGATTTGTTCACCACCTTCAAACCCGCACTGAAAACACACGTTTTTAGGAAATTTTATTGTTGAGCTCGTAAGATTATAAAATATGCCATACATTGTAAATATGCAACTCGAGAGTGTTATAGTATTAGGTTAAATTGTCTAGATAGTGTTATTTTTAGAAAGATTTTATGCAGTGTTTTTTTGTGAATGATTTTATGTAATGTTATTTTTAGAATGATTTTATGTAGTATTATTTTTAGAATTATTTTATGTACACTAGTTAATTACTATATTGATGTAAAGCGGTTTGAGATGCTTTTATGTAAATCGCTATATTAAAAATAAATCATTATCATTATCATTATATGTTATAGCATTTTCTGGATGACATCGCGCCTGGTACGTTCGTGCATTTTTTATGCGCGAACTCTTAGTTTTTCTATTACTGGCATGCGCACGGGCACTATTTTTTTTGTTTTACATGTACCAAAATCTGGGATTTCGCGCGTAGCTACTTTTGAGGTATTAGGTCTGTTTAGCATAACACTTGCCACTGTTCCTGTGTATCGCTAATTATTAACCGAATGTTTGAAGACCGTTCATATTTATTACGCCCAGAATTTTCAGTACAGTGTTGATTCATGCTCAAATTGTTACTAAGCAAACCAACGGGATTATTTTCTCAACAGTGTATGAACTTATTCATAGCCATAATATCCTTACACCGAGAGAAAGTATCTAGTCTCGGTGAATAGAACCATGGTTGTCTGGTAGAAAATTACTTTTGTATTTTTTGGAACGGTAAACAGTGTTTTTAGAAGCAAACTAACCTGCCGCACATGACGAAGTCATTATACTAATAATAAAAAGACGAGAACTCTTTTTGCAGTGGAGGCTTATCACTGAGTAATAGGTCAAGGTTAAAACATACAGTACGCGCATCGCGGTGGTTTGATGTTTTTTATCGTGGAATTCCGTGAATTATCGAGTGAATATCGAGTGACATGATACGACTGACAGAGAAGCCCGGAGTCGAACAATCGCCGCCCGAGCTGTCTTCGTCAGCTAGTTTCAAAATGGCGTACAACCAGTGCAAGTGGGAAAAGACGACAATAAAATCAGAAATATGTTATTTATTATTGTCGGACTTATTACATCACTCCTGTCTAACAAATCATAAAGCTGTCGTGTTACGGCGGCGGCATAGTATTTCACCGTAACACCACAGGCACTCTAACCACTCATTAAACATCTAACTATCACTCCCTACACATTTACCCTCGTCTACTTTCCCAAACGTCAACAACACATCTCATACATCCATTTCGCTGATTAATCCTTGTACCATGTCTACTGGATTAAAAAAAATATACCAGTCACCAGCCAAAACATGGCTCATACCATATGAATTCATTATGACTGAATATGGTGGAAATTTATTACCTGCTTGCAACTTTCCAGAAAAGTTAAATTTAAATATTCCTTTTTATAAAACCTCTATGCCAACTGGTATAAAATTTACACAACCCATATAAAGAATATTGTGCTAGCTAAAAATCAAATTTTTGGGAATAATACAAATCTAAAAATTAAGAATAAAATTATATTTTTAAAAGCCCTTTTTGACAAGAATACTTGGTATGTTGGTAATTATTGTGATAAAATAAATAAGATCGATGCCAACTATCTGAAAAAACATCAAATTATTTTAAATGGAATAGAAAAATGTATCTCCAGGTATGTACATGAGCCGAGTAAATTTGAAAGTGCGACATATACCAATTTAATTGCAAAAAAAACCTTTGGAAGATATAAATACTAATTTTACAAAATATATAATATCGACTTTCACAACGTGGTTTCAAAAGATATTTATGATAACCGGATAAAAGCAAAGTTCATTAGGCCAAAATCCATTGCAGAATGGTAATACATTCCAGAAACCGGGTTAAGGGATTTAGATGTAGAAAATACATTTAAAATGATAAACACTGTATGTCCAAGTACAAAACTGAGAAGTTTTGAATACTAATATCTACATAGGATTATATTCACAAACGATAAATTCTTCAAAATTAAAAAAGTAGATAACACACTCTGCACTTTCTGTGAATCTAATATAAAAAATGTAGAACACCTCTTTGTTTTCTGTCCATTTTCACAAACAATATGGAATCATTTTCATACCATTTTAGATCGCTACAATAAAAAGATAGATATAAAAACACATATCAAACATCTTGGATTCACTAACAAACCAAATTATATAAATAATACTGAATGGATCTTCATTAATCATTGAATTACTTTAACAAAGTTCTATATATATATCGGGCTAAACTACGAACTGAAAGCCTTTTAGTAGAACATGCTAAATTAGAGATTGAGATATCTCCGGAATTATACATAAATAAATTGAAATATCTTTTTAAGACAACCTCCAACGATTCCCAATTTATGGATTTGTGTACTTGGGTCTGTGTACAGTAGGGACCCTTGTGATTACGGTTGTATATATAGCAATCTATCTTATTTCTTAGATATAAATAAATGCTGTAACATATACTTGTAAAATAGGATGTAAATAAAAGTGTTGCTTAAAAAAAAGGACACTGCAACCTTAATAAAAACATCTTACATGAATTGCAGGACAAGGAATACATAGCAGCAAAAAAAAATAATTATCTACCCGCCAAATCTTACTGTCGACAACGACATAAATATATGCTACCAAAAATACATAAAAATCTACAAACGGAATGATTTATACCCAATAAATTATCCAGGGGTCGCCCAATATAATCAGACTGTGGCAGCGAATCATACAATGTATCACAATATATATATATATTTAAAAGATTCTAAATTCAACTCTCAGGTTTATATACCAAAAATACTAAGATTTGGATGGAAAGACTATATTTTAATTACAATTACATATTTGCTAAGATCTTTCGGCCTTACGGCGTCTTCAGAGCTATGTAAAAAGACAATAACGTCGCTTAGTTACATAATAGCGCGGCGTCAATAAGGGGACATAACTCCAATATTCTCTGATCAGGGGACATAACTCCAATATTCCCTAATCAAAGGGGTAATTTTATAATCATAATGATTTTCATTTCAAACGGCGGTTCAGTTTAGGAGAAAATAACTCTATCAGTCTGTTCTCTTTGGCTTCCAATATTTGTTCATTTATGAAATTTAACTTATATATTGGCGCGACTTTGAACTTTCCTTTACCACATATGTCTAGATGGCCACTTAGTGGAATTGTCCTGTTTTTTGGGTGGAGTATCTGGGACCTGTGCAGGTTCATTCTAAGGTTCAATTGTTGGTCGCTTTTGCCTATATAATTTTCACCGCATCCCGAGCAACGTAACAAAAAAACAACATGTTTAGTTTTGCAGTTCATGTTTTGTTTAACACTGAATACTCGGTTTTTTGGCATGGCGAATGTAGAGCCTTCCATGATGTCATTACATAATGCACACCGTTTATCACCACATTTTGATACGCGTGACATTTCCGTAGTTTCATTCATATCAAACCGAGAAGATGTCAATATTTTCCGAAGATTTGCTGGTTGTTTATAGCTGCTAATGAAATTTGTTTTCGAAACAATCTTTTTCATTTTCGGGCAATTATCCAGCATTGGCTTGTTTATATCGATGATGTTCATTGGTCGGTTGTGGTGTGGATTGAATGTAGTCACTAAAGTCATGATGTTGTCATTTTTCTCCTTCCGCTTTGGGACTCGTAACGTTTCCTGGTCTAATTTTAATGCTGTCTGTATCGCATTTTCGATCAATTTTACGGGATAGTCTTGTTTTATAAGAAATAGCTTCAATTCGTCAAGCCTTTGTTGTTTCCACGCTTCGTTCGATACAATTGTACATACCCGCCTCGCTAAGTTGTACGGGATGTTACGTTTCGTGTGCGAAGGGTGACTTGATCTGAAGTTCAGATATTGATGCGTATCTGTTTTCTTATAAAACAAGTCTGTTTCTATTTCACCAGTATCCGATAAATGGACTTCAACATCTAGGAAATTCAATTTAGATTTGCCTTTTTCCATAGTGAATTTGAGTGACGGATCCAGTGAATTTAATATTTCATGGATTATTTCCAACTCGTTTTCATCTGACTGGATATTGAAGCAGTCGTCTAGAAATCGTTTCCAAAATTCTTCTAGATGTTGTCGTTGACTGAGTCCGAGTCTTATCTCTACGGCGTTGTATAACAACACTTCTAAATAGCCAAGTGACAGTGTAGCGTAGGTTGGTGCCACTTTGGTTCCCATTGCTACCCCTTTGACCTGGCTGTAATATTTTCCATCAAAATAGAAGATATTGTTCGTAATCACTAGGTCCAAAGCCTCAAGAATGAACTTGGATGTAAATCGGCTTGGAATTTCATCTCTGTGCTTGGAGATCCAATATGCTATAGCCGTATTTCCTAGTTTTGAATCAATATTACTGTAAAGATTAACAACGTCAAAGCTCACTAATGTACTTCCAGGTTTTACTGATTTAGGTAATTTAGAGAGAAAGTCTATATCGTCTCTCAGAAAGCTTTTGACGTGCTTGCACAGGGGTTTAAGAATGATATCTACAAGATTACTGAGCCGTTGTGTGACACTTTCCGGGCCTCCAACGATGGGGCGAAAACTGAGATCTTCTGGTTGTTTAATCGATATTAGCTCAGAATTTTGTTTTTCAACTTCATGCTTGATTTGCTTGCTTTTGTGTATCTTAGGCAATCCATAGAAGTAGGCCGTTTTCGATTCGTAACTAACCAGGTAGTCTTGTTCATCATTCGTTAAACTTCTGTGTTCCTGAATTAGACCCTTTATTTTTCGTTTTACAGCCAGTTGATGTACTTCTTTCGACTCTTTGTAGTAGTCTTTATCTTCTAGAATTGCTAGGACTTTAGATCTATAGAATTCTTTGTCCATCAGTACAATGGCACCGCCTTTATCCGCCTCTTTTATAATAAGTTCATCGCTGTTCAAGACCTGATTTTTCTTTCTTGTTGATATTTGGCTTAACTGGTATGTCTCCTAATGGTGAGAAGGTACAGACCGAGGCACCCAAACACTTACCAACCAAATTATCTACATGTAAAATCGATCCGAAAATTATAAACTTATCCAGCCATCATCTTACAGATCGACAAATATGTCTTCTACTTAAAGGATTAAAATTTACACCAACGCCAAATCGAAATGAACAACTACTCCAGTCAGAATTTAAAACATTCTCACGTAAATTACGATTGACAGAATACCATACATCCTTAGAAGACGGAAATGAAGATGATCGTGATAATCAAAGCAATCAAGTTAGCATCGTTAAAAATAAGTCAAAAGCCAATCCAGATAAGGGCAAAAACTTAGTGCTCGACGAGTTCCTAGATAAAATAGAAAACTCACCATTAGGAGACATACCAAAAAAAGAAAAATCAGGTCTTGAACAACTTAAGAACAGCGATGAACTTATTATAAAAGAGGCGGATAAAGGCGGTGCCATTGTACTGATGGACAAAGAATTCTATAGATCTAAAGTCCTAGCAATTCTAGAAGATAAAGACTACTACAAAGAGTCGAAAGAAGTACATCAACTGGCTGTAAAACGAAAAATAAAGGGTCTAATTCAGGAACACAGAAGTTTAACGAATGATGAACAAGACTACCTGGTTAGTTACGAATCGAAAACGGCCTACTTCTATGGATTGCCTAAGATACACAAAAGCAAGCAAATCCAGCATGAAGTTGAAAAACAAAATTCTGAGCTAATATCGATTAAACAACCAGAAGATCTCAGTTTTCGCCCCATCGTTGGAGGCCCGGAAAGTGTCACACAACGGCTCAGTAATCTTGTAGATATCATTCTTAAACCCCTGTGCAAGCACGTCAAAAGCTTTCTGAGAGACGATATAGACTTTCTCTCTAAATTACCTAAATCAGTAAAACCTGGAAGTACATTAGTGAGCTTTGACGTTGTTAATCTTTACAGTAATTTTGATTCAAAACTAGGAAATACGGCTATAGCATATTGGATCTCCAAGCACAGAGATGCAATTCCAAGCCGATTTACATCCAAGTTCATTCTTGAGGCTTTGGACCTAGTGATTACGAACAATATCTTCTATTTTGATGGAAAATATTACAGCCAGGTCAAAGGGGTAGCAATGGGAACCAAAGTGGCACCAACCTACGCTACACTGTCACTTGGCTATTTAGAAGTGTTGTTATACAACGCCGTAGAGATAAGACTCGGACTCAGTCAACGACAACATCTAGAAGAATTTTGGAAACGATTTCTAGACGACTGCTTCAATATCCAGTCAGATGAAAACGAGTTGGAAATAATCCATGAAATATTAAATTCACTGGATCCGTCACTCAAATTCACTATGGAAAAAGGCAAATCTAAATTGAATTTCCTAGATGTTGAAGTCCATTTATCGGATACTGGTGAAATAGAAACAGACTTGTTTTATAAGAAAACAGATACGCATCAATATCTGAACTTCAGATCAAGTCACCCTTCGCACACGAAACGTAACATCCCGTACAACTTAGCGAGGCGGGTATGTACAATTGTATCGAACGAAGCGTGGAAACAACAAAGGCTTGACGAATTGAAGCTATTTCTTATAAAACAAGACTATCCCGTAAAATTGATCGAAAATGCGATACAGACAGCATTAAAATTAGACCAGGAAACGTTACGAGTCCCAAAGCGGAAGGAGAAAAATGACAACATCATGACTTTAGTGACTACATTCAATCCACACCACAACCGACCAATGAACATCATCGATATAAACAAGCCAATGCTGGATAATTGCCCGAAAATGAAAAAGATTGTTTCGAAAACAAATTTCATTAGCAGCTATAAACAACCAGCAAATCTTCGGAAAATATTGACATCTTCTCGGTTTGATATGAATGAAACTACGGAAATGTCACGCGTATCAAAATGTGGTGATAAACGGTGTGCATTATGTAATGACATCATGGAAGGCTCTACATTCGCCATGCCAAAAAACTGAGTATTCAGTGTTAAACAAAACATGAACTGCAAAACTAAACATGTTGTTTATTTGTTACGTTGCTCGGAATGCGGTGAAAATTATATAGGCAAAAGCGACCAACAATTGAACCTTAGAATGAACCTGCACAGGTCCCAGATACTCCACCCAGAAAACAGGACAATTCCACTAAGTGGCCATCTAGACATAATATGTGGTAAAGGAAAGTTCAAAGTCGCGCCAATATATAAGTTAAATTTCATAAATGAACAAATATTGGAAGCCAAAGAGAACAGACTGATAGAGTTATTTTCTCCTAAACTGAACCGCCGTTTGAAATGAAAATCATTATGATTATAAAATTACCCCTTTGATTAGGGAATATTGGAGTTATGTCCCCTGATCAGAGAATATTGGAGTTATGTCCCCTTATTGACGCCGCGCTATTATGTAACTAAGCGACGTTATTGTCTTTCTACATAGCTCTGAAGACGCCGTAAGGCCGAAAGATCTTAGCAAATATGTAATTGTAATTAAAATATAGTCTTTCCATCCAAATCTTAGTATTTTTGGTATATATATATATATATATATATATAAAAAGTTAAAGATAACTACTCTTAGGTATTAAATACACAAAAATATAAAAGTTTTCGAAAAAAAAACTACATTATTTGTCGATTATTAGTACTTTCGCTTATTTTATTAAGCTCTTCAGATAATCTACATCTTGTTAATACAACAATGACTATGACGTCATAGCGCCATAGTTACACAGTAGTACAAAAAAGGGGACATAAATAAAATATCAAATCAGACAACAAAACTCGGCCTATATGCAATGAAACTATACTATAATTTTGTATTTAAAGCTGGCCGATATTTGTCAATAAAATATGCCTCTTTGGCTTCTAACAAATCATTATTATTGTTATTTAGCTTATACATTGGAAAAACACTAAATTTGCAACCACCACAAACATCTATATGTCCACTAAGTGGGATCATTCTATATTGTGGATTGAGTATATGGTGCCGATGCAGGTTCATCCTTGTCT
This sequence comes from Patella pellucida, assembly GCA_917208275.1. Classification (NCBI taxonomy): domain Eukaryota; kingdom Metazoa; phylum Mollusca; class Gastropoda; family Patellidae; genus Patella; species Patella pellucida. The sequence goes on along the minus strand of OU795041.1, from coordinate 36,193,142 downwards.
TTAGCATACTGATTGTTTTCCCAATGTACCGCCTATTACAGCCAGAACAAACAATCACATATATGACGTAACTGGATTTACAGTTCATGGGTTGCTTAATATGAAAAAGTTTATTATCAGTGATCTGGATTGAGGAGCCCGTAATTATTATTTTACATGTCTTACAATTTATTTCTCCACATTCACTTACCACCGGTGTTTCTGGACTACATTCAAATTTAGAAGATATTAATAATTTAGCTAGATTTCGTGGCTGTTTAAGACTGTTAATAATCTTAGTTTTAGACAAAATTTTGGACATAACTTCACTGTTCTTAAGGATGTGTAAGTTATTATTTATCAAAGACTTCCCATCTTCTTGTGATGGGTTAAATGTTGTGACTAAAGCAACATTTAGATTTCCGCCTGCTGGGTGTATTTTTGGTAGTCTTAATTTTGTCTGATCTAAACTTAAGGCCCGAGTCGTTGCATCTTCTATGAGACCTAAAGGATATTCTTGTTTTAATAAGAATGTTTTTAATTCCTTTAGTCGCTTAACTTTGACAACCGGGTTTGAAACAATGGTACATACTCTTCTAGCTAAATTATATGGAATGTTTCGTTTAGTATGAGAAGGGTGACAAGAGTGAAAGTTTAGATATTGGTGGGTATCTGTTTGTTTGTAATACAGATCCGTTTCAATCACTCCATTTGGTGAAAGATTCACGGTTACGTCCAAAAAGTTTAATGATGTTGGGCTAAACTCTATAGTGAATTTGATATCATTGTCCAACTCATTCAACATTTTATGTAATTTGGAGATAACTGACATATCTACTTTAAGTATTGTGAAACAGTCATCCAGGAAGCGAAACCATAAACTTTTTATCATATTACTGAATTCTCTATCAAACTCAATAGCAACCCTCTCATACCAAATCTCTTCTAAATATCCTAAAGTTAAAGTTGCATAGGTGGGGCCAACTTTAGTACCCATTGCCACACCTTTAATCTGTGAATAATAATTGTTGTTGAAATAAAATATATTATTAGACACAACTAAGTCCAAGGCTTCCAGGATAAATGATTTGGTAAAACGGTCTGATAGTAATTCAGGATACGTATCAATCCAATATCCAATCGCTTTCAATCCTAGATTTTTATCTATGTTGTTGTAGAGGTTGACCACGTCGAAGCTTATTAATGTGCTTCCAGGTTCAACCTCTTCCGGTAGATGATGAAGGAAATCTACTTGATAGATTCATAACCACTATATCAACCCACCAAGTTCAAAATAAACCATTCAAATCAAACCTTAATAAGGACCAAAGAGAAGCTTTGAATGCCTTTAAAAATACCGCTGATATTATCATAAAAAAGGCTGACAAGGGTGGTGCTATAGTTGTTATGGATACCTCATTTTATCAAGAGAACATATCTGAAATGCTTTCTAACAAGGACTTTTATGCAGAATCTTCACTAAAAGCTAACGATATGATTCTACGAAAAATTCAAAAATTTATTGGTGCACATACAAACATGCTTCACAGTGAAGAAGGAGATTACTTGTGTAAATTTCAACCTTCCACTGCCTATTTTTATGGATTGCCAAAAATCCATAAAAACAAGGCTATTCAAGAAGCTGTTAATATTACAAAGAGCGAAGTTGTTAATATTCATAATCCGCGTGATTTAACCTTTAGGCCAATTGTAGGGGGGCCAACTAGTAGTACTCAACGCTTAAGCAACTTTATTGACATTATTCTAAAACTATTGTGCACCAAAGTCAAAAGCTTCCTTCGCGATGGCGTAGATTTCCTTCATCATCTACCGGAAGAGGTTGAACCTGGAAGCACATTAATAAGCTTCGACGTGGTCAACCTCTACAACAACATAGATAAAAATCTAGGATTGAAAGCGATTGGATATTGGATTGATACGTATCCTGAATTACTATCAGACCGTTTTACCAAATCATTTATCCTGGAAGCCTTGGACTTAGTTGTGTCTAATAATATATTTTATTTCAACAACAATTATTATTCACAGATTAAAGGTGTGGCAATGGGTACTAAAGTTGGCCCCACCTATGCAACTTTAACTTTAGGATATTTAGAAGAGATTTGGTATGAGAGGGTTGCTATTGAGTTTGATAGAGAATTCAGTAATATGATAAAAAGTTTATGGTTTCGCTTCCTGGATGACTGTTTCACAATACTTAAAGTAGATATGTCAGTTATCTCCAAATTACATAAAATGTTGAATGAGTTGGACAATGATATCAAATTCACTATAGAGTTTAGCCCAACATCATTAAACTTTTTGGACGTAACCGTGAATCTTTCACCAAATGGAGTGATTGAAACGGATCTGTATTACAAACAAACAGATACCCACCAATATCTAAACTTTCACTCTTGTCACCCTTCTCATACTAAACGAAACATTCCATATAATTTAGCTAGAAGAGTATGTACCATTGTTTCAAACCCGGTTGTCAAAGTTAAGCGACTAAAGGAATTAAAAACATTCTTATTAAAACAAGAATATCCTTTAGGTCTCATAGAAGATGCAACGACTCGGGCCTTAAGTTTAGATCAGACAAAATTAAGACTACCAAAAATACACCCAGCAGGCGGAAATCTAAATGTTGCTTTAGTCACAACATTTAACCCATCACAAGAAGATGGGAAGTCTTTGATAAATAATAACTTACACATCCTTAAGAACAGTGAAGTTATGTCCAAAATTTTGTCTAAAACTAAGATTATTAACAGTCTTAAACAGCCACGAAATCTAGCTAAATTATTAATATCTTCTAAATTTGAATGTAGTCCAGAACCACCGGTGGTAAGTGAATGTGGAGAAATAAATTGTAAGACATGTAAAATAATAATTACGGGCTCCTCAATCCAGATCACTGATAATAAACTTTTTCATATTAAGCAACCCATGAACTGTAAATCCAGTTATGTCATATATGTGATTGTTTGTTCTGGCTGTAATAGGCGGTACATTGGGAAAACAATCAGTATGCTAAAGACAAGGATGAACCTGCATCGGCACCATATACTCAATCCACAATATAGGATGATCCCACTTAGTGGACATATAGATGTTTGTGGTGGTTGCAAATTTAGTGTTTTTCCAATGTATAAGCTAAATAACAATAATAATGATTTGTTAGAAGCCAAAGAGGCATATTTTATTGACAAATATCGGCCAGCTTTAAATGCAAAATTATAGTATAGTTTCATTGCATATAGGCCGAGTTTTGTTGTCTGATTTGATATTTTATTTATGTCCCCTTTTTTGTACTACTGTGTAACTATGGCGCTATGACGTCATAGTCATTGTTGTATTAACAAGATGTAGATTATCTGAAGAGCTTAATAAAATAAGCGAAAGTACTAATAATCGACAAATAATGTAGTTCTTTTTTCGAAAACTTTTATATTTTTGTGTATATATATATATATATATATATATATATATACCCATCCTACCTAAAAGACACTTACGATCTTATTCACAAAATCAAACAGTTAAGAGTCCCTGACACATCATTTCAATATCCATCAACGTACAGAGCAGGTACACGAACATCGATTAAAACACAGGTATTGAAGCAATTAGGAAAGCATTTCTTGGGAACCCACAAGTCTCTAGGCCGGACGAAGAAAACCTCAACTACTCGACATTTGTCTGAGGAAGAATGGTTTCGCTTTCAACGACCAAGTATACCCCCAGTCTTCTGGAACTGCAATGGGAAAACGATTTGCCCCGAGTTATGCAAACCGCTTCATGGGCGTTTCTATGGGCGTTTTCTAGATGTCGTTTTCATAGTCTGGACTTACAGTCTAGACGACTTTAGAACGTATTTCAACATTCTGAACAATCATCATCCATCTGTCAAATTAACCGCAAATGTAAGTCATAACAGCATAGATGTCCTTGACACCATCGTCTTTGAAAGTAGCAACACAAAACGCACAGACCAACTAGAAACTAAAGTATTTTTCAAAGAAACCTATACACATCAATTATTGTACAAGAGCTCCTTTCGCCCCAAACATACCTTCTCTTGCATCAAAAAATCTCAGACGACCGACTTTTGAGTCGCTGGTATTTAGCGAAGTAAGAGAAAGGGGATACCCAAAAAGCTATCTCCGACGTATAAACAACAACACTCTAGCTGAACAAAGGAACAAATAATATGCAATCAGCGGTTAAAACCAAAGGTTGGGGCCATCCGAGATGTCAAACATGCAAAATCATAAACATATCCGACTATTTCCATAACAAAATATCTGGCACACAATTCCCAAAAATAGACCAACTTTTATGCAGTAGTTCAAAAATAATTTATCTAATTGCATGTAGACATAGTCACCAAAAAGACAAACCTGTCTTAATTCATGACATTTCTGATCTCATTGTCACGCAAATAGAAAAGACCAAGAGCGCCTTTGAAACTACAGAAGAAATAAAACGTTTAGGCTAACAAGAGAAAAATCCTTAATTGACAAATTTAAAACCACAAATATTCATACGGCTAGCGCAATAAAACTTTTTGTAGTTCCATTTAGCGCAACAGCAACAACTGCATCCACAATCATCAGAAAACACTATACTGATCTCCAAGAAAATCTCCCGAAAATCTTCACACATAAAAGTATAATTGCATATTCTAATAATAAAAATCTGACCGACATCCTAGTGCACAGTAGTAGGGTTCGAGCTCCCAGATCCGTGACCAATTCCCGGGAAGGTTGGACGATTAATTCTTGTAGGTGGGAATGTTCTGAGGAGTTATGCAGTTTGCAGCCTCTGGACATTGCGGGCAACTCTCAGGAGAGGCAATAATCCAAGATGGCTGCCAAAAAGAACATAGACTTATAGTTTGGGGCAAATGGCTTCAAACCGTCCTTGTAATATGTCATTTTTATAGTTTTCGGCGTCGCTGAATCCATTAAGAACACTCCCAAGCCATTTTGATGCACCCATATTTCAATGTGGCGGAAATCTTGCGGAAATGGTGAACAAAATGGAAAATAATGTCATGTTTTATGGTACAGCAAATATTAGCTTGTAATATTTTGTTTTGGGGGTTTTCATGGATGCTTAGTCCATTTCTAATGGTCTTATGTCAGTCATGTTGCGTTACTTCATGCTTACTTCTGTAATCTTTACCACGGCCTAAATTTTGAAAATGTCTGCATTTATAGTCCTTGTGTTTGATTTTATCGTTACCATTTGAAACATTAACGACGAAAATGATATACACATTCAATATAAATGCAAAGATTTTCCTGTCAATTGATGAATAAAATGCTATTATCATGCCTTTTGTTTACTACTTTATGGCTCGTGACATATTAGCATACGTCGTCTGTCATTCCGCACACAGAGATTCATTTAATTCATACTTAGCGGATCTAAGTGTAGACAGCAAGCCCAAGTGTAGTATGTCAGTTTGTCAAAAGCCGAAATGGAGCCTAAAATTGGAATTCTGTAGCTCTTGGTGTTACGGGTGCCGAGAGGATTTATTTCATAGGTCTACCTGAATATTCACTCTCGCCATAAAAGATAAAAGTTACGATTTTCTTAAGTATAGAAGTTTAGTGAAACACGATATTTTTCAGAAGTTTACGTTATGTGAAAGTTACACAATTTTTTATTATTTTAAGTTGATTTGTGAAACTGCCCCCCAGATATGATTTAAATTGGACGTAATGCAGGTTTTTAGTTGGGTACGAGACCTAAAATCCGTGACCAATTTGCGGAGAAGTTGGTTTGAAGGTTGCATATATATGATAAAAACCTGCTGTAACGATTAAGCGTGGGTGCCTCTCTCTCAAATGCTGGCGGAATCCGCTAGAGGGCCAAATTCAAAATGGCTGCCAGATTTGGCGGGAAAATATAAAATGATTTAATTGGGGCTTCTGTGGTGTGTATTCATGTTTTAAGGGTCTATGAATCGAAATATCGAAATCAAAAATCCGTCAAGCCACTAGTTTTGCCAATATTGCCGAATAATCCAAGATGGCCACCATTTTTGGCCTGCGAAATTGTTTTGTCAATTATGCCCAATTTGGCCCTCTAGTGGATTCCGCAGGCATTTAAGGGGGTGGGACCCACGCTTAATCGTAGGAACCAGAGGTCGGACGCCGGTCCCGAACTGCTGATCCAGATATACCTGGCTTACGAAGAGGCGTTGGCAAAGGGCAGCCAGATAATATTTACGTGAGTCCCTTCGCATATGAACCTAAGTGGGAACAAAGAGGTTGATAGGCTCGCCCTAAAGGGGTCACAGCTGGAATAACCTAGTATCTAGCTCCCTTATAGCATGTACGATTTAAAAAGTAAGGTTGGGCTTCGCGTCAGATCTGAATGGGAAAACTCCCTAGTGGAACTCAACACATACAGATTCAGAAGTAACGAGTCCTTAAACGCCAAGTTAATCGTACATTATCCCGCAGGAAAATCTGCCGGCTGATAACAAAGCTGGAGGTGAAATAGACGCTCAGACATCGTACCTTATAAGCCTATAAGGTGCAGCTGTGGTACGGGCGTATCGCCAGTGCATATTTTAGTAGGCTGTGCTCGCTTCACAGCTAAAGGGAAACCCCTCACGGATAAACTGAGCTCCCTTAATACGGTCCTCAGTGTTTCAAACTTACTCTACCCAAGAGTAAGCAAACATGAATTTACTAATCTACGAATTCGTGTGTGAGATCGGTATCCTAGATATGACAGTGTGACCCCACAGGAACGAAAAGAGTGTTCAACTATGTGAAAGACTCGAGGCCCATCCTGGAGACCCAACTTACTTACTATGGGGGTTGTTTCGTTCTGTTGGCTGAAAGATCATTTATTTGCTGCTGGTACAATCTGGATCAAAACCACACCGGGATACACGGCTGGCCAGACGCGGACCCTAGGATCCTGCAGCCGGCTAAGCCTTATCCCCCCCCCATTGTTACCCAATTCCCTAGGATGAAACCTACCTTGGGTGTCCCCCTGCAGAGACACTATGTCTCACCCAATATACCGGACATTTTGTGGCTCCCCCCGGTTAGTTTTCACGGAAACACGTTTCTACGATATCACCATAGGTAGAAGTGGACGTTAAACCCAGATTTCTTTAAGTAAATAATAAGAAATCTGTTCATCATATCAAAATGTGGTTCGTATTTTCGCCTTAAAAATTGTCTGTAATTATATTCATTGTAGATTTTGAATTCGGGCGCAGACTAATTCCACAAAATTTAACGGATAAAAGTATTCTTATAAACCAAAAAAAAATGATAAAAACAATTATTCCGAATTCAACGAGCTACAGTTACAAAACGATAAACGATTTCTTATCATTTACTTTAATATGATAGGGGATTATCGGCTTAAAAATGTCTGTTAAAGCCAGATTTTTAATAATCTGACGCAGATTGATTCCACAAGATTTAACATAAAGTCTTAGATTTATAAATCCGCAAATAATATTGTGCAATCATTGCAATGCTAACTTCAATATAAATGATATCATTATGATTGCGAGGTGGTTATCTTCACTTACTCTCTATGCAGAAAAATGGCTGTTTATTATAAGTGGTATCTGTTACCGCTACATTACTGTTTATTGTTGGTTGTAAACTAACATCACAGCTTGTTGTATTAACTACCATACAGTTTTTATACTGTTCTTTCAATCTGTGTAAAAGTGAGGTAATGCGAATATGCATATGATTCTATGAGTTTCTGCGATGCAACGGCGGTAATCTGATTAAAACACAGATCCTATTTCGTTTCGTTTTTTTATAGTTACCGGCGTTTTAGTTGAAGTGAGTGATTAGCCAATGAAACGGTCTTTTACGGCAAAATTTTGGCGTTTCATGCACGGAACTATGGGTAAACCAGCCGAAACGTCATTGTTAATTGATTAATCAATGTCTGACGACAATGGGTCAAATGCCGCTCGAACGACCCCTAACAAATTCATGTAGTATAGGCCATCGAAAGTATAAAAACAAAAAAACGTAATATAGATCTGTATTTTAATCAGATTGCAACGGCGGATCGGTTTTTCAGGTAAAATACCCTAACAATAACTTTTGAGATTTTATATGACCCGTGTAGTTTATAGACATTCTAATCCCAAAAAGTCTTTGCTCTTACAAGATATGAGAAGTGTGTTTAAATTAATCTCCATTGAAAATTCTCCAAAAATGTAGACAAAATTACCCTTTTAGATTTGTTTTTTTTCTTTTGTAGATCGACAATTGTTGAAGTAGAAGAATGAATTGTATGCAATATATACTATTCAAAAAAAGTAGGGGATATTTGATTTTGGGGGAAAAATACTAAAATATGCAAATGACTACCAAAAAAGTTACTATAGAACCTAACAGAAGAAACATTTCCAGTTACATGTGACGCCCAAACGCACCAATAGCTACCGCATGGAATGCAGGTGATGCTTGGGATCATCATGGGGGTCCAACCCAAGATTTGCACTTTGAATGTTACAGTCATTGTGGCATTGAATTCCAGGGTGGAAACATCAGTTTAATTGTTTTAGTGACCAGAAAACAAATTTTGATATGCGTCGGCTTACCCAAAATGAAAGGTTACGTGCCCTTGGCAAGCTTCAGATCGGCACGACACAGGCGGTTGTGGTGCGGACGATGAATGTTTCTCAATCGGTCATAAGCAGGCTATGGTCCAGATACCGTGAGACACAATCTGTACAGGACAGACCACGCTCAGGTCGACCAAGGGCGACAACTCAAGCCAAGGATCGATTTATTCGTACCTTGGCCTTGAGAAATCGTGTCATCACAGCAAATCAGATCAGCGCTCTGGTGTGAGAGTAAGTGGCCAGACCATTGGGAATCGACTGCATAGGGGTCACCTTCGCGCCCGACGTCCTCGCGTGATCCCTAGTTTGAGAGATCATCACATTCAGGCAAGACGTCGTTGGTGTAGGGATCGTCAACACTGGGATAATCGACGCTGGAGCAATGTGATGTTTTTTAGATGAGTCAAGGTTCACTGTTGATTTTTTGGACAGACGTAGAGGGGTGTGGCGTCGTCGAAACGAGCGCTTCCAAGACGTTAACGTCATCAGACATGATCGATTTGGGGGTGGTTCTGTTATGGTGTGGGAGGCATCACTGTTGTTGGAAGAACGGCTTTACATGTTGTTGCAGGGCGTGTTACAGGCCAGTACTACCGGGACAACATTTTGGCAGTCCATGTTGTGCCGTTCGCACGACGTCATTGCCACCGTTTATCTTCCAGTATGACAACGCAAGATGTCACAGGGCCAGGATCGTTACAGGTTACCTCCAACAACAAAACATCACCACATTACCTTGGCCAGCGCGGAGTCCCGACCTCTCCCGCATCGATCATGTCTGGGACATGCTTGGACAGAGGTTACGTCAACGTCAACAACATCCTGCCAATGTCCAAGAAGAACTTGCTGCTGCGTTGCAACAGGAATGGGACAATCTGGACCAAAATGACCTTAGACGTCTTATTAGGAGTATGGCACGTCGGATCAATGCTTGTTTGGCCAACAGAGGAGAATTTACCCGTTACTGACTTTGCTGTGATGCTGTGGTAACTTTGCTGTTTGTCCCCGGGTATCATTTTACCCTTATAATGGTCAGTTTGTGCCTTACTTAGTCTAACGATCATTTAGAATATATCGATGAATGTGAACTTCATTTCATTTTGTCATTTGTTTCTTCGTCAGTTTTATTAGGTGACTTTAATAACACTTAAAAATCAAATATCCCCTACTTTTTTAAATAGTATAGTACACAGTCTATGCGTTATGTTTATACCACGGTCATTATAGTACATAAGCTATCATTACGTATTCTTGGTGGGATGTTACGTTTTTCGGATGAATGTTTGAAGACACTGACAAATTTAAAAGGAGTAACGTTGTCTTGAATTATTGTGTTTTTAAAACAGCCTACTGTGTGGACCAGGAACTGATCAAAACATCTTCAAAACCATATCATCAAAGCCTACGGAACAAACATGTCAAGTTTCGTACTTGAATTGACGGATACTTAGACTTTTTTGAATAGCGTCGCCCCAAAGAACAACAAGATGAGTAGCGACAGGGGACCAGTCTGTGGTCCAAAACTGTACCTGATGGTAAATGAAAAAAGGTCGATGCATAGTTGACTTACAGACAAGATTTGCTTAGCTCTGGATCTATGCTAGCTCTGTATAATATTTCAGAACAATAAGCCAAGGCGATGGAACATGGGTCCAACGTAAACACGGGATCATCAGCATTTTCTGAAATGTACAAAGACTAATAAATGTGTTGTTTAAAGAGTAAAATTGATACTGGTATATAGAGAATCTCCCACGAGTCTGTCTTGATATCAAAAGTGTTAACACACGTTGGCATAAAAATAGCCACAACTAAAATTCATAATAGATTAAAGTGTACATTTTTAATGCCTAATACAAAACTACACACAGTGGTTAAATATCAATTTTAAAAAACAAATTGAAACAAACACTATCCGGGGCGGATAACTCGATGTTATCGCCTGTCGTCGTGTTATCTATAGAAGTATAATTTGTCCGTCAACCACAAATTATGGAAGAAATATTTAATACCCGGAACCGTTGTTTAATATTTCTGGAATTCATAACTGCCCTTAACCGGATATTAAATTTATTATTTGTGTCTAAATCATTGTATGGAAAATCAGATGAATTCATTTTTTGAATTTGAATTCATTAAGCGTGAATACTCGAATATGCGCAGGACTTTTTTTTTATATAGTTAATATAGGCCTATATATAAAGGTTTTTTTTTTCTCTTTTTTAAATGAACACTGTTAAGTAAATCCAACAAACTAAAAAAAATTTTAAAAATGTTTTTAAAATTTTAAAACTCGAGTATGTGCAGGATTTTTTTTTTATATAGGCCTATATATAATTTATAAAGTTTTGTCTGTTTAAAAAATGCTGTTGGGTAATCCAACAAACTGAGGCCCTTAAAAATTGAATGGATTATTTATTTATTATAATTAGGCTTTCAGATTTTCGTCTGAAGACTATTGTTTTTACTAAAATTACCCCCCCCCCTCCAAATGGGTGGTTGCTGTTCGGTAAATATATTTTCAAAACCTTTTTCGAATCCAAAATCACCGAATTTTACGAACAAAGGCGTTTGACCTACTTTGCTGTAACTTTGTGACTATTTGACCTATTTCACTTATTGTTTTTTCTGTGCGCATCTTGCAACCTTTACTTTAAATCTGCACTTTTAGATTTTCAAATTTAGAAAATTTGTCGCTGTGATTTCGAACAGGAAGTTAAATCAAAATAACAACTTCTTTAATATTTGCACGATTTTTATGAAATTTAGTATGTAAGTAGATCTCACTCATGTTACTTTAAAAATGTTATTATAAATTTCCTAAATTATCTCCCCTTGGTGATATTAAGGATCAAATTTTTAAAAAAAAATCGACGAAATATAGGTCAGATTTGTTTGAAATTATTTTTTTTACTAGCTACTGCACACTGTTTCGTACACAAAAAATGGAAATTGTAGCACAAACCGGAAAGGCCACCATCATGAAATGTGAAAATCGATATTCCTGTGTTGATATTTTACTTAGAGACAAGGCAATTATATTTTCCAAATCCTTTTAGAAAAGCCTAAAAACTGTCGGGAATAGAATTTTCATTTATGGCAAATGATGGACGATTTCGAACCGGAAGTTAAAATCGAAATGACAAATTATTTAATAGTTGCACGATTTTCATGAAATTTAGTATGTACGTAGATCCTATCGATACAACTTAATAAATGTCATTAGAAATTTTCTAAATTATCTCCCCTTGGAGAATATAAGGATCAAAATTTAAAATAAAACCGACGGAATATAGGTCAGATTGCCTTTAAACTTTTTTTTGTACTAGCTACGACACTACTGATTCGTACATAAAAAATTGAGTTTGTAGCCCAAACCGGAAGTGCAACCATTCTAAAATGTAAAAATCGATAAGGTTTTGTTGATATTTTACTTACGGACAAGGCAATTATATTTTCCAAATCCTTTTAGGAAAGCCGGAAAGCTGCCGGGAATAGAATTTTGATTTAGGTCAACTGATGGACGCCATTTTGAATTGAAAATGAAAAATAGTGAAAAATCCACATTCATGGGCTTGAAAACATACACAATTGATCGCAGTTTAGAAAATCTATCTTCTATTAACGAAAAAAATACATTATAGGACAGCTTGGCTCATGATCGAATGTTTGACATTTGATTATTTTAAAAATTCGAATTACCCCTTTGATGTTTTCCATGACGAACAGGTTGTTTTCAAGTCACCATGAGTACCAAATTCCGGCGAGGAACTTTTCACGTTAGTACCTAGGTACCCTAAAATTTTCAAGGGGATATTAAGGAGCAGAACAGTAGGACGTTGATCCCCATTTCATTTCATTTCGTTCTATGCTATAAGGGCGGTCACATGGCTAAGTGGGTAAGGTGCTGGCTCGCTAGCCTGGAAGCCGGGTGTTCGATCCAGGCATTGGTCGAGAGAGTTCATCTCGATTTTCCGGCGTGGGTTCCCCTTGTCAGTGATGCAGATGGAGGGTCTGACACGGACAGCTGCCTAGTCCTTCGTATTGGACGAAAAACTGAGGTCCCGTGTACACATTGGCGTGCAACTTTAAATATATACACAGTGTTTAAAGTCTATAAGACAAAAAAAGCCAAATTTATGACCCATGATCACTTTAAAAAAATACCTGTTGACACTTTATGGGCTAAAGTTAATATTGAATTTAAACACAGTGGTTAAGCTCATTAAACGAAGAAGCTTATTGATTTTCAGCAATATCCAATAATTACTGCCAAAATTATAGCCCTTGATCACTTTGAACTATCTGATAATTACATGTGTTGTAAATGTTCTCCTTGTTGACAAAGATGTGACAACCCATGACTGTCTGAACGACATAACTGTTGTGCGACATTGTTTCGTTGCCTGCCAACCTATCATTTTTACTTTAAAAAAACATATCCCTTGTTGTCTCTTGCAAAGATATATGCATACATGTATCAACATATCTTAATTGATAGCAACTGTATACATGTACATTGCTTGGAAGACCACATTCTTTCTGATTCCCCCTCCTTATTTTATTATAGAAATTATGTAATACAATGCAATATCCATTTTTTTACACATCTTTATATGATAAAAGTATGAATGCCCAATGTGTGTAATGTTTTATTGCCTGCTAGGCAACCTGTCTTTATAATTGTTATGTACTAAATATTTATAGTTTGGGTTTCCCACCGCGAAGCTTGTGTGAAACACTATTGTTTTTGTTAAAATTATTATTAGGCGAAAGTCTGAAAGCCTATTGTGATTACTAAAATTATTATTATTTATTAGGCTTTCACCATTGAAAATGATGAAAGACTATTGTTATTACTAGAATTATTATTCTTATTATTTAGCTTTCATATTTTAATATGAAAGCTTATTGTTTTTGTTAAGATTATTATTCCTATTATTAAGCTTTCATAGTTTAATATGAAAGCTTATTGTTTTTGTTAAGATTGTTATTAAGCTTTCATATTTTAATATGAAAGCTTATTGTTTTTGTTAAGATTATTATTCCTATTATTATTATTATTTTTTTTTTTTTTTTGTGTTTTATCCAATTTTCGGTTTTCTCAGAATCTACCCATAGGATCTTTCTGAAATTTTTACCTACCCCCCCCCCCAAATGGGTGGTGGCTGTTGGGTAAATATATTTTCAAAACGTTTTCCGCATCCGAAATCACCGAATTTTACGAACGAATGTATTTGGCAATTATATTTTCCGAATCCTTTTAGAAAAGCCAAAAAACTATTGGGAATAGAATTTTGATTTTTCGAAAATGATGGACGATTTCGAACCGGAAGTTAAAATCAAAATGACAACTTCTTAAATAGTTGCACGATATTTATGAAATTTAGTATGTCAGTAGATTTTGCTCATGTGACTTTAAAAATGTTATTAGAAATGTTCTAAATTATCTCCCCTTGGAGAAATTAAGGATCAAAATTTTCAAAAAATCAAAATGACAACTTCTTAAATAGTTGCACAATTTTCATGAAATTCGGTATGTAAGTAGATCTCGCTCATGGTACTTTAAAAATGTCATTAGAAATTTTCTAAATTATCTCCCCTTGGTGATATTAAGGATCATGAGCAATAGTGAAAATCCACATTCATGGGCTTGAAAACTTTCACAATTGGTCGTGGCTTAGAGAATTTGTCTCTTATGTACATAATTAATACATTTAAGGATAACCTGGCTCATGGTCGAATGATTGGTTGTTGAATATTTCAAAAATTCGAATTACCCCTATGATGTTTTGCGTGCCGACAAGGTTGTTTTCGAGTTGGCTTGTTTTGACTTTGCGCATGCGTTACGTTGTAACCAAAGCTACCATGAGTACCAAATTCCGGCGAGAAACTTTTCACGTTAGTACCTAGGTACCCTGAAATTTTCAAGGCGATATCTTTATTTCTTCAAGTCGTTTCTTCGTGGCACCTACCGTGCGTCATGACTTTGCGCATGCGCTACGCTAGAACCTAAGGTACCATGAGAACCAAATTCCGGCGAGGAACTTTTCACGTTGGTACCTAGGTACCCGGAAATTTTCAAGGTGAAACCTGCATTTGTTCTTGGCACCTTCCGTTGGTCGTTTTTTTCTATACAAGTCAATTTACGGAAAAATATCGATTTTCGGAATTTAAAATTGGTTTTAATTAATTGTGAAATTGCAAATGCAAAATGATTTTATCACCTCTTTCATGTCATCTTCATTAGAAGGCTTGATCTCGCCTTAACTACATACAGCTTATCAAGCCCTTCACTCAACACTGTGATCCAATCAGATTCCTTCGTTAAATGGGTCACTAAAAATAGACTACTTTCAATTGATTTTATTTATCCTTTGTTAAAAAAATCGTCACGATTATCAAGTCTCGCGCTTCAAGCTAAAATGTCTATGTGACAATCGAGATGCAAAGGTCAAGGTTCGATTCGTCGACGTTTAACATTTACACCGGCGTTTTTAGTTGTCAGTGAGTTAGCGGAAAAAAAAATTCAACGGCTGTAAACTTGTCTAGTTCTTTTTCCCGGGGGGCTGCCATATTTGTTTACTACAGTCACGTGCTACATTGTGGGTGTGTTACGTGCCACAACCTCTGATTGGACAATGCTTTGAATGCTAATTAGTCACGTGTAAACACAACCAGTGTAAAGGTTTAGGAATAGCCAAGTGTTGAAGCAACGGTTAACTGTTGTAGAACTTGCGTCCGTTGCTTCAGGAACATGATTCCATGTTTGATAGGTATGAATACTTAGATCCATTGCTCGGATATAAAAAGTTATAAAAATTGTTAAAATACGACTATTTTTAATCAAAACAACTTTGATGGATGGGGTGGGTTTTGAATTTATATTCAACGTTCTTTGAATCTCACACTCTTCTATTTTTAATATGTGAGGTACAACCGGTGCAAATTTGAAGGTAATCGGACCTTCGGAACGTTGCCCGGGCGGTGCGAATGAAACCCGTAACGAAAATTTGTTCATTCTACAACGCGTTTTATATTGTATTATGGCCGCCACCTTAGATCCGCCGTCATTTACCAAACAACTCCAAAATATACACCAATTTCTCAAATCGACCATAAAGTCTTTTAATTTCGCGCATGCCCCACGATGTAACCAATGTTTTCAGATCATTTTGTTTTTCCCGGGTGCAATGTTTCTAACTATATTTAAACCTGTAACTTTGCGAATTTTTGACCAATTTCAATACTCATTTCTTGTTACCTTCTGTAAGATACTTGACATATTTCATGACACGTGACGATGAATGTGAAAGCTTTTATAATTGCATGGGACAGTAGCAGATCTAGTTAAGCTTTCATATTTTAATATGAAAGCTTATTGTTTTTGTTAAGATTATTATTAAGCTTTCATATTTTAATATGAAAGCTTATTGTTTTTGTTAAGATTATTATTAAGCTTTCATATGTATTTACATATGAAAGCTTATTGTTTCTGTTAAGATTTTTATTCTTCCTATTATTAAGCTTTCATATGTATTTACATATGTAAGCTTATTGTTTCTGTTAAGATTATTATTTTTCCTATTATTAAGCTTTCATATATTCATATATGAAAGCTTATTGTTTCTGTTAAGATTATTATTCTTCCTGTTATTAAGCTTTCATATGTATTTACTATGGAAGCTTATTGTTTCTGTTAAGATTATTATTCTTCCTATTATTATTATTAAGCTTTCATATGTATTTACATATGAAAGCTTATTGTTTCTGTTAAGATTTTTATTCTTCCTATTATTAAGCTTTCATATGTATTTACATATGAAAGCTTATTGTTTCTGTTAAGATTATTATTCTTCTATTATTCTTCTTCCTATTATTAAGCTTTCATATATTCATATATGAAAGCTTATTGTTTCTGTTAAGATTATTATTCTTCCTGTTATTAAGCTTTAATATGTATTTACTATGAAAGCTTATTGTTTCTGTTAAGATTATTATTCTTCCTTTTATTATTATTAAGCTTTCATATGTATTTACATATGAAAGCTTATTGTTTCTGTTAAGATTTTTATTCTTCCTATTATTAAGCTTTCATATGTATTTACATATGAAAGCTTATTGTTTCTGTTAAGATTATTATTCTTCCTATTATTAAGCTTTCATATATTCATATATGAAAGCTTTTTGTTTCTGTTAAGATTATTATTCTTCCTGTTACTAAGCTTTCTAAAATAAGAACAAGCCGAATGCATTTGACCAACATTGCTGTAACTTTGTGACTTTTTGACCTATTTTATTAATTCTTTTTTATTTGAATACCTTGAAACATTTACATCAAATCTGCAATTTCAAATTCGAAAATTCGAAATCAAAAGTTGAGACCAACTTGACAACTTCTTTAATAGTTGCACGATTTTCACGAATTTAAGTATGTGAGTCGATCTTATCGATACGACTTGAAAAATATCATTAGAAATTTTCTAAATTATCTCCCCTTGGAGAAATTAATGATCAAAATTTTTAAAAAAATCGACGAAACATAGGTCAAATTGCCTTGAAATTGTTTTTTGTAATAGCTACGACACTACTGATTTGTAGCCCAAACCTGAAGTGCAACCATCTTGAAATATGCAAATCGATAAGGCTTTGTTGATATTTTACTTACAGACAAGGCAATTACATTTTCCGAATCCTTTTAGGAAAGCCGAAAAACTTTCATGAATCGAATTTTGATTTAGGTCAACTGCTGGACGCCATTTTGAATTGAAAATGAACAATGGTGAAAAATCGGTTCTATTTCAGTAACGGAAGTCACAGAGACTTGAAATTTTCAGGGGGATAGGAGATAACTATTCATTTTACCCACCTTAAGCTTCCCACGAGAGATACGGTGCCATTCGGTGCCATTTGCAATTGTTGACTCTAGACTCGAATAACAAGACACTTAAACGAACTCCAACACTCGGCACTTCGTGCCTAACGCTGCAGTTCATAATAATAATAATGATTTTCGTATATTTTAATTATACGCCCACATGGAAATGTGGTCGTATATTGCCGTCGCCCCCGTCCGGCCGTCCGTCAGTTCGTCGTCCATAATTTCTTGTGAACGCTCTAGCGGTTAATGTTAATGGTCATGAGACGAAGCATATGGAAATGTGGTCGTATATTGCCGTATGATGTTCTGAGACTGTCGAGGCATCATTGGGGGGTATTTTTTTTAAAAATTTATACTTGTTGGATGCGCCGCGATGAGGTTAGTAACATATCAAAAGGAGAACATGATCGAATAAAAATTCGAAAAAATATGGCCATTTTCACGAAAAACAAAAGTTGCTGAGTCGGCTTGGGTTCGAATATTTTAGGCCATGTTCCCGTATTAGAAATCATTTTTTATTTGTGCTAGCTAACATCCCAAGGCACAATCTCTGAAAAATTTCAAGAAATTCCGACCACACTAACTATTTTTTGCCTATTTTCCGATTTTTTTTTAGACTAACTAGTCACTTTTTTGTGCGCTACGTTTGATGCCCTATATCTCGGCCGCTATGGGTTCGAATCGAGATGTTTTGGTCGGGATCGATAGCTTGGACACTTCCCTCCATAGTATCAAAAGTTGGGACCCCTGACCCTAACTACGGTCACGTGCAGGGTGTCAAACATGGTTTCTCAAAACGAAGCGCCATGTTTGCTGCCTTATAGCTCGGCCCCTATGGGTTCGAATCAAAATGTGTTGGCTGGGAATAATAGCTTTGACAATTCTCTTCATTGTATAAAAAGTTGGCAGCTCTCATCCGAATGCCATGCACGCGGCACGATATCTAAAACTTAGGCGTTTTTCGACATTCGCGCATGCGCACAGCTGGAACCAATAGCACCAGCGATACCAAACTCTGGTCCCACCCTGCTCTCGCTGGTGCCTAGGTGTCCTTTAACTTTCAGCTTGATAACTGCATTCCTTCTAGTCGTTTACATCTGAGACTCACTGGACCAGCATTTTTCACCGATGTACCTCCACCCCCACCTGTAAACGTCCCGAAGGGTGCCCGGGCGGGTCTCGAGGCTTGGTATTCAAAAGGTATATCCACCCCGCCGAGTCGCTGCGTCACGTCAAAATGGCCGCCCGGGGATCGGAAGTGGGCGAAACGGGCCCATGAAGTGAAGTTTGACCCTACCTTGACCTTCGAGGGCCTCGTAGCATGAAAAGGGTCATGAGCCTAGATGGAGTCTTCAATGTCGAAAAATTCCCAAAACTTAGGTACCGTCCCGAAAATCTGCATCAAGGTCAAGGTCAAGGCCACGACCCACAAACCCGTCGACGGGGCCGTCCCTGAGGTCAAGGTCATGACCTTGGCTGACCTCTACTAGCCTGAGAGATCAATCCCGTGTTTTGTGCATTTACCGTTTTTTGTGCATTTCACGGCATCGCGTCGCGGCGGCTCATTTTTTTACCCCAGCCATATGAAAGTTTAATACAACCTGCGCAGCACCATAGCGCAGGTTGTATCAATTTTTCAGACGATTTGAATACAAATTGAGCCCATGATAGAAGTTCCGCTTTTTTGCTGTGCATTACTCCTATTTTGATCCGACTAAATTTTGTTTTGTATTTTCCCCACCTTGTTTATAAGGTAAGTGTAATTTTTTTAGATACCTGATGACATATGACCCTTGACATGTGACCGGAAATGACTGTTCATATGAAAGCTTTCATTGTTTTTACTAAAATTATTATTATTATTATTTTTCTTTCTTTCAGGGGAGCCTTTTTCTCAGTGCCTGTAACAGATACCGATCTAGAACCTCATTTTCGATCATTAAACAATGTGTTCGCAGCATATGGGCTATATTTTAAACTTCTGCGCGGACCGGAAGTGGCCGAATTTCGTACGGTGTCAATAAATCCAAAAACAGCTGTAGATTCGTTAATTCTGTACCTATTTTCATACAAATGACATTTTTGTAAACCCCGAATCTTTCCTAAGGAAATCGCTATCTCACATCTTCAATTTCGAAAATTCCTATGGGACTATTGTTGTTCGAAAATTGAAAAAACAAAATTTTTGTCATTTTTCAAAATTTTCAAATTTGACCTACATTTTGGGATACTTAAAGACCACCTGATTCCAGAAATATAAGTTTCATTCCGAGTTATCACCCTTTATTTTTCGATTTTTTTTCGAATTTTCTGCCCATTTTGTGAGCTCGAGTTTCGTTTTACGGCCGAATCGACGTTTCTGAAACTCCTGGAACATGAAGTTATAGTTCAAAACTAACGTATAAAGCTATTTCGACAAACATCTATAAACCGGAAGTAGTCGAAATAATGGCCGATATTTTGAAAAAAACGCAAAAAATGAATGCTTTTGGGAAAAACATGAATTCTCAGTCCGATATCAACGGATTAAATTGATTAAGATATCGTTGGGTTGCCCGAGAAATGCAGTATCATATGATAACCTATTATTACAGATAACAGGAACAGCAAGTAAAATATCGCACGCTGAAAATCAAATATTTTCTGATTTGGAGCGTTTTTGAACGCCTGTATCTCGAAAACTGCTCAATGATTTTTCTTAAACTTTCTCTATCAAGATACCTTTTGGCAGTGTTGTGTATGAAACAGTCCGTTTAGACTTTGAAATATCCGTAATAGGTCAAATAACGAACTGAAAATCAAAAAAAGTCGAAAAATCGTGAAATTTTGGAAAAAAATCTTTTTTTTTTTAATTTTTACTGATTTTCAAAAAACTTTATGATATTTAGATATCTGATCTAATGTCGAATCCAAAAATGTATAATATGTATTCAGTTATTGAAATTTAATTTTTGATATTTTGACAATTTTGCATTTTTGGCACTTTTAAACATAGGATTTCTCAGGGGCATTTTATCTGATCATATATTGTAATATATCATTACAGAACTCTGTCGCTATTTAATTGCCTTAACTGGTTTTTAAAACTATCTCGATAATAATCACCATACGGGAAGTATTCAAAAATGAAAAAAAAAGGTATAAAAATGTCGTTCTTGCAAAAAGCTGGATTTCTCCATCAGATATTACCGGCCCAAAAGAAATAAAGTGTCTTTTGATGGCCCCATTAATGGACTATCATATGGCATCTCAATGGTACGATTTCGATGGTTAGTAAATAAATGATGTTACGCCTAAAATCTAGTATTTTTCGTTTTTGGAGCCTTTTGAGACACCCTTTTCTCGAAAACGACTACTGCGATTTTTTTAAAACCTTTTTTACTCAGACTTCTATCTGTGGTCTGTGGCGTGAATCCAAAAGGAAAAGGTTTGAAATAATTTAAGGTGTCAAAAATGGCCTCAATCTTTGAAAAAAGTAGAAAAATCGTTAAATTATTGAAAATGTTCGTTTATTTATCTTTTTTACAAACAACTACTGAATAGATGTTTCTGACATTTCTGGTACAGAAAGATATCTATCCAAACAACTTGTTAAAACTATCCCGACAATAATCCAAAATCCAGAAGTAGTCGAAAAAATATCAGATATTTGGGAAAATAACAGAGAAAAAATTTAAAAAAAAGAAAATACAGTAAAAAAAATTGGTACTCTTGCAAAAATCAGCATTTCTCAGCCAGGTGTCACTGAGTCAAAACAATTAAAGTATCGTTTTGTAGCTCGATGAATGGGCTATTTTTGAAATTCCTGAATCTTTTCTGAGACAATGGCCATCTCACATTTTTCAATTTGGAACATTCGTCTATGATTTTTATCGTTCGAAAATTGAAAACATGTTGTTTACGAGACAATTTTTGTTATTTTTCAAAATTTTCAAATTTGACCTACATTTTCGGATACCTGAAATCTATCCGCTTCCAGTAATATAAGTTTCATTCAGAGTTATCGACCTTTATTTTTCGATTTTTTTCGAATTTCCTTCCCATTTTGTGAGCTCGAGTTTCGTTTTACGGCCGAATCGACGTTTCTGAAACTTCTGGAACATGAAGTTATAGTCCAATACCAACTGATAAAGAAATTTCGACACGAATCCTTAAACCGGAAGTGGTCGAAATAATGTGCAATATTTTGAAAAAAATGCAAAAAAAATGATATTTTTGGGGAAAACGCTATTTCTCCGTCCGATATCAATGGATTAAACGATTGCTGGACTATCATATGATACCCCTCTCATACGGATACTATGAACAGACAGCAAAATATGGCACGCTGAAAATCAAGTATTTTCTGATTTGGAGCGTTTTGGACGCCTGTATCTCGAAAACTTAACCTGCAAATTTTTTTTTAATTTTTTCTATCGAGAGTCCTTTTGGAGGTATTTTGCATGAAGTCATCCAATAAGACTTTGAAATGTCTGGAATAGGATAAAAAAGGGACTGAAAATCGAAAAAAGTCGAAAAATCGTGAAATTTTGGAAAATGCTCTACTTTTTTTAAAATTTTAATTAAGAGATTTTTTAAAAAAAAAGGTTGTATATTCAGATAGCTGACCTAATTACGATTCTAACAATGTATAATATGTATGTAATTATTAAAATTTAATCTAAGATATTTTAAATTTTTTGCATTGTTGGCATTTTTGAACATATGATTTCTCAGGGGCATTATATCTGATCAGATAATGTAATATATCATTACAGAGCCCTGTGGCTATTTTAGTGCCCAACCCGGCTATTAAAACTATTTCGACAATAATAACCATACCGGAAGTATTCAAAAATTGAAAAAAAAGAGTAAAAACATTGTCGCACTTGGGAAAAACTTGATTTCTCTCTTAGGTAATAGCGGACTAAAAGAACTAAAGTGTCGCTGGATAGCCCTATTAATGGACCATCATATGGTATCTAAATAATACGATTTCGATGGTAAGGAAATAAATTAATGTATGCCAAAAATCTAGTATTTTCCAATTTTTTATAGAAAAGGACGCCTACGATTTTTCTTAAACTTTTCTTACTCAAAGTCCTATCGGTTGTCTATATAGGGAATCCAAAATGAAAAGCATTGAAATAATATAAGTGGTCGAAAAATGGCCTCAGACTTTGAAAAAAAAAAGAAAAATCGTTAAATTTTTGGAAACGCTCTTTAGTTTATCTTTTATTCCAAAACTACTCAATGGGTGTTTCTGACAGTTCTGGTACAGAAAGTTAAGTATCCAAAGAACTTCGTAAAGCTATCACGACAACGATCGTAAAACCGGAAGTAGTCGAAAAAATGTCCGATATTATGGAAAAAAACACACAAAAAAATTTAAAAAAATAAAAAATACAGTAAAAAATTGGTAATCTTGCAAAAATCGACATTTCTCAGCCAATATCAAGAGCATCAATGCCACTTTCTTATATGCGCCACAGTTTTAATATCGAAACGTATGCTTTTGGGCAATCTATTTTCTACGCCAAACTCATCGAGAAAACTGCTTTTATGCTTGGCCATATAAGTCTTAATATTGTGGGATTGTTGAAAATAATATTAAACCGGTTACCATTAAATAAGTTTAAACCCGCCACGGCCAAACATAAGGTTATAACCGCCTTTAGTTGCATAACCAAATTATGGCATTCTTTGTCTATTTCTAAACGGCAAATGGATTATTCAAAGGACAGATGTTTGTGTCTTACTATGAGTGATATCCCGTCTACTATCCCGGGGAAAGGAGGCGGTCGAGATAGTCGTCATATAGTTTTAAAGATTTATTAGAAATATTTACATTTTTACCCAGGTTTCTAGTCTTTGTCTTCAGTCTGACAACCGGCTTCGTAAATCTGTGTTACCATGTAAAAACTACAGACTGGTCGGAAAATTATTAATAATGACTAGTGCAAGCCTATTTGTTATTCTGGCAAAGTTTATTTATTATACCGAGATCATAGTGTTCTCCCAAACTAATATTGGATAGAAATTCATTGTTGCAGGCCATTACAGAACTAACACAGTTAAATTATTCGAGATGATAATGTTCTCCCAAAATAATATTGGATAGTAATACATCGTTGCACGACATTACAGAACTAACACAGTTAAATTATGGATGGGCAGAAAAGGACGTGTACTATAATCCTAAATGGTTTGGGGACTTGCCATGCCAGATAATATTTTTCAGGATGTGGATCGAGAGGAGGACAGCACAGATAATGTCGAGGGTGGACATCCCGTTGTTCTTACTGTTTTCAGTGACGATTCTAATCCTAAACTGGGCCATTTTTTTAAACCAATATTTTTATTCAGGTTGTCTGAATGGGATTGGGGAACAGGTTTAGCCCATGTAAAAGCTCCCTTCCTAAAAAATTTGAATATTATCAATGCAAAACTTAGGCTACGAGTGAAATTTTGCCGGGGCAGCGGCGATACGGCCTACTCTAATATCGAATTCCAACTACCAAGGGACATTTTACGTGCACGCCAATGTGTACACGGGAACGAAAAAGACAGCTGTCCTTGTCAGTCCCTCCGTCCTGTATCACGGACAAGAGCAAACCACGCGGGAAAATCTGGATGAACTTTCTCAACCAATGCAGGGATTGAACACGCGACCTCTAGGCTAGCGAGTCAGCGTTTTATCCACTTAGCCACCGTGATCCCAATTCGGAAAATGATTGGAGTGATGATTCTAAACCAGAAATAGAAATCTACCGTAATATACATATAACTGTCTGGTTAAATGCATTAATTTTTAAAAACGGTACCTTATGCTAAGGCAAATCTGTCCGGCATGAACATTCGAAACTCTTGTGTACACAGGGCCCAACTTTTCCCCCTTTTTTGGGGTGGGTGCGCGAGCCTTGTATTCAATGAAATGTGTGTGTTGATTTTAATTTGGTGCCATGTGGTATGTTAGAACAAGCCAATTTGTGGGTACGCTCTTTGGGACTTCGAAGGTCACGCACAGCAACTGGACCATGACAGACATTTATATGCGAATATCGATACATTGTGCGTTTGACCAAAGTGATCTGGGCTGCTGATCTAGTAGCTAGCGATCAAAAAAAATCGAAAGACAATAGCGTGATTAGCAGAACTTTTACATTGCTTTAAAAATATCATTTAACTTTCCAAAAACGCGAGCAGCGACCTTATGATGACGCTTTAGTTGTGTTATCTGACGTACATCTTGCGTTTGTTTGTGGGTTTACCCGGAAGTCACCCTACGCTCTACCTAGGCCAGGGTATCTTACACTCGTGTGAGACCGGCTTGAACACATGAAATATCCAACTTTTAATTAAAACTAAGTGTTCAGGTTGTAATTACTTCTAGGAAACATGGTATTAGATAAGAAAATCTGGAAACAATTCTTACGTAGAGTACAATTGTAAGGCATGTTCTTGTATGCATCAATGAAATCAGCCATACTGGAAGTTACGTCAGCAGCTGCTATTGGGTCACATGTTGCTGTTGCATTTGCTACACATTCTATCGCAATATCCACGGCCCTGTAATTAAAAAGTGAACATATATTACCAAATATTTTTTTTTTAAGAAAGAGAATAAGGTTAGGGATCACACATTTAAAAAAAAACCCAAACAAACAAAAACTAGAAGCATAACAAAACAAGCATGAAACCTGTTCGTCTTAATATGCTGTAGATATTTTTTTCTGTAATGAACAGAAAGAAACATAGATCAATAAAACGGTAAGTGTGTGGGATATTTCTAGAGCATTGGTAATTGGTTATTAATACCAATACGAATAAATGTGGTATTAGGATATCTGGAATTAATACATATACTCTACATATACCTGCAATTAATTGTAACCGACACGCACAATAAGGTTTGGTTTACGTCGTTTACTCGCGTCACTCGAGTCGACTCCATTGCCGAGTTTACCCGAGCGAAACATCCCGAACGGCCGGAGTAGTCCCATGACATCGAACAAAATGGTGAGACACCTTATTTTTTTTGTTTTATTCTTTTCGCAATGGCTGTCTCGATTCTGAATCTTATTTTAATTCAAGGACTATTAGAGGGCGAAAAAGAAGAAGAAGATTTTTTTTTAAAAAGCTGAATTAAAGCCAAACGCGTATAGGACGCAATTTTGTCAAGTGACAAACTGATTAGTCACGTGATGCGACTCGAGTCAGTCATGTGAACAACTCGATTCAAAACACAAACGGACTGGTGTCGACTCAGGTGAACAACGAAAACCTTACCCATGTTGGGTGTACGTACTTTCCAAATAAAAGTGATATTCTTAGAACGATAACTGTGACTAATAACTACATTGAACACTTAGAAGCTATTTTAGAAACTATACACATACAAACATGTGTCTTCGTTGGATATTGAAAAAGTCTCAGCATTAAATAAAGTTTCTGCGCATGCATTGGCCCCGGCAGCACATTCTAAGCCAGCCTCGTTTCCTTGAACACCTGAAATGCAATATAAGATAATAAAATCATACGAGACTAGTTTCTATTTCAAGTACATTTATTGTAATGGTCTACGTTTTTTGTGTTTTTAATCTACCTTAATTTGTAAAGCGCAAGTGAGCACTTAGTCATATAAATTGTGCGCTCTAAAAATGTATAAGAATTATAATAATAACTAGATCTTCTAAGCAGATATGAAAGCTTTCATATTCACAATTACTTCCTGCCACATGTCAAGGGTCATATACATAAAGTATCCCAGCAAGATAAAAAGAAAATCTTTAAAATCGGTGACAAACTCGCGAAGTTAATGCGATTTTTTTATTCGTAAACAACTTTGTTGGATCAAAAAACCTCGAAGGCAAAATTCGAAATTGTGACGTTTTCAAATACCATAAATCTGACCCTGATGCAGGCTATCCAGGAATGTATTAATTTTCGAAACAGGAGACGTATTCTCTAAACTACGACATGTTGTTTTCATTTCCGTGTCCTTCACCGATGATTTTTCACTTTTTTTCATATTCAGTTCAAAATGGTGACCATCAATTGACCTAAATCAAAATTATAATCCGATAGATTTTAGGCTTTACTTAAAGGATTCAGAATATGTAAATCCCATGTTTGTAAGTAAAATATTGCAAAAGCCTTAGGTATTTTTCACGTTTCAAGATGGTGCCACTTCTGGTTCAATTGGCCGACTTCATATTTTGTGTTCACATCATTACTTCCCTATATAGTACAGAAAAAAATTCCAAGGCAATCTGAATTTAATGAAAATCGTGCAACTATTAAAAACGTTGTCAGGTTGGTGTCAACTTCCGGTTCGAAATCACAGTGACAATTCGAAAATCCGAAATTGCAGATTTGAGGTAAATGTTTAAAGGTACTTAAAGAAAAAGAATAAGTAAAATAGATCAAATGGTCACAACGTTACAGCAATCTAGGTCAAATGTATTCGACTTTGTCTCATATTCACTTCAAAACGTTGACTATCAATCGACCTAATTCAAAATTCTAATCAGATAGATTTTGAGGCATTCCTTAATCTTATGTACAATATCATAAAAGGCTTAGGGATTCTTCACGTTTCAAGATGGTAGCACTTCCGGTTCGATCGACAAACTCAATATTTTGTGTACTTTTCTGTAATTAATTAACTAGCACAGAAACACATTTTCAAGGCAATCTGACCTATATTTCGTCGATTTTTAAAAAAAACAACCTTTGATCCTTAATTTCTCCAAGGGGAGATAAGTTAAAAAATATTCTAGTCGGATCAGTGAGATCTACATACATACTAAATTTAATGAAAATCGTGAAATTATTAAATAAGTTGTCTAGTTGGTTCTCAATTTCCGGTTCGGAACCACACCGACCAATTATTCGAAATTCGAATTTAAAATTGAAAATGATTTTTTTCAAGGAACTTAAAGAAAGAAAGAATTAGTAAAATTGTAATTTTTTTCGTTCGTAAAATTCGAAGATTTCGGGTGAGTAAAACGTTTTGAAAATATATTCATTCCGAAGCCACCACTCATTCTTTGGGGGTAGGTCAAAGTTTCAGAAAGATCCTACTGTTAGATTCCGAGATATAAGATTTGCAGAAAAAGAACCAAAAAAATCTTAACAGAAAAATAGGCCTTCATATGTAATACATATGAAAGCTTAATAATATTAATCTTAACAGAAACAATAAGCTTTCGTATGATATACAGGGGAGATAAGTTAGAGCATTTCTAATGGCATCGCTGTAGTTGGATCAACCACGCATACATTTATATTCCTAATTTCATGAAAAACGTACTTTTTTGTATCATATTTATTCAGTTTGAAACTCATTTATATAACAATTGTATAAAGAGTAATATAGTACTAGTAACAATTTAACATTTGATGTACATTATTTCCATATCTTTTAGTTAATATGCTATGTCAATATACATGTGGATGCACTATACTGAAATTACAACAGTAATAATAATAATAATAATAATAATGTCCTAAAATCCAGCCGAAGCTGCTCTTTGGTAACATTATGGTCAATTAAAAGAAAAACACTAGTTAAAAGTTCACGATCAACAATTAAAAGAAAATGTTTCTAAAAAGATGGGTTTTAAGATTCTGTTTAAAACTGTCAATTGATGTACACTGCTTGAGTTCTATGGGGAAATCTTTAGAGTTCCACAATTCTGCTGCCACAAAAGCAAAGGAGCGTCTACCGAATGAAGAGTTTGCAGTTACTGATTTAATAAGGTATTTAGTTTCGGAGCGAAGATTTCTGGTAGGGTGGTAGGGTTGAATTAATTCTTTAATATAGAGAGGAGAGTCATCACATGACAAAGCACAAAAGGTCAGCATGAGAATTTTAAAATCGATTCTTGTCTCAATTGGTAGCCAGTGGAGTTCTTTCAAAACGGGGGTAATATTGGTGTATAATTTAGTTCTTGTAACGATTCTTGCAGCTTTGTTTTGTATCTTCTGTAGTCTATTAATTTGATATGCTGGTAAGTTGTAGAGTAGCGAATTGCAGTAGTCGAGGCGTGAGGTCACTAAAGAGTTAATTAACAGTTTTGTAGAGTCAACGTCGAGGAAATTGCGGATCCGACCAATTTTGTAAAGTTGAAAGTTGGAAGCTTTACAGATTGAAGAGATATGAGCATTCATGTTCATATGCTTATCAAAAATTACACCTAGATTTCGAACACTATTAATCGGGTTAACAACACAACTACCGAGTGAGATATTACTACCAGATATTTTGGATAAATGATGATTAGAACCGATTTGCACGAACTCTGTTTTATCATCATTTAGTTTTAAGAAGTTCTTTTTCATCCAGCACTTAAAAGCATCAATGCACGATTCAAGTTTAGACACTTGAAGATATTCATTTTCAGGTTTAATTGAAATGTAGAGTTGCGTATCATCCGCATAGATATGATAACTTAGATCAAATGACTTCAAAATACGCCCTAGGGGAGTTGTATAAGCGGTAAAGAGCAATGGTCCGAGCACCGATCCTTGAGGAACGCCGAATTTAAGTTCTACAGATGAAGACTTGACATTATTGATGACAACGGATTGATGACGGGGTGTTAGATATGACCGGAACCAATTCAGCACATTACCCACAAGTCTGAAAATATCATGAAGCCGTTTTAATAATAGGGATTGGTCGATTGTGTCGAAGGCGGCACTTAAATCAAGAAGAACCAGTAATACCACATTTTTATTATCAAGACTGGTAAGGATATCATTATTCACACGAGTTAAGACAGTTTCTGTACTATGCCTGCTTCTGTATGCTGATTGGAAGGGTTCGTTAAGATTGTGTAATTTGAGATGGGCTTTGAAACGTGCTGCTACAACCCTTTCAATAAGTTTGGAGATGAAAGACAGGTTTGAGACAGGTCTGTAGGATTTCAAGACGTTGTAATCTAAAGTACTCTTCTTGAGTAGTGGAAAGACCAAAGCTACTTTCAACTGATCAGGAAAGTTTCCAGTAGATAGGGATGTATTCACAATGTTACAAAGAATAGGACAAAGTTCTGTAGAACAGCTCTTAACAAGATGGGTTGGGAATACATCTAGCTCACAAGAAGAGGAAGAGGATGTAGAAATAATAGATTTGATTTCATCATCATCAGATATTGGAAACGTTGATAGTGGTGAACCAGTGAAGTTAACTTCAATATCGTTATCAGATACCGATAAAGAACTATTATCAAGTTCCCTACGTATGGTTACAATTTTATTGTTGAAGAACTGACTAAAAGATTCAGCGAGCCCCACCTTTGTCCGCCTGTTTTATAACTATGTATTTATCCTTTGATAGCTGAGTGATTTCGTTTTCTTGTTGAACAGTAACATATTCATTCGAACGTTAGTTCTTCTATTTGGAGTTATTTCAATTTAGTTTATGAATAATACGTAATCATCGAGTTCTGGGATTTGTCTTTTCAATTCATTTTCAGGAATCCTTGAAGATGACGAAATATCTTTTCGTCCCATATTTGATGTGAACCAAAGCAGTTTTTATGGACTACCCAAAGTCCACAGGCCTCTTCTGGAGCCAATTGAGAAATAAAAATTCGGAACCAATCTTGGACAGATGGATTACTTCTGAAAAACTGATGATTCTTCCGAAATAAAATTAAACCCTATAAAAGGTGAGCCTGAAAAGCAAAGGGCGTTACGGGAGGAACAGACTTTGTCTAAAATACGATATGACATACAACTTTTGTACACGCGAAAAACTTCAAAATATCGACAAAGAAGTTTTTTTACAAAAAGTACGGACACCAAACAATATTTATATTTTGAGTCTTGTCATCCGAGTCATACCAAAAAAGCATTGCCTTACACTCTTGCAAGGAGAATCTGCACACTTGTCTCAAATCCTTTAACTTCAGAACTCAGATTATCCAGATTACGAACCTTTCTACATGACCGTAAATACCCATTAAAAAGTTTGAAATATGTCCATTACACTTAATGCAACTTTTTATATTTGAATACAATATCTTTATATAATTGACGAACTTTTAATATTTTCGTTAAGTATTCGTGGTCCACCAGATATGGTCAACCTGGACTTTTATGCAGAAGACGTGTCGTGAATTATAAAATCAATGATGTCTCGAATTGACATACTATTATCGGCGATATCTCTTGCTCAACTGAAATAATAAACCCAATCTTAATCTTAGTGCCCACGCCCGAGAAATAAAATTGTAGTCTACATTTAGTAAACATATAGGACATATGTACGCCAGTTTTTTTGGGATCTAATTGATCGCCTTTATTTTTAAAATGAAATGTATTCATGCTTTTTCGCATGTTTCGGGGTATTTGTGGGATTTCAATGAGCTTACTCATAACTGATGTAAACAGGGGGGCCTAGATGGTCGCAGAATTTTCGATACATCTCCGCTGTTAGGACAGGGCTATTTATTACCGGAGAGCGAGATTTTGCCATGTCCTTGAGCGCTTTGATATATTCGAGGGGGAAGGGGGGTATGTTTAGCACGTGTGCGCTCTGTATCATAAAGCCTGTCATTTACTCAACTGACGTGGTTTCGAATCCGTGGTTGTACGTGACATGGAGTAGTGGTCGCCTGTCCAACCTCATTGGTTTTTCGGGGGGGGGGGAATGGTTGACACGTGCGCGCTGTATCATAAAGCCTGTCATTGAGTCAACTGGAGTGGTTTCGAATCCGCAGTGAGAAGGAGTAGAGTCGCTTGTACAACCTATGGGTTTTCTCCGGGTCCTCCGGTTTCCTCCCATTGCTAAAGACCCGTACGCGCATACGAATTATTGCAATAAAGTTAAACCATAATTATTTTAGTCCCGAAATGACATAATTTGTGTCGAGTGGACGTTTAACCCCATTTCTCTTTCTCTATCTCTCTCTCCCTCTCTCTTTCGCTTTAATATATGCATTCTGATTAAATATACCATCGCAGAGTTTTTATGGAAATTTGTTATTTGATTAAAACTAAGATTGAAGATATATTCTTGTTTATTTTTATCCGTACCCTCTTTCTCGTTTAATTTAGAAAAAATATTCATATTCTGCTTGTAACATTTTTGGGGTCGAAGTATAAAGGCCTTGTTCTGCACGAAGCTCTTTGATGGAGCTTGGTTCTTTTTTGTGATTTCTCTTATTTTATGCCGTATTTCTATCATATTCTAGTGCAATACGAGTCTATGATCTAAGTTCTGCGCCTTGGCATCTCTCCGCTTGGTAATCTTTTAATTTTTGTACTAGAATACATAATTTCGTGCTATCATGTGTTGTGTTGGTTTGCTGATTTTTGATATTCGATTTTCAATTTATTTTGAATTTCATAGAATACCACTTTTTCGCATTTCTTTTTATCTTGTGAATATTTTATGGCAAATAATTCAATTATAAACATAAAGGAGCTAAATCGATAATATTTGGGACCTGGAAATTGACCCTAATGGGCCGCAACGCATATAATGATATAATTTGATTGTATATACACTGATTTACATTAAATTGTTTCCGTTTTGACTCTAATTTCAAATTAAATATGTCCAGCGAAATGCGGCATGAGTCTCAACCGTATTAAGTATTACTAGTGTCTGGTTATTCTAGTCTATTGCGCATGCCTACACGACAGGAATCGTGGAATGAGTCTAGCCTCGTTTTCTCTGGTCATTTGTTACAAGTGACGATGACACGCTCTATGGTACACGATTCGTGTACCAACGGTAAAATCCTTATTTTGTTTTAAATATTGGATATCAGAAGCCTACTGTTTCAAGGTAAGGGTCACAACATCAATGTTGATTTGAATTGACCAATAATTCGTGTTTTCAGTGTCGAAGATTTTGGAGGATTTTGAGTTACGGACTTAGGTTCTTTAAGGTTGTCCCACCAAATCGACGGTTCATTATTGTATAATGTTTTACACAGCTCAATAATTTTTTAAAATTTTTTAAATTTTTTATTATTGTCTATCCATGGACCTGGTTGTCCTGTTTCTACTTTTGAAAAAAAAATCTAGTCTAATTGTAATAGAGGCATGGTCAATAAATTACGAGTAATTAATAAAGCAATTTAACATAGTAATTAACAATGATCTATTACATAGTATATATAATCAATTCTACTTGGTTTAATACGTCCCTGGACATTTTGTTTTCTCGTATACTGTTAAGTGTCTGGATTTCTATGTTTCTGTGAAATTTCTAAGATGGAACTTGATCTTTTACAGTAAATTTTCATTCCAAAGGAAATATCTAATATAGGATTTCGAATATCATTAAAATAACATAGAATGATGTTGGGATAAACCTTATTCACAGATGAATTAAGGGATTTGTGGGATATATTTCTTTCATTATGCGATTATAAATGTATATCACCATGTTTAGCTACTGCACTAATATTTCTACCATCTCCATTTGATTTACTGCTGATTATCTTAACATGTTTCTTACATAGAATAGCTACACCTCGTCTTTTTGACACATCGTAATTATCAAAAAGCCTATCTGCTTCCCACCGAGGTTTCTATAAGATCTGGGCCCTGTCTCACGATAGCTTAAACTGAAATCCTTAAAATCGATTTTAACTAATATCAAAATTAGATTTTAAATTTTATGCGTTTCACGAAGACCGATTGTAATTTAAATGCAATTTTAATAGATTGCGGGTACTTACAGTGAAAGCAAATACGCTTCGAAACTGAAAACTGTTGACAGACTGAATTAACGTTTACATTATTAATAGTGAGAGTTTCATACGTTGTAGAAATGTTTGCACATGGTCAGAAAGTCGTAGAGAGATAAAAAAAAAAGAAGAGTTTATTGCCTATTATTAGTTTCGGAATGTATTGGTGGGTTGACCTTGAACTTGGCATTTGATTTCCTCGCAGGCTTCAATGGAAATAATGTGTATCGAAAAAACTAAAGCGCTTGAATTTCGTAGTTTTATAGTAATTTGGAAAAGAGAAACTATTGAGAATTTTCACAAACATATTATGATATTTGTCACTCAAACAACTAATCTAGGCTGCAAATGTTTTGTCGAAGTTTGAAAGTATTTATCAACTTTGAAATTAATACGCCAAATAGCCAATGTTCCGATGCCTAGATTTGAAATGTCATTCTTATTCAATGATACTTTGAAAAGGCAGAAGAGTCTATCTATCTTACTCAATTAAATGATTTTTTTCTTAGATAAAATAGCTTTGGCGCCTAAATTTTTTTATTTATGTTGTTTTATTAACGTAATTTCATTAAGAAATAAAAATAAATTTATATTAAAATTCAATTTCAAATAGGCCTATAACATTTTTGTATAAACACATTTGAGATTATTGATTTATCTTTTAACAAATCATCATAACCCCCAAAACATGAGTAAATACTACATATGTTTAGGATTATATGCCTTTAGGCCTTCTAATATCAAGAAATTGGCCATATTAAACACGAAGATATTTTCTTTATAGATAAGAGTGCTCTTCTTTCCATGACATTGGATATAAATTTTCTTTTTGTGTCTAGTTTACTGGCGTTTTGGGTGTTTTTTTTCTTGGAGTTCTAATATGGGGCGCCATCCAAATGCTTAATTGCCTTAAAATGAATTAAACGGATGGACCGTAGCTGTACATGCCATGCTATGAAAAGAAATTAAATGAAAATTGTTTTTGTGAATGATGGTATGTTAAAATCGTGTTATTTCAAGTCATTCGCGTCATCATCTTTGGCTATTTATTTGCTTTTTTCATTTTTCTTTACCTCTTCCTCTTCCGACCCGACTTCACCATACTGTCCCTTCAAAGTTTCCGTATCTACTGATGGAATTCGTTTACGGTAGGGGGATTTGCTAATAGTCGATTCCTTTTGTGCGGTGTCAAAATTTATAATATTTTTTTTGGACATCGACTCCCCTACCCCACCCCAATGTACAAAGCCCCTGGATACGGGGTGTCCCTTATTGAGCCAAAATATCAGTTTTTCTGTCATATCAGCACTAACAAGTTTGTTTAGAATGCCCGTGAGTCCCGATATGACATTAAAAATGACCTGATGCAATCCAGTATGGCGGCAATCCAATATAGTGGCCAAAGAGGCGGCGCAAATGTGTATTTTTTGCTTTTCGACCAAACATAGGGTTGTAATACTACTATGTTTTCGAGGCCGTAGAATCCGAATTTTGAATGATTACAAACAGAAAAAGGAACCACCAATAACATATTTATCACAATTTAAAAATAAAATAACAAGATCTGCTAGGCAGATATTACAGCTTTAATATTCACGGTCAGTTTCTGTCACATGTTATTATGGGTTATATAAATATATACAGAATGTTGTAAGGGAAAATTGCCCGGTCAGTGGCACTATGGCATACTCTTATATTGAACGACAAGTGCCAAGGGATCTTTAACGCGGACACCAATTTATAGACGGGTCCCCAGTTGAACGGCCCATTAGAACAATTAGACAGCTGTTCTTGGTTTAAACAGAATTTATTTCGAGAATATTATACAAAAAAAAAGATAAAATAATAGTATACAAAAACAAGCCAAGTAGGCTTATATTAATTTGCTTCCTTCTGGTTTGGGTGTATAATATATGTACAATGTGGAATTATATATGATACAAACAAAAATTGTTTACATTATTTTAGTTATGGTACAAATAAGCAGATAAGTAATTTTAAATAAATAAATATAAAAAAATAATTTAAAAAAATATATATATAAGATAAAGCTAGACCTGCAAGCAGCACTGAATCGGCTTTCAGGAATCAGACAGGAAGTATGTCATAAAATAGCCCATTTTCATAGAGCTAGAAAACGATACTTTAATTGTTTTGTTTCAGTGACACCTGGCTGAGAAATGTCGATTTTTGTAAGAGTACGAATTTTTTACTGTATTTTCTTTCTTTTAAAATTTTTTTTGTGTTTTTTTCCCAAATATCTGATATTTTTTCGACTACTTCTGGATTTTGGATCATTGTCGGATAGTTTTAACAAGTTGTTTGGGTAGATATCTTTCTGTACCAGAAGTGTCAGTAGTTGTTTGTAAAAAAGATAAATTAAAAGAACATTTTCAATAATTTAACGATTTTTCAACTTTTTTCAAAGATTGAGGCCATTTTATGACACCTTAAATTATTTCAAACCTTTTCCTTTTGGATTCACGCCACAGACCAACGGTAGGACTCTGAGTAAAAAAAGTTTTAAAAAAATCACAGGAGTCGTTTTCGAGAAAAAGGCGTCTCAAAAGGCTCCAAAAACGGAAAATACTAGATTTTCGGCGTAACATAATTTATTTACTAACCATCAAAATCGTACTATTCAGATGCCATATGATAGTCCATAAATGGGGCCACCCAAAGACACTTTATTTCTTTTGGGCCGGTAATATCTGACGGAGATATCCAGCTTTTTGCAAGAACGTAAATCTTTTACCCTTTTATTTTCATTTTTTTGAATACTTACGGTATGAAGATTATGGTAAGGATAGTTTTATAACCAGTTTGAGCAATTAAAAAACGAACAATATATGATCAGATAATATGCCCCTGAGAAATCCTATGTTTAAAAGCGCCAAAAATGCAAAAATGTCAAAATATCGAAAATTAAAAAGCTCCAACAACGCAAAATATTAGATTTTCGGCGTACCATAATTTATTTTTTAACCATCGAAACCGTACCACTGAGATGCCATATAATAGTCCATTAATGGGGCTATCCTAAAACAATTTACTTCTTTTGGTCCGGTAATATCTGACCGAGAAATTCAGATTTTCGCAAAAGCGCAAAGTTTTTAACCTTTTTTTTCTTCCATTTTTTGAATACTTCCGGTATGGTGATTATTTTTGAGGTAGTTTTAATAACTGAATTGTGCAATTAAATAGCCGCAGGGATCTGTAAGGATATAATACATTATCTAATCAGATAAAATACACCTGAGAAATGCTATGTTCAAAAGTGCCAAACATGTAAAAATATCAAAATATCGAAAATTAAATTTCAGTATTTTAATACATATTATATATAGTTACAATCGGATTTAGGTGAGCTTAACGAGTTTGTAGCCACTTTAAAAAAAATAGAGCATTTTAAAAAAAATACGATTCCAGACATTTCAAAGTCTTCTCGAATAGCTTTATGCCAAACACCAGTGAAAGGAATCTCGATAGGAAAGGTTTAAGAAAAATCTGTGGCGCCGTTTTCGAGATACAGGCGTCCAAAAACGCTCCAAATCCGAAAACACTTGATTTTCAGCGTGCCATATTTTACTTCCTATTCATGGTATCTGTAAGAATTGGGTATCATACGATACTGCAATTCTAAGGCAACTTAACGACACCTTAATCGTTTTAATCCGTTGATATCGGACTGAGAAATCATGTTTCCCTCCAAAGAATTCATTTTTTGCGTTTTTTCAAAATATCGGCCATTATTTCGACTACTTCCGGTTTACGGATTGTTGTTGAAACTGCTTTACCCGATGGACTGACCATATGGCTTTATGTTCCAGGAATTTCAGAAACGTCGATTCGGCCGTAACACGAGACTGAAGCTTACAAAATGAACCGAAAATTCGAAAAAAATCGAAAAATAAAGGGCGATAACTCGGAAAAAAACTTTTATTTCTGGGATCAGATTGTCGTCAGGTATCCAAAAATGTAGGTCAAATTTGAGAATTTTGAAAAATAACAAAAATTGTCTCTTTAATTCTTTTTTTCATTTTTCGAACGCTAGAAGTCAGCGACGAAATTTCGAAATTTCGAAATTTCAAGTGCTATCGTCCAAGGAAAGACTGGGGGTTTGAAAATGTCATTTGTATGAAAATAGGTACATAATTAACGAATCTACGTCCGTTTTTTAATTTTTCGGCACCACGAAATTAGGCCACTGCGCAGAAGTTTCAAATTTAGTCTAAGGAGTGGCAACTACATGGTTACATGATGGAAAATACGTCCCAGGTCGGTATCTTGTACAAGCACTGAGAAAAAGGCTCCCCCCCCCCCCAAAAAAAATAAAAAAAATAACTAGATCTGCTACTGTCCCAAGCAGATATGAAAGCTTTCATATTCATCATCACGTGTCATCGATTATACCAAGTATCTTAAAGAAAATAACAAAAAAAGTAATATTAAAATTGGTCGAAAACTCGCGAAGTTACGGATCGAAATATAGTTTGAAACCGTAAATTAGCTTTAAAAAACAAACGGCAGGTGCCAAGAACAAACGACTTGAACAAGTATCACCTTGAAAATTTCAGAGTACCTAGGCCTCTTCATCTCGTGGCCTTAAACACTGTTTATAAACTTAAAGTCAATCGGATATTAACTTTAGCCACAAGAGCGTTCACAGATCAAGGGCCATAACTCTGGCAGTAATTACTGAAAATCAATGGGCTTATTCGTCTCGTGACCTTAAACACTGTGTTTAAATTTAAAGTCAATCGGATATTACCTTTAGCCGCTAGAGCGTTCAAAATGTTTTTTGAAGAGATCAAGGGTAATAACTCTGGCAGTAACTATCGGATATCCTTGAAAATCCATATGCTTCTTCGTCTCATGACCTTAAACACTGTGCATAAATTTAAAGTCAATCGGAAATTAACTTTAACCTCTAGAAGGTTCACAAGAAATTGTGGATGACGAACGGACGGACTGACGGTCGGCCGGTCGGGGGCGACGGCAATATACGATCACAGTATCATGTAGGCGTATAATTAAAATATACGAAAATAATTATTATTATTATGAACTGCAGCGTTAGACACGATGCGCCAATGTGTTGGAGTTTGTTTGAGTGTCTTGTTATTCGAGTCTAGAGTCAACAATTGCAAATGGCGCCGAACGACAAAATTTTATCTCTCGTGGGAAGCTTAAGGTCGGTAAAATGAATAGTTATTGGTCGATTTAGCTGAAATTTCGTGTGAGGTCATTGCCAGCCCATCTCCTACCCCCCTAAACATTTCAAGTCTTTGTGACTTCCGTTACTGAAATAGAACCGATTTTTCACCATTGTTCATTTTCAATTCAAAATGGCGTCCAGCAGTTGACCTAAATCAAAATTCGATTCCTGAAAGTTTTTCGGCTTTCTTAAAAGGATTCGGAAAATATAATTGCCTTGTCTGGAAGTAAAATATCAACAAAGCCTTATCGATTTGCACATTTCCAGATGGTTGCACTTCCGGTTTGGGCTACAAACTCATTTTTTTTGTGTACGAATCAGTAGTGTCGTAGCTATTACAAAAAATAATTTCAAGGCAATTTGACCTATATTTCGTCGATTTTTTTGAAAATTTTGATCCTTAATTTCTCCAAGGCGAGATAATTTAGAAAATTTCTAATGATAATATTCAAGTCGTATCGATAAGATCTACTCACATGCTTAATTTCGTGAAAATCGTGCAACTATTAAAGAAGTTGTCAAGTTGGTCTCAACTTTTGGTTTCAAAATAACATCGACGAATTTTCGAAATTCGAAAATCCGAAATTGCAGATTTGAAGTAAATGTTTCAAAGGTATTCAAAGAAAAATATCAACAAAGGAGTATCGATTTTCACATTTCAAGATGGTTGCACTTCCGGTTTGGGCTATAAATGTTTTTGGTACGAATCAGTAGTGTCCTTGCTAGTAAAAAAAAAAATTCAAGGCAATCTGACCTATATTTCGTCGATTTTTTTGAAAACTTTGATCTTTAAAGCCCCAATACCACTCTTGTTGTAACTGAATAATATGTTCCAATCTTTATTCTGGTCGACAATGTGTACTATTTTACAATATTTCAATTAAAAAATGATACAAATTTCATCTTAACACACCTAATTTTAAAAATTGGAAAAATTAAACTACATGCCGTAACATGGTTTAAAAAGCCTTACGTAAGCACTTTCAAATGTAACTTGGTTTAAAAATATTTTCGAACCCTCTGGACAAGTAAAATAGGTTGTAATGGATAATTTACACAACAGGTAGGACACTTAAACATCTTGTAGTTAGAATAAGGCTAAAAAAAATTCTGGACCTGTCAAGCCAGCAAGAGTGTTATTGTCCCTTTAATATCACCAAGGGGAGATAATTTAGAAAATTTCTAACAACATTTTTAAAGTCGCATGAGCGAGATCTACTAACATACCAAATTTCATGAAAATCGTGATACTATTAAAGAGGTTGTTTTTTTGATTTTTACTTCCGGCTCGAAATCTCAGCGACGAATTTTAGAAATTCGAAAATCCAAAATTGCAGATTCGAAGTAAAGGAGTCAAGGTATTCAAAGAAAAAAGAATTAGTAAAATAGGTGAAATAGTCACAAAGTTACAGCAAAGTAGGTCAAATGCATTTGTTCGTAAAATTCGGTGAGTTCGGATGCGAAAAACGTTTTGAAAATATATTTACCCAACAGCCACCATCCATTTGTTTTTGGGTTGGGGGTGGGGGGGTAGGTAAAAGTTTTAGAAAGATCCTATGAGTATATGAAAGCTTAATAAATAACTAGGTCTGCTACTGTCCCATGCAGATATAAAAGCTTTCATATTCATTGTCACGTGTCATCAAACATGTCAAGTATCTGAAAGAAAAATTGGTCAAAAACTCGCAAAGTTACAGGTTTAAATATAGTTAGAAACATTGCAACCGGGCAAAAAAAATTAACTGAAAACATTGGTTACATCGTGTGGCATACGCGAAGTAAAGAGAAATTATGGTCGATTTGGGAATTTGGGGTATATTTTGGAGTTGTTTGGTAAATGAGGGTGGATCTAAG
Organism: Patella pellucida; assembly: GCA_917208275.1. NCBI lineage: Eukaryota > Metazoa > Mollusca > Gastropoda > Patellidae > Patella > Patella pellucida. The sequence goes on along the minus strand of OU795041.1, from coordinate 36,152,877 downwards.
ATGGCGGCCATACTACAACATAAAACGCGTTGAAGAATGGACAAATTTTCGTGACAGGGTACCGAAGGTCCGATTACCTACAAATTTGCACAGATTGTACCTTCGGACTCTAGCTATCACATATTAAAAATAGAAGAGTGTGAGATTCAAAGAACGTTGAAAATAAATTCAAAACCCACCCCACCCATCAAAGTTGTTTTGCTTAAAAAAAGTCGTATTTTATCGGGGTTTTTTTTAATTCTTTATATCTGAGCAATTTAATATGGGATAAATATCTTCGCGGCTCAGCCAACCGCTAGAAATTCAAGAGATTTGGACCACTGGAACGGTGCCTCAGCAGTAAAAAAAAAGTAAAATTGGCCAAAAACTCGCAAAGTTACAGGTTTACATAATTATAGTCAGAAACAATGCACCCGGGCAAAAAAATAATCAAAATGTCAAAAAAGGCGATTTCGGTTACTAGTGTCCCAATCATCGTTGTGGTTATCTTAAAAAAGTGTCTTTTAAGGATAATGTGTATAGTACCAATACCTATCACACATGGAAGAGGCGATAAAATCTCTTTTCATTTTCAATTTCAAAATTAATTAAAACCAATATTAAATTCCGAAAATCGATATTTTTTGCTAAATCTCTTTTTTATTTAATCGGATTAAAATGGGAGTACGGTGCAGAGTCTAGGGTTGTAATAGGCGTATTTTGTCCAAATTTCATGGTTTCCGGACAATCGGTGTCGGTTTCGCGGTGAAATTCCACTTTATTGCCTTATGTAAGCCATAAATTGACTTATAATAAAAACGACGACCGACAGGTGCCAAGAACTAACGACTGGCATACGCCATACAGTGTGCTGTGAGGGAAACTTTTGCCCGGGCAGTAATTGAATTCCAACTGCCAAGGGATATTTTACGTGCACGCCAATGTTTACACGGGACCTCGGTTTTTCGAACCATCAGATCGACTAGTCAGATGTACTTTGTCACTCAGGCGATCCCTTATGCATCACTGACAAGGGTAAACCGTGCCACGCCTGAAAACCTGGCTAACCACGTGATCCCCTAAGGTTATTGGGTCCAAATTGAGAGAGGGAAGAGAGAGAGAAATGGGGTTTAATGTCCACTCGACACAAACTTAAGTAATTTCAGGACTAACATATCGTTTACTTTTATTTCAATAATTCGATTGCGTGTAGGGGTCTCCAGCAGTGGGAAGAAATTGGAGGACCCGGAGAAACCCCACGAGGTTGGACAGGCGACCTTACTTTTTGCCACGTACAACGGGGTATTCGAAACCACACCAGTTGCCTCAACGATAGGCTTTATGATACAGTGCGCGCACGGGGTCCAAATAGAGCAGGAGGATCACTCTGGCTAAGTGCGTAAGGTCGAGTGTTCGATCCCTGCATTGACCGAGAAAGTTCATCCAGAGAGAGAGAGAGATAGATAGAGAGAGAGAGAGAAAGAGAGAGAGAGAGAGGGGGAGAGAAAGAGATGATGTTTAAAGTCCACTCCACCCAAACTAATGAAAAAATATTAAAATTGGTCAAAAACTCGCGAAGTTACAGGTCTAAATATAGTTAGAAACCTTGCAGCCGGGCAAAAAAATATTTATGGAAGCCTTGTATATTGATTTAGAAAAAACCCACGAACGGCAGGTGCCACGAACAAACGACTTGCACAAATGCAGATATCACTAGGGTATCTAGGTTCCAATGGGAAAAGTTTCTCGCCTGAATTTGGTGCTCATGGTACCTTTGCTTCTAGTCATGACGCACGGTAGGTGCCACGAACAAACGACTTGAACAAATGCAGATATCACTAGGGTATCTAGGTTCCAACGGGAAAAGTTTCTCGCCTGAATTTGGTGCTCATGGTACCTTTGATTCTAGTGAAGCGCATGTGCGAAGTCACAACGCACGGCAGGTACTACGAACACACGACTTGAACAAATACAGGTATCACCTTGAAAATTTTCAGGGTACCTAGGTACTAACGTAAAAAAGTTCCTCACCGGAATTGGTACTTATCGTACCTTTGGTTCCAGCGTAGCGCATGCGCGACTTCAAAACCAGCTCACTCGAAAACAAATGCCAAAAATTCGACCATGAGCCAGGCTATCATGTGATGTATTATTTTCGTTAATAGACGATAGATTCTCTAAGCCACGACCAATTGAGTATGCTTTCAAGCCCATGAATGTGAATTTTTCACTATTGTTCATTTTCAATTCAAATTGGTGTCCATCAGTTGACCTAAATCAAAATTCTTTTCCGGAGCGTTTTTCGGCTTAATTAGAGGATTCGGAAAATATAATTTCCTTGTCTGTAAATAAAATATCAAAAAAGCCTTAGGGATTTATCACATTTTAAGATGGTGGCACTTCCGGTTTGGGCTACAAACTCCATGTTTTGTGTACGGATCAGTAGTGTCGTAGCTAGTACAAAAATAATTTTTCAAGGCAATCTGACCTATATATCGTCGATTTTTTTGAAAATCTTGATCCTTAATTTAGAAAATTTTTAATGTCATATTTGAACAACAAAACACATACTTATGGAAAACAGCTACTAGTGTATTCTATCATACGCTGTTATTGACCTCTTTACTAATATACCCCGTGATGAATCCTTAGCAGCACTACGAAATAGACTCACATAAATGGATAACCCACTGGATACCAATTTCACCGTAGAAGATATAGTAAACTTAACTAAATCCTGCATACATTCTACTTATTTCTCTTGGGGGATGATTACTACGAACAAATACACGGTCTACCAATTGGCAGCCCCATATCACCAGTTCTAAGTGAGATCTATATTACCCATTTTGAAGAGAGGGCTCTCTCCTCCTCACCGATCCAACCAACTATTTGGCTCCGCAAAGTCGATGATGTCTTTGTGATTCTCCGTTAAAACGAAGATCCGGCCGCCCTGCTCCATCACCTCAACAATCAAAACGACAGAATCAAATTCACAATAGAAACAGAAGAAAACCAATGTCTCCCATTCCTGGATGTACTAGTTAAGAAAATAGACGACAGGCTTACAACAAGTGTTTATAGAAAACCAACACAGTGTTAAGAAAGCAACTATGGTAACTTTAGCCCGCTGTGCTGTTAACATCTGTGACAAAGAACATCTACAAAAAGAATTAGACCATATTGAAGAAGCACTTATAAACCTACCCACGACAATTCGTTAAAAAGACCATTAAAAGCTTTCATTGACACCCCTACAGATCCAGGAAAAACAAAACCAGAAAAAACACTTATAAGGATCACGATACCGTTTCAAGGGAAACTTACTTACCACCTAAGGAGAATCCTTATCACAATTGGTATCCAGGTAACCTTCTCCAAAGGCAGAACCCTTAAAAATATCCTGAAAGCCAATGGAAAGCTACTTCCGATTAAGCCCCACCCCAGAAACAGTGTGTCTATAAAGTTGCCTGCTCATGTACAGTATCTATATCGGTGAAACGCGACACCCCTAGATAAAATAATAAGCCAGCACAAGTCCAAGTCATCCATCACTAACTCAGCTGTTGCACAGCATCTCCAGACCAACCCAGGACACAGAATCAAGTCATATGAAACCCTGGCATCGAATCTCCCAATAGAAAAGACACGAAAATCAATGGAGGCAATACAAATCAGAAGGAACAGTCCAGATCTTAACCGTGATACAGGGATATTCTTGCCTAACGCGTATGGCGAAAGTCTGAAAGCCTAATAAATGAATCATCACCCCAAGGTTGTATTTTACGGAGTAAAACGTTTCGTATCTTTAAAATGTTTGTAAACGCTTTTAAAAATATCGCTGTTGACGTCTGGAGATAATTCGGCATTGCCATAGAGTAGGCAAGTTATATTTCTAAAAAAGATTGGCAATAAGTCAATGGTATTATTTCGCTGAAGTGTGTAGTATGGACAGTAGAATAAAAAGTGTTCAGTGGTTTCAAGGTCGAGGTCACAGTCACAGCGAGGATTGTCATGTATATGCATAAGAAACTTGTGGTATCTTAAATCAGTTTTATTATTACGCAGTTTACAATGGATAATTTGGAATTGTCGTTCACCATAGAAAAATAGTTCGTTAGCTTTGGGAAATAAGGTTGGATACAGTTTAGTTTTAAAATCAGAGAAAGACGAGGCTTTTTTTATTTTACTATCTAGACTATTCCACGCTGTTATAGTAGACGGCAGAAACGAGTTTTTATAAATATTACTTGTACATTTAATTTGTGTAATGATGTCGGAGTTACGTAGGTTGTAAGGGTTGTTGGAAGAGGTAATGGAATAAGACAACACAGATAATTTGAAGCTATATTATTTACCATTTTATAAAACATTATTAATTTATGAGCTTGACGTCGCACTGATAAAGATGAGATTACGGATTCGGCATAAAGTGTATTGTGGGAGGTTCCACAAGGCAGGCCAGTTATCGTTCGTAATGCGTGGAGCTTTTCTAATTTTTGTGAATTTATTTCAGTTGTATTATTCCAGACTATATCAGCATAATCAAAAATAGAAAGAATAAAAGAACTATACAAAATACCAAATGATTTACGCGATAGTCTATATTTCAAACTTCTCAGACAGTCGACCATGATTGAGGTTTTATTAATTTAAAAATCCACGTGATTGTCCCATTTACAATGTTTGTTAAAAATAACACCTACATGTTTATGGGTATTTGCATCATATAATGGGGTATCATTAAAAGAAGCGACAATCAAAGGTGTGTGTTTTTTCTACTAAATGTAAGACCGGTAGTTTTGTCTAGGTTGAATTCGACCTTCCACTTTTCTGACCAATCACGAACTTTCTTTAGGTCATTATTCAAAGTATTAAGGGTGTCGGGGGATTATCTATAACCAAAAATAACGAAGTATCATCTGCAAATAATCTTAATCGGGAGATAATTTCATTTGTAATATCGTTAATAAAAATTAGAAAAAGGAGCGGTCCCAGTACGGACCCCTGGGGTACGCCGGAATATATATTTTTTAAAATTTGAGGAATCATTATTAATAATAACTGATTGCATTCTATTGCATAAATAATTTTTGAGGAGATCTATAACACCATACTCTGTCAAATGCGCTTTTTATATCAAAAAATATAGCTTTTACCTCACGTCCTTTGTCTTCACCGGAAGAAACATGGTTGTACATATGTACATATCGGTGAGTTGGTAAACAGCACAATCATTTTGTCGAAAACCAGACTGATACATATATATATAATTTTAATAGTATGAATGAAGTTATAAATATGCTTATATATTATTTTTTCAAAAAACTTTACCTAAGGTACTTAGTAGTGGTATTGGTCTGTAGTTAAAACATACATGTTTATCACCTTTTTTTAAAATTGGTATGACATGTACCAATTTCCAACAATACGGGAAAATGGATTTCGATATAAGCAAGAGATTTTGAAACATTTTTAAAATAACGTTATTTATTTTGTCTGGCCCCGAGGCCTTTTTTTCCCTTGAAACATTTAAGAATGTCGTCGACATCCTGTCAGTACCAAGTACAGTTAGTTCTGGAAGTCGATAGTCCGTTTCATAGATTGGTTTACTAAATAGCTATTAAAAAGCTGGGCTTTGTCTTATTTGTGTATTTGATGGTATTTTCAGATTTCAAAGGGGGGATTTCTTTAATAGAATTGCCGTATCTAAATAAAAAATGCGTACAAGTCTCCACCAGTCAGAATCATTAAATGTGTCTGTATTAATAATTGATTCGATTTTTTCGTAATAAGATCTTTTTGCTCTTTAAACCTTTTGTATTACATAGTTTCTATATTTCCTAAAGTTTTCCCAATTAGAAGTTAAATTATATTATTTGGCTTTGCCGTGTATTCTGTTTTCCTTGCGAATAATTTGACGTATATGATAATTCATCCATGGATTATCGCTAAGTCGTATAGTAACAGTCTTCTTTGGAACGTATTTTGTAATGATTTCAAGTAGTTTCCCTGAAAACGTTTTAGTTAAAATATTCAAATTAGTATCTTCATTAAAAATCTGATTCCAATTAAAATCTCAAATACTTTTATTTAATCTTATAACATCAGTATTGGTATAGTCCGAGATTTGACGCTTGTATTGTAACATCTACGTTTATGTTTTTCTAGTGTTAAGACAACAACAACAGGGATGTGATCACTTAAGCACATAGGCTGATTTAACTGAAGGTATAAAGTCGGTGCATGAAACTATAGCAAGGTCAAGAAGCGAACTCTTGCCAGGGCTTATTCTTGTAGGGTAATTTACAAGTTGGGTAACGTTAAATCTTTTAAGGAAATCATGTAGTTTACTATTAGTTTTTGTAAGAAAGTCTACATTAAAATCACCAAGAACGATGACGTTGTTTCTAGTATTATATATAGCAAGTGAGAAACTGTGTTCGATTGAATTCCAATAATCAGAATTGCTGTTTGGTGGACGATAAAAAGTTCCTATTAAAAATGTTTTATTTTTTTAAGTAATTTCTAGCGACAAAGCTTCAAGTCCTGGAAGTACAAGTTCGTGTCTACGTTTAAAGTAAAAATTGTTACGAATATAAACAGCAATACCCCCTCCCCTACTATCATTTCTATTTAGTAAACAAGGTACTGCATCAGTAAGCCAGGTTTCTGAGAAACATAATATATCATTATTGCACAGTTCAGCCGAAATATGATCAATCTCATACCTTAAGCTTCTTATGTTCAAATGAACTATTCTGATTGAATTGAACTGTTCTTGTACGACTGACAAGGCGAAACGACGCTGGAAAATGATGATATTTATGCGTATATATTGTGAGTAACAATGAACCCGGGCAAAAACAATTTGGGAAATAACTGAGACTGAGGGAGAGGGAGAGAGAGAAATGGGGTTTAACGTCCACTCAACACAACTAGGTCATTTCGGGACTAACATGTAGTTTAATTTTATTTTAAAAATCGCTTGCGCGTAGGGGTCTTTTAGCAGTGGGAGGAAACCGGAGTGCCCGGAGGAAACCCACGGGGTTGAGAAGGCGCCCCTATCTCCATGCCACATGAACTTTTTCACGTTGGTACCTTATAGTTGCCCTTAAAATGTCAAGGCGATACCCACATTCGTTCCGGTCGTATGTTCTTGACACGGTTTCTGCCGTTCGTCAATTTATGGCTTCCTTAAGGGGAAATTTCGCCAAGACACCGGAACTGATTGTCCAAAAACCAAAATTTTTTGACACAATACGCCCGTTTTCGAAATTTAAATTTGGTTTTAATTAATTTTGAAATTACAAATGCAAAGGAATCATATTGCCTCTTCCGTATGTGATAGGTACTATCCCAGTTAACATGGGTCGTTAGATTTACGTTACTTTTACGTCATTATGACGTAAATCTAACGTAAATTTTATGACGGTTATATAACCATTTTTTTTCGCTTCAATACTTCTGGATTAAATAACCACACCAGTGTGTGCACATTATAACAATTAATAAATAGTCGGAATTCAGTCATAATAATTAAATATTTATTATTGGTGATAATTCTAACTTTAATCTAACATAAATTTTACGTCTGGTTTCTAACCGTTAGTTTATGGTTAGTTTTCTAACGTAAATCTAACGTTAGTTTCTAACGTAAATCTAACGTTAGTTTCTAACGTAAATCTAACGTTAGTTTTCTAACGTAAATCTAACATTAGTTTTCTAACGTAAATATAACGTAAAACAAGATGATCCATTCAGATTTGCAGTCTGCAGATTAGAAGCACAAAAATTGGACATGGCCAACTTCTTTGTGGGATTGGACATATACCAGTATAAATAGGTACAACCTTGGTTGACCATGTCGAAAGGGAACAAAATCCGTTAATACAGACAAGATTTTAACAAAAAAGTGGGTGTGGCACCGTCCAAGGTGGGACAAATCATGCATCAAAATCAATAGTTGCCATGCTTAAGCAATAAGTTTACCAAGTTCAGAGACAATCAATTCAGACGCTAAACCTGGAGTTCAGATGTTTGATCCCTGCATTGTCCGAGAAAGTTCATGTTGATTTTCCGGCGTGGTTTCCCCTTACAGGACAGCTGCCTAGTCGTTCGGATGGGATGAAAAACCGAGGTCCTGTGTACTCATTGGCGTGCACGTAAAAGATCCCTTGGCAGTTGGAATTTAGTTGCTGCCCGGGCAAAAATTTCCCTCATACCACACTGTATGGTGTATGCCCGTCTTAAATTAGCCCAGGCTAGGTGTAGAAGAGAGGGGCACAGACACACAAAGAAGAAATGGGTTTGTAGACATCAAAATGGGTGTGGCTGCAGGAAAGATTTTGTGTGTCCTTTGTAATGAAGCGACTCAATAAACAAGCCTGAACATAACCCACAGGATTACTATTGTTGTAGGCTGGAATAATCAGACGCCAATTCAATTTGGACTTTTCGCATACATGTTTTTCGCCGAACATAACCGATTAGAAGTTACTGTAAAAACGTAATGTTATATTTTTACATGCCTTGCTATCCATTTGTATGCATTTCCAAGTGCCCAAGAATAGAGATTTAGCTCCTTTAAGAATTGCGGTCTGTAGATGACACACAAAGGGAAAAATGAATAAATGAATGACCTATTGTCATTTCGAATTCCAACTGTCAAGGGTCCTTGTAGGTGTACCATGAGCACAATATACTGTTTTTTTTCCTTTTCGAATGGCTAGAGACTGGTTTTGCCAGATCCTACACCACTAACAAGGGGAACTTTCTCGACCAACACCGAGATTGAACCCCTCAGTTGCTAGCCATTTTGTTACTGAGTCAGCGCAGCTCCTTCAGAAAATGAGGTTAAATCCAAAACCGTACATAGTCTTTCGGATTGTGTACCTATTGGCGTGCATGTAAAACATTCCTTTTGTCCAGGCAATATTACTGTCAAATGAACATCTTCATTAGCTAAGTCGGAGCAGAACGGTAGGACATTAAACCCCATTTCATTTTGTACATGGCATGGAGCACAAGTTCACCTGTCCAACCTCATGGGTTTTCTCTAATGCTGTGGCTATTCCAAACGATGAGGCGTAAGAATTATTGATGGACAAGTCCAAAATTTGGTAACTTGCGTATGCGCTACTGGAACATTTACCATGTCGTAAAAATAGTCTATCGTTGTAAGAATAGCCACGTCGTTTCTCTAACTCCTCTGATTTCCTCCAAATACTAAAGAACCCTAGCACAAGTGAATTATTGAAAAAATATTGAATCATATGTAAATTCAAGTTTGGGTCGAGCGGAGGTTAAACCCCATTATTATATAATTTCAATTCCCTCCAAATTAATGAAAAAAAATTTGATTATTGCATGAAAAAAAAAATCCCCCCAAATATTATATAACGGTACTTTAATAATGTAATAATTCTTTTTTTTGAGTAGCGTCTGAAACGTTGCAGTCCGAGTCTGAAAAGTCGCCAGACTGGGTCCGAAATGACGCGGGACCGAAATGACATGTAATCCATACATCTATGCCAATTATGAATTATATTTTATTATTATATTGTTCAATTTGCTAATTTCTACCATTTCAAACAATAATCATCTTACATTGTTTTTGTATTTGTAATTGTATCGCGGTCAAAAATATAAGATGGGTTGATTAAAAGCTTGCTTTAAATCTTTACATATATATATTAAAATATAATTTGTTCTTAAAATGAAACTTATCGGAATACAACATTAGTTTAATTTAAAGAATTAGATATCTTGCAATTTGTATCTGATTTTAAAATTGTTAAACTTGTCTTTCTTTGTATTAAATATATATAACTTATTATAAGTTGTAAAAACAAAGCTTATCAAATTTATTGGAGATAGGGTCTCGTATAATAATATGGGTGCAGTTGAATTTGCAATCAAATTCAATCCAAAACACATTTTTACTATATTTTTTTGCATGTCAAGAAAGAATCGAATCAAGTTTGAGCCAGTTATATCTCGATTTATCAGTCGAGATATCGTCCCCGATTAGGTCTACAAAACAAATCTGAAAATTATTTATTTTCTATTTGATTATCCTTAAAATATTGAGTAATTATACGACCCTAAAATAAAATCAATTAGAGTTAGTATATAAAATAGGTCATGATTCGACTGTTGTATTATTATTTCGAATTTAAAAGCTCAGCACTTATAAATATATAAGTTGTAAAACCATGCCATATTACTACTAATAATAATAAAAACTAGATTTTTCGACTTTTTTCGATTTTCAGTTCGTTATTTGACCTATTACGGATATTTCAAAGTCTAAACGGACTGTTTCATACTCAAGACTACCAAAAGGTTTCTTGATAGAGAAAGTTGAAGAAAAATCATTGGAGCAGTTTTCGAGATACAGGCGTTCAAAAACGCTCCAAATCAGAAAATACTTGATTTTTAGCGTGCTATATTTTACTTGCTGTTCATGTTATCTGTAATAATAGGATATCATATGATACTGCAATTCTCGGGCAACCCAACGATATCTTAATCGTTTGATATCGGACTGAGAATTCATGTTTTTCCCAAAAGCATTCATTTTTTGCGTTTTTTTTCAAAATATCGGCCATTATTTCGACTACTTCCGGTTTATAGATGTTTGTCGAAATAGCTTTATACGTTAGTTTTAAAGTATAACTTCATGTTCCAGGAGTTTCAGAAACGTCGATTTGGCCGTAAAACGAAACTCGAGCTCACAAAATGGGCAGAAAATTCGAAAAAAATCGAAAAATAAAGGGTGATAACTCGGAATGAAACTTATATTTCTGGAATCGCATGGTCTTCAGGTATCCAAAAATGTAGGTCATATTTGTAAATTTTGAAAAATGACAAAAATTGTCTCTTAAATTTTGTTTTTTCAATTTTCGAACAACAATAGTCCCATAGGAATTTTCGAAATTGAAAAATGTGAGATAGCCAATTCGTTAGGAAAGATTTGGGGTTTACAAAAATGTCATTTGTATGAAAATAGGTACAGAATTAACGAATCTACGGCGGTTTTTGAATTTTTTGACACCGTACGAAATTCGGCCACTTCCGGTCCGCGCAGAAATTTCAAATATAGCCCATATGTTGCGAACACATGGTATAATGATAGAAAATGAGGTTCTAGATCGGTATCTGTTACAGGCACTGAGAAATAGGCTCCCCCGAAAAAAAAATAATAATAACTAGACCTGCAAGCAGCACTGAATCGGCTTTCAGGAATCAGACAGGAAGTATGTCATAAAATAGCCCAGCTACAAAACGATACTTTAATTGTTTTGATTCAGTGACACCTGGCTGAGAAATGCCGATTTTTGCAAGAGTACCAATTTTTTACTGTATGTTCTTTTTTTTAAATTTTTTTTCTGTTTTTTCCCAAATATCTGATATTTTTTCGACTACTTCTGGATTTTGGATTATTGTCGGAATAGTGTTAACAAGTTGTTTGGATAGATATCTTTCTGTACCAAAAAGTTAGAAACATTTATTCAGTAGTTGTTTGTTTAAAAAATAAATAAAAGAACATTTTCGATAATTTAACGATTTTTCTACTTTTATCAAAGATCGAGGCCATTTTTTGACACCTTAATAAATTATTTCAAACCCTTTCCTTTTGGATTCACGCCACAGACCACAGATAGGAGGCTGAGTAAAAAAGGTTTTAAAAAAATCGCAGTAGTCGTTTCGAGAAAGGGGTGTCTCAAAAGGCTCCAAAAACGAAAAATACTAGATTTTCGGCGTAACATCATTTATTTACTAACCATCGAAATCGTACCATTGAGATGCCATATGATAGTCCATTATTGGGGCCATCCAAAGACATTTTATTTCTTTTGGGCCGGTAATATCTGATGGAGAAATCCAGCTTTTTGCAAGAACGACATTTTTATACCTTTTTTTTTCATTATTTGAATACTTCTGGTATGGTGATTATTATCGAGATAGTTTTAAAAACCGGTTAAGGCAATTGAATAGCGACAGAGTTCTGTAATGATATATTACAATATATGATCAGATAAAATGCCCCTGAGAAATCCTATGTTTAAAAGTGCCAAAAATGCAAAAATGTCAAAATATCAAAAATTAAATTTCAATAACTGAATACATATTATACATTTTTAGATTCGACATTAGATCAGATATCTAAATATCATAAAGTTTTTTTAAAATCAGTAAAAATAAAAAGAAAATAGAGTATTTTCCAAAATTTCACGATTTTTCGACTTTTTTCGATTTTCAGTTCGTTATTTGACCTATTACGGATATTTCAAAGTCTAAACGGACTGTTTCATACAAAAGACTACCAAAAGGTATCTTAATAGAGAAAGTTTAAGAAAAATCATTGGAGCAGTTTTCGAGATACAGGCGTTCAAAAACGCTCCAAATCAGAAAATACTTGATGTTTAGCGTGCCATATTTTACTTGCCGTTCATTTTATCTGTAATAATAGGATATCATATGATATTACAATTCTCGGGCAACCCAACGATATCTTAATCGATTTAATCCGTTGATATCGGACTGAGAATTCATGTTTTTCCCAAAAGCATTCATTTTTTGCGTTTTTTTCAAAATATCGGCCATTATTTCGACTACTTCCGGTTTATAGATGTTTGTCGTAATAGCTTTATGCGTTACTTTTGAACTATAACTTCATGTTCCAGGAGTTTCAGAAACATCGATTCGGCCGTAAAACGAAACTCCAGCTCACAAAATGGGCAGAAAATTCGAAAAAAATCGAAAAATAAAGGGTGATAACTCGGAATGAAACTTATATTTCTGGATTCAGATGGTCTTCAGGTATCCAAAAATGTAGGTCAAATTTGAAAATTTTGAAAAATGACAAAAATTGTCTCTTAAATTTTGTTTTTTCAATTTTCGAACGCTAGAAGTCAGCGAATTTTCAACTGCTATCATCCGAGAAAAGATTTGGTGTTGCCGAAAATGTCATTTGTATGAAAATAAGTACAGAATTGACGAATCTACGGCCGTTTTTTGATTTTTTGACACCGTACGAAATTTGGCCACTTCCGGTCCGCGCAGAAGTTTGAAATATAGCCCATATGTTGCGAACACATGGTTTAATGACAGAAAATGAGGTTCTAGATCGGTATCTGGGACAGGCACTGAGAAATAGGCTCCCCCGAAAAAAAAAATAATAACTAGACCTGCAAGCAGCACTGAATCGGCTTTTAGGAATCAGACAGGAAGTATGTCATAAAATAGCCCAGCTACAAAACGATACTTTAATTGTTTTGATTCAGTGACACCTGGCTGAGAAATGCCGATTTTTGCAAGAGTACCAATTTTTAACTTTTTTTTCTTTTTTTAAATTTTCTTTTCTGTTTTTTCCCAAATATCTGATATTTTTTCCGGCTACTTCTAGATTTTGGATTATTGTCGGAATAGTTTTAACAAGTTGTTTGGATAGATATCTTTCTGTACCAGAAATGTTAGAAACATCTATTCAGTAGTTGTTTGTAAAAAAGATAAATAAAAAAACATTTTCGATAATGTAACGATTTTTCTACTTTTATCAAAGATTGAGGCCATTTTTTGACACCTTAAATTATTTCAAACCTTTTCCTTTTGGATTCACGCCACAGACCACAGATAAGAGTCCGAGTAAAAAAGGTTTTAAAAAAATCGCAGTAGTCGTTTTCGAGAAAAGGGTGTTTCAAAAGGCTCCAAAAACGAAAAATACTAGATTTTCGGCGTAACATCATTTATTTACTAACCATCGAAATCGTACCATTGAAATGCCATATGATAGTCCATTAATGGGGCCATCCAAAGACACTTTATTTCTTTTGGGCCGGTAATATCTGATGGAGAAATCCAGCTTTTATCAAGAACGACATTTTTATACCTTTTTTTTTCATTTTTTGAATACTTCCGGTATGGTGATTATTATCGAGATAGTTTTAAAAACCGGTTCAGGCAATTAAATAGCGACAGAGTTCTGTAATGATATATTACAATATATGATCAGATAAAATGCCCCTGGGAAATCCTATGTTTAAAAGTGCCAAAAATGCAAAAATGTCAAAATATCAAAAATTAAATTTCAATAACTGAATACATATTATACATTTTTTGATTCGACATTAGATCAGATATCTAAATATCATAAAGTTTTTTGAAAATCAGTAAAAATATAAAAAAAAAGAGTATTTTCCAACATTTAACGATTTTTCTACTTTTATCAAAGATTGAGGCCATTTTTTGACACCTTAAATTATTTCAAACCTTTTCCTTTTGAATTCACGCCACAGACCACAGATAGGAGGCTGAGTAAAAAAGGTTTTTAAAAAATCGCAGTAGTTGTTTTCGAGAAAAGGGTGTCTCAAAAGGCTCCAAAAACGAAAAATACTAGATTTTCGGCGTAACATCATTTATTTACTAACCATCGAAATCGTACCATTGAGATGCCATAATATGATAGTCCATTAATGGGGCGATCCAAAGACACTTTATTTCTTTTGGGCCGGTAAAATCTGATGGAGAAATCCAGCTTTTTGCAAGAACGACATTTTATACCTTTTTTTTTTCATTTTTTGAATACTTCCGGTATGGTGATTATTATCGAGATAGTTTTAAAAACCGGTTTAGGCAATTGAATAGCGACAGAGTTCTGTAAAAATAAATTTCAATAACTGAATACATATTATACATTTTTGGATTCGACATTAGATCAGATATCTAAATATCATAAAGTTTTTTAAAATCAGTAAAAATATAAAAAAAATAGAGTATTTTCCAAAATTTCACGATTTTTTGACTTTTTCGATTTTCAGTTCGTTATTTGACCTATTACGGATATTTCAAAGTCTAAACGGACTGTTTCATACACAAGACTACCAAAAGGTATCTTGATAGAGAAAGTTTAAGAAAAATCATTGGGGCAGTTTTCGAGATACAGGCGTTCAAAAACGCTTCAAATCAGAAAATACTTGATTTTCAGCGTGCCATATTTTACTTGCTGTTCATGTTATCTGTAATAATAGGATATCATATTGTACTGCAATTCTCGGGCAACCCAACGATATCTTAATCGATTTAATCGGTTGGTATCGGACTGAGAATTCATGTTTTTCCCAAAAGCATTCATTTTTTGCGTTTTTTTCAAAATATCGGCCATTTTTTCGACTACTTCCGGTTTATAGATGTTTGTCTAAATAGCTTTATACGTTAGTTTTGAACTATAACTTCATGTTACAGGAGTTTCAGAAACGTCGATTAGGCCGTAAAACGAAACCCGAGCTCACAAAATGGGCAGAAAATTCGAAAAAAATCGAAAAATAAAGGGTGATAACTCGGAATGAAACTTATATTTCTGGAATCGGATGGTCTTCAGGTATCCAAAAATGTAGGTCAAGTTTGAAAATTTTGAAAAATGACAAAAATTATCTCTGAAATTTTTTTTTTCATTTTTCGAACGCTAGAAGTCAGCGACGAAGTTTATTTCGAAATTTTCAACTGCTATCATCCAAAAAAAGATTTGGTGTTTCCGAAAATGTCATTTGTATGAAAATAAGTACAGAATTGACGAATCTACGGTCGTTTTTTGATTTTTTGACACCGTACGAAATTTGGCCACTTCTGGTCTGCGCAGAAGTTTGAAATATAGCCCATTTGTTGGAAACACACGGTTTAATGATAGAAAATGAGGTTCTAGATCGGTATCTGTTACAGTCACTGAGAAATAGGCTCCCCCGAAAAAAAAATAATAATAACTAGACCTTCAAGCAGCACTGAATCGGCTTTCATGAATCAGACAGGAAGTATGTCATAAAATAGCCCAGCTACAAAACGATACTTTAATTGTTTTGATTCAGTGACACCTGGCTGAGAAATGCCGATTTTTGTAAGAGTACCAATTTTTTTTTTGTATTTTCTTTTTTAAAATTGTTTTTTTTCTGTTTTTTCCCCAAATATCTGATATTTTTTCGACTACTTCTGGATTTTGGATTATTGTCGGAATAATTTAAAAAGGTTGATTGGATAGATATCCTTCTGTACCAGAAATGTCAGAAACATCTATTCAGTAGTTGTTTGTAAAAAAAGATAAATAAAAGAACATTTTCGATAATTTAACGATTTTTCTACTTTTATCAAAGATTGAAGCCATTTTATGACACCTTAAATTATTTCAAACCTTTTTCCTTTTGGATTCACGCCACAGACCACAGATAGGAGTCTGAGTAAAAAAGGTTTTAGAAAAATCGCAGGAGTCGTTTTCGAGAAAAGGGTGTCTCAAAAGGCTCCAAAAACGAAAAATACTAGATTTTCGGCGTAACATAATTTATTTACTAACCATCGAAATCGTACCATTGAGATGCCATATGATAGTCCATTAATGGGGCCATCCAAAGACACTTTATTTCTTTTGGGCCGGTAATATCTGATGGAGAAATCTAGCTCTTTGCAAGAACGCCATTTTTTTGAGAACTTCTCATTGAGATAGTTTTAATAACCGGTTTAGGCAATTAAATAGCAACAGAGTTCTGTAATGATATATTATAATATATGATCAGATAAAATGCCTCTGAGAAATTCTATGTTTACAAGTGCCAAAAATGCAAAAATGTCAAAATATCAAAAATTAAATTTCCCAAAATTTCACGACTTTTCGACTTTTTTCGATTTTCAGTTCGTTATTTGACCTATTACGGATATTTCAAAGTCTAAACGGACTGTTTCATACAGAAGACTACCAAAAGGTATTTTGATAGAGAAAGTTGAAGAAAAATCTGTGGCAGCGTTTTCGAGATACAGGCGTTCAAAAACGCTCCAAATCAGAAAATACTTGATTTTCAGCGTGCCATATTTTACTTACTATTTATGTTATCTGTAATAATAATATATCATATAAAACTGCAATTCTCGGGCAACCAAACGATATCTTAATCGTTTTAATCCGTTGATATCGGACTGAGAATTCATGTTTTTCCCAAAAGCATTCATTTTTTGCGTTTTTTTCAAAATATCTGCCATTTCTTCGACTACTTCCGATTTATAGATGTTTGTCGAAATAGCTTTATACGTTAGCTTTGAACTATAACTCCATGTTCCATAAGTTTCAGAAATGTCAATTCGGCCGAAAAACGAAACTCGAGCTCACAAAATGGGCAGAAAATTCGAAAAAAATCGAAAAATAAAGGCTGATAACTCGGAATGAAACTTATATTTCTGGAATCGGATGGTCTTCAGGTATCCAAAAATGTAGGTCAAATTTGAAAATTTTGAAAAATGACAAAAATTGTTTCTTAAATTTTGTTTTTTCAATTTTCGAACGACAATAGTCCCATAGGTTTTTTCGAAATTGAAAAATGTGAGATAGCCATTTCCTTGGGAAAGATTCGGGGTTCACCTAAATGTCATTTGTATGAAAATAGGTACAGAATTAACGAATCTACGGCTGTTTTTTGATTTTTTGAAACCGTACGAAATTCGGCCACTTCCGGTCCGCGCAGAAGTTTCAAATATAGCCCATATGTTGCGAACACATGGTTTAATAATAGAAAATGAGATTCTTGATCGGTTTCTGTTACAGGCACTGAGAAATAGGCTCCCCCGAAAAAGAAAAAAAGTCTGAAAGCCTAATAATTTTAGTAATCACAATAGGCTTTCAGACTCTGAAAGCCTAACTAGATCTGCTACTGTCCCATGCAGATATGAAAGCTTTCATATTTATCGTCACGTGTCATTGATTGTATCAAGTATCCTAAATAAAAGGATAAGAAGAAACTCGCGAAGTTACAAGTCTAAATATAGTATGAATCATTGCACCCAGGCATAACAATAATCTGAAAACTAAAGGGAAATAACTGAAACTTGTATTACTGCAATGAGACGGATGAGAAAATGAAATGAAAATGGCGGGGGAAAAAAATTAAAAATGGCAGGTTGGACAGGCGACCTTACTCCTTGTCACGTACAACCGAGCATTCGAAAACACGCAAGTTAACTCAATGACAGGCGCGCGTGCTAACCATTCAGCCACCCCCCCCCCCCCCCTTTGAAATCAGACACGTGCAATATGTCATATAGGAAGAATAAGAAGTCGCTCACAACAAAGTGGTAAATTAATGAGTTTAGGTCAAAAGGTTGAGCTACTGTTTTAGAGTATTTAATAGTTTTAAAGAGACACGTTAAGAGTTGTTCATAGTTATATGAAAGTTTAATTTTAAATAAGACCAAATAAAATTAGGATTTAATAATGCCAGACTAATATTTCCAATATGTTTGGTTATAAGTAGGAAATCGTAACGACTTCTTAAGCATGTTTTAAACAAAGGGTCATAGACTACAATATACAAGAGACTGCAATATACAAGAATGGCACTCTGCAATAAAAAAAAAACTGGCAAAAGCAAGATTTCTATGCAGAAATTAAATAATTGCTAGAACCAGAAAAATATTTATCCACTATAATAAATAAGCAACATAGAGAAAATGAAATGAAATTGAATGGGGTTTAACGTCCTACTGTGCTGCTCCTAAAATGGGCTACTAAAGACGGGCATACGCCATAAAGTGTGCAATGAGGTTAAATTTTACCCGGGCAGCGACGTTACGATCTATGCAGAAATTAAATAATTGCTAAAACCAGAAAAATATTTATCCACTATAATAAATAAGTAACATAGAGAAAATGAAATGAAATTGAATGGGGTTTAACGTCCTACTGTGCTGTTCCTAAAATGGGCTACTGAAGACAGGCATACGCCATAAAGTGTGCAATGAGGGAAATTTTACCCGGGCAGCAGCGTTACGACCTACGAGGTTGGACATGCGACCATACTCCTTGTCACGTACAACCAAGAAATCGAAACAACGCCAGTTGACTCAGTGACAGACGTTATGATACAGAGCGCACGTGCTAACCATTCAGCCACACAACCTCCCTAAAATCGGCAAATTGCTGACCTACAGCGAGAAATATTTCAACCGGGCCAAATTTTCTATTTTAACGGTTTAATTTGCACGGTACCTTTAGTTATCAACCGAATATTACAAAACCTTTAAAAATAAGCTCCCCCTGACCAGCTTAATCGTTCGCAATAAACGTTTGCCCCTTAAAATCGGCAAATTGCTGACTTTAAATTGAGAAACATTACAACCGGACGAAGGTCAGGTCAAAGGTCAAACTCTCTCATGAAAGGACATTGATGACTCCGTCTAGGCTCATGACCCTTTTAATGCTACGAGGCCCTCGAAGGTCAAGGTAGGGTCAAACTTCACTTCATGGGCCCGTTTCGCCCACTTCCGTTCCCCGAGCGGGCATTTTGACGGGACGCAGCGAGTCGGCGGGACGGATATACCTTTTGAACACCAAGCCTCGAGACCCGCCCGGGCACCCTTCGGGACGTTTACAGGTGGGGGTGGGGGTACATCGGTGAAAAATGCTGGTCCAGTGAGTCTCAGATGTAAACGACTAGAAGGAATGCAGTTATCAGGCTGAAAGTTAAAGGACACCTAGGCACCAGCGAGAGCAGGGTGGGACCAGAGTTTGGTACCGCTGGTGCTATTGGTTCTAGCTGTGCGCATGCGCGAGTGTCGAAAAACGCCTAAGTTTTAAATATCGTGCCGCGTGCATGGCATTCGGGTGAGAGCTGCGAACTTTTTATACAATGGAGAGAATTGTCAAGGCTATTATTCCCAGCCAACACATTTTGATTCGAACCCATAGGGGCCGAGCTATAAGGCAGCAAACATGGCCCTTCGTTTTGGAAAGCCATGTTTGACACCCTGTCACGTGACCGTGGTTAGGGTCAGGGGTCCAAACTCTTTATACGACGGAGGGAAGTGTCCAAGCTATCGATCCCGAATCAAACCCATAGCGGCCGAGACATGGGGCCTCAAACGTAGCGCACGAAAAAGTGACTTGTTAGTCTAAAAACATTCGAAAAATAGGCAAAAAATAGGCCTAATTGCGCGAGCGTGTTTTAGCAGGCGTTACGGTTGTCGGAATTTCTTCAAATTTTCAGAGATTGTGCCTTAGGATGTTAGCTAGCACATATAAAAAAATTAAGTGATTTCTAAAACGGGAACATGGCCTAAAAAAATCGAACCCAAGCCGACCCAGCAACTTTTTTTTATTGTAAAACATGGCCATATTTTTTCGAATTTTTATTCGATCATGTTCTCCTTTTGATATGTTTACTAACCTCATCGCGGCGCATCCGACCAGTATAAATTTTTACAAAAATACCCCCCAATGATGCCTCGACAGTCTCAGAACATCAAAACTTTGACAATCTTAAAAATTAGTCTGCCATTTTGAAAAAAATCAAACCCAATCCGCATCGGTGCAGAAGACTCATACCCATCACATGAGACTAACAAGATGACTTCATCTTGTCGTTTGCAATTTCAAAATTCTAAAAAACCTTTTTAGTCTCAAAATCGGCGAAAAAAGCCGTAAAATCGTTTTTTTGACCATAACTTTTGGTTTTTTTCATCGGAATCAGATGGGACAAGTACTCAAATTCGGGCTAGTAAATGGGCACATCGTGCCCAAAAAACCAGGTTAGTCGAAGAATTTTTGGCGCTGCTAGGGCAAAAAACACTTCTTTCCACTTGCGGAGTGCGGGAATTTACTTAGAAAAAAAACGGCAAAAAAATCCGCCGCCTCACATGTAAACGACTTGAAGGAATGCAGGTTTCGATCTGAACATTTCAGGACTAGTAGGTACCAACGTGACAAGTGGGGGGCCGGAGTTTGGTAGTCATCATACCTTTGGTTCTAGCGTAGCGCATGCGCGAAGTCAAAACCGCTAACCTTGAAAACAACCTTGTCGGCACAGAAAACGTCAAAGGAGAAATTCGAATTTTTGAAATATTAGAATACCAAACACTTTACCATTAGCCAGGCTATCCTGAAATGTATTAATTTCGTTAATAGGAGACACACTCTCTAAGCCACGACCAATTGTGTATGTTTTCAAGCCCAATAATGAGGATTTTTTACTATATGTCATTTTCAATTCAAAATGGTGACTCCCGGTTGACCTAAATCAGAATTCTATTGCGACATTTTTTAGGCCTTCCTACAAGGATTCAGAAAATATAACTCCCGAGTCTGTAAGTAAAATAGCAAAAAAGCCTTATTGATTTTTCACGTTTAAAGATGGTGGCACTTCCGGTTCGATCGACAAACTCCATATTTTGTGTACGAATCAGTAATTCCTTGTCTAGTAAAGGAAAAAAAAACTAGCTCATTCTGACCTATATTTCGACGATTTGTTTGAAAACTTTGATCCTTAATTTCACCAAGGGGAGATAAGTTAGAAAATTTCTAAAGTCATTTTTCAAGTCGCATTATTAAGGTCTACTTACATATTAAATTTCATGAAAATCGTACAACTACTAAAGAAGTTGTCGAGTTGGTGTAAACTTCCGGTTCGAAATCACAGCAACGAATTTTCGAAATTCGAAAATCCGAAATTGCAGATTTGAAGTAAAGGAGTCAAGGTATTCAAAGAAAAAAGAATTAGTAAAATAGGTGAAATAGTCACAAAGTTACAGCAAAGTAGGTCAAATGCATTTGTTCGTAAAATTCGGTGATTTCGGATGCGAAAAACGTTTTGAAAATATATTTAACCAACAGCCACCACCCATTCTTTTTGGGGGGGGGGGGGTAGGTAAAAGTTTCAGAAAGATCCTATGAGTAGATTCTGAGAAATCCGATTTGTGGATAAAACACAAAAAAAAAAAAAATAATAACTAGATCTGCTACTGTCCCAAGCAGATATGAAAGCTTTCATATTCTTCATCACGTGCCATCGATTATACCAAGTATCTTAAAGAAAGTAACAAGAAAAAAAATATTAAAATTGGTCGAAAACTCGCGAAGTTACCAAGTTGGAAATTTTTCGACCCCAAGGTCAAAGGTCAGGTCAAAGGTCAAGCTCTCTCATGAAAGGACATTGATGACTCCATCTAGGCTCATGACCCTTTCCATGCTACGGGGCCCTCGAAGGTCAAGGTAGGGTCAAACTTCACTTTATGGGCCCGTTTCGCCCACTTCCGGTCCCCGGGCGGGCGTTTTGACGTGACGCAACGACTCGGCGGGGTGGATATACCTTTTGAATACCAAGCCTCGAGACCCGCCCGGGCACCCTTCGGGACGTTTACAGGTGGGGGTGCGGGTACATCGGTGAAACGTGCTTCTCCAGTGAGTCTCAGATGTAAACGACTAGAAGGAATGCAGTTATCAAGCTGAAAGTTAAAGGACACCTAGGCACCAGCAAGAGCTGGTTGGGACCAGAGTTTGGTACCGCTGGTGGTATTGGTTCCAGCTGTGCGCATGCGCGAATGTCGAAAAACGCCTTAGTTTTAAATATCGTGCCGCGTGCATGGCATTCGGGTGAGAGCTGCGAACTTTTTATACAATGGAGAGAATTGTCAAGGCTATTATTCCCAGCCAACACATTTTGATTCGAACCCATAGGGGCCGAGCTATAAGGCAGCAAACATGGCCCTTCGTTTTGAGAAACCATGTTTGACACCCTGCACGTGACCGTAGTTAGGGTCAGGGGTCCCAACTTTTGATACTATGGAGGGAAGTGTCCAAGCTATCGATCCTGACTAAAACATCTCGATTCGAACCCATAGCTACCGAGATATAGGGCATCAAACGTAGCGCACAAAAAAGTGACTTGTTAGTCTAAAAAAAATCGGAAAATAGGCAAAAAATAGGCCTATTTGCGCGAGCGTGTTTTAGCAGAGTTAGTTATGTCGGAATTTCTTGAAATTTTTCAGAGATTGTGCCTTGGGATGTTAGCTAGCACAAATACAAAATTCAAGTGATTTCTAATACGGGCACATGGCCTAAAAAATTCGAACCCAAGCCGACCCAGCAACTTTTGTTTTTCGTGAAAAATGGCCATATTTTTTCCAATTTTTATTCGATCATGTTCTCCTTTTGATATGTTACTAACCTCATTTCGGCGCATCCGACCAGTATAAATTTTTTAAAAAATACCCCCCAATGATGCCTCGACAGTCTCAGAACATCAAAACTTTGACAGTCTCAAAAATATAGTCCGCCATTTTGAAAAAAATCAAACTCAATACGCATCGGTGCAGAAGACTCATACCCATCACATGAGACTAACAAAATGACTTTATCTTGTCGTTTGCAATTTCAAAATTCTAAAAAACATTTTTAGTCTCAAAATCGGCGAAAAAAGCCGTAAAATCGGTTTTTTGGCCATAACTTTTGTCTTTTCATCGGAATCAGATTAGACCAGTACTCAAAATTCGAGCTAGTAAATGGGCACGTCGTGCCAAAAAACCAGGTTAATCGAAGAATTTGTGGCGCTTCTAGGGCAAAAAAGCCCTTTTTTTCTCCTTGTGGAGTACGGTTAAATCGAGATGAACTTTCTCGGCCAAGGCAGGGATCGAACACCCGACCTCTAGGCTATGGCCCATTGTATCATATATAATACACTAAATCTCGACATTGATTTTCAGAAAAAATATTGTTTATTTTTAAACTTGAATTAGACTAGTAAAACAAATATTTTCTGGCAGTCTCAAAAATATAGTCCGCCATTTTGAAAAAATCAAACCCAATCCGCATCGGTGCAGAAGACTCATACCCATCACATGAGACTAAGTTGTACAGCACCCGGTGACCTATTTTTATTTAACCGGGGAATAAGTGATATTTCATATTATAGCAGTAAATGATTTAAATATTTCATAAGGATTTTAATACTATGTATATCATGTATGTGTCAAGGTCATAAAACGTCCGGTCATAGTATCATCCATCGAGGTTTCCCGAATGCAGATTTTTGCGACCGGGATAGATTTGCACTGCCCAGGCAACGTTCCAGTGGTCCGTTTGCCTTCAAAGTGTCCAAGCTATCGATCCCGATCAATACATATGGATTCAAACCCATAGCGGCCGAGATATGGGGCCTCAAACGTAGCGCACGAAAAAGTGACTTGTTAGTCTAAAAACATTCGAAAAATAGGCAAAAAATAGGCCTAATTGCGCGAGCGTGTTTTAGCAGGCGTTACGGTTGTCGGAATTTCTTTAAATTTTCAGGGATTGTGCCTTAGGATGTTAGCTAGCACATATAAAAATTTTAAGTGATTTCTAATACGGGAACATGGCCTAAATAAAACGAACCCAAGCCGACCCAGCAACTTTTTTTTATTGTAAAACATGGCCATATTTTTTCGAATTTCTAATTCGATCATGTTCTCCTTTTAATATGTTACTAACCTCATCGTGGCGCATCCAACCAGTATAAATTTTTTTAAAAATACCTCCTAATGATGCCTCGGCAGTCTCAGAACATCAAAACTTTGACAGTCTCAAAAATATAGTTCGCCATTTTGAAAAAATCAAACCCAATCCGCATCGGTGCAGAAGACTCATACCCATCACATGAGACTAACAAAATGACTTCATCTTGTCGTTTGCAATTTCAAAATTCTAAAAAAACTTTTTAGTCTCAAAATCGGCCAAAAAGCCGTTAAATCGTTTTTTTAACCATAACTTTTGTTTTTTTTCATCGGAATCAGATGGGACAATTACTCAAATTCGGGCTAGTAAATTGGCACATCGTGCCAAAAAAACAGCTTAGTCGAAGAATTTTTGGCGGTGCTAGGAAACACTTCTTTCCCCTTAGGAGTGCGGGAATTTATTTAGAAAAAAAACGGCAAAAAAATCCGCCGTCTCACATGTAAACGACTTGAAGGAATGCAGGACCTGACAAGCACAGCTGTCTAGTCCTTCGGATGGGACGAAAAACCAAGGTCTCGTGTACACATTGGAGTGCACGTAAAATATCCCTAAGCAGTTGGAATTCGATACTGTTGAATAAACTCTATACGATGACTAAATGCGTAGATTGTAGTCACCCACACTGCATGTTTCGCTTAACAATGAAAGGATGCCGTTTTCAATGTTCGACCCTTTTGTTCTTCTAGTCCTGATATGTTGGACTGTTGATCGATGGTTTCATATAAAAGACTACCAATAAGACTCTTTGTAGAAGAAGTTCCCAAAAAATAGTATGTTGACTTTACGAGACAGACCTCTAAACATGCTCCAAATTGTAAAAATACGACTTTTTTGATTTTCAATCTCTTTTTTTCGGCTATCCCTGATATTTAAAAAAAATGATACAATGATTTCACACAACAGGCTAGCTATTAGACTCTCTATTAACAAAAGTTTCACCGCCCTCCCTTTATTATAACCGAAGTTATCGTGCCCTAAAGAATCAACAAATCAGCATGATTATCTCTGCTTACCCTAAGCAGAAAATGCTCATCTTTGAACTCAATCATAACATTGACCTAGTGAACGTCTACAACAAGTTTGAACATTCTAGCTTAATTAGAATGAGAGTTATTGTGCTCCAAAGTCTCGGACCTTCAAATTGCTTCTATTTTTCATTTTAAATTCAAAATGGTGACTCCCGGTTGACCTTAATCAGAATTCTATTGCGACATTTTTTAGGCCTTCCTACAAGGATTCAGAAAATATAACTCCCGAGTCTGTAAGTAAAATAGCAAAAAAGCCTTATTGATTTTTCACGTTTAAAGATGGTGGCACTTCCGGTTCGATCGACAAACTCCATTTTTTGTGTACGAATCAGTAATTTCTTGTCTAGTAAAGGAAAAAAAAAACTAGGTCATTCTGACCTATATTTCGACGATTTTTTTGAAAAATTTGATCCTTAATTTCATCAAGGGGAGATAAGTTAGAAAATTTCTAAAGTCATTTTTCAAGTCGCACTATTAAGGTCTACTCACATATTAAATTTCATGAAAATCGTACAACTACTAAAGAAGTTGTCGAGTTGGTGTAAACTTCCGGTTCGAAATCACAGCGACGAATTTTCGAAATTCGAAAATCCTAAATTGCAGATTTGAAGTAAAGGAGTCAAGGTATTCAAAGAAAAAAGAATTAGTAAAATAGGTGAAATAGTCACAAAGTTACAGCAAAGTAGGTCAAATGCATTTGTTCGTAAAATTCGGTGATTTCGGATGCGAAAAACGTTTTGAAAATATATTTACCCAACAGCCACCACCCATTTTTGGGGTGGTAGGTAAAAGTTTCAGAAAGATCCTATGAGTAGATTCTGAGAAATCCGATTTGTGGATAAAACACAAAAAAAAAAAATAATATTAAGAAGAATAATAATCTTAACAAAAACAATAAGCTTTCATATGTAAATACATATGAAAGCTTAATAAGAATAATAATCTTAACAAAAACAATAAGCTTTCATATGTAAATACATATGAAAGCTTAATAAGAAGAACTAGATCTGCTACTGTCCCAAGCAGATATGAAAGCGTTCATATGAACAGTCATTTCCGGTCACATGTCAAGGGTCATTATGTCATCAGGTATCTAATAAAATTACACTTACCTTATAAACAAGGTGGGGAAAATACAAAACAAAATTTAGTCGGATCAAAATAGGAGTAATGCACAGCAAAAAAGCGGAACTTCTATCATGGGCTCAATTTGTATTCAAATCGTCTGAAAAATTGATACAACCTGCGCTAGGGTGCTGCGCAGGTTGTATTAAACTTTCAGATGGCTGGGGTAAAAAAATGAGCCGCCGCGACGCGATGCCGTGAAATGCACAAAAAACGGTAAATGCATAAAACACGGGATTGATCTCTCAGACTAGTAGAGGTCAGCAAAGGTCATGACCTTGACCTCAGGGACGGCCCCGTCGATGGGTTTGTGGGTCGTGACCTTGACCTTAACTTTGATGCAGATTTTCGGGACGGTACCTAAGTTTTGGGATTTTTTCGACCCCAAGGTCAAAGGTCAGGTCAAAGGTCAAACTCTCTCATGAAAGGACATTGATGACTCCGTCTAGGCTCATGACCCTTTTAATGCTACGAGGCCCTCGAAGGTCAAGGTAGGGTCAAACTTCACTTCATGGGCCCGTTTCGCCCACTTCCGTTCCCCGAGCGGGCATTTTGACGTGACGCAGCGAGTCGGCGGGATGGATATACCTTTTGAATACCAAGCCTCGAGACCCGCCCGGGCACCCTTCGGGACGTTTACAGGTGGGGGTGGGGGTACATCGGTGAAAAATGCTGGTCCAGTGAGTCTCAGATGTAAACGACTAGAAGGAATGCAGTTATCAGGCTGAAAGTTAAAGGACACCTAGGCACCAGCGAGAGCAGGGTGGGACCAGGGTTTGGTACCGCTGGTGCTATTGGTTCCAGCTGTGCGCATGCGCGAGTGTCGAAAAACGCCTAAGTTTTAAATATCGTGCCGCGTGCATGGCATTCGGGTGAGAGCTGCGAACTTTTTATACAATGGAGAGAATTGTCAAGGCTATTATTCCCAGCCAACACATTTTGATTCGAACCCATAGGGGCCGAGCTATAAGGCAGCAAACATGGCCCTTCGTTTTGGGAAGCCATGTTTGACATCCTGTCACGTGACCGTGGTTAGCTATGGGGCCTCAAACGTAGCGCACGAAAAAGTGACTTGTTAGTCTAAAAACATTCGAAAAATAGGCAAAAAATAGGCCTAACTGCGCGAGCGTGTTTGAGCAGGCGTTATGGTTGTCGGAATTTCTTGAAATTTTTAGAGATTGTGCCTTGGGATGTTAGCTAGCACATATAAAAATTTAAGTGATTTCTAATACGGGAACATGGCCTAAAAAATCGAACCCAAGCCGACCCAGCAACTTTTTTTTATTGTAAAACATGGCCATATTTTTTCGAATTTTTATTCGATCATGTTCTCCTTTTGATATGTTACTAACCTCATCGCGGCGCATCCGACCAGTATAAATTTTTTTAAAAAATACCCCCCAATGATGCCTCGACAGTCTCAGAACATCAAAACTTTGACAGTCTTAAAAATATAGTCCGCCATTTTGAAAAAATCAAACCCAATCCGCATCGGTGCAGAAGACTCATACCCATCACACGAGACTAACAAGATGACTTCATCTTGTCGTTTGCAATTTCAAAATTCTAAAAAACCTTTTTAGTCTCAAAATCGGCGAAAAAAGCCGTAAAATCGTTTTTTTGACCATAACTTTTGTTTTTTTTCATCGGAATCAGATGGGACAAGTACTCAAATTCGGGCTAGTAAATGGGCACATCGTGCCCAAAAAACCAGGTTAGTCGAAGAATTTTTGGCGCTGCTAGGGCAAAAAACACTTCTTTCCACTTACGGAGTGCGGGAATTTACTTAGAAAAAAAACGGCAAAAAAATCCGCCGCCTCACATGTAAACGACTTGAAGGAATGCAGGTTTCGATCTGAACATTTCAGGACTAGTAGGTACCAACGTGACAAGTGGGGGACCGGTGTGTGGTAGTCATCATACCTTTGGTTCTAGCGTAGCGCATGCGCGAAGTCAAAACCGCTAACCTTGAAAACAACCTTGTCGGCACAGAAAACGTCAAAGGAGAAATTCGAATTTTTGAAATATTAGAATACCAAACACTTTACCATTAGCCAGGCTATCCTGAAATGTATTAATTTCGTTAATAGGAGACACACTCTCTAAGCCACGACCAATTGTGTATGTTTTCAAGCCCAATAATGAGGATTTTTTACTATATGTCATTTTCAATTCAAAATGGTGACTCCCGGTTGACCTAAATCAGAATTCTATTGCGACATTTTTTAGGCCTTCCTACAAGGATTCAGAAAATATAACTCCCGAGTCTGTAAGTAAAATAGCAAAAAAGCCTTATTGATTTTTCACGTTTAAAGATGGTGGCACTTCCGGTTCGATCGACAAACTCCATATTTTGTGTACGAATCAGTAATTCCTTGTCTAGTAAAGGAAAAAAAAATAGCTCATTCTGACCTATATTTCGACGATTTGTTTGAAAACTTTGATCCTTAATTTCACCAAGGGGAGATAAGTTAGAAAATTTCTAAAGTAATTTTTCAAGTCGCATTATTAAGGTCTACTTACATATTAAATTTCATGAAAATCGTACAACTACTAGAAAAGTTGTCGAGTTGGTGTAAACTTCCGGTTCGAAATCACAGCAACGAATTTTCGAAATTCGAAAATCCGAAATTGCAGATTTGAAGTAAAGGAGTCAAGGTATTCAAAGAAAAAAGAATTAGTAAAATAGGTGAAATAGTCACAAAGTTACAGCAAAGTAGGTCAAATGCATTTGTTCGTAAAATTCGGTGATTTCGGATGCGAAAAACGTTTTGAAAATATATTTAAACAACAGCCACCACCCATTTTTTTTGGGGGGGGGGTAGGTAAAAGTTTCAGAAAGATCCTATGAGTAGATTCTGAGAAATCCGATTTGTGGATAAAACACAAAAAAAAAAATAATAATAATAAGAATAATAATCTTAACAAAAACAATAAGCTTTCATATGTAAATACATATGAAAGCTTAATAAGAAGAACTAGATCTGCTACTGTCCCAAGCAGATATGAAAGCTTTCATATGAACAGTCATTTCCGGTCACATGTCAAGGGTCATTATGTCATCAGGTATCTAATAAAATTACACTTACCTTATAAACAAGGTGGGGAAAATACAAAACAAAATTTAGTCGGATCAAAATAGGAGTAATGCACAGCAAAAAAGCGGAACTTCTATCATGGGCTCAATTTGTATTCAAATCGTCTGAAAAATTGATACAACCTGCGCTAGGGTGCTGCGCAGGTTGTATTAAACTTTCAGATGGCTGGGGTAAAAAAATGAGCCGCCGCGACGCGATGCCGTGAAATGCACAAAAAACGGTAAATGCATAAAACACGGGATTGATCTCTCAGACTAGTAGAGGTCAGCAAAGGTCATGACCTTGACCTCAGGGACGGCCCCGTCGATGGGTTTGTGGGTCGTGGCCTTGACCTTAACTTTGATGCAGATTTTCGGGACGGTACCTAAGTTTTGGGAATTTTTCGACCCCAAGGTCAAAGGTCAGGTCAAAGGTCAAACTCTCTCATGAAAGGACATTGATGACTCCGTCTAGGCTCATGACCCTTTTAATGCTACGAGGCCCTCGAAGGTCAAGGTAGGGTCAAACTTCACTTCATGGGCCCGTTTCGCCCACTTCCGTTCCCCGAGCGGGCATTTTGACGGGACGCAGCGAGTCGGCGGGACGGATATACCTTTTGAACACCAAGCCTCGAGACCCGCCCGGGCACCCTTCGGGACGTTTACAGGTGGGGGTGGGGGTACATCGGTGAAAAATGCTGGTCCAGTGAGTCTCAGATGTAAACGACTAGAATGAATGAATGAATGAAATGGGGTTTAACGTCCTACGCTTAAGCACCGTACCTGGGCTAATTGAAGACGGGCATACGCCACAGTGTGCAATGAGGGAAATTTTGCCCGGGCAGCGGCGCTACGGCCTACTCTTATATCGAATTCCAACTGCCAAGGGATCTTTTACGTGCACTCCAATTTGTACACGGGACCTCGGTTTTTCGTCCCATCCGAACGACTAGGCAGCTGTCCTTGTCAGGCCCTCCTTCTGCATCACTGACAAGGGGAAGTAAACGACTAGAAGGAATGCAGTTATCAGGCTGAAAGTTAAAGGACACCTAGGCACCAGCGAGAGCAGGGTGGGACCAGAGTTTGGTACCGCTGGTGCTATTGGTTCCAGCTGTGCGCATGCGCGAGTGTCGAAAAACGCCTAAGTTTTAAATATCGTGCCGCGTGCATGGCATTCGGGTGAGAGCTGCGAACTTTTTATACAATGGAGAGAATTGTCAAGGCTATTATTCCCAGCCAACACATTTTGATTCGAACCCATAGGGGCCGAGCTATAAGGCAGCAAACATGGCCCTTCGTTTTGGGAAGCCATGTTTGACATCCTGTCACGTGACCGTGGTTAGCTATGGGGCCTCAAACGTAGCGCACGAAAAAGTGACTTGTTAGTCTAAAAACATTCGAAAAATAGGCAAAAAATAGGCCTAACTGCGCGAGCGTGTCTGAGCAGGCGTTATGGTTGTCGGAATTTCTTGAAATTTTTAGAGATTGTGCCTTGGGATGTTAGCTAGCACATATAAAAAATTAAAGTGACTTCTGATACGGGAACATGGCCTAAAAAATTCGAACCCAAGCCGACCCAGCAACTTTTTTTTATTGTAAAACATGGCCATATTTTTTCAAATTTTTATTCGATCACGTTCTCCTTTTGATATGTTACTAACCTCATCGCGGCGCATCCGACCAGTATAAATTTTTAAAAAAATACCCCCCAATGATGCCTCGACAGTCTCAGAACATCAAAACTTTGACAGTCTTAAAAATATAGTCCCCCATTTTGAAAAAAATCAAACCCAATACGCATCGGTGCAGAAGACTTATACCCATCACATGAGACTAACAAAATGACTTTATCTTGTCGTTTGCAATTTCAAAATTCTACAACAAATTTTAGTCTCAAAATCGGCGAAAAAAGCCATAAATCGTTTTTTTGGCCATAACTTATGTTTTTTCATCGAAATCAGATGTAACCAGTACTCAAAATTCGGGCTAGTAAATGGGCACATCGTGCCAAAAAACCAGGTTAATCGAAGAGTTTGTGGCGCTGCTAGGGCAAAAAAGCCCTTTTTTCCCCCTTGTGGAGTACGGTAAAATCGAGATGAACTTTCTCGGCCAATGCAGGGATCGAACACCCGATCTCTAGGCTATGGCCCATTGTATCATATATAATACACTATAACTCGACATTGATTTTCAGAAAAAATATTGTTTATTTTTAAACTTGAATTAGACTAGTAAAACAAATATTTTCTGGCAATAGAAAGTGTAAAATGGTCGCAGGGTTCTTGAAGTTTTACAGCACCCGGTGACCTATTTTTATTTAACTGGGGAATAAGTGATATTTCATATTATAGCAGTAAATGATTTAAATATTTCATAAGGATTTTAATACTATGTATATCATGTATGTGTCAAGGTCATAATACGTCCGGTCATAGTATCATCCATCGAGGTTTCCCGAATGCAGATTTTTGCGACCGGGATAGATTTGCACTGCCCAGGCAACGTTCCAGTGGTCCGTTTGCCTTCAAATTTGCAAAGATTGTACTTTGAGATTCTAGCTATCGCATATAAAAAATGGAAATGAGTGAGATTCCGGGAACAATGAAAATAAATTATAAACCCACCCCCACCCATCAAACTTTTTTTGCTTGAAAAATTGCCGTATTTTATCGATTTATTTTCGTTCTTGATATCTGAATATTTTCTCCTTTAAATATGTGATAAATATCATCGCGGCACAGGCAACCACTAGAAATTCCAGAGATTTAACCTTTGAATACCAAGCCTCGAGACCCACCCGGGCACTCTTAAATATCGTAGCGCGTGCATGGCATTCGGGTGAGATCTACCAACTTTTTATACAATGGAGAGAATTGTCAAGGCTATTATTCCCAGCCAACACATTTTGATTCGAACCCATAGGGGCCGAGCTAAAAGGCAGCAAACATGGCCCTTCGTTTTGGAAAGCCATGTTTGACACCCTTTCACGTGACCGTGGTTAGGGTCAGGGGTCCAAACTTTTTATACGACGGAGGGAAGTGTCCAAGCTATCGATCCCGATCAAAACATATGGATTCAAACCCATAGCGGCCGAGATATGGAGGCCTCAAACGTAGCGCACGAAAAAGTGACTTGTTAGTCTAAAAACATTCGAAAAAATAGGCAAAAAATAGGCCTAATTGCGCGAGCGTGTTTTAGCAGGCGTTACGTTTGTCGGAATTTCTTGAAATTTTCAGAGATTGTGCCTTAGGATGTTAGCTAGCACATATAAAAAATTTAAGTGAATTCTAATACGGGAACATGGCCTAAAAAAATCGAACCCAAGCCGACCCAGCAACTTTTTTTTATTGTAAAACATGGCCATATTTTTTCGAATTTTTATTCGATCATGTTCTCCTTTTGATATGTTACTAACCTCACCGCGGCGCATCCGACCAGTATAAATTTTTAAAAAAATACCCCCCAATTATGCCTCGACAGTCTCAAAACATCAAAACTTTGACAGTCTCAAAAATATAGTCCGCCATTTTGAAAAATCAAACCCAATCCGCATCGGTGCAGAAGACTCATACCCATCACATGAGACTAACAAGATGACCTCATCTTGTCGTTTGCAATTTCAAAATTCTAAAAAACCTTTTTAGTCTCAAAATCGGCGAAAAAAGCCGTAAAATCGTTTTTTTGACCATAACTTTTGTTTTTTTTCATCGGAATCAGATGGGACAAGTACTCAAATTCGGGCTAGTAAATGGGCACATCGTGCCCAAAAAACCAGGTTAGTCGAAGAATTGTTGGCGCTGCTAGGGCAAAAACACTTCTTTCCCCTTACGGAGTGCGGGAATTTACTTAGAAAAAAAACGGCAAAAAAATCCGCCGCCTCACTTGTAAACGACTTGAAGGAATGCAGGTATCGATCTGAACATTTCAGGACTAGTAGGTACCAACGTGACAAGTGAGGGGCCGGAGTTTGGTAGTCATCATACCTTTGGTTCTAGCGTAGCGCATGCGCGAAGTCAAAACCGCTAACCTTGAAAACAACCTTGTCGGCACAGAAAACGTCAAAGGAGAAATTCGAATTTTTGAAATATTAGAATACCAAACACTCTACCATGAGCCAGGCTATCCTGAAATGTATTAATTTCGTTAATATGAATGAATGAATGAAATGGGGTTTAACGTCCAACGCTTAAGCACCTAACCTGGGCCAATTGAAGACGGGCATACGCCATACAGTGTGCTATGAGGGAAATTTTTGCCCGGGCAGCGGCGCTACGGCCTACTCTTATATCGAATTCCAACTGCCAAGGGATCTTTTACGTGCACCCCAATTTGTACACGGGACCTCGGTTTTTCGTCCCATCCGAACGACTAGGCAGCTGTCCTTAATTTCGTTAATAGGAGACACACTCTCTAAGCCACGACCAATTGTGTATGTTTTCAAGCCCAATAATGAGCATTTTTTACTATATGTCATTTTCAATTCAAAATGGTGACTCCCGGTTGACCTAAATCAGAATTCGATTGCGACATTTTTTAGGCCTTTCTACAAGGATTCAGAAAATATAACTCCCGAGTCTCCCGAGTAAGATAGCAAAAAAGCCTTATTGATTTTTCACGTTTAAAGATGGTGGCACTTCCGGTTCGATCAACAAACTCCATATTTTGTGTACGAATCAGTAATTCCTTGTCTAGTAAAGGAAAAAAAACTAGGTCATTCTGACCTATATTTCGACGATTTTTTTGAAAACTTTGATCCTTAATTTCACCAAGGGGAGATAAGTTAGAAAATTTCTAAAGTCATTTTTCAAGTCATTTTTCAAGTCGCATTATTAAGGTCTACTTACATATTAAATTTCATGAAAATCGTACAACAACTAAAGAAGTTGTCGAGTTGGTGTAAACTTCCGGTTCGAAATCACAGCGACGAATTTTCGAAATTCGAAAATCCGAAATTGCAGATTTGAAGTAAAGGAGTCAAGATATTCAAAGAAAAAAGAATTAGTAAAATAGGTGAAATAGTCACAAAGTTACAGCAAAGTAGGTCAAATGCATTTGTTCGTAAAGTTCGGTGATTTCGGATGCGAAAAACGTTTTGAAAATATATTTACCCAACAGCCACCACCCATTTTGGGGGGGGGGGGTAGGTAAAAGTTTCAGAAAGATCCTATGAGTAGATTCTGAGAAATCCGATTTGTGGATAAAACACAAAAAAAAAAATAATAATAAGAAGAACTAGATCTGCTACTGTCCCATGCAGATATGAAAGCTTTCATATTTATCGTCACGTGTCATTGATTGTATCAAGTATCCTAAATAAAAGGATAAGAAGAAACTCGCGAAGATACAAGTCTAAATATAGTATGAATCATTGCACCCAGGCATAACAATAATCTGAAAACTAAAGGGAAATAACTGAAACTTGTATTACTGTAATGAGACGGATGAGAAAATGAAATGAAAATGGAGGGGGAAAAAAAATTAAAAATGGCAGGTTGGACAGGCGACCTTAATCCTTGTCACGTACAACCGAGCATTCGAAAACACGCTAGTTAACTCAATGGACAGGCGCGCGTGCTAACCATTCAGCCACCCAACCCCCCTTTGAAATCAGACACGTGCAATATGTCATATAGGAAGAAAAAGAAGTCGCTCACAACAAAATGGTAAATTAATGAGTTTAAACAAAGGGTCATAGACTGCAATATACAAGAATGGCACTCTGCAATAAAAAAAAACTGGCCAAAGCAAGATTTCTATGCAGAAATTAAATAATTGCTAGAACCAGAAAAATATTTATCCACTATAATAAATAAGCAACATAGAGAAAATGAAATGAAATTGAATGGGGTTTAACGTCCTACTGTGCTGCTCCTAAAATAGGCTACTGAAGACGGGCATACGCCATAAAGTGTGCAATGAGGGAAATTTTACCCGGGCAGCGGCGTTACGACCTACGAGGTTGGACATGCGACCATACTCCTTGTCACGTACAACCAAGAAATCGAAACAACGCCAGTTGACTCAGTGACAGACGTTATGATACAGAGCGCACGTGCTAACCATTCAGCCACGCAACCTCCCTAAAATCGGCAAATTGCTGACCTACAGCGAGAAATATTTCAACCGGGCCAAATTTTCTATTTTAACAGTTTAATTTGCACGGTACCTTTAGTTATCAACCGAATATTACAAAACTTTTAAAAAAAGGCTCCCCTGACCAGCTTAATCGTTCGCAATAAACGTTTGCCCCTTAAAATCGACAAATTGCTGACTTTAAATTGAGAAACATTACAACCGGACGAAATTTTCTGTTTTATCACTTTTACAGTACCTTTGATTACCAACCGATTATTACAAAACTTTAAAAATAAAAGAGAAAGAGAGAAATGCGGCCTAATGTCCATTCGACACAAACTAGGTCATTTCGGGACTAACATATGTTTTTTAATTTTATTTAAAAACTCCCCTTGCGCTTACTGGTCTTTAGCCGTTAGGAGGAAACCGAAGAACACGGAGAAAACCCACGAGATTGGACATCATACACCATGTCACGTGCAACCTGGAGATCGAAACGACGCCCGTTGACTCAATGACAAACGTTACGATACAGCGAGCACATGCTAACCATTCAGCCATCCAGCCTCCCTGAATTCGGAAAATTGCTGACTTATAGCAAGAAACATTTCAACCGGGCGAAATTTTCTGTTTTAACAGTTTAATGTGCGCGGTACTTTAATAATTACCAACCGATTATTACAAAACTTTTGAAAATAAGCTCCAACTGACCAGCTTAATCGTATGCAATAAACGTTTGGCCTGAATTGAAAGTTCTGCACGGAAAAAGTTCATCTCGATTTCCCGGCGTGGTTCCCCTTGTCAGTGAGGCAGAACGCAGGGCCTGACAAGCACAGCTGTCTAGTCCTTCGGATGGGACGAAAAACCAAGGTCCCGTGTACACATTGGAGTGCACGTTAAATATCCCTAAGCAGTTGGAATTCGATACTGTTGAATAAACTCTATACGATGACTAAATGCGTAGATTGTAGTCACCCACACTGCATGTTTCGCTTAACAATGAAAGGGTGCCGTTTTCAATGTTCGATCCGTTTGTTCTTCTACTCCTGATATGTTGGACTGTTGATTAGGATTTAATAATGCCAGACTAATATTTCCAATATGTTTGGTTATAAGGAGGAAATCGTGACGACTTCTTAAGCATGTTTTAAACAAAGGGTCATAGACTGCAATATACAAGAATGGCACTCTGCAATCCAAAGCAAGATTTCTATGCAGAAATTAAATAATTGCTAGAACCAGAAAAATATTTATCCACTATAATAAATAAGCAACATAGAGAAAATGAAATGAAATTGAATGGGGTTTAACGTCCTACTGTGCTGCTCCTAAAATGGGCTACTGAAGACGGGCATACGCCATAAAGTGTGTAATGAGGGAAATTTTACCCGGGCAGCGGCGTTACGACCTACGAGGTTGGACATGCGACAATACTCCTTGTCACGTACAACCAAGAAATCGAAACAACGCCAGTTGACTCAGTGACAGACGTTATGATACAGAGCGCACGTGCTAACCATTCAGCCACGCAACCTCCCTAAAATCGGCAAATTGCTGACCTACAGCGAGAAATATTTCAACCGGGCCAAATTTTCTATTTTAACAGTTTAATTTGCACGGTACCTTTAGTTATCAACCAAATATTACAAAACGTTTATAAATAAGCTCCCCCTGACCAGCTTAATCGTTCGCAATAAACGTTTGCCCCTTAAAATTGCTGACTTTAAACTGAGAAACATTACAACCGGACGAAATTTTCTGTTTCATCACTTTTACAGTACCTTTAATTACCAACCGATTATTACAAAACTTTAAAAAAAAAGAAAAAGAGAGAAATGCGGCCTAATGTCCATTCGACACAAACTAGGTCATTTCGGGACTAACATATGTTTTTTAATTTTATTTAAAAACTCCCCTTGCGCTTACTGGTCTTTAGCCGTTGGGAGGAAACCGAAGAACACGGAGAAAACCCACGAGATTGGACATCATACACCATGTCACGTGCAACCTGGAGATCGAAACGACGCCCGTTGACTCAATGACAAACGTTACGATACAGCGAGCACATGCTAACCATTCAGCCATCCAGCCTCCCTGAATTCGGAAAATTGCTGACTTATAGCAAGAAACATTTCAACCGGGCGAAATTTTCTGTTTTAACAGTTTAATGTGCACGGTACTTTGATAATTACCAACCGATTATTACAAAACTTTTGAAAATAAGCTCCAACTGACCAGCTTAATCGTATGCAATAAACGTTTGGCCTGAATTGAAAGTTCTGCACGGAAAAAGTTCATCTCGATTTCCCGGCGTGGTTCCCCTTGTCAGTGAGGCAGAACGCAGGGCCTGACAAGCACAGCTGTCTAGTCCTTCGGATGGGACGAAAAACCAAGGTCCCGTGTACACATAGGAGTGCACGTAAAATATCCCTAAGCAGTTGGAATTCGATACTGTTGAATAAACTCTATACGATGACTAAATGCGTAGATTGTAGTCACCCACACTGCATGTTTCGCTTAACAATGAAAGGGTGTCGTTTTCAATGTTCGATCCTTTTGTTCTTCTACTCCTGATATGTTGGACTGTTGATCGATAGTTTCATATAAAAGACTATCAATAAGACTCTTTGTAGAAGAAGTTCCCAAAAAATAGTATGTTGACTTTACGAGAAAGACCTCTAAACATGCTCCAAATTGTAAAAATACGACTTTTTGGATTTTTAATCTCTTTTTTTCGGCTATCCCTGATATTTAAAAAAAATGATACAATGATTTCACACAACAGGCTAGCTATTAGACTCTCTATTCACAAAAGTTTCACCGCCCTCCCTTCATTATAACCGAAGTTATCGTGCCCTAAAGAATCAACAAATCAGCATGCTTATCTCTGCTTACCCTAAGCAGAAAATGCTCATCTTTGAACTCAATCATAACATTGACCTAGTAAACGTCTACAACAAGTTTGAACATTCTAGCTTAATTAGAATGAGAGTTATTTTGCTCCAAAGTCTCGGCCCTTCAAATTGCTTCTATTGTTCATTTTCAATACAAAATGGTGACTCCCGGTTGACCTAAATCAGAATTCTATTGCGACATTTTTTAGGCCTTCCTACAAGGATTCTGAAAATATAACTGCCGAGTCTGTAAGTAAAATAGCAAAAAAGCCTTATTGATTTTTCACGTTTAAAGATGGTGGCACTTCCGGTTCGATCGACAAACTCCATATTTTGTGTACGAATCAGTAATTCCTTGTCTAGTATAGAAAAAAAAACTAGGTCATTCTGACCTATATTTCGACGATTTTTTTGAAAACTTTGATCCTTAATTTCACCAAGGGGAGATAAGTTAGAAAATTTCTAAAGTCATTTTTCAAGTCGCATTATTAAGGTCTACTTACATATTAAATTTCATGAAAATCGTACAACTACTAAAGAAGTTGTCGAGTTGGTGTAAACTTCCGGTTCGAAATCACAGCGACGAATTTTCGAAATTCGAAAATCCGAAATTGCAGATTTGAAGTAAAGGAGTCAAGGTATTCAAAGAAAAAAGAATTAGTAAAATAGGTGAAATAGTCACAAAGTTACAGCAAAGTAGGTCAAATGCATTTGTTCGTAAAATTCGGTTATTTCCGATGCGAAAAACGTTTTGAAAATATATTTACCCAACAGCCACCACCCATTTTGGGGGGGGGGGGGTAGGTAAAAGTTTCAGAAAGATCCTATGAGTAGATTCTAAGAAATCCGATTTGTGGATAAAACACAAAAAAAAAAATAATAATAATAAGAAGAATAATCTTAACAGAAACAATAAGCTTTCATATGTAAATACATATGAAAGCTTAATAATAGGAAGAATAATAATCTTAACAGAAACAATAAGCTTTCATATGTAAATACATATGAAAGCTTAATAATTTTAGTAAAAACAATAGTCTTTCAGACGAAAGTCTGAAAGCCTAATAATAATTTTAGTAAAAACAATAGTCTTTCAGACTTTCGTCTGAAAAAGTCAAAAAGCCTAATAATAATTTTAGTAAAAACAATGGTCTTTCAGACGAAAGTCTGAAAGCCTAATAAATAATAATAATTTTAGTAATCACAATAGGCTTTCAGACGAAAGTCTGAAAGCCTAATAATAATGTGAGTTTTTATTAAGCGCTCATTCCATTACGTAAAGTAATGCTCATGGCGCATATTTGGCTCTCCAGACTGAGTCTATCTTAATAATTTAATCATAGGCTGTTAAAATAGGTGTGTCTTTAACTGTGACTTAAAACGTTCTAGACCTTTTTGAGTTCCTAATGTTGTATGGTAACGAGTTCCATAATTGGGGCGCACAGTGAGAAAAAGATCGGTGTCCAAATGATTTCAGTCTGAAAGTTGAGACTGCAAGTTTTTGTTTATTTTGGGATCTTAAAGCTGAACTCCGGTTACAAAAATACCTAAATATTTGAATTAAAAAAAAGTTAACACCCCCAAGCCGCCATACTTGTTGCCAACTTGTGAAACAAAGATGGTGGATATGGAGGCTTATGATCTGGCGAGGTTAGTCAATCTCAGTTCCAGTTCGTTTCTAGTCAGTCAAGTGTATACATCATGCTTTATTCTTATACACGCTTCACTATTTCCCCCCAACAGTGAGTGACTCACTGAAAGTATACCAAATTATTGAAGATTGCAAAATGTCTAAGGTAAGTCTGTAAATAATTATATGAACTGTATACTGCAATATCATAGCCGCCTAAGCTTTACTCTAAAACAAAAGATGCAAAAGTTCGTCAGTGTTATGGGATCAGAATTGGTATTTAAGACCTGGACAATTTGTGAACGACCAGTGAGATATGTGACAAACCACGAGAGAGCTGTATGTTCAATAACGAATTCTATTTTCAATTTACGGAGAAGTATAGTTGGATCGACAGTGTCAAATGCTGCTGATAGGTCGAGGAGTACAAGAATAAAGCTTATGAAAAATAGGGCAAACGTCTCGATCAAAGACCTCTCTCTGAAAATTAAAATTCCCCGATCTCATAATCCTTTTAACAACATCGCGTAGTTATGTAGCCCCATATATAAAATTTACACCAGTCAATAACCATTAGTCGTGTGGGACAAGGTCAAGGTCGGGACTTTTTTTTACACTATAGATCGGTATATATTATATTATTTCAATCGATATTACATTTTTTTTATTTTTTAAAGTTATGTTTAGTGTTGTTATTTATCTACATCGCTTTAATTATTTATTAAATATATTTTTTGTGTGATGATTTAACCGGTTCTGTCTGGTATTAACCGTAACCTACGGAATTATGGGAATTAAAAATGGCGGCTTAGTTCATAATTATGAAAAATATATCCTGTAGACGAAGCGATGTTACGTTTTATGAGTTAAATAAAGTTATTTCATACACGATTTGAAGTTCAGCTTAGTAAAATTGAAGGTAAGTGCCCTTTTTGTACGAACATCTGTCGAAAGCATACAGATAGATCTACTGTTGACAAAAACTAATCGAAAAAAAAACCTCGCGGCGGGCCATGGAAAATTTTGTTACGTAAAATTCGTATTTTAAATTGGCCTAACCAG
Source organism: Patella pellucida (assembly GCA_917208275.1). NCBI lineage: Eukaryota > Metazoa > Mollusca > Gastropoda > Patellidae > Patella > Patella pellucida. The sequence continues at coordinate 36,111,710 of OU795041.1, read as the reverse complement.
TATTTTTGTTTGCACATTAGCAGTATACATTGTCCGTAAACCGTACGATTTATGCACAATTAAGACTGCTTTATTCGAAAGTAATACTGGTTCAAAAATTCTGTAAAGAATCGCGATTTTAAAGTCACTAATTTTAAAATGGCAAAATTATCAAACAAATCTTTAATAGTCAGAGCAGGTATAAGTTCTATCACACATGTAGGCCCTACTGCTAAATTACAGGCTATGCTAATTATAATATAGCAAGTATTTTCTAAACATTTGTAGGTGTATTTCATTTTTTTTGGGGGGGGAGGGGGTGTTTTTTGTTCAACTTTCAACTTATATTTTGGCCAATTAATGATGCATAATATTGAGTTGCATGACATTTCGGTACCCCGTCATTTCGGGCTCAACATAGACAACGTTTCTGACTCAGTTCAGTAGGACAACTTTTCGGATTCAGTTTGGCAACGATACAGACTATGATGAATAATTAAAAGACTTTTGAAAGTGTATGAGATATATATAGTAACAGCTGTTTGTTTGGTATCAGGCGTATTCAACACCAGGCTAATTCAACACCAGTAAAATTGGCGTATTCAAGACCAGTATATTATAAGACAAAAGCAGGATTAAAGGACCTAAGTCCGTAACTCAAAATCCTCGAAAATCTTCGACATTGAAAACACAAATTATTGGTCAATTTAAATCGACATTGATGATGTAAACTTACCGGGAAAAGATGAGCTCCTGATATCCGATATTTAAGATAAAATATTTTTTCTAACATTGGTACACGAATCGTGTACCATAATGGGCTTCAGCCCCAGTTGTATTGAGAGACTCGAGGGACGAGGCTAGACACATTGCACAGTATCACACGGCATATGTAGACTGGAATAGCCAGGCGCTAAAAATTGGCACTGGATTGAGGCTGAATGGCTTATTTCGCCGAACATAACTGATTTGAAATTGGAGTAAAAACGGAAACAATGTAATGTAAATCAGTTTATATACATTCATATTACAGTATTATATGCGTTGCGGCTCACTTTTGTCAGTTTCTAGATCCAAAATGTTAGCGATTTAGCTCCTTTAACAAGATATTTATTATATATCTTAAATAGTCATAATACAAACAACAGTTGAAATATTTCATATTCGAAGACAATATTTACATATTATAAAACAAGTAATAAATAAAATGGAACCGGTCCCTGAGTGTTCAGTCGAGAGTTTATTCGGTTGTGCCAACCCTCGACGTCTTTATTCGGCGAACGGGGCGCATAAACACGGACCAACTATTCGCACTAAACATTCGGTTTGATATCCATTGGTTCTTGACGTACTTAGGGACATCGGAATTGATTTAAAGTTTAAAATACAAAATAACAATATATACATGTACTGGTCTTGAATACGCCGATTTTTCTGGTGTTGAATTAGCCTGGTGTTGAAACGGATAGTTGTCTTAATATTTATTAAATTGATCGGCGATTGTTGAGACTGTGATTAACATTGCCTGTCAGTGCCTGTTATCCTTTGTTTTATTTGACAATAAAAATATGGTTGAAAACTTGTGTATAATTAGTAATACATCATTGTTTTCTTTTATCGAAAAGTATAACGAGCTTGATTGACCGATCAATGCTAATGTTTTTTCGTGAAACGGAATATTAATTGCAACCAGCACACGGTCCGTGTTTCGTCATCTGGCTGTTTCATTCTTAGTTCATTTGTACCTCACTTCGTACCTCAAATTGATTCGTACCTTTTCCTATGTTGTTAAAGGGCCCTGCATGGAGGTGGGGTGGATGGACGAATGGTTATCACATGCACGCTGTATCATAAATCCTGTCATTGAGTCAACTGGATTACCTATCTGCCAAATAAAGCAATAGCTTGATAAATTCATAAATTTGCTTGTCCCATATGGCAGTGAGGGGACATTGTACATGTAGTACGCATTAAAAATCAAGAGCCAAGGTGTCTGAGTAAGATGTTGGCTCGCTAATATGGAGATCCCATGTTCGATCCCTGCGGTGGCCAAAAATGTTCGGATGGGACAAAAACCGAGATCTATACTATTGTTCAAATTGGCATGCATGTTGGAAATCAGTATAAGTGTAGACAGTAGCACAGCGGCCTGGGCAAAATTTCTGTCATAGCACACTTTATGACATTTGTCTGTCTGCATTAGCCCAGTCGGAGCAGAACAGTATGATGTTGAACCCAATTTCATAAAGATCCGCAGTAGGTTGGCTATAAAAGGCCATAATCTAAATCTACCTTTGATGGAATTTCTTTGCTGGGTATAGTATAGTCATTCGGGGGGGGGGGGCAAAAAACAATGTCCTGTGTAAATATTTACATGCAATAAAAGACCCCATGGCCATTTGACATCAATTTTGCTCATAACACACTGTATGGTGTATTTTTTTTATTAGTCTAGTCAGAGCTAAACAATAGGACGTTAAACCAAAATTCATTTGTTTTTTTTGGAGTATAAAGTTACTTTTCACTTTTTTTTTTACAGATCCTATATTTGAGCACCATTGATGGCATTAATGTCAAAGAAGTTATAAAAAAGTTTTATAAGGGCTTTGTATATGGAAGCCAGACAACACTACTACTTGTCACAAACAGACTTCGGATCAAAACAAGTCGGAGCAGAACAGTATGATGTTGAACCCAATTTCATAAAGATCCGCAGGAGGTTGGCTATAAAAGGCCATAATCTAAATCTACCTTTGATGGAATTTCTTTGCTGGGTATAGTATAGTCATTCGGGGGGGGGGGGCAAAAATAATGTCCTGTGTAAACATTTACATGCAATAAAAGACCCCATGGCCATTTGACATCAATTTTGCTCATAACACACTGTATGGTGTATTTTTATTTTTATTAGTCTAGTCAGAGCTAAACAATAGGGCGTTAAACCTAAATTCATTTGGTTTTTTTGGAGTATAAAGTTACTTTTCACTTTTTTTTTTACAGATCCTATATTTGAGCACCATTGATGGCAGTAATGTCAAAGAAGTTATAAAAAAGTTTTATAAGGGCTTTGTATATGGAAGCCAGACAACACTACTACTTGTCACAAACAGACTGCGGATCCCAACCATTCCATTAAACTCAGTGACAGACCTCATGATCAAGAGCACATGTATCAGAAATAGACTTCTTAAAAATGTATTGATATAAATATATATGTATCTATGGTAGCACAAAAATTCACCAGTAGCATGGCTAAAATAGTTTATATGTGATCTTATGACAGTCAATTATTCTTTTTTAAACAGTTTTGTTTCAATGAGATATCCTGATATTGCTCTCTACTGCAACCAGTTAACAATAACTTTTTGGGTCCCTTACAAATACCTGTACTTCAAATTTTTGTGATGGATCAACCATAGCAAAGTTCTGTGTTAACATTAGATTGGTTATGTAATATTGGTGTAGGTGTTTCCTAAATTGTCACCAAGTTAATGCTGTGAATAAACTGTTACAAATGTCTGCTTTGTATTCTATTCTATTACATTATATATTTATCTTTTAAAATAAAGTATAGATACATGTACTTGTAGTATATTTTGTTGTAATTATGTAAATTGTGCTGTTTTGTGACATTTGGTTGCAATAACATTTAAAATTCTGAATGGTTATTGGTAAATAGAGAAATGAGGTTTAACTTCAATTCGACTCACGCTAGGTTATTTTTTACTAACATGTGGATTAAATTATCGAAACCACAATGTATCACAATGCGTTAACTAATCGGGGGATCACATGGGTAAGACGCTTGTCAGTCTGGAGGTCGAGTGTTCGATCCCTGCATTGGCTGTGAAAGTTTATCCGTATTTTCCGGCATGGATTTTCCTTGTCAGTGATGCAGGATGGAGGGTCTGACAGCTGTCTAGTCGTTCAGATTGAATGAAAAAAACTTAGGTCTTGTGTACACATTGGCGTGTACGTAAAAGATCCCTTGGCAGTTGGAATTCGATATAAGAGTAGGACGTATGGCCACTGCCCGGGAAATATCCCTCAAAGCACAGTACATGGCGTAAAAGATCCCTTAGCAGTTGGAATTTGTAGGCCGTAGCGACGCTGCCAGAGCAAAATTTCCTGCATAGCACACTGTATATGCCTGTCTTCATTACCCCAGGATGTTAAACCCTATTTCATTTCGATCACAGTTCTTGTATATATATATATATATGTGTTGTCTAATCTATTTTCATAATGTAAAAAAAATAAATATTACTTTTTAATAGTGCTATATAGAATTTTTTTTGTAACCATTTCTCAATTACCACCATGTGTATATGTATTCGTACTGTTATATTTTAAAATATATTTTTTATATCTATTTTCTAAATAAAATTTAGATCGTTTATTAACTAGTGTTTGTTGTAATTGAGTTTGAAAAGGGAATATCCACATTTTTAGCATGTGTGAGTTACATCATAAGGGTGGCATTGAGTCAACTGGCATGGTTTCAATTCCCTGGTTCTACATGACAAGGAGTAAGGTCGTCTGTTTTTTTCCAGGTCCTTCTGAATTAAAATTGATCTATGAGTTAAGTGCCAAAGTTTGTTGAGTGGGAAGGGATTTGAAAACACTATTGAGTGTATATCTTTTAGTTATTGGATTATTGTATAACATTTAAATGGTTATATTTCCATCAAAATGGTTATGTTATTGGGTTTTCGTACCATCTAACTGACTGAGTCACTTAAATTGGTTCCGATGAACGTCAAAAGATAAAGTTATATTTACGTATTTAAAAATGATGTAAACTTTACGTTAGTTTAACGTCATTTCCTGACGAAAACTTATCGTTAAAATAACGAGCAAAATGATGGTAAACTGACTGACCATTTTTACGTAAATCTAACGTAAAGTTTACGTCATTTACGTCACTTTACGCAAAATTTACGTTAGATTTACGTCAGAAAATGACGTAATCTTCACGTTAGATTTACGTCATAAAATAACGTAAACTTTACGTAAAAATGACGTAAACTTTACGTAAAAATGACGTAAACTTTACGTTAGTTTAACGTCATTTCATGACGTAAACTTATCGTTAAAATGACGAGCAAAATGATGGTAAACTGACTGACCATTTTTACGCTTTACGTAAAATTAACATCACTTTGTTAACTGGGATACACCTTATCCTTACAAGACAATTTTTTAAAATGACCGCAACACTAAAAACCGAAATCGTTCCGGTGGTCAAAATCTCTAGAATTTTAAACGGTTGGCTGCGCCGCAATAATATTTATCACATATTAAAAGGAGAAGATGCTCAGATATCTAGACCAATATAAATTCAGTGATAGTATAAATTTGAAACTGTCATCAGCAAGTATCATCTGTGGACCTTTTATCATACGGTGGCTTTACAAATTTCAACTATATATGCTGAGTTTTATAACGTTAATAAACAAAAGAGACAGACTCATTGGGTCACGTGTTTTATAATGATGGGCGAGGTTGCAGAACATTTTGACAACAGTATAAATCTTTCTGAAATTAAATGAGAGTCAGTTTTAAGCTTGTGAGTAGGACTGATAAAGAAGACAAAGAGTAAACGTTTTATGTTTAGATGAAGTGATTTATTAAAGGGCAATATTATACAAGGACTTGAGACGAAGAATCCTGTTGATTTTCAGCGATATCTGATAATTATATCTGAGTTGTGGCCCTTGATCACTACAACATAGCTTGTAAGAATATGCGACAACTCTTGTTGACTGCCCGGACGATGTAGCAGATGTGGGTGTAGTTTTCGTTGCCGGACTACCTATCTTTTTTATGCTATATGTCCTTTTGTAGATTATTTTCATGTTGCATAAATAATTATATGAATGTTGTTTGGTTAGAAAATGGAAAATTTCAAGGAGTCTCCTAACTAATAGTAAGCACAAATCCTAAAGCAAGGGGGGGGGGGGTAATGTAGTAATATGGATGGCAGGGATTTGTGCTTAAGAAAAATATTAAAAAATATGTAAATATTATTATGGTATAAGTTTCTTCTGAAACGCAAATTAGTTGTTAACGAAATATTTTAACAAAAACAGGACATGGGGTCAAAGGACAAAGAATAGACAAATATGGTGGCTTAAACAATATTGTTATCTTTCATATTAATGATTAGAAGTTAATACCTAAAAAAAAAAGTATATGCTAGTTATTTTGATACGCTAACTAAGCTATAGATTAATGAACATATTGGTATAGATACACTCTTATTTGCTATACAACATATATCATATTTGTTTACTAAATTAGGTAACATTAGGAAAGAAGCTTGTCTTGCAAATTTGATTCACTTGCTTCTCCATGCTGAGTTCAGAATCAAGATAAACACCAAGATCTTTCAGGTTATCCACTAGTCAGCGATTTTTATTGACCTTTGACTGATGTTTAGAAGCTGTTTTTTGGTGCCACATAACATGACTTCTGTCTTCTCATCATTCAGTTTGAGAATGTTATTGGTCATCCAAGATTTAACATCCATTGTACAATTGGTTATTGTATTAAATGAAACATGTGTGGACTTGAATCTGTCCAGTATTTGAGTGTCATCAGCATAGCAGTGATACAAAAGATTGTACTTCTTTAGAATAGTGGCCACGCTTACAGTATACAACACAAACAACACTGGCCCAAGGAAGGAACCTTGGGGTACTCCATTCACTAAATTAACTGAATTGGATAAGGTGTTGTGTATTTGCACAGATTGCGAGCGGCAAATGAGGTATGATTGAAACCAACTTAAAGCATTTTCTGATATTCCAAATTCACCATGTAATTTCTGAAGGAGTACAGATGGATCGATGGTGTCGAATGCAGCAGATAAATCCAGCATTACAAGGCAGCAGCAATCACCATCATCAACAGCCGATCTGATGTCATTTACAACCTTTAATAGGGCAGTCTCAGTGGAATGGTTTTGTCTATAAGCAGATTGAAAGTTATCCAGTAAACAGTAATAATTAAGATGCTCTTTTAACCTTTTGTTGACCGCTTTCTTTAAAACTTTTGAGACAAATGATAAATTTGAAACAGGTCTGAAATTTTTATAGATTTCAGAGTCCAGGGTCGGTTTCTTAAGTAGAGGTTTGACGACTGCTTCTTTGTAGATCTGGGGGAATATCCCCGACCTGAGACTACTGTTGACAATGCGAGTAATGATAGGCAGAAAAACGTCGAGAAATTGAATTACAAGTGACGTACGCAACGGATCAGATAAACATGTTGAAGGTTCAGATGAGCGAATAATCTCTTCAATCTCATCTTCAGAAAACAAGTGGAGCTCACTAAGCTCATCACCGGTAAACTGACTAGCAATGATGGTAGCAGGGATGCCATTAGATGACTCGCATAAACCAGATTTAATTTTATCAATTTTTTCAATGAAGAAACAATTGAAAGAATCTGCCAGATCTTTTGCATCATCATAAGATGGTAGACTACTTTCAGCCTTTGTTCCTAACAAGGAATTCATGAACGAATAGATTTTCCGTGGGTCATTTAAAATAGTGTTTTGTGGAAGTTTTGTTTTTCGGTGTTTTCCGGTATATAGTGTTGTCGGTAAATAACTGTCGAGTTAAATGCGGCAATACTTTATACCTGAAAACACCGGATAACACCGAAAAACACCATTTTATACATTATGCCGAAAAATCACAAAATACCGAAAAGCACACTAAATACCGGAAAACATCCTAAAAAGATAACCCGGGGCCTGATCCTTCGTCTGAAGATCAGTTTAGTGTTTACTGATGGTTTTGGATGCAGTTCCTGCTGTTGCGCTAAATGGAACTACAAAAGGGGCTATTGCGCTAGCCGTATGCATATTCAAAACTAAGGGGCTGTTGTTTTCAATTTGTCAATCCCGAATTTTTCTCAAGGTAGCCTAAACGTTTTATTTAATCTGTAGTTTCAAAGTCGCTCTTGGTCTTTTCTATTGGCGTGATAATGAGATCAGAAATGTCATGATTTGGTTGGTTGAAATGAATTGGGAACGGTTTGTCTTTTTTGGTGACCGGTGACTGTAACTCATTTCCCTTAGTGCCCTTTGAGTTTCCTCTACGTATTGTTTGTCACGTTGTCTACATGGAATTAAATACATTATGTTTGAACTACCGCATGGTCTTATATTGGGAATTGTTTGCCAGATGTTTTGTTGTAGAATTGGTCGGATATGTTTTTAATTTAAATGTCTGGCACCTCGAATGGCCGTAAGTTTTGGTTTTAAGTGCTGATTGCATATGAGTTGTTCCTTTTGTTTTTTAAACGTCGGAGATAGCGTTTCGGGTATCCCCTTTCTCTTAGTTTGCTAACTACCAGCGTACATGCTGTCTCAAAGTCGCCCATATGACAGCATGTCCTATGAAAACGGAGAATTTATCATTTTAAGAGGGTGAAAAGAGCTCTTGAACAATAATTGATGTGTATCGGTTACTTTAAAAAATACTTTAGTTTCAAGTTGGTCTGTGTTTTTGGTGCTGCTACTTTTAAAGACGGTGGTGTCAAGGAAATCTTTGTTGTTACGACTTACATTTGCGGTTAATTTGACAGATGGATGATGACTGTTCAGAATGTTGAAAAATGGCCAAAATTCGTCTAGCGTGTTCGTCCAGAGTAAGAAAACGTCATCTAGATAACGTCCATAGAAATCTGGTTTTAATGGGCAGAGCAGCAGAACTTTCATTTCCCACTCAGCCATAGGTGTTATTATCAGAGACTCTTAACTGTTTGATTTTGTGAATAACATCGTAAGTGTCGTTTGGGTAGGATGGTCTATATATTGTGATACGTTCTATGATTCGCCGCCACAGTCTGATAGTATTGGGCGTCTTGAGTAATGTATTAGGTATAAACTATCCCGTTTCTGGATTGATATGGTTTTTGGGTTAGCGTATAGATATGTCATATTGTTTTGATGTTATATATTTCTTGTCTTGCTATTAATGTACAATGTTTTTTATTATTAAGGTTGCAGTGTCCTTAAAGATTGGTTGACTAATAGAAGAATCAAAATCAAAATTTTATTCAAACAAAATAGATAACAGTGAAAATAAACAAAAAGAATTATTCAAAGTTGTGAATTCCTTAATTGACATAAATTCTGACTGTAAAATTCTACCGTATAATTTTAATGATAGTGACCTCGTAGAAACATTTTCTATCTTTTTTCAAAATAAAATAGAACTTATTAGAAATAAAATCAACATGATAAATGATTCCATTAATTTTGATCCTCATATCTATGACAAAGCTAATTCATCTGTGACATTTTCAAATTTTAGTAATGTAACTGAATCGAGTGTCTTGAATATAGTAAATGCCTCGCCACCAAAGTCGTGTGCACTTGATCCCCTTCCCACACATATCCTGAAGACTTGTTTACCTGAAATAGTTCCAGTAATTACGGATATTATTAATTCCTGTATAAATACTAGCACCGTTCCAGATGTATTCAAACTTGCCTTTGTAACCCCTTTAATTAAAAAGACTAACCTTGATTGTAATGTTTTGAAAAATTACAGGCCGTTCTCAAATTTAAGTTTTATTTCTAAAAATTTTGAAAAATGTATTGCCAGTCAGTTGAAGTGTCATATTGAAGATAATTCTCTTCACGAGCCTCTACAGAGCGCATATAAAAAATTCCACAGTACTGAAACTGCTTTAACGCGTGTTTCAAATGATATTCTTTTATCCCTTGCTAACCAAAAATGTATTATTTTATTATTGTCAGACCTGTCTGCTGCCTTTGACACAGTCGACCACAGCATTCTTTTAAATCGTCTTTGTTTTAGATTTGGTATTAATAAATCTGCTCTTAATCTTGTAGAAAGTTATTTAATTAGTAGGCAGGAATGTGTTGTTTTAAATAGTAAATATTTTTCTCATTGTGTTTTAAAATCTGGCGTTCCCCAGGGTTCTGTCCTTGGTCCTATTTTATTTACGTTATACACCTCACCACTTGGGGATATAGTTAGAAAATATGATTTACAATTTCATCTATACGCAGATGACACCCAATTATATATTTCTTTTTCACCTAAAAATCCAGATTCTTCTGTCAGTTCAAAAGTTGTTATTGAAGTATGTATATCTGAAATTAAATTGTGGATGTCAAAAAACTTTCTAAAATTAAATGACGATAAAACTGAATATTTATTAATTGGCTCAAATAAACAATTGTCAAAAATTGGCTGCAAATCTCCCATCCTAATTGGTAATAGTGAAATTAATTTCTCGTCATCTGCACGTAATATTGGTGTAATATTTGATATGAATATGAGTATGGAAGCTCAAGTAAATTATATATGTAAATTGTGTTTTTGTAATTTAAGAAATATTGGTAGAATACGTAAATTTATCTCCTTAGACTCCACAAAAACACTTGTTAATGCTTTGATCACTTCTAGACTGGACAATTTTAATTCATTGTTAGCTGGTCTTCCAGCCAAACTTTTAGATAAACTTCAACGAGTCCAAAATACAGCTGCACGCCTCATTACACGCATTAAAAAATATGAACATATTACCTCAATTTTAAAAAATTAACACTGGTTACCTATTTCTTATAGAATTGATTTTAAAATTTTATTGTTAACTTTTAAATGTTTGAACAAATAAGCACCTGTTTATTTATCTGATCTTTTAAATATGTAAATACCAGGGCGATGTTTACGCTCTTCAGATGATAATCTTCTTTTAAAGCCCAAATATTCAAAACTGTTAACTTTTGGCCAAAGATCTTTTAGTGCTCAAGCTCCAGCTTTATGGAATAAGCTACCATATGATATTAGGTCCTGTAATAATGTTAATACTTTTAAGAAAAAACTAAATACCCATTTATTTCTTCAAGCGTTTTAAATGTACATATCTTGTTTTGTCTTAGTATTGTATTGTTAATCTTATGAGTTTAAAATTGTAATTATTTATATCTGTACCATTGTAAAGCACCTCTGAACACGTGTATGTGAAAGAGGGACTATAACAAATGTTTGTAATAATAATAATAATAATAATAATTTAGTGTAATGTTTAGGATTATTAATTGTTTTTTCTGCCTCATAGATATAATCTGCGCGATACATTATGACACAACACGAACCTTTGTCTCTTTTTTTTAATTATTCTTTTTTGAGGGTATTTAATGCAGTTTTTGTTGCTCGGTTGAGATTTGGTTTCTGTGATTGAGGTTGAAGGGGTGATATTTTTGTGTTAATTTCGTCGAAATTTTTTAGTATGGTTGGTGATAATAACGTTTTAGATTGGTTCCATGTGGAATACTCTGTGAATAACTTTTTAACATCTGCCGGGTTTGTTTCTAAAAAATAGGCCTATGAAAGTTATTGTGGAGGGCGGAGTGGGATGAATTTAAGGCTTTTGTCAAGAATGTTTATTTTTAGGAGGCTGTCACTCAAATTGACAACTTTCTGTCCTAAAGACGGCTTCCCATTCATTTTTCTTAATCCTAGTTTAAATTCCTCATATAGCAGTTGATGCCCTCTCTGACCGTGTCTGGGCTCCAGTGGGTGGCGTCATTTCTATGTTTCCCTTGAAGTTTGGTAGTGTGGTGGCGTTTGTTGAAGGTGCATTGTAGCTGGTGAGGTTTTGGTAGGCGATCGGGTTTTCTTGTCGGAGTCGGGGGGAAGTGGGGGTCTGTGTGGTGAAGAGCTTAGTTGTAGGGAAAAAGTTGCTATGCTCACCTTGACTAGATCTAGCACGTGCCCGTGTATCCTTGGTCCACTTTCCTCCCTGCTGTTGAGCCCCACGCGTATCACTAATTCTTCTGGTACAGGCTCCATTTAGTTCTGAAGGACCTGTTTAATGTTGCGGCTCTTGGCTCCAGAATAGCTATGGAACTCCCAGTCTCCGAGGAAGGATACAATCCTAGCCAGGTTAGAGGAGCCAAAAGCCAGGGTTTTTGCCTTGACTGCTGGTAGTAATCTTAAATCCTTCTCGTTTACATTTGTAGCTGTGAGGTCTCTTTAGGCATAGGTTGAGTGAACGTCTACATCTGGTGGAAGATCTGGTAGTGATTCTAGGGTAAGGAATGATGGGCCATGTAAACTCTAAGAACAATAATTAATCTACTTCTTCAAAACATTCTGTGTGTGTGTGTGTGTGTGTGTGTGTGTGTGTGTGTGTGTGTGTGATGGTGTGTGTGTGTGTGTGTGTGTGTGTGCTATTGTGTGCTATGTAAATATTATTATGGTATAAGTTTCTTCTGAAACGCAAATTAGTTGTTAACGAAATATTTTAACAAAAACAGGACATGGGGTCAAAGGACAAAGAATAGACAAATATGGTGGCTTAAACAATATTGTTATCTTTCATATTAATGATTAGAAGTTAATACCTAAAAAAAAAAGTATATGCTAGTTATTTTGATACGCTAACTAAGCTATAGATTAATGAACATATTGGTATAGATACACTCTTATTTGCTATACAACATATATCATATTTGTTTACTAAATTAGGTAACATTAGGAAAGAAGCTTGTCTTGCAAATTTGATTCACTTGCTTCTCCATGCTGAGTTCAGAATCAAGATAAACACCAAGATCTTTCAGGTTATCCACTAGTCAGCGATTTTTATTGACCTTTGACTGATGTTTAGAAGCTGTTTTTTGGTGCCACATAACATGACTTCTGTCTTCTCATCATTCAGTTTGAGAATGTTATTGGTCATCCAAGATTTAACATCCATTGTACAATTGGTTATTGTATTAAATGAAACATGTGTGGACTTGAATCTGTCCAGTATTTGAGTGTCATCAGCATAGCAGTGATACAAAAGATTGTACTTCTTTAGAATAGTGGCCACGCTTACAGTATACAACACAAACAACACTGGCCCAAGGAAGGAACCTTGGGGTACTCCATTCACTAAATTAACTGAATTGGATAAGGTGTTGTGTATTTGCACAGATTGCGAGCGGCAAATGAGGTATGATTGAAACCAACTTAAAGCATTTTCTGATATTCCAAATTCACCATGTAATTTCTGAAGGAGTACAGATGGATCGATGGTGTCGAATGCAGCAGATAAATCCAGCATTACAAGGCAGCAGCAATCACCATCATCAACAGCCGATCTGATGTCATTTACAACCTTTAATAGGGCAGTCTCAGTGGAATGGTTTTGTCTATAAGCAGATTGAAAGTTATCCAGTAAACAGTAATAATTAAGATGCTCTTTTAACCTTTTGTTGACCGCTTTCTTTAAAACTTTTGAGACAAATGATAAATTTGAAACAGGTCTGAAATTTTTATAGATTTCAGAGTCCAGGGTCGGTTTCTTAAGTAGAGGTTTGACGACTGCTTCTTTGTAGATCTGGGGGAATATCCCCGACCTGAGACTACTGTTGACAATGCGAGTAATGATAGGCAGAAAAACGTCGAGAAATTGAATTACAAGTGACGTACGCAACGGATCAGATAAACATGTTGAAGGTTCAGATGAGCGAATAATCTCTTCAATCTCATCTTCAGAAAACAAGTGGAGCTCACTAAGCTCATCACCGGTAAACTGACTAGCAATGATGGTAGCAGGGATGCCATTAGATGACTCGCATAAACCAGATTTAATTTTATCAATTTTTTCAATGAAGAAACAATTGAAAGAATCTGCCAGATCTTTTGCATCATCATAAGATGGTAGACTACTTTCAGCCTTTGTTCCTAACAAGGAATTCATGAACGAATAGATTTTCCGTGGGTCATTTAAAATAGTGTTTTGTGGAAGTTTTGTTTTTCGGTGTTTTCCGGTATATAGTGTTGTCGGTAAATAACTGTCGAGTTAAATGCGGCAATACTTTATACCTGAAAACACCGGATAACACCGAAAAACACCATTTTATACATTATGCCGAAAAATCACAAAATACCGAAAAGCACACTAAATACCGGAAAACATCCTAAAAAGATAACCCGGGGCCTGATCCTTCGTCTGAAGATCAGTTTAGTGTTTACTGATGGTTTTGGATGCAGTTCCTGCTGTTGCGCTAAATGGAACTACAAAAGGGGCTATTGCGCTAGCCGTATGCATATTCAAAACTAAGGGGCTGTTGTTTTCAATTTGTCAATCCCGAATTTTTCTCAAGGTAGCCTAAACGTTTTATTTAATCTGTAGTTTCAAAGTCGCTCTTGGTCTTTTCTATTGGCGTGATAATGAGATCAGAAATGTCATGATTTGGTTGGTTGAAATGAATTGGGAACGGTTTGTCTTTTTTGGTGACCGGTGACTGTAACTCATTTCCCTTAGTGCCCTTTGAGTTTCCTCTACGTATTGTTTGTCACGTTGTCTACATGGAATTAAATACATTATGTTTGAACTACCGCATGGTCTTATATTGGGAATTGTTTGCCAGATGTTTTGTTGTAGAATTGGTCGGATATGTTTTTAATTTAAATGTCTGGCACCTCGAATGGCCGTAAGTTTTGGTTTTAAGTGCTGATTGCATATGAGTTGTTCCTTTTGTTTTTTAAACGTCGGAGATAGCGTTTCGGGTATCCCCTTTCTCTTAGTTTGCTAACTACCAGCGTACATGCTGTCTCAAAGTCGCCCATATGACAGCATGTCCTATGAAAACGGAGAATTTATCATTTTAAGAGGGTGAAAAGAGCTCTTGAACAATAATTGATGTGTATCGGTTACTTTAAAAAATACTTTAGTTTCAAGTTGGTCTGTGTTTTTGGTGCTGCTACTTTTAAAGACGGTGGTGTCAAGGAAATCTTTGTTGTTACGACTTACATTTGCGGTTAATTTGACAGATGGATGATGACTGTTCAGAATGTTGAAAAATGGCCAAAATTCGTCTAGCGTGTTCGTCCAGAGTAAGAAAACGTCATCTAGATAACGTCCATAGAAATCTGGGTTTAATGGGCAGAGCAGCAGAACTTTCATTTCCCACTCAGCCATAGGTGTTATTATCAGAGACTCTTAACTGTTTGATTTTGTGAATAACATCGTAAGTGTCGTTTGGGTAGGATGGTCTATATATTGTGATACGTTCTATGATTCGCCGCCACAGTCTGATAGTATTGGGCGTCTTGAGTAATGTATTAGGTATAAACTATCCCGTTTCTGGATTGATATGGTTTTTGGGTTAGCGTATAGATATGTCATATTGTTTTGATGTTATATATTTCTTGTCTTGCTATTAATGTACAATGTTTTTTATTATTAAGGTTGCAGTGTCCTTAAAGATTGGTTGACTAATAGAAGAATCAAAATCAAAATTTTATTCAAACAAAATAGATAACAGTGAAAATAAACAAAAAGAATTATTCAAAGTTGTGAATTCCTTAATTGACATAAATTCTGACTGTAAAATTCTACCGTATAATTTTAATGATAGTGACCTCGTAGAAACATTTTCTATCTTTTTTCAAAATAAAATAGAACTTATTAGAAATAAAATCAACATGATAAATGATTCCATTAATTTTGATCCTCATATCTATGACAAAGCTAATTCATCTGTGACATTTTCAAATTTTAGTAATGTAACTGAATCGAGTGTCTTGAATATAGTAAATGCCTCGCCACCAAAGTCGTGTGCACTTGATCCCCTTCCCACACATATCCTGAAGACTTGTTTACCTGAAATAGTTCCAGTAATTACGGATATTATTAATTCCTGTATAAATACTAGCACCGTTCCAGATGTATTCAAACTTGCCTTTGTAACCCCTTTAATTAAAAAGACTAACCTTGATTGTAATGTTTTGAAAAATTACAGGCCGTTCTCAAATTTAAGTTTTATTTCTAAAAATTTTGAAAAATGTATTGCCAGTCAGTTGAAGTGTCATATTGAAGATAATTCTCTTCACGAGCCTCTACAGAGCGCATATAAAAAATTCCACAGTACTGAAACTGCTTTAACGCGTGTTTCAAATGATATTCTTTTATCCCTTGCTAACCAAAAATGTATTATTTTATTATTGTCAGACCTGTCTGCTGCCTTTGACACAGTCGACCACAGCATTCTTTTAAATCGTCTTTGTTTTAGATTTGGTATTAATAAATCTGCTCTTAATCTTGTAGAAAGTTATTTAATTAGTAGGCAGGAATGTGTTGTTTTAAATAGTAAATATTTTTCTCATTGTGTTTTAAAATCTGGCGTTCCCCAGGGTTCTGTCCTTGGTCCTATTTTATTTACGTTATACACCTCACCACTTGGGGATATAGTTAGAAAATATGATTTACAATTTCATCTATACGCAGATGACACCCAATTATATATTTCTTTTTCACCTAAAAATCCAGATTCTTCTGTCAGTTCAAAAGTTGTTATTGAAGTATGTATATCTGAAATTAAATTGTGGATGTCAAAAAACTTTCTAAAATTAAATGACGATAAAACTGAATATTTATTAATTGGCTCAAATAAACAATTGTCAAAAATTGGCTGCAAATCTCCCATCCTAATTGGTAATAGTGAAATTAATTTCTCGTCATCTGCACGTAATATTGGTGTAATATTTGATATGAATATGAGTATGGAAGCTCAAGTAAATTATATATGTAAATTGTGTTTTTGTAATTTAAGAAATATTGGTAGAATACGTAAATTTATCTCCTTAGACTCCACAAAAACACTTGTTAATGCTTTGATCACTTCTAGACTGGACAATTTTAATTCATTGTTAGCTGGTCTTCCAGCCAAACTTTTAGATAAACTTCAACGAGTCCAAAATACAGCTGCACGCCTCATTACACGCATTAAAAAATATGAACATATTACCTCAATTTTAAAAAATTAACACTGGTTACCTATTTCTTATAGAATTGATTTTAAAATTTTATTGTTAACTTTTAAATGTTTGAACAAATAAGCACCTGTTTATTTATCTGATCTTTTAAATATGTAAATACCAGGGCGATGTTTACGCTCTTCAGATGATAATCTTCTTTTAAAGCCCAAATATTCAAAACTGTTAACTTTTGGCCAAAGATCTTTTAGTGCTCAAGCTCCAGCTTTATGGAATAAGCTACCATATGATATTAGGTCCTGTAATAATGTTAATACTTTTAAGAAAAAACTAAATACCCATTTATTTCTTCAAGCGTTTTAAATGTACATATCTTGTTTTGTCTTAGTATTGTATTGTTAATCTTATGAGTTTAAAATTGTAATTATTTATATCTGTACCATTGTAAAGCACCTCTGAACACGTGTATGTGAAAGAGGGACTATAACAAATGTTTGTAATAATAATAATAATAATAATAATTTAGTGTAATGTTTAGGATTATTAATTGTTTTTTCTGCCTCATAGATATAATCTGCGCGATACATTATGACACAACGCGAACCTTTGTCTCTTTTTTTTAATTATTCTTTTTTGAGGGTATTTAATGCAGTTTTTGTTGCTCGGTTGAGATTTGGTTTCTGTGATTGAGGTTGAAGGGGTGATATTTTTGTGTTAATTTCGTCGAAATTTTTTAGTATGGTTGGTGATAATAACGTTTTAGATTGGTTCCATGTGGAATACTCTGTGAATAACTTTTTAACATCTGCCGGG
The DNA here is from genome assembly GCA_917208275.1 of Patella pellucida. Classification (NCBI taxonomy): domain Eukaryota; kingdom Metazoa; phylum Mollusca; class Gastropoda; family Patellidae; genus Patella; species Patella pellucida. The sequence continues at coordinate 36,094,158 of OU795041.1, read as the reverse complement.
TTTGTTTCTAAAAAATAGGCCTATGAAAGTTATTGTGGAGGGCGGAGTGGGATGAATTTAAGGCTTTTGTCAAGAATGTTTATTTTTAGGAGGCTGTCACTCAAATTGACAACTTTCTGTCCTAAAGACGGCTTCCCATTCATTTTTCTTAATCCTAGTTTAAATTCCTCATATAGCAGTTGATGCCCTCTCTGACCGTGTCTGGGCTCCAGTGGGTGGCGTCATTTCTATGTTTCCCTTGAAGTTTGGTAGTGTGGTGGCGTTTGTTGAAGGTGCATTGTAGCTGGTGAGGTTTTGGTAGGCGATCGGGTTTTCTTGTCGGAGTCGGGGGGAAGTGGGGGTCTGTGTGGTGAAGAGCTTAGTTGTAGGGAAAAAGTTGCTATGCTCACCTTGACTAGATCTAGCACGTGCCCGTGTATCCTTGGTCCACTTTCCTCCCTGCTGTTGAGCCCCACGCGTATCACTAATTCTTCTGGTACAGGCTCCATTTAGTTCTGAAGGACCTGTTTAATGTTGCGGCTCTTGGCTCCAGAATAGCTATGGAACTCCCAGTCTCCGAGGAAGGATACAATCCTAGCCAGGTTAGAGGAGCCAAAAGCCAGGGTTTTTGCCTTGACTGCTGGTAGTAATCTTAAATCCTTCTCGTTTACATTTGTAGCTGTGAGGTCTCTTTAGGCATAGGTTGAGTGAACGTCTACATCTGGTGGAAGATCTGGTAGTGATTCTAGGGTAAGGAATGATGGGCCATGTAAACTCTAAGAACAATAATTAATCTACTTCTTCAAAACATTCTGTGTGTGTGTGTGTGTGTGTGGGTGTGTGTGTGTGTGTGATGGTGTGTGTGTGTGTGTGTGTGTGTGTGCTATTGAAAGGTGACTATAACCAAGGATGAAATGTTAATTTATTATAATCCCTTGTTGTTTATAAAACTGTTATAGGTAGAAATAAGTAACTGACAATATGACCTGTCTGGTGAACATACCAGTGGTATGATTAGTCAATTGATTGCTTTATTTACCATTGTTTATTTCTTATTTTGTAAATTATTACACCAATGCTTATTGTTAACACTTGATCTAGCCAAGTGATTAGTAGTAATTATATATAAATATGTAATTGAACTTGATATCTCATTTAGGTCTATCCGACATGGTAGCATTAGGTACTAGTCGGTTATCCGCGATCATGTAAATGTATGTTAATACTTATTATTATGAGTTTCCAGTATTAAAGATTTGAAGAACCATTTCAGGCTATTGCAATATCTGACGAACCTTGCGGTCACATATATATCACGTGCAATTGAAACATTTAAATTAGATATTGCTATACTGCTCGATTGTTTCATTTGCGTGTGATCGATATACAATGTTGTGATCGATATACACTGTCATAAAACATACGTACGGTCATGTATTAAATCTGTGTTATATTATTATATTTTATTTAATATTGTCACATGGATATAATGAGGTGGCAAGTTTGACTAATTAATTATTACTAGTTTAGACATACTATTTGTAACGTCAATCTAGTAAAAGAAAACTGGAAAGTTTCTTAAATTTGTATTGCTACGGAGTATATAGAATGTTACCCCTAGACGCTCCCACTTGTTATAAAGAATTGTTATATAGCGCCACCTCCTTCAAACAGTGCCTACATGCCCTACCATACACGAATGCATCAATAAAGGAATCATAATTATAAAAATATAAATAAGACATTTTATAGTTGTTGTTTTTATATAAAGAAAATTAGAATACAGCTATTAGAACTTCCTTAAGTTTGTCGTGAATTTTGTACACGGTGAACAGTCCATTTGCTGATTACACTATTTTACCTGATTACACTATTTTGCCTATACCGGTTATTTATAGGAATACGGCCGGTGTATGCTACCATTGATAGTACATTGGCTATTTTATCAAGATTTCGTCTAAAAGTTTGAATATAGCTATGGCGGGTGTGGCGCCAGTCAGGGTAAGCTTACTCTTCCGGACATCTGTTACCACTGCTTGTCGTGTATTTTGTACACGAGGAGCAGTCCATTTGCTGATTACACTATTTGGCTTGATTACACTGTCTTATGGTTTGGATTGTTCGTACTTAGTTTTTATTTTATTTAAACAAATGAGTTTAAGGCTTATTTTAATATTTAATAATTTATTGCTGTTGTTCCATAGTTTTGGAGATAATTTGCCACAAGATTGGCATACATCTCTCCAAGAGCGTAACTGGTAACTTGACTGACAGAAACATAAAATCAGTGATATTTTCTTTCAACGTGAAAACAACCATTGGATGAATTGCGATTTAAATATCAAAAGGATAAACCATGTGTAATTAACCATGTGTCGTACGTTTGGTTTTGACCCCTCTAAACTTATACCGTTGATTACAGATTAAACATCCATAAGTGTACAAATGTGCTGTTATTGATGTGTTCCCATTTGAATATTGTTCACAATAAGAAGCAACATAAATGATATGTTTACAGGATCCTTTTGTTTTTCAAAATAACGAACATCGTCTTTGTCACTATATAAGACTGAACACAAAATAGCATAGTAGGCCAGTAGCTGACATCGAATATCGTGTCACCTTTGCTCCATCGAACAGAAATGTAACATTTCAGAGCAAGAATATGTAAATTATGACATTTTAGTTTAACAAGTGTTTTTCTACTGTCTGTTCCAGATGATACTCCGACTCGAAAAATGCTTGCCATGCCTTCAATGTTTAATTAAAATGCCTAAAACTTTGAGACATACATGGAACTGTCATCCCTTTGATTTCTTCCCTTACCATAAATGACTAGAAGTCCGATAAAATATATTTTATTCTCTTGTAAATTTCGTATATTTCCACATCGTCACTTTCTCAGAACATAAACATTCGACTACGCATGCGTTAAATGAGGCAGTTGCATTTCGCGTTGGGTAGACAGGTACTTCACAAATTTGTTGCATCCCGTAAGTGAGACAAACAAACGTGGTCTGGAATTCAGTAAATAATGATTTTTTTTAAAAGAGTTATATTCTACTGGACCGATACGACCACCAATACATCGACGTAGGGTGAAACGACTTAAAGCAAACCCAGAACCCCTTGTCCACTTAGGCTCGCCCAGATCGCTAGACCAAACATGGCTGTTTCGAGTAATAAAATGTAAACAAACTTCGATTTTTCAAAGGAGAAAGGCCTAAACGCATTTCCCACAAGACAAAAAGCAACGGGGTGACCATTCCAGGTATTCGCGAACTTTAGCCATTTTAATTAAAATTGGAAGAAATGACAAGCAATTTTCGAGTCGTAGTATTACCTGAAACAGACAGTAGTACAATTACCGAGCTGTATTTATAAAATCCGTTTTCAAATTTCGCGCACTATATGTCCGCCCAATCAAACAAAAGGGGAGTTGTGCCGCGGTTATTTGTTGACAAAACCGGTCATGTGACGTGATTCGACCAATTATACGCTGTTTAAGTTAAAGATGGCGGCCCCATTGAAAGTTTAGTTAAACATGGACAAAGCTGAAGAAAAACAAGCAGTAAGAACCAGAGAATGTATTATTCACGTCATATCTACACCAGTGGAAGGGGCACAAGGTTTTGCTCAATCAGATGGGACAAATTTAGAACATGCGCCGCAGAATGGCTGTCATTAGACGGAGATGAAAAAATTGTTGTCCGATGAGTTTGAAGAAATAAGATTAAAGATTGTAAAGGACATTGGTTTCCACCCGCTGTGTTATCGGAAATTTACCGACAAAACAAGACTTCAACTAGCTCGAAAGAGAGTCGAAAAGAAATCTGTGAAACCGACCAATAGTAGCAGCAATGAAGAGGAAAAACAGGCAATATCACTAAAAAATGTTCAAACGAGTGGTTCGTCTTCAACATGTGCAAAGGCCTCATCTAGTACGGCAAAAAGCCAGTCTGTTCTACCAGAATTTTGTATCGTTTGTAAGAAGAGAGATAAATATCTAACTGTTGCACATAAAAGAACGAAAGATAAATTAGTTCTGACTGAAACTAAAGATGCTGGTAAGTCTATTATACATGTATGAATGATAGTTATAGGCCTGGGCTTCACTAAAAAAAAAACATTTATTTTTTTAAATTTAAATTTGGAAGTCATGATTGGTGGCTTAGTGTGTGAAATGTTGGTTCACTAATCCGGGGTTGGGGATTCAATCTTGTTGGCTGAGAAAGTTCCAGGTGATTTATCAATTACATGTAATTTGCCGGCCTTGGTTGTGGACTTGTGGTGCAGGAAATACATGTTTTGCACATAGAAGAACCCTTGACAAGTTGGAATTCAATTAATTGCTGCTCAGACCAAATTTCCCCACATAGCACACTGTATTATTTCATCTACCGGTGGGCTAATCAGGGGCAGATCCAGACGGGGGGTGCCCAAACCCCACCCTGCCCAACTATATAAAATAAATGAATGCCATGCATCAATAAAATTAAATCACAATGTGATCCTACATCGTTATAAAAATGATTTCTCTCTTTAAAACGCTCAATTTGTATGTATGCCTATGTAATTTAGAGACGACGGTGGTAGATTTCCATAACAGGAACCTGGCAGACTCCCTTCTGCAAAAATAACTGGAATCCGTCGCTGGCTAATTTATAAAAAATTATATCAATGAAAGTATTCTTCATCAATTTTTTAGGTCAGTTACGTAAAGCTGCAGAAGTGAAAGGTGATGAGGATATTTTATTACACATTAGAGGAAGAGAGGATATTTTAATACACATTAGAGGAAAAGACTGTGTGGCTTTAGAGGTCTGCTACCATGCATCACGTCACTGCTCAAATTGTCAGAACCTTCTGAAGCAGGACAATCCTAATGAAAACTGTGACTACGATGATATTGTGATATAAACATTTCACCCTTTTCGATAATGGTTTTTATTTGTGCCTTATATTCGCATGTATTTTATGTCTTAAATTCTATTCTAGATTGGAAAATGGAAGTTAGTGATGATGATATTCTATCCATGTAAACATTTCTACTTTGAACTATAACACATACTTATGGAAGAACAATTACTGATTTATTTAGGCGACGTTTCGGAGAGTATTCTCTCAACGTTTTCAAGCTTGAAAACGTTGAGAGAATACTCTCCGAAACGTCGCCTAAATAAATCAGTAATTGTTCTTCCATAAGTATGTGTTATAGTTTATTGCTCTATCCAGTTACTAAATGCCTCTAAAAGATCATTTCTACTTTGGTTGTAATTAATTTGTGCTTTATTTTGCTTATTAAATTCTACCTATTTTTATTACCTTTTTTTATCAAGTCCAGTCCTCTCATCTGCAATTTGTACAAATATAGATTTAATTGATGTACATGTAATTAACATTCTACTCGGGAGACCTACATGTATGACTGTAAATCCCTTTCAAAAAAGCCAGAACACATTTAGACCCTTTAGACTCCAAAGGGGAAACAACCATGAAAAATGTAGATAATTTTCTAGCAATGTAGTCAACATAGGCGCCCCCCATTTTGGACACCCAATACTGGGAAAATTTGAGCACACAATTGTACTTTGTAAAAGATGTATAAAAAATATTGTGTTCTCGAATGTGTCCAATTTAACGGCAAATTTAAATTCAGAGTGTCTATAGTTAGGCAATTAAATAGAAATTTTCTAGGCTCGGAACTTACGAGCATCCGCCCCCCCCCCCCTCTAACTTTCGGGCAAGCTGACTTTTCGGGCAGACGGGTAAAGTGAAAAACAAATTTTATTTCACCTACAGCAAAACGCGTTTGCGAACGTCAAATAATCCAAAAATTTCTGGGGGGTGGGGCATACAATATCAGCTCCGGTTCTTCTATTCTCAAAGATAACCGGTGCCGCTGTCTATAAACCGGAAATTTTTCGGGCATTTCTAGTTTTGATTCCCTTACTGTCTTCGAGGCCCTGATAAAACACTACTTTTACTTTTCTTGTAATTGAATATCACGAATTTGTACTGAGTTGACTACGGATTAAATTATTTTGTCTGGATCCACTTTGTGCGACATTTTTCAGGTATTGATTATTACTTGTGAATTGGATGGTTGGAATTCAGAGTGAGATTTTGGTTACAAAACCATTGGATACTTTTGGAGCTGCTTACACGGGCTAGAATAGCCAAAAACGCATTTGCGGTCATTAAATTTTCAAAATTTTCTTTGGGTGGGGTGTGAGGCCCCCATACCGCGCGACTATTGATTGGTTGTTTGGAATTCGGGTCAGCCAGGTAGGCTATATTTAATTAAATTGAAGTTGCTGTATTCACTGACTGGAATAGAAGGAAAACGCGTTTGCGGCAGTTAAATCTTCTCCCACAGTCCCGTCTTCGTGGACTGTAAACAATCAGCCACCTTAATTACGCTGTATTAGACCACCTTGAAGTTGCTTTGTTCACCGGCTGAAATAGCAGGAAAACGTGTTTGGAGTTGTCAAATATTCCAAAATTGTCTTTGGAGGGAGGGGGCATATAAGCTAAGCTTCGCTTCTTCGCCTCTCAAGGAAGACCGGCGCCGCTGCCTGTAAAACTGAAAAATGTTCGGGCATTTCTGGTTCTGCCCCCTAACTGTCATCGAACCCGTACGCCATGAGTCACAAATACATAAACAACTGCTTTTAGGTGTGTATATTATAAATTTTATTTATTATTACAATTACAAGTAAACAAAATTTAGTTCTCTTTTATTGATGATTTAGAACTTAAGAACTTATTCATCTCAAAAGAGATATTTTAGAACCCGTCATGGGCCTTCAAATACAATTTTTTTTATATGGTAAAAACTTCATTTTTGGGGCACCAAACACCCCCCCCCCCCAGTCAAACATTCCCCCGTACACCTATGAAATTAGGTAAAGCTTCCAGCCCAGGCACCCCACCCCAATCACCAAAAGAAACAGAATCTAAATGTCTCATAGTCATTTGTACTTCCAATGCAAACGATCTTCTTGGTAAAATTGGGTCAAATATATTTATCAAGCGATACACCAGCAGCATCCTTATTTTATGATTTAAACTATAGTTCTCCGTATTAAAATGTAAGAACTACATTTGCGACATCTTAGTTCTTATTATACTCGGCAGACCGATAGAACTCGCGTTGTAGGGTTTTATTTATCTTAAAATGTTCCCATACAGTAAACGCCATGTCGTTACATCTGCACACATTCGCTATGGTGTAAACCACGTGCTATGTTTTGTTTACATACTACGATTGGCTAATTAAGCACACGTGACCAATATCTATATCCATATATAGCATTTCGCATCAAATCGTCCACCAATTTCTGATCGCTACATAAAAACTACTGCACGTTATAAAGCTTTCATATGTATTACATATGCAAGCTTATTGTTTTTATTAAAGTTATTAAGCTTATTGTTTCTTTTAAGATTTTTTGTTTGTTTGTGTTTTGAACACAAATTGGAATTCTCAGAATCTATCCATGGGATCTTCCTGAAAATTTGCCCCCCCCCCCCAAATAAATGGGTAGTGGCTGTTGCATACATATATTTTTAAACCGTTTAACGAATTTTACGAAGGAAAAAACTTACAAAGCATAGCCGTAACTTTCTGTTTTTGAAGTACTTTACTAAATCATATCCATCTGCAATTTCGCAGTAATTTCGAACCGGAAGTTAAGACCAACTTGACAACGTCTGTAATAGTTGTACGATTTTCATGAAATTTAGTATGTAAGTAGATCTTTCAGAAACCCCGCACCTACCCCCCCCCCCCCCGCCCCCAAGAATTGGTAGTGGCTTTGGAATGATATATCGTCAACACGTTTTACGCACCCGAAATCACCGAATTTTATGAACGAGATGCATAGTCGTAATGTTGTGGTCTTTTGACCGATATTACTAATACTTTTTTCTTTGAGTACCTTGAAAAAATTATTTTCATCTGCAATTTCAGCTTTTCAAATTTAAAAAAATTCGTTGATGTGATTTCGAACTGGAAGTTGAAACCAACTTGACAACCACTTTAACAGTTTAATGATTTTCATGAAATTTCGTATGTAAGTAGATCTCACTGGTGCAAACTGAAAAACGCCTTTAGAAATTTTCTAACTTATCTCCCCTTGGTGAAAATAAGGGTCAAAATATTCCAAAAAATCGACGAAATATCAGTCAGATTGCCTTGATTTTTTTTTACTGTACTAGTTAAGTAATTACAGATGAGTGCACAATATATGACGTTTGTCGATTGAACCGTAAGTGCTACCATCTCGAAATGTGAAAAATCCCTAAGGATTTTGCGATATTTTACTTACAGCTATCATAATAATTATATTTTCGGAATTCTTGATTTAGGTCAACTGATGGTCAACTGAATATGGAAAGCGGTAAAAGGTCACTGACATCTCGTCCCGGAAATAAAACGAACATGACAACTTCTTGAATATTAGTTTGATTTCATTGAAATTAGGAATGTAGGTAGATATATTAAATCCAACTTCAACGAGAAAATAAGGATCAAATTTGTCAAATAAAATCGATAAAATATAGGTAAGTTTGCCTTGGAATTTGTTTCCTGTACTAATATACACAAAAAGTATGTTGGAATTGATGAGAAAAAAAGAAAAGAAAAATAAATAAATAAAAGAATACAATATTTTTTTAGAGGATGCTTCCATCCATCAAAGTTCGAACAAATCGTTATTTTGTTTGGCATTTTTTCAATATTTTATAATTTTATGGAAAAAAAGATATACCGTACATAAAAAGAAATGGTGTTTCCTGGTTAATTAGAATGTGAACAAGATGAGAAAAAAATATTTATTCAGCTATATAAATGATTCCAGTGTTTTATACACAGGTTTGAAAATTGGTGAAAACAAGATTTTTCCGGGAAATTGCGTCTTTGGCCTAGACCTGTACTCTTGCCTGGTGAAGATATTTTTTGTATAGCCGCTGTATCATCAACTTGATTTAGTCCCGAAATGACCTAGTTTGTGTCGAATGCACGTTAAACCCATCTCTCTCTCTCTCTCTCTCTCACTCTCTCTCACTCTCTCTCATCAACTTGATAGTTAGGGCATACAATTATTAATATGAACGCGAAGAGTATTCGATGATATTATAGTGAATAGTGGTTGATTCTTTTTGCGAAATACGACATCGTTCTATATTTGTGAATTAGTAAATAAAACCTTTAGTGATAGATGGCCAGTAGACGGGAATGAGGAAATCTATGGCTAATTGGTTCCACAGAAACAGAACTTACAGGATCTAAATTACCTTCAAAGCGTGAAGTGTTGAAATTATTTTTTTTATCACAATCAAAATAAAGGGAAAACTATAAGGGGTATAGTGGCGGACATGATTCTAGTGTTTTGGCAGAGAGCAAGCATTCCTTGCAAACTCAAAAAAAAAACTTAATACCTCTCATTGAGCACCTAGTGGATCAGTATAAGAAACTCAAGAAAAACAAAGAAAATAAGCAGAAAAGATCTAAAGCGGTACAGGAAAAAGAAAATAAATTCAGTGATGATTTGGACGATTTATTCGACATAAAGAAGAGAGTCGGAAATGCACCAGAGATTATTGAGTTTAGTTCCAGTACTAGAGAAGAGACATTAACCCCGAGTACACGCACTAACACACTCGCAAAGAGATTCAGGAAATCTGTGGTAAATCCTCAAGTAGCGTCAGCACTTGACCGGTGCAAAGTTAGTGACAGAGAGGCGGTGTTTGTGATTGCTGAAACTGTTAAAAGTGTTGGACATGACATAGGAGAATACACAATCAGTCGGTCATCTATACGGCGGGACAGAAGAAAGCAAAGAGAGAAAAGAGCTGGACAATCAAAAGCTCAGTTCAGAGTAGATGTACCTTTGTTGGCACACTGGGACGGAAAACTTTTGAATGGAAAAGTGAAGGTTGCTCGTTTGCCAGTCTAAGTGTCACGAAATGGAGTAGTAACACTGGAATACGTAACGGAGCTTGTGTTTTGCTAGAACGCCACCTTGGAAGAAACCTTTTACATTTTGGATGCAAACATCATGTTCAGGAACTGATATTGAAAGCTGCTACTGTGATTTGCATTGGCCCTTCCACTGGACATAATATCACTATATTCAAACGACTGCAAGACCAGTGGCTGTACATTGATCAAACTACATTCAGACCGTCGTTCCAAGCCTTCGAGAATACTGTTAATTATCATTGGTTGACCAAGGAGTTAATCACTAAGTTCGCTCAAACCAATTAATTCAATTCCAACCGCGAGACGATTATCGAGATCTCCTGGAGCTATGCATTATCTTTGTCGGTGGTGAACCTGAATGTGGGGTCCATTTTCGTCGTTTAAGAGCACTACACAGAGCTTATGTTTCGAGACCAGGTAAAGTTAACAAAACGTGAAGAAAACGGCTGCTTGAACTAAAACTAGGTCACTTCCTTACACAAATCTACATGAAAGCATGGTTCACTGCACCAAATCCAAAACAGAAGCTGCCAACGACCTGAGGTTATTAAAACGAATGGATCAGTATTCTGATGTGAACTTAGAAATGTCTTAGGGGGCAGTTAAAAAAAGTTACTGGGTCAGTTATGGTATCTTTCAGTAGAACTTATGCTATTATATTTGTTTGACAGCAATGTTGCGAACACTACAAAGACAAAAATAGCCGATACACTGAAAGAAGACCGCGATGATGACGATGAGGCTTTAAAGAAAAGAGCTGTGGTTTACCAGAAAGAGATACAGCGTCGAGAATTGGAAGACTTTGCCTCGCCGAATAGCATACGTTTCTTTAAAAACCTGCATTTAAAGCCTGACTTTCTGAGGACAGTTTTGTATAAAACCGTGATATTGTCAGTCAGGTAAGAGAGAACGAAATGGGGTTTAACGTCCACTCAACACAACCACGTCATGAAAGCTTTGATATCTGCTATGCAGATCTAGTTAAATCCAACATAAATTTATAAAAATCCAACACTATTTTAATGTAGAATTACACGATACAAAAACATAAACAACTTTCATTTGAATTTGGCCGCCATGTTCAAACTAACGCTCAGCCAATATTCCAAATTTAGGAATGTCATTTTACATGAAAAAAGTGTTGGATTTTTAAAAATTTGTGTTCGATGTGGCAAGAAATGATTCCTGTTAGCGACCAAAGAAGATTCACGGTGAAAAATAGACGGCCAGGATTCCAAAATTGCCTTAGAACTGAAATAGGGGAAAAACCTTATTTTCATACTAGTTGGCAATATGAGCTGATAGTAACGTAGTAGAGAGCATAGCCGATACAATTTACGTTACTTGAAGTAACTAACGCATTACGGGGACGTGAAGGTAGCTCGTTGTTCGTTATTCGTTGTTCGTTATTCGGAAATAACGAACAACGAGCTGGTTTGTTGTTCGTTATTGGCGAATAACGAACAACGAGCTGGTTCGTTGTTCGTTATTCACCAGATATGGAATTAGTAACATAATAAAGGCACTTTTAGAGAGAATATGCCGGGAGTGGGTTTTTATGAGTCTAATGGGTTAATAAATCTCAAAATCTTGGGGAAAAGATTCTAAAAGTCTGTTTTTATACGCGAGCAACTAGCAGTTTCATATTGGTGAATAACGAACAACGAGCTGGTTTGTTGTTCGTTATTCACCAGATATGGAATTAGTAACATAATAAAGGCACTTTTAGAGAGAATATGCCGGGAGTGGGTTTTTATGAGTCTAATTGGTTAATAAATCTTCAAAATCTTGGGGAAAAGATTCTAACAGTTTGTTTTTCTACCCGACAACTAGCTGTTTCATATTGGTGAATAACGAACAACGAGCTGGTTTGTTGTTCGTTATTGGTGAATAACGAACAACGAGCTGGTTCGTTGTTCGTTATTCACCAGATATGGAATTAGTAACATAATAAAGGCACTTTTAGAGAGAATATGCCGGGAGTGGGTTTTTATGAGTTTTATTGGTTAATAAATCTTCAAAATCTTGTGAAAAAGATTGTAACAGTCTGTTTTTCTACCCGACAACTAGCAGTTTCATATTGGTGAATAACGAACAACGAGCTGGTTCGTTGTTCGTTATTCACCAGATATGGAATTAGTAACATAATAAAGACACTTTTAGAGAGAATATGCCGGGAGTGGGTTTTTAGACGCCTAATTGGTTAATAAATCTTCAAAATCTTGGGAAAAAGATTCGAACAGTCTGTTTTTCTACCCGAACAACTAGCAGTTTCATATTGGTGAATAATGAACAACGAGCTGGTTTGTTGTTCGTTATTGGCGAATAACGAACAACGAACAACGAGCTGGTTCGTTGTTCGTTATTCACCAGATATGGAATCAGTAACATAATAAAGGCACTTTTAGAGAGAATATGCCGGGAGTGGGTTTTAAGACGCCTAATTGGTTAATAAATCTTCAAAATATTGGGAAAAAGATTCGAACAGTCTGTTTTTCTACCCGAACAACTAGCAGTTTCATATTGGTGAATAACGAACAACGAGCTGGTTTGTTGTTCGTTATTGGCGAATAACGAACAACGAGCTGGTTCGTTGTTCGTTATTCACCAGATATGGAATTAGTAACATAATAAAGGCACTTTTAGAGAAAATATGCCGGGAGTGGGTTTTTATGAGTCGAATCGGTTTGTAAATCTTCAAAATCCTGGGAAAAAGATTCTAACAGTCTGTTTTTCTACGCGAACAACTAGCAGTTTCATATTGGTGAATAACGAACAACGAGCTGTTTTGTTGTTCGTTATTCACCAGATATGGAATTAGTAACATAATAAAGGCACTTTTAGAGAGAATATGCCGGGAGTGGGTTTTTAGACGCCTAATTGGTTAATAAATCTTCAAAATCTTGGGAAAAAGATTCGAACAGTCTGTTTTTCTACCAGAACAACTAGCAGTTTCATATTGGTGAATAACGAACAACGAGCTGGTTCGTTGTTCGTTATTCACCAGATATGGAATTAGTAACATAATAAAGGCACTTTTAGAGAGAATATGCCGGGAGTGGGTTTTTATGTGTCTAATTGGTTAATAAATCTTCAAAATCTTGGGAAAAAAGATTCTAACAGTCTGTTTTTCTACCCGACAACTAACAGTTTCATATTGGTGAATAACGAACAACGAGCTGGTTTGTTGTTCGTTATTGGCGAATAACGAACAACGAACAACGAGCTGGTTCGTTGTTCGTTATTCACCAGATATGGAATTAGTAACATAATAAAGGCACTTTTAGAGAGAATATGCCGGGAGTGGGTTTTAATGAGTCGAATTGGTTAATAAATCTTCCAAATCTTGGGAAAAAGATTCTAACAGTCTGTTTTTCTACCCGAACAACTAGTAGTTTCATATTGGTGAATAACGAAGAACGATCTGGTTTGTTGTTCGTTATTGGCGAATAACGAAGAACGAGCTGGTTTGTTGTTCGTTTGTTGCTAGTCTTTCGGCATATTCACCAATATGAAACTGCTAGTTGTTCGGGGAGAAAAACAGACTGTTAGAATCTTTTTTCCCAAGATTTTGAAGATTTATTAACCAATTAGACACATAAAAACCCACTCCCGGCATATTCTTTCGAAAGTGCCTTTTTATGTTAATAATTCCATATCTGGTAAATAGCGAATAACGAACCAGCTCGTTGTTCGTTATTCGCCAATATGAAACTGCTAGTTGTTCGGGGAGAAAAACAGACTGTTAGAATCTTTTTCCAAGATTTTGAAGATTTATTTACCAATTAGATTCATAATAACCCACTTCCGGCATATTCTCTTTAAAATGCCTTTATTGTGTCATTAATTCCATATCTGGTGAATAACGAACAACGAACCAGCTCGTTGTTCGTTATTCGCCAATAACGAACAACAAACCAGCTCGTTGTTCGTTATTCACCAATATGAAACTGCTAGTTGTTCGGGAAAAAAACAGACTGTTAGAATCTTTTTCCCAAGAATTTGAAGCTTTATTAACCAATTAGACTCATAAAAACCCACTCCCGGCATATTCTTTCGAAAGTGCCTTTTTTATGTTAATAATTCCATATCTGGTGAATAACGAATAACGAACCAGCTCGTTGTTCGTTATTCGCCAATAACGAACAACAAACCAGCTCGTTGTTCGTTATTCGCCAATAACGAACAACGAATAACGAACAACGAGCCAAATTCACGTCCTCACGCATTACAGGGTGATATGAGGGACCCTACAGCCTACTCGTATATCGATTTATTTTACGTATACGCAAATTTGTACACGGAACCTCGGTTCTTCGTCTCACCCGAACGACTATACGTTGTACCTTACCACGCCGGAAAATCACGATGAACTTTCCCTATCATCACCAGAAACGAACACGGGACCTCTAGGTTACTGAGCCAAAGTCTTACTCCAGATTTTCTTCCTTTCAGTGTCGTTGAAAATAAAAGCACTATTGTATATTTTTGGCATATCGATCAAAGATCAAAGTTCCTTACTGTGTATAAAATAAGCCATGTGTAGTGTCTTTGTCTTACCACCATTGTAACATATCAAACATTGACATTAGATCGTCTTAGGATATTCAATATACATTGTTTACATTGGCTCTTCGTCAAAGAATTGTTGAATTTACGTTCGACATTCTAGAAGTGTCTTGAAATTGTATCAGCAAATTACTAATATGCGAACTGTATGACAATAATTTAATTAAATATTAAATATACATTGTTTACTTTTAATTCTATTTTGATTTTGGTTTCTTTCTTTCTTCTAGATTACTAAAGTGCGAAATGTTTACATTGAAAAAATAACTGTGTCCTCCCGTACTTACTATTTATATAATCTAATAAATATCAAAATGCACAGCCCCTCTCTGTTATCGTATATTGGTGGAGACACTAAGATGAAAGTAAATAATATAATATAAAAGTTTACAGATTTTTAAACATTCGAGCATCATTTTTCAAGGAAATACATTATAATAATAAACATAATTACAAAAATTCTGTTCAAGTTATAAACAGAAAATATTTACCTGCTAAGATCAAGGTTAATAGTAAAAGTCGTTTCATCTTCAAAGCTAAAAGCCACAATATCACCACGGTACTGATAAATAACTTCTTTGGTATTAAATTGGTCAATATACTGGAATATTTTTTTTAAAAAAACGATTCAACCGGTCACCTTTTACTCTGCCAGCAAATTCCTTCTTCAAATTGTGCCTCTAATGTGAACTTAACATCGCAAATACGGATAGTTAATAGGTGTCGACTGAGAAGTAAAACCATTATTAGCATATGAATATATAAGCATATCTTTTTCATTGGCCATCAGTTATGTACATAAGACACATCAATTCAGTATCAAGGCGTGGTCACCGATAGCCAAAAACTACACACGGTATAATGACGTCACCATCAATTGCTTTCAGAGCCTCATTAAATAACACTGGCTGATTTATGTATTTTTTATGTAAACCAAGTTACTTGTACTATATATTATGGTCTCCTTTTCTGGTTGTTTCCTACGAGTTGATATTCAATCACAATTCACCGCCGAAATCAAATATTATGTACAAACACACCGGGTATTTATTAATCTTTAAGTGGCATTTAATGATTGGGAAACATAATAACAGAACACAATTTTCATGGGAAACAATCACTGGTTTTATTAAAAGCAAGACGTTTCGACAAGTATCCTCTTGTCGTTATCAAACACAATGACATTCATAATGATGCCATTTACACAAAAATAGATAATAATAACAATAAGAAGTAAAAGATGAAGCAAAAACAATACAATATAATTGACCCACGGTCCAACCAAAGGATAATATTGACTAACAATGAATGCCTTCAAAAGGGAGCCATTGGGTGCAACCATATTAAAGTTAATGAGGTGATCAAGATGAGACCATTCACCAAGAAATACAAACGCAACATAACCCTACATCAGTCTACATAAACACGAATAATATGCTTACTAATTAAGCAATCGAGGAAATGAAGGATATTAAACATATGAAAACCATATCATAATATAAATGAATGGATGAAATGTGGTTTAACGTTCTACTATTATGCACCTAACCTGGGCTACGCCATACAGTGTGCTACGAGGGAAATTTTGCCCGGGCAGCGGCGCTACGGCCTACTCTTATATCGAATTCCAACTGCAAACGGATCTTTTACGTGCACTTCAATATGTACACGGGACCTGGATTTTTGGTCCCATTCGAACGACTAGGCAGCTGACCTTGTCAGGCCCCCCTTCTGCATCACTGACAAGGGGAAATCATGCCGAACATAATATGAAAAAAACAATAATAGTAGGAATATAAGCCTATATTCAGATGACTAAATAAGCAATATGAGATGATTACATGTAAAGGATGGCAGGCTGATTGTTAGAAAGCAGTAGAGGGATAAATTAGGTAATGTAGACAGTTTATAATACTTGAAGTAACGACCTAAAGTAAAGCCGTTTAAATTAAGCAATAGGGACCCTTTAGTGATATTATTCATCCTGATAACATGGTCATATGCCCTTGAGATGCGAAGCCCTGCGTCCCTGTTCGGTTCTTGTGAATATATCCTAATGTTAATGTCTTCTGATTCGACTCTATGCTGCGGATCGTTTCGAAGATGTTCTGCTATGACTAAGTTGTTGGGTATTTATTACGCTCCCTCTTTTAAATTCCTATTTTAATGGCTCTCTAAATCGTTGAGAAAATATTTGATTTCACCGAGAACCAACTGGCGAAGCGTTTGACTTGAAGTTACAAAACAAACAATAGACTGTCTTTCTTGTTTATTTGTGTGCTAAAGATTTGTTACCTCTGTGTTAGAATGCATCTAAGGAAAATACCAACGCAAAAAGTTGTTTGATATGCAAAATTAGAATATTTGTGGCCTTGTGAAATTTTAAAAGTGACTCTGAATATTTTTACAAAGGAAAAATATACCCAAAACACCAATTGACATTTATGCATATCTGCAGCTTCGTTTTGATTTTTTCCGTGAATGTGGCCCTAGTCGATCGACGTTGTGAATTTTCCAATGCTGCCAATTTGACTAACTGGATACATAAAAAAGATAACACAGTTTACCTTGGGGACTTTAATTTCCACTATGAAGACACTACTAATAAAACTACACAGGAATTTACAACACATATCCAACCCAACACATAAACATGGCCATACTCTTGATTTGGTTATATCTCCTGAAACATGCAACCTCATTAACAATGTATCAGTTTCTGATTTTCAAATATGTTATCATTTCCTCATTCAGATGGATTGGTGCATACAAAAACCATCTAATGAACGTATTGAAAGAGTTTGTCGGAACATTAAAAGCATGAAAATATCAGACTTTATTGCTGATCGAAATTCTCAGATCCACTCTTACTAGCTTGTTGGATAAGCATGCCCCTGCGACCACAAAGGTAATTATTATCAGACCAGGCACCAAATGATATGACAAGAAAATCAAAGAAGCTAAGCGTCGCCGAGGTAAAGCTGTAAGGCGTTGGCGGAAGTCGCACTTAGAAGGTCACCTACAAATTTATTAGTCAGAAAGGAACATGTATTCGAAAACGCTGAAGCGTGTAAAAGCTCAATACTGTAACGAGAAGATTTCTACCGTTAAAAAAGATCCTAAGAAATTCTACAGTTTTATTGAATCACTCCTGGGTGTAGAGTATAACTCAAAACTTCCTGATTCTGCAGATGATCATGTGCTGGCAACAAGATTCTCCGACTACTTTATTTTGAAAATCGAAAATATTCGGCAGGACTTAGACGCACAGCCTTCATCAAAAAATGATCTAGGCACACATACTATGTCTTGAGAACACCTCTCCTGTTTTGAATTCTTTGGTGAGGTTGAGGTCAGAAAACTGATATTAACATCAAAGATGACTACCTGCCTGCTAAATCCTGTTCCTACCAGTATTGTTTTCGATTATTTGGATATTCTTGTACCGATTACAACGCGTATTATTAATGACAGTTTTTCAAATAGTGTATTCCCAATTGTTCAAAAACAAGCTATTGTACGACCACTACTGAAAAGGGATAATCTGGATAAAAACATACTGAAAATTTTTCGAACTGTGTCTAATCTATCTTTCTTATCCAAAATTGTCGAAAAAGCTGTGAACAATAGATTACGCTCCTATTTGACAACAAACAATCTCTGGGATAATTTTCAGTCCGCTTACCGTCCATCACACAGTACAGAAACCACCCTAGTCAGAGTTGTAAACGACATCAGGGCCCGATTCCTAGAAAATTCTTAAGCACGTTCTTGTGCTTAGATTTTAGTCGAATTTGCATTTAAGTAAACTTACCTGATTTTGTGTTCCCAGAAAGTTCTTAAGAACGGTCTTGTGCTTAGATTTTAAGTAGACTTCATTGTAAGCACAAGAACGTTACTTTGCGTTCCAGGATAAAACTTAAGCACAACTTCGTTCTTAAACATAGCCAACCTAAGCAAAAGTCCCAAGCAAGGTATAGGGCTTGCTTACCATCCTTAAGTCTGTTTCTACTTCAAAAAGGTGGCTGGCCGTAGAGTTTTTCGACGGCATTTCCGACACCTTTTGATCCCAAAGAGACAATTACAAGACAGAGAAAATGCTACACATATAGAAAATTTCGCATCTAGGCCTATCTATAGGGCCTACCCTGAAACCAATTTATTTTTTTGCCAATTAGTAAACAATAGGCTACAAACACACAGGCTATATAGACGCTCTAATTATTCAGATAGTTTGTATGTGTCTGCGTTTTTTTTTTTATCTTTTGGCACATTTTTTAATTATGTGTATAGGGGACATCTCAAATGCATCCAAATCAACCACAATGAAGCAGACGACAAATTTATGACGTTATTCGCATACCAAAGTAGTTTTTATGGTGTTAAAGAGCAACATAGTCTCAGTGTATGGTAAGCATTACCAGTCATAATGTGCTTAGACTTATACTTGACCTGTGCTTACGTAAGAATGGTCTTGAGAATTTTCTAGGGACGGTATTGTTATAAGATTCTCACGTAAGTAAAAGTGAAGCATGACTTTGTGCTTACTTTAAGAATTTTCTAGGAATCGGGCCCAGATCTTCTGTGGATAGTGGTTCTATAACGGCACTTATTCTATTGGATTCATCTGCAGCCTTTGATACGGCTGATCACAAGATCCTTTCTGATCGTCTCAAAAGTGCACATTCTTGGTTCGTGTCATACCTTCAATACCGCCATCACCAGGCTCAAATAAATGATGTAAAGTCTAGTCCAGTTGAACTTAAATATGGAGTTCCCCAGGGGTCAGTTTTTGGTCCTGTACTCTTTTTACTGTACTCATCATGTGTTTCGGAAATCATCCGTCAACACGGCATCAACCATTTTTCTTATGCTGATGATCCACAATTAATGTCATCTTTCAAAACAAATCAGATTACTAATGCCATAAATACCATATCCCTGTGCTCTCAAGATATAAAATATTGGATGTCATCAAATAAATTTAAATTAAACGATGGTAAGACTGAAGCGATCATTTTTGGAACAAAAAAGCAACTACGTGATGTATCGGAAAATTGTATAACGATTGGCGATTCCATCATCCCAGATTCTGATGATGTTAAAAATCTTGGCGTAGATTCATCTCTTACTTTAGAAGGACAGGTCAACCATCTCTGCAGATCATGCTACTTTCAACTGAGACGTATAAGCGGAATACGAAACATCATCACTATGGAAGCGGCTAAATCATTAGTTCAATTTCTCGTTCTTTCAAAATTCGACTATTGTAACAGTATACTAGCTGGAAGTGTGCATTCCACACTGTATAAGCTACAAAAAGTTCAGAATACACTGGCCAGGATCATGACTAGAACCAACAAATCATCACACATCACCCCTGTTTTGAAATCCCTGCATTGGCTCCCGATCCGTGCACGTATTGAATTTAAGATATTGTGTTTGACTTACCAGTGTAAACAGGGTACTGCACCCTTGTATCTTTCAGAACTATTAACTATATAGCAGCCTGTCCGTACTTTGAGATCCCAACATCAAAACCTCCTATGCATTCCGTCATCAAAATTGAAACAATTTGGAGATAGAAGTTTCAGTTTTGCTGCACCCAAACTCTGGAACAGTTTGCCAATCGATATCCGTGACTGTAAAATTCTATTAAGTTTTAAATCCCATTTAAAAACTTACATGCTTAAACTATCATATCGAGACAATATTCATTGATGTGTTTTACTCCCTTTTAAAAGCGCTTTGAGCATGCTTATGGATGGATTTTGGCGCTCTAGAAATCAACATTATTAGGCTTTCAGACTTTTGTCTGAAAGACTTTTGTTTTTACTAAAATTATTATTATTATTTATTATTATTTTTTTTTTTCGGGGGGAGCCTATTTCTCAGTGCCTGTAACAGATACCGATCTGGGACCTCATTTTCTATCAGTAAACCATGTGGCTGCAACATATGGGCTATATTTGAAACTTCTGCGCGGAACGGAAGTGGCCGAATTTCGTAAGGTGTCAAAAATTAAAAAATGGCCGTAGATTCGTCACTTCTGTACCTATTTATTATACAAATGACATTTTCGGAAACACCAAATCTTTTCTCGGATGATAACAGTTGAAAATTTCGAAATTTCGAAACTTTGTTGCTGACTTCTAGCGTTCGACAAATGAAAAAATTTGACCTACATTTTTGGATACCTGAAGACCATCCGAATCCAGAAACATAATTCCGAGTTGTCACCCTTTATTTTTCGATTTATTTTTCGAATTATGTGCCCTTTTTGTTAGCTCGAGTTTCGTTTTACGGCCGAACCGACGTTTCTGACCTACATTTTTGGATACCTGAAGACCACCCGATTCCAGAAACTTAATTCCGAGTTGTCACCCTTTATTTTTCGATTTGTTTTCGAATTATGTGCCCTTTTTGTGAGCTCGAGTTTCGTTTTACGGCCGAATCGACGTCTCTGAAACTTCTGGAACATGAAATTATAGTTCAAAAATAACGTATAAAGCTATTTCGACAAACATCTATAAACCGGAAGTAGTCGAAATAATGGCCGATATTTTGAAAAAAAAAAACGCAAAAAAAAAGGCTTTTGGGAAAAACATGATTTCTCAGTCCGATATCAACGGATTAAAACGATTAAAATATCGTTGGGTTGCCCGAGTATTGAAGTATCATATTATGATATCCAATTTTTACACATACCATGAACAGCAAGAACAACAATATGACACGCTGAAAATCAAGTATTTTCTGATTTGGAGCGTTTTTGAACGCCTGTATCTCGAAAACTACTCCTGCGATTTTTCTTCAACTTTCTCTATCAAGAGACCTTTCGGTAGTGTTGTGTGTGAAACAGTCCGTTTAGACTTTGAAATATCTGTCATAGGTTAAATAACAAACTGAAAATCGAAAAAAGATGAAAAATCCTGAAAGTTTGGAAAATCCTCTATTATTAGGCTTTCACCATTGAAAATTGTGAAAGGCTATTGTTATTACTAGGTATTTCTTAGGATGCAAGGCCATTGTTATTACTAAAATTATTCTTATTATTTTTTTTATTGGGGGAAGCTAGATCTCAGCAACTATAAGAGATAGAGGTTTGAAATTTGATTTTCTGCCAGAAAAGTGATGTGCAGCTGGTGCTTAAAGCTATTTCAAAACTTGTGCGCATAGCGGAAATGCGTCAAATCTTTAACATGCACCCAAATTGAAAATCGGCTATAATTTAATTAATTCTTAACCGATTGTTCTAATAGTTACATTTTTTGATAGCTTGAGACATTTATGAGTCGATAGCAGTTGAAAAACATCGAGTTTAGAAACTTTATCGCTCTCATTTTTTCGGTGAAAATTGGAAAATTTTTAAAAAATTCTAAAATTGTTATCTTTTAGAATTTTGAAATTTGACTTATATTTTTGGATAGCTGACATCAATCCAATTCCAAGAATATCTGTTTTGTTCTGAAATGTTAACTTTGATTCTTCACTTTTTTTCGCATTTTGGTCAAATCGTATAGTTCCTTTTTTTAAAACGGCTCCCACGATTTTTTCTGAAACTTCAAGACTATGAAGTCGTAGGTATATAAATGAAAATCCTCTAATCACCGGAAGTAGTCAAGAAAGGTATCGAAAGTTGGACAAAATTGTGAAAAATTGGCGTCTGTGCGTAAAATGCGATGTATCGAGTGTTTCTTTACTGAGTAGTTAAAGTATTATGTCGTTTGATAGCCACGTGAATTATCTACAAGTTGGTACTATAGTGACAAGTTTCTATCAAAAATTGGAAACGTTATAGGACTTTGAAAAGTAGGGTTATTTACGATTTCCATCAACTTTAAACGCATGTTTCTCGGAAACGCCGCCTACGATTTTTTTAATTTTCTCAGTCGAGAGTCTTATTGGTGGTGTATTGTGTGAAACCATTGTACAATTTCTCTAAATGCCATGAGTAGTCGAAAATCGAGATTGAAAATCCAAACGTCGCATTTTTTTTACAATTTGTATCATTTTTAGTGTTTTTGTTATCGAAAAGTTAACATCATTTATTTTGATGTTTCGGCTACAGAGAGTCTTATTGGTTGTGTCATGTATGAAACCAGCGTACAATAGATCCAAATACCAGAAGTAGGCATCTTTCATTGTTAAGCGATTCCTGTACACGCAGAGCCTTATGTGTACATGTACATAAGAGTGGATAAAATCTGTACGTATAACCAACGTATTGAGCATATGAGAGAGCTATTTTTCAATGTGGCAATATTTGAAGTAAAGGTGTTTTACTGTGAACCAGTATCTGTTACTAGTGTTCAGTAGCGCTTTACAATACTTTTAAATTCACACAAGATGTGATAAAATTCAAAAAATAGAAATAACAAAAATTAAGACGTGCAATATAAAATATAAAATAAATTTTAACTAAAATATAGAAAAAGAAATGACAAGTTAAAAAGCTGTTAAATATAGAATATAAAATAAGTTTGATCTAAAATATATATAACAACAGACAGCAGCATCAGGGGTTAGTTAAAAGCTTTCTTAAACAAAAAAGTTTTAATTTGACTCTTAAAAATGGGTATAGAAATACTGCTGCGAATTGTATAAGGAAGCAATCTCGAACCAGAAAAATTTTGGAGAAAGAAATTTCTCTGGTGACACTGGGTAGCCATTTTCCCGGAAGGGCCGAATCACACGACTGTCACAAGACATGTATTTATGTTAAGTGTCTGGATGAACGAATCACTTAAAAATATACACACGCGTAGAAAAATAGATCTTTAAGAAAACTTAAATTTTTACATTTAGGATCCACTTTTGTTATGTCAGCGAGTTGACTTTGACTCAAGAATCATTTCACAACAAACAAAACGACGATCCGACATCTTGTTTTCGAGAAAAGGACCCAAAAAAGATTGTCCAATCAGAGGTCAGCATGGGCGGGGCTTACACGTTAAAAAATCAGAAGATAATGGACGGTCTTTGGCCCCAGAGGCCTCCGGCCCCGCGGCTGACTATGGGAACGAGATTGATAAGGAAGCTTATTCCATAGTTCCGGTGAAGCAACTGAAAAAGCTTTATCACCAAAAGACACAAGATTTGCTTTTTTTCAACAAGGAGGTAACAGTCTTCAGAAGATCTTAATTGACGACTAGGTTTATATAAGTATATAAGATCAGATAAATAGGAAGGGGTCAAATAATTTAAACACTTATAGGATAAAAGTAAAATCTTATATTCTATTCTAAAAACAATTGGTAACCAATGCAACTCACAAAGTACAGGTGTAATATGATCTCGATAAGATGATCCTGAAATAAGACGGGCTGCAGGATTATGTAGTTTTTGTAACTTATCAAGATGTTTAGCTGGAGTGCCATATAAAAGTGAATTAGAATTATCAATTCGAGAAGTAACAAGGGAGCTAATTAAGGTTTTCATTGCATCAATTGGGATATATTTTTTAATTTTACTGATGTTACGGAGATTAAAATAGCAAGTTTTACAAATACTGTTAATGTGCGACTCCATAGACATCTGACAATCAAAAACTACGCCAATATTTCTGGCGGATTTAGAAGGAGTTATATAATTATTACACCTTGCACAGGAGTATCACTTAATTTATTTAAATTTGTATTAGATCAATTAATTAAATATTCGGTCTTATTATCATTGAGCTTTAAAAAGTTGTTGGACATCCACATTTTAATTTCTGAAATACAATTTTGCATTTTAAGTTTAGAAACGTCAGAATAACTTTGAGACGGTTTAAAAGAGATATATAGTTGTGTGTCATCAGCATATAAATGAAAAGATAAACCATATTTTCTAACAATATTCCCAAGGGGTTTAGTTTACAGGCTAAAAAGTATGGGGCCAAGGACTGAGCCTTGGGGTACCCTAGATGTCAAGGTCCGAGGAGCAGAAGACATACCATTGACAACAACACGTTGTGACCTTCCTTTGGTATATGATTCCAAAGGCTTTAACGCGTTTCCTGAAATTCCAAATTCTGATTCAAACCTTTTTAGTAGTATATCATGGTCCACAGTGTCAAATGACGGCAGACAGATCAAGAAGTATTAATAAAACACAATCACGATTATCCAGACTGAGGTTTATGTCATTATGAACACGAACTAGAGCTGTTTCGGTGCTGTGGAACCTACGATACGCACTTTGTAGTTGTTCCATAAGATTATTATTACAGATATGTTTTACAATTTGACTTGCAATTACCCGTTCCAATGTTTTTGAAAGGAAGCTTAAGTTCGATACGGGGCGATAGTTTTTCTCAAGGTTGGTATCTAAATTTGATTTTTTTATTAATGGAAATACAATAGCCGATTTAAGAGCGTGTCCGCGAGAGCACCATGCAGAGGGTGATAATCCTTGCGTCAGGGATTTGGACCAAATTTTTTCTGTGAGATGGGTTAGTACCCAGATACATCCGCACAAAATATTATATTGATTCAGTTGATACCAACCTGGCAAATTGGAAAAATATGTTTTTAATAGAAAAATACTCAAAAATGGGCTAATTTGGAACTAAATTTGTATGACCTGTTATTCGTAAAATAATTGATTTGGACAGACGAAATTTTGGGCATTAGTAGGACTACCCAGGCTCCTCCTACACACACAGTTTAAGTTTCTACTGCCAATGATATCTTGGTACTAGCCAGAGACGCAACTCGCTCTTAAAATTTAATTTAATGAAAACCAAAGTTTGAGAGGCTATAGTTCGTTCTTGGCGGGGACTAGGACCACAGTTGAAGGTTACCCACAACCAGCAACCTTCCTACTAACAATATAAAAAATAAAAATGACCGGAACAGGCATAATAAAAAAAGCAGAAATAAATTAAAAAAACCCAAAACTGGGATAAAATGTCCTGATTGTCAATATCCCACATGAAGAAAATGTATGGACATCTTTACAAATTTAATATATTCCATTTAATCATTAGCAAGTATGATTGAGAGTTGAGAGGGAGAAAAAAAATGGGTTTAACGTCCACTGGACACAAACTAGGTCATTTGGGGACGAACCTATGGTGATGCACATGTTTGGTCATCTTTACAAAGTTTATATTATCCATTCAGTCATCATCTAGGATGATTTTGACCTGAGAGAGAAACGGGGTATAAGGTCCACTCGACACAAACTAGGCAATTTTGGGACTAACATATGATAAGTTTTATTTCAATAATTCGCATGCGCGAAAAGAGAGAATCCGTGAGATTGGATATTTACAAAGAAAAAATCTAATATGATATAGTAATGAAATTAAACATAATATAAGTAAGTGAACACTTCTGCTCAAATATAGGTAAATGCCGGATGTTGGCATATGTAGTCAGAATTATCCTTGATTGTCTGGAGTGACACCGCTAGATAATAAATTACTCTTCATGAGGTTCTTCTTACATGAGAATGTGGATAATAGATATATCAAGTTTATGATAGCCGATAGCTCATAAATCTATACGATGATCTGCCCCTACGTACAGATCTTACCATGGACCCTGTATAGTAGGACAGGCAACGTCCACGAAGCCTTTAGAATTCTGTGTAGTGGGAAAAAGCAGACCTGACAATCGTGACTAAAATAACATTACCCCCCCCCCCCCCCCTCATGCAATTACCAGTGTTAAGTTAAAAAGCAAAAAAAAAACAGAAATCAATTCATAATATTTCTATTAATCTTGCTAATCTTTGTTTCAACCTATACATAGATATACTACTGGTGATTGGGGGTGTAAATATACCAAAGCATTCATTGTCTTGTGTACTTCGGACTGCGAACACGCCCCATGTGAATCCGAAAAAAAAACATGTCGAGTTTTCGTTAAAAGCAAACCTACTAAAACACCCTTTTAATTTTTACTTCTGTACAATTGTTCATCATTCGGGACATTATTATACCTGAACTCTATTTTCATAATTTTAGAATCTTTCATACTAACGGGAATTTGGTTTATTAAAGTAAAACACAAAGGCTTACAAAACTACGAAAATATTGAAATCATTCATTTCACAATTTTCAACTGCTGCATTTTGAAATTTCAAAGTTCTAAACTGGAGAAATTTGTCACTACCGTATAGAAATACTTATTATTTGAAAAATTAACGTGTAACTATAAGAATACAGTAAAGTCTAATGAGGAGTTCGAGAAATTACTCTGTATAAAATCCCGCAATGTCTAGAATCACTTCGCTTGGTTTACCGTTGGCTGTCTATCTTTATACAGGCCATGATCTTACTAATCGTGGTCTGATCACTGCAAAATTATGCATGATTTATGACCTTCCCAACAGCTATCCACCGAACGAAAACGTTATGATTTTGTACCAAAGTACCCTTTTTGACAGGTATGTTCAAATAACGAAATATATAGTACTAGTAGTTTTAAGTAATGGTTATGATCAGTGGTCATTTAGAAATAATCGTTGGTCATTGGTTAAAAAGCGCTGCTTTGGTTAGATTGTGCTGATATAAAAGCTTGCCATGCCAGCCCATACACCTCCCTGCTAGTAACTACAGAATACAAATGAGAATAATAGTTGTCTGATTCTGCAAAATTGTACACCAGTAATTTTACGCCCCTCCCTACGATGATCGTGAACGTCCGATTTTGTTACAAAAACTTTATGATTTTTACCAAAATAACATATTTGGTACGAGGAACGCTCAAATAACAAAATATAGTACTAATGTTGATAATCGATGGTCATTGTTACTCTTTAAGATAGTTGTCGATCATCAGTAAAAGAAAAATTGCATGGAAAATACTGATTTTTACACATTTTCAAAATATTGTAGCATACTAGTGGGTTTAGTTCCGGTCAATTTGTTTCTTCTGACATATACTTAAACAAATGCCCTTCATAACCATACCCAGCAGTTCTAGGTCAGACCCGCCAAGAAGCCGCTATATGCGTTTTAGGATGACACAGTTTTCAACATACGTAAAATGACCACTTTAAGATAACTCACAGAAAATTCCACACGATCCATTTATTCCCAAACGACTGTAGGATTTTAAGTCGACCACTTGGCCTATCATCCCTGACCAATATCAAAATTTTACGATCACGCCATTTCGATGAGGAGTGTTTTGAAATTTGGGCAAAAAAATGGTCGAAATATGGCAAATTTTGACCCAAAACAACAATTTCCAGCTATACCGGAAGTTGTCATTAAATTTTTTTTTTCACTGCATCGCGTGACTTCTGTTGCCTAGGGGTCCCCATAGACCAAGTATGATTGGAATTTGCTGACCCCCGGGGTTATCATTTTTTTCCATTTTTGCATGGTCCTCTCGCAGACGCGTTCTTAAATGCATCTGGAACAGTATTTTCAGTAATGGCACTATTGGTGATATTTGTCATGACAGGCAAGATGCTTGAAAGGCACTTTTTCAAGAATGATTTGGAAAAGGATCCAGAACACACGATTTTGAAGCTGCTCGGATTATTATTTTCGATAATTCTGATTCGGAAACACAAGTAAAATTACAGAGTTATTGTTTCTGTTAAGATTATTATTCTTCCTATTATTATTTTTTTTTTTTTTGGTGTTTTATCCACAAATCGGATTTCTCAGAATCTACCCATAGGATCTTTCTGAAACTTTTACCTACCCCCCTAAAAATGGGTGATGGCTGTTGGGTAAATATATTTTCAAAACGTTTTTCGCATCCGAAATCACCGAATTTTACGAACAAATGCATTTAACCTACTTTGCTGTAACTTTGTGACTATTTGACCCATTTTACTAATTCCTTTTTCTTTGATTACCTTGTAACATTTACTTCAAATCTGCAATTTCGGATTTTTGAATTTCGAAAATTCGTCGCTGTAATTTCGAACCAGAAGTTAAATCAAAATAACAACTTCTTTAATAGTTGCACGATTTTTAAGAAATTTAGTATGTTAGTAGATCTCGCTCGTGCGACTTCAAAAATGTAATTAGAAATTTTCTAAATAATCTCCCCCTGATGAAATTAAGGATCAAAGTTTTCCCAAAAATCGACGAAATATAGGTCAGATTGCCCTGAATTTTTTTTTTACTAGGTACGGCACTACTGATTCGTACACAAAAAATTGATTTCGTAGCACAAAACCGTAAGTGCAACCATCTTGAAACGTAAAAATCTTTGTTGATATTTTACTTACAGACAAGGGAATTATATTTTCCGAATCCTTTTGAGAAACCCGAAAAACTACCGGGAATAGAATTTTGATATAGGCCAACTGATTGACGCCACTTTTAATTGAAAATGAACAATGGTGAAAAATCGGTTCTATTTCAGTAACGGAAGTCACAGAGATTGGAATTTTCAGGGGGGATAGAAGATGGGCTAACAATGACCTCACACCAAATTTCAGCTAAATCGACCAATAACTATTCATTTTAGCGACCTTAAGCTTCCCACGAGAGATAAAATTTTGCCGTTCGGCGCCATTTGCAATTGTTGACTCTAGACTCGAATAACAAGACACCCAAACGAACTCCAACACTCGGTGCATCGTGCCTAACGCTGCAGTTCATAATAATAATAATGATTTTCGAATATTTTAATTATACGCCCACATGGAAATGTGGTCGAATATTGCCGTCCCCCACGACCGTCAGTCCGTCCGTTCGTCGTCCACAATTTCTTGTGAACGCTCTAGAGGTTAAAGTTAATACCCGATTAACTTTAAATTTATGCACAGTGTTTAAGGTCATGAGACGAAGAAGCATATGGAAATGTGGTCGTATATTGCCGTCGCCCCCGACCGGCCGGCCGTCGGTCCGCCCGTTCGTCGTCCACAATTTCTTGTGAACTCTGTAGAGGCTAAAGTAAATACCCGAATGACTTTAAATTAATGCACAGTGTTTAAGGTCATGAAACAAAGAAGCATATGACTTTTCAAGGATATCCAATGGTTACTGCCAGTGTTATTACCCTTGATCTCTTCAAAAAACCTTTTGAACGCTCTAGCGGCTAAAGTTAATATCCGATTGACTTTAAATTTAAACACAGTGTTTAAGGTCACGAGACGAAGAAGAACATTGATTTTCAGTAATTACTGCCAGAGTTATGGCCCTTGATCACCTCAAAAAATATTGTGAACGCTCTTCTGGCTTAAGTTAATATCCGATTGACTTTGAATTTATAAACAGTGTTTAAGGCCACGAGACGAAGAGGCCTGGGTACTCTGAAATTGTCAAGGTGATACTTGTTCTTGGCACCTGCCGTTGATTGTTTTTTTAAAGCTAATTTACGTTTCAAACTATATTTAGATCCGTAACTTCGCGAGTTTTCGACCAATTGTAATATTTTTTTCTTGTTATTTTCTTTAAGATACTTGGTATAATCGATGGCACGTGATGATGATTATGAAAGCTTGCATATCTGCTTGGGACAGTAGCAGTTCTAGTTCCTATTATTATATTTTTTTGTGTGTTTTATCCACAATTCGGTTTTCTCAGAATCTACCCATAGGATCTTTCTGAAACTTTTACCTACCCCCCCTCCCCCCAAAAAAATGGGTGGTGGCTGTTGGGTAAATATATTTATAAAACGTTTTTCGAATCCGAAATTACCGAATTCTACGAACAAATGCATTTGACCTACTTTGCTGTAACTTTGTGACTATTTGACAAATTTTACTAATTCCTTTTTCTTTGAATACCTTGTAACATTTACTTCAAATCTGGATTTCCTGATTTCGTAAATTTGTCGCTGTGATTTCAAACCGGAAGTTATATCAAAATGACAACTTAATAATAATAATAATAATAGATTTTCATAGCGCAAGATTACACTAAAGTTTCTAATGCGCTTCCAATTATCTACCACCGTGAAAGAACTAAATGTTAAATAGGTGTGTTTTTGACTCGCGTTTGAATTGGTCGACAGATTTAATCATTCGTAATTTTTTGGGAAGATTATTCCATAAGAAGGGGGCTGAGAATGAGAAAGCTCGTTTTCCTAGTTCTAATTTTACAGATGGAGTTAACAGTTTATTTTCTGATGATGATCTCAGGGTTCTTGTGCTGTTCTCGCATCGTTTCAACAACTGTTTTAAAGGGCCAATCCCGATAACATTTTGGGGAATAAAACTGCTTAATTTTGTGTTAAAATCATGTAAAACCCATTATCTAAGGCCAATCAACTAACCCGATTTTTGTGATACGCTTGTAAATAACTTAAACCTGACAGTCTGCATCTGGAAATGGAGACCTTTGTATCATACAGTATCTGGATAAAACCAGACTTTTTTCTATAAAAATAATATGTAGGTGAAATTTACCTTTGTTATCAAGTACAGTACATGGGTCATTCACTGCATAGACCTCTCAAGAAACGTAAATCGATTATCAGGTCACCAAATGAAAAAAATGACCCGAAATCTTAAAAGGGTTACGTGTCCGGATAAGCAGTTTTGTGGTTCACGTCCAAACGACTCAATATTTTGAGTTGAAATTTTGAGACAAGGTATATACACTATTCCCCTATATTTTGGCGTTTTATTTTCATACATTCTCAGACTTTTATTTTTGAGCCTCTGTATAATACGGGATTGTCCCTTTAAATATAAAGGCGATTTGTCATCCAATGCTTTATAAGTTTGCAGCAGGATTTTAAACACAATTCGTTTTTTAACAGGCAGCCAGTGTAGGGAACGGAGTACTGGGGTGATATGATCAAATTTTCTTGTTTTAGATAAAAGTCGTGCTGCAGAGTTTTGGATGTTTTGTAGTTTTTTAACTTGATAATCAGGAATTCCATAGAGCAGGGCATTGTGGTAGTCTTCTTTTGTCGTGATGAAGGCATGAATGAGATTTTCTGTTATTTCTGGAGTGAGATACTTTAATAGTTGCACGATTTTTATGAAATTTAGTATGTAAGTAGATCTTACCCATGCGACTTTAAAAAATGTCATTAGAAATTTTCTAAATTATCTCCCCTGGGTGAAATTAGGGATCGAAGTTTAAATTTTTTTTGACGAAATATGGGTCAGATTTCCATGATAATTTTTCTTTGGACTAGCTACGACACTACTGATTAGTACACAAAAAATGGAGTTTGTAGCCCTAACCGGAAGTGCCACCACCTTGAAATGCGAAAAAAACCTAAGGCTTTTTGGATATTTTATTTACAGACAAGGCAATTATATTTTTCGAATCCTTAAAGGAAAGCCAAAAAACGCTCGGGAAAAGAATTTTGATTTGGGTCATCTGATGGACGCCGTTTTGAATTGAAAATGAACAGACCAACTTGATAACTTTTTTAATAGTTTCACGATTTTCATGAAATTTAGTATGTTAATAGATCTTCCTTATGCAACTTCAAAAATGACATTAAAGTTTTTCTAAATTATCTCCTCTTGGAGAAATTAACGATCAAAATTTTCAAAAAAGTCGACCAAATATAGGTCAGATTGCCTTGAAAAATTATCTTTGTACTAGCTACGAAACTACTGATTCGTACACAAAAAATGGAGTTTGTAGCACAAACCGGAAGTGCAACCATCTTAAAATGTGACAAATCCCTAAGGCTTTTTTGATATTTTATTTACAGACAAGGGAATTATATTTTCCGAATCCTTTAATTTAAGCCGAAAAACGCTCCGGAAAAGAATTTTGATTAAGGTCAACTGATGGACACAATTTTGAAATGAAAATGAACAATAGTGAAAAATCCGCATTCATGGTATTGAAAACATACTCAATTGGTCGTGGCTTAGAGAATCTATCGTCTATTAACAAAAATAATAAATTACAGGATATGAAAGCTTATTGTTTTTGTTAAGATTATTATTCTTCTTATTTTTTTTTGTGTATTTTATCCACTTTACGGTTTTCTCAGAATCTACCCATAGGATCTTTTACCTACCCCCCCCCCCCCCCCCAAATGGGTGGTGGCTGTTGGGTAAATATATTTTCAAAACGTTTTTCGCATTTGACCTACTTTGCTGTAACTCTTTGAACCTCACACTCTTCTATTTTTAATATGTGATAGCTAGAGTCCCAAGGTACAATCTGTGCAAATTTGTATGTTGGTAATCGGACCTTCGGTACGTTGCCCGGGCGGTGCAAATGTACCCGGTCACGAAAATTTGTCCATTCTTCAACGCGTTTTATATTGTCTTAGATCTACCCTCATTTACCAAACAACTCCAAAATATACCCCAAATTCCCAAATCGACCATAATTTCATTTTACTTCGCGCATGCCCCACGATGTAACCAATGTTTTCAGTTTATTTTTTGTCCGGGTGCAATGTTTCTAACTTCTAACTGTATATTTCAACCTGTAATTTTGCGAGTTTTTGACCAATTTTAATACTTTTTTCTTGTTAATTCCTTTAAGATACTTGACATATTTGATGACACGTGACAATGAATATGAAAGCTTTCATATATGCATGGGACAGTAGCAGATCTAGTTATTATTATTATTATTTATTTTTTTGTGTTTTATCCACAATTCGGTTTTCTCAGAATCTACCCATAGGATCTTTCTGAAATTTTTACCTACCCCCCTCCCCCCCAAAAATGGGTGGTGGCTGTTGGGTAAAAATGTTTTCAAAACGGTTTTCGAATCCGAAATCACCGAATTTTACGAACAAATGCATTTAACCTACTTTGCTGTAACTTTGTGACTATTTGACCCATTTTACTAATTCCTTTTTCTTTGATTACCTTGTAACATTTACTTCAAATCTGCTATTTCGGATTTTGGAATTTCGAAAATTTGTCGCTGTGATTTGGAAGCGGAAGTTAAATCAAAATGACAACTTCATTATTAAAATATTGTTTAAAAAAAAAAATCAAAATGACAACTTCTTTAATAGTTGCACGACTCTTATGAAATGTAGTATGTAAGTAGATCCCACTCATGCGACTCCAAAAATGACATTGACAATTTCTAAATTAACTTCCCTTGGTGAAATTAAGGATCGAAATTTTCAAAAAAATCGACGAAATATAGTTCACATTGACTTGAAATAATTTTCAGGTACTAGCTACGACACTTCTGATTCGTACACAAAGAGTGGAATTTATAGCACAAACCGGAAGTGCCACCATCTTGAAAGGTGAAAAAACCCTAAGGCTTTTTTGATATTTTATTTACAGACGAGGGAATTATATTTTCCGAATCCTTTAAAGAAAGCAGAAAAATGCTCGCGAAAAGAATTTTGATTTAGGTCAACTGATGGAAGCCATATTGAATGGAAAATGAACAACAGTGAGACCAACTTGACAACTTCTTTTATCGTTTTACGATTTTCATGAAATTTAGTATGGAAGTAGATCTCACTTATGAGACTTCAAGAATGACTTTAAAAATTTTCTCAATTATCTCCCCTTGGAGAAATTAAGTTTCAAATTAAAAAAAAAAATCGACGATATATAGGTCAGATTGCCTTGAATTCTTTTTACAATTTCACCTACACCCCCAAACACGGGTGGTTGCTGTTGGGTAAATGTATTTTCAAAACGTTTTTTGAATCCGAAATTACCGAATTTGACGAACAAACGCATTCGACCTACATTGCTGTAACTTCGTGACTATTTGACCTTTTTTACTCAATCTTTTTTCTGTGGGTACCTTGTAACCTTGACTTCAAATCTGCACTTTCGGATTTTCGAATGTCGAAAATTCATCGCTGTGATTTCGAACCGGAAGTTAAATCAAAATAACAAGTTCTTTAATAGTTGCACAATTTTTATGAAATTTAGTATGTAAGTAGATCTCGCTCATGTTACTGTGAAAATGTCATTAGAAATTTTCTAAATTATCTCCCATTGGTGATATAAAGGATCAAAATGTTCAAATAAATTCACGAAATAGAAGTCAGATTACCTTGAATTTTTTTTTACTAGCTACAGCACTTCTGATTCGTACACAAACAATGGAAATTGTAGCCCAAACCGGAAGTGCCACCATCATGAAACGTGAAAATAGATATTCCTTTGATGATATTTTACTTACAGACAAGGCAATTATATTTTCCGAATCCTTTTAGAAAAGCCGAAAAACAGTCAGGAATAGAATTTTCATTTTTGGCAAATGATGGACGATTTCGAACCGGAAGTTAAAATCAAAATGACAACTTCTTTAATAGTTGCACAATTTTCACGAAATCAAGTATGTAAGCAGATCTTACAAATACGACTTGAAAAATGTCATTATAAAATTTCTAATTTATCTCCCCTTGGTGATATTAAGGATTGAAGTTTTCAAAAAATCGACGATATATAGATCAGATTGCCTTGAAGTTTTATTTTTTTTTACTAGCTGGTTCGTACACAAAAAATGGAAATTGTAGTACAAACCTGAAGTGCCACCATCTTGAAATGTTTAAATCGATATTCCTTTGTTGATATTTTACTTACAAACAAGTCAATTATATTTTCCGAATCATCTTCAAAAAGCCGAAAAACTGTCGGGAATAGAATTTTCATTTTTAGCAAATGATGGACGCCATTTTGAATTGAAAATGAGCAATAGTGAAAAATCCACATTCGTGGGCTTGAAAACATGCAGAATTGGCCGTGGCTCTTATGTACATAGTTAATACATTTAGGGAAAGCCTGGCTCATGGTTGAATGTTTGGTTTTTGAATATCTTAAAAATACGAAAAACCCCTGCCGACAAGGTTGTTTTCGAGTTAGCCTGTTTTGACTTCACGCATGCGTTACGATGGAACCAAACGTACCATGAGTACCAAATTCTGGTGAGGAACTTTTCATGTTAGTACCTAGGTACCCTGAAATTTTCAAGGTGATATCTGCATTTGTTCATGTCGTTTGATCGTGGCGCCTCGTGTGTCATGACTTTGCGCATGCGCTACGCTAGGACCAAAGGTACCATGAGGACCAAATTCCGGCGAGGAACTTTTCACGTTGGTACTTAGATACCCGAAAACTTTCAAGGCGATACCTGCATTTGTTCAATTTTAATTAGTTTTTTATTAGTTTGTGTGGAGTGGACGTTAAACATTATTTCTCTCTCTCTCTCTCTCTGGATGAACTTTCTCGGCCAATGCAGGGATCGAACACCCGACCTTACGCATTTAGCCCTGCTCCATTAGGGACCCCGTGCGCGCCTGTCATTGAGTCAACTGGTGTGGTTTCGAATCCCCGGTTGTAGGTGGCAAGGAGTAAGGTCTCTTGTCCAACCTTGTTGGGTTTCTCGGGTCCTCCAATTTCTTCCCACTGCTAAAGACAACTACGCGCACGCGAATTATTGAAATAAAAGTAAACCATATGTTAGTCCTGAAATTACCTAGTTTGTGTCGAGTAGATGTTAAACCCCATTTCTCTCTCTCTCTTCTCTCTCTC
Organism: Patella pellucida; assembly: GCA_917208275.1. Classification (NCBI taxonomy): domain Eukaryota; kingdom Metazoa; phylum Mollusca; class Gastropoda; family Patellidae; genus Patella; species Patella pellucida. The sequence goes on along the minus strand of OU795041.1, from coordinate 36,058,271 downwards.
GCTCTCTCAATTTGGACCCAATAACTGTAGGGGATCACGTGCCTAGCCAGGTTTTCCGGCGTGGCGCGGTTTCCCCTTGTCAGTGATGCAGGAGGGATCGTCTGAGTGACAAAGGACACCTGACAAGTCGTTTAGATGATTCGAAAACCGTGGTCCCGTGTACACATTGGCGTTCACGTAAAAGAACCCTTGGCAGTTGGAATTCAGTTGCTGTCCGGGCAAGAATTTCCATCAGAGCACACTGTATGGCGTATGCCATTGCCCGGCTGCAATGTTTCTAACTATATTTAGACCTGTAACTTCGCGAGTTTTTGACCAATTTCATTTAGTTCTATGCTATAAGGGGGCGTTGCGTGGGTAAGGTGCTGGCTCCCTAGCCTGGACACCGGGTGTGCGATCAATGCATTGGCCGAGAAAGATCATCTCTATTTTCCGGCGTGGTTTCCTCATAGCACACTGTATGGCGTATGCCCGTCTTCAATTAGCCCAGGTTAGGTGCAGAAGCGTAGGCATTAAACTCCATTTTATTTATTCATTCTATGCTATAATAAATACCGAAAAATCATTTAAACTTGTTACACAATACCATTTTCACACGCGGCATTGTTTTTACATTTCGGTTTGTGTTTCATTACGAAACGACTCCTCAGTTTGTGTTTTTGATTAATTGTTTGCCCGGTGTTTCTAACAATATTTAGACCTGTAACTTTGCGAGTTTTTGACCAATGTTAATACTTTTTTCTTGTTTTTTTCTTTTACGAGCAGAACAGTAGGACGTTGAGCCCCATTTCATTTCATTTAGTTCTATGCTATAAGGGGGGTCACGTGGCTAAGTGGGAAAGGTGCTGGCTCGCTAGCCTGGAGGCCGGGTGTTCCGATCCATGCATTAGCCGAGAAAGTTCATCTCAATTTTCCTGCGCGGTTTCCACTTGTCAGTGATGCAGACGGAGGGCCTGACACGGACAACTGTTTAGTCGTTCGGATGGGACGAAAAACCGAGGTGCCGTGTACCCATTGGCGTGCACGTAAAAGAGCCCTTGACAGTTGGAATTTAGTTGCTGCCCAGGCAAAAATTTCCCTCATATTATTTTTGCCCGGGTGCAAGGTTTCTCACCATAGAATTTCCATCAGAGCACACTGTATGGCGTATGCCATTGTCCGCCTGCAATGTTTCTAACTATATTTAGACCTGTAACTTCGCAAGATTTTGACCAATTTCATTTAGTTCTAAGCTATAAGGGGGTGTTGTGTGGGTAAGGTGCTGGCTCCCTAGCCTGGACACCGGGTGTGCGATCAGTGCATTGACCGAGAAAGATCATCTCTATTTTCCGGCGTGGTTTCCCCATTGTCAGTGATGCAGATGGAGGGCCTGACACGGACAGCTGTCTTGTCGTTCGGAAGGGACGAAAAACTGAGGTCTAGTGTACACATTGGCGTGCAAGTAAAAGACCCCTTGACAGTTGGAATTCAGTTTCTGCACGGGCAAAAATTTCCCTCATAGCACACTGACTTTTTGACCTATTTTACTAATTCTTTTTTCTGTAGGTACCTTGTAATCTTGTCTTTAAATCTGCACTTTCGGATTTTCGATTTTCGAAAATTCGTCGCTGTGATTTCGAACCGGAAGTTAAACCAAAAAGACAACTTCTTTAATAGTTGTACGATTTTCATGAAATTTAGTATGTACGTAGATCTCACTCATGCGACTTTAACAATGACATTAAATTTTTAAAAAATGATCTCCCCTTGGTGATATTAAGGATCAAAATTTTCCCAAAAATCGACGAAATATAGGTCAGATTGCCTCGAAAAAAAAAATTGTACTAGCTAAGACACCACTGATTCGTACACAAAAAATGGAGTTTGTAGCACAAACCGGAAGTGCCGACATCTTGAAAGATGAAAAAACCCTAAGGCTTTTTTGATATTTTATTTACAGACAAGGGAATTATATTTTCCGAATCCTTTAATTTAGGCCGAAAAACGCTCGCAAAAAAAGAATTTTGATTTAGGTCAACTGATGGACGCCATTTTGAATTGAAAATGAACAATAGTTAAAAATCCACATTCATGGGCTTGAAAACATACACAATTGGTCGTGGCTTAGAAAATCTATCGTCTATTAACGAAAATAATACATTACAGGATAGTCTGGCTCATGGTTGAATGTTTGGCATTTGAATATTTTAAAAATTCGAATTACCCCTTTCATGTTTTCAGTGCCGACAAGGCTGTTTTCTTCGAGTTAGCTTGTTTTGAATACGCGCATGCGCTACGCTGGAACTTAAGATACCATAAGTACCAAATTCCGGCGATGAACTTTTCACGTTAGTACCTAGCTACCCTGATATTTTCAAGGTGATACCTTTATTTGTTCAAGTCGTTTGTTCGTATTACCTGCAGTGCGTCGTGACTTCGCGCATGTGCTACACTAGAACAAAAGGTACCATGAACACCAAATTCCGGCGAGAAACTTTCACATGGGTACCTAGATACCCTGGAATTTTCATGGTGATATCTGCATTTGTTCAAGTCGTTTGTACGTGGCACGGCGCAAGGTCGGTTGATTTCGCGCATGCGCTACGCTAGAACCAACGGTACCATGATTACCAAATTCCGTTGAGGAACTTTTAACGTTGGTACCTAGGTACCCTGAAATTTTCAAGGCGATACTTGCATTTGTTGAAGTCGTTTGTTCGTGGCACCTGCCGTTAGTGGTTTTTTTCGAAGTCAATTTATAAGGCTTCCATTTAATATTGTTTTGCCCTGGTGCAATGTTTCTAGCTAAATTTAGACCTGTAACCAATTGTAAAAAAAAAATATTTAAGTTCCGATGGAACGTAAAAACCGAGGTCCCGTGAACAAATTGGCGTGCACGTACAATATCCCTTGGCACTTGGAATTCAGTTGCTGCCCGGGCAAAACATCCCCTCATAGCACACTGTATGGCGTATGCCATAACCCGGCTTCAATGTTTCTATCTATATTTAGACCTGTAACTTCGCGAGTTTTTGACCAATTTTAATTAAAAAAATTATTAGCTTTTATGGAGTGGACGTTAAACATCATTTTTTTTCTCTCTCTCTGGATGAACTTTCTCGGCCAATGCAGGGATCCAACACCCGACCTTACGAACTTAGCCATGCTCCATTTGGACCCCGTACGCGCACTGTATCATAAAGCCTGTCATTGAGTCAACTGGCGTGGTTTCGAATCACCGGTTGTACGTGGCAAGGAGTAAGTTCGCCTTTCCAACCTTGTGGGGTTTCTCTGGGTCCTCCAATTTCTTCCCACTGCTAAAGACCCCTAACCGCAAGCGAATTATTGAAATAAAAGTAAACCATATGTTAGTCCTGAAATTACATAGTTTGTGTCGAGTGGACGTTGGGCCCCATTTCTCTCTCTCTCTCTCTCTTCTCTCTCTCAATTTGGACCAAATAACCGTAGGGGATCACATGGTTAGCCAGGTTTTCCGGCGTGGCGCGGTTTCCCCTTGTCAGTGATGCCTGAGGGATCGCCTGACAAAGGACACCTGACTAGTCGTTCTGATGGTTCGAAAAATGGAGGTCCCGTGTAAACATTGACGTGCACTAAGCAGAGCCCTGGGCAGTTGGAATTCGATAAAAGAGTAGGTAGCGCCGCTGTCCGCGCAAAATTTTCCTCAAAGCACACTGCATGCCCATCTTTACTATCCCGGTTTAGGAGCAGAACAATTTCATTTCTTTTAATTCTATGCTATAAGGGGGTCAGGTGGCTAAGCTGGTAAGGTGCTTCCTCGCTAGTCTGGAGGCCGGGTGTGCGATCCATGCATTGGCCAAGAAATTTCATCTCGATTTTCCGCAGTGGTTTCCAATTGTCAGTGATGCAGACGGGGGGCCTGACACGGACAGCTGCCTAGTCGTTCCGATGGCACGAAAAACCGAGGTCCCGTGTACACATTGGCGTACACGTAAAAGACCCCTTGACATTTGGAATTCAGTTTCTGCCCGGGCAAAAATTTCCCTCATAGCACACTGTATGGCGTATCCCAGTCTTTCAATTAGCCCAGGTTAGGTGCAGAAGCGTAGGACGTTAAACCCAATTTTATTTATTCATTCTATGCTATAATAAATGCGGACAAATCGTTTGAACTTATTACACAATACCAGTCTCACACTTTTATAAAGAAACGACTCCTCGGCTCGTTATTTTGATTATTTTGGCTTCCATAAATATTTTTTGGGCCGGGTGCAATGTTTTTAACTATATTTAGACATGTAACTTCGCGAGTTTTTTAACCAATGTTAATAAATTCCGGCGAGGAACATTTCACGTTGGTACCTAGGAACCCTGAAATTTTCAAGGTAATACCTGCATTTGTTCAAGTCGTTTGTTCTTGGCACCCGCCGTTCGTCGGGGTTTTCTTTTAAGTCAATTTACAGCTTCCATAAAAAAAAAATTGCCCTGGTGCAATGTTTCTAACTATATTTAGACCTGTAACTTAGCGAGTTTTTGATCGATTTTAATATGTTTTTTCTTGTTATTTTCTTTAAGATACTTGATATAATTAATGACACGTGATGATGAATACCGTCATTCACCAAACTCCGAAATACACCAAAAATCCCCAAATTGACAAAAATGACGTTTAACTTCGCGCAAGCGGCGCAAGCGCAACGCCAGAACCAAAGCTTTCAGGTTATTTTTGCCGGGGTGCAATGTATTTTGTAACTATATTTAGACCTATAACTTTGCGAATTTTTGAACAATACACGTGACATGAATATGAAAGCTTTCATATCTGCATGGGACAGTAGTAGATCTAGTTCTTATTAATTTATTTTGTGTTTTATCCACAATTCGGTTTTCTCAGAATCTACTTATAGGATCTTTCTGAAATTTTTACCTACCCCCCTCCCCAAAAATGGGTGGTGGCTGTTGGGTAAATATATTGTAGATCTAGTTCTTATTAATTTTTTTTGTGTTTTATCCACAATTCGGTTTTCTCAGAATCTACTTATAGGATCTTTCTGAAATTTTTACCTACCCCCCCCCCCTCCCAAAAAATGGGTGGTGGCTGCTGGGTAAATATATTTTCAAAACGTTTTTCGAATCCGAAATCATTAAATTTTACGAACAATTGCATTTGACCTACTTTGCTGTGACTATTTCACCTTTTTTACTAATTCCTTTTTCTTTTAATAGCTTGTAACATTTACTTCAATTCTGTAATTTCGGATTTTCGATTTTCGAAAATTTGTCGCTGTGATTTTGAACCGGAAGGTAAATAAAAATTACAACTTCTTTAATAGTTTCACGATTTTCATGAAATTTAGTATGTAAGTTGTTCCTACTCATGGGACTCTAAAAATGACTTCGAAAATTTTCTAAATTATCTCCCCTTGGAGAAATTAAAGATCGACTTGAATTTATTTTTTCAGGTACAAGCAACGACACTACCGATTTGTACACAAAAAATGGAGTTCGAGCCCAAACCGGAAGTGCCACCATCCTAAAACGTGAAAAATCCCTACAGCTTTTTTGATATTTTTTTTACAGACAAGGGAATTATATTTTCGGAATCCCTTAATTAACGCCGAAAAACGCTCGCATGCCCCACGATGTAACCAATGTTTTCAGTTAATTTTTTGTCCGGGTGCAATGTTTCTTACTCCTAACTGTATTTTTGCGAGTTTTTGACCAATTTTAATACTTTTTTCTTGTTAATTCCTTTAAGATACTTGACATATTTGATGACACGTGATAATGAATATGAAAGCTTTCATATTTGCATGGGACAGTAGCAGATCTAGTTACTATTATTATTATTTTTTAATTTTATTTTTTTGTGTTTTTCCTGCAAATCTTATATCTCAGAATCTAACCGTGTGATCTTTCTAAATCTTTGACCCCCCCCCCCAAGAATGGGTGGTGGCTTTTGATTAAATATGTACGAACAAATGCGTTTGACCTACATTGCTGTAACTTTGTTACTATATGACCTATTCAAATACATTTTTAATCTTTGTGTACCTTGATTTCTTATCTTAAAATCTGCAATTTCGGATTTAAAAATTTCGAAAATTCGTCGCTGTGATTTTGAACCGGAAGTAAAAATCAAAATAACAACTTCTTTAATAAGTGCACGACTTTTATGAAATTAAGTATAGAAGTAGAACTTGCTCATGTGCTTTCAAAAATGTTATTTAAAATTTTCTAAATTATCTCCCCTTGGTGATATTAAGGATCAAATTTTTCCAAAAAATCGACGAAATATTGGTCAGATTACCTCAATCTGTACTAGCTACGACACTACTGGTTCGTACACAATAAAAATGGAGTTTCTGGTACAAACCGGAAGTGCCGACATCTTGAAATGTGAAAAAACCCTAAGCCTTTTTTGATATTTTATTTACAGGCAAGGGAATTATATTTTCCGAATCCTTTAATTTAGGCTGAAAAACGCTCGCGAAAAGAATTTTGATTTAAGTCAAATGATGGACGCCATTTTGAATTAAAAATGGACAATAGTGAAAAATCCACATTCATGAGCTTGAAAACATACACAATTGGTCGTGGCTTAGAGAATCTATCGCCTATTAACGGAAATTATACATTACAGGATAGCCTGGCTCATGGTCGAATGTTTGGCATTTGAATATTTTAAAAATTCGAAATTACCCCTTTGATGTTTTCCGTGCCGACAAGGTTGTTTTCGAGTTACCAAATTACCAAATTCTGGCGAGGAACTTTTCACGTTAGTACCTAGGTACCCTGAAATTTTCAAGGTGATACCTGTATTTGTTCAAGTCGTTTGTTCGTAATACCTGCAGTGCGCTACACTAGAACCAAAGGTACCATGAACACCAAATACCGGCGAGAAACTTTTCACATGGGTACCTAGATACCCTAGAAATTTCATGGTGATATCTGCATTTGTTGGTTTAAACAGTATTTATTTCGAGAATATTATACAATATAAGAAAGCATAGATAATAGGATACAAAAACAAGCCAAGTAGGCTTATATTAATTTGCTTCCTTCTGGTTTGGCTTTATACTATATGTACAATGTCGAATAATATATGGTACAGTCAAAAATTAATTACATAATTTTGGTTATGGTACAAACAAACAGTTAAATAATTTTAAATTTTAAATTAAATAGATAAAAAAAAAAAAAATTAAAAAAAATTAATATATTTTTTAAAAACTTTTTAAAATCTCGCTGTTTACGTCTAGAGATAATTCGACATTACCGTAGAGCAGACAAGTGATATTTCTAAAATACATTGGTAATAAGTCAATGGTATTATTTTGCTGAAGTATGTAATAAGGACAGTAGAGTAAAAAGTGTTCAGTGGTTTCAAGGTCGAGATCACAGTCACATCGAGGATTGTCATATATATGCATAAGGAACTTATGGTATCTTAAGTCACTTTTTTATTACGCAATTTACAATAGATATTTTGGAATTGGCGTTCACCATAGAAATTAAAATTGTTAACTTTGGGAAATAAGGTTGGATACCGTTTAGTTTTAAAATCAGAGACAGGCGAGGCTTTTTTTATTTCATTATCTAGACTATTCCACGCTTTTATAGTAGACGGCAAAAAGGAGATTTTATAAATATTACTTTTACATTTAGTTTGTGTAATGTGGTCGGAGTTACGTAGGTTGTAAGGGTTGCTAGAAGAGGTAATTGGCGGAATAAGACAACAAAGATAATTGGAAGCTATTTTATTAACCATTTTATAAAACATTATTAATTTATGAGCTTCACGTCGCACTGATAAAGATGAGAATCCGGATTCGGTATAAAGTGTATTATGGGAGGTTCCACGAGGCAGGCCAGTTATCGTTCGTAACGCGTTTAAGTGGAGCTTCTCTAATTTTTGTGAATTTATTTCAGTAGTATTATTCCAGACTATATCAAAATAGAGAGAATAAAATAATTATACAACATACCCAATGATTTACGCGATAGTCTTTATTTGAAACTTCTCAGACAGTCGACCATGATAGAAGTTTTATTGATTAAAAAATCCACATGATTGTCCCATTTACAATGTTTGTTAAAAATAACACCTAAGTGTTTATGGTTATTTGCATCATATAATGGGATATCATTAAAAGAGGTGACAAGCAAAGTTGGGTTGTTTTTTCTACTAATTGTAAGACTGATAGTTATATCTGGGTTGAATTCGACCTTCCACTTTTCTGACCAATCATGAATTTTCTTTAGATCATTATTCAAAGTATTAAGGGTGTCGGGGGGATTATCTATAACCAAAAATAACGAAGTGTCATCCGCAAATAATTTTAATCGGGAGATAATTTCGTTTGTAATATCGTTAATAAAAATTAAAAAAGGAGCGGTCCCAGTATGGACCCCTGGGGTACGCCGGAAAATATATTTTTAAAAGCCGAGGATTCGTTATTAATAATAACTGATTGCGATCTATTTGATAAATTATTTTTGAGGAGATCTAAAACACCATTTCTAATACCAATGGAGTTTAGTTTGTGTATCAACCCACGATGCCATACCCTATCAAATGCGCTTTTTATATCAAAAAATATAGCTTTTACCTTACGTCTATTGTCTAGACAGGAAGAAACATGGTTGTACATATCGATGAGTTGGTAAACAGCACAATCATTTTGTCGAAACCCAGACTGGTACATATAAATAATTTTATTTGTATGAACGAAGTTATAAATATGCTTTTTCTCCTGTTGATTCTTAATGCCCCGAAAGGCATCAGAGGAGAAATTGGATGATGAATTGAATGAAAATGTACTGGCCAGAGAATTAACAATATCAGGAAATGTTGTTAAGGTGGTATTATCAACATTGAGATGGTTAACTGATAATGCACTACTTTTACCTTTAATCCTACGAATCCTATCCCATACCGATTTTGATGTGGTACGGGAATTGATTCTTGAGACATAACCCTGCCATGAAGACTTCTTTGCTTGACGTATGGTTCTGCGGGCCTTCGCCCGGACCATTTGGTATGCCGTAATATTCTCCATGGAAGGATATTTTTTTAATCGTCTCAGGATACGATCACGCTCTTTTAGAGCGGATTTGCAATCGTCATTATACCATGGTGTTTATTGAAACTTTTTGGATCTGTCGTGGTTTTTAGAATCGCCTGCTTAGCTACATCTTGAAGAATGGGAGTGAATAAGGCCATGGGCTTATCTGCATCTTCTTACTCTTTTGCATCAAAAGAGAAGAGACACAAAGATTCAAACAGAGCCCAATCAGCCTTATGCAACTTCCACCTCTGAGGTCTTTCGACCGGAGAGAGGCGATTATTTTCAATCAAGATTGGAAGGTGATCACTGCCACATAGATCTTCATTTACTCTCCATGTAAAATCCTGAAACAGGACCGGAGAGCAAATGGTGAGATCAAGAGAAGAAAAAGAAGCTGTGGCAGGATGTAAATAAGTAGGCGAGTCATCATTTAATAAACACAAATTATTGATATTAATGAAGTCCGCTATTTGTTTACCTCTGTTGTTATCATCTGGACTACCCCAGAGTGAATGATGACCATTGAAATCTCCCGTAATAATAAACGGGAGAGGAAGTTGAGCAACAAGGTCATCAAGATCTCTGGGATAAAGATGTACACTTGGTGGAAGATATACAGAGCAAATTGTTATTGGAATATGCAAAGTCACCCGGACTGTAACGGCGAGTTAAGAGTGACTTTACTCTGAGGAATGTTTCCATTAAGAATAATAGAAACACCTCCATGACCTCTACCATCACCAACTGCGTGATGATGATAACCAACAAAAGGTCTAAAAGACAATGTGTCAGAATTCTTTAAAAATGTTTCCTGTAAACAAATAGCTAAAGGGTTATACTTTTGAACTAAAAGTTGAACTTCATTAAAATTTGGTTTTAAACCACGACAATTCCATTGAATAATGGAATTAGCCATTGTCAGGGAAATTTAAATTTTGGCGGCTTACTGAGTGGGTCCTCATGGACATCCACTACAGTAATGTCGTCCATCAGATCATCCCCATATTTATAAAAGAGAGTGATAGGGTTTTTTGAACCCTTAGATTCTTTCTCTCTAAATTTGTTTAAATTTTTTTGATGTTTTTTTAGTATGCACTGTTTTCTCCTTTGCGGATGGAATACCCTGAAACTGCACTCCTGACCCAGTGGAACTGGAATCAGCAGTGTCAGCTTTAGAGGCGCGCAAGGGAGGATCCTTCTTGCCATTTTGGATTGGAGTATTGGGAATTATCTCAATATCTCCAGATGGAGGCAAGAGGGGTACAATCTTCTCAGGGAGAGAGTTAGTGCTTTGACTCGATCTCTCAGTGGGGATCGAGACCACTTTTACATGATCTGGGTCCGTATTCAAAGGTTTTCTAAAATTAAGTAAAAATACTTAATTTTCCCACTTAACCAAGTGTCTAACCTTAAATCGGTATTCAAAGGCTCTATTTTACATAATCTTGGCTGTGTGAAAACTTAACTCCACGCTTAAATTATGGAAAACTCACAATCGCCAAAAAGCATGAATTTTCAATTTATGGAATACCCTCCACTGCCAAAAAGCACGAATTTATATCATTGCAAGCAAGTTATGCCCCCTTAAGAGCATCGCATATTTTATTAAATTCTTAGTTTACATTACTAGGAAAATGTTTTGTCGAAATATTATATTGTAACGCATGAAAATAGTATAATTATAATTTTGGATAAATTATTATAGTGTGCATCCTTTGCCGGAATTTCAGTTTTCATAGACTTTTTTTTTTAAATTCCATTTCAATACATTAGAATAAATAGTGGTAGTACAATGATGGATATTATAAACTTTAATTATTTATGACACGAATAGAAAACAACATATTAGCCATACACAATGACATTTATCTTCTAAGTTAGACAGGACAAAGCATACATTTTTTTTTTTTTAATATAAATCTATTATTTGAGAAATTCATAGACATTGTGTAACTACCTACATTTTAGATTGACGGCACATTGTGTGTACGAAAGATGCATGTTGCATTATATTTTACCTAATTAAATATTGCCGATTATGTATATATGGGAATGAGCTGTAAAAAATAAATCATGCCTTGTTTCTAGAGGTAGTATAAAAAAAATTCCTAAAATTTTATAAATGAATTTAACTTTATTATATGACAATCTTATCGTGGACACATGATTAAGCATGTATACGAACATGATATACGATCGGAAAAAATATCCAGTAAAAACTATCTCGCTGGTAATAACCCTTTACTCTATTATGGCACCGCAACATCAAAGCTGCCGACGAAAAAAGAAATTTGAGGCCAGCTACGCTCGGCGACATTGTCTTTGTTTCAATCTGAATCCCATAACTTTTCAAATCGCCACTACGGGACAACTTCTACAGCGTTAAAAGAAGGCATTATAATCTCACTTAACTTTAAGGGACCTCCCATAGGTCACTTAAAGTTAAGTGGGTATTTCTCACTTAAACTGGCCTTTGAATACCACTTTAAGACAAACACTTAAATGTTAAGGCAGCTTAACTTTAAGGGAAAATTTGATACTTAACAGTGCCTTTGAATACCAATTGCCCTTAACTTACAGGAAGTTACGTCTATTTAAGTGAAAGCTAGTAGTTAAGTGACTATCTTAGACTTTATATTCTTTGAATGGCATTTAGTAACTGGGTAGATAAATAAACTAACACATACTTATGGAAAAACAGCTACTGATTTATTTAGGCGACGTTTCGAAGAGTATTCTCTCAACGTTTTCAAGCTAATACAATGTAACAAAATTTGAAAGAACATATATAGACAAATTACAATAACAAGGTTGAAACCATACATAGCAACAACAAGATCAAAGGCCTATGACACAATGGGGTTATAATATACAAAAACAATTAGCTTATTAAAGCCACTGAGTAGTGGTATATGGAAATAATCCTAAGTATAGGTGATAGGGATTAACGGTGTTTACACAATAATTAATACACATTGGGCATAACTCTTGAATGTAAAGTATTGTTAACACCAGATAATGATTATAGTGTTTAATGGCTGAGTGATTGCAAAGTTTCTTAGGGTTATTGTGATCTGATTGCACTGCACCTTAAATTAATGAGTGAGATATAAACCGATAGTGAATAAACTTGAGATATCCTTTGGATACGGATGTTGGCAAAGTCTTAGGTTTTTTCTCTTTACGTGGCCAAGTTATGTCTGTCTGAACAGATATGGATGTTGTAGAAACTTTAACTACACTCGAAAAAGATTTCCCTTCTGGTGCAATGAGTGAAGTCAGTTCTACTTGTTTCCTAGCGTCGAAATACGGAATCTTCCGTTCAGACATTACCTGTTGAATTATTTTCTCTTTCTGCCATACTGGACATTCGCGAGAATAAGCAAAATGCTTACCTTGCAATTAACGCAGCAAAACTCAGCCTGGCAGGCAGCGCTCTCGTGGCCTTCATGGCCACAACGAGCGCAGGTGTCTTTGCCCCTGCAGACGGTCTTGCTGTGTCCAAATCTCTGACATTTATAGCAGCGAAGAGGGTTGGAAATATAAGAATCAACAGGTATATTTAAATAACCTGCCTTGATTGTTTTCGGTATGTCGGGACGATTAAAAGTGAGGATATAGGTGCTTGTAGGAATCAGCTTCTCTCCTCGGCGTACACTAATACGTTTAACTTGTTGGACGCCTTGAGAAGAAAGGTATTTAACCATTTCATCCTCACTGCTGCCTTCAAGGTCTCGACATCGAATAACACCTCTACTGGAATTTAAAAATCTATGTGGAGGCACCTTGATAGGAATGTCTGCCAAAGTTGTTGACTTGAGAGGCATGGTGGCATGCTGCTCCTTCGCACATTCTATCAAGAGTGTTCCATTTTTTAATTTCTTAATAGATTTGGGTTCACCGGCCAAGCCGACAATGCCCTTATCTATTAAAAAAGGTGAGACTTTGGATAAGTCAGTAGAGGGGCTCTCAATCAAGAGAAACGTCCTCTGTATTAGGACGTTTCTGTCTTTTATTAATTGTTGGTGTGTGTGTGGGGGGGATTGGGGGATCCATGTATATATTTTTTTATTATTCACCCCTCGTCGTCCCCCAGGTTACTGCCCTGCCTACCAGGGGGAGGACTAGCACGGGTCACCAGTGCATTGCCTCAGGGCTCGACGAGGAGTATACTCAAGCAAGAAGTAAAAAAAATACTTGCCAACCTGATTGACCCAAGCCGCCGCTCTGTAGAATGTACTTAGGACACAAAGGTAGAAATTATGCTGAGTGAATAAACAACGGAGCATTAAACTGGAAAGTGTACATTCTACAGAGCTAAAACGACTAAAGCCGATTGATCAGAGTGGGCCACTCTGACCTCCCGTCTAGGTGAACCATGGGCCAAAGTAATGTGTTGCAGGAATAGAGCTCGCAAGCCAAATCCCCACTCAATCACCAGGATTCCACTCTCCACCGACACGGGTCGCAACGCACGGCAAACACGTTGCCCCATTACAGGGATCCTTTTAGTCGCCTTTTACGACACGCAGGACATACGAAGGGTATATTCTTATCACCCCCTACACCCCAGGGGGGATTAGTTCTGGAAGTCGGTAGTCCGTTTCATTAAAAAGCTCGGCTTTGTCTTTATTTGTGTATTTGATGGTATTTCCAGATTTCAAAGGGGGGCTGTCTTTAATAGAACTGCCGTTCCTAATTGAAAAAATGCGTATAAGTTTCCACCAGTCAGAATCATTAAATGTGTCTGTATTAATATTTGATTCGATCTTTTCGTAATAAGACCTTTTTGCTTTGCCAACCTCTTGTATTAATATTTGATTCGATCTTTTCGTAATAAGACCTTTTTGCTTTGCCAACCTCTTGTATTACATAGTTTCTGTATTTCCTAAAGTTTGTCCAATTGGAAGGTAAATTACGTTTTTTTGCTATGCCGTGGATTCTGTTTCTCTTGCGGATAATTTGACGTATATGACAATTCACCCATGGATTATCGCTAGGTCGTATAGTAACGGTCTTATTTCGAACATATTTTGAAATGATTTCAAATAGTTTCCCTGAAAACGTTTTAGTTAAAATATTCAAATTAGTACATTCATTAAAAATCTGATTCCAATTGAAATCTAAAATACTTTTATTTAATCCTATAAAGCCTAGCTTATGTCGCCCTACGACGCGATAAAACTGTCGGCGACTAGCCGGAACTGACAACTTATGTCGCTACGACTGATTGTATCCACGACTGGAAGCAACCAAGAGAAATCAGTTGATCGCAGTCGTATAAGCGTTTATGTCGCCCGGCATCAGTTGAAGATTTGAAGCCACAACTGACCACATGACTGACACGTGATGACCTTCAAAATGGCCTCATTACATGGCTGTTACCGCCCATGGGTGCCACGTGACTAAATAACCGAATCCTGTTGGCTAATTCGACTTGGCGCCAGTCGTAAGTGCGCTTATGTTGCTTGCGACTAGAGACAACTAGTTGTCTCCAGTCGTAGGAGTAGAACATTTGCGACTCGGAGAAACTGGATACAACTCGACGGCGACTGGCTTGCGTCCGATTCACACCAGTCGTAAGAGCGCTTATGTCGCCCAAGTAGTTACGACTGATTGTATCCACTTGATAGTAGACCAGTCGCCGATAGTTTTATCGCGTCGTAAGGGCGACATAAGCTGGGCTTAACATCAGTATTGGCATAGTCCCAGATTTGACGCTTGTAACATCTGGGTTTGTTTTTTCTAGTGCTAAGAAACCAACAACAGGGCTGTGATCACTCAATCCACATAAGTTGACTTCAACTGCCTGTATAAAGCGGGACATGAAACTATCGCAAGGTCAAGAAGCGAACGCTTGCCAGGGCTTATTCTTGTAAGGTCATTTACAAGTTGGGTTAAGTCAAATCTATTTATAAAATCATGTAGTTTACTATTAGTTTTTGTAAGAAAGTCTACGTTAAAATCACCAAGAATAATGACATTATTTCTAGTATTGTATTTAGCTTGCGAGAAACTGTTCAATTAAATTCCAATAATTAGAATTGCTGTTTGGTGGGCGATACAAAGATCCTATTAAAAATGTTTTATTTTTTAAAGTAATTTCTAGCCACAAAGCTTCAAGTCCTGGAAGTTCAAGATCATATCTACCTTTAAAGTAAAAATCTTTACGAATATAAACAGCAATACCTCCTCCCCTACTATCATTTCTACTTAGTAAGCAGGGTGAACAAAACCCGTCAATAGACAAAGAATCAACCGGCACTGCGTCGGTAAGCCAGGTTTCTGAGAAACACAAAATATTATTACACAGTTCAGCAGAAATATGATCAATCTTATACCTTAAGCTTCTTATGTTCAAGTGAACTATTCTGATTAAATTTTGACCAGGGGTAGAGTGAATATCTACCCACAAAATAATCAAAAGACAAATGATAAGAGCGTATATAATAATATCATGTAAATATATAAGACACGGTCTGCTCCATAAAATAGCATAGATCCCCTGACCAACATATACACCAAGACGACAATTTAATTTTCTTGTTTGTTTATACAGTAAGAATATGCTTTACGTAGGCCTATATGTATAGGCAATAAAACAATCGTAATATATATATATATGTTCATAAGGTGATTTGGTTTTGGGGTGAGGATGATAAATAAATAAATAGATAAATTAATAAATAAATAAATAAAAAGAAAACATTACATATAATATAAATAATATACACAATATATACACAATAACTGATTGGTTTCGTGAACAATAGGGTACTCTCATGGAAATGCAGCACACTTAATATAAATACTTCACTCAGGGTCCGTATTCAAAGGTTTTCTAAAAGTTAAGTGTCATTCCACGAGAAAACCATGCAAAATCGTGCAAAAGTGATAAGGTGGGGGGTCGGAACTTCGAGTTTATATTCACAGGATCTGATCACCTACTCTTGACTACTTCTTAGCCAAAACATTTTTTTTCAAAATTTGCTGGTTCCAAAGATATGGCACCATATGCATTTTTCGGATATTTTGGCCATTTTTTTGGCTAATTTTAGTTAATTTTCGTCGATTTATTACTGTGTTTTAAATAGCTTCCATGAAATGAAAACCGACTTATATTAGTAGTTTATGCTCTAATGTAAATTCCTATGTAAAATACCATCATAACCTTGTGTCGAGTGGAGGTTAAACCCCATTTCTCTCCCTCTCTCTATCTGTACTATGAATACACACCAACTTTGAGGGTCAAAATCTCCACTGTTCCGGGGTCTGGGCAAAAAATGGCGATATATTAGTATAGAGGGACACCACCCCTATGCATCGCAAAAATGAAAGTTCTGTGATTTTTCCCGGAAAAGGACGAAATGCCATCGTGAAATCTCACATCGGACAACTTCATTTTTCAGATATAACAGACAGATTTTGATTATTTGAATTACTTTGTATTCAGAATTGTATTAGTTTAATGTCTTGCACCAAGCTTCGTTCCCAATCCGACCCGCTCGTACAAAATATTGTATATTAGGATTGCTATCCAGCCTAAATTCCGAAAAAAAATGGCTGACACAGATGATTGTGGATTTGTTCCATTTTCAACAACAAAATGCGGCTTAAATCGTGACTCCCCGAATGAAACCTCTAAAATACTTTTGAAAGAATGTAAGAAAGATATCAAAGGACATCTCGAAAGCAATCATATACGACGCGGGGACGTTAAACTGTGTGGGAACTGATTGCTTTTCGGAACGAACAATCCTCTGCTAGACACAAAACTGATTTGTCCTGCACAACGATATCGCTTGGATGTGAGATGGAAATGTCCTAGAAGCTGTCAGGATCCATTACATGGTACCAAATAGTCCAAACCGAATATAAATATCAATCATACAAGCCGTGAAATATTTCTGACGTGGAATGTTCTTGTTCCCATAGGATTAGGTTAGTGTAGTCAACGTTTACCAAATTAAACAATGGTTAAGCAAAGTTCCAGCTCTGTGAGGGAATGTCCAGCTCAGTGAGAGAAAACACTACCGCTCAGTGATATTTTGGGAGAAATAGCCGATCTTGTGGTTAACAGTCTTCAATTTTGAATTGTTTTGGAGGTAACCATGTTTCATTTATAGCTTAAATGCAGCAGCTCACCATGTGTAGTATGCGTACATAGAGTAGTATTCTCACTTTCAGTTATTTACAGAGGAGTATCGAGGATAGTGAACTAACTTGATATAAAATCATGTCATACGCTCACAGTATCACACCACCTTGGATTTCGACCGTGGGTGAGCCAGCTCGGTGAGGTATAGGGCTTCATGCACTATAAGCGTATGATGTGAGTTTATAGCGAGTGAGTTCACTATCCATGATACTCTTCTGTAAATATCTGAAAGTCGGCATTATCACTCTGTATGTGCATACTACACATGGTTGGCTACTGCATAAGCTATAAATGAAACATGAGTATGGTACCCCAAAATGATTTAAAATCAACAAGTGTTTACCACAAGAGGTCGGCAGTTTCCCTCGAAATGTCACTGAGCTGGTGTGTTTCCTCGTGGAGCTGGACATTTCCCTCACCGAATGGGAACTTTGTTTCACCAGGGTGAATCAAGTGTAGTCAGATCTATATAGAACCAATAGTAGACTGCTAATAACTGTAGACATCATTACGCAAAGTTAAAGATAGTTGTGCCATTGAAAATGAATGAATGAATGGATTGGGGTTTAACGTCCTACGCTTCTGCACCTAACCTGAGCTAATTGAAGACGGGCATACGCCACACAGTGTGCTATGAGGAAAATTTTGCCCAGGCGGCAACTGCATTCCAACTGCCAAGGGATCTTTTACGTGCACGCTAATGTGTACACAGGACCTGTTTTACATCTCACCGAACAACTAGGCAGCTGTCCTTGTCAGACCCTCCGTCTGCATCCCTGACATGGGGAAACCACGTCGGAAAATCGAGATGAACTTTCTCGGCCAATGGAGGGATCGAACACACGACTGCCATTGAAGAAGAAAATGCAAACTTTTTTGCCAATTAGAGACTGTGTTACAGACTGGACACTCTGTCTTACACGCAACTGGTATGCGTATCCTTCTGTGGACACTGTCTCTGATTGGCTGAAACAAATGTGTGAGTGAGTTAGCCTTTTCTTGTTTGATAGTAGTTCTTTTACTTTGTCCTACTTTGCAAACTCATAAACTGTGCATGACAAGACTTTTGTTAAGTTGACTTAAACGCAGGGGCATCAAAATCGCAAAATCACTGAGTCCAAGCCAGCAGTGAGCGATCAAACTGGACAGCATTATCTAACTGGCTCAGTTCAGCTCGGTAAACCAGTTCCTAGAATAATTATCAGTTGGATATACATAACTCTTCCAAACCAAGACAAATTTTCATCATGAAGCTCATCATATCTTCTCCCTGTATTTTAATTCATCGTTTTAAAGCGATAACTAGTACCGACCGTCACTGGTTAGAGGGATCGATCAGGAAGATTCGCCTGTTTGGTCACTGTATCCAGTTGACAATCGGTCTAGTACTGTTTATATTTTATTTCGTATTTGTCCAATTGAATTGGCTGGAAACTTTGATTTATTTGAGCAATTTGAAAGTGTTGTGTTTATCTATTTTTGAACGAACTCGGAATATATTTTGAACGTACTCTGGCCCCTTAATAAACAGTGGAAATCTGGCAAATAGTTTTGTGGAAATTTCTTTTAAAAATTGAAATCTGAGCAGTATTGTAATAATTCACTTGTATACTCGCTTTACTTCTAGGATCTTAAGCTTAGTCGAGCTTGTAATTTTTTAGGAAAATACTGTAGTTACTATATCCCTCTAGTAGTACGCATTATTATTGACGTGTAGTATTTCATTGTCTTTCAGTCCTAATAGTATTACTTCGATGGTCTTAAGCTTAGTCGAGCTTTTTTTTCTTCGGGTAATTAGTTAGCTCTCCCCAGTGGTACACATAACTATGAAATGTACTTGTATATTAGTGATATTAGTGATATTGGTCAGTTTGTTGGAAAGAAATAAACCTATTTTTGAAGGAAAAATATACTAAAATTCATTTTTTTCATGATTTTTTTCTCATTTTCCTTGATAGATCACAGAACTTTTATTCTTGAAATCTGTAGGGGTGGTGTCCCTCTACCAGAATATACCATCATCGGTACCCCTAACCCTGGAACAGTGGAGATTTTGAACCTCAAAGTTAGGGTGTTTTCGAAGTCCTGATAGACACCCTTCACATTTTACCAAATGGCAACCCCATCAATGATGTTATGGACTGAAACGCTGCAATCCATCATACAGGAAGACCTTATCTGTCATTATATATCAGCGTTTGCCTAATAGCCGAAGTATTAGGCACTGTAATACACCGAGGAAAATAACTAAAATTTAGCGAAAAAATGGTGAAAATAGCGTAAAAAACCTTTGGATGCTGTGTCTCCACAACCAGTAAATTTTGAAACAAATCGTTTTGGCTGTGAAGTAGTCTCAGGTGAACCAGCAAACACTGACAATAGGAACCGAATCGGCCGACCCCCACCTTATCATCTTCTGCATGGTTTTCTCATGGAATGACACTTAAGTAAATACTTAATTTTTCCACTTAACCAAGTGTCTTACCTTAAATCGGTATTCAAAGGCTCTATTTGTCATATACTTGGCTATGTGATAACTTAACTCCACACTTAAATTATGGAAAACTCACATTCGCCAAAAAGCATGAATTTTCAATTTATGGAATACCATCCACTGCCAAAAATCACGAATTTCTAACATTGCAAGCAAGTTATGCCCCCTTAAGAGCATCACTATACTGAAGTAATATACTGAGATATACCTTCAAGTTGAAATTGTATAATAAACATGCAAGTAATAAAAACAGTATACACTAATAATATAACATATATACATGGCATAAATTAGAAATATTTTGGACATTACTGGAAGTATCGCCTGTGCAATTAAAATTAGCGTTACTCAGACGTTAATAGGTGGTGGTGGGGATGGTGGGCGGCAAGCGTGATAAGATTGTAGACCGTAGTTCTCCGAGTTAGTGCTGCACTGAAAACGCGCTCTAAACTGCGCATGCTCACAAGGTACCGCGCGTTGGTAATAAACCTGCGCATGTAGTCCTTGCGCTGGCATCAGTACCAAACTGAGGCTCTTATTGCGCGTGCCCACAATTACTGTGTAAGATATTAACACGCGCATGTTGTCGGTTATCATGCTTTATTGAGGCATAAACTAAATTATAAAATAACATTTTATGCCCCCCAATAAAAACACAGAAATAAATTTAACATATATTTATTTATTTTGGTAGAAGGGGGTGCACTCTTACAATTCCAACCGCTGATCAAGTTATACCTCGACATGATGGGTTCATCCCGGAATCTGAGTGCACCCCTAAAACTAAGTGGTACATGTAACTACCATGTAATATATTGAAATTTAACAAAAACATCACTAAATTAACTTAAAAAAGGTATGTCGCCCTTGGCTCCGATTGCTTAAAATGAAAGAGCTGTAGGTAGCTCTTGGCTTGGACTGCTGTGGTCCGTAATTAAAATACTAAAATATTAACAAATATCATCTAAATTAAATTGAAAAGGCTGTAGGTAGCCCTTGGCTTGGACTGCTGTGGTCCGTAATGAAATACTAAAATATTAACAAAAATATCATCTTAATAAAATTTAAAAGGCTGTAAGTAGCCCTTGGCTTGGACTGCTGTGGCCCGTAATGAAATACTAAAATAATAACAAAATATCATCTTAATTAAATTGAAAAGGCTGTAGGTAGCCCTTGGCTTGGACTGCTGTGGTCCGTAATGAAATACAAAAATATTATTGGACCCTGTACAAGAAGTTATTAGGAAAGATCTGGAGTAAGTTCCGGTAAATTAACTGAAGTGCTAATGACTCAGTAATATACTGAGATATACCTTCAAGTTGAAATTGTATAATAAACATGCAAGTAATAAAAACAGTATACACTAATAATATAACATATATACATGGCATAAATTAGAAATATTTTGGACATTACTGGAAGTATCGCTAAAAGAAATGGGCTCATTTCAATGAAATTAGCTCATTGGCTGCCAAAATATTGAAGGAAATTAGGAATTAAAGCTTACACATAGTGTTTTGTGCCCCTCTGATACTCTCTTCAGACGTATGTATGTAACGGGTATAAGCAGAAGATTTCCAGCGACCAAGAGTCTGAATGAGATGATCAGAGACACCCGCTTTAGCAGCTGTAGTTGCTGCCCCTATACGGAAGGAGTGTACACTATAATCAGAGCTTTCAATTCCTATAACATTTAAAAGTGATTTGAGTAATGTAATGAAAGAAGCTCTAGACAAGGCTTGCAACTCTGCCGTTACAAATAATGCCCTGCCCTTATAGTTTGGGATTGTACATCTACGTTTTAAATATATTCTGCCATATGCCATACAGGCCGAATACTATCGTTTTCGAAAATAGTTAGCTCAACACCTTTCCTAAAAGGATCCGTCTTAGACACCTTGAGAGTTACCTTATAAAAGGATTTATTTGAAGGGAACTGAATATTATCGACACATAAGTCTATATTTTCATCGAATGAATTTTTTACAGTGAACTCACCACATCGCAGGAATCCAAAAAAGGCTACAGATAGTACAGCTCGTAACATAGAATCTGTGTAAGGAGACATAAATCCATTGTTCAGAACATTGAAAATAGACCTTAAAATCTGCATAGTTATGGGTAATCGTTTGCCCAGGTTAGGATCTTGTGACTTTTTAATGGCTCTTAGAATGTAATATAGCTGGTCTAATCTAGCGGGGGAATTTCAAACATGGCATGTTCCATATCGTAAGTAAAAATATCTAATTCCTGCTAAATATGATTGAATTGTGGTGTAACATACTTTAAGGTAGCAATGGCAAAAAGTTACAAATTGAATTAAACGCCATTCTGTGACGGTTGGATAACTACGTACATCATGTTCTAAATCAAAAAACATCAGAAATCGTTTGAAACAGTTGATACCCGACTGGTAAGTCTGCAAAGTCGAAGGTGCCAATGCCTTGTCCCATAATTTGTTGACTTCTGTAACTAGAATTCCATCTTGACAACTGCCCGATAGTTTGGTATTCTGCAGGGCTTGGAATTGGCAGCTGGAACCAATTCTCGAAACCTCTGAAATTCGAAGCGAGACAAGGCATCAGCGACTTCGTTTTTGCACCCAAGAATATGTTTAGCCATGATATTGAAATTGAAAGCATAGCACATAAAGTTAATTTTCTACTGAAAAAATTCAAAAGACAACATTTGTATGAAGCTCTCCTTTGCCTATGATAGATACCGTGCTGATATTGTCACAATGAAATAATATTTGTTTCTTGCTCAGATATAAACCCCAAATGATACAGGCAACAAGGATTGAATAAAATTCCATTAAAGCCAAAGATTTTTCCCTTGAATTACTGATTTCTATAGGCCAAAGGCCAACAAACCACTGCCCTCTGAAAAAAACACCGAAACCGTTAGTGCTAGAGGCATCAGTATATAATTCTAGATCGTGTGCTGGAGTATACCACTGGTCAGAAAAGAAAGACACCCCGTTCCAATTTCTAAGAAAACTCAGCCACATAGCTAATTCTTGCTTACAACCTGCATTTATATTGACAACATGATGTTATTCACTTGCTTTAGTTGATAGGCCTATAAGATATGATATAAAAGAGCGGCCTGGTCTATTAACTCTTGCTGCAAAATTTAGATGTCCCAAAAGTGACAAAAGTTCTCTTTTAGTAACATGATTATATGATGCTAGAATGCTTTCAATTTTTTTACAAATACGAGCTACCTAATCTGCTGGGATAAATGCTTCTAGTTTGACCGAATCTAATATGACTCCCAAGTACTCCAATCGAGTAGTGGGTCCCATTGTTTTTTTGTCAGAGAGTGGAATGCCTAAGGCTCTAAATAGGTCAAGCATGATAGCCATAGTATTATTAGCATCATACAGTGGTTTGTCTATGCACAAAAAATCATCTAAGAGGTGCAAAATAAAATTAATGTCACAAACGTTATGAGCTATCCAACATATAGCCCTTGCAAGTGAGTCGAAAATCTTAGGGCTAGCCCGTGACCCGAAAACTAGCCGTGTGAAAAAATAGTAACTTCTTTCCCATGAAAACCCATGCATGGGCCACATTGATGGATGTAAGGGAACTTGTTTGAAAGCATCTTTTATGTCAAATTTACAAAGAGAACTGCCTTTACACAATTTTATTATGGCTTTAATTGCATCGTCAATCGAAACGTAAGACAATGAAAATTCTTCTTTGTCTATTAAACTATTTATACTAGAAATGGAACCGTTGTGTGGCGCCGATAAATCCAAAATCAATCGCTTCTTGAGGGAATATTTTCCGATAGCTACGCCTAGAGGACTAATGCGTGCAACGTCAAAAGGACATTTTGCATATGGGCCAATAGCATAGTGATAATGTAGTTCGGCCAGAATTAGACCATCTACAACAAGTGTGTCAACCCTGGCTGACTTATTATTTCTACATATAACGGTACTGTCAGGAATATCTGAAATTCCAACAAGAAAACCCATTTTAAAACCGTCTATGAGATAAGATACAAATTTGCGATCCGTATGCAACGTTAAAAGTTCTTCTAATTTATCCACATTAACTGTCGAAAGGCATGCTAAGTGTTTCAGTTTAGATAAAGGCACATGTTGCAAAGATAAAAGTTCTTCTAATTTGTCTACGTTAACTGTAGAAGGATTGGATAAGGACACACGTACACTACCAGTCAGATTCAAATTGTTTAGTCACTTAGTCTTCTTATGTTCATTCTCACTACCTGAGGACTTGCTTGATTAATCCGAGCTCTTGCATTTATAGGAGGGATGTTGTGGGGTTTTGCATGTTAAACACACATGCGCAAACAAACAGTTGATTCTTGAACAACCTTGCGGGCCATTAAAATTGTTACATATGGCTGCCCCATTGTGATAAAAAACTCTCCTTCCCCTTATATCCGTGTCCTTCTTCTTCCAGTCTGACTTTGTGTAACTACTGGCACCACAGGAGTCGCTTGTATGGGCGGCACTAAGACATATATCACATCCTGTAGTTTTCCGACTTGTCGTTGTAGAGATATAAAGGGGAATGTCGAGAATACCCCAGTTCACTTTAACTCCTTGGGCTAGTAGATTGGCTGCCTTCATAGAAAAGGATACATGATAATCATAGAACAAGGTTCATGGATAGTTACTAGCCATTGATGTGATGTGCTGTGAATACTCTTGAAGTTCTTTCGATCTACCTGGATACACGTGGCATATCACATCCCTATAGGTATTAAATACTGTGAGGAACTCTATAATATTGAGTGGTCTATTGAGTTTAGCATTCTGTGGGCCTTTAATCTTGATTTCCTTCCCACCGATGTCCATCACATGATGAAAGCTGGAATCAGCTTGGTGTGGTGACAACAGCAGTACAAAATTAATATATTTACCTTCAATTATTTGTTGCTGAAGGTAGTCTCTGCCAAATCTGACTTTGTATAGATGATGGACCATGGACCGATTGCGATTGTTGAGTTGCGTCTGTGGAAATAACTTGCCTACCGGTAGTAGTAACACTAGTACCAGGTCTATTATCATCCGGGGATCACAGTGGCTAAGTGGATAAGGCGCTGGTTCGCTAGCCTGGAGGTTGAGTGTTCGATCCCTGCATTGGCCGAGAAAGTTCATCTCGATTTTTCCGGCGTGATTTCCCCTTGTCAGTGATGCAGAAGGAGGGCCTGACAAGGACAGCTGCCTAGTCGTTCGGATGGGACGAAAAACCGAGGGCCCGTGTACAAATTGGAGTGCACGTAAAAGATCCCTTGGCAGTTGGAATTCGATATAAGAGTAGGCCGTAGCGCCGCTGCCCGGGCAAAATTTCCCTCATTGCATGCACACTGTGGCGTATGCCCGTCTTCAATTAGCCCAGGTTAGGTGCTTAAGCGTAGGACGTTAAACCCCATTTCATTCATTCATTCATTCTATTATCATCCATAGCTGTGGAATTCGAGGGTTCATAGTTGGCTTGGATTTGGATTAGCGAATTTACAACAGAAG
Organism: Patella pellucida; assembly: GCA_917208275.1. NCBI lineage: Eukaryota > Metazoa > Mollusca > Gastropoda > Patellidae > Patella > Patella pellucida. The sequence goes on along the minus strand of OU795041.1, from coordinate 36,033,081 downwards.
TTACATTTCGAACTTCCGACCACAACTCTTCGATGCCGCCATTGTTGTTGACAAAATTTACTTCCGGTACTGGTAGTGGTAAGTTGTCCCCGACCGCAGTGATTGGCGTGATGCCATCTTCGAGACTGGCTTGGTTCAGTTTGAAAATTTTTATAAGTTCTTTTCTTGGTAAATTAGGCAGTTTGGTGCCGATTTCGGACAGTTTCTTTTCCAGCGTCTCTTGTGTCCAATTTTCAGGAATATCCGGACTATGGTTCGCCTCGTTTTGGTAAGAGTGGCTGGACGATTCAGGATCTTCTGAGGAAACGACGGACCGGGTTCTTGAGACAGATCTGGTTCGAAGTTTGGATCTATTGCTTCCATTCTGTGTTGCAGTGTTTCTCCTCTTCATTTTGAGTCAACGGAGAAAAGTATTCCAGTAATATTTAGAGTAATTTCGTAGGTTTTAGCAAGCGTGATAAGATTGTAGACCGTAGTTCTCCGAGTTAGTGCTGCACTGAAAACGCGCTCTAAACTGCGCATGCTCACAAGGTACCGCGCGTTGGTAATAAACCTGCGCATGTAGTCCTTGCGCTGGCATCAGTACCAAACTGAGGCTCTTATTGCGCGTGCCCACAATTACTGTGTAAGATATTAACACGCGCATGTTGTCGGTTATCATGCTTTATTGAGGCATAAACTAAATTAAATGACATATATTATTAAATGTAAATGCTCAGATAACAGATTATGGGGACAGGTCGACAAAAGATTCATTTATTTATTTTGTTCCAACAAGATCAGCTACTGCAATAGCCATTGTCTTGACCACTCTCACAACTTGCATTGCAATAATCATCTGGTCAATAAAATTCTTACCTCCAGATTCAGTCATTATGTCATCCATTATATCCTCCTCGGCAAAAACGGTGTCTGGATCTTCAGATAAAGATACGGCTTTGGGTTTGGGTTTCTTGGTCTTTTCATGGAACGAACTTGTAACCGACAGAAGACGTTTCAAAAGAATTTCCATCCAAGATGTACAAACTTGGTATATAAAGAAATTATTATTCCAAGCACAGCAAACAAACAAACTCTGTGTCGACTGTGAGGTGTTGTAGACTCTTATCTTGGTAGGTCCAACACGGATAACACAAACACAAACAGATGCCGACTCAACAAATGGGTGTTGTCTCTACTATAAAAACAACTCACATCACCCCATCAATATGTCTATAGTTTGTAGTTTTTAGCTAAATACTGGCGATCTAATAATATTTGCAGCTAACAATTATTCCAGACCGCATTTAAAACATATGATAAATCAATCAATAAAATCATATGTATTGTAACATGACATTTAACCCGTATACTCTCAAAAAACTTAGAGCACTATCGTCAGTGACTTCATACCGGTGGTCATGTTGAAATATCTGCATTTGTTCAAATCGTTTGTACGTGGCACGGCGCAAGGTCGGTTGAATTCGCGCACGCCCTTCGCTAGAACCAACGGTACCATGATTACCGAATTCCGTCGAGGAACTTTTAACGTTGGTACCTAAGTTTCCTGAAATTTTCAAGGCGATACCTAAATTTGTTCAAGTCGTTAATTTGGCCTGGTAAAATGTTTCTAACTATATTTAGACCTGTAACTTCGCGAGTTTTTCAACAATTTAAAAATAAATTTGTATTAGTTTGTGTGGAGTGGACGTTAAACATCATTTCTCTCTCTTTACCTCTGGATGAACTTTCTCGGCCAAGGCAGGTATCGAACACCCGACCTTGCGCACTTAGCCCGGCACCATTTGGACCCCGTACGCGCACTGTATCATAAAGCCTGTCATTGAGTCAACTGGTGTGGTTTCGAATCCACGGTTGTACGTGGCAAGGAGCAAGGTCACCTGTTCAACCTTGTGGGGTTTCTCCGGGTCCTCAAATTTCTTCCCACTGCTAAAGAGCCCTACGTGCAAGCGAATTATTGAAATAAAAGTAAACCATATGTTATTCCTGAAATTACCTAAGTGGACGTTAAACCCCATTTCTCCCCTCTCTTCTCTCTCAATTCCACCCAATAACCGTAGGGGATCACGTGGTTAGCCAGGTTTTTCCGGCGTAGCGCGGTTTCCCCTTGTCAGTGATACAGGAGGGATCGCCCGACAAAGGACACCTAACTAGTTGTTCTGAGGGTTCGAAAATCGAGGTCCCGTGTAAACATTGACGTGCACTTAACAGAGCCCTGGGGCAAAATATTCCTCAAAGCACACTACATGCCGGTCTTTATTATCCCGGTTTAGGAGCAGAACAGTAGGACGTTGATCCCAATTTCATTTCATTTAGTTCTATGCTATACGGGGGGGGGGGCAGGTTGCTTAGTGGGTAAGGTGCTGGCTCGCTAGCCTGGAGGCCAGCTGTGCGATCCATGCATTGGCCAAGAAATTTCATCTCGATTTTCCGGGGTGGTTTTCCATTGTCAGTGATGCAGACGGAGGGCCTGACACGGACAGCTGCCTAGTCGTTCCGATGGGACGAAAAACCGAGGTCCCGTGTACACATTGGCGTGCACGTAAAAGACCCCTTGACAGTTGGAATTCAGTTTCTGCACGGGCAAAAATTTCCCTCATAGCACACTGTATGGCGTATGCCAGTCTTCAATTAGCCCAGGTTAGGTGCAGAAGCGTAGGACGTTAAACCCAATTTTATTTATTCATTCTATGCTATAATAAATGCCGACAAATCGTTTGAACTTTTTACACAATACCAGTCTCACATTTTTATGACGAAACGACTCCTCGGCTCGTTATTTTGATTATTTTGGCTTCCATAAATAGTTTTTATGCAATGTTTCTAACTATATTTAGACCTGTAACTTCGCGGGTTTTTAACCAATTTTAATCAATTCCGGCGAGGAACTTTCACGTTGGTACCTAGGTACCCTGAAATCTTCAAGGTGATACCTGCATTTGTTCAAGTCGTTTGTTCTTAAATTTACGGCTTCCATAACAAAAAATTTTGCCCTGGTGCAATTTTTCTAACTATATTTAGACCTGTAACTTAACGAGTTTTTGACCAATTTTAATATCTTTTTTCTTGTTTTTTTCTATAAGATACTTGATATAATCGATGACGCGTGACGATGAATACCGTCATTTACCAAAAAACTCCGAAATATACCCAAAATCCCCTAATTTACAAAAATGACTTTTAACTTCGCGCAAGCGCCACGCTGGAACCAAAGTTTTTTAGATTATTTTTGCCCGGGTGCAATGTATTTTGTAGCTATATTTAGACCTTTAACTTTGAGAATTTTTGACCAATACACGTGACATGAATATGAAAGCTTTCATATCTGCATAGGACAGTAGCAGAACTAGTTCTTATTTTTTTTTTATGTTTTATCCACAAATCGGATTTCTCAGAATCTACCCGTAGGATCTTTCTGAAACTTTAACCTACCCCCCCCCCCCCAAAAAAAATGGGTGGTGGCTGTTGGGTAAATATATTTTTCAAAACGTTTTTCGAATCCGAAATCACCGAATTTTACGAACAAATGCATTTGACCTACTTTGCTGTAATTTTGTGACTATTTGACCCATTTTACTAATATTTTTTTCTTTGAATACCTTGTAACATTTACTTCAAATCTGCAATTTCGGATTTTCGAATTTCAAAAATTTGTTGTTGTGATTTCGAACCAGAATAGTTGCACGATTTTAATGAAATTTAGTGTGTAAGTAGATCTCACGCATGCGACTTTTAAAATATCATTATAAATTTTCTAAATTATCTTCCCTTGGTGATATTAAGGATCAAATTTTAAAAAAAAATCGACGAAATATAGGTCAGATTGACTTGAATTTTTTTTACTAGCTACCACACTACTGATTTCTACACAAAAAATGGAAATTGTAGCACAAATCGGAAGTGCCACCATCTTGAAATGTGGAAAAAAAACCTAAGGCTTTTTTGATATTTTATTTACAGACAAGGGAATTATATTTTCCGAATCCTTGAAAGAAAACCAAAAAACGCTCGGGAAAAGAATTTTGATTTAGGTCAACTAATGGACGCCATTTTGAATTGAAAAAAAAACAATAGTGAGACCAACTTGACAACTTCTTTAATACTTAAACAATTTTCATGAAATTTTGTATGTAGGTAGACCTCACTGATAAAACTTCAAAAGTGACCTTAATTTTTTTTTTAAATTATCTCCCCTTGGAGAAATTAAAGATCAAATTTTTCAAAAAAATCGACGTAATATAGGTCAGATTGCCTTGAAATTTTTGTTTTGTACTAGCTACGACACTACTGATTCGTACACAAAAAATGGAGTTTGTAGCCCAAACTGGAAGTGCCACCATTTTAAAATGTGAAAATCCCTAAGTCTTTTTTGATATTTTATGTACAGACAATGGAATTATATTTTTCGAATCCTTTAATTAAAGCCGAAAAACGCTCGAGAAAAGAATTTTGATTTAGGTTAACTGATGGACGCCATTTTAATTTTAAAAATGAACAATAGTGAAAAATCCACATTCACGGGCTTGAAAACATACGCAATCAGTCGTGGCTTAGAGAATCTATCGTATAATAATGAACATAATACATTACAGGATAGCCTGGCTCATAGTCGAATGTTTGGCATTTCAATATTTTAAAAATTCGAATTACCCCTTTGATGTTTTCCGTGCCGACAAGGTTGTTTTCGAGTTAGCTGGAACCAAAGCTACCATCCGTACCAAATTCCGGCGAAAAACTTTCCACGTTTAGTACCTTGGTACCCAGAAATTTTCAAGGTGATACCTGTATTTGTTCAAGTCGTTTGTTCGTGGCACCTACCGTGCGTCGTGACTTTGCGCATGCGCTAAGCAAGAACAAAAGATACCATGAGCACCAAATTTCGGCGAGTAACTTTTCAAGTTGGTACCTAGGTACCCTGGAAGTTTTATGGTGATATCTGCATTTGTTCAAGTCATTTGTACGTGGCACGGCTCAAGGTCGGTTGACTTCGCGCATGCTCTACGCTAGAACATAAATATTTTTTTGCCCGGATGCAATGTTTCTAACTATATTTAGACCTGTAACTTCTTGAGTTTTTGACCAATTTTACGACCACCTGACCTTACCCACTTGGCCACCGTGATTCTCCTGCTCAATTTGGAACCCGTGCGCGCACTATATCATAAAGCCTGTAATTGAGTCAACTGGTGTGGTTTCGAATCCCTGGTTTCTCCGGGTCCTCCGATTTCTTCCCACTGCTAAATACCCCTACACCCAAGCGAATTATTGAAAAAAAAGTAAACCATAATTATGTGGACGTTAAACCCCATTTCTCTCTCTCGTCTCTCTCTCTTTGGACACAATAACCGCAGGGGATCACGTGGTTAGCAAAGTTTTCCGACGTAGCGCGGTTTCCCCTTGTCACTGATGCAGGGGGGATCGCCTGAGAAAGGACACCTGACTAGTCGTTCTGATGGTTTGAAAATCCGAGGTCCCGTGTAAACAGTGACGTGCACTTAACGAAGCCCTTGGCAGTTGGAATTCGTTATAAGAGTAGGTAGCGCCGCTGCCCGCGCAAAATTGACCTCGAAGCACACTGCATGCCCGTCTTTATTATCCCGGTTGAGAAGCAGAACAGTAGGACGTTGATCCCCACTTCATTTCATTTAGTTTTATGCCATAAGGGGGGTCACGTTGTGAAGTGGGTAAGGTGCTGGCTCGCTAGCCTGGAGGCCGGGTGTTCGATTCATGCATTGGCCGAGAAAGTTCATCTCGATTTTCTGGCGTGGTTTCCCCTTGTCAGTGATGCAGACGGAGGGCCTGACACGGGCAGCTGCCTAGTCGTTCGGATGGGATGAAAAACCGAGATCCCATTTACACATTGGCGTGCACGTAAAAGATCCATTGGCAGTTGGAATTCAGTTGCAGTCTTGGTAAAAATTTCCATCATAGCACACTGTATGGCGTATGCTGGTCTTCAATTAGCCCAGGTTAGGTGCAGAAGAGTAGGACGTTAAACCCCATCTTATTTATTAATTCTATGCTATAATAAAGGCCGACAAATCATTACGAAACGACTCCAGAAAGTATCCGTAAGATATTGTACTTGCTTCCAATGTTTACGAGCAAACACATCTTCGCTACGTATTTCCTCACATTGCCCCCTTCTGGCGATGAATCTACGGAGCGCGTGTATGAACGAACTGGTATCTAGGGAAGATGGAACTTCTATGTGAATACCCCATAGCGTTTAAGTGATTTGCGACCTTCTCTAATTATGAAAGGTCCAAAATAATCTACTCCTACCTTAGTAAAGGGAGGGGAAACTGTTACTCTGTCCTTAGGCAGATTTGGCATTTTTTGAGTCATCACAGGTGCACGTAACTTGCGGCAAAGAACACATTTGGTGCAAAACACTTCGAAATTACACTGGTATTAAAAGTTTTTTCAGTATTGATAAAAATAAACCTATAGTAGAGACTATAGATAAAATCAATAATAAAGATAATGCAAAAACAATAGAAACGTTCGATTTTTCTACTTTGTATACTATGCTCCAACATGCAGATCTGAAAAATAATTTGGATTGGTTTGTAGATAAAACCTTTAATGGAGCTTTCGGAAAAGGCAGACACTTGATGGCCATTTACTCTCAAGATGCTAGATGGATCATAAAACCTCGCAATGCCGAAACTGTAATTTTTGATAAAGAAAAATTGCAAAACATAATACATTTTCTCATTGACAATGCCATATTTGAGGTTGGGGATCAGATAATACAGCAAACTATTGGTTTACCAATGGGAACTGACCCCGCCCCATTTATGGCAAATGCACATTTACATAAATATGAATTCTACTTTCAGGACCATAAAAGAAAAACAGATTACAAAGTAGCTAAAAGTCTCAACTACACCTTCCGTTACATTTGATGGACATAACACCCATCAATGATAAAGGAAATTTCAATACATATAAAAGTGAAATATATCCCCCTGAACTAATATTAAATCAAGAAAATTCCGGCACCCAAATTGCATCTGTTCTTGACCTGGACATCAATATCATTAACAATAAATTTAATGTTGGTATTTTCGACAAAACGGACAAATTCGGTTTTGAAGTAGTAAAATATCCGTCAATTTACAGTAACATACCAGATACAACACTATATAATGTTTTCTATTCACAAGCATGACGATTTTTGACCTAATGTAACAATAAAGAACTATTTCTTTCCCGAATAAAATCCCTGTTTTTGAAATGCACTGCCAAAGGAGGTACACAGTTACGCATATTTAAAGAAATTTCGAAACTTCCGTTTCATCAATATACCAAGTTTAACATTTCTTATAAGTATATAACCGAGTACATATTGGATAATTATCCAATTTAATTTAGTTTAATTTGTATAGTTACGTAACCCTGTTTGGATTATCGCCCTTATTGTTATTATTTTATGACTTCATAAATACACTTACATTGTATGCTTTCTTCTACATTCCTATTTTGCATTGCTTGTATGGGGTATTTAGTATTATGTTTAGTGCAATTATACAACTTAAAGATAGTAAGCTGGCACTGCCAGGCAGGATACGCCCACATTTTCGAGAGATGGTTAGAGAACAAGCAAAACCTAAAGTGATTTTTCCTACAATCAAAGGCTATAATTCATTCAATTACAATTTAATATGCGCAAATATCGAAAAGAATCAAGATCTTTAGGTTATAAACATGCATTTCAAGTTTCATCAAAATTGAATTAAAATTGTGGACTATACTGGGTCCACAACCTTGATATACCATATTTCAACACTATTAGTGTACAAACGGCGGCCATTTTGTCTGGCAATTATGGTCTGATTTCCCTGAAATTCAAACTCAACCTTCCGTATGGTGTAACGGTGATAGAGTCAAGCGTTTTTTTTTAAATCGGATAATAATCGTGACCTCTAGAGAGACCATAGGTGCCATAATTCAGGAAGTTATGATCTGATATGTGCAAATAACGAAAGGAACCAAGATCTTTGGGTTATAACCATGCATTTCAAGTTTCATCAAAATTGAAGCAAAATTCTGACCTATACTGGGTCCACAACCTTGATATACCATTCTATAACGGCATTCGCGTACACGTGGCGGCCATTGTGTATGGCAATTTTGTTCTGAATTTTTCCGAAATTCGAACTCAACCTTCCTTAGGGTGTAACGGTGATATAATCAAACGATTTTTTAAATCAGATAATAATTGTGACCTCCAGAGGGACCACAAGCTAAACCAAGACGATTTTGCGTATAATCAGGGGCCATAATTCAGTAAGTTACAATCCGATATGCGCAAATATCGAAATGAACCAAGATCTTTGGGTTATAACCATGCATTTTAAGTTTCATCAAAATCGAATTAAAATTGTGATCTCTAAAGGGTCCACAACCTTGATAAACCATTTTTTAACAGTATTCGCGTACGAACAACGGCCATTTTGTATGGTAATTTTGGTCCGATTTTTCCGAAATTTGAACTCAACCTTCCTTAGGGTGTAACGGTGATATAATCGAACGGTTTTTCAAATCGGATAATAATTGTGACCTCCAGAGGTACCACCAGCTAAAATAGGTGATTTTTCGGACAATCAGGGGCCATAATTCATGAAATTACGTTCCGATAGGTGCAAATATTGAAAAGAACCATGATCTTTGGGTTATAAACATGCATGTAAAGTTTCATCAAAATCGGTTCAAAATTGTGACCTCTATGGGGTCCACAAGCTAAAAACGTGATTTTTCGTACAATCAGGGGCCATAATCCATGAAGTTTTGATCCGATACATGCCAATATCGAAAGCAGCCGAGATCTTTTGGGGATAAACCTATATTTCAAGTTTCGTCAAAATCGGACAAGAATTGTGACCTGTAGAGAGTCCACAAACAATTGTGGACGGACGTCCAGACGGACAGGGGCGACGACATAATACGTCCACATGAAAATGTGGCTGTTTAAACTTATAGCTTTTAGCATTATCCAATCTTGATTATCGCCCTTTTTGTTAAGATATTCTATTGACGTCATTGATAACATTACGACGTATTTACGTCACACCATTCAGTTAGCAGACAACTGCCTCCTGAGGCGGTCTACATTTTCTTTGCTTCTTTGTGTTCGGTTATTTGTGCGTTTTCTTGTCCGAATGAAATATGTTCCATTTTGAGTGAAGTCTGTGTCACTACAGGCCCGGGACTGTACAGCGCAGTGGACGCTTACGGCTAGCCCCCGGATCCATTCACTCTTTTTTGAATTGTTTTTTTTTTGTTTGTTTTGTTTGCTGTTTCGGAGTATGATGTCTTGTCCTTTATGTAAATCATATGTGGCGCAGTCCCCCTGCACTAACTATTAGACAACACGTTGCGAACACCAGAATTACAGTTGATCACCCAATATAGCAATAGTATGTCCTCTACCGGAATATCCTAAAGCTTGATGAGTATTTCTAATAAGATTAGTAACATGTGCATTACGCGGTAATAAAAATAGGATGCTTCGCAGTTTCAGGTAAATCAGAATTTCGTAGACGTCCACCAACACAAAGCAGTTCACCTACAACAATTGGATCTAATCGATACAAATAACTGTTCTTTGGCAAAGTTCTGACTCGTTCATTTATTGTTATTCCACTGTTATTAGACAATAAACGTAATTCTTGAGGAAAATACTGTCGTTGAACAAATTTCGGAACTTTGAAGCTCTTCTATAAACACATGCTTACTTTTTTTTAGATTCTTGATCTTATTGGCTAGATAACGTTCACGTTCTGTACCAACCAACACAACTGGAACATCTTGTTCAATCAATCAACACAGAATTTGTATAGCGCAAATAATACTTTGATATATATGGATTCTTTAGTGTTTATTTTCGTCAAAAAGATGTATCTTCAAACGTGACTTGAAGATGTCTAGAGTTTTTGATTCTTTGATGTCGAAGGGTAGGGAATTCCACAGAAAAGGTGCTGCAAAGTGAAATGATCGTTTAGTCCGTTGAAGTTTGACAGCAGGAATAACTAATAATGACTTGTTCTGGGATCTTTAGGTTCTATTGGATTCATATGGAGTGAGAAGACCTTGAATGTATTGTGGCGCTTGGTTGTTGAGTGCTTTAAAAGTCAGTAACAGTATTTTAAATTTGATTCGCTGATTTATGGGTAACCAATGGAGGGTGCTTAATGATGGTTTAATGTGATCCCTTTTCCTGGTTCCAGTGATGAGTCGAGCTGAAGCATTCTGGACGTATTGAAGCTTCCGCAGCTGCCACTGTGGTAGACCATACAATAAAGCATTATGGTAGTCCAGCCTTGAAGAGCATGAACGAGGATTTTTAGATTGTCACATGCTAGATACTTCTTTGTCTTTGCTAATTTGTAGATTTGGTAAAACGCTGAAGAACAGGTGGTTTTGATATGGGTCTCAAAAGTTAGCGTGGAATCAATTATAGCACCGATGTTCTTTGCCTTATTTGTTGGTTGAATTAACTCTCCTGCAATCGAAAGGCTCCCCTTTTTTACTTTGTTAAGTTTTTGTTTGGTACCGATGTAAAGAAATTCAGTCTTGTCTGGATTTAATTTTAAAAAATGAAGAGTCATCCAGTTGTGTATTTCATCTAAACAGTTCTAAACATCATGCACAATTGTAGTTTCAGTTGAATGATCAAAACTGATGTATAACTGTGTATCGTCTGCAAACAGGTGGACACAAAGTCCGTATTTCTGGGCTATTGCATTAAGTGGTCTTGTGAATATTATAAATAAGACAGGCCCCAGAACTGATCCTTGAGGCACCCCGCAGATCATTGGAACAAATTCTCAGGAAGTCCCATTAATGCACACAGCTTGCTTTCTGTTAGTTAAGTAAGATCGAAACCAGTTGAACACATTGTTACGCAAGTCAATTTCAACCCATAGTGTGTCTAGAAGATCACTCATGTCCAGAGTGTCAAATGCAGCGGATAAGTCCAGTAAAATCAGCAATACGCTCTGTTGTTGATCGATGCACTGGTGGATATCAGCAACAATTTTTATGAGAGCAGTTTCCGTACTATGGAATTGCTTGTAAGCCGATTGAAGAGGATTCTCGAGAGCACTTTGACGAATATGCACATTAAGACGCTGTAGCACACATTTCTCAATGAGTTTTGATATGTAGCTCAGGTTACTCACAGTAGTTCTTCAGCAGATCAGCATCTAAGGATGGTTTCTAGATTAGAGGTGTGATCATGGCTTGCTTCAGGGTACTTGAAAAGACCCCGTCTAGAAGCGACTTGTTGACAATAATTAAAAGGATTGGTAGAAAAGCATCCAAATTGTCTTTCAGAAGCCATGTTGGAAGTGGGTCTAACTGGCAAGACTTCGTCTTGGTTTTAAGCACCACAGTTTTAAGTTCCTCTACGCTGTATGGTGTAAATTCTGCTAGCAGATGTGGAGTGGGAACTTTGTAAGACGGACATTGGATTTGGTCAATAATGGAGGATTTTGTGATGATGTCATCTCTAATTTGCACAATCTTTTGATTAAAATATGTCGCAAAATTATCAGTAAGGCTGGATAGAGATTCATGGTCTTGTAGAGTTTGCACAATCTTTTGATTAAAATATGTCGCAAATTTATCAGTAAGGCTGGATAGAGATTCATGGTCTGGTAGAGTTTGTTCTGTCTTTGAGTTCAGTAATTCATTTGATAAATTAAATAATTCTTTTGATCTGAAGCACAGTCAACGACTTTAGTATTGTAGTACTCCGTTTTTTTAGATTCAACTAACTTTGCTACAGATTTTATTTCTGTTATGTAGATTTGTTTGTGGACAGATAGACCTGTTCTCACCCAGGTGCGTTCAGCTTTTCTCCTTACTTTCCTGGCATCCCGAATTGTATCGCAGAACCAGGGGTTTTCAGGTTTTATCACTATTCTTCGTGTCTTCTTAGGAGCATGGACATCAATAATGTTTTTTAAAGTACTTTAATGTCTCGTACACGTTTCAAGAGAAGAGTTCGTAAACGAAGAATGTGAGCAATAGCACGTTTAAGTTTGAACCAATCGGAATAATATTCAATTAATCTTTGCGAGGGATCATTTTCGGCAGTTATCGTTGCTAAGGATGAAAGTTCAATTTTGACCTCAGGATCACTCGAGACAACGCCAACAAGCACTGGTTGTTGTGGCAAATTCTCCGTTGTCCATAAAAACTCCGGCCCCATGAGCCAACGGAGGTTCTCTATGAAATCATTTGTTGAAATTGTCCATGAAGAATCATCGGCTGGATTAAGCGCCGAGGATACGTACTTCCACTGGTGTGGTTCTGACGAGCTTCTTATTTCACTGACACGATTCGCGACGAAAACATGAAACCGTTTAGATTCGTTCCCTATATACTGAAGAACAGTTGTACTGTCTGTCCAAAATGTGACAGTTTCCGAAATCAAATCAGGTTTATTCTTTAACATGCGGCTTAAACGTACTGATATTGTGGCGGCTGATAATTCAAGTCTCGGAATTGTCATTGACTTTAATGGAGCTAACCTTGATTTTCCGATAAGGAAAGCACAGTGAATCGGATTTCGATCATTTAAAACACGTTGATAACACACTGAACCATAACCTATAGATGAGGCATCTGAAAAAATATGAATCTCGCTTTTCACGATTTGACCGAAATTTGAAGGAATAAAACATCTATTAATTTTCAATTCATCTAATTTTAGAACCTGATCTCTCCACGAAATCCATTTTTGCTTATAATCATCTGAGATTGGATCGTCCCAGCCTAGTTTAGCTGCACACAATTCTTGTAGAATAAGTTTGGCTTGTAAAGTTATAGGGCACAAGAAACCCAAAGGGTTAAACACAGAACCAATTACGGAAATAATACCCTTTCTTGTGAAAGGCCTGTCTTTAAGAACGATACTGAAGTTAAAAGTGTCACTCTCGATACACCAAGAGCATGTTCAATAGGCAAATCATCATAATCAATGTTTATATCTTTGGCACGTTTATTCAAATCAATGCTGTTAATAACAGCTCTGTTATTGCTTTTAAATTTGGTAAGATTAAATCCACCAGCTTCACATATACCCATTAAATCGTTCGCAAGTTGAGCGGCTTCTTGCTCCGTTTCACAAAATTTCAGTAAGTCATCGACGTAAAAATTGCGTTTAATTGTATTCGTTACAGCAAATCCAAAATTAATGTTATCATCTGCAGTTTTCTTAAGAGCAAAATTTGCCACACTTGGGGAAGAAACAGCCCCAAAGATATGGACAGTCATCTGATATTCCTCTGGTGGTTTGTCTGTATTTCCGTTGGGCCACCAAAGAAAGCGCAAGTAATCCCAGTTATAAGGTGAGACGTTTACCTGGTAGAACATTTTCTCCACATCCGCCATAAATGCAATAGGATGTACGAGGAATCGAATAAGAACACCAATCAATGAATTTGTAAGGTCTGGTCCCTGAAGGAGACAATTTTTAAACGATACACCGTTCCATTTAGCACTGCAATCATAAACAACTATTAGTTTATCCGGTTTCCTGGGGTGATAAATACCGTGATGAGGTATGTACTATGTCTGGGCGTTTGACGCGTTTAACTGTTCAGGCAATACTTTAACCGCATAACGTTGATCTAACAAATTATCAATGAAATTAATATAGTCCGTTCTAAACTCTGGGTTACACTCCATCTTACGTTTAAGAGAATTAAGGCGTTTCAGAGCATGTTCTCTGTTATTAGAAATGTGCAAATAATTTTCCCTAAATAGAAGCGGAATTTCGTAGTGACCATTTTTTAAACACCGTTTTGTTTTCAACCAATTCTATGATTTTTTTGTCTTCTTGCGAATAACTAGGTTGATCACTGTTATAATCTTTAAAATCGGACTCGACAATTCGTTCAAATAACTTAGGAATCTCATTTTCACGAACTGTGGTGTCTACAGCTATTTGGCGTACATTAAAATCATTACTGATATCTTTTAAGAAAATGCGATTACAGTATACAACTTTTGATGAAACATCAGGCTTAATTGGGCCTATTACAGTCCACCTTAACCGAGTTAAAACCGCATATGGGCCTTTGTCATGACTAGATATTACTTTCAGAGGTTCTAAAGCCTGTGCACAATTAGTTCCTAGGAGCATTCCTACTTTAATGTTAGGCATATATTTATGTATGACTATATCACGAAGGTATTCCCATTGTTGTACAATTTCTGGCCTAGGTATTCTCGACGTAGACATAGGAATTTCATATATAGAATAAACAGGAGGAATATCAATCGTATTTGTCCCAGATAGGTCTGAAACTTGTAAATTTCTATGAATAGTGCTTCTCCTTTCCTTTTGTCCAAACATTGTTCCCAGCATAATCTCAGTTTCTTCACCATTAACATTTAAGTCATTCTTAAATTCGTCAGAAATAAAACCACTACTCGATCCGTTGTCTAAAACTAAATAAATCAATACTTTAGCATTATTATCTCTACTAATAACGTTAACAGGAACAACTGTCATCATAACGTCAAAGTCATCATTATGTGTATTTGTGCATTCCTCGAATGTATCAATACAACAGTTTTGAATATCAGGAACAAAGTTACATGTAGATCTTTGTTGTGCGTTGTAAGATGCGTTATCGTTGCGTTGAAATGCGTTTGGTGCCGGTAGATGTGCGTTTGAACTTGAAGCGTTATCTAAGCGTTTAGCTTGTGTAGATTCATGATGCGGCGATACGTTTCTGTTGACATTGGAATAAATGTTCATGTCTTGGGTAGATGGAGATTTGTATGCACTCCAAATACCGGTATGAGATCTTGTGGGGGGAACAAAAGTTTCTAAATGGAATGCGGTGGGGTGACGACACGTCTTCTTATTGACACAGTTTCTAGAATCATGAAATTGATGTAAACAACCAAAACAAAGTCGCTTTTCTCTCGCAAAGGCACGACGTTCTTCATACGATAGCTTCTGAAATTCAAAACAATAATCTAAATTATGTCCCTTGGCACAAAAAAGACATTTTTCTGCGTTACCACTGTAATTTGCTTGTGGAGCACTGTTAATACCGGTGGCGAAACTTTGTTTCGGTTTATATTCATTAAAAGATCGAGGAGTATTATTGTCAGTTATTTTACCAAACACTGGATTTGTTAGAATGTCTACTTCACAACTAACAAACTTAACAAAGTCCTGAAAGGTAGCGAGCTTAGCGGCATATTCGTCTGACTGTAAACTATACTCTTTACGACGCCATCGATCACACATTGAAAACGGTAATTTGTCCATAAGATTACGTAAATTTTGTGGATTATTTAACTCCTTGAGATAGCCAATGTCGGTCATATCGTTCAAACATAATAACAGCTGCTGTGAAAACTTCTGAAGGAAATTTAAGTTCTCAGGTTTCATAACTGGCCACTTTATTCATGTTTATTCATGTAAGCTGATGTAATTCGGAAATTATCACCAAAATTCTGACATAATAATTGTTTTGCACGAGCATAGCCTACTGTAGGTTCCATATGTAAACAACTTTTTATAACCGCATTTGGATCACCAATCGTGTACTGATCCAAAAAGTAAAGTTTATCACTATCATCATTAGCGTACTTTTCAATTCTATTCTCAAAGGCTTTAATAAATTTAATAAATTTCGATTTAGTTAGCGAATCTGTTGTGTCAGATATTATTAAATCGTCAGGTCCTAAGACCTGCCCTCTTGACCCCCTTCCCACATCTTTACTAAAAGAAAACCTTAATTTATTCTTACCTGTGATTACTGATATCATAAATTCTTGTATCCAAGAACGAAAGGTACCCGATTGTTTTAAAGTTGCTAATGTCGTTCCAGTTATTAAAAAATCAACTTTAGATAGAAATGTGCTAAAAAAATTACCGTCCTGTATCAAACTTAAGTTTTATCTCCAAATTTTTTGAAAAATGTATAGCCAAACAACTGATTGAACATATTGACACACACAACCTTCATGATAGTCTACAGAGTGCATATCGTAAGTTTCACAGTGTTGAGACGGCGCTTATTAAAGTGCAAGATGATATATTAAGGTCAATAGACAATAGAAACTGTGTTCTTTTAGTACTTTTAGATTTGTCCGCAGCCTTTGACACCATAGATTCTACTGTCCTGCTACTAAGACTTCAGACAGACTTTGGTGTCAAAGGCTCTGCACTTCAGCTACTTGAAAGTTATCTTACTGATAGAAAGCAGAGGGTTGTTATCGGTAATGTGACGTCAGACTATCATAAGAATTTATATGGAGTACCACAAGGATCGGTCCTTGGACCCATTTTATTTACTCTTTATACTGCTCCAGTTGGTAAAATTGTTAAAAGACATGGTCTTGACTATCATATTTATGCTGATGATACCCAGCTGTATTTAAGTTTTAATCCTTTAAATGCGAATGAGCATGCTTTGAGCAAATCTAATATTGAGCAGTGTATCAATGAAATTAAATTATGGATGTCTGTAAATTTTCTATGCTTAAATGGTGATAAAACTGAATTTATTTTGCTTGGATCTAATCATAACCTCAACACCATAACTGATTCCAATTCGATTAAGATTAATGGAAATGAAATTACTCCTAGTAACTCTGTTCGCAATATTGGAGCTTATTTTGATAGTAAAATGACCATGTCTAATCACGTGAACAATATTTGTAAATCCTGCTACTTTCATATCCGTAATATTGGCAAAATTCGTAAATTTCTTACCCCGGATTCAACTAAAACGCTTGTTCATGCTTTTATTACTTCAAGACTTGATACTTTTAACTCACTTTTATCCGGCTTACCCAATAAATTAATATACAAATTGTAAAAAGTTCAAAACACCGCTGCACGACTTATTACCCTTACGAAGAGACATGATCATATTACTCCCATACTTAAACAACTTCACTGGCTTCCCATTCCATATCGTATTCAATTTAAGATCCTTTTAACTGCTTATAAATGTTTTCATGGCTTAGCCCCATCTTATTTATGTCATCTAATTGAAAAACAAACAAATGCTCGCAGTCTCCGTAGTTCAAATGACGTTTATCGTCTCAAACCAAGATCAGCTAGAATGGTTACATATGGTGAAAGATCGTTTTCATTTCTAGCCCCAGACCTGTGGAATGATTTAAAACCATCTGGTTCTGATACTGATATTCGTTCTAGCCCTTCAGTACAATCTTTTAAATGTGCTCTTAAAACTTACTTATTTAAAAAGGCTTTTAATTAGATATATATTATTTTATTATATTGCATCTTTTTGTAGTCTTTTAGTTGTTTTATATATTTTCTGTTTTACTGGTATATGATTGTAAAGCGCTTCTGAACACCGTTGGTGGAATTAGCGCTATATAAATGTTTTAATAATAATAATAATAATAATGTACTGAAGCGGGTCACCATTAAATTTATGAATTTCGGGTCTTGGAAGAAGATTTCTGCGTTGCTGATTCAAAAAAAGCTCTGACAATTCTATTTATCTCTGAACAATGTTTTCTACATAACTGTTTGAGGCTTTTACTAAAGGAGAGTTGTCACGCGAATCATCTGGAGGCTTCGTAACCAGAGGCCTGTCAATCAAATTACTCCGAGTGTATGCAAACGTAGGCTTAATTTGTTGCTGAGCAGACTCTGGCTCTTCTATGAGTTTATTCAACGCACGTTGCCTGGCTCGCGATACATTTAGTTCTGTTTGTAAGTTTAAACGTTCCCTTTCTTTCTGTCCCTTGCTGTCTTAATTGTTGCTGTTCGTTAATAGCTGCTGCTCTGGCCTCGAGCTCGGCCTGTTTGGCATGTTCCTTCGAGACTAGTACACTTATGTTAGATTTCACCGAATTCTTTGACGAGGTGATCGAAACCTGATCATCGTTTATTATTAGCGATTTCATTTCTGGGCCCGTATCATAAAAACTACCGTCATTCCATGGAATTTCTTCCAGCCATGTATGAACGTTTCTATCCGTAGACTTTGCCATTTTTTATGCGTTTGCGTTAATATTCACAAACCAACGAAAAGGTTCACGAAAGTTTGGAACTAGAATGTAGAAGGCAACCACAGTCGATAGTGACTTGCAGAAGCAATCCCGTTGCGTTGTCCCCCTAAGTCAAACACGCGTTCAGTTTGTGAATAAGATAAGTTTATTAGATTTACATCGGTACGTTGCGTTAATACAGGTATGAAATATACAGGAAGAAAAGTTACATCATTACGTAATACGTTGCGTTGAAATACAGGTTTACATTATTCGTTAATAATAACAGACGTTATACGTTAATCATTACACACTGGTTACACGTTAAGCTCAATAAATAAACCATAGACCGGTTGGTAGACGGTACAATAATACAAATTCCCAGCCATATCATTTAGGCAAAGCCCAGCGTAGGCCCAAATGGCCGCGTATCGGATGGAGTTGAATAAACGTTCTGAAAACAATTTACCGTTGAATTAAATCGGCTTTTTTGCCGAATAATTTCGCCTTTCTCCTTTTGAGTTCGTCCTTTAGGCGAATTAGCGTCCAATCTTCATATTTATACATTTTATATACTTGTTTATAAAACGGATAAGTTTCGATGACTACTTTTGATAATAACTAAGAACATCCGGTTGCGTGTGTTGGTCAACATATAAATATGGGCGTGGCAGTTTCAAAATACGATTTAAACAATAACTACCCATTCTAAAAAATTTCATTATTAAATTATTGGTTTATTCTATTCCAAAAAATACCTCTTACAAGCGCTATCATCATTCTATCGGTCTGTATTTTCCTATGAAAAAATTGTTTAACGCTTTATAATTCCAATAAAACTATACAAAAATAAAGCTACGGTTTCAATTAAATAAATTAATCTGTTGGGCTTGTCGACAGGACCCCAAATTCCTGATATTTTTTCACCATCAGTTTAACGACTGTTGATATTGGATTTCGCAGCTTCTGCTCTGAAGGGAAATCTCAAGCTGTGTGCCATGACAGCCCTGGCCAATCATAAGGCGTCAATGATGCTTACCGTAAAAGAATATCATACATTCTATTTTCTACTTTTTTTAGAATATATTGGGCGTTGCACTTTTGGATAGATAATACTACAGGTCTAAAATCCTCTCTATTCTTAACAATAATGAATATTACAAAGAGTCATAAGAAGAACATCAATTGGCAGTCAAACGAAAAATTAAAAAACGTATACAAGATTATATGGATTACCTAAAATTCATAAAAGTAAAGAAATTCAGGAACAAGTAGAGGAATAGAATCCCGAGGTAATAATACTTTAAAAAAACGAAAGGTCTAAGTTTTCGACCAATTGTTAGAGTGCCAGAAAGCGTCACGCAACGAATAAATTATCTTGTCGATATCATCCTTAAACCTTTATGTAAACTTTGCCAAAAGCTTTTAGATGGGTGGTATAGATTTCCTATCCTATTAAAATTACCAAATACAACGATACCGGGAAGCACGTTAGTAAGTTTTGACGTTATCAATCTATACAGCAACATCGATTCAAAACTAGGGAATACGGCCATAGGGTACTGGATCAATAAACACAGAGATAAAATTCTAGACCGCTCTTCAACAACAAGGGAGTAGCTATGGGAACAACAGTAGCACCGACCTATGCAACGTTATCCCTTGGCTATTTAGAAGTTTTTTAAAAAAGGATGTAGAGAGAATGATTCAATGAAGAGAGGTTTAACGTCCTACGCTTCTGCACTTAACTTGGGCTAATTGAAGAAGACTGGGGTTCGATAAACGACAACATTTAGAGGAATCTTGGAGGCGATTTCTAGATGACTGCTTTGACATCCTTTCGGATGAAGAGGACCTAGATACAATCCATGAAATATTAAACTCGCTGGATTCATCGCTTAAGTTCACAGAGCAAAACAGCAAATCCAAATTGATCTTCTTAGATGTTGAAGTACATTTATCGCAAAATAGTGTTATCAAAACGGACTTTTTTTTATAAGAAAACAGATACTCACCAATACCTTAACATCAAATCGAGCCTTCCCGCACACACAACGAAATATCCCGCTCAATCTAGCAACACGGGTCTACACAATTGTGTCGAGTAAAACGTGGAAGAATCAAAGACTTGGGTGAGCTTAAGCAATATTATCCAATAAAGCTGATGGACACTGTTAGACAATGTTAATGTTATACAGAAGTCCTTAATTTTAGACCAGGACACATTATGAGTCCCAAAGCCGGAGGAGAAAAATGACAACATCATGACATTAGTAACTACGTTCAATCCACATTACAACAGACCAATGTACATTGTCGATATTAAAGGTGTGGGTCAAGTTAAAAAAAAATAAAACCAAGTACGAACAAACCAAACCATTAGATAAAATTCGAAGTCCTAAAAAACGGTATAGGCAAAATAGTGTAAACAGATAAAATAGTATAAGTTAAAAGCGTGATCTTTATATTGACTTTCATTTTTTACTTGCAACAAATTAAGAAAAAAAACAGGATAAAAAAAATGTAAGTAGACCAAAAAAGAGACGCATATACGTCCACATAAATGCTGTCTCTGCAGATCGACTACCAAACAATACGCTTTTTTTATTTAAAAAAAGGGCAGAACACTTAACCTAGTACATGGACTAAAGCCGGAAATGGAAAGATTGCAAAGTCATATTTTAAAAACAGGGTGAAGCTTCGGCCCTTCTATGTCTCGTCTGCGATCTCACTTTTAACCCAGTTCATGGACTAGGGCCGGAAATTGAAAGATGACAAAATAATATTTTAAAAACAGGACGAAGCTTCGGCTGCGATATCACTTTTGTGGAAGTAGTAAACCAAATTATGACAACTGCTACTAGAGCGTTAAAAATGGATAAAAAGTAGACCGATTTCACTAGATTTTTTGCAAAATTCTAGAAATTCATGAAAAAGAAAACAAGAGATACAGCTCAGGACGAAATAAATCAGGTGATAACATTTGTGGCCAAATTACCTTCATATCGCAAATGCCATTCGCGTATACGTGTCACTAAGAGCAACCGCACAAACAAATTTGAAAAGGCTTGGCAGTTAAATACAATTTTTACAGCCTATGACAATATATGACCCAATTTAAATGTGGATTATACAAATCAATTCATTATACCGCGATATGTAGCTACATTATAAGCAAAGATCAATGGGTGTCTGTCGTGTCCAATCAATCCTCAACCTCAACAGAAAACGTCATAGACGTATTGATGCATACAAAAGCAAAATATATGTTTTAACATGTGCACAAATTATCGCACCTAGCGACCCTATACGTCCAACTCCATAGTTCAACATTAAAGAATTATATTAAACAATTGACCATTGTTCTTTCATTTTTATACGCTCGCTATTATCATACCCTATTTCATTTTCATCCGATAATAAACATATTTTGTCATAAAATTATTCTTTAAAAAATCCCCTGATTTCTGTTCTCGAAATCGATCTTTTGTCAACCAGTTAAAACGTTATCTTTCAGTGGCATTTAGCGATTGGAGACATATCAGCAGAAGAGGGAGAGAGAGAGAAATAGGGTTTAACGTCCACTCAACACAACTAGGTCATTTCGGGACTAACGTATGGTTTAATTTTATTTCAATAAATCGCTTGCGCGTAGGGGTCTTTAGCAGTGGAGGAAACCCACGAGGTTGAGAAGGCGCCCCTATCTCCATGCCACATACGCTCACATCAGGGCTCGAAACCACAGCCGCAAGCCAGAGGTCAAAGCGCGGCACTCTAGACCACTAGGCCATCCCAACCCCCTGACATATCAGAACTAACACAATTATATGGGAAAAAACAATCGCTGATTTATTATACACAAGCACCACCGGAACACCAAGCACCGCCTCCTATGTGAAATCAATGGATTACATCAAGCTTTTAAAGACCAATTCACCAATAAAGATTTTACCAATATTCGGCATATACAAATATCAACCAATCTAGCCAACTCAGGCCGTCAACTACGAATTCAAACACAAACCAATTTAAAACAGATTTCCTCACCAAGACAGTAGTAAACCTCAGTGATAAAGAACTCAGTGAAAATCAGATCAAAGTGCTTTTAAAAGGTCTCAAGCATGCACCCTGTCTACCACCAAAAAACCACGATGACCTCATAGCCAATGTAGAGCCGGGCCCTGTTTCACAAAAACTTAAATCTCCTTAAAATCATTGTAAACTAAAATTTCATCCTAACTTACAATAGAAGCGTTTCACAAAACGATTTTAAGCATTGTACCTAAAATCCACTAAAATAATATTGTAAGTTACAATTGTATCCTAACTTAAAATAGTGGCGTTTCACAAAACTATTTTAAGGGCAATTTTAACTAAAATCGACTGTAACTTGGGATAGCTGTCACCCTCTCCTAACTTACAACCACGACATTAACACACATTGATTAGAGCTACATTGTTTGATCTATTGCGACATACAGATATAATTGGCTCATAATTTTAACATACAATCATTCACAAAAAGAATTTTCATTTCATTTCTTTTTATAGCATGGGATATACAGCTACTGTCCATCCGTTTATTTTATTGTAAGGTAATTTAAGCATTTGGATGGCGCCCCATATTAGAACTCCAAGAAAAAAAACACACCCAAACTCCAGTAAACTACACACTAAAAGAACATTTATATCCAATGTCATGGAAAGAAGAGCACTCTTATCTATAAAGAAAATACCTTCGTGTTTAATATAGCAAATTTCTTTGTATTAGAAGGCCTAAATCAATAATCTAGAATGTGTTTATTCAAAAATGTAATAGGCCTATTTGAAATAAAATTTTAATATCATTAATTTATTATTATTTCTTAATGAAGTTACGTTAATAAAACAACATAAATTTTAAAAAAATAGGCGCCAAAGCTTTTTTATCTTGGGGAAAAAAACATTTAATTAAGTAAGATAGATAGACTCTTCTGCCTTTTCAAAGTATCATTGAAAGTGTCTATGAGAATGACATTTCAAATCTAGGCATCGGAACATTGGCTTTTTGGCGTATTTATTTAATTTCAATATTAATATTCTTTTAAACTACGACAAAAAATTGCAGCCTAGATTAGTCTTTTGAGTGACAAATATCATAATTTCTTTGTGAAAATTCTCAATAGTTTCTCTTTTCCAAATTACTATAAAACTGCGAAATTCAAGCGCTTTAGTTTATCGATACACATTATTTCCACTGAAGCCTGCGAGGAAATCAAATGCCAAGTTGATAGACAACCCACCAATACATTTCGAAACTAATAATACGCAATAAACTCATTTATTGCATCTCTCTACGACTTTCTGCCCATTTGCAAACATTTCTACAACGTATGAAACTCTCCCTATTGATAATGTAACCGTTAATTCAGTCTGTCAACTGTTTTCAGTTTCGAAGCGTATTTGCTTTCACCGTTAGTGCCCAAAGCGGAAATCTGCACTGCGCGGGCGCAAGCGATTTTAACTAAAATCTATTAAAATTGCATTTTAAGTTACAATTGATATTCGTGAAACGCATAAAATTTAAAATCTCATTTTGATTTTAGTTAAAATCGATTTTAAGGATTTTAGTTTAAGTTTTCGTGAAACAGGGCCCAGGGCCTTAGACAACTGGCACCAGGCGGCAAAGTTGATTTTCTACGCCACCAAATAGCTAACCTGATGACTAAATCTCAAACCAAAAAGAACCCCAACAGCATCAGTAAAAGAGACAAGGAAGCCATTCACAATCTGAAAGATGACAAGTCCATAACCATAATTCCCGCAGACAAAGGGAAGTCAACAGTAATAATGAACACCGATGACTACAACTTCACGGTCAACGAATTACTTACAGATAATACCACATATAAGAAAATTAGGAAAAACCCGACAACAAGACTTGAAAAACAACTGAATGAAAAATTAGAAAAACTCCAACACCAGCAAGAGTTCACTCAAGAACTCCTCTACCAGTTGCGACCTAACCACCCACGACCGCCGTACGCCCGCGCTACGATAAAAGCTCATTAAAACCCAATTAAAGCTCGGTTACTTGTCTCTTCTAGAGATTCGGTGTTCTACAATGTTTCCAAACACCTGTCTAAGCTGCTTGCCATATTAGGAACATCATCACTCTAGTGAATTCTGTGATAAAATCCGAAATATTACCCAGCCTTGAAGAATTGTTTCCGATTATGTAACAGACCTGATGTTCTCCGCTCTCGTATAGATCAGTTACAAGTTCCACTGGACACCAAATTAACCACCAACAGCATCATCGAACTTATACCATGAGCCAGGCTATCCCGTAATGTATTATTTTCGTTAAAAGAAGATAGATTCTTTAAGCCACGAACAATTGTGTATGTTTTCAAGCCCATTAATGTGGATGTTTCACTGTTTTTCATTTTCAGTTCAAAATGGCGTCCATCAGTTGACCTAAATCAAAATTTGGCCTGGACCATTGTTTAGGCATTAAATCAGGGATTCGGAAAATATAATTCCCTTGTCTGTAAATAAAATATCAAAAAAGCCTTAGGGTTTTTTCACATTTCAAGATGTCGGCACTTCCGGTTTTTGCGACAAACTCCATTTTTTGTGTACGAACCAGTAGTTTCGTAGCTAGTACAAAAGAATTTTTCTAGTCAATCTGACCTATATTTCGTCGATTATTTGGAAAACTTTGTCCTTAATATCACCAAGGGCAGATAATTTCCAAATTTTTTAATAACATTTTTGAAGTCACATGAGCGAGTTCTACTTACATACTTAATTTCATAGAAATCGTGCAACGATTAAAGAAGTAGTTATTTTGATTTTTACTTCCGGTTCAAAATCACAGCGACGAATTTTCGAAATTCAAAAATCCGAATGTGCAGATTTGCAGTTAAGGAGTCAAGGTACACAAAGATAAAAAATATTAGTAAAATAGTTCAATTAGTCACAAAGTTACAGCTAAATAGGTCAAATGCGTTTATTCGTCAATTTCGGTGATTTCGGATTTTTGAAAATATATTTAATCCAAAGCCATCACTAATTCTTGGGGGGGGGGGTAGGTAAAAGTTTCAGAAAGATCCGACGGTTAGATTCTGAGATATAAGATTTGCAGGAAAAACACAAAGAAAAAATAATAATAGGAACTAGATCTGCATAGCAGATATCAAAGCTTTCATATATATATACAAAAGGGTTATTGGGATCTGCTGAAACGATAAGGATAAATGTCATCAGGTATATAAAAAATAAATAATTAAAAGCCAATATTAAATTCTAAAAATCGATATTTTTTGCTAAAAAAAATTTTTTTAATCGGATAAAAATGGGAGTAAGGTACAGAGTCCGGGGTTGTAATGGACGTATTGTGTCCAATTCTTATAGTTTTCGGACAATCGGTGTCGGTTTAGCGACAAAATTTCCCTTTTTTTCCTTTTATAGAAGCCGTAAATTGACTTTAAAAAACGACGAACGGTAGGTGCCAAGAACAAACGACTTGAACAAATGTAGGTATCACCTTAAAAATTTCAGGGTACCTAGGTACCAACGTGAAAAGTTTCTCGCCGGAATTTGGTACTCATGGAAAACATAAAAGGGGTAATTCGAATTTTTAAACTAGGCTACCCTGTAATGTATTATTTTCGTTAATAGAAGATATATTCTCTAAGCCACGACCAATTGTGTATGTTTTCAAGCCCATTAATGTGGATTTTTCACTATTTTTAATTTTCAATACAAAATGGCGTCCATGATTTGCCAAAAATCAAAATTCTACTTCCTACGTTTTATCTGCCAAACTCATGGGGGAGATTATTTAGAAGTTCTAAAGTTTTTTTCACGTCGCATTAGTAAATTTCATAAAAATCGTAAATCTATTAAAGTAGTTGTCAAGTTGGTCTCAACTTACAGTTCAAAATCACATCGACAAATTTTAGAAACTCGAAACTCTGAAATTGCAGATTTTAATTAAATGTTTTAATGTACACAAAGAAAAAGAATTAGTAAAATAGGTCAAATATTCACAAAGTTACAGTAATGTAGGTCAAATTCCATCTTTTGTAAAATTCGGTGATATCGGATGTGTAAAACGTTTTGAAAATATATTCATTCCAAAGCCACCACTCATTCTTGTGTGGGGGGGGGGGGGGGCCAAATTTCAGAAAGATCCTACGGTTAGATTCTGAAATATAAGATTCGCCCAAGGACCGTCCTTGGATTTGCAATAAAAGAACAAGGCAAAATTCCACTTTTGGTTTTGGAGTAGCGCATGCGCAGTCACGACGCACGATAGGTGCCGCAAACAAACGACTTGAACAAATGCAGAAATCACCTTGAATATTTCAGGGTACCTAGGTACTAACGTAAAAGGTTCCTCGCAGGAATTTGGTACTCATGGTACCTTTAGTTTTAACGTAGCGCATGCGTGAAGTCAAACCTGCTAAACTCGAAAACAACCTTGTCGGCACGGAAAACTTCAAAGGAGAAATTCGAATTTTTAAAATATTCAAATGCCAAACGTTTGACCATGAGCCAGACTATCCCGTAATGTATTATTTTCGTTAATAGAAGGTAGATTATCTAAGCCACGACCAATTGTGTATGTTTTCAAGCCCATGAATGTGGATTTTTCACTGTTTTTCATTTTCAATTCAAAATGGCGTCCATCAGTCAAAACCATTTGGTCCGATTACCTTCAAAGGTGCACAGATTGTACTTTGTAACTCACATATTAAAAACAGAAGAGTTTGAGATTCAAAGAACGTTGAAAATAAATTCAAAACCCACCCCCTTCCGATCCAAATGACTAGACACACATCCTTGCTAGGCCTTCCATAGTTCACCAATGACAACGGGGAACCACATTGATCTCGGGTTTTCGTAACCATCCGAACGACTAGACACTAATCCTTGCACCACGGACCAGGGGGTCCGAGTTTTTCGTCGTAGCCCAACGATTAGACGCGGATCCTTACGGGACCTTCCGTCCTTCACCACTGACAACGGGGAACCACAGTGACCTCGGTTTTTCGTACTATCTGAACGACTGGACATTCTTCCTTAAAAGGCCTTCCGTTCTGCACAAATGAACCACGCTGGCCTTGTTTTGTCGTAACATACAAACGACTAGACAATGTTTCATAATTTGGTCATGTTCGCTTGGGTGGGTTGGCAGCAGAATTAATATACATGGTCAACGGTATTGACGTGAGAAGGGAGGGGGGCAGGGTGTACACAAATCATGCAAATCACAGCTTTGTATTACACACATAAAATTGATATACTAAAAACACAAATGGCCGAGTTTCAAGACAGTTCTCGCACTCTTTTAACACATAATAAGAACACTGTATTAATTTCTATATATCAATAAAATATGCCTCAGGCCCATTGTATCATATATAATACACTAAATTTCGACATTGCTTTTCAGAACAAATATTGTTTATTTTTAAACTTGAATTAGGTTAGTTAAAAAATTATTTTCGGGCAACAGAAAGTGTAGAATTTGTCGCAGGCACTTGGGGCCAGGGTCATTGAAGTTGTAATCCGGTGACCGATTTTTATTTAACGGGAGAATAAGTAATATTTCATAGGATAGCAGTAAATAATTAAAAATAGGAGAGCTTGAGATTCAAAGGACGTTGAAAATAAATTCAAAACCCACCCCACCCATCCAAGCCACTAGACACAGATCCTTGCTAGGTCTTCCATACTTCACCACTGACAACGGGGAACCACATTGACCTCGGGTTTTCGTAACCTTCCAAACGACTAGACACTAATCCTTGCACCACGGACTAGCTTGTCCGAGTTTTTCGTCGCATCCAACGATTAGACACGAATCCTTGCCGGGCCTTCCGTCCTTTTCCACTGACAACGGGGAATCACAGTGACCTCGGTTTTCCGTACTATCCGAACGACTGGACATTCTTCCTTAAAAGGCCTTCCGTTCTGCACAAATGAGCCACGCTGGCCTTGTTTTTGGCACTCTTTTAACACACGATAAGAACACTGTATTAATTTCTATATATCAATAAAATATGCCTCAGGCCCATTGTATCGTATATAATACACTAAATTTTGACATTGTTTTCAGGAAACATATTTTTTTATTTTTAAACTTGAATTAGACTAGTAAAAACAAAATATTTTCTGGCAATAGAAAGTTTAGAGTTTAGAGTTGGATCGCAGGTAGGCCTACATGAGGCCAATTTCTTCGAAGTTGTATAGCTGCACCCGGTGACCGATTATTATTTAACGGAAGAATAAGTGATATTTAAAATTATAGCAGTAAATAATTAAAATATTTCATAGGGGTTTTAATACTATGTATATAATGTATGTGTCAAGGTCATAAAACGTATCATTCTTCGAGGTTTGCCGAATGCAGATTTTAGCGACCGGGATAGATTTGCACTGCCCAGGCAACGTTCCAGTGGTCCGATTGTCTTCAAATTTGCACACATTGTACCTTCAGACTCTAGCTATTGCATATAAAAAATGGAAATGAGTGAGATTCCGAGAACAATGAAAATAAATTACAGACCCAACCCCACCGATCAAAGTTTTTTTGCTTAAAAATTGCGGTATTTTATCGATTTTTTTTTTGTTCTTGATATATGAATATTTTCTCCTTTTAATATGTGATAAATAACATCGCGACGCAGCCAACCGCTAGAAATTCCGAAGATTTGGAAAACCGTAACGATGCCTCAGTAGTTAAACAAGGTCAAAATGGGCGATTCGGTTTCTATTGGCGAAACACCGTTCGGGTCATTTGAAAGAAATTGTCTTATAAGGAATATGTGTATAGTACTAATACCTATCACATACAGAAGAGGCGATAAAATGTCTTTTCATTTGCAATTTCAAAATTAATTAAAACCAATATTTAATTCCGAAAATCGTTTTGATTGCTAAAACCTTGGTAATGGGCGTATTGTGTCCAAATTTCATGGTTATCGGAATCGGTGCCGGTGTCGCAGTAAAATTCCCCTTTTTCCCTTCTACGCATGCGCGAAGTAAAATTTGTTTTGTCAATTTGGTGATTTTGGGTATATTTCTGAGTTATTTGGTGAATGACGGTGGATCCAAGATGGCGGCCATAATACAATATAAAAACGCGTTAAAGAACGAACAAATTGTCATGACGGGGTTCATTTGCACTGCCCAGGCAACGTTCCGGTGGTTCGATTACCTTCAAATATGCAAAGATTGTACCTTGGGACTCTAGCTATCACATATTAAAAATAGAAGAGAGTGAGATTTAAAGATCGTTGAAAATAAATTCAAAACCCACCCCCACCCATCATTTCTAGGCCCCTCATACTTCACCACTGACAACGAGGAACCACATTGACCTCGGCTTTTTATAACCATCCAAACGACAAGACACTAATCGTTGCACCACGGACTAGGCGGTTCGAGTTTTTCGTCGCATCCAAACGATTAGACACGAATCCTTGCCGGGCCTTCCGTCCTTTACCACTAACAACGGGGAACCACAGTGACCTCTGTTTTTCGTGCCATCCGAACGACTGGACATTCTTCCTTAAAAAGCCTTCAGTTCTGTACAAATGAGCCACGCTGGCCTTGGTTTTTATATGGGATCAAAATGGGGGTAAAGCACAGAGTCCGTGATGGTAATGGGCGTATTGTGTCCAAATTTCATGGTTCTCGAACAATTGCTGCCGTGGTCGCGGCGAAATTCCCCTTTCCCCCTCTCTTATAAAAGCCGTAAATCGACTTAGAAAAAAACCCTGACAGAACGCCGTGGCAAGAACAAACAACTTGAACGAATGCATGTATCACCTTGAAAATTTCAGGGTACCTAGGTACTATTGTGAAAAGTGTCCCACCGGAGTTTGGTACTCATGGTACCTTTGGTTCTAGCGTAGCGCATGCGCGAAGTCAAACCTGCTAAACTCGAAAACAACCTTGTCGGCACGGAAAACTTCAAAGGAGAAATTCGAATTTTTGAAATATTCAAATGCCAAACGTTCGACCATGAGCAAGGCTATCCCGTAATGTATTATTTTCGTTAAAAGAAGATATATTTCTTTAAGCCACGACCAATTGTGTATGTTTTCAAGCCCATTAATGTGGATTTTAAACTGTTTTTCATTTTCAATTCAAAATGGCGTCCATCAGTTCACCTAAATCAAAATTCGGCCTGGACCATTGTTTAGGCATTAAATCAGGGATTCGGAAAATAGAATTCCCTTGTCTGTAAATAAAATATCAAAAAGCCTTAGGGTTAGTTTTAGTTTAAACAATATTTTATTCGTTAGAAAAGGATTGAACAACAGGCAAAGCCTATATAAGTTCTTTCCCATGGATACAGAATATAATAAATGATAAATATAAACATATACATAAAAATAAGATTAAGTATAATAAATTGTAAAACCGAACATATATACAGTTACATGTGGAAATGGTATATGTAAAATATAGCTGGTGCAATTATTTAGTATTGTTCAACAATATGTAAAATCAAATCAAAACCTTTTGG
This sequence comes from Patella pellucida, assembly GCA_917208275.1. Taxonomy (NCBI): domain Eukaryota; kingdom Metazoa; phylum Mollusca; class Gastropoda; family Patellidae; genus Patella; species Patella pellucida. The sequence goes on along the minus strand of OU795041.1, from coordinate 36,002,540 downwards.
TACTTTTAATAATATCATTTATGTATATTAAGAATAGAAAAGGACCGAGTATTGATCCCTGGGGAACCCCCGATTCAACTGACAAATAAGGTGACTTAAAACCTTCAAGGACAACACATTGTTTACGATTTGTTAGATAATTGTGTATCCAATCACATAAATTTGAACTAATAGCATACTTTCGCAGCTTATATATAATTCCCAAATGCCAGACTTTATCGAACGCTTTAGAAATATCACAGAATACAAAACTAAGTTATTTCCCTTTATCTAGATTACTTATGAATATATTATATATCTCAAGAAGTTGGTTTATTGTTGAATCATTTTTTTGAAATCCTGACTGATGTTTAGATAATAAATCATTTTTTTTAAGAAAGTTGTACAGGTGTTTTAGGATATTTTTTTTCAAAAATCTTACAAATAGTACACGTTAAGGAAATAGGGTGATAATTTTCTGGTAATTGTGGATCACCCTTCCCTTTAAAGGCAGCTGTGACATGTAAAGTTTTCCATATGTCTGGAATTTGATTATTTCAAAGCCACAGGTTAAATAGACGAGTTAATGGAATTACAATGGCGGGAGATATGTTTTTTAGAATTAATGGGCCGATTTAATCTGGTCCTGGTGGCATTGAAGAGTCAAGTATTTTTAATTGATCTTAAAGCTGAACTCCGGTCACAAAAAATACCGAAATATTTAAATTAAAAAAAAGTTAACACCCCCAAGCCGCCATACTTGTTGCCAACTTGTGAAACAAAGATGCTGGATATAGAGGCTTATGACCTGGAGAGGTTAGCTGATCTCACTTCCAGTTCGTTTCTAGTCAGTCAGGTGTAGACATCAGGCTTTATTCTTATACAATACACGCTTCACTGATTGCTCTATTTCCCCCCCAACAGTGAGTGACTCACTGACATTATACCAAATTATTGAAGATTGCAAAATGTTTGATAAGGTAAGCCTGTAAATAATTATATGAACTGTGTCTACTGCAATATTATAGCCGCCTAAGCTTTACTCTAAAACAAAAGATGCAAAAGATGACTTACTTCAACCTGAAATTTTCAACAAAAACAAATAACCTATTGTCTTCTTCATATTATCATGGACCTTATAATATATAAGGTCCATATTATTATTGCCACGTCTTCTTGTGAATATCTTACACATATATGAAAATCACCAAATATGTTATCGCACTATAATGTCCAGTGTAATTATAACTAATATTATGCAATAAACAGATAGTTTAGATTTTCACATGTCATCATGTAAGATTGTATTTTGCTCGCGAAAAAGTTCAAGGCCAAGGGACATAACTACATTTTTGGGGCGGCAAACAAAACCATGGTGACATGTGAAAATCTAATCTAAACTATCTGGGTAAGTCATATTTTGTATCTTTTGTTTTAGAGTAAAGCTTTTTTTTATTTAAATATTTCGGTATTTTTGTAACCGGAGTTCAGCTTTAAATCTCTTGTTCAGTTACGATAAAACCATTCATTGTGATGTCAGAGCGTACATCAAAGGGGGGCAATTCATGCGAGGTATCTAGTTTTGAAACTGAGGTGAAGTATGAATTTAATACTGTTGCCTTATCAAATGGATGAGAATAAATTTTGCCATTGAGATCAATTGGTGTTTGATTATTACTGTTTACGTTTTCAATTTTTACAAATGATTTTACTATTTCCACCACTGATTTGATGTGACTTTATGATTATTTATTTCATTAGTAATTTTGGATTAGGGTTTTTTCACATTTAAAGATGTCGGCACGGTTTATTCCCATAACGCCGACTCACCGAGTTTTAGGGGGACAATTTTGGTCGGTGTTAAGGGGTCGACTGGCCAAGAACAATAGACCCAAGCTGGGGGATAAAACTAATTAAGCCGATAATTTTGGGAGCATTTATTTTCAAAAAAATTTATAACAACCTTTAAGACATATGATTATAAATAATTTTAACTTTTGGCACGCATAAAATGTCCAACATAGTCAAAAAATTCTAACAAATTCAATCCTCCTTCTTCATATCTATGTTTTGCATCTCCGATCTTACTGTTGATATCTGTGTATTTTTTCCTTTTATGTTGGTTGTCGCTGGCCACTCGAATACTGCAACAACTGAATCTCGATCGTCTTTTGCTCTTTTTTTCAAAAATGCCATCACATCCGGATGAGCTTTTCCAATTAATTTTTCTAGACGCCCGTGCCACCCCTCTGCAAAATTGTTGGTTCTTCGCGTGGTTTGGTTGTGGTTCCATTGTACTTGAGTGAATTGACCGTCTAACCATTGGGTAACCATATAGTCGGCCAGTTGTTGAAATTTCTCATTATCTGGTACCTTGGCCATTATTTTGATCCATGCGTCATCAATCTGCAAATAAAAGAAAGATACATATACATTATCTATATTTATTACCCAGCAACACATAGGTAACTGCCACCTCTTGCTGTAGGAAGAAACTTAGATTGTAACTATGCATAAGTCATCGTAGAAAGAAATGTATATGAAATGTCTTGGGAATATTTACGTATTTATACTTATTTTGAGAAATAATCACAATGAACTTAATTTCGATCATTTGTCAGCTTCTTGTTGAACTGTCGTAGCCTATATTTTTTTATTAATTAATGAGTGGAATAATCTGAACAAAGTAAAGTAAACTATAGATTAAGAAAACTATAGTTAGTGAGTTGAATTTAAGTGAACTATATTAATAATGACTGGTCCCTACCTCATTAACGCCTTTACTCCGTTCTTAACCCATCAAAGAGTGCCGCGGTCGACTTTCCAAACTCTAATGAGTCGGCGTTATGGGAAGACACCGTCGGCACTTCCGGTTTGTGCTACAAACTCCATTTTTTGTGTACGAACCAGTAGTGTCGTAGCTAGTACAAAACATTTTTTTCGAGTCAATCTGACCTATATTTCGTCGATTTTTTGGAAAACTTTGATCCTTAATATCAACAAGGGCAGATAATTTCGAAATGTTTTTAATGACATTTTTGAAGTCACATGAGCGAGTTCTACTTACATACTAAATTTTATAGAAATCGTGCAACTATAAAAGAAGTAGTTATTTTGATTTTTACTTCCGGTTCAAAATCACAGCGACGAATTTTCGAAATTCGAAAATCCGAATGTGCAGATTTGCAGTTAAGGAGTCGAGGTACACAAAGATAAAAAATTTAGTAAAATAGTTCAATTATTCACAAAGTTACAGTTAAATAGGTCAAATGCGTTTATTCGTCAATTTCGGTGATTTCAGATTCGTAAAACGTTTTAAAAATATATTTAATCCAAAGCCAACACCCATTCTTGGGGGGGGGGGGGATGTAAAAGTTTCAGAAAGATCCTACGGTTAGATTCTGAGATATAAGATTTGAAGAAACACAAAAAAAACCTAGATCTGCTACTGTCCCATGCAGACACGAAAGCTGTCATATTTATGTCATGTGTATTGGTCAAAAATTCGCAAAGTTATAAGTCTAAAGATAGTAACAAAATACATCGCACCCGGGCAAAAATATCCTGAAAGCTTTGGTTCCAGCGTGGCGCTTGCGCGAATTTAAAAGTCTTTTTTTCACAATTTGGGGATTTTTGGTATATTTCAGGGTTTGGTAAATGATGGTATTCATTGTCACCAATTATATCTAGTATCTTAAAGAAAATAACAAGAAAAAACATATAAAAATTGGTCAAAAACTCGCTAAGTTACAGGTCTTAATATAGTTAGAAACATTGCACCAGGGCAAACATTTTTTTTATGGAAGATGTAAATTGACTTTAAAAAAACCCGACGAACAGCAGGTGCCAAGAACAAACGACTTCAACAAATGCAGGTATTACCTTGAAAATTTCAGGGTACCTAGGTACCAACGTGAAAAGTTCCTCGCCGGAATTTATTAACATTGGTTAAAAACTCGCGAAGTTGCATGTCTAAATATAGTTAAATACATTGCACCCGGGCAAAAACATATTATGGAAGCCAAAATATTCAAAATAACGAGCCGAGGAGTCGTTTCTTCATAAAAGTGTGAGACTGGTATTGTGTAATAAGTTCAAACGATTTGTCGGCATTTATTATAGCATAGAATGAATAATTAAAATTGGGTTTTACGCCCTACGCTTCTGCACCTAGCCTGGGCTAATTGCAGACTGGGATACGCCATACAGTGTGCTATGAGGGAAATTTTTGCCCGGGTAGAAACTGATTTCCAAATGTCAAGGGGTCTTTTACGTGTAGGCCAATGTGTACTCGGGACCTCGTTTTTTCGTTCCATCGAAACGACTAGGCAGCTGTCCGTGTCAGGCACTCCGTCTGCATCACTGACAATTGGAAACCATGCCGGAAAATCGAGATGAAATTTCTTGGCCAATGCATGGATCGCACACCCGTCCCCCAGACTATCGAGCCAACACCTCACCAACTTAGCCACCTGACCCCCATTATAGATTAGAATTAAATGAAATGAAATTGTTCTGCTCCCAAACCGGGATAGTAAAGACGGGCATGCAGTGTGCTTTGAGGATAATTTTGCGCGGACAGCGGCGCTACGTACTCTTATATAAAATTCCAACTGCCCAGGGCTCTGCTCAGTGCACGTCAATGTTTACACGGGACCTCGATTTTTCGAACCATCAGAACGACTAGTCAGGTGTCCTTTGTCAGGCGATCCCTCCTGCATCACTGACAAGGGGAAACCGCGCCACGCCGGAAAACCTGGCTAACCATGTGATCCCCTACGGTTATTTGGTCTAAATTGAGAGAGAGAGAAGAGAGAGAGAGGGAAATGGGGTTTAACGGCCACTCGACACAAACTATGTAATTTCAGGACTAACATATGGTTTACTTTTATTTCAATAATTCGCTTGCGCGTAGGGGTCTTTGACAGTGGGAAGAAATTGGAGGACCCGGAGAAACCCCACAAGGTTGGATAGGCGAACTTACTCCTTGCCACGTACAACCGGGGATTCGAAACCACGCCAGTTGACTCAATGACAGGCTTTATGATACAGTGCGCGTACGGGGTCCAAATGGAGCAGGGCTAAGTTCGTAAGATCGGGTGTTGGATCCCTGCATTGGCCAAGAAAGTTCATCCAGAGAGAGAGAGAGAAAAATGATGTTTAACGTCCACTCCATAAAAACTAATAATTTTTTTTTATTAAAATTGGTCAAAAATTCGCGAAGTCTAAATATAGAAAGAAATATTGAAGCCGGGTTATAGCATACGCCATACAGTGTACTATGAGGGGATGTGTTCACGGGACCTCGGTTTTTTGTTCCATCGGCACTAATTATTTTTTTTTAAAAATTGGTTACAGGTCTAAATATAGTTAGAAACATTGCACCAGGGCAAAACAATATTTATGGAAGCCTTATAAATTGACTTCGAATAAAAACACGAACGGCAGGTGCCACGAATAAACGACTTCAACAAATGCAAGTATCGCCTTGAAAATTTCAGGGTACCTAGGTACTAACGTTAAAAGTTCCCCGACGGAATTTGGTAATCATGGTACCGTTGGTTCTAGCTTAGCGCATGCGCGAAGTCAACCGACCCTGCGCCGTGTCACGTACAAACGACTTGAACAAATGCAGATATCACCATGAAAATTCTAGGGTATCTAGGTACCCATGTGAAAAGTTTCTCGCCGGAATTTGGTGTTCATGGTACCTTTGGTTCTAGTGTAGCGCATGCGCGAAGTCACGACGCACTGCAGGTACTACGAACAAACGACTTGAACAAATACAGGTATCACTTTGAAAATATCAGGGTACCTAGGTACTAACGTGAAAAGTTCATCGCCGGAATTAAGTATGAAATGATTCCCTTAAGCGACCAAAGAAGAGGTTATGCAAGATGGCGGACCGGGTTGGTCACGCTATCGATCTCTCTGCAATTGATGAATTTTATGATCTGTGTCCGAGTGATAATTCAGATAAAGACTTTACGGAATTACAAAATGTGCCCGTGGATATACTCCATGATATTGGAACAAATCACTGCGAGGATTTTGCAGTTAGTAGCCAAGATGAATTACCTTCAGGTCAATATCCTTTGTCTAGAGCTGTACAGTCCGTCCATACAGAGAGTGGAATTGAACAGACTAGTGATAAAATATCACTAAATATACTACAATTAATTTTAAGTGGCAGTTTTATTTCAAAACCCAGAGATTCTTTTGTTTCTAGTTTACTGTGTGAGACGAAGCGCAAATCAACAGAATTGAAATCCATACGTAATGAATTGTTTAACAGAGCAAAGAAAATTGATAATTTCCCTTATTGTGATTTTGTGCTGAAAGAGTGAAGAAAGACTGTCGGTAAAGTAACTGATTCAGTACAAATTAAGCTAGCTAGAGACTGCTTTAATCTACAAAGGGCCTGTTCGGGTGAATTCGGTATATAATTATCTGAAATATTTACACTAAACACTAAATCTAGGTCGATTTCTTCAACCCATGTTGTTGAAAGTGAACGGTACTCAACTCAGTGTGACCCAGTGAACAATGCCTTACTACTTGATCTAAAGGAATACATCGTTAGAGTTGACAGAGATTTAATCTCTCTACGCGGTGAATACACACAAGAGATTGACTGCCTTCGAAATAAAGTAAGCGATCTTAAAAGTGACAATAATCACCTTAGTTTAGAGTTAGCGGAATTCAGGTCCTAGCTCGAAAATATTAAAACTGACGTCGATGATCTAAAGAACATTGTTATCAATGTGTGTGATTCTAGTCTTGAGCTGAGTAACGGCCTTGCTCAAGTTCAACATGAACTTGGTACGTGTTCATCAGCAATGAAATCAACTAAAGCCGACGTCACATACTCCAATTTACGACTATCTAAAATCGAGAAGATCCCTCTCGCAACCTCCGAGGCAAAACTCCAAGAATTATCTGCTAAGATGGACAAATTCATGCAAACCTCGAATATATCATCCCAATCTATTGCTCATCTACAAAATGCTGTATCTATTTTAAGTGACAAACTTGTAATCTTGGAAACGAACTATAACAGACACAAAGAACCAATTATTTGGCCTAGCACGGATACGTTGACTATTACACCAAGAAAGACTCCATTATATTCTGATATTACTAAACCAAAAGCTGTCGACTGTACAGATAATCGAGTTCGGGATTCCGATGAAACAATAAGCCCATTCCCAATTCAAACTGTGATATCCTCTAATCAATGTGCTAGTGTTCAAAAGCACAAACCCGTATTTATGGGAAAGCAACGGACTAGGACTTCGACATTTTACATAGGAAGAATTACTAAAGATTCCACAGAAGACGGACTCAAGACATACTTAAGTGATATAAATCTGAAATAAACATTTCTCAAATTTTTCAATAACCCTAATAGACGATTCGCTGCAGCTCACATAATGTCACTGAAGATGTCAATGATATTGTGCAGAATCCCGACACTTGGCCAAAAGGTATTATTGTTAAACCATGGATTTCATGTCAGAACATTCTTGAATCTGATGACATGGAACTGTAGGGGTTTTATTCAGCGATACCATACTTAGTAGAGTGCCTTGATTCTAATGAAATTCATGTTTGTTGTTTAACTGAACATTGGTTAAGTGAACATTCACAGTTTATTCTCTCTGATATTCATAAAGATTATATTACATTCTGTAAATGATATCCCCATCATGCATCGACAAATACACAAACGCGCAGTCCACAGGGGTGGACTTGCCTTTCTCGTCCATAAAAAGTTCGCTGACAATGTTTCCGAGATTATTCTAGATAACAATGACGTCATCGGAGTCGAAATTAACATTGGAAGCAACCCAACATTATATATATTCGGAGTCTATCTACCATCATCTTCTCAAGGTATTGCCAAATTTGTAGATGCCGTTCATGAACTTGAAATGTTATATGATGCTTACTCGCCCAAGGGTGAAGTGTTCTTCCTTGGGGATTTTAACGCTAAAATCAGTGGTTCTCGCTGTGAATTTATTTCAAATCAAAGATCCAATATTATTCAAAGTTTACTATCGCGACTGAATTACGTGTCTATAAACAGTTCCTTCTTCTGTACTGGACCAACATGGACTTTTCACGCATATGACGGAGGTCCAACAACAATGATCGACCATATACTTACTTTGTTCGCAAGACTCTTTAAGCTTAATAACTAATGCAGCTGTTCTTGAGCACCACAATTTCAATGTGTCGGATCATCTACCAGTCGTGTGCTCCTTTAATCTCGTCAAGCCAGAGAAAACAAATGACCTTGTTTTTACTTCGTTTGCGTGGAATAAAGCTCGTGAAGACCGTACCGTCGTCGATTACACGTACCATGTGTCAAATGGACTTTGGACTTTGGCATCAGACTCGATCGATTCCATTACAGATCTTGAAACATGTTATAACGAGATCGTCGCGGCTTTACTTGCAGCATCTAATGAGATGCTTACGCGAAAGATATTTAAGAAGTTTATTAAACCCTTCTGGTGCGAAACCTTGAAAACTCTCCATCGGCGGATGTGTGTATCTAGACAGGAGTGGATACAGCATGGAAAGAACAGTGATGCTGATGATCCACATCGTCTCACATACAAACTGTGTAGGCGTAAACTAAGGCGTGCCTCTAATAATCACATCAGCAGTCATTACAACGAATTAGATTCAGCCTACGACATGGATCAGAAATTATTCTGGTCACTTGTAAAGAGAGGAAATCCCAAATCATCATCTTCAGGAACCAACTTCCTTTCAATTGGTGGTAATATTCTGAGGGGCGACAGAGCCATCCTGGATGGATGGGCAGGTCATTTCAAAACGATTTTCTTGGATCAAGATAACGGAAGCTTTGACGATAAATTCGCAGCTAATATTTCAAACTCCGTGAAAGAATTTAAAGTAGTTTCCTCAAATATTGATCTACCCCTACATTTGTTAACTTCTCCGAGTGAAATCAGACTAATCTGCTCACAATTGAAGAGTAATAAAGCTGCTGACATTGATGGGATTGTGTATGAACATCTCATCTACGGAGGCGAGTGTCTATACCATCATCTATCTAACTTATTCAATGCTGTTCTGAGGTTGAAACGAGTTCCGACCAAATGGAAGCATAGTGTCGTCGTTCCACTCTTCAAAGGGGGCAAGAAACCTAGAAGTAACCCGAATTCCTACAGAGGAATTTCTCTAACGCCGACTATTAGTAAAGTATTCGAATAGCTACTCGAAACTCGTCTCTCGGCACTGAATCCATCAAGTAATTTCCCTAATAAGCAGCAGATGGCTTATCAGAAGGGCCTGTCTTCGTTACACACTTCCTTTAACCTTCAAGAGGCAATCCATTATTATCATGCTCGCTCGAACTCTATCTACGTGGCGTTCTTCGACAGCGCTAAGGCATTTGACTGTGTATGGCACGATGGTCTTCTGTATAAGTTGCATATATGTGGGACCCATCCTGCAATGTGGAGTGTGATAGATGACATGTACACAGATATGAAGAGCTGTGTTCGAGCTAACAATCAACTGTCAAGCGATTTCACATTGGGTAGAGGAATTAGGCAAGGCGGCGTTCTCTCGGCAAGGCGGCGTTCTCTCGGCAAGGCTGTATCTTCTGTTCGCCAATGATCTTCTGGATGAACTATCAACCAGTAGTTTTGGTGCACCACTCCTAGGTGTCAAGGTATGTTGCCCCACACATGCGGATGATGTCGCCGTTGTTAGTCCGTCACTAAGTGGCTTACAGAGATTCTTACAAATATGCGAAACCTACAGTAGGAGATGGAGATTTTGTTTTTCACCTACCAAAAGCGTGATCCTGAATTTTTCCATATCCAAGAAAAATATTGGGAAGGAGCCAATCTACCTCTGTAACCAAGAACTTCCTATACTTAGCACCATTAAACATGTTGGGGTCACTCTTTTTGATACCTTTAAATCTAAAGATAGGACTATTGGTGCTTGTCGCGCTATTCGTTCGGGTGTCACTGTCCTGGCTAAGTCCGGTGTTCATCAGGATGGATTAAATCCGTTAATCAGTGCTAAGTTGATAAAACAGTGCGTATATGCCAAAGCTTTATATGGATGTCAATTATGGAACAATCTGACCCGTGAAGAAATTGTCATGCTTGAACTAGCACAACACTTTGCATGTAAATATGTTTTTGGGTTACATCCACGAACTCGTTCAGATATGTGTACAAGTCTTCTCGGATTGGGATCGCTTGAATCTTAGATTGACGAAAGAAAACTGTTTTTCTTTGGTCACATCTTGAACATGAACCCTAATTTCCTTCCAAAATCCATACTTATCACAAGACTTTTAGAATATAATTTAGAATGTACAAAAAACCAGAAAAGATTTATCCCAGACCTTTGTAGAGTTATCAATGAATACAGTCTGGATGAATATATGTCTATGTTCCTCCAAAATCATGTTTTTCTTGGATACTGTGCATGGAAACGGGTTGTGAAACAGGCCGTTAGAGCAAAAGAGTTTAAGGATTGGAAGTTACGGATGACGTTACACAATGACTTTCGTCTGTTTTCTCAAATACACAAAGAGTTGTCCCCACACTCTGTATTTTCCGTGTGGATGCGTGATCCCTCATTAAAAGTTGCCTGCAAAATATTTGTGAAAGCGTGTACCTCAATCCGGCAAAATAATGATGACATTTTAACTATAGAATTATGTGAAAAGTGTGGTCGATTCTTCCGCTCTAGACCTGAACACTTAATCTTAGAATGCGATTCGTTCAATGACATGAGAAATAGTCTAATAATAAGGTTTGGTGCTGATCCTGGTAACCTCCTTAGGGATCTGTTAAGTTTAACATTGGATCAATCACGTGATACCACTATCAGTAGTACGACTAGACATGATTATCAGAAAGCTGCTATAATGTTTGTATATTTTTTCTTTACGTCACTGTGACGTTTAAGTCCTTACTTTAAATTTCGTTTGCTATTGTATATGTATATTTCTGTATTCTATTATCTGCATTGCATGTATCTTATATGCTGTATTGTTTGTACTCTTCAAAACCAACTAACTCGATAACAACCTTGTCGGCACGAAAAACATGACAGGGGTAATTCGAATTTTTAAAATATTCAAATGCCAAACATTCGACCATGAGCCAGACTATCCTGTAATGTATTATATTCGTTAATAGACAATAGATTTTCTAAGCCACGACCAATTGTGTATGTTTTCAAGCCCATGAATGTGGATTTTTCACTATTGTTCACTTTCAATTCAAAATGGCGTCCATCAGTTGACCTAAATCAAAATTCTTTTCGCGAGCGTATTTCGGCCTAAATTTAAGGATTCGGAAAATATAATTCCCTTGTCTGTAAATAAAATATCAAAAAAGCCTTAGGGTTTTTCCACCTTTCAAGATGTCGGCATTTCCGGTTTGTGCTACAAACTCCATTTTTTGTGTACGAATCAGTAGTGTCGTAGCTAGTACCAAAAAAAATTCGAGGCAATCTGACCTATATTTCGTCTATTTTGGGGAAAATTTTGATCCTTAATATCACCAAGGGGAGATAATTTTAAAAAATTTTAATGTCATTTTTAAAGTGTACGAATCAGTAGAATCGTAGCTAGTACAAAAAAATTTTTTCGAGGCAATCTGCCCTATATTTCGTCAATTTTTGGGAAAATTTTGATCCTTAATATCACCAAGGGGAGATAATTTTCAAAAATTTTATTGTCATTTTTAAAGTCGCATGGGTGATATCTAATTACATACTAAATTTCATGAAAATCGTACAACTATGAAAAAGGTTGTCTTTTTGATTTAACTTCCGGTTCGAAATCACAGCGACGACTTTTCGAAATCCGAAATTGCAGATTTGAAAGCGTAAGTTAACTTTAAAAAAAACCAAAAAACAAACAACGGCAGGTGCCAAGAACAAACGAGTTGAACAAATATCACCTTGAAAGTTTCAGAGTACCTCTTCGTCATGTGGCCTTAAACACTGTTTATCAATTTAAAGTCAATCGGATATTAACTTTAGCCACAAGAGCGTTCACAGATCAAGGGCCATAACTATGGCAGTACTTACTTAAAATCGATGGGATTCTTCGTCTCGTGACCTTAAACACTGTGTTTAAATTTAAAGTGAATCGGATATTAACTTTAGCCGCTAGAGCGTTAAAAAGGTTTTTTGAAGAGATCAATGGTAATAACTCTGGCAGCAACTATCGGATATCCTTGATAATCCATATGCTTCTTGGTTTCATGACCTTAAACACTGTGCATAAATTTAAAGTCATTCGGGTATTTACTTTAGCCTCTCGAGAGTTCACAAAAAATTGTGGACGACGAACGGGGGAGACGGCAATATACGACCACATTTCCATATGCTTCTTCGTCTCATGACCTTAACACTGTGCATAAATTTAAAGTCAATCGGGTATTAACTTTAAACTCTAGAGCGTTCACAAGAAAATATGGACGACGAACGGACGGACTGACGGACGGCCGGTCGGGGGCGACGGCAATATACGACCACATTTCCATGTGGGCGTATAATTAAAATATACGAAAATCATTATTATTATTATGAACTGCAGCGTTAGGCACGAATTGCCGAGTGTTGGAGTTCGTTTGAGTGTCTTGTTATTCGAGTCTAGAGTCAACAATTGCAAATGGCACCGAATGGCAAAATTTTATCTCTCGTGGGAAGCTTAAGGTCGGTAAAATGAATAGTTATTGGTCGATTTGGCTGAAATTTAGTGTGAGGTCATTGATAGCCCATCTCCTATCCCCCTGAAAATTTCAAGTCTCTGTGACTTCCGTTACTGAAATAGAACCTATTTTTCACCTTTGTTCATTTTGAATTCAAAATGGCGTCCAGCAGTTGACCTAAATCAAAATTCGATTCCTGAAATTTTTTCGGCTTTCCTGAAAGGATTCGGAAAATATAATTGCCTTGTCTGTAAGTAAAATATCAACAAAGCCATATCGATTTGCATATTTCTAGATGGTTGCACTTCCGGTTTGGGCTACAAACTCATTTTTTTGTGTAGGAATCAGTAGTATCGTAGCTATTACAAAAAACAAGTTCAAGGCAATTTGACCTATATTTCGTCGATTTTTTTGAACATTTTGATCCTTAATTTCTGCAAGGGGAGATAATTTAGAAAATTTCTAATGATATTTTTCAAGTCGTATTGATAAGATCTACTCACATACTTAATTTCGTGAAAATCGTGCACCTATTCAAGAAGTTGTCAAGTTGGTCTCAACGTTTGGTTTCGAAATAACATCGACGAATTTTCGAAATTCGAAAATCCGAAATTGCAGATGTTAAGGTATTCAAAGAAAAAAGAATTAATAAAATAGGTCAAAAATTCATAAAGTTACAGCAATGTTGGTCAAATGGATTCGACCTGTTCTTTTTTTCAATTCAAAATGGCGTTCATCACTTGACCTAAATCAAAATCCTATCCCCGACAGTTTTTCGGCTTTTCTAAAAGGATTCGGAAAATATAATTGCCTTGTCTGTAAGTAAAATATCAACAAAGAAGTATCGATTTTCACATTACAGGATGGTTGCACTTCCGGTTTGGGCTACAAACTCAATTTTTGGGGTACGAATCACTACTGTCTTAGCTAGTAAAAAAAACTTTTTAAAGGCAATTTGACCTATATTTCGTCGATTTTTTCGAAAACTTTGATCCTTAATATCACCAAGGGGAGATAATTTAGAAAATTTCTAACAACATTTTTAAAGTCGCATGTGCGAGATCTACTTACATACCAAATTTCATGAAAATCGTGCAACTATTAAAGAAGTTGTTATTTTGATTTTTACTTCCGGCTCGAAATCACAGCGACGAATTTTCGAAATTCGAAAATCCGAAATTGCAGATTTAAAGTAAAGGAGTCAAGGTATTCAGAGAAAAAACAATTAGTAAAATAGGTGAAATAGTCACAAAGTTACAGCAAAGTAGGTCAAATGCATTAATATCACCAAGGAGAGATAGTTTAGAAAATGTCTAACAACATTTTTAAAGTCGCATGAGCGAGATCTACTTATATACCAAATTTCATGAAAATCGTGCATCTATTAAAGAAGTTGTTATTATGATTTTTACTTCCGGCTCGAAAATACAGCAACGAATTTCCGAAATTCGAAAATCCGAAATTGCAAATTTGAAGTAAAGGAGTCAAGGTATTCAAGAATTAGTAAAATAGATGAAAGTCACAAAGTTACAGCAAAGTAGGTCAAATGCATTTTTTCGTAAAATTCGGTGATTTCGGATGCGAAAAACGTTTTGAAAATATATTTACCCAATAGCCAACACCCATTTTTTTTTGGGGGGGGGGGTAGGTAAAAGTTTCAGAAAGATCCTATGAGTAAATTCTGAGAATAATAGGAACTAGATCTGCTACTGTCCCATGCAGATATGAAAGCTTTCATATTTATATCACGTGTATTGGTTAAAAATTCGCAAAGTTATAGGTCTTAATATAGTTACAAAATACATTGCACCCGGGAAAATATAAACCTGAAAGCTTTGGTTTTAGCGTGGCGCTTGCGCGAAGTTAAAAGTCATTTTTGTCAATTTGGGGATTTTTGGTATATTTCGGAGTTTGGTAAATGACGGTATTCATCGTCACCCGTCATCAATTATATCAAGTATCTTGCAAATTTAAAAGTCATTTTTGTCAATTTGGGGGTTTTTGGTATATTTCGGGGTTTGGTAAATGACGGTATTCATCGTCACGTGTCATCAATTATATCAAGTATCTTAAAGAAAAAAACAAGAAAAAACATATTAAAATTGGTCAAAAACTCGCTAAGTTACAGGTCTAAATATAGTTAGAAACATTGCACCAGGGCAAATTTTTTTTTATGGAAGCTGTAAATTGAATTTTAAAAAAAAACGACGAACGGCGGGTGCCAAGAACCATAGAACTAGAATACTAACGGGAATGCCAACCGTGTGACGTATTAACGTTGATGACATAATTATGTTGTACATCGCATGCGCATAGTAATTAGGGCACAAGTAACTTCCGGCCTTCTGTCAACATTGCAGAAGCGTACGACGTCTTGGAATTTCAAGAACTTGACAGTGTAATAGATGTAAGTTATTTCATAATTTTAATGAATTTTCTTTAAATTAGGTATATAATATACCATTGGGATTATAAACCATTTATTTTTGGACGTTAAATTATCCTAACACGCGTGTGTTTGCATCATTTTCTCTATATCACATGGCATTCACAAAAAAGGCCTATCATGTATCTATTTATTGACTATTGTTTTTATTTATTATTTTGTATTGTTGCCAGCCTTTGGCATACCCGTGACAGTTTTGACTTTATACTTAGAGCTGTGATTTCCCCCCGTGCTCTTATTTTCTTTATAAAACTTCATATATATATGTTTATTCTTTACAGCTTTTTTTGCTGACGATTTTTTCGAAACGTATCCTATTGACGTTGTTTCAGTAGCACCCGTAAGTTTATTCTTTTTTAGATCTAGTCTATTGTCGAGTGTAGTGCCCGTAACAAATGGATCTTTTTCTTCTCAAACATGAAATTGCTTCCAAACATAATAATGTTTGCTTTAACTTTAAAGAACTGTATCAAATTGGTATCAAGCTCCCTAATTAGAAGAAATTGTGAGGAAAATTAAAAACCCCAATCCTGTCTTTGGTTGTGTACAGATTTACAATGGTAATTTTAATTCATAGTTATTGGTTTTGTTTGGTTTTTATTTTCAAGTTTTTTCCATTGTTATTTATTTTCTTTTTAAGGTTCAAACTAATCCAGTTAAAATTAAAGAGAAAGGTCAAGTACCAGTATATGAAAAATGATCTCAAGGATTTGCCATATCTCAATCCAGTTTAACCCCAAAATGGAATATTATACATCAAAACTGTTCATCAGTACATGTATCTGCCTGTGCATTTTCTAGTAAAATAAGTGTATCATCATTTACTATTCAAGATAACTAATTTAAAGATATAACTGAATATTAATCCAATAAACCATTTTTTCACCAAATATGTCAGGAATTTAAATGAATTTCAAAAAGTTGTATATGTTTCAGTGAGCACAACTATAATTTTACAATGTTGGGGAACTAATAAAATAAAAGTACAAAATAATGAATAGGCCTACTGGTATTTTGTCTTTAAATTTAAATTATTTTATCTAATTCAAAGAAAAATGTACAACTAATAAGAATATCAATATCACTCAGTGGGATTATTAATTTGAATATTATTTCTTTGTAATCAAGAAGAAAAGGATATCCGATTTGTGTCATTGAAGGAGTGGATTTGTTTATAAATTAAGGCCTTGTTTGACTAAATTAAAAGAGCTACATGTATCATGTGAATAATGCTGATTGAAGAAAGCCTTTCTTGTTGTGCCCATTCCCTTGGCATTAGGTGAACTCGGTGGTACTTCCTTCGTATTGAGTATGGTTTGAATATAAACCCATCTGTAAAGTAATAGTCTGTAAAATCTGACGCCAACTTCCTTTTTAATTTATGCATAAATTATATTATTATAACTAAAACTGCATTATTTCAGACCAATAATACAAAAGCCATTGTATTTAATTGTATGAACAACTTTCATTTGATGTGCACAAGGACTTTCTATATCATGGAAGATGGACAATAACAAATAATACCTAAAAAGTGTTCATTCGTCCCTAAATCCTAACTTTAAAACAATATGGGGATCACGGTGGCTAAGTGGATAAGGCGCTGGTTTGCTAGCCTGGAGGTCGGGTGTTCGATCCCTGCATTGGCCGAGAAGGTTCATCTCGATTTTCCGACATGATTTCCCCTTGTCAGTGATGCAGAAGGGGGGCCTGACAAGGACAGCTGCCTAGTCGTTCGAATGGGACGAAAAATCGAGGTCCCGTGTACACATTGGAGTGCACGTAAAAGATCCCTTGGCAGTTGGAATTCGATATAAGAGTAGGCCGTAGCGCCGCTGCCCGGGCAAAATTTCCCTCATAGCACACTGTATTGTGTATGCCCGTCTTCAATTAGCTCAGGTTAAGTGCATAACAGTAGGACGTTAAACCCCATTTCAAACATTCATTTAAAACAATATTGTTGCACGGAATGAAAATCAGGCTGTTATACTAGTGCCTGAAAGACTTTGAAATATATTTCTTGTGAAGAATTGGAATACACTTAGCTATCAACTATACATTATACACTTTCAGTTACCGGTACACATTTCTTTTTTTTGGAAATAATTTCAATAAACCTAATGAATGAAATCATTGGATTATTGTGAAAAATTTCTATCATATAACTGAATATTTATATTCAATTCATGCAGCTCTTGTCTGTACTGCGTACAGACGTATTCAGTAAACTGTAAAATTTACAACTCCCTCTATGATTGCATTAAACCATTTATTGTAACTTTTACACACAGATCACAATTTACAATAGACTGAATGAAAATATATCTAACATCGTTTCTGGCATAAATCTGACAATGTTTTTCTCTGATCAACGAATGTGGAAACATTTCTTGTCATAATTTTATACAAATTTAAGGTTCAATGTGAATGCAATGCAACTATGGAATATTTTCTTGGGCAAATTTTCGAGATCCCCAAAACATTAGCTTCACACAGTGTCACTTCATTGTCAGGATAGTTCAGAACAGTAATGTCTTTGGATTTTGTGTGTCTTTATTATATTGCAAATACACACATAAACGTTCAAATCCACAACTATTCATATTTCAAATTTATTATTTCCATTTTAAAACGAAAAAGTTATTTCATTCTGTTAACAGTACTTGGTGCCAATCCAAACTTAGTCTTGATATTTATGCACTCCTTAATGCTTCCATGAACAGTATATATGCAATGCTACCTGAAATGTAAAAATTTTAAATGAAATTCCTAGCGACACAACTTATAAAAGGGGGAAACAGGCAATTTTCTCAACAAACATCTGAATCAAAATCCAAGTCTCCTTGATAGTGAGCAATTGCCTTCCTTCCTTTAAATGTCAAATAATTTAACACATGACTTTTTGAGAGCTGGTAGTATTATATTTTTATTTTACAAATTTTCATAAATGCTCAGAGAATTCTACCTGCATATTTTGACTCTTTTTTCACAGCTGATCACTGTTTTAGAAAAAGGTAGGCATATATAAAAATGAGGGCTAGTAGGCCTATATTATTTTAATTTTGCAAATCTTTACAAAATGTAGTGACATTTTCTGCCTGTTTATCATGGGTTTTTTTGAGGACTGATCACCTTTTTTTTTTAGGTATTTTATCTACATGTAGGCCTATATTTACAAGGCCTAGTATTTTTTTAATCTTTCAAATCTTCATAAAATGTGCAGAGAATTCTTCCAGCATATTGTTTTTTTGACAGCCTATGAATGTATTTAGAAATAGACAAGGCTATATAATGAGGCCTAGTACTAGTAGGTCTGTTACATTTACAAATTTTCACAAAATGCAGTGACGTATATTCTGCCTGCACATCACAATTTATTTTTTTTGACCACTGACTGATCACCTTTTTATAGAAATATATTTGTAGGCCTATTATATTACAAGGCCTAGTATTATTTTACTTTTACAAATCTTCATAAATGCCCAGAAAATTATGCCTGCATATAAATAATTATTGTGACGTTTAGCCGTACTTGGGGAATCCCTCTTCTGGTAAATTGTAATTTCATAACAAACTGAAAGTAGCCTATCGAAACAGAACTGTTGTAAACAAACCACCTGCCTGCAACTTTCATTGAACAAATACAAATTAACGGGAAGACCTTAGAATACAGACTCTCAGCTAGTATGTAATTATTATAATTGAAGTGTGGGGTAGTTATAGTAGTTGTAAGGTTAGATCTAATTTTCTGAGTTTTACACTTACTTTCAACGAAACAATCAGGCTCGAACTACTCGAAGTGTCTTGAACATAATTTTGTTAATGTCTGTTCATTAATCGGATCTGCTCTGGTAGATCGTATTATGCTTAAAAGCTTCTCCTTCAACTCCGTGTTGTTCTTTGGTAAACGATGAAAAGATAAGCCGCGATTTCTTTTATTACAAGCGGAACATCCGTACAAAACGCCAGGCATTTTGTTGGTGTCTGCAGAAGCCGGAGATACGTTGTACCCTATGTCAGCGCGAAGGGGTCCGCCGTCACATAAGGTAGTGACGTCACACGGTTGTCATTCCCGTTAGTATTCTAGTTCTATGCAAGAACAAACGACTTCAACAAATGCAGGTATTATCTTGAAAATTTCAGGGTACCTAGGTATCAACGTGAAATTTCTTGGCCAATGCATGGATCGCACACCCGGCCTCCAGACAAGCGAGCCAGCACCTTACCAACTTAGCCACCTGACCTCCCTTATAGCATAGAATTAAATGAATGAAATTGTTCTGCCCCTAAACCGGGATAGTAAAGACGGGCATGCAGTGTACTTTGAGAAAAGTTTTGCGCTGACAGCGGCGTTACCTACTCTTATATCAAATTCCAATTGCCCAGGGCTCTGCTCAGTGCACGTCAATGTTTACACGGGACCTCTTTTTTTCGAACCATCAGAACGACTAGTAGGTGTCCTTTGTCACCGGGCTATGGCATACGCCATACAGTGTGCTATGAGGGGATGTTTTGCCCGGGCAGCAACTGAATTCCAAGGGATATTGTACGTGCACGCCAATGAGTTCACGGGACCTCGGTTTTTCGTTCCATCGGAACTAATATTTTTTTTTTTAAATTGGTTACAGGTCTAAATACAGTTAGAAACATTGCACCAGGGCAAATCAATATTTATGGAAGCCTTATAAAGGTGCCACGAACAAACGACTTCAACAAATGCAAGTATCGCTTTGAAAATTTCAGGGTACCTAGGTACCAACGTTAAAAGTTCCTTGACGAAATTTGGTAATCATGGTACCGGTGGTTCTAGCTTAGCGCAAGCGAAGTCAACCGATCTTGCGCCGTGCCACGTACAAACGACTTGAACAAATGCAGATATCACCATGAAAATTCGAGGGTATTTAGGTACCCATGTGAAAAGTTTCTCGCCGGAATTTGGTGTTCATGGTACCTTTGGTTCTAGTGTAGCGCATGCGCGAAGTCACGACGCACTGCAGGTACTACGAACAAACGACTTGAACAAATACAGGTATCACCTTGAAAATATCAGGGTACCTAGGTACTAACGTGAAAAGTTCATCGCCGGAATTTGGTACTTATGGTACCTTTGGTTCCAGCGTAGCGCATGCGCGTATTCAAAACCAGCTAACTCGAAAACAACCTTGTCGGCACGGAAAACATGATAGGGGTAATTCGAATTTTTAAAATATTCAAATGCCAAACATTCGACCATGAGCCAGACTATCCTGTAATGTATTATTTTCGTTAATAGACGATAGATTTTCTAAGCCACGACCAATTGTGTATGTTTTCAAGCCCATGAATGTGGATTTTTCACTATTGTTCATTTTCAATTCAAAATGATGGTGTCCATCAGTTGACCTAAATCAAAATTCTTTTCGCGAGCGTTTTTCGGCCTAAATTTAAGGATTCGGAAAATATAATTCCCTTGTCTGTAAATAAAATATCAAAAAAGCCTTAGGGTTTTTTCACCTTTCAAGATGTCGGCACTTCCGGTTTGTGCTACAAACTCCATTTTTTGTGTACGAATCAGTAGTGTCGTAGCTAGTACAAATATTTTTTTCGAGGCAATCTGACCTATATTTCGTCGATTTTTGGGAAAATTTTGATCCTTAATATCACCAAGGGGAGATAACTTTTAAAAAAATTATTGTCATTTTTAAAGTCGCATGAGTAAGATCTAATTACATACTAAATGTCATGAAAATCGTACAACTATTAAAGAAGTTGTCTTTTTTGATTTAACTTCCGGCTCGAAATCACAGCGATGAATTTTCGAAATTCGAAAACCCGAAATTGCAGATTTGAAGTCAAGATTACAAGGTACCCAGAGAAAAATAAATTAGTAAAATAGGTCAAAAAGTCATGAGGTTACAGCAATGTAGGTTAAATGCATTTGTTCGTGAAATTCGGTGATTTCGGATGCGAAAAACGTTTTGAAAATATATTCACCCCAGCCACCACCCATTTTGGGGGGGGGGGGTAGGTGAAAATTTCAGAAAGATCCTATGGGTAGATTCTGATAAAACCGAAAAAGTGGATAAAACACACAAAAAAAATAAGAATAATAATAATAACTAGATCTGCTACTGTCCCAAGCAGATATGAAAGCTTTCGTATTCATCATCACGTGCCATCGATTATACCAAGTATCTTAATGAAAATAACAAGAAAAAAAATATTAAAATTAGTCGAAAACTCGCGAAGTTACGGACAAAATATGGGTTGAAACCGTAAATGTGACCCATCATAGCAAAACCAGGCATAATGACCCAAACTTAAAAATTGAGTTAGTTACTGATTCAAAATCGGTATGAAATTACAATTCGAATGCTTTTTATTTCATCAAATTATCTTAAATAATAAGTTTTTAATGACAGTTTGAAGTTCGGCGATCACATAAGGTGCTCTGATTTCTAAAGCAGCGAAATAAGACCTTAAAGTCATCATTCGTTTTAAAGCAAACATGCATGTACATTTCAAACATGCATGTACATTAAATGTTATCCAATTGATGTTAAATTTTGCTCAGAGCTGGCCTAGGATATGGACTTCAAGAACATGTCAACTTCCATGCATAATATTTTTCACACACAATCAATAAGCTTGAAACCAAGTTATAGGTTTTCGGGCTTTGAACTCTGACACATAATCAGGGGTACCAGATACGTACTTATACTTTGCAACGTTAAATAGTCCAGCGGCTAAGTCAAAAAATATTTCAGTTTGTGGAGAAATTATGAAACTTGGCACACTTATAGGGGACCCCTGTAGGATCATTTTTCGATTAGGACCCAACTCTGAAACGCCCCCTTTTTACCGCCATCTTGAATTTCAAGATAGCCGCCATATTTGACATACTTTTGCCAACAACTTCGAAACTAAGGCGCATAGAAATGTGATTTCAGTGTCTACCCCCATTTTTTCGGGCCAAGGAAACAAGTAAATTCATTTGTTTGATCTTTCGATGTCGGCAATATGGCAGCCCCCACAGAAAAAGAACTAGAGAAGTTTACAGCCGTTGAATGTTTTTTTTCCCGCTAACTCACTGACAACTAAAAACGCCGGTGTAAATGTTAAACGTCGATGAATCGAACCTTGACCTTTGCATCTCGTTTGTCACATAGACATTTTAGCTAGAAGCGCGAGACTTGACAATCGTTACGATTTTTTTAACGAAAGATAAATAAAATGAATTGAAAGTAGTCTATTTTTAGTAACCCATTTAACGAAGGAATCTGATTGGATCACGGTTGGGGGCTTATACCCAAACAAATTTAGTGCCGAAAAATGCAGAGTGTTGAGTGAAGGGCTTGATAAGCTGTATGTAGTTAAGGCGAGATCAAGCCTTCTAATGAAGATGACACGAAAGAGGCGATAAAATCACTTTGCATTTGCAATTTCACAATTAATTAAAACCAATTTTAAATTTCGAAAATCGATATTTTCCCGTAAATTGACTTCTATATAAAACAACCACGAACGGCAGGTGCCAAGAACAAACGACTTGAACAAATGCAGGTTTCATCTTAAAAATTTCAGGGTACCTAGGTACCAACGTGAAAAGTACCTCGCCGGAATTTATTAACATTGGTTAAAAACTCGCGAAATTACATGTCTACATATAGTTAAAAACAACCTTGTAGGCACGGAAAACTTCAAGGGGGTAATTCGAATTTTTGAAATATTCAAAAACCAATCAGTCGACCATGAGCCAGGTTATCCTTAAATGTATTAATTATGTACATAAGAGACAAATTCTCTAAGCCACGACCAATTGTGTATGTTTTCATGCCCATGAATGTGGATTTTTCACTATTGCTCATTTTCAATTCAAAATGGCGTCCATCATTTGCCAAAAATGAAAATTCTATTCCCGACAGTTTTTAGGCTTTTCTAAAAGAATTCGGAAAATATAACTGTCTTGTCTGTAAGTAAAATATCTCCAAAGGAATATCGATTTTCACATTTCAAGATGGTGGCACTTCCGGTTTGTGCTACAATTTCCATTTTTTGTGTACGAATCAGTAGTGCCGTAGCTTGTAAAAAATCAAAAAAAATCGAGGCAATCTGACCTATATTTCTTCAACTTTTTGAAAATTTTGATTCTTAATTTCTCCAAGGGGAGATAATTTAGAAAATTTCTAATGACGTTTTTAAAGTCACATGAGCAAAATCTACTAACATACTAAATTTCATAAAAATCGTGCAACTATTAAAGAAGTTGTCATTTTGATTTTAACTTCCGGTTCGAAATCGTCCATCATTTTCCAAAAATCTAAATTCTATTCCCGACAGTTTTTGGCTTTTCTAAAAGGATTCGGAAAATATAATTGCCTTGTCTGTAAGTAAAATATCAACAAAGGAATATCGATTTTGACGTTTCAAGATGTTGACACTTCCGGTTTGTGCTACAAACTCGATTTTTTTGTGTACGAAACAGTAGTGTCGTAGCTAGTACAAACATTTTTTTTCGAGGCAATTTGACCTATATTCGAAATCACAGCGACGAATTTTCGAAATTCGAAAATCCGAAAGTGCAGATTTGAAGTCAAGATTACAAGGTACCTAGAGAAAAAAAGAATTAGTAAAATAGACCAAAAAGTCATGAGGTTACAGCAATGTAGGTCAAACGCACTTGTTCGTCAAATTCGGTGATTTCGGATGCGAAAAACATTTTGAAAATATATTCACCCAACAGCCACCACCAATTTTTTTGGGGGTAGTTAAAAACTTCAGAAAGATCCTATGGGTAGATTCTGAGAAAATCGAAAAGTGGATAAAACACAAAAAAAAAATAATAACTAGATCTGCTACTGTCCCATGCAGATATGAAACTGTCCCATGCAGATATGAAAGCTTTCATCTTCATGTCACGTGTTTTGGTCAAAAATTCGCAAAGTTAGAAGTCTAAATATAGTTACAAAATAGATCGCACCCGGGAAAAAATAACCTGAAAGTAATTTGCGCGAATTTGAAAGTAATTTTTGTCAATTTGGGGATTTTTTGTATATTTCGGGGTTTGGTAAATGACGGTATTCATCGTCACGTGTCATCAATTATATCAAGTATCTTAAAGAAAATAACAAGAAAAAACATATATAAATTGGTCAAAAACTCGCTAAGTTACAGGTCTAAATATAGTTAGAAACCATACACCATGGAAGATGTAAATTGACTTTAAAAAAAACCCCGACGAACGGCAGGTGCCAAGAACAAACGACTTCAACAAATGCAGGTATTACCTTTAAAATTTCAGGGTACCTAGGTACCAACGTGAAAAGTACCTCGCCGGAATTTATTAACATTGGTTAAAAACTAGCGAAGTTACATGTCTACATATAGTTAAAAACATTGCACCCGGGCAAAAAAATATTTATGGAAGCCAAAATATTCAAAATAACGAGCCGAGGAGTCGTTTCTTCAAAAAAGTGTGAGACTGGTATTGTATAATAAGTTCAAACGATTTGTCGGCATTTATTATAGCATAGAATGAATAATTAAAATTGGGTTTAACGTCCTACGCTTCTGCGCCTAACCTGGGCTAATTGAAGACTATGATACGCCATACAGTGTGCTATGAGGGAAATTTTTGCCCGGGCAGAAACTGAATTAATGTCAAGGGGTCTTTTACGTGTACGCCAATGTGTACACGGGACCTCGGTTTTTCGTTCCATCGGAACGACTCAGCAGCTGTCCGTGTCAGGCCCTCCGTCTGCATCACTGACAATGGGAAACCACGCGGGAAAATCGAGATGAAATTTCTTGGCCAATGCATGGATTGCACACCCGTCCTCCAGACTAGAGAGCCAGCACCTTACCAACTTAGCCACCTGACCCCCCTTATAGCATAGAATTAAATAAAATAAATTTGTTCTGCTCCTAAACCGGGATAGTAAAAACGGGCATGCAGTGTGCTTTGAGGAAAATTTTGCACGGACCGCGGCGCTACCTACTCTTATATCGAATTCCATCTGCCCAGGGCTCTGCTCAGTGCACGTCAATGTTTACACGCCGGAATTTGGTGTTGATGGTATCTTTGGTTCTAGTGTAGCACATGCGCGAAGTCACGACGCACTGCAGGTACTACGAACAAACGACTTGAACAAATACAGGTATCACCTTGAAAAAATCAGGGTACCTAGGTACTAACGTGAAAAGTTCATCGCCGGAATTTGGTCCTTATGGTACCTTTGGTTCCAGCGTACCGCATGTGCGTATTCAAAACCAGCTAACTCAAACACAACCTTGTCGGCACGGAAAACATGACAGGGGTAATTTTTAAAATATTCAAATGCCAAACATTCGACCATGAGCCAGACTATCCTATAATGTATTATTTTCGTTAATAGACGATAGATTTTCTAAGCCACGACCAATTGTGTATGTTTTAAAGCCAATGAATGTGGATTTTTCACTATTGTTCATTTTCAATTCAAAATGGCGTCCATCAGTTGACCTAAATTAAAATTCTTTTCGCGAGCGGTTTTCGGCCTAAATTTAGGAATTCAGAAAATATAATTGCCTTGTCTGTAAATAAAATATCAAAAAAGCCTTAGGGTTTTTTCACCTTTCAAGATGTCGGCATTTCCGGTTTGTGCTACAAACTCCATTTTTTGTGTACGAATCAGTAGTGTCGTAGCTAGTACAAAAAAATTTTTCGAGGCATTCTGACCTATATTTCGTCGATTTTTGGGAAAATTTTGATCCTGAATATCACCAAGGGGAGATAATTTTAGTGTCAGTTTTAACTTCGGATGAGTGAGATCTACTAACATACTAAATTTCATGAAAATCGTACAACTATTAAAGAAGTTGTCTTTTTGATTTAACTTCCGGTTAGAAATCACAGCGACGAATTTTCGAAATTCGAAAATCCGAAAGTGCTGATTTGAAGTCAAGATTACAAGGTACCCACGGAAAAAAGAATTAGTAAAATAGGTCAAAAAGTCATGAAGTTACAGCAATGTAGGTCAAATGCATTTGTTCGTCAAATTCGGTGATCGACGGAATTTGGTAATCATGGTACCGTTGGTTCTAGCGAAGCGCATGCGCGAAGTCAACCGACCTTGCGCCGTGCCACGTACAAACGACTTGAACAAATGCAGATATCACCATCAAAATTCTAGGGTATCTAGGTACCCATGTGAAAAGTTTCTCGCCGGAATTTGGTGTTAATGGTACCTTTGGTTCTAGTGTAGCGCATGCGCGAAGTCACGACGCACTGCAGGTACTACGAACAAACGACTTGAACAAATACAGGTATCACCATGAAAATATCAGGTACCTAGGTACTAACGTGAAAAGTTCATCGCCGGAATTTAGTACTTATGGTACCTTTGGTTCCAGCGTCGCGCATGCGCGTATTCAAAACCAGCTAACTCGAAAACAACCTTGGCGGCACGGAAAAAATGAAAAGGGGTTATTCGAATTTTTAAAATATTCAAATGCCAAACATTCGACCATAAGCCAGGCTATCCTGTAATGTAATATTTTTGTTAATAGACGATAGATTGTCTAAGCCACGACCAATTGTGTATGTTTTCATGGCCATGAATGTGGATTTTTCACTATTGTTCATTTTCAATTCAAAATGGCGTCCATCAGTTAACCTAAATCAAAATTCTTTTCGCGAGCGTTTTTCGGCCTAAATTTAAGGATTCGGAAAATTTAATTCCCTTGTCTGTAAATAAAATATCAAAAAAGCCTTAGGGTTTTTTCACCTTTCAAGATGTCGGCACTTCCGGTGTGTGCTACAAACTCCAGTTTTTTGTGTACGAATCAGTAGTGTCGTAGCTAGTACAAAAAATTTTTTTCGAGGCAATCTTACCTATATTTCGTCGATTTTTGGGAAAATTTTGATCCTTAATATCACCAAGGGCAGATAATTTTAATTTTTTTGAATGTCATTGTTAAAGTCGCATGAGTGAGATCTACTCACATACTAAATTTCATGAAAATCGTACAGCTATTAAAGAAGTTGTCTTTTTGATTTAACTTCAGGTTCGAAATCACAGCGACGAATTTTCGAAAATCGAAAATCCGAAAATGCAGATTTGAAGTCACGATTACAAGGTACCCAGAGAAAAAAGAATTAGTAAAATAGGACAAAAAGTCACGAGGGTACAGCAATGTAGGTCAAATGCATTTTTTCGTCAAATTCGGTGATTTCGGATGCGAAAAACGTTTTGAAAATATATTCACCCAACAGCCACCACTCATTTTTGGGGGGTAGGTTAAAATTTCTATTCCCGGCAGTTTTTTGGCTTTTCTAAAAGGATTCGGAAAATATAATTGCCTTGTCTGTAAATAAAATATCAAAAAAGTCTTAGGGTTTTTTCACCTTTCAAGATGTCGGCACTTCCGGTGTGTGCTACAAACTCCAGTTTTTTTGTGTACGAATCAGTAGTGTCGTAGCTAGTACAAAAATATTTTTTTCGAGGCAATCTTACCTATATTTCGTCGATTTTTGGGAAAATTTTGATCCTTAATATCACCAAGGGCAGATAATTTTAATTTTTTTGAATGTCATTGTTAAAGTCGCATGAGTGAGATCTATTCACATACTAAATTTCATGAAAATCGTACAGCTATTAAAGAAGTTGTCTTTTTGATTTAACTTCAGGTTCGAAATCACAGCGACGAATTTTCGAAAATCGAAAATCCGAAAATGCAGATTTGAAGTCACGATTACAAGGTACCCAGAGAAAAAAGAATTAGTAAAATAGGACAAAAAGTCACGAGGGTACAGCAATGTAGGTCAAATGCATTTTTTCGTCAAATTCGGTGATTTCGGATGCGAAAAACGTTTTGAAAATATATTCACCCAACAGCCACCACTCATTTTTGGGGGGTAGGTAAAAATTTCTATTCCCGGCAGTTTTTTGGCTTTTCTAAAAGGATTCGGAAAATATAATTGCCTTGTCTGTAAGTAAAATATCAACAAAGAAATATCGATTTTGACGTTCCAGGATGGTTGCACTTCCGGTTTGGGCAACAAACTCAATTTTTAGTGTACAAATCAGTAGTGTCGTAGCTAGTAAAAAAAATAATTTCAACGCAATCTGACCTGTATTTTGTCGATTTTTATGAAAACTTTGATCCTTAATATCACCAGGGGGAGATAATTTAGAAAAATTCTAATGACATTTTTAAAGTCCCATAAGCGAGATCTACTTACATACCAAATTTCATGAAAATCGTGCAACTATTTAAGAAGTTGTCATTTTGATTTAACTTGAAAGTAGTCTTTTTTTAGTAACCCATTTAATGAAGGAATCTTATTGGATCACGGTTCGGGGCCTATACCCAATCAAAGTTAGTGCCGAAAAATGCAGAGTGTTGAGTGAAGGGCTTGATAAGCTGTATGTAGTTAAGGCGAGATCAAGCCTTCTAATGAAGATGACATGAAAGAGGCGATAAAACCACTTTGCATTTGCAATTTCACATGTAATTAAAACCAATTTTAAATTCCTAAAATCGATATTTTTCCGTAAATTGACTTATATAGAAAAAAACCACCAACGCCAGGTGCCAAGAACAAACGACTTGAAGAAATGCAAGTATCACCAACGTGAAAAGTTCCTCGCCGGAATTTGGTACTCATGGTACCTTAGGTTCTAGCGTAGCGCATGATCAAAGTCATGACGCACGGTAGGTGCCACGAACAAACAACTTGAGCAAATGAAGATATCGCCTTGAAAATTTCAAGGTACCTAATGTAGGTACTATCGTGAAAAGTTCCTCGCCGGAATTTAGTACTCATGGTACCTTTGGTTCCAGCGTAACGCATAAGCGAAGTCAAAACAAGCTAACTCGAAAACAACCTTGTCGACACGGAAAACATGATAGGGGTAATTCGAATTTTTCGAAATATTCAAAAACCAATCATTCGATAATGAGCCAGGTTATCCTTAAATGTATTAATTATGTACATAAGAGACAAACTCTCTAAGCCACGACCAATTGTGTATGTTTTCGAGCCCATGAATGTGGATTTTTCACTTTTGCTCATTTTCAATTCAAAATGGCGTCCATCATTTGCCAAAAATGAAAATTCTATTCCCGACAGTTTTTAGGCTTTTCTAAAAGTATTCGGAAAATATAATTGCCTTGTCTGTAAGTAAAATATCAACAAAGAAATATCGATTTTGACGTTTGAAGATTGTTGCACTTCCGGTTTGGGCTACAAACTCAATTTTTAGTGTACAAATGAGTAGTGTCGTAGCTAGTATAAAAAAAAATAATTTCAAGGCAATCTGACCTATATTTCGTCGATTTTTATGGAAACTTTGATCCTTAATATCACCAAGGGGAGATAATTTAAAAAGTTTATCATGAGCAATATCTACTTACATACCAAATTTCATGAAAATCGTGCAACTATTTCAGAAGTTGTCATTTTGATTTAACTTCCGGTTCGAAATTACAGAGTTGTAGTCATGGTTAAGAGGTACCCACAGAAAAAAGAATTAGTAAAATAGGTCAAATAGTCACGAAGTTACAGCAATGTAGGTCAAATGCATTTGTTCGTCATATTCGGTGATTTCGGATTCGAAAAATGTTTTGAAAATATATTTACCCAACAGCCACCACCCATTTTTTGGGGGTGTAGGTGTAAGTTTCAGAAAGATCCTATGGGTAGATTCTGAGAAATCCGATTTGTGGATAAAACACACAAAAAAAAAATAATTTAAAAAATCTTAACAGAAACAATAAGCTTTCATATTAAAATATGAAAGCTTAACTAGATCTGCTACTGTCCCATGCAGATATGAAAGCTTTCATATTCATTGTCACGTGTCATCAAATATGTCAAGTATCTTAAAGAAAGTAACAAGAAAAAAGTATTAAAATAATCTTAACAGAAACAATAAGCTTTCAGATTAAAATATGAAAGCTTAACTAGATCTGCTACTGTCCCATGCAGATATGAAAGCTTTCATATTCATTGTCACGTGTCATCAAATATGTCAAGTATCTTAAAGAAATTAACAAGAAAAAAGTATTAAAATTGGTCAAAAACTCGCAAAGTTACAGGCTTAAATATAGTTAGAAATGTTGCAACCGGGCAAACAAAATTAACTGAAAACATTGGTTACGTCGTGGCGGCATACGCGAAGTTAAAAAAATTATGGTCGATTTGGGAATATGGGGTATAGTTTGAAGTTGTTTGGTAAATGAGGGTGGATCTAAGATGGCGGCCATAATACAATATAAAACGCGTTGAAGAATGGACAAATTTTCGTGTCATTGTAAATGTACATTTGCACCACCCGGGCAACGTACCGAAGGTCCGATTACCTACAAATTTGCACAGATTGTACCTGGGGGCTCTAGCTATCACATATTAAAAATAGAAGAGTGTGAGATTCAAATAACGTTGAAAATAAATTCAAAACCCACCCCACCCATCAAAGTTGTTTTGCTTAAAAATAGTCGTATTTTATCGGGGGTTTTTAATTCTTTATATCTAAGCAATTTAATATGGGATAAATATCTTCGCGGCGCAGCCAACCGCTAGAAATTCAAGAGATTTGGACCAATGGAACGGTGCCTCAGCAGTAAATTTTTTTATTAAAATTGGTCAAAAACTCGCAAAGTTAGAGGTTTACATAATTATAGTTAGAAACAATGCACCCGGGCAAAAAAAAATCAAACTGTCAAAAAAGGCGATTTCGGTTTCTAGTGTCCCAATCATCGTTGTGGTTATTTTAAAAAATTGTCTTTTAAGGATAATGTGTATAGTACTATTACCTATCACACATGGAAGAGGCGATAAAACCTCTTTGCATTTGCAATTTCAAAATTAATTAAAACCAATATTAAATTCCAAAAATCAATACTTTTTGCTAAAACTATTTTTTATTTAATCGGATCAAAATGGGAGTACGGTGCAGAGTCCATGTTGTAATGGGCGTATTGTGTCAAAATTTCATGGTTCCCGGACAATCGGTGTCGGTTTCGCGGCGAAATTCCACTTTTTTCCCTTATCTAAGCCGTAAATTGACTTAGAATAACGACGAACGACAGGTGCCAAGAACAAACGACTGGCATACGACTGCCCAGGAATCTTTTACGTGCACGCCAATGTTTACACGGGACCTCGGTTTTTCGAACCATCAGAACGACTAGTCAGATGTACTTTGTCACTCAGGCGATCCCTCCTACATCACTGACAAGGGGAAACCGCGCCACGCCGGAAAACCTGGCTAACCACGTGATCCCCTAAGGTTATTGGGTCCAAATTGAATGAGCGAGAGAGAGAAGAGAGAGAGAAATGGGGTTTAACTTCCACTCGACACAAACTAGGTAATTTCAGGACTGACATATGGTTTACTTTTATTTCAATAATTCGCTTGCGCGTAGGGGTCTTTAGCAGTGGGAAGAAATTCGAGGACCCGGAGAAACCCCACGAGGTTGGACAGGCGACCTTACTCCTTGCCACGAACAACCAGGGATTCGAAACCACACCAGTGGACTCAATGACAGGCTTATGATACAGTGCGCGCAAGAGGTACAAATGGAGCAGGAGGATCACGGTGGCTAAGTGCGTAAGTTCGGGTATTCGATCCCTGCATTGGCCGAGAAAGTTTATCAAGAGTGAGAGAGAGAGAGAGAAATGGTGTGTAACGTCCACCCCACACAAACTAATAAAAAAATAATATAATAAAATTGGTCGAAAACACACGAAGTTACAGGTCCAAATATAGTAAGAAACATTGCAACCGGGCAATGGCATAGGCCATACAGTGTGCTATGAGGGAATTTTTGCCCGGGCAGCAACTGAGTTCCAACTGCTAAGAGATCTTTTACGGAAAAAAATTATTAAAATTGGTGTGCTATGAGGGAAATTTTTGCCC
The DNA here is from genome assembly GCA_917208275.1 of Patella pellucida. NCBI lineage: Eukaryota > Metazoa > Mollusca > Gastropoda > Patellidae > Patella > Patella pellucida. The sequence continues at coordinate 35,970,504 of OU795041.1, read as the reverse complement.
GGGCAGCAACTGAGTTCCAACTGCTAAGAGATCTTTTACGGAAAAAAATTATTAAAATTGGTAAAAGCCCGCGAAGTTACAGGTCTAAATATAGTTAGAAACATTGCAGCCGGGTAATGGCATACGCTATACAGTGTGCTATGAGGAAAATTTTTGCCCGGGCAGCAACTGAATTCAAACTGCAAAGGGATCTTTTACGTGTACGCCAATGTGTACACGGGACCTCGGTTTTTCGTCCCATCCGAACGATTAGGAAGCTCTTCTTGTCAGGCCCTCCTTCTGCATCACTGACAAGGGGAAATCACGCCGGAAAATCGAGATGAACTTTCTCGACCAATGCAGGGATCGAACACCCGACCTGAAGGCTAGCGAACCAGCGCCTTAGCCACTTAGCCACCGTGATCCTCTCTCCTTGTTGACAAAGATGTGACAACCCATGACTGTCTGAACGACATAACTGATGTGCGACATTGTTTTGTTCCCTGCCAATCTATCATTATTACTTTTTAAAACATATCCCTTGTTCTCTCTTGCAAAGATATATGCATACATGTATCAACCATTCGGCAAACCTCGACAGATTCCGGTACTCTCCGTAACCTACATCTAGACTCGGATGTATGATAGTAATTGATATGTACCTTCGACCATACATTTGCGATACGGCTAGTCAATTACTGATTAACTTCAACAGGAAAACGTGCCGCTTTCACAAAATAGTCCCAAAATGGCGTCTTTTCTAGATATAATCTCTATGGGGGCAGCCAAATTTAAGTTTGTTGTTATAATCTCCATGGCCATGGGGGCAGCCATTGTTTATACGGGTCCTTAAAGTACTAAATGAAGTGAGTACAGATTTGTGATTGGATATAATTTCATCCGTACTAAAAGTAGATCGTTTATATGTAGCACTGTCGATTGGTTTCCCGAAATTAAGTTCTTTGAACAGACAGTCAAAATAATGTCGTTTACAAATAGACACTATGTTATTGGACGCTTTGTCAGCTGGCACAATGACATAATTGTCATGCAAGGCATTCAGATTTTCAACAATGTTAACATCATTGAAAATAGACTTAGGTCTAGTGTCAACTGACAAACGTTGCATGTATATTCTTAGTTTCAGTAAACGACCGATAGACTTAGTCCAATGATCTAGCGTAGTCCTCTACGGCATCCATAATAAGTTTGAAATTTTGATCCCATGAAAATGGTTGCGGTTCCCGGTATTAGGGTCCTTTGGACAAAATTTCACGTAGCTTATTATTCTGGACTAGGTTCAAATCACCAGTGACCACATGTCCAGCTGGCGGGTAAAGGAAGGACGACGTAGAACAAGAACATGGTAGAGGGTTATTGTATAAGTCTTGTGCATTGATGTCAGATAATGCGTTTCTGTAATTAAATATTTTGGATGCAATGGGTTTAGTATACGTATAAGAAATCCTAGGAACCGTAACAGTTTTGAAGTAAGGAGGGATGTGTGCTGTGACTTGCTTATTGTGTAATATTTGGCTTAAACCGATAGCATCAATGCCTTTATTAGCAAATTTCAATTTTAGAAATGAACTATTTGTGGTGTGTGACGCATCAGACCCAGTTGCAATGTCCAGACGACGGTGGGCAATGTCAAGAACAATTGATACAACCCTGTATTCAGTGGATGCAGGGTCAGTACAATTTGAATCCAAACATTCAGCTTTTAGTAATTTCAAAATAGTAAGTGGAATAGAATATAATTTAGTACGGATATGATGTGGCCCTAGTGGTTCCTGGATAATTTTCTAAAAGGGCATCCAATGATATAGTGCTGAGCTTAGGTGATGTGTAGCGACGATGTCCGTGACTCTGTTTTCGACGACGAAACTTGGGGAATAACGTCATGACATTAACTTTGCTACACGCAGGGCTAGATAAATTCCCAACACTAGCTATATCATTGCAGAACTCTGTCGCTATTTCATTGCCCAAACTTGTTATAAAACTATCCTCACCATAATCTCCAAACCGGAAGTATTCAAAAAATGAAAAAAAGGGTAAAAAATTGTCTTTCTTGCAAAAAGCTGAATTTCTCCGTCAACTATTACCGGCCCAAAAGAAATAAAGTGTTTTTGGATGGCCCCATTAATGGACTATTATATGGCATCTCAATGGTACGATTTCGATGGTTAGAAAATAAATTATGGTACGCCGAAAATCTAGTTAGACTTTCAAACTTTCGTCTGAAAGCCTATTGTGATTACTAAAACTATTATTATTAAGCTTTCATATATTCATATATGAAAGATTATTGTTTCCGTTAAGATTATTATTATTATTCTATTTTTTGTGTTTTATCCACAAATCGGATTTCTCAGAATCTACCCATAGGATCTTTCTGAAACTTTTACCTACCCCCCACCCCCAAATGGGTGGTGGCTGTTGGGTAAATATATTTTCAAAACGGTTTTCGAATCCGAAATCACCGAATGTTAATGTAACGTTATGACTTTTTGACCTATTTTACTTTTTGTTTTTCTGTGCGTACCTTGCAACCTTTACTTTAAATCTGCATTTTTGGATTTTCGAATTTCGAAAATTTGTTGCTGTGATTTCGAACCGGAAGTTAAATCAAAATTACAATTTCTTTAATAGTTGCACTATTTTTTTTTAAATTTAATATGTAAGTAGATCTGTCTCATGTAACTTTAAAAATGTCATTAGAAATTTTCTAAATTATCTCCCCTTGGTGATATTAAGGATCAATTTTTTCAAAAAAATCGACCAAATATAAGTTAGATTGCATTGAAATTATTTTTTTTTACTATCTACGGCACTACTGATTCGTACACAAAGAAATGAAAATTGTAGCACAAATCGAAAAGGCCCCCATCTTGAAATGTGGAAATCGATATTCCTGTGTTAATATTTTACTTAGAGACAAGGCAATTATATTTTCCGAAAAGCCTAAAAACTGTCGGGAATAGAATTTTCATTTTTGGCAAATGATGGATGTTTTCGAACCGGAAGTTAAAATCAAAATGACAAATTCTTTAATAAATGCACGATGTTCATGAAATTAAGTATGTACGTAGATCCTATCGATACGACTTGATACATGTCATTAGACATTTTCTATACCTTGGAGAGTATAAGGATCAAAGTTTTCCCAAAAAATCGACGAAATTTAGGTCAGATTGCCTTGAATTTTTTTTGTACTAGCTACGACACTACTGATTCGTACATAAAAAAATGAGTTTGTAGCACAAACCAAAAGTGCAACCATCTTGAAATGTAAAAATCGATAAGGCTTTGTTGATATTTTACTTACAGACAAGGCAATTATTTTTTCAGAATCCTTTTAGGAAAGCCGAAAAACTGCTTGGAATAGAAATTTGATTTAGGTCAACTGATGGACGCCATTTTGAATTGAAAATGAAAAATAGTGAAAAATCCACATTTATAGCCTTGAAAACATACACAATTGATCGTAGTTTAGAAAATCTATCTTCTATTAACGAAAATAATACATAACAGGGTAGCCTGGCTCATGATCGAATGTTTGGCATTTGAATATGTTAAAAATTCAAATTACCCCTTTGATGTTTTCTGTGATGAACAGGTTGTTTTCAAATTAGCTGGTTTTGACTTCGCGCATCCGCTACACTGGAACCAAAGGTACCATGAGTACCAAATTCCGGCGAGGAACATTTCACGGTAGTACCTAGGTACCCTTAAATTTTTAAGGTGGTTTTTAGGAGCTGCCTAGTCGTTCAGATTGGACGAAAAACCGAGGTCGACAAAAAAGACAAATTTATGACCCATGATTATTTTAAAACAAACTTGTGAATTTAAACACAGTGTTTAAGCTCATGAAACGTAGAAGCCTATTGATTTTCAGCAATATTCAATAATTACTGCCAAAAATATAGCCCTTGATCACTTTGAACTATCTTATAATGTCATGTAACGACAATGAAAAAAATACTAACCATTTCTGATAATTACATGTGTTGTAAATTTTATCCTTGTTGAATGAATGAATGAATGAATGAATGAATGAAATGGGGTTTAAGCACCTAATCTGGGCTAATTGAAGACGGGCATACCCCATACAGTGTGCTATGAGGGAAATTTTGCCCGGGCAGCAACTGAATTCCAACTGCCAAGGGTTGTTTTACGTGTACGCCAATGTGTACACGGGACCTCGGTTTTTCGTCCCATCCGAACGATTAGGAAGCTGTCCTTGTCAGGCCCTCCTTCTGCATCACTGACAAGGGGAAATCACGCCGGAAAATCGAGATGAACTTTCTCGGCCAATGCAGGGATCGAACACCCGACCTGCAGGCTAGCGAACCAGCGCCTTATCCACTTAGCCACCGTGATCCTCTCTCCTTGTTGACAAAGATGTGACAACCCATGACTGTCTGAACGACATAACTGTTGTGCGACATTGTTTTGTTCCCTGCCAATCTATCATTATTACTTTTTAAAACATATCCCTTGTTCTCTCTTGCAAAGATATATGCATACATGTATCAACCATTCGGCAAACCTCGAAAGATTCCGGTACTCTCCGTAACCTACATCTAGACTCGGATGTATGATAGTAATTGATATGTACCTACGACCATACATTTGCGATGCGGCTAGTCAATTACCGATTAACTTCAACAGGAAAACGTGCCGCTTTCACAAAATAGTCCCAAAATGGCGTCTTTTCTAGATATAATCTCTATGGGGGGCAGCCAATTTTAAGTTTGTTGATATAATCTCCATGGCCATGGGGGCAGCCATTGTTTATACGGGTCCTTAAATAGTTCCAAAATGGCGGACTTCATCATACAGCCGAGTCTAGATGTAGGGCACCGAAATCTGTCGAGGTTTGCCGAATGAATGAATGAAATGGGGTTTAACGTCCTACGCTTAAGCACCGTACCTGGGCTAATTGAAGACGGGCATACGCCACAGTGTGCAATGAGGGAAATTTTGCCCGGGCAGCGGCGCTACGGCCTACTCTTATATCGAATTCCAACTGCCAAGGGATCTTTTACGTGCACTCCAATTTGTACACGGGACCTCGGTTTTTCGTCCCATCCGAACGACTAGGCATCTGTCCTTGTCAGGCCCTCCTTCTGCATCACTGACAAGGGGAAATCACGCCGGAAAAGTTTGCCGAATGATGTATCAACATATTTTAATGGTACATTGCTTGGAAGACCACATTCTTTTTGATTTTCTCTCCTAATTTTATTATACAACATCATAGAAATTTATGTTATACAATGCAGTATTATTTTTTTTTTACACATCTTTATATGATAAAAGTATGAATGCACAATGTGTGTATTTTTTTTATTGCCTGCTAGGCAACCTGTCGGTTCTATTTCAGTAACGCACCCCTACCAGTTAAGGGAATGTATAGGTGGGCTCACAATTACCTCACACTAAATTTCAGTCAAATCGATCAATAACTTCTTATTTTACCGACCTTTTTATTTTTTTCGAGAGAGAAATTTTTCCGCCTCTCGCCATATGCATTGTCGTAAGTCAAGGTCAAATGTCCCAAAACTGAGTTTGAAAAGTTTGAGTTCAGTTTTTTTTAACATGACCTTGACCGACGACTTTGACCCAACAATCTTGTCTGAAGGACGTCGTCTCTGCTTTCACGTCCAACCTTAACTTTGATAATACGACAAGAAATAAGGCCACGGCAAGCATAAACGCAAATGACCCGAGATCTATGAGAAGTTTTGACTCAAGGTCAAGGTCACGGTTGGTTGGCTTAGACGAGTGAGGGTCATCAAGGCCTTTCACATTGACCACGTCCATTGACTTCCTTTCATACACCCCCAGCGTTTGACCGTTTTGTGACCGAACAGTGTGCGACAGGACAAAGTTAAATGTCGGTGGTTCAAGACAAGATGGTGGGCTTTAAAAGAGGTTATGGGGTCAAGGTCGTAAGTCAAGGTCAAATGTCCCAAAACTGACTTTGAAAAGTTTGAGTTCAGTTTTCTGTGACATGACCTTGACCTATGACCTTGACCCAATAATTTTTTCTGAAGGACGTCGTCTCTGCTTTCACGTCCAACCTTAACTTTGATAATACGACAAGAAATAAGGCCACAGCAAGCATAAACGCAAATGACCCGAGATCAATGTGAAGTTTTGACTCAAGGTCACCTGCAACGTCACGTCAATATTCACACGTAACGGTCAATCCATCTGTCAACACCAAATAATATTTTATAGAAATTTGTGGCTTAGCGCAAAATCTAAAATATACGAAAAATTATCATTAAATTTTATGAACTGCAGTCTTAGGTAGCTAGCGCAGTGTGTAGGAGTCCGTCTTAGTGTCTTGTTATGCGAGTCTAAAAAGTAAACAATGCAAATCGCGACAGGCGGATAAAGTTCTCTCTCGAAAAAAAATAAAAGGTCGGTAAAATAAAAAGTTATTGATCGATTTGACTGTAATTCGTTGTAAGCCCAACTAAACATTCCCTGAAAATTTCATGTTCCTACGACCACGGGAACTGGTAGAGGTGCGTTACTGAAATAGAACCAATCTGTCTATTTATAGTTTTTTTTATGTGTACATCATATTTATTTTATGAATAACAGTAAGTGATAAATAAATACCCTTTACATGTATGTTTTATTGCCTGGTAGGCAACCAATTTTATTTTTATAAATATTATATATTTATTGTTTATGTGTACTTTACATATGTTTCCTTTTATTCTCTTGTATAAAAATCTTGTTATAAATAATATTATATCACACAATATGTTTTATTATACTCTCAAAGGCTAGCTACCCTGTATATCACATATTCAATCGCAGCATTGTCGATACAGTTCATCAGCATTTCCAAACTCATTTCCCCTTGTTAATGGTACAGAACAAAACCCTGACAAAATCAAGGACCCCTCTATAAATTAAAGTGAAAGAAAAACATCCCTTGCCAATATAAAACCAATATATAAGTGACCATAATGCCGCTGTCTAAGCAAAATTCCACTCATTCTGTCTTGCGTAGGCATATGCCTGTCTTAATTAACCCAGTACTAACAGAATGGTAGGCATTACAGCCAATTTCATCGTTATAACCATGCAATATAGGATTAAATAATTTGCCAAAAGATCATCCCGCAACACAATTTAGTTGTTTGACAATTTCCGGCATTTTTAAGGATGGCTGGTCAGATGAAGGTCGATGACTATTTTCCTGTTTACGACTGACAAATCGAATTAACTTCAACAAATTATGAGGTTATAGTGATTATTTTTCTTGTTCAGATTATTTATATCACCTTTGACATGTGACAGAAACTGACTGTGAATATGAAAGCTTTAATATCTGCTTAGCAGATCTAGTTATTTATTATTATTTACCGCGAGAGCTGATATCTCAGTGCCTGTAACAGATACCGATCTGAAACTTTTCGACCGGGAAACCAGGTTGTGGCTTCTCGAAAAACTATTTTTGAAACTTCTGCGCAGACCGGAAGTTGCCGAAATGGCAATAATAAAAAAAAACGGCCATAGTTTTCTCAATTCTTCACATAGCAGTTGGAAATTTTGAAATTTCGAAACTTCGTCGCTGCCTTTTAGCGTTCGAAAAATGAAAAATGTTGTTTAAGAGACAATTTTTGTTATTTTTCAAAAATTTTAAATTTGACCTACATTTTTTGATACCTGAAGACCATTCGATTCCAGAAATATAAGTTTCATTCCGAGTTATCGCCTTTTTTTTCTTTTTTTTTTCGAATTTTCTGAATATTTTGTGAGCTCGTGTTTCGTTTTACGACCGAATCGACGTTTCTGAAACGTCTGGAACATGAAGTGATAGTTCAAAACCAACTGATAAAACTATTTCGACAAACATCTATAAACCGGAAAAACGCAAAAAAATGAATGCTTTTGGGGAAAACATTATTCCTCCGTCCGATATCAACGGATGAAATCGACTCAGTTACCGTACAGTTGCACGGGAATGGCAGTATCGTATGACATCAATCATTAAATCCAAGAATTAAACACAAATTAAACTGAAGAAATCACTAAAAGTTATCAGAGCTAAAATGGAGCAGCCATCACGAGCTTCATGCACAATACGTGGGAAGGGGCTCTTGACAGAAAAAGATAAAAAATGGTAGGTTAAGTTTTTGAGATACAGGCGTCCAAAAACGCACCAAATTAGAAAATACTTGATTTTCAGCGTGCTATATTTTGCTTCCTGCTCATCGTATCCATACGAATTGGTTATCATACGATACAACAATTCCAGTGCAGCTACACGATACCTCAATCGTTATAATCCGTTGATATCGGATGGAGAAATAACGTTTTTCCAAAAAGAACCCATTTTTTACGTTTTGTTCGAAATATCTGACATTATTACGACTACTTCCAGTTTCCGGATCGTTGTTGAAATTGCTTTACCCAACGGTCTGACTATATAGCTATATCTTTCAGTAGTTTCAGAAACATCGATTGAAAATATAAGGGTTACAAAACGGGCAGAAAATTCGAAAAAAATAAACAATAACTTGAATGAGAATTATATTACTGGAATCGGATTGACTTCGGGAATCTAAAAATGTAGGTCAAATTTGAAAATTTTGAAAAATAGCAAAAATTGTCTTAAATTATTATTTTTCAATTTTCGAACGACAAAAGTCCCAGGCGAATTTTCGAAATTTAAAATTGTGAGATTACAATTTTCTCGGAAAAGGTTCAGGGTTTACAGAAATGTCATTTGTTTGAAAATTGCGATTTCCCTCAACACGAGTTATATTAGATGCAACAGAGACTCCAATTCAAAAACCATCAAATGTTTGTGCTCAGTCTGCTACTTTCTCAAATTATAAAAGTAGAAACACTTTGAAAACAATGATTGGGTGTTCACCACGTGGATTAGTGACATATGTTAGTGAGTCTTATGGTGGCGCAACAAGTGACAGACAGATAATCGAGCGATCTGACTTGACATTACCTGGTAAAATGAACAAACATGACAGTATTATGGCTGACAGGGGTATCATGGTTCAGGATTTATTTGCTAACAATGATGTGTATATAAATACTCCAACAATGTTAAAGGGAAAGAGTCAACTGGAGCCAGTTGAAGTTGTAAAAGACAGACGAATTTCTTCCAAAAGGGTTCATGTTGAACGAGTAATAGGTTTGGGTAAAACATACAAAATTTTACAACGCAATCTTCCGCATACTAAACTGATTTTGGGATCTCGAATCGTTTACATCTGTTTTGCTTTATCAAATTTCAGGCGATCCATTGTAAATAATCTTGCATAACAATGGTATCGTAGCCATGTAAGATTTTTATTGTACCTGGTGTCAAAGTCTAAAAAAACCTAAATCATAAAATGCACCACATGAATTAGCAATATGACATAATGATTTACTTGTCTGTTTACAAGTCTTTTGAAGACAGAGTGTATTCTTTGTTCACTACATAGTCATTTTAGACTGATGATTAAATAAAGTTGTATCCCATTCAGATTTCGTTGTTTTGCTCTCCCATTGCCGTTTAGGTCCAGCTGCCCCTCATTGAGTTCCACATACAAGTGATAAAGGGGTACTACCATAAAGGACTCACACCCAGGAAGTCAGACTTTGCATTCACTCGTGGTCCTCTTGTTATGGTAAGGATTAAGACTGTACAATTATAATGTAGATTCTGCTCCAATAAAGGAATGGCTTTTATTTTTGGCTCTATAATCATAAGGATATACAACAATGCATACAAGTTTCATCAAATTTGAATAAACCTTTAGAGGGTCCACAAGATAAAAATTGATTTTGCGTACAGAAGTTGCAGTCGAATTTACATCAAATGATGGCGATGGGCTTAATTTGAAAACGTATAACATATATTGAGTTAGTTGCTCAGCCCTAAGGGAGGGGATTTTAGCACAAAATTAAGCAGTTTTATTCTCCAAAATATTATCGAGATTGGCCCTTAAGAGTTGTTTCTTACAATGTCTGAGCTATGTATGGCCTCATATAATTATTCCAAAAAAGGGTCAGTTTTGGAATCAATGAAGTTTTACAGTAATCTTGATCATACAAAGATATCTTTAAAAGTATAAATTACAAAATAACAGAAATTTTTCTGACATATATACAGCTGTCCTTGAATTTGAAAGTAATAATTACTTGTCTCTTTAAGAACAACATCCCCATCTTTATTTCTATGTAAAAAGTTAAAATGATTATTTGGAATAATTTGATCATTTCTTCCTGCATATGGACATTTAACCTCAATTAAACTGTCAGAATCAATTAATCCATCAGGTGTGGCTGCTAAAAATGGGTATTCTAAACAAACATGCAATCCACATTCATTTACATGCATTTTGAATAATTCTTCAAACTTGGATATGGCCACAGATTCATAAATTTTCCCATGTGTTGTAGCAGGGGTGTTAATTTCTTGTATTGAAATTAACGATAGACAAAGTTTAGACTTATTGCGTCGATGAGTTATTTTACAAATTTCTCCGAATCGGGATGCTGTTAGTCTGTATAGCCTTTGTTCAAACCATGCTCTGCTTTTTGATTGCTTTCTTGTTTGTATCTCAACTGTTTCAACTTCATATTGTGTAACCTAAAAAGATAAGCATCACTTTGAGTAAAACTAAAAGTTATATCTAGTAGCTTATATCCATAATAACATTATCAACCACATATGTCACTAGAGAACCAGATATGAAAATGTAAGAGTAAGAGTGACCCCTTTAATATCTCTTTTCAATCATTATAAATTTAATCTCTTTTCAATCACTATAAATTTAAAAGCATTTTTATACACCCACATGTAATCAAAATTGGCCTGTGAATGTGATGGGGTGCTACCTGTGAGATGAAATCTGTCTCAAGACAATTAAGATGTATTTTTTAAAATGATACCATATTTTGTTTGATTTTTAAAATGCAATAGTCAAATACAAACCTGCACACTGTTATCAAACCAATATTCTGTAAACTTTAGATCCAAATAATCATGATCAAGTACAGCTGCCTGTAAATCGGCTTTAGGGAAAAGAAATCTTAGCGTTATGTCTCTTGAAAAGTTGGAACAGTAGTTAATTGTACAATTCCTGACATGATCTTCATAACCGGCAGCTCTTTGGTATTTCAGTGGCCTTGGATCTTCAAATGTTAATTTTCTTTTTGATTTCATATCCATGTTTTCTGCCTTAATTGGAGATCCTGAAAAAATTTGAAGAAATAAGAAGAGGTTTTATTTATTGCCAATATTAAAACATACTGATATAGTAAATACTAAATGTGTACTCTTTTTTCTTCCTATTAATTTTTTTTGTATAAAGCATGTCAGAAAACATGCATAAATTTATGAAAGATTATTTATAAAATTGATACTATTTATTCATTGAGCATTTTTAGTCTTACTCCAGTTTCATTGATTTTATAAACACTCAACCATTATGTACCATATGTATTTTCAATAGAAAAATTAAGTACTGAATAACTTAGGCAGGTTTTAAACATTTAACAAATAAATAAATTCAATTTAGTCAGATATAAAACTTTACATTAAAGGTTGACATCAAAATTAATCAATTTTAAAAAGTAATGAAAAACAATTTACAAATATTGAAAATAAATTGTTAAAGATGTATTATGCAATACTGGTAGCTAAGTCTGTCTATTGCAGAATTCACTAATTCGACTGAAATTTTCCACATATATACCGGTATTTATTTTTCACTATTTTTTTGTACTTTTACAGAAAGAATGGTCAGCTGTTTACCCCATAGAAATATCTATTTGTATGATTTATCTAAGTCTTCCATAATGCATCTTTAACTATAGAAAACTGTAAAACACCAAAAAACTAGGGTAATAAAATTCATCAGACAAGAGAACATTACAATAGTAAGTGTAGGAGGACCGCACTACACGCAAAACAAAAATCTACAAGAAACACCTGCGGACAAGACAGAAATTACATTGTAAAAATCAAAAAAAAGCAAATCAAGTGAATGGAAAATTTCAAACTTCAACTCAATATTTGGTTTACCATTATGAATGATATTGGGCTTGTGAAATGTTTGAGGATTTTCTGTGCAACTCTTCCTTATTAGTAATTCCCCTGTTTGCCCAAAATGGCTGATCATCATCAAAACAGCAGCAATATGTTTACATGTTCCATGAGGGCCTTTCCCTGCAGGACACTCACAGTGGGAATTTAGAATTTCTGTTTTATTTATCCGAATTTTATAGTTGTAAGATACCTAACGTGCAAAAGATTAACATGAAATATACAGCAATATTCAAAAATAAATTTCATGTAGCCATAATTTAAAAATGATTGACAACAGTTAGAATAACTAAACCTATTTTAATTTATATACCTTTTTTTTCATTGAAGCTCTTGCAATACCAGTCATGTCTACTAAATCATCATGAATTGCTATACTGCAGGCTTCAATCATGTGACTGTTTAGCATTTGTTTTCCTTTTTCCAGGGCCTTTAAATCTCCATTTGACATCTGATCAGTAGCGAGGCGATACTGCAATAAAAATGAAAATTGTCAGATACCCATTAAAACTGTATTCTAGCTAGACTCCTTGGTTGGTTCATAAATTCAGTTGTTTCTGAAAGGGTAAAGCCCTTATCTGGAGTGGGCCTAATAAATAGGTGTACCTAAATTTCAACTAAAATGTAATAATGGGCCTACTTATTTCAATTTTCAACAAAAATGTCTGAAGAAGAGTTATTATTTAGTATTTTAATAGAAGTCTGATAAAAGAATAAGCTAGTCTAGACTATTTGTAGTTGGAGATTCGACATTCGAACATTCTGATTTAGTGATTTGCTCATAATAATTATCATCTATGTCTACTAGCCTACTACAGTACTACTACTAGGCCCTGCCTAAAGCCTGGCGCAGACGGTCAACTTTTCGTCGCTTGTTGCCGCAATAGGCAACTACTGGCAACTCCGAGCAACTGGCAACTCGAGGTCTCCCGTGTGCGCTGACTGGCAACAAGAAGGGGATTATATGGGACTCCCTAATCTGAATGACGAATGACAAGCGAATAACGAATGACAAGCTATTTCTAAGCAATAACCGCTCCCTTTAGGCCACTGTAATTCAACTACACTGAGATATAGGTAAGGGTTAAAACGTACGTTTGCCCCATGAAGAACTAACAAAACGATAAATACCGTACCTACGTATCTCGATAAAAAAAAATTGGGATTATAACTCCTCATTATGGCTTAAAATCTCCAGATAAGGTGTGTTAATTAACAAGGGTGAAAAACGAATGACACGGTCGGTGTGTATTGTTTAATTGGTGTGTTTTCTCGATAGTTGTTATATAATTGCACCAAAAGGGTATAATCAAGGACCAACAGGCTTTATCTGACGCGTGAGTGTTAAATGTAAACTCGGGGAGGAATTTTTTTTTTACCGTGCGATATTTCATTCGCCGGTGTGTTCTACGCAAATATGACTTTGTATAAGCACAGGTCTTTATATGGGGAAGTTGTACGGAATGACAGGTTCAACACGCGAATGACAAACCAAAGACAGAGCTTCACCACACGAACGTCAAAAAGAATAACAGGTTCGACACGCGAATGACAAACCGAATGACAGCGCTTCACCAAACGAATGACAAGCCGAATGACAGAGCTTCACCACACGAATGACAAACAGAATAACAGGTTCGACACGCGAATGACAAACCGAATGACAGCGCTTCACCACACGAATGACAAACAGAATGACAGGTTCAACACGCGAATGGCTTCAACACACGAATGACAAACAGAACAACAGGTTCAACACGCGAATGACAAACCGAATGACAGAGCTTCACCAAACGAATGACAAACCGAATGACAGAGCTTCACCACACGTATGACAAACAGAATATCAGGTTCGACACGCGAATGACAAACCGAATGACAGAGCTTCACCACACGAACGACATACAGAAAAACAGGTTCGACACGCGAATGAAAAACCGAATGACAGAGCTTCACCACACGAATGACAAACTGAATAATAGGTTCGACACGCGAATGACAAACCGAATGACAGCGCTTCACCAAACGAATGACAAGCCGAATGACAGAGCTTCACCACACGAATGACAAACAGAATAACGGGTTCGACACGCGAATGACAAACCGAATGACAGCGCTTCACCAAACGAATGACAAACCGAATGACAGAGCTTCACCACACGGATGACAAACAGAATAACAAGTTCGACACGCGAATGACAAACCCGAATGACAGCGCTTCACCACACGAATGACAAACAGAATAACAGGTTCAACACGCGAATGACAAACCGAATGACAGCGCTTCACCACACGAATGACAAACAGAATGACAGGTTCAACACTCGAATGGCTTCAACACACGAATGACAAACAGAACAACAGGTTCAACACGCGAATGACAAACCGAATGACAGAGCTTCACCAAACGAATGACAAACCGAATGACAGAGCTTCACCACACGTATGACAAACAGAATATCAGGTTCGACACGCGAATGACAAACCGAATGACAGAGCTTCACCACACGAACGACATACAGAAAAACAGGTTCGACACGCGAATGAAAAACCGAATGACAGAGCTTCACCACACGAATGACAAACTGAATAATAGGTTCGACACGCGAATGACAAACCGAATGACAGCGCTTCACCAAACGAATGACAGGCCGAATGACAGAGCTTCACCACACGAATGACAAACAGAATAACAGGTTCGACACGCGAATGACAAACCGAATGACAGCGCTTCACCAAACGAATGACAAACCGAATGACAGAGCTTCACCACACGAATGACAAACAGAATAACAAGTTCGACACGCGAATGACAAACCCGAATGACAGCGCTTCACCACACGAATGACAAACAGAATAACAGGTTCAACACGCGAATGGCTTCAACACACGAATGACAAACAGACAGGTTCAACACGCGAATGACAAACCGAATGACAGAGCTTCACCAAACGAATGACAAACCGAATGAAAGAGCTTCACCACACGAATGACAAACAGAATTACAGGTTCAACACGCGAATGAAAAACCGAATGACAGAGCTCCACCACACGAATGACAAACAGAATTACAGGTTCAACACGCGAATGACAAACCGAATGACAGAGCTTCACCACACGAATGACAAACAGAATGACAGGTTCAACACGCGAATGACAAACCGAATGACAGGTTCAACACGCGAATGACAAACCGAATGACAGCGCTTCACCACACGAATGACAAACCGAATGACAGAGCTTCACCACACGAATGACAAACCGAATGACGGAGCTCCACCACACGAATGACAAACAGCATAACAGGTTCGACACGCGAATGCCAAACCGAATGACAGAGCTTCACCACACAAATGACAAACAGAATAACAGGTTCGACACGCGCACGACAAACTGAATGACAGCGCTTGACCAAACGAATAACAAACCGAATGACAGAGCTTTACCACATGAATGACAAACATAATGACAGGTTCAACACGCGAATGACAAACCGAATGGCATAGGTTCCCCCCACCAATCACAGATAATGTCAGAGGTTCACCACACGAATCACAAGCGGTTAATTCTTAAATCCGCTTTGTCATTCGTCCTGTCCTGTTATTATCTTGTGAATCCTGTATAGGTCAGAATTTTATCCGATTATATATTTATATCTCAGAGATGTGGTATCCCCTTGAGATTACAATTTTTATCTGAATATATATTTATATGCAGACCTTAATTTCTTGGATTATGACCTGTTTATTGGAAACGCCTGTTTGTAAGCTTGGTCTCTGCCCATCACTTGCAAAATACGAGCGTATCATATATGGCAACTGCTTGTTTACAAACAATATTTCATGTTCACACAATATATCAATTAAGAAATAGGCTGTTTAGGGTGACCTTAGTATTTAAATAAGCAGCAAATGTTCATATTTTTGCACAAAGATATCATATATTTTTGGATAAAATTTTCTTTGATGATATTTTAATAAGTTTGTTATTAGTATTTAACCTTGTTGTCACATATTATACACATGTACGATGGCTCAATAGGCCGTTAAAATTTCGATATTCCGCCCTATTTATGGAAATTAATATTATTTTTATATTCACATAACCTTGTAAGGGTTTTTTGTGCAATAAAGTTTCTTCTATTACATCTAATTTAATATGTCTCTGCATGTTTTACCTTTAAAAACGTGTTAGTAAAACATGTTAAATCTTTGAACCATGGTTAATTTCTGTTGTCCTCTGAATGTATGTTTATTTGCCATTTTTGTTTTCTTTCTTGTTTGTTTGATATATCTTTATTAGAAGCTTATATAATATGATATATACACGTTGAAAATATTGTTACTGTGTATTTTCTAGTTTTATAGAGTAGGAGGGACATGTTGAAAATTAGAATTTATGCACTAAAGATGTTCCGTCAGAAATAAAGTCAGTATTATTATTAATAATAATTATATTATAAGCTTAGTATAACTTCATGTATTATTTGAATCAAATGTTGTTGTTTTTTATTATCGTATATTAAATTGTTATCAATTTTTTTTTCTACATTTAAATTGGAATTGGTTTTCTTATTCAATTTGAATTGAAAATCTTGTACAATCTAAATATATATATAGAGATAGAGCAGTGTAATGTGACACTTACTATACCCTATACACCAAACCATCTGAGTTAGATAACTAAGCTACTATAGTCTTTGACAAGTTGATAGTGACATACCGAAATTTGAAAAAAATCTGGCTAATTTCTACCAGGTGCAAGCACGGTGACCAACTCAAGATAAAGGGCTAAATTTTGGTTGTTTCTTATTGTAGGATTGACTGACATTTGGAATGTTTAACTAAACAGAATGTGCCCCTTCAGTAAATTTCCCTGATATAAATTGTTTAATTAAATGACTACATACAACTATAAATCTGCCTGCCATTGGGAGTATGAAATTACATCATTTTGATCTACAAAAAAAGCTCTTTTTATGTAAAGACTTTGGGTATCATTTCTGGGAAATCGGTTGTTTATTGCTTCCAAAAACCAAGTTTTATCATTAAAAAGATTGGTATTATATGCCGGAATAAAGAATTGACATATTTTAACAAAGGTGGTCGAGCTATTTATAATTATATTTTTCAAATATTTTTTCTGTATTATGTTTAATTGGACATGTTTGTGCATGTTTAAACCTAAGTCAAAGTACATGCACTGTAGTAGTGTGTGTTTTCGTTAAGAATTTGCAAACATACTTAATTAGATAAAATTGAAATGGTGCATTTTATTTTAAAATTATAGTAATAATTGTTAAACTGCCATTAGAATTTTAAATGTATGGTGAACTAATTTATTGATAAATAAAGGTTGATATAGATAACAATTTTCTGTTATATATTTAAAGCGGCGTTAGGTAAGATTAGATAAGTAGCTGGCAGTCATTGCTATAATATAGTAACCGCATCCACAAGACTAAGAGAACATATTTGAATCCTGTTATATCGCAGGAATACGATAGCATCGGTGGTCTTGGTTACTTAATTAATGTGTAATTAATAATGTCGAACCTGTCATTCGAGGGGGGAGAACTGTCATTCGGTTTGTCATTCGTGTGGTGGAGCTCTGTCATTCGGTTTGTCATTCGCGTGTTGAACCTGTAAAACTGCTTGTTATTCGTGTGGCGAAGCTCTGTCATTCGATTTGTCATTCGCGTGTTGAACCTATAATTCAGGTTGTCATTCGTCTGTGATTGGTGTGATAAAGCTCTTTAATTCTCTGTCATTCGTCTAGCGAAACTCTGTCATCCTGTTTGTCATTCGCGTGTTGAACCTGTCATTCCGTACAACTTCCACATATAAAGACCTGTGCTTATACAAATTCATATTTTCGTAAAACACACCGGCGAATAAAAAATCGCACGGTAAAAACAGTTTCCCTTCCAAAGTTTACATTTAGCACTTACGCGTCAGATAAGCCTGTTGGTCCTTGATTATACCCTTTTGGTGCAGTTATATAACAACTATCGAGAAAACACACCAATTAAACAATACACATCGTGTCATTCGTTTTTCACCCTTGTTATTTAACACACCTTATCTGGAGATTTTAAGCCGAAATGAGGAGTTATAATCTGATTTTTTTTTTCGAGAATACAATAGCTTGGCAGGACGAATGACAAAGTAAATGACAGAATTAACCGACTGCCATCGGTGTGTTGAGCCTCTGACATTCTCTGTGATTGGTGTGGGGAACCTATGTGATTATGTTTGTCATTCGTTTGGTGAAGCTCTGTCATTCGGTTTTTCATTCGCGTGTTGAACCTGTAATTCTGTTTGTCATTCGTGTGGTAGAGCTCTTCCATTCTGTTTGTCATTCGTGTGGTGAAGCTCTGTCATTCGGTTTGTCATTCGCGTGTTAAACCTGTAATTCGGGTTGTCATCCGCGTGTCGAACCCGTTATTCTGTCTGACGTTCGTGTGGTCACTCGGTTTGTCATTCGCGTGTTGAACCTGTCATTCCGTACAACTTCCACATATATCGAGAAAACACACCAATTCAACAATACACACCATGTCATTCGTTTTTCACCCTTGTTAATTAACACACCTTATCTGGAGATTTTAAGCCATAATGAGAAGTTATAATCGGAATTTCATTTTTTTTATCGAGAATACGACAGCTTGGCAGGACGAATGACAAAGTGAATGACAGAATTAACCGATTGCCATCCGTGTGGTGAACCTCTGACATTCTCTGTGATTGGTGTGGGGAACCTATGTAATTATGTTTGTCATTCATCGGGTAAAGCTCTGTCATTCGGTTTTCCATTCAAGTTTTGAACCTGGTATTCGGGTTGTCATTAGTTTGATGAAGCTCTGTCATTCGGTTTGTCATTCGCGTGCCAAACCTGTTATTTTTTTTGACGTTCGTGTGGTGAAGCTCTGTCATTCGGTTTGTCGTTCGCGTGTTGAACCTGTGATTCTGCTTGTCATTCGTGAGGTGAAGCTCTGTCATTCGGGTGTCATTCGTTTGGTGAAGCTCTGTAATTTGGTTTGTCATTCACGTGTTGAACATGTTATTCTGTTTGTCGTTCGTGTGGTGAAGCTCTGTCATTCGGTTTGGCATTCGCGTGTTGAACCTGTCATTCCGTTTGTCATTCGTGTGGTTAAGCTTTGTCGTTCGGTCTGTCATTCGTTTGGTGACACGCTATCATTCGGTTTGTCATTGGCATGTTGAACCTGTCATTCTGTTTGTCATTCGTGTGGTGAAGCTATCTGTCATTCGGTTTGTCATTCGTTTGGTGAAGCTCTGTCATTCGCGTGTCGAACCTGTTATTCTGTTTGTCATTCGTGTGCGTGCCTAACCTGTTAGTCTGTATGTTATTCGTTTGGTGAAGCTCTGTCATTTGGTTTGGCATTCGCGTGTTGAACCTGTCATTCCGTTTGTCATTCGTGTGGTTAAGCTCTGTCGTTTGATCTGTCATTCGTTTGGTGAAACGCTGTCATTCGGTTTGTCATTCGCGTGTCAAACCTGTTATTCTTTTTGACGTTCGTGTAGTGAAGCTCTGTCATTCGGTTTGTCGTTCGCATGTTGAACCTGTCATTCTGTTTGTCATTCGTGTGGTGAAGCTCTGTCATTCGGTTTGTCATTCGTCTTGTGAAGCGCTGTCATTCGCGTGTCGAACCTGTTATTCTGTTTGTCATTCCACATATATCGAGAAAACACACCAATTCAACAATACACACCATGTCATTCGTTTTCACCCTTGTTAATTAAAACACCTTATCTGGAGATTTTAAGCCATAACGAGGAGTTATAATCCGATTTTTTTTTTTATCGAGAATACAATAGCTTGGCAGGACGAATGACAAAGTGAATGACAAAATTAACCGATTGCCATTCGTGTGGTGAACCTCTGACATTCTCTGTGATTGGTGTGGGGAACCTATGTAATTTTGTTTGTCATTCGCCGGGTAAAGCTCTGTCATTCCGTTTTTCATTCGCGAGTTGAACCTGTAATTCTGTTTGTCATTCGTGTGGTGGAGCTCTGTGATTCGGTTTGTCATTCGGGTGTTGAACCTGTAATTCTGTTTGTCATTCGTGTGGTGGAGCTCTGTCATTCGGTTTTTCATTCGCGTGTTGAACCTGTAATTTTGTTTGTCATTCGTGTGGTGGAGCTCTGTCATTCGGTTTGTCATTCGCGTGTTAAACCTGTAATTCGGTTTGTCATTCGCGTGTTGAGCCTGTCATTCGGCTGTCATTCGTTTGGTGAAGCTCTGTCATTTGGTTTGTCATTCGCGTATTGAACCTGTCATTTCATTCTGTTTGTCATTCGTCAGGTGAGGCTCTGTCATTCGGTTTGTTATTCGCGTGTTGAACCTGTTATTCTGTTTGTCATTCGCGTGGTGAAGCTCTGTAATTTTGTTTGTCATTCACGTGTTGAACATGAAATACTGTTTGTCATTTGCGTGTTCAACCTGTCATTCCGTTTAGTCCGGACGAATGTCACAACTTCACTTGACGAATGACAGACAACACAATAGAGTAGCAAGACGAATGACAAATGGGATTTAAAAATTAACGCCTTGTGATTCGTGTGGTTAACCTCTGACATTATCTGTGATTGGTGTGGGGAACCTATGTCATTCTGTTTGTGGGGGACCTATGTCATTCTGTTTGTCATTCGTCGGGTGTACCTCTGTCATTTGGTTTGCCATTCGCGTGTTGAACCTGTAATTCTGTTTGTCATTCGTGTGGTGAGCCCTGTCATTCGGTTTGTCATTCGCGTGTTGAACCTGTAATTCTGTTTGTCATTCGTGTGGTGAGCTCTGTCATTCAGTGTAACAATCGTTTGGTGAAGCTCTGTCATTCGGTTTGTCATTCGCGTGTTGAACCTGTAATTCTGTTTGTCATTCGTGTGAAGCTCTGTCATTCGCTTTGTCATTCGCGTGTCGAACCTGTTATTCTGTTTGTCATTCATGTGGTGAAGCTCTGTCATTCGGTTTGTCATTCACGTGTTAAACCTGTTATTCTGTGGTGAAGCTTTGTCATTCGGTTTGTCATTCGCGTGTTGAACCTGTTATTCTGTTTGTCAATCGTGTGGGGTAGCTCTGTCATTCGGTTTGTCATTCGTTTGGCGAAGCTCTGTTATTCAGTTTGTCATTCGTTTGGTGAAGCTCTGTCATTCGGTTTGCCATTCGCGTGTCGAACCTGTTCTTCTGTCTGTCGTTTAATGTGGTGAAGCTCTGTCATTCTGTTTGTCGTTCTCGTGTTGAACCTGTAATTCTGTTTGTCAATCGTATGGTGAAGCTCTGGCATTCTGTTTGTCATTCGCGTGTTGAACCTGTCATTCTGTTTGTCATTCGTTTGGTGAAGCTCTGTCATTCGGTTTGTCATTTGTGTGTCGAACCTGTTATTCTGTTTGTCATTCGTGTAGTAAAGCTCTGTCATTCGGTTTGTCATTCGTTTTGGTGAAGCTCTGTCATTCGTTTGGTGAAGCTCAGTCATTCGGTTTGTCATTCGCGTGTTGAGCTTGTAATTCTGTTTGTCATTCGTGTGGTGAAGCTCTGTCATTCGGGTTGTCATTCGTTTGGTGAAGCTCTGTCATTCAGTTTGTCATTCGCGTGTTGAACCTGTAATCATTCTCTCTGTAATTAGTGTGGTGAACCTCTGTGATTTTGTTTGTCATTCGTGTGAAGCTCTGTCATTCGCTTTGTCATTCGCGTGTCGAACCTGTTATTCTGTTTGTCATTCATGTGGTGAAGCTCTGTCATTCGGTTTGTCATTCGCGTGAACCTCTGTGATTTTGTTTGTCATTCGTGACTCGTATGGCGAGTCTGTGTCATTCGGTTTGTCAGTCGTCTAATGAACCTGCGACATTCACTTTGTCATTCGTGTAGTGAACATCTATCACTGGACGAATGCTAGAGGTAGGTGCAATGAATGACAAAGTCAGTGACAGTGGTTCAAGAATGACACGCGTTCGTCAGACGAATGACAAAAACAAAGTTACAGGTTCAACACGCTTATGAAAACCGAATGGCAGGTTAACACGCGAATGCCAAACAGAATGATAAAATGTTTCTTATTACTTGACTGATTTATTCTAAATACATTGTATAATTTTTACTGGCTAGGCCACGACGTGACCACTAAAAAAGATAAAAAAATAAGTCGATGACAACCGAATGACATTGACAGATTAACACGCGAATGACAAACAGAATGATAAAATGTTTCTTATTACTACACTGATTTATTCTAAATATAAATTTTACTGGGAGGCCACGACGTGACCACTATAAAGAAAAAATTAAGTCGATAGTTATTAAACTCAATACTGTAGATGAATTATATTGGCCTAAAGGGAGCGGTTATTGCTTAGAAATTGCTTGTCATTCGTCATTCGCTTGTCATTCGTCATTCAAATTAGGGAGTCCCAACAAGAAGCGAATTTTTAACCGATGTTTCCTGAATGCCGATATCACGTGATCATTCAAAATGGCGCCGTGCATTCAACAACAAAAGCAATATGCGGCAGCTTTGGACATTTTTGTGATAATGATGCGCAGAAGAAGACGGAAAAACAAATCTAAAGCCCGAAAAATATGGTGTAGAAGCTGGATTGCGAGAAGGGAACAGCACGGAACGTTTCATAACTTGGTAAACGAGATGGCACTTGATTGAAGATGATTTATCATATCGCCGCTATTTCCGAATGGACAAGAATCTCTTTGCTCAATTGACTGACCTGGTGGCACCCTATATAGCAAGACAAGACACGAATATGAGGAAATGCATTAGCCCAAGCCAGCGTTTTGCTATAACTTTGAGATTTTTGGCAACAGGTAGGTAGGCCTAATCCTAATGTCATTTCAAGCAATGTCCATTTAATACCATAACATCTCATGAGGACGAGGGGTTCTTATCCAAGGTATCCAGACAACTCATCCCAAAGACAACTCATCCCAAGACAACTCATCCCAATAAAAGACAACTCATCCCAAGTCAAAAGACAACTCATCCCAAGTCAAAAGACAATTCATCCCAAGTCAAAAGACAATTCATCCCAACTTTATTTGTAGAGAGAGACTCAGGTTATAAGGCAACTCATCCCAACAAATATAAGTGATATTTGTTTCAAAACAGTTGAGTTACTATCTTTGAAGACCACTCAGACCAAAACGAAATTGATATTGTTATTTTATTTAGATTGATATTGTTATTTTAATCAAATTGGTGATTACTGTTTGTTTTATTCAAATTGATATTGTTGTTGTAATAAATTGATGATTACCTGTTTGTACTACTGTTGTTTTAATAAATTAGTAGATGTGTTTGCAGTATTCACCTCTATTACAAATTAATTAAATTGGTGAAGCACTTCAAAGACAATTATCATAATGTTAATTAAAATGGTTTGAGTAAGTCTTAAAGCTGGGGTATTGTATAAAAATACTGCAATCAAATATTTCTGTATCATTTTTCAAAATGTCTGATAGCTGCATAGTTTGTGAGTCCATGGTTTGCCCAAGACAGGAGCCTGTTCAGTGTGACGGCTGTGAACGATGGCAGCATCGAACATGTAATACTGGTAAGACTTTAATGCTATTTTTTAACGCTATTGTATTAAATTCAATTCATTATATTATAATCCTATTTGATTCGTTATATTATAATCCTATTTGTTTCATTATATTATAATCCTATGTGATTCAGTATTTTATAATTTGATCCAGACTGAGGTAAACATTTCATAACAATAACGCTTATAATCCAGCACAGAGTATTGTTGATAATATCCTAATATTATTATTGATATTATTCACAATTGTCTGGTATTACTCACTATTTGTTTATGTTTTATTAACAAATAGTTTATGTTTCATATTTTTGTAGACTGTCTACAGCCAGAAAGATACCGTGTATAAGTTTTTGAGAAAAGTACTTGCCTTACAATTTCTACCTGCTGAACATATATTACCAACATTTAATAAATTAAATGAGAAAGTTAATACAGAAAGATACTGTGTATAAGTTTTTAAGAAAAGTACTTGCCTTACAATTTCTACCTGCTGAACATATATTACCAACATTTAATAAATTAAATGAGAAAGTAAATACAGAACAAATTAGAGTAATGTATGGACCATCCCGACATGGAGTGTGTTTGGCAGAACGATCAGAACCAATAATGATGTTGAGGGTTGACACAACCGTATCAATCAAAAGGCCAGAAAAGGGAATTTACAGTTTTATCTCCTGATAACTTTATTATATAAAGAAGCAGCGCAGCTACCGATACAAATAAAAATGGATTCAGAAGGGAAATTAAGAAGATACCAGAAAAAACTTACAAGAACCACACAAAGTAAATTATTTAAACTTTGGAATTTATATTCCAACGAGGAAATAAGCATCAACCAGCTGTTGAAAAGATGTGGAGGGATATATTATATGGACCGACTGACTGAACGACAAACTGACAGATTAAATGACTAAGTGTAATATTTCAATACAAAATAAAATCAATTAGTTGATAAATATATTAGTTTATATAATAAAATTGATAAATATATTAGTTTATATAATAAAATTGATAAATATATTAGTTTATATAATAAAATTGATAAATATATTAGTTTATATAATAAAGTGTAATATTTAATACAGTGCAATATTTAATAAATTGTTGATGTAATAAATTCATACATAAATGTATAATAAAGTGTAATATTTAATAAATTGTTAATGTAATAAATTCATACATAAATGTATAATTTAAAAAATTGTTAATGTAATAAATTCATATATTATTGATTAATTTGTGGTATTTATTTGTAACTTGAATTCGAAGTCACTTATATTTGTTGGGATGAGTTGTCTTATAACCTGAGTCTCTCTCAGTAAAGTTGGGATGAATTGTCTTTTGACTTGGGATGAATTGTCTTTTGACTTGGGATGAATTGTCTTTTATTGGGATGAGTTGTCTGGGATGAGTTGTCTTTGGGATGAGTTGTCTGGTATTCCTTATCCAACAATCACCCAATTTATGTTTTTTGTTCATTCAGGCTAGGGTTAAAAATATTTCAGTTTGCCCAAACCCGACTCATGATAATTAGGTATGGGTAGGTAGGTAGTCAAATTCTTTTTTTTGTGGGGGGGGGGAAAGACTTTGACGATAAATAACAAGATTTCATGTGTCGAGTAAGAGTTTGGTTTTACTATGTATAGATATGACAGTGGCTGCTCAATCTCCTGACCGATTATTTCGCGTTTGGGTGTCATTGTCAAGCTTAAAAATAATGCTATTAAAAAAAAATCCTTCAAAAACGGCAATAAAAGAATTTGAGTAGGCAGCTTTTTGGGGTAGGTAGCGTTTGGGCAAACAAACAATCTTTAAATTATGGCCCCATCTTTGCTGCAGTTCTGTTCATTCGAATCCTGCTTTTGCAAGGCTTTTGGCCTGGACAACATAGAGCTATTTATTTGGTGCTCACAGTCTCCCGGACCTATTGTTTGTTTAGATGAGTAATGTATATTCTCTTGATGTGCTGTTGTTGTCATCTATTTGGTTATCGTTAAATTCGAGTAATGCAGTTTCCCTCCAATGTCATTTTTTAAAAATTATGCATCTCTTTTCTAGGTGAGACATTTCGCAGTCTACAATTTGCGTACAGAGTAGGTGAGCGTACAGTATCTGGTATTGTGAGAGAGACTTGCCAAGCGTTATATACATGTATGAAGGACACTCATATGAAAGTAAGTTTTAATCGGTAACATCAAATGCAATATTTCCAATAAACATACATTGTAAATACAGCTTTAATATATGAAATATGCTATTAACATAATAATGATTGATATTTCACATGTTTATTTTCAATATAAAATTGATTCGAAAGAAAATATGATTATTTTGTATGTCACATATGCAATATGTTTGCCAAAATAAACAATGAAATGTACAGTTAGAATGAGACACTTATAAGTGGGTAAAAGAAAACTGTTGGTTTTGGTGGGACTGTGAGTATTGCTGATTGTTATGTGGTTGGGGGTACAATGTACCCATATGAGCCTGAAACATCATGTTAGAAATATTGTGCTTAATGTATATATATGCGTTTTGATCCAAATTCCTAAAGTTTTGTGCAAGATTTTTACAATAAGTATCGATTTCATCCTCGATTTTTGGTTGACAGATCTCAACTGGGGCTTGAGTAGGCGTTTTTAGAAAGGTGCCAAGATTCTCGAGAACCTCCAACTCTGCGCTTTCTCGCTTCTTTTTCTTTTGCTTGGTAGTCTGCGTAGGGCCTGTCACAGGCCTTTTTGTTGATCGGATTCCTGATGATGACTCGGATGGGACAGGGTTTGCTGTGTTGGATCTAATTTCAAGGAATGAATCCTCCTCGTCATCATCATTTTCTTCATCATCATCACTTAGGCTTGCATATTGCGACTGTGACTCTGCTTGGGTCTCTGAGCTCTAAAGAGAAAGATAGAAAAATGAAAATAGATTAATTATTTCAATAGCATAAGCTTATTTAAATTTTAAAAACCTAATACAAGATACAACTGACCAATAGTATGTTCATAAGCGGATGTGTTCAAAAAGTAAACAATACTTAAATTTGATTTCCATGCCATAGTTTAATATGAGATTTTACTTATAACTTCTTTCAGACTCCACAGACCGCTGAAGAATGGAAAGTAGTAGCTAGAAAATTCCAGGAAAAGTGGCAGTATCCTCTATGTCTGGGTGCCCTGGATGGAAAACACATCAATATCAAGAAGCCTGATTGTAGTGGCTCAACTTTCTTTAACTACAAACACTCTTTTAGTGTTGTTCTTCTTGCACTGACAGATGCTGACTACAAATTTCTATATGTGGATGTAGGGGCTTGCGGAAGAGATGGAGATGCAGGAATTTTTAATCACTCATCCCTTAATGAAGCATTAAAAAATGGTACCCTCAATATACCACCCCCGGAAACGTTGCCAGGACAAGATCAGTTAATTCACTACCATATAATTGGGGACGATGCTTTTCCTTTGAAGAATACAATCGGAAAACCTTTTCCATACAGAAATTTAAATAGAGGCAATCAAATCTACAATTACAGATTTAGCAGGGCCAGGAGGGTGGTGGAAAATTCCTTTGGAATTTTAGCCAACCGCTTCAGAATTTTCTTGGCACCTATTGCATTAGAACCACAATTTGTGACAGAATTGGTTCTAGCAGCTTGTTGTCTTCACAATTTTCTTATAGAACATCAATCTCCACACTACCAAATCCCAAATATGGTGGACCGGGAAGATGACACGGGACATGTCATTAATGGAGCTTGGAGAAACGACACTGAACTGAGAAATCTGAGCCCTACTAGAGAAAGGAATCCACCAATTTCAGCCAAAAAACAACGTGAGCTTTTAATGCAGTACTTCCTTTCACCACAAGGAAAAGTTGAATGGCAGGATGACCATGTTGTATAATTAACAAATAGCACTGACACTTGCTGTCTCTATGTTATGATACACGACAAGATGGTGTCTTTCTGGATATTATAGTAGTACACTAATACGCCAATATACCCGGTATATGTTTATTTGATGAAAGGATTTATTATTCGAAATGATTCTCATCGGGTGCGAGGAAAATTGCTATTTTAATTTCGACTCTTTGAGATAAACAATATAGAATTGGATCGAAATCTTCTATCTGTTCCAATTACTTGATGGCATTTTGATTACCATTCGTTAAATGTTTTTCAACGTGTTTAATGTATTGAATCATACATATTTCCATTTACATGTTGATTATTGCCATCGTTCAAAAATAAAAATGTTTGTTTCTGGAATAAGATCCTCCGTAGTTGTTTCTTAAACTCATTTCTTATAGTTATTGGTAAATAGAAAATTCACATTGTTCTATTGAAATTAAAAAAATATAGGAAGAAATTTGGAATGGGAAAATATAAATTTGTTACAAAAATGATCACTGCAATTTGGGCTGATTTGTTCCTAGTTTTGCTCATTTCAAATTTTTCATCTCAACTCCAAAGATACAGGTTTTGGAAGAATATTTTTTCCCTGGATTTACTGTTCTGATATACAAGTACCTGCAGATTTGAGATTGTTTTCCTTTTAGCCATGTGTGGTGCCAAAAATTGTAATTTTTCCTTCAGCCAAGTCTGACGTGCTGTTGATTTAACTAGGGAACTTCCACTTGCATTTGTTTTGTTCACTTTGCCGTACTGCGTTCGCAGGCTTTTGATTTTCTTTTTTATTTGTTGAACTGAAATAAAAAATAAATTCATATGTTATTATTTATA
Source organism: Patella pellucida (assembly GCA_917208275.1). Lineage (NCBI taxonomy): Eukaryota > Metazoa > Mollusca > Gastropoda > Patellidae > Patella > Patella pellucida. The sequence continues at coordinate 35,942,113 of OU795041.1, read as the reverse complement.
TTATTGTAATTTGTTCAAGAGCAAGGAGAGAATAATTCAATGGAATGATGAGATATCATGTCTAAGGGAATATAACTTAATTATGAACATTGACCAGTTGACTCAAAAATTAAATTGACACCCTTGCACATGAAAATAAAATCCAATAAATAAATTTGACTGGCAAAGCAAAATGAAAATGAAAGTAGAACAGTCACTGGAGATAATCTTGAGCACAGACAACCATTTATTGCTAGGCATGCACTGCAGAAACAGGAATGGTTTTTGGAAACTTAGTATTACAATAAATCACATTGATCAGATTATAATAATTAATTTGCAAAACAATTAATTGAATTTGACTTTAAGTTTCATGACCACTGGCACTACCGAGTTCGAAGTAGGCCTAGTCCTACCGGAGAAAAACAAATATATCTTACCGGTCGTTTCGAAGTGAAAGGCCAGTTCACTGAGACAGCCATGTTTTTTTGCCCGATCCGAATATTCGGCTGAGCCCACATCATACAAAACTGGCCGCTCAGCCCACATATCTTCCATGTCTACGGTTCATGTTAATGTTGTTATTGTCAGCGGTTCCATCTTGAAGTATCACATGACAGTAGAGCGCTCGCTGATTGGGCAGTTAACCAGTTAGACTAGGCCCGATTCTGGAAAAGGGCTCTAATAAAAGATAATGAGGCATTTTTTAGTAGGATTTGGTATCCAGGCTATTTTACCTATTTCAAGGGTGCTGATTACGAAAAAATAGGATACCAAGCTGAAAAAAATGTTTTTGACCCTCAAAATTGAAAAACAAAATGGCCGCCAAAATTGCATCTAATTGTGACGAGCGGACACAGTATTTGTGTCTATAATTGTATTAATCCTTTTTAATTTTTGCAATATTGATTTTTCAAGAGATACAACGAATGCTGATCATGAATAAATAGGATTTTTAACCTAAAAAAAATTTGGGACACCCAAATTTGAAAAACAAAATGGCCGCCATAGTGATGTTTTTTTATGCATAGTACATCATCAACTAAGACTGAATTCTTGTTGAAAATCTTTTTAAATGTGATTTTTTAAAGACATTTTATAGAAGCTAACAGCAGTGAAATTGTTTACCTAGCTAAAATAAAGTTTTTTGGACCATAACAAATAAAACAAATTGTTTAAAGAAATTATTCTTGTTATGAAAATACTGATTTGTTTTCATTGTACTTATACCATTACACTTTACAACTAAAATGAGACTTTTTTCTCCCTCAAGGTAGAAAACTGCCTTCCATTGGAAATACTTCTATTTAATTTATTTCATTTACTGGTTAAAGGTTAGCTTTGCGAAAAATATATCCCCAGAGAGCATTTCAATCTCTACTTTGAAGACAATCAAACTATGTTAATTTAATACAGCACTCTTTTATTGTAACTCCAGAAATAACAATAATCTGAAGAGGAATGGGAATATACCAAACAATTTTTTGCAGGTATTGACACAAGCACCAAGACCCCCCCCCTCCTTTAATTCATGCTTCAGTTATAAAAATACAGATTCTACAACTGATGACCCAATTTACAAATTCCAGAAAGGCTACCTTTATCTGAAGTATTATTTTAATGGTCAAATATAGTGTTTCTCTAACTTCAAATTTGTGCATTGAGTTCCTAATTTTTTACAATGATTGCCCTTTAGTACAGATGTCTTTTTTGATCATGGTGTGCAATTTTGTTGCCCATTGGTTGTAAGTAGATCCTTGTTCTCTTGAAACTTCTGTTTCCAGTAGTAGCGGGGAAGGTTGCAGTGTTTCGTGTGATTATAGAGCTAATCCCACTCATCACTGCTGTAAAGAATGCAAATTATTGTTCCAAATTATGACTGGTCAATAGTCCGATTAACCACCACTACCTAACCGCGTAACGGAGATCCACATTGGACCATATAGGTTTACATAACGTTACGTCATGAATCCCAATTTTTTTTTTGCCCAATTAACCAGTGTATAACATAATATTGCAGAAAAACTAATTGTGTGACAAGCGAGGCTATCAGCACGGATATAACGTAAGCAATATTGTTTTGAGACGAACAACACTTTTGTCGTTTTAGAAAAGACACAGATTAAACCAAGGTCTGTCATGTTACTATACTTGGGAAAGATTTGATAGAACAGGAAGAATAGACACACTCCCTCAAAAGTTCAAGTATCAGAGGCTTATCCAGCAATGGCCAGAGTGGGGTTTCTCGGGCTATTGCTTCAGGAATATGGGGGGGGGGGGGGTGATAATGTATCATACCATTTGATATTTCTATTTCTATATGCCTTGAATGATTCTTAGACATGAATGCCAAAACGTTAATTTGCTCAGACTATATCTATTAGTTTTAATACGTAAACATCCTGCCTTAGTATGAGTCTTTATTTTTCAGAAAGAATTTACTTCCATAAAGATTGGTATAGTTTAGCATTGTGTGCAATTTTATACCATTGTATTGTTGTAGATCTTTGTTTAAAATATTTTTTTTTAACCAGATTCAGAGATATTATATTAATTTTTGTAGATTTTAACTGTTATTGCTTTTGTTAGTTGAAATAAATATATACTGACATTTTATTAATAGGCGGTTTGGTATGTATTATATTATGCAATACTATGAACTATTGTTTTATACAATATTCCCAAACGCAACAAAATATCGGCCCGTGTGCACAAAAAAAATTGGACGAGATGCACATGAAAAACCCAATATTCACGTGCAGAATTGTGTATGAGCCCTTTAAAAGCAGGTTTTCAACTTACTGTGCAGTACATGAACTGTGAAACGTCGTAATTTGTTGTTGGATGTGTGAAGGAATCGTGCTAGAAATTGCCGAGACTCACTGGAAATCAACGAAATGAAGCCAAGGGAATGTCCCGGGCTGGCACATCGACACGTGCTATTGCCAGACACTTCAATTGTCATCAGTCCACTATTGTAAGGTTGGTGGAATGGATATAAGTTACTGGATCAACATGTGACTGTCAACGTCCTGGTCCACAACGGTTTACAACCCAGGACCAAGACCGCTACATCCAGGTCACACATCTGTGTGACAGATTCCGCCTAGCGACTCGAACAGGTGCAGCAGTCGTCGGAAGACAAGGACCGTAAGATGCATGACGACCTTATGTTGGGCTATCCTCAGGAATCATCACAGTAAGTGGCGTTTGATATGGGCTCAAGGACACCAGACATAGAGAAGAGTAGACTGGTAATGTATGCTCTTCGGTGATGAAAGTTGCTTTCATCTTTATCACGCTGATGGCCGTCAACGTGTGTGGAAACGTCTTGGAGAACGTCTTGCAGACTACTGCGTCGTCAAAACGAATTGATGGGGTGGGGAAAGGGCAATGGTGTGGGAAGGCTTCACAGTTCATCACCGGACCGCCTTACACATTTTGCAGGGATCGCCTTAATGCTGTAGCCTACTGTGATGATGTCTTGCAACCAATTATTGTTCCAATGTTTCGAGAGCACCCACAACTTCACCCCTTTAACAGGATAATGCACGTCCGCATATCGCCCGTTTTACTATGGACTACCTAGCTGGCTGCTAAATACATCAATGTCATGGACATGGCACCGATAGAACATGTCTGGGGTGAGATTGGGCAACATCTGTCTCGGATACCACAGATGCACACCATCGCTGCTTTAGAATCTGCTCTTGCCCCAGACCTTCTTTCACACATTGGTTAATTCCATGCGACGTCGCTGCCCAGCGTGAGTAAGAGCCTGTGGAGGACACATGCGCTACTGACATCTGTGTCGTACATCCATAAGTGTATAGATGTGTTGTTTTTGATGTGTTCCCATTTGAATATTGTTCACAATAAGAAGCAAAATAAATAAGAAATGTTTACAGGATCATTTTGTTATACGAAAAATGCGTTTTCCATGGCGCTCAGTATATTTTTTTGGTCATATAGTTATTGTTGTTTTCCGTTTCCCAAACAGCTATTTTATTTTGCAACTGATTAGCTGTCACCAACAAGGGCATGGATTTAGTATTCATGAAGATATGTATTTGTATACCATTACCTTTTAGGGTACAATGACGACAGTCGGATAGCCGTGGCGATAGAGAGGCGGCTTCTCACCAATGCAACGAGGGTTCAATCCCAGCTCAGGGCATGAACTTTATCGTTGTAAGTGAGAGGGATATTCGGTCTCCCGTCCGATCAGGCAGGTTTCCCCCGAGTTCTTCGGTTTCTTCCTGCAGTAATGATCGAAATCATTCGCACGATCTGTGCCAAGGGCCAAATTGGAAAAAGGCCTCAGGCCTAATTTGCTACCCCTGTAAAATGACGCGATTATTAATCAGAAAGAACATGTTTAACGATTGTGACAGTTTCACAGATGATGATACAATGTGCACACATACCACTAGTAGAGACGAATATGACGGCCATTTTGTTTTTATATCTTGTGGTTCAAAAACATTATGATCACCTTGATGTCCAATATTTTTATGAACAGCAGTGTTTTAATGTCTTGAAAACGTCACATTTAAAAATAATATCAACAAGAATACAATCTCAGTTCGTGATGTACCGTGCACAAATCACATCATTTAAGGTGACTATGGCGGCCATTTTGTTTTTCAAATTTGGGGTTCCAACAACTTTATGTAAGTTGTAATCCTATTTATTCATGATCAGCATTCTTTGAATGTCTTGAAAAGTCAATATTTCAAAAATTAAAAAGGATTAATACAATCATAGATACAGATACTGTGCACACCCGTCACAAATTGATGATATTTTGGCGGCCATTTTGTTTTTCAATTTTGAGGGTCAAAAACATTTTTTTCAGCTTGGTATCCTATTTTTTCGTAATAAGCACCCTTGAAATAGGTCAAATAGACTGGATACCAAATCCTACTAAAAAATGCCCCTTGCTTTACTTTTATCCACAATCGGGCCTAGTCTAAGTTGCTTGTTGCCTGTTGTCGCATACCACCGCAGACGAGCAATTTTGAAGCAACAGAACGATTTCTCGGCGACGAGCGATTTTCTGTGGTCGAATATCAAACATGTTTGATATTTGGCAACTCGGAGCAACAGCAGGCAACTATTGTTGCCCGTTGGCGCAGACGAGCGATTTTTTCTTTCAACGACCAGCGATTTCACCGTTGCCTGAAAGTTGCCCGAAAAAGTTGCCCGTCTGCGCCTGGCTTAAGCCTAGAATTAGTAGAATAATTCTAAATTAAAGTAGCCTACCGTATATAATTGAAATGTATTTACGATTATCCATGACCTACATTGTAAAATACTTACCTTAAAATATCCATTAATCGCTGGAAAAGTGATGAATGGTATCCTTGGCTGGTGAAAAGATTGTAGCTGTTGAAAACCTCTGCTTGGCCACCCAAGGAAAGGACATGGCTCTGGTAAATCTATAATTATACCTTTAAAATCCAAATTCCTTTCATAAGATTCTAACCTACAAAACGAACAGCATAAATTAGCAAATATAATTATTAAGATAAAATAATTAAATTCGCCTCGACCATTATTAGGCATAATGACAATCACAATGTGACATCATCAGAAGCCATACGGACACGGTATTGTGGCCAAGGCTTTTTAGATAGCTGGGTTTTTTCTTGATATGATATCGAATGCTTGTTCAGTCCTTCTTTGATTATATACATCTGCTTCACGAATAAGGCCTCTCATTAGTATACTGTGTCCGTATGACATCTGATGACGATGCATTTTATGCGAGTAACTGCCACGGAGATATTATGTTGACACTTGTACAAACCCCGTACCATGAAAATGAGCAAAACAACAAAAATGAAAGAAGAAATAGACTATGCACAACACATAAAACGATTGGCAGAGATGGAACCAGAACATATGGAACACGAACTGATATCTACAGAAAAAATTACTCCACTTAAGAAGATCAGGTCTAGACCAACTGTGAATGGATATATGAAATTGATGCTGACCTGTCCACCGATTTTCCACAAATCAAAATATGAAATGGCCACATTACTGGTGCAATTACAAATACTGTACTGTGGATAGTAGACAAAGCACAAGAAGAAACAGACGAAGACCTCAGTAGCGACAAAGATGATGAGTGATGACTAAGACATTTAATCTGTGACTACCTAATCAAATGACTACCTAAAGCGAAAGAGAGAATAGTGCTACATGACTTCAGTAATTACAAGTCGTAAATGCATTTCAAATTACCGTCGCAACGTGGGAGTATTTGCAAAGTTTTTCTAGTTCTGGCAGTTAGTATCAATAAAATAAAACCAAGTACGAACAATCCAAACCATTAGACAAAATTGTCAAAATAGGCAAAATAGTGTAATCAGGCAAAATAGTGTAATCAGCATATGGACTTCCATCAAAAAATGCTATTAGAGCATGGCCACCGCCTTTTGAAAAAGACTGAAACCGTTGGAGTGAGAACTATGGTATTATTATTCTAGGGTGACAACGAAAACCCTAGAACTGACATATTATTACAAGCCATATCTAAGAAAAAAATGACGAATATCTAAAAAATCGTCCATTTTGGGGGTCCATTTTGGAGAATTTAAAGTCAATCAGATAATAACTTTGGCTTCTAGAGCATCCACACGATTATGTGAAGTGATCAAGGGCCATAACTCTGACAGTTATTATCAGAACTTGCTGAAAATCAATAGGCTTCTTTGTCTCATGACCTTAAACACTGCGAACAAGCCAATTGGATATTAACTGTAGCCACTAGAGCGATCACAAGGATTTTTGAAGTGATCAAGGGCCATAATTATCGGAACTCGCTGAAAGTCAATAGGCTTCTTTGTCTCATGAACTTCAACAATGCGAACAAGTCAATCGGATATTAACTTTAGCAACTAGAGCGTCTAAAAGGATTTTTGAAGTGATCAAGGGCTATAACTCTGACAGTAATTATCGGAAATCAATAGGATTCTTTGTCTTATGACCTTAAACACAGTGCATAAATTTAAAGTCAATCGGATATTAACTTTAGCCTCTAGAGAGGCCACAAGTAATTGTGGAACACGGGGGCGACGACAATATACGACCACATTTCAATTTGGGACTATAAAAAGGACGCTGCGTAGATGGTATTGTATTCCTGAAATTATTTCTGGCACAAAAATTAGGTTCAGGAAGACTGAAACCTTATTTGGTACATCTTACAAGCAATATCCACAAGAAAAATGACGGTTTTCCTGAAAATTCGCCATTTTGGAACCCATTTTGGCCGCCATTTTTTGAACCCATTTTGGCCGCCATCCTGGATTTCCGCCATCTTGGATTTGCAAAATTAATTTTTGAGACCAGAATTGAATCCAAAGACGTTGAAAGAGATATAAAATACGTATTACAAGTCATATCCAGCAGAAAAAAATTGTGATTAATTGAAAATCCACCATTTTGGCCACCATTTTGGCCGTCATTTTGAATTTCCGCCATTTTGGATTTTCGAAATTAATTTTGGAGAACAGGATTGAATTTAGAGACCTCGAAAACCATATAACAGTCATATTAGAAGCCGTACCCGACAGAAAAAAATGATGGTTAATTGAAAATCCGCCATTTTGACCGCCATTTTGAATTAACGCCATCTTGAATTATCGAAACTCATTTTTGAGACAAGAATTAAATTCAGATACCTCGAAAACCATACAATAGACATATTAGAAGACAAATCTTACGAGCTACTGATTTGTTATAAGCGAAAATGACATTTTTTAAAACTAAATCTGGCGGCCATTTTGAAAATTGGCCAGCTTCAAGTGAAAAAATTTTTTTTTTGACAAAACATTTGTGAAATTCGTTTTTTTTGGTATATTTCGCCCATAAAACCACTTTACTTTTAAAGAATTGGAAAAAAAAAATATTATTCCATCACTAGTGGTTTCACCAGTGTATGATTCAGCTCATTTTCAACACGGGACCCAACTTTGGGGGTGTCTGGCGAGGCTTTTACAGCAAAAAATTTGTCTGGCATTGAGATTTTTATACTTAGTAGAGTCTAATTGTTCATTTTAACTTTGTTTCGTATGGTACCTACAATGTTTAATCTAGCTCAAAATTTGGGACCCTTCGGGGGCATCTGGCGGACCCTATGCGGAGGAGAATTTGTCTGGCAGGGCCTGTTTTGTACTCCAGGAAATGTATCTGTTCATTTCAACTTGTTTCTGAGTGGTATCCACAATGTTTGATCGAGCTCATTTTTGAGTGCCCTCTTTGGGGCCCACACGGCCACACGCAGCAACTGAGCCCCGGCAGACATCCATATCTGAATATGCTAGTTTACACAGTAAGCATTCCAGTACTCAGATATTGGTACCTTGTTCGTTTAACCAAAGTGCTCTGGGCTGCCGGTCTAATGTCGTCTGCTGCTACCGACACTACCGTGTCCTGCGCAGGTGGCTAGACCTGCTCACGAACAAAACAACTAACATTCGATTTTCTGTTTGGGACCGATTTATCATTTAATAATAAATACGTACTTACCGTCTTATCAATTCTTCTTTTCGACCTGATACTCTTGCGTGTCTTCGGCTTAATTCTAATTTCAACTTACTCACGGTCCATGATGAAAAACTCGACATTTTTTCTATGACTGATAGTACCGTAACGCCACCTAGTATGGGAAAATCATTTTACCACACTTTTTGAAAAAAAAACATGATCAGGCCAAATTCTCTGAATTATCTGAAAAAATGGAACAACTTAAACAGGAACCTATCAATACCAACCTTAATGAGCCTATCTCTGCAAGCGAACTTCGAAAAGCTGTAAAAAAACTCAAAAGAAAAAAGTCGAATGGGCCTGATTTGATTCTTAATGAAATGTTAATATCTTCCTCCGAAATTTTGATTGATCAACTCTTAAAATTGTTCAATATGATTTTATCGACGGGTTTCTATCCAACGTCCTGGATGGAATCATATATTGTTCCAATACACAAAAAGGGCAGTAAGGACGATCCAAATAACTATCGTGGCATTTCCCTGTCCAGCTGCTTTAGCAAATGTTTTCTGTCCATTATCAATAATCGAATAACAGATTACCTCGAAGACAACAATTTACTTGACCAAGCACAGGGCGGGTTCCGTAAAAATCATCGGACAGTTGATAATATCTTCATACTCAAAACGATTATCAATAAATATAAGTGTAATAAACAAAATCTTTTCATGACCTTTGTGGACTTCAAAAAAGCTTTTGACTCTATATGTAGAACAGGCCTCTTTTATAAATTACTGAAAAATAATATCAACGGACCAATTTTTGATTTAATTACATCCATGTATTCAAATACGTCATATACTGTGAAAACTTCCAAGGGATTCTCCAACACCATAAACTCTTTCATGGGTGTGAAACAGGGATGCGTGTTAAGTCCCGTACTATTCAATATTTATATTAACGACTTACAGTTTTATATTAATAATGCGAACACAAATCCTCCTTCACTAGAATGTAATAATGTCTCCCACCTGTTGTTTGCTGATGACCTTATCATGCTCTCCACTACTGAAACAGGCTTACAAACTAGCCTTGACCAACTTAATAAATTTTGCAGTGATTGGCAGATTGACCTTAACCCAACAAAATCAAAAATAATGATTATCAAAAATAATCAACGAAAAATAAAGAACATATTTCATTTTGGCAAGATTAATCTTGAAACAGTTAAATCATACGTCTATCTAGGGGTCTGCTTTTCCAACAACTCAACCTCTAAGTCTGCGATCAGTCAACTTAATAGTAAGGCAAGACGTGCATGGTTCTGTCTGTGCAATAAAATTGGTACGACTGATTTTCTTCCGACCGAGGTTTTCATTAAACTATACCAATCGGTTGTTAAGCAGATAGCTATATATGCGTCGGAGATCTGGGGATCTAGTTTGGTCCACAGCAAAACTTTCGAAATTAGCAAATGGGACCAAATTTCTCATAATAAACTAACCATTAAGATCTGCAAGTCAATACTGGCACAACCATCAAAAACATCAAACATTGGCTGTCTAGCAGAACTGGGTATTTTTCCGGCCAGCCTTGACATATTTCAAAGAATGATTTCCTATTATAAACGCCTAACGAATTCTAATGTAGACAGTTTTCCTAAAAGTGTTCTTTTACATTCTGCCTTCATTACTGATAGCAACCTCATTGCAAACAATGACATTAAATATTCTTGGACAGCAGCCATAGCAAAAATATATGAATATTATGATCTCCCAAATAACCCCTCTCCCTCAGCAACTAAACTAAAACTTCAAACTAAATTCAACAATCATTTTACAGAACTAACTAAATCAGGAACAAAGTTAAGAACGTATGGACTATATAAAAACGTAATAAACCACCCCGCGCGTTACCTTCTGCAAGTTAAAAATAAAAACTTTAAATCATCCTTTTCATCCCTTCGACTCAGCTCGCACAAATTGGAAATAGAGAGAGGCCGATACAAGAATATTCCACCTGATCAAAGGTTATGCACGCAATGTTCTCTTTCTGCCGTTGAAGATGAATTCCATTTCCTTTTACAGTGTCCCCGATATGAAAACCTGCGTCTGAGATATATCTACCCTACTTTAATACCATCTTGTCAATTAACTTTTGAAATTCTTTTTAATCCGCCAAATTTCCTTGCTAAGGCAGTAGCCATGTACACATACCATGCTCTTCGGGAAAGGGGTGTACCTGTCTCTTAGTATCTGCTGAATGCTTTTTCCCCATTTGATCATCATACTCTTAGTCTTATGTACACCGATATACTTTTACTACATATTTTATGAGTATTTTTATTTCATTGTCATACTTTCATTGTTGTTCTCATTGGTATCATCCCAATGGTGCATGTACATAGTTATATCCCATTATAATTTCATTATATTTTCATTATTTATATAATATTCCATGACAAATGTATCTTTTGCCATATTCCTGAAGCAACGGCCCGAGAAATTCCTCTCTGGCCATTGCTGGATTCGATTCGGATTCTTGACATTTAAGTAAATGTGTCTATTCTTCTCGTTCAATCAAATCTACTACTTACGTACAGTAACATGACATTCCGTCGTTTAATTTTGGGTCTTCCTTAATATCTTGGACAAAGATTTAAGTTATTAAAAACGTTGAAAGTCTGTTTGTTACCATACCGTAGTGTTTACTTTAAGTCAATACCGATAGTCTCGTTTGTCACGCAATTAGTTTTGCTGCAATATCCTGCTATGCGCTGGTTAATATAGCATAAAAAAACCATGCAGCCATGACGTAACGTTACGTAAACACAGTTGTCCTAATTAAACGTCTTGTCTTAAAGGTAATACCTTTGTAACGAATTCAGTGATTGGTCAGTAATAGGACCACTGGCCAGTCATAATTAGTGACAATAATACCCACTCAGTCCAGCAGGGAGTAGTCAGATTAGCTCTAATCAAACGGAACCCTGCGAGGAGGATGATCTTTTGCATGCATATGTATGTTGATTTTTTTTGTATACTGTTCTTAATGGACGTAATATGCAAATAAAAAAATTGAAGGGGAGATAACCTATGTTGAATGAACCCCCATTGAATGGCTTTTAGTTAAGCTCGATTCATTAAAATATCATCAATACAGCAAAGCAGTTGAAAATACTTGAACATCTATTAAAATAGTGAAATGGCGTCCAGCGTGGTGGGAGATACCGTCTTACAATATCTTTAAGGGTTCCCATTGCTAGCGTTCCGCGCATTGACAAACGAACAGTACCCAGTATACAATAAATTGAATAATATACGATAGGCCAAGATCGTCATACATTACTGGTCTATGAAATTACTAATTTCGTATTTGTATATCATAAATAACTTGTTTGGAACTTGTTATCTCACCTTCAGGTTTACAATAAATTTAAACTGTAGAATAGTCTTTAAAAAGTTGCTTACAACTGCTTAAGATGACAGGTCTTTCACGTAAGACGCTGAGACGATATGACATACTGTTCGTATCTAGAGTTTAACGTCCACTTCCAAAAAAAACCTCTAGATACTGCCGTCGCGGGGCTCTATTTAAGATCTATTCGACGCAATATTTTAATTCGTACATAAAACATTATTCCCCAGCTATTAACTTGCCCCTTTGTTGCTCTTTTGCGACCAAGAATATGAAATTCGAACAAGTATTAAACGAATTATGAAAAAAAATAAAATATCAACAAAAATGCACAACAGCGCGTCAAGACACACAATATACACTTGCATGAACTACAGAATCGCACCACACAAACAAACACAATATACACTGGCACTGTAAATAGTGAACAAAAAACGCAGATCCCCCTCCCCGCTTTGACTATCTATGGCAGACCCTTTTTTTTTTTATCAAGATTGGTATTAAATAGACGGATTCCATTTCATTGGAAACATAAATTTGAGTATTTGTACTTGATCAACTATACAAAATGTCTGAGTATATGCAGCCTTCTTTTGGTACAGTTGAAATGGTAAAACATACGTTAAGAAAGAAAACAGTTATTTATTTTAGCAATGTAAAATATTATCCTGCCAGCACATTTAAACTTTAACTATCCCAACTGTACACTGGTAGAGCATTAGCGAATATTAACCGAAAGGGGAAACTTTACTTGCTGTATTACCAGATTCAGAATATTGTTTGCTTTATATAATAAATTATGCATATCAGAGCTGATTTGAATTATTTTCACTGTAACACTGTGGTTTTCTTCAACAAAAAACATTTCTTAGTTTCTCAACATGACAGCTAACAGTGTAGAGACAACTAATAAAAATACGGCACCGGATACGTAGGTAGAGCCATTGTCTGAAAAAGAATAGACAAATTATTAAAACTGTGTTTACCATCCGGTTCATTAGTAAATGGCATTTCACATTGGTATTCCCGTGTTTAGTCTTAAAATTCAGGACGGGAGGTAAATAAAAAGCAATAAAATCTAAATTAATTCATTAAACCACACAACGACACAATGCACAAAATACCTCTCGAAATCAAGTAAAGCCAAGAGATGATATGGTATGTGCTAGAAGAAGTTACCGTTGTTTAATGCTAGTCGTTCATATAAATTATGGTGACTTCCTAATCTGAATGACGAATGACAAGCGAATGACGAATGACAAGCAATTTCTAAGCAATAACCGCTCCCTTTAGGCCAATATGATTCATCTACAGTATAGAGTTTAATTAATTTCTATCGACTTATTTTTTTCTTTATTCGTGGTCACGTCGTGGCCTCCAAGTAAAATTTATATTTAGCATAAATAAGTGTAGTAATAAGAAACATGTGTCATTCTGTTTGTCATTCGCGTGTTAATCTGTCATTCACTTCAGTTGTCATTCGCGTGTTGAACCTGTAATTAAGCTTTCATATATTCATAATATGAAAGCTTATTGTTTCTGTTTAATTTATTAAGCTTCCATATTTCATATGAAAGCTTATTGTTTTTGTTAAGATTATTATTCTTATTAAGCTTTCATATTTCAAATGAAAGCTTATTGTTTCTGTTAAGATTATTAGGCTTTCAGACTTTCAAAGCCTATTGTAATTACTAAAATTATTATTTTTTTTTTTCGGGGGAGCCTATTTCTAAGTCCCTGTAACAGATACCGATCCGGGACCTAATTTTCTATCGGTAAAGTATGGGTAGCTACGTCATGAACTATATTTGAAACTTCTGCGCCGACCGGAAGTGACCGGTGCCAAAAAAATGAATTAATTCAGAGTTATTGCCCTTTTTTTCGAGTTTTCTGTACAGTTTGTAAGCTTAAGTTTCGGAGGGCCTGACACTGATGATAGCTGCCTAGTAGTTCGGATGGGACGAAAAACCGAGGTCCCTCGTACACAATGGCGTGCACGTAAAAGATCCCTTTGCAGTTGTAATTCAGTTGCTGCCCTGGCAAAAATTTCCCTCATAGCACACTGTATGACGTATGCTAGTCTTCAATTAACCTAGGTTAGGTGCAGAAGCGTAGGACGATAAACCCCATTTTAATAATCCATTCTATGCTATAATGAATGCCGACAAATTATTTGAACTTATTACACAATAACAGTCTCAGACGCGGCATTGTTATTACATTTCGGTATGTGTTTCATTACGAAACGACTCCTCGGCTCGTTATTTTGATTACTTTTTTGCTTAAACCAGCGGTACCATGAGTACCAAATTCCGGCAAGAAAATTTTCACGTTAGTACCTAGGTACCCTGAAATTTTCAAGGTGATTTCTGCATTTGTCCAAGTCGTTTGTTCGTGACACCTATCGTGTGTCGTGACTTTGCGCATGCGCTACGCTAGAACCAAAGAAACCATGAGCATCAAATTCCGGCGAGGAACTTTTAACTTTGGTACCTAGGTACCCTGAAATTTTCAAGGTGATTTCTGCATTTGTCCAAGTCGTTTGTTCGTAGCACCTACCGAGTGTCGTGACTTTGCGCATGCGCTATGCTAGAACCAAAGAACCCATGAGCACCAAATTCAGGCGAGGAACTTTTAACTTTGGTATCTAGGTACCCTTCAATTTTCAAGGTGATACCTGCATTTGTTCAAGTCGTTTGATCGTGTCACTAGCCGTTAGTTTTTTTAAAGTCAATTTTAAAAAAAAAAAAAATTGGTTCCGATGGAACGAAAAACCGAGGTCCCGTGAACACATTGGCGTGCACGTACAATATCCCTTGGCAGTTGGAATTCAGTTGCTGCCCGGGCAAAACATCCCCCCGTAGCATACTGTATGGCGTATGCCATAACCCGGCTGCAATATTTCTAACTATATTTAGACCTGTAACTTCGCGAGTTTTTGACCAATTTTAATTTAAAAAAATTATTAGTTTTTATGGAGTGGACGTTAAACATCATTTTTCTCTCTCTCTCTCTGGATGAACTTTCTCGGCCAATGCCCTGCTCCATTTGGACCCCGTACGCGCACTGTATCATAAAGCCTGTCATTGAGTCAACTGGCGTGGTTTCGAATCCCCGGTTGTACGTGGCAAGCGAATTATTGAAATAAAAGTAAACCATATGTTAGTCCTGAAATTACATAGTTTGTGTCGAGTGGACGTTAAACCCCATTTCTCTCTCTCTTTCTCTTCTCTCTCTCTCAATTTGGACCAAATAACCGTAGGGGATCACATGGTTAGCCAGGTTTTCCGGCGTGGCGCGGTTTCACCTTGTCAGTGATGCATGAGGGATCGCCTGACAAAGGACACCTGACTAGTCGTTCTGATGGTTCGGAAAATCGAGGTCCCGTGTAAACATTGACGTGCACTAAGCAGAGCCCTGGGCAGTTGGAATTCGATATAAGAGTAGGTAGTGCCGCTGTCCGCGCAAAATTTTCCTCAAAGCACACTGCATGCCCGTCTTTACTATCCCGGTTTAGGAGCAGAACAATTTCATTTCATTTAATTCTATGCTATAAGGGGGTCAGGTGGCTAAGTTGGTAAGGTGCTGGCTCGCTAGTCTGAGGCCGGGTGTGCGATCCATGCATTTGCCATGCTTTTCCGGCGTGGTTTCCCATTCTATGCTATAATAAATGCCGACAAATCGTTTGAACTTATTACACAATACCAGTCTCACACTTTTATGAAAAAAAACGACTCCTCGGCTCGTTATTTTGATTATTTTGGCTTCCATAAATATTTTTTGCCCGGGTGAAATGTTTTTAACTATATTTAGACATGTAACTTCGCGAATTTTTTAACCAATGTTAATCAATTCCGGTGAGGAACTTTTCACGTTGGTACCTAGGTACCCTGAAATTTTCAAGGTAATACCTGCATTTGTTGAAGTCGTTTGTTCTTGGCACCTGCCGTTCGTCGGGTTTTTTTAAAAGTCAGCTTCCATAAAAAAAATTTTTGACCTGGTGCAATGTTTCTAACTAAAGTTAGACCTGTAACTTTTGACCAATATTAATATGTTTTTTCTTGTTATTTTCTTTAAGATACTTGATATTCTGATATACTTGATATAATTGATGACACTTGACGACGAATACCGTCATTTACCAAACCCCGAAATATACCAAAAATCCCCAAATTGACAAAAATGACTTTTAAATTCGCGCAAGCGCCACGCTGGAACCAAAGCTTTCAGGTTATTTTTGCCCGGGTGCGATACATTTTGTAACTATATTTCGAGGGCTGAAAGTCAAAACTGCCTATCTCCAAAATTGACGTTTTGAGAAAATGAAGATTTAAAGTTTGACTGAATTTTAAAAATCAGGTAATTGTTGAATTTAGATGATTTTTGGTAATTACGTGTGTATTAATTAGCTGAAAACAAATGCTGAATGATCAATAGGTTTATTGCAGTAGTTTTCAATTTATTTCATAATAATGGATTATAGACACTTCTGGTCGATATAAATTCACCCAATATGGGAAGTCAACATTGGAGATATCCTGTTCTGGTACATTGACAAGGCAGTTTCGGCATTTTTTTTATCAGCAAGAACTGTACAAGTGGGATATATACATATCTTGCATTAAGTTCCATATGTAAATACATATCATTTAGCAAAAAAAATGACAGCAAGAACTGTCTATCTGGAGATACGGTTTTTTGCTTCGAAAAAAAATAAGTGGTTCTGTACTTAACAATATATGACTTCTTTGTTGCGTCATTATTTATAAAGATAGGACTTAGTTATTTTTGCTGAGAAACTTCACGAAATTTCGAACTGTTTGGTGTATTTAACTCATTTTTGGCAATTTTTGAGATAGACACTTCTGGCTTTCAGCCCTCGATTAAGACTTATAACTTTGCGAATTTATGACCAATACACATGACATGAATATGAAAGCTTTCATATATGCATGGGACAGTAGCAGATCTAGTTATTATTTTTTTTTTTTGTGTGTGTTTTATTCACAATTCGGTTTTCTCAGAATCTACCCATAGGATCTTTTTGAAATTTTTACCTACCCCCCCTAAAAATGGGTGGTGGCTGTTGGGTAAATATATTTTCAAAACGTTTTTCGAATCCGAAATCACCGTATCTTACGAACAAATGCATTTGACCTACTTTGCTGTAACTTTGTGACTATTTGACCTATTTTACTAATTCCCCTTTCTTTGAAAACCTTGTAACATTTACCTTAAATCTACACTTTCGGATTTTCGAATTTCGAAAATTCGTCGCTGTGATTTTGAACCGGAAGTTAAATCAAAATGACAACCTCTTAAATAGTTGCACGATTTTCATGAAATTTGGTATGTAAGTAGATCTCGCTCATAGGATTTTAAAAATGTCATTAAAAATTATCTTAATTATCTCCCCTTGGTGGTATTAAGGATCAAAGTTTTCATAAAAATCGACGAAATATAGGTCTTGAAATTATTTTTTTTTACTAGCTACGACACTCCTGATTCGTACACAAAAAAACTGAGTTTGTAGCCCAAACCGGAAATGCAACCATCTTGAAACGTCAAAATCGATATTCCTTTGTTGATATTTTACTTACAGACAAGGCAATTATATTTTCCGAATCCTTTTAGAAAAGCCAAAAAAACTGTCGGGAATAAAATTTTGATTTTTAGAAAACGATGGACGATTTTGAACCGGACGTTAAAATCAAAATGACAACTTCTTTAATAGTTGCACGATTTTTTGACATTTAGTATGTCAGGAGATGTTGCTCACAAGACTTTAAAAATGTTATTAGAAATGTTCTTAATTATCTCCCCTTGGAGAAATTAAGGATCAAATTTTTAAAAATATCGAAGAAATATAGGTCAGATTGCCTTGAATTTTTCATTTTTTACTAGCTACGACACTACTGATTCGTACACAAAAAAAATGGAAATTCTAGCACAAACCGGAAGTGCCACCATCTTGAAATGTGAAAATCGATTTTCTTTTGGTGATATTTTAGTTACAGACAAGGCAATTATATTTTCCAAATCCTTTTAGAAAAGCCTAAAAACTGTCGGGAATATAATTTTCATTTTTGGCAAATGATGGAGGCCATTTTGAATTGAAAATGAGCAATAGTGAATAATCCATATTCGTGGGCTTGAAAACATACACAATTGGTCGTGGCTTAGAGAATTTGTCTCTTATGTACATAATAAATACATTTAAGGATAACCTGGCTGATGGTCGAATGGTTGGTTTTTGAATATTTCAAAAATTCGAATTACCCCTATGATGTTTTCCGTGCCGACAAGGTTGTTTTCGAGTTAGCTTGTTTTGACTTCGCGCATGCGTTACGCTGGAACCAAAGGTACCATGGGTACCGAATTCCGGCGAGGAACTTTTCACGTTAGTACCTAGGTACCCTGAAATTTTTAAGGCGATATCTGCATTTGTTCAAGTCGTTTGTTCGTGGAACCTACCGTGCGTCATGACTTTGCGCATGCGCTACCCTAGAACCGAAGGTACCATGAGTACCAAATTCTGGCGAGGAACTTTTCACGTTGGTACCTAGGTACCCTGAAATTTTCAAGGTGATACCTGCATTTGTTCAAGTCGTTTGTTCTTGGCACCTGCCGTTGGTCGTTTTTTTCTATAAAAGTCAATTTACGAAAAAATATCGATTTTCGGAATTTAAAATTGATTTTAATTAATTGTGAAATTGCAAATGCAAAGTGATTTTATCGCCTCTTCCATGTCATCTTCATGAGAAGGCTTGATCTCGCCTTAACTATATACAGCTTATCAAGCCATTTACTCAACACTCTGCATTTTTCGGCACTAAATTTGATTGGGTATAGGCCCCCAACCGTGATCCAATCAGATTCCTTCGTTAAATGGGTTACTAAAAATAGACTACTTTCAAGTCATTTTATTTATCCTTTGTTAAAAAAATCGTCACGATTTTCAAGTCTCGCGCTTCTAGCTAAAATGTCTATGTGACAATCGAGATGCAAAGGTCAATACACCGGCATTTTTAGTTGTCAGTGAATTAGCGGGGAAAAAAAACATTCAACGGCTGTAAACTTGTCTAGTTCTTTTTCATTGGGGGCTGCCATATTTGTTTACTACAGTCATGTGCTACATTGTGAGTGTGTTACGTTCCACGACCTCTGATTGGACAATTCGTTGAATGCTAATTAGTCACGTGTAAACACAACCAGTGTTTAGGAATAGCCAAGTGTTGAAGCAACGGTTAAATGTAATATGAAAGCTTATTGTTTTTGTTAAGATTATTATTCTTATTATTATTTTTTTGTGTGTGTTTTATCCACTTTTCGGTTTTCTCAGAATCTACCCATGGGATCTTTCTGAAATTTTTACCTACCCCCCCCCCCCCCCCCAAAAAAAAAATGGGTGGTGGCTGTTGGGTGAATATATTTTCAAAATGTTTTTCGCATCCGAAATCACCGAATTTGACGAACAAGTGCATTTGACCTACATTGCTGTAACCTCATGGCTATTTGACCTATTTCACTAATTCTTTTTTCTCTAGGTACCTTGTAACATTTACTTCAAATCTGCAATTTCGGATTTTCGAATTTCGAAAATTCGTTGCTGTGATTTGGAACCGGAAGTTAAATCAAAATGACAACTTCTTAATTAGTTGCACGATTTTCATGAAATTTGGTATGTAAGTTGATCTCGCTCATGGGACTTTTAAAATGTCATTATAAATTATCTAAATTATCTCCCCTTGGCGATATTAAGGATCAAAGTTTTTATAAAAATCGACGAAATATAGGTCAGATTGCCTTGAAATTATTTTTTTTACCAGCTACGACACTACTGATTCGTACACAAAAAATTGAGTTTGTAGCCCAAACCGGAAGTGCAAATATCTTGAAACGTCAATATCGATATTCCTTTGTTGATATTTTACTTACAGACAAGGCAATTATATTTTCCGAATCCTTTTAGAAAAGCCAAAAAACTGTCGGGAATAGAATTTTGATTTTTGGAAAATGATGGACGATTTTCAACCGGAAGTTAAAATCAAAATAACAACTTCTTTAATAATTGCATGATTTTTATGAAATCAGTAGATTAGGCTCATGTGACTTTAAAAATGTCATTAGAAATTTTCTAAATTATCTCCCCTTTGAGAAATTAAGGATCAGAATTCTCAGAAAATCGAAGAAATATAGGTCAGATTGCCTTGAATTTTTTATTTTTTACTAGCTACGGCACTACTGATTCGTACACAAAAAATGGAAATTGTAGCACAAACCGGAAGTGCCACCATCTTGAAATGTGAAAATCGATATTCCTTTGGTGATATTTTACTTACAGACAAGGCAATTATATTTTCCGAATCCTTTTAGAAAAGCCTAAAAACTGTCGGGAATAGAATTTTCATTTTTGGCAAATGATGGACGCCATTTTGAATTGAAAATGAGCAATAGTGAAAAATCCACATTCATGGGCTTGAAAACATACACAATTGGTCGTGGCTTAGAGAATTTGTCTCTTATGTACATAATTAATACATTTAAGGATAACCTGGCTCATGGTCGAATGATTAGTTTTTGAATATTTCAAAAATTCGAATTACCCCTATGATGTTTTCCGTGCCGACAAGGTTGTTTTCGAGTTAGCTTGTTTTACGCTGGAACCAAAGGCGAGGAACTGTTCACGTTAGTACCTAGGTACCCTGAAATTTTCAAGGCGATACCTGCATTTTTTCAAGTCGTTTGTTCGTGGCACACACCGTGCGTCATGACTTTGCGCATGCGCTACGCTAGAACCGAAGGTACCATGAGTACAAAATTCTGGCGAGGAATTTTTCACGTTGGTACCTAGGTACCCTGAAATTTTCAAGGTGATACCTGCATTTGTTGAAGTCGTTTGTTCGTGGCACCTGCCGTTAGTCGTGTTTTTCTACTATCAGTCAATTTACGTAAAAATATCGATTTTCGGAATTTAAAATTGGTTTTAATTAATTGTAAAATTGCAAATACAAAGTGATTTTATCGCGTCTTCCATGTCATCTTCATTAGAAGGCTTGATCTCGCCTTAACAACATACAGCTTATCAAGCCCTTCACTCAACACTCTTCATTTTTCGGCACTAAATTTGATTGCATGGGTATAGGCCCCCAACCGTGATCCAATCAGATTCCTTCGTTAAATGGGTTACTAAACATAGACTACTTTCAATTCATTTTTTTTATCCTTCGTTAAAAATGTCGTCACGATTATCAAGTCTCGCGCTTCTAGCTAAAATGTCTATGTGACAATCGAGATGCAAAGGTCAAGGTTCGATTCATCGACGTTTAACATTTACACCGGCATGTTTAGTTGTCAGTGAGTTAGCGGAAAAAAACATTCAGTGGCTGTAAACTTGTCTAGTTATTTTTCTGTGGCGGCTGCCATATTTGTTTACTACAGTCACGTGCTACATCGTGAGTGTGCTATGTGCAACGACCTCTGATTGGACAATGCTTTAAATGCTAATTAGTCACGTGTAAACACAACCAGTGTAAAAGTTTAGGAATAGCCAAGTGTTGAAGCAACGGTTAAATGTAGTAAAACTTGCGTCCGTTGCTTCAGGAACATGCTTCCATGTTTGATAGGTACGAGTACTTAGATCCATTGATCAGATATAAAAAGTTATAAAAATTGATAAAATACGACTATTTTTTAATCAAAACAACTTTGATGGATGGGATGGGTTTTGAATTTATATTCAACGTTCTTTGAATCTCACACTCTTCTATTTTTATTATGTGAGGTACAATCGGTGCATATTTGAAGGTAATCGGACCTTCGGAACGATGCCCGGGCGTTGCGAATAAAACCCGTAACAAAAATTTGTTCATTCTTCAACGCGTTTTATATTGTGTTATGGCCGCCACCTTAGATCCGCCGTCATTTAACTCCAAAATATACCCCAAATTCTCAAATCGACCATAATTTCTTTTAATTTCGTGCATGCCCCACGATGTAACCAATGTTTTCAGATCATTTTGTTTTTGCCCGTGTGCAAAATTTCTAACTATATTTAAACCTTTAACTTTGCGAGTTTTTGACCAATTTTAATACTTTTTTCTTGTTACCTTCTTTAAGATACATGAGATATTTCATTACACGTGACGATGAATATGAAAGCTTTCATATCTGCATGGGACAGTAGCAGATCTAGTTAAGCTTTCATATTTTAATATGAAAGCTTATTGTTGTTAAGTTTATTATTCCTATTATTATTAAGCTTTCATATGTATTTACATATGAAAGCTTATTGTTTCTGTAAATATTATTATTATTCTTATTATTCTTATTATTTTTTTTTTGTGTTTTATCCACAAATCGGATTTCTCAGAATCTACTCATAGGATCTTTCTGAAACTTTTACCTACCCCCACAAAAATGGGTGGTGGCTGTTGGGTAAATATATTTTCAAAACGTTTTTCGCATCCGAAATCACCGAATTTTACGAACAAATGCATTTGACCTACTTCGCTGTAACTTTGTGACTATTTCACCTATTTCACCTATTTTACTAATTCTTTTTTCTTTGAATACCTTGACTCCTTTACTTCAAATCTGCAATTTCGGATTTTCAAATTTCGAAAATTCGTCGCTGTGATTTCGAACCGGAAGTTTACACCAACTATACAACTTCTTTAGTAGTTGTACGATTTTCATGAAATTGAATATGTAAGTAGACCTTAATGATGCAACTTGAAAAATGACTTTAGAAATTTTCTAACTTATCTCCCCTTGGTGAAATTAAGGATCAAAGTTTTCAAAAAAATCGTCGAAATATAGGTCAGAATGACCTAGGTTTTTTTTCTATACTAGACAAGGAATTACTGATTCGTACAAAAAATATGGAGTTTGTCGATCGAACCGGAAGTGCCACCATCTTTAAACGTGAAAAATTAATAAGCCTTTTTTGCTATTTTACTTACAGACTCGGGAGTTATATTTTCTGAATCCTTGTAGGAAGGCCTAAAAAATGGCGCGAATAGAATTCTGATGTAGGTCAACCGGGAGTCACCATTTAGAATTGAAAATGAAAAATAGAAGCAATTTGAAGGGCCGAGACTTTGGAGCACAATAACTCTCATTCTAATTAAGCTAGAATGTTCAAACTTGTTGTAGACGTTCACTAGGTCAATGTTATGATTGAGTTCAAAGATGAGCATTTTCTGCTTAGGGTAAGCAGAGATAAGCATGCTGATTTGTTGATTCTTTAGGGCACGATAACTTCGGTTATAATGAAGGGAGGGCGGTGAAACTTTTGTCAATAGAGGTTCTAATAGCTAGCCTGTTGTGTGAAATCATTGTATCATTTTTTTTGAATATCAGGGATAGCCGAAAAAAAGAGATTGAAAATCCAAAAGTCGTATTTTTACAATTTGGAGCATGTTTAGAGGTCTTTCTCGTAAAGTCAACATACTATTTTTTGGGAACTTCTTCTACAAAGAGTCTTATTGGTAGTCTTTTATATGAAACCATCGATCAACAGTCCAACATATCGGGAGTAGAAGAACATAAGGATCGAACATTGAAAACGGCACCCTTTCATTGTTAAGCGAAACATGCAGTGTGGGTGACTACAATCTACGCATTTAGTCATCGTATAGAGTTTATTCAACAGTATCGAGTTCCAACTGCTTAGGGATATTTTACGTGCACTCCAATGTGTACACGGGACCTTGGTTTTTCGTCCCATTCGAAGGACTAGACACCTGTGCTTGTCAGGCCCTGCGTTCTGCCTCACTGACAAAGGGAACCACGCCGGGAAATCGAGATGAACTTTTTCCGTGCAGAACTTTCAATTCAGGCCAAACGTTTATTGCATACGATTAAGCTGGTCAGTTGGAGCTTATTTTCAAAAGTTTTGTAATGATCGGTTGGTAATTATTAAAGTACCGTGCACATTAAACTGTTAAAACAGAAAATTTCGCCCGGTTGAAATGTTTCTTGCTATAAGTCAGCAATTTTCCGAATTCAGGGAGGCTGAATGGCTGAATGGTTAGCATGTGCTCGCTGTATCGTAACGTTTGTCATTGAGTCAACGGGCGTCGTTTCGATCTCCAGGTTGCACGTGACATGGTGTATGATGTCCAATCTCGTGGGTTTTTCTCCGTGTTCTTCGGTTTCCTCCCAACGGCTAAAGACCAGTAAGCGCAAGGGGAGTTTTTAAATAAAATTAAAAAACATATGTTAGTCCCGAAATGACCTAGTTTGTGTCGAATGAACATTAGGCCGCATTTCTCTCTTTCTAAAGGTACTGTAAACGTGATAAAACAGAAAATTTCGTCCGGTTGTAATGTTTCTCAATTTAAAGTCAGCAATTTGCCGATTTTAAGGGGCAAACGTTTATTGCGAACGATTAAGCTGGTCAGGGGGAGCTTATTTTTAAAAGTTTTGTAATATTCGGTTGATAACTAAAGGTACCGTGCAAATTAAACTGTTAAAATAGAATTTTTGGCCCGGTTGAAATATTTCTCGCTGTAGGTCAGCAATTTGCCGATTTTAGGGAGGTTGCGTGCACACTTTATGGCGTATGCCCGTCTTCAGTAGCCCATTTTAGGAGCAGCACAGTAGGACGTTAAACCCCATTCAATTTCATTTCATTTTCTCTATGTTGCTTATTTATTATAGTGGATAATTATTTTTCTGGTTCTAACAATTATTTAATTTCTGCATAGAAATCTTGCTTTGGCCAGTTCTTTTTTTTATTGCAGAGTGCCATTCTTGTATATTGCAGTCTATGACCCTTTGTTTAAAACATGCTTAAGAAGTCGTCACGATTTCCTACTTATAACCAAACATATTGGAAATAATTAGTCTGGCATTATTAAATCCTAATTTTATTGGTCTTATTTAAAATTAAACTTTCATTTAACTATGAACAACTCTTAACGTGTCTCTTTAAAACTATTAAATACTCTAAAACAGTAGCTCAACCTTTTGACCTAAACTCATTAATTTACCATTTTGTTGTGAGCGACTTCTTATTCTTCCTATATGACATATTGCACGTGTCTGATTTCAAAGGGGGGTTGGGTGGCTGAATGGTTAGCACGCGCGCCTGTCATTGAGTTAACTAGCGTGTATTCGAATGCTTGGTTGTACGTGACAAGGAGTAAGGTCGCCTGTCCAACCTGCCATTTTTAATTTTTTTCCCCGCCATTTTCATTTCATTTTCTCATCCGTCTCATTACAATAATACAAGTTTCAGTTATTTCCCTTTAGTTTTCAGATTATTGTTATGCCTGGGTGCAATGATTCATACTATATTTAGACTTGTAACTACGCGAGTTTCTTCTTATCCTTTTATTTAGGATACTTGATACAATCAATGACACGTGACGATAAATATGAAAGCTTTCATATCTGCTTGGGACAGTAACAGATCTAGTTATTATTCTTTTTTTTTTTTTTGTGTTTTATCCACAAATCGGATTTCTCAGAATCTACTCATAGGATCTTTCTGAAACTTTTACGTACCCCTCCAAAAATGGGTGGTGGCTGTTGGGTAAATATATTTTCAAAACGTTTTTCACATCCGAAATCACCGAATTTTACGAACAAATGCATTTGACCTACTTTGCTGTAACTTTGTGACTATTTCACCTATTTTACTAATAATTCTTTTTTATTTGAATACCTTGACTTTTTTACTTTAAATCTGCAATTTCGGATTTTCGAATTTCGAAAATTCGTCGTTGTGATTTCGAGCCGGAAGTAAAAATCAAAATAACAACTTCTTTAAAAGTTGCACGATCTTAATGAAATTTGGTATGTTAGTAGATCTCGCTCATGCGATTTTAAAAATGTTGCTAGAAATTTTCTAAATTATCTTCCCTTGGTGATATTAAAAAAAATTTGACGAAATATAGGTCACATTGCC
Organism: Patella pellucida; assembly: GCA_917208275.1. Taxonomy (NCBI): domain Eukaryota; kingdom Metazoa; phylum Mollusca; class Gastropoda; family Patellidae; genus Patella; species Patella pellucida. The sequence goes on along the minus strand of OU795041.1, from coordinate 35,916,300 downwards.
TTGAAAAAATTTTTTGTACTAGCTACGACACTACTGATTCGTACACAAAAAATGGAGTTTGTACCCCAAACCGGAAGTGCTTCCATCTTGAAATGTGAAAAATAAATAAGGCTTTTTTGGTATTTTACTTACAGACATGGCAATTATATATTCCGAATCCTTGTAGGAAGGCCAAAAAAACGGTAGCGAAAACATTTTTGATTTCTGGCAAATCATGGACGCCATTTTGAATTGAAAATGACATAAAAATCCTCATTATTGGGCTTGAAAACATACACAATTTGTCGTGGCTTAGAGAGTGTGTCTCCTATTAACGAAATTAATACATTTCAGGATAGCCTGGCTCATGGTCGAGTGTTTGGTATTCTTATATTTCAAAAATTCGTATTTCTCCTTTGACGTTTTCTGTGCCGACAAAGTTGTTTTCGAGGTTAGCGGTTTTGATTTCGCGCATGCGCTACGCTAGAACCAAAGTTATGATGACTACCAAACTCCGGCCCCCCACTTGTCACGTTGGTACCTAAAAGTCCTGAAAAGTTCAGATTGATACCTGCATTCCTTCAAGTCGTTTACATGTGAGGTGGCGGATTTTTTTCTCGTTTTTTTTAAGTAAATTCCCGCACTCCGTAAGGGGAAAAAGGGCTTTTTTGCCATAGCAGCGCCACAAATTCTTCGATTAACCTGTTTTTTTGGCACGATGTGCCCATTTACTAGTCCGAATTTTGAGTACTGGTCCCATCTGATTCCGATGAAAAAACAAAAGTAATGGCCAAAAAACCGATTTTACGGCTTTTTTCGCCGATTTTGAGACTTAAAATGTTTTTTAGAATTTTGAAATTGCAAACGACAAGATAAAGTCATTTTGTTAGTCTCATGTGATGGGTATGAGTCTTCTGCACCGATGCGTATTGGGTTTGATTTTTTCAAAATGGCGGACTATATTTTTGAGACTGTCAAAGTTTTGATGTTCTGAGACTGTCGAGGCATCATTGGGGGGGTATTTTTTTAAAAATTTATACTGGTCGGATGCGCCGCGATGAGGTTAGTAACATATTGAAATGAGAACATGATCGAATAAAAATTAGAAAAATATGGCCATTTTTCACGAAAAACAAAAGTTGCTGGGTCGGCTTGGGTTCGAATTTTTTAGGCCATGTGCCCGTATTAGAAATCACTTGAATTTTTTTTTTGTGCTAGCTAACATCCCAAGGCACAATCTCTGAAAAATTTCAAGAAATTCCGACAACACTAACTCTGCTAAAAACACGCTCGCGCAAATAGGCCTTTTTTTGCCTATTTTCCGATTTTTTAAAAACTAACAAGTCACTTTTTTGTGCGCTACGTTTGATGCCCTATATCTCGGCCGCTATGGGTTCGGATCGAGATGTTTTGTTCGGGATCGATAGCTTGGACACTTCCCTCCATAGTATCAAAAGTTGGAACCCCTGACCCTAACTACGGTCACGTGCAGGGTGTCAAACATGGTTTCTCAAAACAAAGGACCATGTTTGCTGCCTTATAGCTCGGCCCCTATTGGTTCGAATCAAAATGTGTTGGCTGGGAAGAATAGCCTTGACAATTCTCTCCATTGTATAAAAAGTTGGCAGCTCTCACCCGAATGCCATGCACGCGGCACGATATTAAAAACTTAGACATTCGCGCATGCGCACAGCTGGAACCAATAGCACCAGCGGTACCAAACTCTGGTCCCAACCAGCTCTTGCTGGTGCCTAGGTGTCCTTTAACTTTCAGCTTGATAACTGCATTCCTTCTAGACGTTTACATCTGAGACTCACTGGACAAGCATGTTTAACCGATGTACCCACACCCCCACCTGTAAACGTCCCGAAGGGTGCCCGGGCGGGTCTCGAGGCTTGGTATTCAAAAGGTATATCCACCCCGCCGAGTCGCTGCGTCACGTCAAAATGGCCGCCCGGGGATCGGAAGTGGGCGAAACGGGCCCATGAAGTGAAGTTTGACCCTACCTTGACCTTCGAGGGCCTCGTAGCATGGAAAGGGTCATGAGCCTAGATGGAGTCATCAATGTCCTTTCATGAGAGAGCTTGACCTTTGACCTGACCTTTGACCTTGGGGTCGAAAAATTCCCAACTTGGTAACTTCGCGAGTTTTCGACCAATTTTAATATTTTTTTTCTTGTTACTTTCTTTAAGATACTTGGTATAATCGATGGCACTTGATGATGAATATGAAAGCTTTCATATCTGCTTGGGACAGTAGCAGATCTAGTTATTCTTATTAAGCTTTCATATATTCATATATGAAAGCTTATTGTTTCTGTTAAGATTATTATTAAGCTTTCATATATTCATATATGAAAGCTTATTGTTTCTGTTAAGATTATTATTCCTATTCTTATTATTTTTTTTTTGTGTTTTATTCACAAATCGGATTTCTCAGAATCTACTCATAGGATCTTTCTGAAACTTTTACCTACCCCCCCCCCCCCCAAAAAAAATAGGTGGTGGCTGTTGGGTAAATATATTTTCAAAACGTTTTTCGCATTCGAAATCACCGAATTTTACGAACAAATGCATTTGACCTACTTTGCTGTAACTTTGTGACTATTTCACCTATTTTACTAATTCTTTTTTCTTTGAATACCTTGACTCCTCTACTTCAAATCTGCAATTTCGGATTTTCGTCGCTGTGAATTTGAACCGGAAGTTTACACCAACTCGACAACTTCTTTAGTAGTTGTACGATTTTCATGAAATTTAATATGTAAGTAGACCTTAATGATGCGACTTGAAAAATGACTTTAGAAATTTTCTAACTTATCTCCCCTTGGTGAAATTAAGGATCAAAGTTTTCAAAAAAATCGTCGAAATAAAGGTCAGAATGACCTAGGTTTTTTTTCTATACTAGACAAGGAATTACTGATTCGTAGACAAAATATAGAGTTTGTCGATCGAACCGGAAGTGCCACCATCTTAAAACGTAAAAAATCAATAAGGCTTTTTTGCTATTTTACTTACAGACTCGGGAGTTATATTTTCTGAATCCTTGTAGGAAGGCCTAAAAAATGTCGCAATAGAATTCTGATTTAGTTAACCGGGAGTCACCATGTTGAATTGAAAATGAAAAATAGAAGCAATTTGAAGGGCCGAGACTTTGGAGCACAATAACTCTCATTCTAATTAAGCTAGAATGTTCAAACTTGTTGTAGACGTTCACTAGGTCAATGTTATGATTGAGTTCAAAGATGAGTATTTTCTGCTTGATACAATCAATGACACGTGACGATAAATATGAAAGCTTTCATATCTGCATGGGACAGTAGCAGATCTAGTTATTTTTTTGTGTGTTTTATCCACAAATCGGATTTCTCAGAATCTACTCATAGGATCTTTCTGAAACTTTTACGTACCCCCCCCCCCCCAAAAAAAAAAATGGGTGGTGGCTGTTGGGTAAGTATATTTTCAAAACGTTTTTCGCATCCGAAATCACCGAATTTTACGAACAAATGCATTTGACCTACTTTGCTATAACTTTGTGACTATTTCACCTATTTTACTAATTCTTTTATCTTTGAATACCTTGACTCCTTTACTTCAAATCTGCAATTTCGGATTTTCGAATTTCGAAAATTCGTCGCTGTGATTTCGAGCCGGAAGTAAAAATTAAAAAAACAACTTCTTTAATAGTTGCACGATTTTCATGGAATTTGGTATGTAAGTAGATATTGTTCATGCGACTTGACGAAATATAGGTCAGATTGCCTTGATATTTTTTTTTGTACTAGCTACGACACTACTGATTCGTACACAAAAAATGGAGTTTATAACCCAAACCGGAAGTGCTTCCATCTTGAAATGTGAAAAATAAATAAGGCTTTTTTGGTATTTTACTTACAGACATGGCAATTATATTTTCCGAATCCTTGTAGGAAGGCCAAAAAACGGTAGCAAAAACAATTTTGATTTCTGGCAAATCATGGACGCCATTTTGAATTGAAAATGACATATAGTAAAAAATCCTCATTATTGGGCTTGAAAACATACACAATTGGTCGTGGCTTAGAGAGTGTGTCTCCTATTAACGAAATTAATACATTTCAGGATAGCCTGGCTCATGGTCGAATGTTTGGTATTCTAATATTTCAAAAATTCTAATTTCTCCTTTGACGTTTTCGGTGCCGACAAGGCTGTTTTCGAGGTTAGCGGTTTTGACTTCCCGCATGCGCTACGCTAGAACCAAAGGTATGATGACTACCAAACTCCGGCACCCTACTTGTCACGTTGGTACCTAAAAGTCCTGAAATGTTCAGATCGATACCTGCATTCCTTCAAGTCGTTTACATGTGAGGCGGCGGTTTTTTTTCCGTTTTTTTTCTAAGTAAATTCCCGCACTCCGTAAGGGGAAAAAGTGTTTTTTGCCCTAGCAGCGCCAAAAATTCTTCGATTAACCTGGTTTTTTGGCACGACGTGCCCATTAACTAGCCCGAATTTCGAGTACTTGTCCCATCTGATTCCGATGAAAAAAAAACAAAAGTTGTGGTCAAAAAACCGATTTTACGGCTTTTTTCGCCAATTTTGAGACTAAAAAAGTTTTTTAGAATTTTGAAATTGCAAACGACAAGATAAAGTCATTTTGTTAGTCTCATGTAATGGGTATGAGTCTTTTGCACCGATGCGTATTGGGTTTGATTTTTTTCAAAATGGTGGACTATATTTTTGAGACTGTCAAAGTTTTGATGTTCTGAGACTGTCGAGGCATCATTGGGGGGTATTTTTTAAAAATTTATACTGGTCGGATGCGCCGCGATGAGGTTAGTAGCATATCAAAAGGAGAACATGATCGAATAAAAATTCGAAAAAATATGGCCATTTTTCACGAAAAACAAAAGTTGCTGGGTCGGCTTGGGTTTGAATTTTTTAGGCCATGTGCCCGTATTAGAAATCACTTGAATTTTTTATTTGTGCTAGCTAACATCCCAAGGCACAATCTCTGAAAGATTTCAAGAAATTCCGACAACACTAACTCTGCTAAAACACGCTTGCGCAAATAGGCCTATTTTTTGCCTATTTTCCGATATTGTTTAGACTAACAAGTCACTTTTTTGTGCGCTACGTTTGATGCCCTATATCTCGGCCGCTATGGGTTAGAATCGAGATATTTTTGTCGGGATCGATATCTTTGACACTTCCTTCCATAGTATCAAAAGTTGGGACCCCTGACCCTAACTACGGTCACGTGCAGGGTGTCAAAGATGGTTTCTATAAACGAAGGGCCATGTTTGCTGCCTTATAGCTCGGCCCCTATGGGTTCGAAACAAAATGTGTTGGTAATAATAGCCTTGACAATTCTCTCCATTGTTTAAAAAGTTGGCAGCTCTCACCCGAATGCCATGCACGCGGCACGATATTTAAAACTTAGGCGTTTTTCGACATTCGCGCATGCGCACAGCTGGAACCAATAGCCCCAACGGTACCAAACTCTGGTCCCAACCAGCTCTCGCTGGTGCCTAGGTGTCCTTTAACTTTCAGCTTGATAACTGCATTCCTTCTAGTCGTTTACATCTGAGACATAAGCATTTTTCACCGATGTACCCGCACCCCCACCTGTAAACGTCCCAAAAGGTGCCCGGGCGGGTCTCGAGGCTTCGCGAATTTTCGACCAATTTTAATATTTTTTCTCTTGTTACTTTCTTTAAGATACTTGGTATAATCGATGGCACGTGATGATGAATATGAAAGCTTTCATATCAATTTGGGACAGTAGCAGATCTAGTTATTATTTTTTTTTTGTGTGTTTTATCCACTTTTCGGTTTTCTCAGAATCTACCCATGGGTTCTTTCAGAAATTTTTACCTACCCCCCCCCCAAAAAAAAAATGGGTGGTGGCTGTTGGGTGAATATATTTTCAAAATGATTTTCGCATCCGAAATCGTCGAATTTGACGAACAAGTGCATTTGACCTACATTGCTGTAACCTCATGGCTATTTGAATTTGACCTATTTCACTAATTCTTTTTTCTCTAGGCACCTTGTAACATTTACTTCAAATCTGCAATTTCGGATTTTCGAATTTCGAAAATTCGTCGCTGTGATTTGGAACCGGAAGTTAAATCAAAATGACAACTTCTTAAATGACTTCTTAAATGACAATTTTCATGAAATTTGGTATGTAAGTAGATCTCGTTCATGGGACTTTAAAAATGTCATTAGAAATTTTCTAAATTATCTCCCCTTGGCGATATTAAGGATCAAAGTTTTCATAAAAATCGACGAAATATAGGTCAGATTGCCTTGAAATTATTTTTTTTTACCAGCTACGACACAACTGATTCGTACACAAAACATTGTGTTTGTAGCTGAAACCGGAAGTGCAACCATCTTGAAACGTCAAAATCGATATTCCTTTGTTGATATTTTACTTACAGACAAGGCAATTATATTTTCTGAATCCTTTTAGAAAAGTTAAAAAACTGTCGGGAATAGAATTTTGATTTTTGGAAAATGATGGACGATTTCGAACCGGAAGTTAAAATCAAAATGACAACTTCTTTAATAATTGCACGATTTTTATGAAATTTAGTAGGTCCGTAGATTTTGCTCATGTGACTTTAAAAATGTCATTAGAAATTTTCTAAATTATCTCCCCTTTGAGAAATTAAGGATCAAAATTCTCAAAAAATCGAAGAAATATAGGTCAGATTGCCTTGAATTTTTTTTTTTTACTAGCTACGGCACTACTGATTCGTACACAAAAAATGGTAATTGTAGCACAAACCGGAAGTGCCACCATCTTGAAATGTGAAAATCGATATTCCTTTGGTGATATTTTACTTACAGACAAGGCAATTATATTTTCCGAATCCTTTTAGGGAAGCCTAAAAACTGTCGGGAATAGAATTTTCATTTTTGGCAAATGATGGACGCCATTTTGAATTGAAAATGAGCAATAGTGAAAAATCCACATTCATGGGCTTGAAAACATACACAATTGGTCGTGGCTTAGAGAATTTGTCTCTTATGTACATAATTAATACATTTAAGGATAACCTGGCTCATGGTCGAATGATTGGTTTTTGAATGCCATTGCTCGGCTGCAATGTTTCTAACTATATTTAGACCTGTAACTGTATCATAAAGCATGTCATTGAGTCAACTGGTGTGGTTTTGAATCCCAGGTTGAACGTGGCTAGGAGTGAGGCCGCCTGTCCAGCCTCGTGGGGTTTCTCCGGGTCCTCCAATTTCCCCCACTGCTAAAGACCCCTACGCGCAAGCGAATTATTGAAATAAAAGTGAACCATGTTTTAGTCCTGAAATTACCTATTTTGTGTCGAGTGGACGTTAAACCCCATTTTTCTCTCTCTCTCTCTTCTCTCCCTCGCTCTCTAAATTTGCACCCAATAACTGTAGGGGATCACGTGGCTAGCCAGGTTTTCCGTCTGGGCGCGGTTTCCCCTTGTCAGTGAAGCAGGAGGGATCATCCGAGTGACAAAGGACACCTGACTAGTTGTTTTGACTGTTTGAAAAACCGAGGTCCCGTGTAAACATTGACGTGCACTTAACAGAGCGCTTGGCAGTTGGAATTCGATATAAGAGTAGGTAGCGCCGCTGTCCGCGCAAAATTTCCCTCAAAGCACACTACATGCCCGTCTCTATTATCCCGGTTTAGGATTAGAATAATAGGACGTTGATCCCAATTTCATTTCATTTAGTTCTATGCTATCAAGGGGGGGGGGGTCACGTGGCTAAGTTGGTAAGGTGCTGGCCCGCTAGGATGCAGGCCGGGTGCGCGATTTATGCATTGGCCGAGAAATTTCATCTCGATTTTCCGGCGTGGTTTCCCATTGTCAGTGATGCAGACGGAGGACCTGACACGGACAGCTGACTAGTCGTTCCGGTGGGACGAAAAACCGTTGTCCCGTGTTCACATTGGCGTGCACGTAAAAGATCCCTTGGCAGTTGTAATTCAGTTGCTGCCCAAGCAAAAATTTCCATCAGAGCACACATTATGGCGTATACCATTGCCCGGCTGCAATGTTTCTAACTATATTTAGACCTGCAACTTCGCGAGTTTTTGAATAATTTCATTTAGTTCTATGCTATAAGGGGGTGTTGCGTGGGTAAGGTGCTGGCTCCCTAGCCTGGACACCGGGTGTGCGATCCATGCATTGGCCGAGAAAGATCATCTCTATTTTCCGGCGTGGTTTCCCCACTGTCAGTGATGCAGAAGGAGGGCCTGACACGGACAGCTGTCTTGTCGTTCTGAAGTGACGAAAAACTGAGGTCCAGTGTACACATTGGCATGCACGTAAAAGATCCCTTGGCAAAAATTTCCCCCATAGCACACTGTGTGGCGTATGCCCGTCTTCAATTAGCCCAGGTTAGGTGCAGAAGCGTAGGCATTAAACCCCATTTTATTTATTAATTCTATGCTATAATAAATGCCGACAAATCATTTGAACGTGTTACACAATACCAGTCTCACACGCAGCATTGTTTTTACATTTCGGTTTGTGTTTCATTACGAAACGACTCCTCAGCTCGTGTTTTTGATTAATTGTTTGCCCGGTGCGGTGTTTGTAACAATATTTAGACCTGTAACTTTGCGAGTTTTTGACCAATGTTATTTTCTTTTACGAGCAGAACAGTAGGACATTGAGCCCGATTTCATTTCATTTAGTTCTATGCTTTAAGGCGGGTCACGTGGCTAAGTGGGTAAGGTGCTGGCTCGCTAGCCTGGAGGCCGGTTGTTCGATCCCTGCATTAGCCGAGAAAGTTCATCTCAATTTTGTTGCGCGGTTTCCACTTGTCAGTGATGCAGAAGGAGGGCCAGACACGGACAACTACTTAGATGTTGTAATGGGACGAAAAACCGAGGTCCCGTGTACACATTGGCGTGCACATAAAAGATTCCTTGACAGTTGGAATTCAGTTGCTGCCCAGGCAAAATTTCCCTCATATTATATTTGCCCGGGTGCAAGGTTTCTAACTATATTTAGACCTGTAACTACGCGAGTTTTTTTACCAATTTTAATAATATTTTTATTGTTATTTTCTTTAAGATACACGTGACAATGAATATGAAAGCTTTCATATCTGCATGGGACAGTAGCAGATCTAGTTATTATTATTAAGCTTTCATATTTTAATATGAGTGCTTATTGTTTTTGTTAAGATTATTATGTTGTTTTTTTTTGTGTTTTATCCACTTTTCGGTTTTCTCAGAATCTACCCATAAGATCTTTCTGAAATTTTTACCTACCCCCCCCCCCCCAAAAAAAATGGGTGGTGGCTGTTGGGTGAATATATTTTTAAAATGTTTTTCGCATCCGAAATCACCGAATTTGACGAACAAGTGCATTTGACCTACATTGCTGTAACCTTATGAATTTTTGACCTATTTTACTAATTCTTTTTTCTCTAAGTACCTTGTTATCTTGACTTCAAATCTGCACTTTCGGATTTTCAAATTTAGAAAATTCGTCGCTGCGATTTCGAACCGGAAGTTAAATCAAAAAGACAACTTCTTTAATAGTTGTACGATTTCCATGAAATATAGTATGTAAGTAGATCTCACTCATGCGACTTTAAAAATGACATTACAATTTTTAAAATTATTTCCCCTTGGTGATATTAAGGATCAAAATTTCACCCAAAATCGACGAAATATAGGTCAAATTGCCTCGAAAAAAATTGTTTGTACTAGCTACGACACTACTGTTTCGTACACAAAAAATGGAGTTTGTAGCACAAACCGGAAGTGCAGACATCTTGAAACGTCAAAATCGATATTCCTTTGTTAATTTTTTACTTACAGACAAGGCAAATATATTTTCCGAATCCTTTTAGAAAAGCCAAAAAACTGTCGTCGGGAATAGAATTTAGATTTTTGGAAAATGTGACTTTAAAAATGTCATTAGAAATTTTCTAAATTATCTCCCCTTGGAGGAATTAAGGATCAAAATTTTCAAAAATCGAAGAAATATAGGTCAGATTGCCTTGAATTTTTTTTTGTTACTAGCTACGGCACTACTGATTCGTACACAAAAAATGGAAATTGTAGCACAAACCGGAAGTGCCACCATCTTGAAATGTGAAAATCGATATTCCTTTGGAGATATTTTACTTACAGACAAGGCAATTATATTTTCCGAATTCTTTTAGAAAAGCCTAAAAACTGTTGGGAGTAGAATTTTTATTTTTGGCAAATGATGGACGCCATTTTGAATTGAAAATGAGCAATAGTGAAAAATCCACATTCATGGGCTTGAAAACATACACAATTGGTCGTGGCTTAGAGAATTTGTCTCTTATGTACATACTTAATACATTTAAGGATAACCTGGCTCATGGTCGACTGATTGGTTTTTGAATATTTCAAAAATTCGAATTACCCCCTTGATGTTTTCGGTGCCGACAAGGTTGTTTTCGAGTTAGCTTGTTTTGACTTCGCGCATGCGTTACGCTGGAACCAAAGGTACCATGAGTACCAAATTCCGGCGAGGAACCTTTCACGTTAGTACCTGGGTACCCTAAAATTTTGAAGGTGATACCTGCATTTGTTCAAGTAGTTTGTTCTTGGCACTTGGATGGATGGGGTGGGTTTTGAATTCATTTTCAACGTTCTTTGAATCTCACACTCTTCTATTTTTAATATGTGAGGTACAATCGGCGCAAATTTGAAGGTAATCGGACCTTCGGAACGATGCCCGGGCGGTGCGAATGAAACCCGTAACGAAAATTTGTTCATTCTTCAACGCGTTTTATATTGTGTTATGGCCGCTACCTTAGATCCGCCGTCATTTACCAAACAACTCCAAAATATACCCCAAATTCTCAAATCGACCATAATTTGTTTTAATTTCGCGCATGCCCCACGATGTAACCAATGTTTTCAGATCATTTTGTTTTTTCCCCGGGTGCAATGTTTCTAACTATATTTAAACCTGTAACTTTGCGAGTTTTTGACCAATTTTTATACTTTTTTCTTGTTACCTTCTTTAAGATACTTGACATATTTCATTACACGTGACGATGAATATGAAAGCTTTCATATTTGCATGGGACAGTAGCAGATCTAGTTTTTTTTGTGTTTTATACACAATTCGGTTTTATCAGAATCTACCCATAGAATCTTTCTGAAATTTGTACCTATCCCCCCCCCCCAGAAAAAATGGATGGTGGCTGTTGGGTAAATATATTTTCAAAACGTTTTTCGAATCCGAAATCACCGAATTTTACGAACAAATGCATTTGACCTACTTTGCTGTGACTATTTAAAAAATATTTTACCAATTCCTTTTTCTTTGAATACCTTGTAACATTTACTTCAAATCTGCAATTTCGGATTTTCGAATTTCGAAAATTTGTCCCTGTGATTTCGAACCGAAAGTTAAATCAAATAGACAACTTCTTAAATAGTTGCACGATTTTCATGAAATTTCGTATGTAAGTAGGTCTCGCTCCCGGGATTTCAAAAATGTCATTAGAAATTTTCTAAATTATCTCCACTTGGTGACATTAAGGATCAAAGTTTTCCCAAAATCGACGAAATTTAGGTCAGATTGCCTTGAAATTATTTTTTTTTCTAGCTACGACACTACTGATTCGTACACAAAAAATTGAGTTTGTAGCCCAAACCGGAAGTGCAACCATCTTGAAACGTCAAAATCGATATTCCTTTGTTGATATTTTACTTACAGACAAGGCAATTATATTTTCCGAATCCTTAAAGAAAAGCCAAAAAACTGTCGGAATAGAATTTTGATTTTTGGAAAATGATTGACTATTTCAAACCGGAAGTTAAAATCAAAATGACAACTTCTTTAATAGTTGCACGATTTTTATGAAATTTAGTATGTCAGTAGATTTTGCTCAGGTAACTTTAAATATCATTAGAAATTTTCTAAATTATCTCCCCTTGGAGAAATAAAGGATCAAAATTTTCAAAAAATCGAAGAAATATAGGTCAGATTGCCTTGAATTTTTTTATTTTTTACTACCTACGGCACTACTGATTCGTACACAGAAAATTGAAATTGTAGCACAAACCGGAAGTCCCATCATCTTGAAATGTGAAAATCGATATTCATTTGGAGATATTTTACTTACAGACAAGGCAATTATATTTTCCGAATGCTTTTAGAAAAGCCTAAAAACTGTCGGGAATAGAATTTTCATTTTTGGCAAAGTTATAAAAATTGATAAAATACGACTAATTTTAATCAAAACAACTTTGATGGATGGGGTGGGTTTTGATTTATTTTTAACGTTCTTTGAATCTCACACTCTTCTATTTTTAATATGTGAGGTACAATCGGTGCAAATTTAAAGGTAATCGGACCTTCGGAACGATGCCCGGGCGGTGCGAATGAAACCCGTAACGAAAATTTGTTCATTCTTCAACGCGTTTTATATTGTGTTATGGCCGCCACCTTAGACGCGCCGTCATTTACCAAACAACTCCAAAATATACCCCAAATTCTCAAATCGACCATAATTTCTTTTAATTTCGCGCCTGCCCCTCGAGGTAACCAATGTTTTCACATCATTTTGTTTTTGCCCGGGTGCAATGTTTCTAACTATATTTAAACCTGTAACTTTGCGAGTTTTTGACCAATTTTAATACTTTTTTCTTGTTACCTTCTTTAAGATACTTGACATATTTCACTACACGTGACGATGAATATGAAAGCTTTCATATCTGCATGGGACAGTAGCAGATCTAGTTATTATTTTTTTGTGTTTTATTCACAAATCGGATTTCTCAGAATCTTCTCATACGATCTTTCTAATACTTTTACCTTCCCCCCAAAAAATGGGTGGTGGCTGTCGGCTAAATATATATTCAAAACGTTTTTCGCATCCAAAATCACTGAATTTTACGAACAAATGCATTTGACCTACTTTGCTGTAACTTCGTGACTATTTCACCTATTTTACTAATTCTTTTTTCTTTGAATAACTTGACTCCTTTACTTCAAATCTGCAATTTCGCTGTGATTTCGAGCCGGAAGTAAAAATCAAAATAACAACTTCTTTAATAGTTGCACGATTTTCATGAAATTTGGTATGTAAGGAGACCGCGCTCATGCGACTTTAAAAATGTTGTTAGAAATTTTCTTGGTGATATTAAGGATCAAAATTTCGAAAAAATCGAACGAAAAATAGGTCAGACTGCTTTAAAAAAAAACTTTTGTTACTAGCTAGGACACTACTCGTACCCAAAAAATTGAGTTTGTAGCCCCAGCCGGAAGTGCAACCATCTTGAATCGGAAAATCGATACTCCTTTGTTGATATTTTACTTACAGACAAGGCAATTTTTATTTTCCGAATCCTTTTAGAAAAGCCGAAAAACTGCAGGGGATAGAATTTTGATTAAGGTCAAGTGATGGACGCCATTTTGAATTGAAAATGAGAATAAGTCGAATGCATTTGACCTACATTGCTGTAACTTTGTGACTTTTTGACCTATTTTCTTTATTCTTTTTTCTTTGAATACCTTTAAACATTTACTTCAAATCTGCAGTTTCGGATTTTCGGATTTCGAACATTCGTCGATGTTATTTTGAAACCTAAAGTTGAGATCAACTTGACAACTTCTTTAATATTTGCACGATTTTCACAAAACTAAGCATGTGAGTAGATCTTATCGATACGACTTGAAAATTATCATTAGAAAATTTCTAAATTATCTCCCCTTGGAGAATTTAAGGATCAAAATTTTCAAAAAAATCGACGAAATATAGGACAAATTGCCTTGAAATTGTTTTTTGTAATAGCTACGACACTACTGATTCGTACACAAAAAAATTGAGTTTTTAGCCCAAACCGGAAGTGCAACCATCTTGAAATGTGCAAATCGATAAGGCTTTGTTGATATTTTACTTACAGACAAGGCAATTATATTTTCCGGATCCTTTTAGGAAAGCCGAAAAACTTTCAGGAATCGGATTTTGATTTAGGTCAACTGCTTGACGCCATTTTGAATTGAAAATGAACAATGGTGAAAAATCGGTTCTATTTCTGTAACGGAAGTCACAGAGACTTGAAATTTTCAGGGGGGTAGGAGATGGGCTAGCAATGACCTCACACCAAATTTCAGCTAAATCGACCAATAACTATTCATTTTACCGACCTTAAGCTTCCCACTAGAGATAAAATTTTGCCGTTCATCGCCATTTCCAATTGTTGACTCTAGACTCGAATAACAAGGCAGTTCATAATAATAATAATGATTTTCGTATATTTTAATTATACCCCCACATGGAAATGTGGTCGTATATTGCCGTCGCCCCCGACCGGCCGTCCGTCAGTCCTTCCGTTCGTCGTCCACAATTTCTTGTGAACGCTCTAGAGGTTAAAGTTAATACCCGATTGACTTTAAATTTACGCACAGTGTTTTAGGTCATGAGACGAAGAAGCATATAGAAATGTGGTCGTATATTGCCGTCGCCCCCGACCGGCCGGCCTTCGGTCCGCCTGTTCGTTCTCCACAATTTCTTGTGAACTCTCTAAAGGCTAAAGTAAACACCCGAATGACTTTAAATTTATGCACAGTGTTTAAGGTCATGAGACAAAGAAGCATATTGATTTTCAAGGATATCCGATAGTTACTGCCAGAGTTATTACCCTTGATCTCTTCAAAAAACCTTTTGAACGCTCTAGCGGCTAAAGTTAATATCCGATTGACTTTAAATTTAAACCCAGTGTTTAAGGTCACGCGACGAAGAAGTCCATGGATTTTCAGTAATTACTGCCAGAGTTATGGCCCTTGATCACCACAAAATATATTGTGAACTCTCTTGTGGCTAAAGTTAATATCCGATTGACTTTAAATTTATAAACAGTGTTTAAGGCCAAGAGACGAAGAAGCCTAGGTACTCTGAAATTTTCAAGGTGATAATTGTTCAAGTCGTTTGTTCTTGGCACCTGCCGTTGGTCGTTTTTATATAAGTCAATTTACGGAAAAATATCGATTTTCGGAATTTAAAATTGGTTTTAATTAATTGTGAAATTACAAATGCAAAGTGATTTTATCGCCTCTTCCATGTCATCTTCATTAGAAGGCTTGATCTCGCCTTAACTACATACAGCTTATCAAGCCCTTCACTCAACACTCTGCATTTTTCGGCACTAAATTGGATTGAGTATAGGCCCCCAACCGTGATCCAATCAGATTCCTTCGTTTAATGGGTTACTAAAATTAGACTACTTTCAATTCATTTTATTTATCCTTCGTTAAAAAAATCGTCACGATTATCAAGTCTTGCGCTTCTAGCTAAAATGTCTATGTGACAATCGAGATGCAAAGGTCAAGGTTCGATTCATCGACGTTTAACATTTACACCGGCGTTTTTAGTTGTCAGTGAGTTAACGGAAAAAAAAACACTCAACGGCTGTAAACTTGTCTAGTTCTTTTTCTGTGGGGGCTGCCATATTTGTTTACTACAGTCACGTGCTACATTGTGAGTGTGTTACGTGCCACGACCTCTGATTGTACAATGCTTTGAATGCTAAATAGTCACGTGTAAAGTTTAGGAATAGCCAAGTGTTGTTGCAACGGTTAAATTTGCGTCCGTTGCTTCAGGAACATGCGTCCATGTTTGATAGGTATGAGTACTTAGTTCCATTGCTCAGATATAAAAAGTTATAAAAATTGATAAAATACGACTATTTTTAATCAAAACAACTTTGATGGATGGGGTGTTTTTTTTTATATTTTTAACGTTCTTTGAATCTCACACTCTTCTATTTTTAATATGTGAGGTACAATCGGTGAACATTTGAAGGTAATCGGACCTTCAGAACGTTGCCCGGACGGTGTATTATGGCCGCCACTTTAGATCCGCCGTCATTTACCAAACAACTCCAAAATATACCCCAAATTCTCAAATCGACCATAATTTCTTTTAATTTCGCGCATGCACCAAGATGTAACCAATATTTTCAGATCATTTTGTTTTTGCCCGGGTGCAATGTTTCTAACTATATTTAAACCAGTAACTTTGCGAGTTAATACCTTTTTCTTGTTACCTACTTTAAGATACTTGACATATTTGATGACACGTGACGATGAATATGAAACCTTTTATATCTGCATGGGACAGTAGCAGATCTAGTTAAGCTTTCATATTTTAATATGAAAGCTTATTGTTTTTGTTAAGGTTATTAATAAGCTTTCATATTTTAATATGAAAGCTTATTGTTTTTGTTAAGATTATTATTCCTATTATTAAGCTTTCATATATTCTTATATGAAAGCTTATTGTTTCTGTTAAGATTATTATTCATCCTACTATTATTATTATTATTATTATTTTTTGTGTTTTATTCACAAATCGGATTTCTCAGAATCTACTCATAGGATCTTTCTAAAACCTTTACCTACCCCCCAAAAAATGGGTGGTGGCTGTTGGGTAAATATATTTTCAAAACGTTTTTCGCATCCGAAATCACCGAATTTTACGAACGAGTGCATTTGACCTACTTTGCTGTAACTTTGTGACTATTTCATCTATTTTACTAATTCTTTTTTATTTGAATACCTTGACTCCTTTTCGTCAAATCTGCAATTTCGGATTTCCGAATTTCGAAAATTCGTCGCTGTGATTTCGAGCCGGAAGTAAAAATCAAAATAACAACTTCTTTAATAGTTGAACGATTTTTATGAAATTTAGAATTTAAGTGGATCTCGCTCATGTGATTTTAAAAAAGTCATTATAAATTTTCAAAATTATCTCCCCTTGGTGATATTAAGGATCACATTTTTCAAAAAAATCGACGAAATATAGGTCAGATTACCTTGAATTTTTTTTTACTGGCTAGGACACTACTGATTCGTACCCAAAAAATTGAGTTTGTAGCCCAAACTGGAAGTGCAGCCATCTTGAAATGTGAAAATCTCGATAATAATCACCATACCGGAAGTATTCAAAAAATGAAAAAAAAAAGGTATAAAAATGTCGTTCTTGCAAAAAGCTGGATTTCTCCATCAGATATTACCGGCCCAAAAGAAATTAAGTGTCTTCAGATGGCCCCATCAATGGACTATCATGGCATCTCAATGGTACGATTTCGATGGTTAGTAAATAAATGATGTTACGCCGAAAATCTAGTATTTTTCAATTTTGGAGCCTTTTGAGGCACCCTTTTCTCGAAAACGACTACTGCGTTTTTTTTAAAACCTTTCTTACTCAGACTCCTATCTGTGGTCTGTGGCGTGAATCCAAAAGGAAAAGGTTTGAGATAATTGAAGGTGTCAAAAAATGGCCTCAATCTTTGATAAAAGTAGACAAATCGTTAAATTATCGAAAATGTTCTTTTATTTATCTTTTTTACAAACAACTACTGAATAGATGTTTCTAATATTTCTGGTACAGAAAGATATCTATCCAAACAACTTGTTAAAACTATTCCGACAATAATCCAAAATCCAGAAGTAGTCGAAAAAATATCAGATATTTGGGAAAAAAACACATTTTTTTTTTTTTAAAAAGTAAAAAATTGGTACTTTTGTAAAAATCTGCATTTCTCAGCCAGGTGTCACTGAATCAAAACAATTAAAGTATCGTTATGTAGCTCGATGAATTGGCTATTTTATGACATACTTCCTGTCTGATTCCTGAAAGCCGATTCAGTGCTGCTTGCAGGTCTAGTTAGGCTTTCAGACTTTCGTCTTAAAGCCTATTGTGATTACTAAAATTATTATTATTAAGCTTTCATATGTATTTACATATGAAAGCTTATTGTTTCTGTTAAGATTATTATTCTTCTTATTATTTTTTTTTTTTTTGTGTTTTATCCACAAATCGGATTTCTCAGAATCTACTCATAGGATCTTTCTGAAACTTTTACCTACCACCCAAAAAATGGGTGGTGGCTGTTGGGTATATATATTTTCAAAACGTTTTTCGCATCCGAAATCATCGAATTTTACGAACAAATGCATTTGACCTACTTTGCTGTAACTTTGTGACTATTTCACCTATTTTACTATTTTTTTTTCTTTGAATACCTTGACTCCTTTACTTCAAATCTGCAATTTCGGATTTTCGAATTTCGAAAATTCGTCGCTGTGATTTCGAAACGGAAGTTTACACCAACCCGACAACTTCTTTAGTAGTTGTACGATTTTCATGAAATTTAATATGTAAGTAGACCTTAATGACGCGACTTGAAAAATGACTTTAGAAATTATCTAACTGATCTCCCCTTGGTGAAATTAGGGATCAAAGTTTTCAAAAGAATCGTCGAAATATAGGTCAGAATGACCTAGTTTTTTTTTCTATACTAGACAAGGAATTACTGATTCGTACACAAAATATGGAGTTTGTCGATCGAACCGGAAGTGCCACCATCTTTAAACGTGAAAAATCAATAAGGCTTTTTTGCTATTTTACTTACAGACTCGGGAGTTATATTTTCTGAATCCTTGTAGGAAGGCCTAAAAAATGTCGAAATAGAATTCTGATTTAGGTCAACCGGGAGTCACCATTTTGAATTGAAAATGAAAAATAGAAGCAATTTGAAGGGCCGAGACTTTGGAGCACAATAACTCTCATTCTAATTAAGCTAGAATGTTCAAACTTGTTGTAGACGTTCACTAGGTCATTGTTATGATTGAGTTCAAAGACTTTGGAGCACAATAACTCTCATTCTAATTAAGCTAGAATGTTCAAACTTGTTGTAGACGTTCACTAGGTCAATGTTATGATTGAGTTTAAAGATGAGCATTTTCTGTTTAGGGTAAGCAGAGATAAGCATGCTGATTTGTTGATTCTTTAGGGCACGATAACTTCGGTTATAATGAAGGGAGGGCGGTGAAACTTTTGTTAATAGAGAGTCTAATAGCTAGCCTGTTGTGTGAAATCATTGTATCATTTTTTTTAAATATCAGGGATAGCCGAAACAAAGAGATTGAAAATCCAAAAAGTCGTATTTTTACAATTTGGAGCATGTTTAGAGGTCTTTCTCGTAAAGTCAACATACTATTTTTTGGGAACTTCTTCTACAAAGAGTCTTATTGGTAGTCTTTTATATGAAACCATCGATCAACAGTCCAACATATCAGGAGTAGAAGAACAAAAGGATCGAACATTGAAAACGGCACCCTTTCATTGTTAAGCGAAACATGCAGTGTGGGTGACTACAATCTACGCATTTAGTCATCGTATAGAGTTTATTCAACAGTATCGAATTCCAACTGCTTAGGGATATTTTACGTGCACTCCAATGTGTACACGGGACCTTGGTTTTTCGTCCCATCCGAAGGACTAGACAGCTGTGCTTGTCAGGCCCTGCGTTCTGCCTCACTGACAAGGGGAACCACGCCGGGAAATCGAGATGAACTTTTTCCGTGCAGAACTTTCAATTCAGGCCAAACGTTTATTGCATACAATTAAGCTGGTCAGTTGGAGCTTATGTTCAAAAGTTTTGCAATAATCGGTTGGTAATTATTAAAGTACCGTGCACATTAAACTGTTAAAACAGAAAATTTCGCCCGGTTGAAATGTTTCTTGCTATAAGTCAGCAATTTTCCGAATTCAGGGAGGCTGGATGGCTGAATGGTTAGCATGTGCTCGCTGTATCGTAACGTTTGTCATTGAGTCAACGGGCGTCGTTTCGATCTCCAGGTTGCACGTGACATGGTGTATGATGTCCAATCTCGTGGGTTTTCTCCGTGTTCTTCGGTTTCCTCCCAACGGCTAAAAACCAGTAAGCGCAAGGGGAGTTTTTAAATAAAATTAAAAAACATATGTTAGTCCCGAAATGACCTAGTTTGTGTCGAATGGACATTAGGCCGCATTTCTCTCTTTCTCTTTTATTTTTAAAGTTTTTTAATAATCGGTTGGTAATCAAAGGTACTGTAAAAGTGATAAAACAGAAAATTTCGTCCGGTTGTAATGTTTCTCAATTTAAAGTCAGCAATTTGCCGATTTTAAGGGGCAAACGTTTATTGCGAACGATTAAGCTGGTCAGGGGGAGCTTATTTTTAAAAGTTTTGTAATATTCGGTTGATAACTAAAGGTACCGTGCAAATTAAACTGTTAAAATAGAAAATTTGGCCCGGTTGAAATATTTCTCGCTGTAGGTCAGTATTTTGCCGATTTTAGGGAGGTTGCGTGGCTGAATGGTTAGCACGTGCGCTCTGTATCATAACGTCTTTCACTGAGTCAACTGGCGTTGTTTCGATTTCTTGGTTGTACGTGACAAGGAGTATGGTGGCATGTCCAACCTCGTAGGTCGTAACGCCGCTGCCCGGGTAAAATTTCCCTCATTGCACACTTTATGGCGTATGCCCGTCTTCAGTAGCCCATTTTAGGAGCAGCACAGTAGGACGTTAAACCCCATTCAATTTCATTTCATTTTTTCTATCGAAAAAAAGAGATTGAAAATCCAAAAAGTCGTATTTTTACAATTTGGAGCATGTTTAGAGGTCTTTCTCGTAAAGTCAACATACTATTTTTTGGGAACTTCTTCTACCAAGAGTCTTATTGGTAGTCTTTTATATGAAACCATCGATCAACAGTCCAACATATCAGGAGTAGAAGAACAAAAGGATCGAACATTGAAAACGGCACCCTTTCATTGTTATGCGAAACATGAAGTGTGGCTGACTACAATCTACGCATTTAGTCATCGTATAGAGTTTATTCAACAGTATCGAATTCCAACTGCTTAGGGATATTTTACGTGCACTCCAATGTGTACACGGGACCTTGGTTTTTCGTCCCATCCGAAGGACTAGACAGCTGTGCTTGTCAGGCCCTGCGTTCTGCCTCACTGACAAGGGGAACCACGCCGGGAAATCGAGATGAACTTTTTCCGTGCAGAACTTTCAATTCAGGCCAAACGTTTTTTGCATACGATTAAGCTGGTCAGTTGGAGCTTATTTTCAAAAGTTTTGTAATAATCGGTTGGTAATTATTAAAGTACCGTGCACATTAAACTGTTAAAACAGAAAATTTCGCCCGGTTGAAATGTTTCTTACTATAAGTCAGCAATTTTCCGAATTCAGGGAGGCTGGATGGCTGAATGGTTAGCATGTGCTCGCTGTGTCGTAACGTTTGTCATTGAGTCAACGGGCGTCGTTTCGAGTATGGTCGCATGTCCAACCTCGTAGGTCGTAACGCCGCTGCCTGGGTAAAATTTCCCTCATTGCACACTTTATGGCGTATGCCCGTCTTCAGTAGCCCATTTTAGGAGCAGCACAGTAGGACGTTAAACCCCATTCAATTTCATTTCATTTTCTCTATGTTGCTTATTTATTATAGTGGATAAATATTTTTCTGGTTCTAGCAATTATTTAATTTCTGCATAGAAATCTTGCTTTGGCCAGTTTTTTTTTTATTGCAGAGTGCCATTCTTGTATATTGCAGTCTATGACCCTTTGTTTAAAACATGCTTAAGAAGTCGTCACGATTTCCTACTTATAACCAAACATATTGGAAATATTAGTCTGGCATTATTAAATCCTAATTTTATTGGTCTTATTTAAATTTAAACTTTCATTTAACTATGAACAACTCTTAACGTGTCTCTTTAAAACTATTAAATACTCTAAAACAGTAGCTCAACCTATTGACCTAAACTCATTAATTTACCATTTTGTTGTGAGCGACTTCTTATTCTTCCTATATGACATATTGCACGTTTCTGATTTCAAAGGGGGGTTGAGTGGCTGAATGGTTAGCACGCGCGCCTGTCATTGAGTTAACTAGCGTGTTTTCGAATGCTCGGTTGTACGTGACAAGGAGTAAGGTCGCCTGTCCAACCTGCCATTTTTAATTTTTTTCCCCCGCCATTTTCATTTCATTTTCTCATCCGTCTCATTACAGTAATACAAGTTTCAGTTATTTCCCTTTAGTTTTCAGATTATTGTTATGCCTGGGTGCAATGATTCATACTATATTTAGACTTGTAACTTCGCGAGTTTCTTCTTATCCTTTTATTTAGGATACTTGATACAATCAATGACACGTGACGATAAATATGAAAGCTTTCATATCTGCATGGGACAGTAGCAGATCTAGTTTATTTTTTTTTTCGGGGGGAGCCTATTTCTCAGTGCCTGTTCCAGATACCGATCTAGAACCTCATTTTCTATCATTAAACCGTGTGTTTGCAACATATGGGCTATTTTTGAAACTTCTGCGCGGACCGGAAGTGGCCGAATTTCGTACGGTGTCAAAAAATCAAAAAACGGCCGTAGATTCGTTAATTCTGTACCTATTTTCATACAAATGACATTTATGTAAACCCCGAATCTTTCCCAAGGAAATGGCTATCTCACATTTTTCAATTTCGAAAAAACCTGTGTGACTATTGTCGTTTGAAAATTGAAAAAACAAAATTTAAGAGACAATTTTTGTTATTTTTTAAAATTGTCAAATTTGACCTACATTTTTGGATACCTGAAGACCATCCGATTCCAGAAATATAAGTTTCATTCCGAGTTATCACCCTTTATTTTTCGATTTTTTTCGAATTTTCTGCCCATTTTGTGAGCTCGAGTTTCGTTTTACGGCCGAATCGACGTTTCTGAAACTCATGGAACATGGAGTTATACTTCAAAACTAACGTATAAAGCTATTTCGACAAACATCTATAAACCGGAAGTAGTCGAAATAATGGCCGATATTTTGAAAAAAACGGAAAAAATGAATGCTTTTGGGAGAAACATGAATTCTCAGTCCGATATCAACGGATTAAAACGATTAAGATATCGTTGGGTTGCCCGAGAATTGCAGTATCATATGATATCCTATTATTACAGATAACATGAACAGCAAGTAAAATATGGCACGCTGAAAATCAAGTATTTTCTCATTTGGAGCGTTTTTGAACGCCTGTATCTCGAAAACTGCTCCAATGATTTTTCTTCAACTTCCTCTATCAAGATACCTTTTGGTAGCCTTGTGTATGAAACAGTCCGTTTACACTTTGACATATCCGTAATAGGTCAAATAACGAACTGAAAATCGAAAAAAGTCGAAAAATCGTGAAATTTTGGAAAATACTCTATTTTTTTATTATGTTTACTGATTTTCAAAAAACTTTATGATATTTAGATATCTGATCTAATGTCGAATCCAAAAGTGTATAATATGTATTTAGTTATTGAAATTTAATTTTTGATATTTTGATATTTTTGCTTTTTTGGCACTTTTAAACATAGGATTTCTCAGGGGCATTTTATCTGATCATATATTGTAATATATCATTACGGAACTATGTCGCTATTTAATTGCCTAAACCGGTTATTAAAACTATCTCGATAACAATCACCATACCGAAAGTATTCAAAAAATGAAAAAAAAAAAGGATAAAAAAATGGCGTTCTTGCAAAAAGCTGGGTTTCTCTGTCAGATATTACCGGCCCAAAAGAAATAAAGTGTCTTTGGATGGCCTCATTAATGGACTATCATATGGCATCTCAATGGTACGATTTCGATGGTTAGTAAATAAATTATGTTACGCCGAAAATCCAGTATTTTTCGTTTTGGGTACCCTTTTCTCGAAAACGACTACTGCGATTTTTTTAAAACCTGTTTTACTCAGACTCCTATCTGTGGTATGTGGCGTGAATCCAAAAGGAAAAGGTTTGAAATAATTTAAGGTGTCATAAAATGACCTCAATCTTTGATAAAAGTAGAAAAATCGTTAAATTATCGAAAATGTTCTTTTATTTATCTTTTTTACAAACAACTACTGAATAGATGTTTCTAACATTTCTGGTACAGAAAGATATCTATCCAAACAACTTGTTAAAACTATTCCGACAATAATCCAAAATCCAGAAGTAGTCGAAAAAATATCAGATGTTTGGGAAAAAAACACAAAGAAAAATTTAAAAAAAGAAAATACAGTAAAAAATTGGTACTAATGCAAAAATCGGCATTTCTCAGCCAGGTGTCACTGAATCAAAACAATTAAAGTATTGTTTTGTAGCTCGATGAATGGGCTATTTTATGACATACTTCCTGTCTGATTCCTGAAAGCCGATTCAGTGCTGCTTGCAGGTCTAGTTAGGCTTTCAGACTTTCGTCTGAAAGCCTATTGGAATTACTAAAATTATTATTAAGCTTTCATATGTATTTACATATGAAAGCTTATTGTTTCTGTTAAGATTATTAAGCTTTCATATGTATTTACTTATGAAAGCTTATTGTTTTGTTAAGATTATTATTAAGCTTTCATATATTCATATATGAAAGCTTATTGTTTCTGTTAAGATTATTATTCTTCTTATTATTTTTTTTTTTTGTGTTTTATTCACAAATCGGATTTCTCAGAATCTACTCATAGGATCTTTTTGAAACTTTTACCTACCCCCCCAAAAATGGGTGGTGGCTGTTGGATAAATATATTTTCAAAACGTTTTTCGCATTCGAAATCACCGAATTTTACGAACAAATGCATTTGACCTACTTTGCTGTAACTTTGTGACTATTTCACCTATTTTACTAATTCTTTTTTCTTTGAAAACATTGACTCCTTTACTTCAAATCTGCAATTTCGGATTTTCGAATTTCGAAAATTCGTCGCTGTGATTTCGAACCGGAAGTTTACACCAACTCGACAACTTCTTTAGTAGTTGTACGATTTTCATGAAATTTAATATGTAAGTACACCTTAATGATGCGACTCGAAAAATGACTTTAGAAATTTTCTAACTTATCTCCCCTTGGTGAAATTAAGGATCAAAGTTTTCAAAAAAATCTTCGAAATATAGGTCAGAATGACCTAGTTTTTTTTTCTATACTAGACAAGGAATTACTGATTCGTACACAAAATATGGAGTTTGTCAATCGAACCGGAAGTGCCACCATCTTAAAACGTGAAAAATCAATAAGGCTTTTTTGCTATTTTACTTACAGACTCGGGAGTTATATTTTCTGAATCCTTGTAGGGAGGCCTAAAAAATGTCGCAATAGAATTCTGATTTAGGTCAACCGGGAGTCACCATGTTGAATTGAAAATGAAAAATAGAAGCAATTTGAAGGGCCGAGACTTTGGAGCACTATAACTCTCGTTCTGATTAAGCTAGAATGTTCAAACTTGTTGTAGACGTTCACTAGGTCAATGTTATGATTGAGTATAAAGATGAGCATTTTCTGCTTAGGGTAAGCAGAGATAAGCATGCTGATTTGTTGATTCTTTAGGGCACGATAACTTCGGTTATAATGAAGGGAGGGCGGTGAAACTCTCGTTAATAGAGAGTCTAATAGCTAGCCTGTTGTGTGAAATCATTGTATCATTTTTTTTAAATATCAGGGATAGCCGAAAAAAAGAGATTGAAAATCCAAAAAGTCGTATTTTTACAATTTGGACCATGTTTAGAGGTCTTTCTCGTAAAGTCAACATACTATTTTTTGGGAATTTCTTCTACAAAGAGTCTTATTGGTAGTCTTTTATATGAAACCATCGATCAACAGTCCAACATATCAGGAGTAGAAGAACAAAAGGATCGAACATTGAAAACGGCACCCTTTCATTGTTAAGCGAAACATGCAGTGTGGGTGACTACAATCTACGCATTTAGTCATCGTATAGAGTTTATTCAACAGTATCGAATTCCAACTGCTTAGGGATATTTTACGTGCACTCCAATGTGTACACGGGACCTTGGTTTTTCGTCCCATCCGAAGGACTAGACAGCTGTGCTTGTCAGGCCCTGCGTTCTGCCTCACTGACAAGGGGAACCACGCCGGGAAATCGAGATGAACTTTTTCCGTGCAGAACTTTCAATTCAGGCCAAACGTTTATTGCATACGATTAAGCTGGTCAGTTGGAGCTTATTTTCAAAAGTTTTGTAATAATCGGTTGGTAATTATTAAAGTACCGTGCACATTAAACTGTTAAAACAGAAAATTTCGCCCGGTTGAAATGTTTCTTGCTATAAGTCAGCAATTTTCCGAATTCAGGGAGGCTGGATGGCTGAATGGTTAGCATGTGCTCGCTGTATCGTAACGTTTGTCACTGAGTCAAAGGGCGTCGTTTCGATCTCCAGGTTGCACGTGACATGGTGTATGATGTCCAATCTCGTGGGTTTTCTCCGTGTTCTTCGGTTTCCTCCCAACGGCTAAAGACCAGTGAGCGCAAGGTGAGTTTTTAAATAAAATTAAAAAAACATACGTTAGTCCCGAAATAACCTAGTTTGTGTCGAATGGACATTAGGCCGCATTTCTCTCTTTCTCTTTTATTTTTAAAGTTTTGTAATAATCGGTTGGTAATCAAAGGTACTGTAAAAGTGATAAAACAGAAAATTTCGTCCGGTTGTAATGTGTCTCAATTTAAAGTCAGCAATTTGCCGATTTTAAGGGGCAAACGTTTATTGTGAACGATTAAGCTGGTCAGGGGGAGCTTATTTTTAAAAGTTTTGTAATATTCGTTTGATAACTAAAGGTACCGTGCAAATTAAACTGTTAAAATAGAAAAGTTGGCCCGGTTGAAATATTTCTCGCTGTAGATCAGCAATTTGCCGATTTTAGGGAGGTTGCGTGGCTGAATGGTTAGCACGTGCGCTCTGTATCATAACGTCTGTCACTGAGTCAACTGGCGTTGTTTCGATTTCTTGGTTGTACGTGACAAGGAGTATGGTCGCATGTCCAACCTTGTAGGTCGTAACGCCGCTGCCCGGGTAAAATTTCCCTCATTGCACACTTTATGGCGTATGCCCGTCTTCAGTAGCCCATTTTAGGAGCAGCACAGTAGGACGTTAAACCCATTCAATTTCATTTCATTTTCTCTATGTTGCTTATTTATTATAGTGGATAAATATTTTTCTGGTTCTAGCAATTATTTAATTTCTGCATAGAAATCTTGCTTTGGCCAGTTTTTTTTATTGCAGAGTGGCATTCTTGTATATTGCAGTCTATGACCCTTTGTTTAAAACATGCTTAAGATCACGATTTCCTACTTATAACCAAACATATTGGAAATATTAGTCTGGCATTATTAAATTCTAATTTTATTGGTCTAATTTAATTTAACTATGAACAACTCTTAGCGTGTCTCTTTAAAACTATTAAATACTCTAAAACAGTAGCTCAACCTTTTGACCTAAACTCATTAATTTACCATTTTGTTGTGAGCGACTTCTTATTCTTCCTATATGACATATTACACGTGTCTGATTTCAAAGGGGGGTTGGGTGGCTGAATGGTTAGCACGCGCGCCTGTCATTGAGTTAACTAGCGTGTTTTCGAATGCTCGGTTGTACGTGACAAGAAGTAAGGTCGCCTGTCCAACCTGCCATTTTTAATTTTTTTTCCGCCATTTTCATTTCATTTTCTCATCCGTCTCATTACAGTAATACAAGTTTCAGTTATTTCCCTTTAGTTTTCAGATTATTGTTATGCCTGGGTGCAATGATTCATACTATATTTAGACTCGTAACTTCGCGAGTTTCTTCTTATCCTTTTATTTAGGATACTTGATACAATCAATGACACGTGACGATAAATATGAAAGCTTTCATATCTGCATGGGACAGTAGCAGATCTAGTTCTTCTTATTATTATTTTTTTTTTTTGTGTTTTATCCACAAATCGGATTTCTCAGAATCTACTCATAGGATCTTTCTGAAATTTTTACCTACCACCCCAAAAATGGGTGGTGGCTGTTGGGTAAATATATTTTCAAAACGTTTTTCGCATCCGAAATCACCGAATTTTACGAACAAATGCATTTGACCTACTTTGCTGTAACTTTGTGACTATTTCACCTATTTTACTAATTATTTTTTCTTTGAATACCTTGACTCCTTTACTTCAAATCTGCAATTTCGGATTTTCGAATTTCGAAAATTCGTCGCTGTGATTTCGAACCGGAAGTTTACACCAACTCGACAACTTCTTTAGTAGTTGTACGATTTTCATGAAATTTAATATGTAAGTAGACCTTAATAGTGCGACTTGAAAAAGGACTTTAGAAATTTTCTAACTTATCTCCCCTTGATGAAATTAAGGATCAAATTTTTCAAAAAAATCGTCGAAATATAGGTCAGAATGACCTAGTTTTTTTTCCTTTACTAGACAAGGAATTACTGATTCGTACACAAAAAATGGAGTTTGTCGATCGAACCGGAAGTGCCACCATCTTTAAACGTGAAAAATCAATAAGGCTTTTTTGCTATTTTACTTACAGACTCGGGAGTTATATTTTCTGAATCCTTGTAGGAAGGCCTAAAAAATGTCGCAATAGAATTCTGATTAAGGTCAACCGGGAGTCACCATTTTGAATTTAAAATGAAAAATAGAAGCAATTTGAAGGTCCGAGACTTTGGAGCACAATAACTCTCATTCTAATTAAGCTAGAATGTTCAAACTTGTTGTAGACGTTCACTAGGTCAATGTTATGATTGAGTTCAAAGATGAGCATTTTCTGCTTAGGGTAAGCAGAGATAATCATGCTGATTTGTTGATTCTTTAGGGCACGATAACTTCGGTTATAATAAAGGGAGGGCGGTGAAACTTTTGTTAATAGAGAGTCTAATAGCTAGCCTGTTGTGTGAAATCATTGTATCATTTTTTTTAAATATCAGGGATAGCCGAAAAAAAGGGATTGAAAATCCAAAAAGTCGTATTTTTACAATTTGGAGCATGTTTAGAGGTCTTTCTCGTAAAGTCAACATACTATTTTTTGGGAACTTCTTCTACAAAGAGTCTTATTGGTAGTCTTTTATATGAAACCATCGATCAACAGTCCAACATATCAGGACTAGAAGAACAAAAGGGTCGAACATTGAAAACGGCATCCTTTCATTGTTAAGCGAAACATGCAGTGTGGGTGACTACAATCTACGCATTTAGTCATCGTATAGAGTTTATTCAACAGTATCGAATTCCAACTGCTTAGGGATATTTTACGTGCACTCCAATGTGTACACGGGACCTTGGTTTTTCGTCCCATCCGAAGGACTAGACAGCTGTGCTTGTCAGGCCCTGCGTTCTGCCTCACTGACAAGGGGAACCACGCCGGGAAATCGAGATGAACTTTTTCCGTGCAGAACTTTCAATTCAGGCCAAACGTTTATTGCATACGATTAAGCTGGTCAGTTGGAGCTTATTTTCAAAAGTTTTGTAATAATCGGTTGGTAATTATTAAAGTACCGTGCACATTAAACTGTTAAAACAGAAAATTTCGCCCGGTTGAAATGTTTCTTGCTATAAGTCAGCAATTTTCCGAATTCAGGGAGGCTGGATGGCTGAATGGTTAGCATGTGCTCGCTGTATCGTAACGTTTGTCACTGAGTCAAAGGGCGTCGTTTCGATCTCCAGGTTGCACGTGACATGGTGTATGATGTCCAATCTCGTGGGTTTTCTCCGTGTTCTTCGGTTTCCTCCCAACGGCTAAAGACCAGTAAGCGCAAGGGGAGTTTTTAAATAAAATTAAAAAACATACGTTAGTCCCGAAATGACCTATTTTGTGTCGAATGGACATTAGGCCGCATTTCTCTCTTTCTCTTTTATTTTTAAAGTTTTGTAATAATCGGTTGGTAATCAAAGGTACTGTAAAAGTGATAAAACAGAAAATTTCGTCCGGTTGTAATGTGTCTCAATTTAAAGTCAGCAATTTGCCGATTTTAAGGGGCAAACGTTTATTGCGAACGATTAAGCTGGTCAGGGGGAGCTTATTTTTAAAAGTTTTGTAATATTCGTTTGATAACTAAAGGTACCGTGCAAATTAAACTGTTAAAATAGAAAAGTTGGCCCGGTTGAAATATTTCTCGCTGTAGATCAGCAATTTGCCGATTTTAGGGAGGTTGCGTGGCTGAATGGTTAGCACGTGCGCTCTGTATCATAACGTCTGTCGCTGAGTCAACTGGCGTTGTTTCGATTTCTTGGTTGTACGTGACAAGGAGTATGGTTGCATGTCCAACCTTGTAGGTCGTAACGCCGCTGCCCGGGTAAAATTTCCCTCATTGCACACTTTATGGCGTATGCCCGTCTTCAGTAGCCCATTTTAGGAGCAGCACAGTAGGACGTTAAACCCATTCAATTTCATTTCATTTTCTCTATGTTGCTTATTTATTATAGTGGATAAATATTTTTCTGGTTCTAGCAATTATTTAATTTCTGCATAGAAATCTTGCTTTGGCCAGTTTTTTTATTGCAGAGTGCCATTCTTGTATATTGCAGTCTATGACCCTTTGTTTAAAACAGGCTTAAGATCACGATTTCCTACTTATAACCAAACATATTGGAAATATTAGTCTGGCATTATTAAATTCTAATTTTATTGGTCTAATTTAAAATTAAACTTTAATTTAACTATGAACAACTCTTAGCGTGTCTCTTTAAAACTATTAAATACTCTAAAACAGTAGCTCAACCTTTTGACCTAAACTCATTAATTTACCATTTTGTTGTGAGCGACTTCTTATTCTTCCTATATGACATATTGCACGTGTCTGATTTCAAAGGGGGGTTGGGTGGCTGAATGGTTAGCACGCGCGCCTGTCATTGAGTTAACTAGCGTGTTTTCGAATGCTCGGTTGTACGTGACAAGAAGTAAGGTCGCCTGTCCAACTTGCCATTTTTAATTTTTTTCCCCGCCATTTTCATTTCATTTTCTCATCCGTCTCATTACAGTAATACAAGTTTCAGTTATTTCCCTTTAGTTTTCAGATTATTGTTATGCCTGGGTGCAATGATTCATACTATATTTAGACTCGTAACTTCGCGAGTTTCTTCTTATCCTTTTATTTAGGATACTTGATACAATCAATGACACGTGACGATAAATATGAAAGCTTTCATATCTGCATGGGACAGTAGCAGATCTAGTTCTTATTATTTTTTTTTTTGTGTTTTATTCACAAATCGGATTTCTCAGAATCTACTCATAGGATCTTTCTGAAACTTTTACCTACCCCCCCAAAAATGGGTGGTGGCTGTTGGATAAATATATTTTCAAAACGTTTTTCGCATTCGAAATCACCGAATTTTACAAACAAATGCATTTGACCTACTTTGCTGTAACTTTGTGACTATTTCACCTATTTTACTAAAAAAAAAATCTTTGAATACCTTGACTCCTTTACTTCAAATCTGCAATTTCGGATTTTCGAATTTCGAAAATTCGTCGCTGTGATTTCGAACCGGAAGTTTACACCAACTCGACAACCTCTTTAGTAGTTGTACGATTTTCATGAAATTTAATATGTAAGTAGACCTTAATGACGCGACTTGAAAAATGACTTTAGAAATTTTCTAACTTATCTCCCCTTGGTGAAATCAAGGATCAAAGTTTTCCAAAAAATCGTCGAAATATAGGTCAGAATGACCTAGTTTTTTTTCTATACTAGACAAGGAATTACATATTCGTACACAAAATATGGAGTTTGTCGATCGAACCGGAAGTGCCACCATCTTTAAACGTGAAAAATCAATAAGGCTTTTTTGCTATTTTACTTACAGACTCGGGAGTTATATTTTCTGAATCCTTGTAGGCAGGCCTAAAAAATGTCGCAATAGAATTCTGATTTAGGTCAACCGGGAGTCACCATGTTGAATTGAAAATGAAAAATAGAAGCAATTTGAAGGGCCGAGAATTTGGAGCACAATAACTCTCATTCTAATTAAGCTAGAATGTTCAAACTTGTTGTAGAAGTTTACTAGGTCAATGTTATGATTGAGTTCAAAGATGAGCATTTTCTGCTTAGGGTAAGCAGAGATAAGCATGCTGATTTGTTGATTCTTTAGGGCACGATAACTTCGGTTATAATGAAGGGAGGGCGGTGAAACTTTTGTTAATAGAGAGTCTAATAGCTAGCCTGTTGTGTGAAATCATTGTATCATTTTTTTTAAATATCAGGGATAGCCGAAACAAAGAGATTGAAAATCCAAAAAGTCGTATTTTTACAATTTGGAGCATGTTTAGAGGTCTTTCTCGTAAAGTCAACATACTATTTTTTGGGAACTTCTTCTACAAAGAGTCTTATTGGTAGTCTTTTATATGAAACCATCGATCAACAGTCCAACATATCAGGAGTAGAAGAACAAAAGGATCGAACATTGAAAACGGCACCCTTTCATTGTTAAGCGAAACATGCAGTGTGGGTGACTACAATCTACGCATTTAGTCATCGTATAGAGTTTATTCAACAGTATCGAATTCCAACTGCTTAGGGATATTTTACGTGCACTCCAATGTGTACACGGGACCTTGGTTTTTCGTCCCATCCGAAGGACTAGACAGCTGTGCTTGTCAGGCCCTGCGTTCTGCCTCACTGACAAGGGGAACCACGCCGGGAAATCGAGATGAACTTTTTCCGTGCAGAACTTTCAATTCAGGCCAAACGTTTATTGCATACAATTAAGCTGGTCAGTTGGAGCTTATGTTCAAAAGTTTTGCAATAATCGGTTGGTAATTATTAAAGTACCGTGTACATTAAACTGTTAAAACAGAAAATTTCGCCCGGTTGAAATGTTTCTTGCTATAAGTCAGCAATTTTCCGAATTCAGGGAGGCTGGATGGCTGAATGGTTAGCATGTGCTCGCTGTATCGTAACGTTTGTCATTGAGTCAACGGGCGTCGTTTCGATCTCCAGGTTGCACGTGACATGGTGTATGATGTCCAATCTCGTGGGTTTTCTCCGTGTTCTTCGGTTTCCTCCCAACGGCTAAAAACCAGTAAGCGCAAGGGGAGTTTTTAAATAAAATTAAAAAACATATGTTAGTCCCGAAATGACCTAGTTTGTGTCGAATGGACATTAGGCCGCATTTCTATCTTTCTCTTTCATTTTTAAAGTTTTTTAATAATCGGTTGGTAATCAAAGGTACTGTAAAAGTGATAAAACAGAAAATTTCGTCCGGTTGTAATGTTTCTCAATTTAAAGTCAGCAATTTGCCGATTTTAAGGGGCAAACGTTTATTGCGAACGATTAAGCTGGTCAGGGGGAGCTTATTTTTAAAAGTTTTGTAATATTCGGTTGATAACTAAAGGTACCGTGCAAATTAAACTGTTAAAATAGAAAAGTTGGCCCGGTTGAAATATTTCTCGCTGTAGGTCAGTATTTTGCCGATTTTAGGGAGGTTGCGTGGCTGAATGGTTAGCACGTGCGCTCTGTATCATAACGTCTTTCACTGAGTCAACTGGCGTTGTTTCGATTTCTTGGTTGTACGTGACAAGGAGTATGGTGGCATGTCCAACCTCGTAGGTCGTAACGCCGCTGCCCGGGTAAAATTTCCCTCATTGTACACTTTATGGCGTATGCCCGTCTTCAGTAGCCCATTTTAGGAGCAGCACAGTAGGACGTTAAACCCCATTCAATTTCATTTCATTTTTTCTATCGAAAAAAAGAGATTGAAAATCCAAAAAGTCGTATTTTTACAATTTGGAGCATGTTTAGAGGTCTTTCTCGTAAAGTCAACATACTATTTTTTGGGAACTTCTTCTACCAAGAGTCTTATTGGTAGTCTTTTATATGAAACCATCGATCAACAGTCCAACATATCAGGAGTAGAAGAACAAAAGGATCGAACATTGAAAACGGCACCCTTTCATTGTTAAGCGAAACATGCAGTGTGGGTGACTACAATCTACGCATTTAGTCATCGTATAGAGTTTATTCAACAGTATCGAATTCCAACTGCTTAGGGATATTTTACGTGCACTCCAATGTGTACACGGGACCTTGGTTTTTCGTCCCATCCGAAGGACTAGACAGCTGTGCTTGTCAGGCCCTGCGTTCTGCCTCACTGACAAGGGGAACCACGCCGGGAAATCGAGATGAACTTTTTCCGTGCAGAACTTTCAATTCAGGCCAAACGTTTTTTGCATACGATTAAGCTGGTCAGTTGGAGCTTATTTTCAAAAGTTTTGTAATAATCGGTTGGTAATTATTAAAGTACCGTGCACATTAAACTGTTAAAACAGAAAATTTCGCCCGGTTGAAATGTTTCTTGCTATAAGTCAGCAATTTTCCGAATTCAGGGAGGCTGGATGGCTGAATGGTTAGCATGTGCT
This sequence comes from Patella pellucida, assembly GCA_917208275.1. NCBI lineage: Eukaryota > Metazoa > Mollusca > Gastropoda > Patellidae > Patella > Patella pellucida. The sequence goes on along the minus strand of OU795041.1, from coordinate 35,882,346 downwards.
CGCTGTGTCGTAACGTTTGTCATTGAGTCAACGGGCGTCGTTTCGAGTATGGTCGCATGTCCAACCTCGTAGGTCGTAACGCCGCTGCCTGGGTAAAATTTCCCTCATTGCACACTTTATGGCGTATGCCCGTCTTCAGTAGCCCATTTTAGGAGCAGCACAGTAGGACGTTAAACCCCATTCAATTTCATTTCATTTTCTCTATGTTGCTTATTTATTATAGTGGATAAATATTTTTCTGGTTCTAGCAATTATTTAATTTCTGCATAGAAATCTTGCTTTGGCCAGTTTTTTTTTTATTGCAGAGTGCCATTCTTGTATATTGCAGTCTATGACCCTTTGTTTAAAACATGCTTAAGAAGTCGTCACGATTTCCTACTTATAACCAAACATATTGGAAATATTAGTCTGGCATTATTAAATCCTAATTTTATTGGCCTATTTAAATTTAAACTTTCATTTAACTATGAACAACTCTTAACGTGTCTCTTTAAAACTATTAAATACTCTAAAACCGTAGCTCAACCTATTGACCTAAACTCATTAATTTACCATTTTGTTGTGAGCGACTTCTTATTCTTCCTATATGACATATTGCACGTTTCTGATTTCAAAGGGGGGTTGAGTGGCTGAATGGTTAGCACGCGCGCCTGTCATTGAGTTAACTAGCGTGTTTTCGAATGCTCGGTTGTACGTGACAAGGAGTAAGGTCGCCTGTCCAACCTGCCATTTTTAATTTTTTTCCCCCGCCATTTTCATTTCATTTTCTCATCCGTCTCATTACAGTAATACAAGTTTCAGTTATTTCCCTTTAGTTTTCAGATTATTGTTATGCCTGGGTGCAATGATTCATACTATATTTAGACTTGTAACTTCGCGAGTTTCTTCTTATCCTTTTATTTAGGATACTTGATACAATCAATGACACGTGACGATAAATATGAAAGCTTTCATATCTGCATGGGACAGTAGCAGATCTAGTTTATTTATTTTTTTCGGGGGAGCCTATTTCTCAGTGCCTGTTCCAGATACCGATCTAGAACCTCATTTTCTATCATTAAACCGTGTGTTCGCAACATATGGGCTATTTTTGAAACTTCTGCGCGGACCGGAAGTGGCCGAATTTCGTACGGTGTCAAAAAATCAAAAAAACGGCCGTAGATTCGTTAATTCTCTACCTATTTTCATACAAATGACATTTATGTAAACCCCGAATCTTTCCCAAGGAAATGGCTATCTCACATTTTTCAATTTCGAAAAAACCTGTGTGACTATTGTCGTTTGAAAATTGAAAAAACAAAATTTAAGAGACAATTTTTGTTATTTTTTAAAATTGTCAAATTTGACCTACATTTTTGGATACCTGAAGACCATCCGATTCCAGAAATATAAGTTTCATTCCGAGTTATCACCCTTTATTTTTCGATTTTTTTCGAATTTTCTGCCCATTTTGTGAGCTCGAGTTTCGTTTTACGGCCGAATCGACGTTTCTGAAACTCATGGAACATGGAGTTATACTTCAAAACTAACGTATAAAGCTATTTCGACAAACATCTATAAACCGGAAGTAGTCGAAATAATGGCCGATATTTTGAAAAAAACGGAAAAAATGAATGCTTTTGGGAGAAACATGAATTCTCAGTCCGATATCAACGGATTAAAACGATTAAGATATCGTTGGGTTGCCCGAGAATTGCAGTATCATATGATATCCTATTATTACAGATAACATGAACAGCAAGTAAAATATGGCACGCTGAAAATCAAGTATTTTCTCATTTGGAGCGTTTTTGAACGCCTGTATCTCGAAAACTGCTCCAATGATTTTTCTTCAACTTCCTCTATCAAGATACCTTTTGGTAGTCTTGTGTATGAAACAGTCCGTTTACACTTTGACATATCCGTAATAGGTCAAATAACGAACTGAAAATCGAAAAAAGTCGAAAAATCGTGAAATTTTGGAAAATACTCTATTTTTTTTATTATGTTTACTGATTTTCAAAAAACTTTATGATATTTAGATATCTGATCTAATGTCGAATCCAAAAGTGTATAATATGTATTTAGTTATTGAAATTTAATTTTTGATATTTTGATATTTTTGCTTTTTTGGCACTTTTAAACATAGGATTTCTCAGGGGCATTTTATCTGATCATATATTGTAATATATCATTACGGAACTATGTCGCTATTTAATTGCCTAAACCGGTTATTAAAACTATCTCGATAATAATCACCATACCGAAAGTATTCAAAAAATGAAAAAAAAAGGATAAAAAAATGGCGTTCTTGCAAAAAGCTGGGTTTCTCTGTCAGATATTACCGGCCCAAAAGAAATAAAGTGTCTTTGGATGGCCTCATTAATGGACTATCATATGGCATCTCAATGGTACGATTTCGATGGTTAGTAAATAAATTATGTTACGCCGAAAATCCAGTATTTTTCGTTTTGGGTACCCTTTTCTCGAAAACGACTACTGCGATTTTTTTAAAACCTTTTTTACTCAGACTCCTATCTGTGGTATGTGGCGTGAATCCAAAAGGAAAAGGTTTGAAATAATTTAAGGTGTCATAAAATGACCTCAATCTTTGATAAAAGTAGAAAAATCGTTAAATTATCGAAAATGTTCTTTTATTTATCTTTTTTACAAACAACTACTGAATAGATGTTTCTAACATTTCTGGTACAGAAAGATATCTATCCAAACAACTTGTTAAAACTATTCCGACAATAATCCAAAATCCAGAAGTAGTCGAAAAAATATCAGATATTTGGGAAAAAAACACCAAGAAAAATTTAAAAAAAGAAAATACAGTAAAAAATTGGTACTCTTGCAAAAATCGGCATTTCTCAGCCAGGTGTCACTGAATCAAAACAATTAAAGTATTGTTTTGTAGCTCGATGAATGGGCTATTTTATGACATACTTCCTGTCTGATTCCTGAAAGCCGATTCAGTGCTGCTTGCAGGTCTAGTTAGGCTTTCAGACTTTCGCCTGAAAGCCTATTGAGATTACTAAAATTATTATTAAGCTTTCATATGTATTTACATATGAAAGCTTATTGTTTCTGTTAAGATTATTATTAAGCTTTCATATGTATTTACATATGAAAGCTTATTGTTTCTGTTAAGATTATTATTCTTCCTATTATTATTTTTTTTTTTGTGTTTTATTCACAAATCGGATTTCTCAGAATCTACTCATAGGATCTTTCTGAAACTTTTACCTACCCCCCAAAAAATGGGTGGTGGCTGTTGGATAAATATATTTTCAAAACGTTTTTCGCATTCGAAATCACCGAATTTTACGAACAAATGCATTTGACCTACTTTGCTGTAACTTTGTGACTATTTCACCTATTTTACTAATTCTTTTTTCTTTGAATACCTTGACTCCTTTACTTCAAATCTGCAATTTCGGATTTTCGAATTTCGAAAATTCGTCGCTGTGATTTCGAACCGGAAGTTTACACCAACTCGACAACCTCTTTAGTAGTTGTACGATTTTCATGAAATTTAATATGTAAGTAGACCTTAATGACGCGACTTGAAAAATGACTTTAGAAATTTTCTAACTTATCTCCCCTTGGTGAAATCAAGGATCAAAGTTTTCCAAAAAATCGTCGAAATATAGGTCAGAATGACCTAGTTTTTTTTTCTATACTAGACAAGGAATTACTGATTCGTACACAAAATATGGAGTTTGTCGATCGAACCGGAAGTGCCACAATCTTTAAACGTGAAAAATCAATAAGGCTTTTTTGCTATTTTACTTACAGACTCGGGAGTTATATTTTCTGAATCCTTGTAGGAAGGCCTAAAAAATGTCGCAATAGAATTCTGATTTAGGTCAACCGGGAGTCACCATTTTGAATTGAAAATGAAAAATAGAAGCAATTTGAAGGGCCGAGACTTTGGAGCACAATAACTCTCATTCTGATTAAGCTAGAATGTTCAAACTTGTTGTAGACGTTCACTAGGTCAATGTTATGATTGAGTTCAAAGATGAGCATTTTGTGCTTAGGGTAAGCAGAGATAAGCATGCTGATTTGTTGATTCTTTAGGGCACGATAACTTCGGTTATAATGAAGGGAGGGCGGTGAAACTTTTGTTAATAGAGAGTCTAATAGCTAGCCTGTTGTGTGAAATCATTGTATCATTTTTTTTAAATATCAGGGATAGCCGAAAAAAAGAGATTGAAAATCCAAAAAGTCGTATTTTTACAATTTGGAGCATGTTTAGAGGTCTATCTCGTAAAGTCAACATACTATTTTTGGGGAACTTCTTCTACAAAGAGTCTTATTGGTAGTCTTTTATATGAAACCATCGATCAACAGTCCAACATATCAGGAGTAGAAGAACAAAAGGATCGAACATTGAAAACGGCACCCTTTCATTGTTAAGCGAAACATGCAGTGTGGGTGACTACAATCTACGCATTTAGTCATCGTATAGAGTTTATTCAACAGTATCGAATTCCAACTGCTTAGGGATATTTTACGTGCACTCCAATGTGTACACGGGACCTTGGTTTTTCGTCCCATCCGAAGGACTAGACAGCTGTGCTTGTCAGGCCCTGCGTTCTGCCTCACTGACAAGGGGAACCACGCCGGGAAATCGAGATGAACTTTTTCCGTGCAGAACTTTCAATTCAGGCCAAACGTTTATTGCATACGATTAAGCTGGTCAGTTGGAGCTTATTTTTAAAAGTTTTGTAATAATCGGTTGGTAATTATTAAAGTACCGTGCACATTAAACTGTTAAAACAGAAAATTTCGCCCGGTTGAAATGTTTCTTGCTATAAGTCAGCAATTTTCCGAATTCAGGGAGGCTGGATGGCTGAATGGTTAGCATGTGCTCGCTGTATCGTAACGTTTGTCACTGAGTCAAAGGGCGTCGTTTCGATCTCCAGGTTGCACGTGACATGGTGTATGATGTCCAATCTCGTGGGTTTTCTCCGTGTTCTTCGGTTTCCTCCCAACGGCTAAAGACCAGTAAGCGCAAGGGGAGTTTTTAAATAAAATTAAAAAACATACGTTAGTCCCGAAATGACCTATTTTGTGTCGAATGGACATTGGGCCGCATTTCTCCCTTTCTCTTTTATTTTTAAAGTTTTGTAATAATCGGTTGGTAATCAAAGGTACTGTAAAAGTGATAAAACAGAAAATTTCGTCCGGTTGTAATGTGTCTCAATTTAAAGTCAGCAATTTGCCGATTTTAAGGGGCAAACGTTTATTGCGAACGATTAAGCTGGTCAGGGGGAGCTTATTTTTAAAAGTTTTGTAATATTCGTTTGATAACTAAAGGTACCGTGCAAATTAAACTGTTAAAATAGAAAAGTTGGCCCGGTTGAAATATTTCTCGCTGTAGATCAGCAATTTGCCGATTTTAGGGAGGTTGCGTGGCTGAATGGTTAGCACGTGCGCTCTGTATCATAACGTCTGTCGCTGAGTCAACTGGCGTTGTTTCGATTTCTTGGTTGTACGTGACAAGGAGTATGGTCGCATGTCCAACCTTGTAGGTCGTAACGCCGCTGCCCGGGTAAAATTTCCCTCATTGCACACTTTATGGCGTATGCCCGTCTTCAGTAGCCCATTTTAGGAGCAGCACAGTAGGACGTTAAACCCATTCAATTTCATTTCATTTTCTCTATGTTGCTTATTTATTATAGTGGATAAATATTTTTCTGGTTCTAGCAATTATTTAATTTCTGCATAGAAATCTTGCTTTGGCCAGTTTTTTTATTGCAGAGTGCCATTCTTGTATATTGCAGTCTATGACCCTTTGTTTAAAACATGCTTAAGATCACGATTTCCTACTTATAACCAAACATATTGGAAATATTAGTCTGGCATTATTAAATTCTAATTTTATTGGTCTAATTTAAAATTAAACTTTAATTTAACTATGAACAACTCTTAGTGTGTCTCTTTAAAACTATTAAATACTCTAAAACAGTAGCTCAACCTTTTGACCTAAACTCATTAATTTACCATTTTGTTGTGAGCGACTTCTTATTCTTCCTATATGACATATTGCACGTGTCTGATTTCAAAGGGGGGTTGGGTGGCTGAATGGTTAGCACGCGCGCCTGTCATTGAGTTAACTAGCGTGTTTTCGAATGCTCGGTTGTACGTGACAAGAAGTAAGGTCGCCTGTCCAACTTGCCATTTTTAATTTTTTTCCCCGCCATTTTCATTTCATTTTCTCATCCGTCTCATTACAGTAATACAAGTTTCAGTTATTTCCCTTTAGTTTTCAGATTATTGTTATGCCTGGGTGCAATGATTCATACTATATTTAGACTCGTAACTTCGCGAGTTTCTTCTTATCCTTTTATTTAGGATACTTGATACAATCAATGACACGTGACGATAAATATGAAAGCTTTCATATCTGCATGGGACAGTAGCAGATCTAGTTCTTATTATTTTTTTTTTTTGTGTTTTATTCACAAATCGGATTTCTCAGAATCTACTCATAGGATCTTTCTGAAACTTTTACCTACCCCCCCAAAAATGGGTGGTGGCTGTTGGATAAATATATTTTCAAAACGTTTTTCGCATTCGAAATCACCGAATTTTACAAACAAATGCATTTGACCTACTTTGCTGTAACTTTGTGACTATTTCACCTATTTTACTTGAATACCTTGACTCCTTTACTTCAAATCTGCAATTTCGGATTTTCGAATTTCGAAAATTCGTCGCTGTGATTTCGAACCGGAAGTTTACACCAACTCGACAACCTCTTTAGTAGTTGTACGATTTTCATGAAATTTAATATGTAAGTAGACCTTAATGACGCGACTTGAGAAATGACTTTAGAAATTTTCTAACTTATCTCCCCTTGGTGAAATCAAGGATCAAAGTTTTCCAAAAAATCGTCGAAATATAGGTCAGAATGACCTAGTTTTTTTTTCTATACTAGACAAGGAATTACATATTCGTACACAAAATATGGAGTTTGTCGATCGAACCGGAAGTGCCACCATCTTTAAACGTGAAAAATCAATAAGGCTTTTTTGCTATTTTACTTACAGACTCGGGAGTTATATTTTCTGAATCCTTGTAGGCAGGCCTAAAAAATGTCGCAATAGAATTCTGATTTAGGTCAACCGGGAGTCACCATGTTGAATTGAAAATGAAAAATAGAAGCAATTTGAAGGGCCGAGACTTTGGAGCACAATAACTCTCATTCTAATTAAGCTAGAATGTTAAAACTTGTTGTAGACGTTCACTAGGTCAATGTTATGATTGAGTTCAAAGATGAGCATTTTCTGCTTAGGGTAAGCAGAGATAAGCATGCTGATTTGTTGATTCTTTAGGGCACGATAACTTCGGTTATAATGAAGGGAGGGCGGTGAAACTTTTGTTAATAGAGAGTCTAATAGCTAGCCTGTTGTGTGAAATCATTGTATCATTTTTTTTAAATATCAGGGATAGCCGAAAAAAAGAGATTGAAAATCCAAAAAGTCGTATTTTTACAATTTGGAGCATGTTTAGAGGTCTTTCTCGTAAAGTCAACATACTATTTTTTGGGAACTTCTTCTACAAAGAGTCTTATTGGTAGTCTTTTATATGAAACCATCGATCAACAGTCCAACATATCAGGAGTAGAAGAACAAAAGGGTCGAACATTGAAAACGGCACCCTTTCATTGTTAAGCGAAACATGCAGTGTGGGTGACTACAATCTACGCATTTAGTCATCGTATAGAGTTTATTCAACAGTATCGAATTCCAACTGCTTAGGGATATTTTACGTGCACTCCAATGTGTACACGGGACCTTGGTTTTTCGTCCCGTGCAGAACTTTCAATTCAGGCCAAACGTTTATTGCATACGATTAAGCTGGTCAGTTGGAGCTTATTTTCAAAAGTTTTGTAATAATCGGTTGGTAATTATTAAAGTACCGTACACATTAAACTGTTAAAACAGAAAATTTCGCCCGGTTGAAATGTTTCTTGCTATAAGTCAGCAATTTTCCGAATTCAGGGAGGCTGGATGGCTGAATGGTTAGCATGTGCTCGCTGTATCGTAGCGTTTGTCATTGAGTCAACGGGCGTCGTTTCGATCTCCAGGTTGCACGTGACATGGTGTATGATGTCCAATCTCGTGGGTTTTCCCCGTGTTCTTCGGTTTCCTCCCAACGGCTAAAGACCAGTAAGCGCAATGGGAGTTTTTAAATAAAATTAAAAAACATATGTTAGTCCCGAAATGACCTAGTTTGTGTCGAATGGACATTAGGCCGCATTTCTCTCTTTCTCTTTTATTTTTAAAGTTTTGTAATAATCGGTTGGTAATCAAAGGTACTGTAAAAGTGATAAAACAGAAAATTTCGTCCGGTTGTAATGTTTCTCAATTTAAAGTCAGCAGTTTGCCGATTTTAAGGGGCAAACGTTTATTGCGAACGATTAAGCTGGTCAGGGGGAGCTTATTTTTAAAAGTTTTGTAATATCCGGTTGATAACTAAAGGTACCGTGCAAATTAAACTGTTAAAATAGAAAATTTGGCCCGGTTGAAATATTTCTCGCTGTAGGTCAGCAATTTGCCAATTTAGGGAGGTTACGTGGCTGAATGGTTAGCACGTGCGCTCTGTATCATAACGTATGTCACTGAGTTAACTGGTGTTGTTTGGATTTCTTGGTTGTACGTGACAAGGAGTATGGTCGCATGTCCAACCTCGTAGGTCGTAACGCCGCTGCCCGGGTAAAATTTCCCCCATTTTAGGAGCAGCACAGTAGGACGTTAAACCCCATTCAATTTCATTTCATTTTCTCTATGTTGCTTATTTATTATAGTGGATAAATATTTTTCTGGTTCTAGCAATTATTTAATTTCTGCATAGAAATCTTGCTTTGGCCAGTTTTTTTTTATTGCAGAGTGCCATTCTTGTATATTGCAGTCTATGACCCTTTGTTTAAAACATGCTTAAGAAGTCGTCACGATTTCCTACTTATAACCAAACATATTGGAAATATTAGTCTGGCATTATTAAATCCTAATTTTATTAGTCTTATTTAAAATTAAACTTTCATTTAACTATGAACAACTCTTAACGTGTCTCTTTAAAACTATTAAATACTCTAAAACAGTAGCTCAACCTTTTGACCTAAACTCATTAATTTACCATTTTGTTGTGAGCGACTTCTTATTCTTCCTATATGACATATTGCACGTGTCTGATTTCAAAGGGGGGTTGGGTGGCTGAATGGTTATCACGCGCGCCTGTCATTGAGTTAACTAGCGTGATTTCGAATGCTCGGTTGTACGTGACAAGGAGTTAGGTCGCCTGTCCAACCTGCCATTTTTAATTTTTTTCCCCGCCATTTTCATTTCATTTTCTTATCCGTCTCATTACAGTAATACAAGTTTCAGTTATTTCCCTTTAGTTTTCAGATTATTGTTATGCCTGGGTGCAATGATTCATACTATATTTAGACTTGTAACTTCGCGAGTTTCTTCTTATCCTTTTATTTAGGATACTTGATACAATCAATGACACGTGACGATAAATATGAAAGCTTTCATATCTGCATGGGACAGTAGCAGATCTAGTTAGGCTTTCAGACTTTCGTCTTAAAGCCTATTGAGATTACTAAATTTCGTCTGAAAGCCTATTGAGATTACTAAAATTATTATTATTATTATTATTAACCGCGAGGGCCTAGATCTCCATGTTCGAAACAGATATCGATCTGGAATTAGCTTTTCTATCGGGAAACCATGATGTGGCTACTTGATAAAATATTTTTGAAACTTCTGCGCAGACCGGAAGTGGCTGAATTTCGTACGGTGTCAAAAATTCAAAAAACGGCCGTAGATTCGTCAATTCTGTACTTATTTTCATACAAATGACATTTTCGGCAACACCAAATCTTTTCTCGGATGATAGCAGTTAAAAATTTCGAAATTTCGAAACTTCGTCGCTGACTTCTTGCGTTCGAAAAATGAAAAAATAAATTAAGAGACAATTTTTGTTATTTTTCAAAATGTTCAAATTTGACCTACATTTATGGATACCTAAAGTCCATCCGAATCCAGTAATATAAGTTTCGTTCAGAGTTATCGCCCTTTATTTTTCGATTTTTTTCGAATTTCCTTCCCATTTTGTGAGCTCGGGTCTCGTTTTATGGCAGAATTGACGTTTCTGAAACTTCTGGAACATGAAGTTATAGTCCAATACCAACTGATAAAGCAATTTCGACACGAATCCTTAAACCGGAAGTGGTCGAAATAATGTGCAATATTTTGAAAAAAATGCAAAAAATGGATATTTTTGGGGAAAACGCTATTTCTCCGTCCGATATTAATGGAATAAACGAATGAAGGTATCGTTTGATGGCACGATTGCTGGACTATCATATGATACCCCATTCATACGGATACTATGAACAGACAGCAAAATATGGCACGCTGAAAATCAAGTATTTTCTGATTTGGAGCGTTTTTGGACGCCTGTATCTCGAAAACTTAACCTGCAATTTTTTTTTAATTTTTTCTATCGAGAGTCCTTTTGGAGGTATTTTGCAAGAAGTCATCCAATAAGACTTTGAAATGTCTGAAGTAGGATAAAAAAGGGACTGAAAATCGAAAAAAGTCGAAAAATCGTGAAATTTTGGAAAATGTTCTACTATTTTTTTATTTTAAGAGATTTTTTAAAAAAAGGTTGTATATTCAGATAGCTGACCTAATTACGATTCTAACAATGTATAATATGTATGTAATTATTAAAATTTAATTTAAGATATTTTAAATGTTTTGCATTTTTGGCACTTTTGAACATAGGATTTCTCAGGGGCATTATATCTGATCAGATAATGTAATATATCATTACAGAGCCCTGTTGCTATTTTAGTGCCCAAACCGGCTATTAAAACTAGTTCGACAATAATAACCATACCGGAAGTATTCAAAAAATGAAAAAAAAGAGTAAAAACATTGTCGCACTTTGGAAAAACTTGATTTCTCTCTTAGGTAATAGCGGACCAAAAGAACTAAAGTGTGGCTGTATAGCCCTATTAATGGACCATCATATGGTATCTAAATAATACGATTTCGATGGTAAGGAAATAAATTATTGTATGCCAAAAATCGAGTATTTTCCAATTTTTTAACATTCTGAAACACCCTTTTCTCGAAAACTTGATTTCTCTCTTAGGTAATAGCGGACCAAAAGAACTAAAGTGTCGCTGGATAGCCCTATTAATGGACCATCATATGGTATCTAAATAATACGATTTCGATAGTAAGGAAATAAATAATTGTATGCCAAAAATCTAGTATTTTCCAATTTTTTAACATTCTGAGACGCCCTTTTCTCGAAAACGACGCCTACAATTTTTCTTAAACTTTTCTTACTCAAAGTCCTTTCGGTTGTCTATATAGGGAATCCAAAATGAAAAGCATTGAAATAATATAAGTGGTGGAAAAATGGCCTCAGACTTTGAAAAAAATTGAAAAATCTTTAAATTTTTGGAAACGCTCTTTAATTTATCTTTTTTTCCAAAACTACTCAATGGATGTTTCTGACATTTCTGGTACGGAAAGATATCTATCCAAACAACTTGTTAAAACTATCCCGACAATAATCCAAAATCCAGAAGTAGTCGAAAAAATATCAGATATTTCGGAAAAAAACACACAAAAAAATTTAAAAAAAGAAAATACAGTAAAAAAATTGGTACTCATGCAAAAATCGACATTTCTCAGACAGGTGTAGCTGAATCAAAACAATTAAAGTATCGTTTTGTAGCTCGATGAATGGGCTATTTTATGACATACTTCCTGTCTGATTCCTGAAAGCCGATTCAGTGCTGCTTGCAGGTCTAGTTATTATTATTATTATTTACCGCGAGGGCCTAGATCTCCATGTTCGAAATTAGATATCGATCTGGAATTAGCTTTTCTATCGGGAAACCATGTGGTGGCTACTTGATAAAATATTTTAGAAATTTCTGCGCATACCGGAAGTGACCGAACTTTGTACTTTCTCTAAAATTGAAAATCGGCCATAGTTTCGTCAATTCTGTACTTATTTTCATACAAATGACATTTTCGGAAACACCAAATCTTTTCTCGGATGATAGCAGTTAAAAATTTCGAAATTTCGAAACTTCGTCGCTGACTTCTAGCGTTCGAAAAATGAAAAAAAAAAATTTAAAAGACAACTTTTGTCATTTTCAAAATTTTTAAATTTGACTTACATTTTTGGATACCTGACGATCGTTTGATTCCAGAAATATAAGGTTCATTCCGAGTTATCACCCTTTATTTTTCGATTTTTTTCGAATTTTCGGTCCATTTTGTGAGCTCGGGTTTCGCTTTACGACCGAATTGACGTTTCTGAAACTTCTGGAACATGAAGTTATAGCTCAAAACTAACGTATAAAGCTATTTCGACATTCATCTATAAACCGGAAGTAGTCGAAATAATAGCCGATATTTTGAAAAAAACGCAAAAAATGAATGCTTTTGGGAAAAACATGATTTCTCAATCCGACATCAAAGGATTAAAACGATTAAGATATAGTTTTGTTGCCCAAGAACTGCAGTATCATATGATATCCAATTAGTACAGATAACATGAACAGCCAGTAAAATATGGCACGCTGAAAATCAAGTATTTTCTGATTTGGAGCGTTTTTGAACGCCCATATCTCGAAAACTGCTCCTGCGATTTTTCTTTAACTTTCTCTATCAAGAGACCTTTCGGTAGTCTTGTGTATGAAACAGTCCGTTTAGACACTGAAATATCCGTAATAGGTCAAATAACGAACTGAAAATCGAAAAAAGTCGAAATATCGTGAAATTTTGGAAAATACTCTATTTTTTTTTTATTTTTACTAATTCTTAAAAAAAATTATGATATTTAGATATCTGATCTAATGTCGAATCCAAAAATGTATAATATGTATTCAGGTATTGAAATTTAATTTTTGATATTATAACATTTTTGCATCTTTGGCGCTTTTAAACATAAGATTTCTCAGGGGCATTTTATTTGATCATATATTGTAATATATCATTACAGAACTTTGTTGCTATTTAATTGCCTAAACCGGTTATTAAAACTATCTCGATAATAACCACCATACCGGAAGTATTCAAAAAATGAAAAAAAAAAGGATAAAAAAATGGCGTTCTTGCAAAAAGCTTGATCTCTCCGTCAGATATTACCGGCCCAAAAGAAATAAAGTGTCTTTGGATGGCCCTATTGATGGACTATCATATGGCATCTCAATAGTACAATTTTGATGGTTAGTAAATAAATTATGTTACGCCGAAAATCTAGTATTTTCCGTTTTTGGAGCCTTTTGAGACGCCTTTTTTCTCGAAAACGACTTCTGCGATTTTTTTAAAACTTTTTTTACTCAGAGTCCTATCTGTGGCGTTAATCCAAAAGGAAAAGGTTTGAAATAATTTAAGGTGTCATAAAATGGCCTCAATCTTTGATAAAAGTAGAAAAATCGTTAAATTATTGAAAATGTTCTTTTATTTATCTTTTTTACAAACAACTACTGAATAGATGTTTCTGACATTTCTGGTACAGAAAGATATTTATCCAAACAACTTGCTCAAACTATCCCGACAATAATCCAAAATCCAGAAGTAGTCGAAAAAATATCTGATATTTGGGAGAAAAAAAAACAAAAAAATTTAAAAAAAGAAAATACAGTAAAAAAATGGTACTCTTGCAAAAATCGACATTTCTCAGCCAGGTGTCACTGAATCAAAACAATTAAAGTATCGTTTTGTAGCTCGATGAATGGGCTATTTTATGACATATTTTCTGTCTGATTCCTGAAAGCCGAGTCAGTGCTGCTTGAAGGTCTAGTTATTATTGTTGCTTTTTTGTGTTTTATCCACAATTCGGTTTTCTCAGAATCTACTCATAGGATCTTTCTGAAATTTTTACCTACCCCCGAAAAAATGGGTGGTGGCTGTTGGGTAAATATATTTTCAAAACGTTTTTCGAATCCGAATTCACCGAATTTTACGAACAAATGCATTTGACCTACTTTGCTGTAACTTTGTGGCTATTTGACCTATTTTACTAATTCCCTTTTCTTCGAATACCTTGTAACATTTACTTCAAATCTGCAATTTCGGATTTTCGATAGTTGCACGATTTTAATGAAATTTGGTATGTAAGTAGATCTCGCTCATGGGACTTTAAAAATGCCATTAGACAATTTCTAAATTATCTCCCCTTGCTGATATTAAGGATCAAAGTTTTCATAAAAATCGACGAAATATAGGTCAGATTGCTTTGAAATTATTTTTTTACTAGCTACGACACTACTAATTCGTACATAAAAAATTGAGTTTGTAGTACAAACCGGAAGTGCAACCATCTTGAAACGTCAAAATCGATATTCCTTTGTTGATATTTTACTTACAGACAAGGCAATTATATTTTCCGAATCCTTTTAGAAAAGCCAAAAAACTGTCGGGAATAGAATTTTGATTTTTGGAGTATGATGGACGATTTCGAAGCGGAAGTTAAAATCAAAATGGCAACTTCTTTAATGACAACTTCTTTAACAGTTGCACGATTTTTATGAAATTTAGTATGTCAGTAGATTTTGCTCATGTGACTTTAAAAATTTCATTAGAAATTTTCTACATTATCTCCCCTTGGAGAAATTAAGGATCAAAATTTTCAAACAATCGAAGAAATATAGGTCAGATTGCCTTGAATATTACATTTTTTACTAGCTACGGCACTACTGATTTGTACACAAAAAATGGAAATTGTAGCACAAACCGGAAGTGGCTTCATCTCGAAATGTAAAAATCGATATTCCTTTGGTGATATTTTACTTACAGACAAGGCAATTGTATTTTCCGAACCCTTTTAGAAAGCCCAAAAACTGTTGGGAATAGAATTTTCATTTTTGGCAAATGATGGACGCCATTCTGAATTCAAAATGAGCAATAGTGAAAACACACATTCATGGGCTTGAAAACATACACAATTGGTCGTGGCTTAGAGAATTTGTCTCTTATGTACATAATTAATACATTTAAGGATAACCTGGCTCATGGTCGATTAATTGGTTTTTGAATATTTCAAAAATTCGAATTACCCCTTTGATATTTTTCGTGCCGACAAGGTTGTTTTCAAGTTAGCTTGTTTTGACTTCGCGAATGCGTTACGCTGGAACCAAAGGTACCATGAGTACCAAATTCCGGCGAGGAACTTTTCACTTTATTACCTCGGTACCCTTAATTTTCAAGGCGATATCTGCATTTGTCATTTGTTCAAGGTGTTTGTTCGTGGCACCTACCGTGCGTCATGACTTTGCACATGCGCTACGCTAGAACCAAAGGTACCATGAGTACCAAATTCTGACGAGGAACTTTTACGTTGGTACCTAGGTATCCTAAAATTTTCAAGGTGATACCTGCATTTGTTTAAGTCGTCTGTTCTTGGCACCTGCCGTTGGTCGTTTTTTTTTCTAAGTCAATTTACGGAAAAATATTGATTTTCGGAATTTAAAATTGGTTTTAATTAATTGTGAAATTGCAAATGCAAAGTGATTTTATCGCCTCTTCCAAGTCATCTTCATTAGAAGGCTTGATCTCGCCTTAACTACATACAGCTTATCAAGCCCTTTACTCAACACTCTTGCTTTTTTCGGCACTAAATTTGATTGGGTATATAGGCCCCCAATCGTGATCCAATCCAATTCCTTCGTTAAATGGGTTACTAAAAATAGACTACTTTCAATTCATTTTATTTATCCTTCGTTAAAAAAATCGTTACGATTATCAAGTCTCGCGCTTCTAGCTAAAATGTCTATGTGACAATCGAGATGCAAAGGTCAAGGTTCAATTCATCGACGTTTAACATTTTCACCGGTGTTTTTAGTAGTCAGTGAGTTAGCGGAAAAAACATTCAACGGCTGTAGTTCTTTTTCTGTGGGGGCTTCCATATTTGTTTACTACAGCCACGTGCTACATTGAGAGTGTGTTGTGTGCCAAAACCTCTGATTGGACAATGCTTTGAATGCTAATTAGTCATGTGTAAACACAACCAGTGTACAAGTTTAGGAATATCCAAGTGTTGAAGCAACGGTTAAATGTTTGATAGGTATTAGTACTTAGATCCATTGCTCAGATATAAAAGTTATAAAAATTGATAAAATACGACTATTTTTAATCAAAACGACTTTGATGGATGGGTGGGTTTTGAAATTATTTACAACGTTCTTTGAATCTCACACTCATCAATTTTTAATATGTGAGGTACAATCTGTGCAAATTTGAAGGTAATCGGACCTTCGGAACGTTGCCCGGGCGGTGCGAATGAAACCCGTAACGAAAATTTGTTCATTCTTCGACGCGTTTTATATTGTATTATGGCCGCCACCTTAGATCCGCCGTCATTTACCAAACAACTCCAAAATATACCCCAAATTCTCAAATCGACCATAATTTCTTTTTATTTCGCGCATGCCCCACGACGTAACCAATGTTTTCACATCATTTTGTTTTTGCCCGGGTGCAATGTTTCTTACTATATTTAAACCTGTAACTTTGCGAGTTTTTGACCAATTTTAATACTTTTTTCTTGTTACGTTCTTTAAGATACTTGGCATATTTCATGACACGTGACGATGAATATGAAAGCTTTCATATCTGCATGGGACAGTAGCAGATCTAGTTTCTTTTTATTTCGCGCATGCCCCACGATGTAACCAATGTTTTCAGATCATTTTGTTTTTGCCCGGGTGCAATGTTTCTAACTATATTTAAACCTGTAACTTTGCGAGTTTTTGACCTATTTTAATACTTTTTTCTTGTTACCTTCTTTAAGATACTTGGCATATTTCATGACACGTGACGATGAATATGAAAGCTTTCATATCTGCATGGGACAGTAGCAGATCTAGTTAAGCTTTCATATTTTAATATGAAAGCTTATTGTTTTTGTTAAGATTATTATTAAGCTTTCATATTTTAATATGAAAGCTTTTTGTTTTTGTTAAGATTATTATTCCTATTATTATTAAGCTTTCATATGTATTTACATATGAAAGCTTTTGTTTCTGTTATGATTTTTTTAATTATTTTTTTTGTGTGTGTTATATCCACAAATCGGATTTCTCAGAATCTACCCTTAGGATCTTTCTGAAACTTTCACCTACCCCCCCCCCAAAATGGGTGGTGGCTGTTGGGTAAATATATTTTCAAAATGTTTTTCGAATCCGAAATCACCGAATTTGACAAACAAATGCATTTGACCTACATTGATGTAACTTCGTGACTATTTGACCTATTTTACTCATTCTCTTTTCTGTGGGTACCTTGTAACCTTGACTACAAACCTGCACTTTCGGATTTTCGAATTTCGAAAATTCGTTGCTGTGATTTCGAACCGGAAGTTAAATCAAAATGACAACTTCTTCAATAGTTGCACGATTTTCATGAAATTTGGTATGTAAGTAGATCTCGCTCATGGGACTTTAAAAATGCCATTAGAAAATTTCTAAATTATCTCCCCTTGCTGATATTAAGGATTAAAGTTTTCATAAAAATCGACGAAATATAGGTCAGATTGCTTTGAAATTATTTTTTTTACTAGCTACGACACTACTAATTCGTACATAAAAATTGAGTTTGTAGTCCAAACCGGAAGTGCAACCATCTTGAAACGTCAAAATCGATATTCCTTTGTTGATATTTTACTTACAGACAAGGCAATTATATTTTCCGAATCCTTTTAGAAAAGCCAAAAAACTGTCGGGAATAGAATTTTGATTTTTGGAGTATGATGGACGATTTCGAAGCGGAAGTTAAAATCAAAATGACAACTTCTTTAATGACAACTTCTTTAATAGTTGCACGATTTTTATGAAATTTAGTATGTCAGTAGATTTTGCTCATGTGATTTTAAAAATTTCATTAGAAATTTTCTACATTATCTCCCCTTGGAGAAATTAAGGATCAAAATTTTCAAAAAATTGAAGAAATATAGGTCAGATTGCCTTGAATATTACATTTTTTACTAGCTACGGCACTACTGATTTGTACACAAAAAATGGAAATTGTAGCACAAACCGGAAGTGGCTTCATCTCGAAATGTAAAAATCGATATTCCTTTGTATTTTCCGAACCCTTTTAGAAAAGCCCAAAAACTGTTGGGAATAGAATTTTCATTTTTGGCAAATGATGGACGCCATTCTGAATTCAAAATGAGCAATAGTGAAAACCCACATTCATGGGCTTGAAAACATACACAATTGGTCGTGGCTTAGAGAATTTGTCTCTTATGTACATAATTAATACATTTAAGGATAACCTGGCTCATGGTCGAATAATTGGTTTTTGAATATTTCAAAAATTCGAATTACTCCTTTGATATTTTTCGTGCCGACAAGGTTGTTTTCAAGTTGGCTTGTTTTGACTTCGCGAATGCGTTACGCTGGAACCAAAGGTACCATGAGTACCAAATTCCGGCGAGGAACTTTTCACTTTAGTACCTCGGTACCCTTAATTTTCAAGGCGATATCTGCATTTGTTCAAGGTGTTTGTTCGTGGCACCTACCGTGCGTCATGACTTTGCACATGCGCTACGCTAGAACCAAAGGTACCATGAGTACCAAATTCTGACGAGGAACTTTTCACGTTGGTACCTAGGTATCCTAAAATTTTCAAGGTGATACCTGCATTTGTTTAAGTCGTCTGTTCTTGGCACCTGCCGTTGGTCTTTTTTTTTTCTAAGTCAATTTACGGAAAAATATCGATTTTCGGAATTTAAAATTAGTTTTAATTAATTGTGAAATTGCAAATGCAAAGTGATTTTATCGCCTCTTCCAAGTCATCTTCATTAGAAGGCTTGATCTCGCCTTAACTACATACAGCTTATCAAGCCCTTTACTCAACACTCTTGCATTTTTCGGCACTAAATTTGATTGGGTATATAGGCCCCCAATCGTGATCCAATCCAATTCCTTCGTTAAATGGGTTACTAAAAATAGACTACTTTCAATTCATTTGTTTACTACAGCCACGTGCTACATTGAGAGTGTGTTGTGTGCCACAACCTCTGATTGGACAATGCTTTGAATGCTAATTAGTCACGTGTAAACACAACCAGTGTACAAGTTTAGGAATATCCAAGTGTTGAAGCAACGGTTAAATGTTGCTTCAGGAACATGCTTTCATGTTTGATAGGTATTAGTACTTAGATCCATTGCTCAGATATAAAAGTTATACAAATTGATAAAATACGACTATTTTTAATTAAAACGACTTTGATGGAGTGGTGGGTTTTGAAATTATTTACAACGTTCTTTGAATCTCACACTCATCAATTTTTAATATGTGAGGTACAATCTGTGCAAATTTGAAGGTAATCGGACCTTCGGAACGTTGCCCGGGCGGTGCGAATGAAACCCGTAACGAAAATTTGTTCATTCTTCGACGCGTTTTATATTGTATTATGGCCGCCACCTTAGATCCGCCGTCATTTACCAAACAACTCCAAAATATACCCCAAATTCTCAAATCGACCATAATTTCTTTTTATTTCGCGCATGCCCCACGATGTAACCAATGTTTTCAGATCATTTTGTTTTTGCTCGGGTGCAATGTTTCTTACTATATTTAAACCTGTAACTTTGCGAGTTTTTGACCAATTTTAATACTTTTTTCTTGTTACGTTCTTTAAGATACTTGGCATATTTCATGACACGTGACGATGAATATGAAAGCTTTCATATCTGCATGGGACAGTAGCAGATCTAGTTTCTTTTTATTTCACGCATGCCCCACGATGTAACCAATGTTTTCAGATCATTTTGTTTTTGCCCGGGTGCAATGTTTCTAACTATATTTAAACCTGTAACTTTGCGAGTTTTTGACCTATTTTAATACTTTTTTCTTGTTACCTTCTTTAAGATACTTGGCATATTTCATGACACGTGACGATGAATATGAAAGCTTTTATATCTGCATGGGACAGTAGCAGATTTTTTTTTTTTTAAACAATATTTATTCACAGAAACTGGATTGGAGAACAGGCAGAAGCCTATAGACCCCCTCTCCATAAGAGTACAAACATAAATATATATTGAAAAGTGAAGTAAAATAAAGTAGAGGAACAATTAAATTATAAGATGGCTATTTACACTATATACACAATATGTACAAACCACAATCAAGATGTTTATATTTTATACATTTTTCTTACGGATTTTTAAAATCGTTTGGATATGTCGAGAAAGGTATGTACTGCTGAAAAAATTACTTCAGAATTGTTTTTGTCTTCAGTTCCGTATAATAAATTTTGAGAATTTTGATAATGTTTAGGGAGTTTTGATATTGACTCAGATCGTGCATCTGAACGTAAGGGACAGATTAAAAGAAAATGTTCTGAATCTTCAAAGGTGTGCCCACAATCGCATATAGGGCTGTCAGAAATATGCCTGAGAAAACGATGCCCGTTTAAATCGCTGCAAGAGAGCCGAAGGCGGGAGTGTTGAATTTGATTTTTCCTGCTGCCAGAGTAGTATAATGAAGGTATAATTCGATCAAGGTATCCGAGTTTAGATTTAAAAGAAGATAATGTTGGTAAGTTTCTAGTAGACAGATCAAGAAGATTCCATTCTCGAATTGTAGATGGTATAAACGAAGAAGAAAATAAAGAAGTTCTGCAGAGGTAAGTTGGGATGTTACTTTGGTTTCGTAGGCTATAAGAATTGACATTAGGTGGTATAAGTTGAAATAAGTATTCGGGAGTGATATGGTTTATGATTTTGTAGAATAACATCAATTTATGTCGCCTTCTTCTCTCCTGCAGTGTGATAAACCCGGTTTCCTTATACAACAGTTGGTGGCTTGTACCTTTCACAGCACCGCATATAGTCCTGAGTGCGTCTAGTTGTAAAAGTTCTAGTTTATGTGTTAGTTCGGCGGTACTACCATCCCAAATAACATCACAGTAGTCAAAGTGAGGAAGAATATATGAGGTATACATGGTTTGGAGAGATCTGCGACTTAATCTATATTTTAATGAACGAAGACATTTTACAAGTTTACTTGTTTTGGCCAAAATCTTATTTATATGAGTACCCACTTACAGTTTGTTTGGAAAGTCAGCCCCAGGTGATTGTGCTCAGCAACTTCTTTGATTGCAACATTGTCTAGATTTAGTGTCGGAAGAAATAAATTCTTTTTATTTGCTAGTGCTAGTGTTTCAGTTTTCAGCGGGTTAAAAGATACAAGCCACGTTTTAGCCCAAACGTTTATTCTCTCTAGATCATCATTTAAGACTTCCGCACATTCGGTTGGGTCAGTTATTTTTATATATAAACTAGTGTCATCAGCAAAAAATCTAACATTTGATTTTATGCTATTAACTATATCATTTATGTATATAATGAAAAGTAAAGGACGAGAACGGAGCCCTGTGGAACACCAGCAGGGACCGTTAATGGTTCAGAGGAGGTTCCGTTAACAATAGCATTCTGTTGTCTATTAGACAAGTAGTCCCTGAACCATTCCAACAAGTCTCCTCTGATCCCAACGGCCCTAAGCTTATGGCAGAGTGCAGCATGCCAAACTCTGTCAAAAGCTTTACTGATGTCACAGAACACCGTTCTCGTATATTCAGATGCACGAAGGATATGTTGCCATTTGGTCCCGGATTTTTCTCGACATCTCCACTACGTAACAAGATTGCAATAATGACATATAAAGAAACAACAAAGGAATAAAATAAGGGAATTAAACTAGCAAATTGTGGGTTTACGATTGGTATAACATATTTACATTTCAAACAGAAACAGTGTATATGTACAAAGTGACACAAGGAAGTGTCCTGGTGTGTAACCTTACTTGCCATGATACCCATGGCTACCTAGTGGTTTGCACTGTGTCTTGTCTGCTGAAAACTATTGATTTTTTAAAGTTGTGATTATTTTATTGGACTATAACTTGGCATATAACTTTTTAAATAGTGTATCTTTTAATTTATAAAATTGGATTTTAGAAATTCTGTGTACTTTTTGTAATATTGACAATTTTAGTTTTAAAATTTGATGAACTGAGTATTTATGAGCTGAACATTGATCATGATCACTTATAGCAAAGACCAACTTTTAGCCTTGAACTCTGCTACAAACTGTGAAAACAATAGAGTGTCTACTGAGTTATGTTACTTTCCTGAGTTGATCTCTGACTTTAAACCTGTGTATTTTAACACCTTTATTAAACCTACAATAAAAGTTTCAAACAAGCCAAGAAAGACCAAAACAGGTAGACACGGTAGAGGAGTAAATGTGGCAAATTTAATTCAAGTAACTAAGTTATCCTCTAATCCCTGTCCTATAGATTCCAATTTTAATTTCTGCCTTTTAAACTGTCAGTCAATTAGAAATAAAGCCAATGAAATTCATGAATTTATTTTGGATAATGACCTTGATATTTTTGTCTCAATTGAGACCTGGTTGAAAGATGATTGCAGCATTACTCTAAACCAACTTCTTCCAACTAACTACTCTGCATTGGCGTCCAATCGTACTAATAAGAGGGGAGGGGGCATAGCAGTCTTTTTCAAGTCTACCATTAAAGCACATAAGATTAAAATAGGTCCCTTTTCTAGCTGCGAAATTCAACACACCGCCATCAAAAATCACAACGAATTATTTCATCTCATCTCATTGTATCGGCCTCCAAATTCTGCCTCCATTGAGACTTTTTTCAATGACTTATTGGACATACTTCATGAAATTACGTCATGTGCTGGACATTTTTTGATATGTGGTGATATAAATCTCCACCTGGATGTTGATTCCAAAGCTACTACACAGTTCTACGATATACTAGAATCTTTTGACCTGGTTCAACATGTGACTAAACCTACTCACAATAAAGGCCACCTACTAGATGTCCTTATTACCCGTAGATCTGACATTATAGTGTTCAACTTATCTGTAGACAACCATCTCATTTCTGATCATTTTTCAATCATGGCTAACCTCTCACTTCCAAAACCAAAATCATTACAGCAGGCTGTATCATATCGTAAACTGAGAGCCATCAATTTAATCAACCTGAAATCGGATATCTTAAATGACAGCGACCTTAATAAAATTAGCGATTTCTGTGATATTTCGGACCAACTTCAAATCTATAATACAGAGCTCAAAAACATTATTGATAGCCATGCACCAATTGTCAGAAAAACACTTACCATCAGACCAAATCGAAAATGGTACAACGATTCTGTACGTGAAAGCAAACATGCACGTCGGAAGGCAGAAAAAGTCTGGCGTAAGAGTAAGCTCGAAATCGACAGACAAATATATGCAAAGGCTCGTAATGATACTAATATCCTCATCAATCGGACCAAACAGAATTTTGTTTTAAATAGTATACAGAACAATAATAAAAACCCTAAAGAACTGAACAAAATTTTGAACAATATGATGAAAATTAGCGACACTACCGTTTTACCAGAACATAATGATCCCAAGCTACTCGCTGAATCTTTTAGTCAGTTCTTCAACAATAAAATTGTAACCATACGTAGGGAACTTGATAATAGTTCTTTATCGGTATCTGATAACGATATTGAAGTTAAATTCACTGGTTCACCACTATCAACGTTTCCAATATCTGATGATGATGAAATCAAATCTATTATTTCCACATCCTCTTCCTCTTCTTGTGAGCTAGATGTATTCCCAACCCATCTTGTTAAAAGCTGTTCTACAGAACTTTGTCCTATTCTTTGTAACATTGTGAATACATCCCTATCTACTGGACACTTTCCTGATCAGTTGAAAGTAGCTTTGGTCTTTCCACTACTCAAGAAGAGTACATTAGATTACAACGTCTTGAAATCCTACAGACCTGTTTCAAACCTGTCTTTCATCTCCAAACTTATTGAAAAGGTTGTAGCAGCACGTTTCAAAGCCCATCTCAAATTACACAATCTTAACAAACCCTTCCAATCAGCATACAGAAGCAAGCATAGTACAGAAACTGCCTTAACTCGTGTGAATAATGATATCCTTACCAGTCTTGATAATAAAAATGTGGTATTACTGGTTCTTCTTGATTTAAGTGCCGCCTTCGACACAATCGACCAATCCCTATTATTAAAACGGCTTCATGATATTTTCGGACTTGAGGGTAATGTGCTGAATTGGTTCCGGTCATATCTAACATCCCGTCATCAATCCGTTGTCATCAATAATGTCAAGTCTTCATCTGTAGAACTTAAATTCGGCGTTCCTCAAGGATCGGTGCTCGGACCATTGCTCTTTACCGCTTATACAACTCCCCTAGGGCGTATTTTGAAGTCATTCGATCTAAGTTATCATATCTATGCGGATGATACGCAACTCTACATTTCAATTAAACCTGAAAATGAATATCTTCAAGTGTCTAAACTTAAATCGTGTATTGATGCTATTAAGTGCTGGATGAAAAAGAACTTCTTAAAACTAAATGATGATAAAACAGAGTTCGTGCAAATCGGTTCTAAGCATCATTTATCCAAAATATCTGGTAGTAATATCTCAATCGGTAGTTGTGTTGTTAACCCGATTAATAGTGTTCGAAATCTAGGTGTAATTTTTGATAAGAATATGAACATGAATGCTCATATTTCTTCAATCTGTAAAGCTTCCAACTTTCAACTTTACAAAATTGGTCGGATCCGCAATTTCCTCGACGTTGACTCTACAAAACTGTTAATTAACTCTTTAGTGACCTCACGCCTCGACTACTGCAATTCGCTACTTTACAACTTACCAGCATATCAAATTAATAGACTACAGAAGATACAAAACAAAGCTGCAAGAATCGTTACAAGAACTAAATTATACACCAATATTACCCCCGTTTTGAAAGAACTCCACTGGCTACCAATTAAGACAAGGATCTATTTTAAAATTCTCATGCTGACCTTTTGTGCTTTGTCATGTGATGACTCTCCTCTCTATATTAAAGAATTAATTCAACCCTACCACCCTACCAGAAATCTTCGCTCCGAAACTAAATACCTTATTAAATCAGTAACTGCAAACTCTTCTTTCGGTAGACGCTCCTTTGCTTTTGCGGCAGCAGAATTGTGGAACTCTAAAGATTTCCCCATAGAACTCAAGCAGTGTGCATCAATTGACAGTTTTAAACAGAATCTTAAAACCCATCTTTTTAGAAACATTTTTTTTTAATTGTTGATCGTGAACTTTTAACTAGTGTTTTTCTTTTAATTGACCATAATGTTACAAAAGAGCAGCTTCGGCTGGATTTTAGGACATTATTATTATTATTATTATTACATCATCAGACAAACATTATTATCGGACTATGGTCGGTTATGCAACAGATTTCGAATGCATGTACAAGTTTTTGGTTAAATGAAAGACTCTATAATCAATGTAAAAAAGTCGAGACTTGAACATATTAAGACAGTAGTATATTGTTAAATCACAAGTATAAAATTTAAGTTAATCATAGCATACTATTATGTAACAATTATATCTAACATATCAGATACAAAGTCAACCCTAATATACCATTACTGTGTATGACGCAAAAGTTAGTCACATTTTACTAACATATTTCAAGTATATCCAATGTGCCAAGGATGTTATCGTAAAACATTATTCCAAACTATGTTCAAAGCAATATATTATTGAGGGTTATAACTAGGTAATACTATGCAACATTTATCTATGTAAATATTTAAAACAATTCCGAGTCTAGGTAAGTATAAAGTACCGTAATCTTAAAACATTATTTTTTATGAAGATTGTATCAAGGTAAGCATAAAGTACCGTTATCAAACATCATTATATATTCAAATCGAATATTATTTCGACAACCTGAATCTAGGCAAGTATAAAGTACCGTTATCTTACAATTATGTTTAAAATAAGTTTTATTCTGAGATCAGACTCTATATTAGTATGTTGTACTGTATCCTTACAATAATATTCCTGACACTATTTATGAAGATATTTATCAAAGTAAATAAACAAGTGCCGTTGTCTTTCAACTATGGAGGAGACAATATATCTTTATAAAGTCTGTATCTCGGTAAGCGTAAACACCATTTATAACACCAATGGTCCAAACTAAATATTTTTGTGAGTTATTTTTTATTTAGATATAGAGAACGTTTATATTACAGCTGTGTTCAAACATATTTTGTTACGAGGTCTGTATCTAGTTTACTAAAAAGTACCGCTATCTTACAACTTTGTTCAAGACTATAAATTATTTTGAAGGTTTGTGTCTGTTTATAGAGCAACGCCCGCTTTCTTGTTAGGGCTTCATTGACGTATATCTTAGATTTATTAGCTATATTGTATTCCTTTAAATTCTTTTTGTTTTTATATACCGCGGCTCTGTTTCTATAACTTATGAATCTTACAATAATATCTCTATCATACCCATCATTGTTGCGACCAACTCTATGTGACCGACCAATGTGAGATAAGTTCAGCCTTTCATCATCAGTAGCAGATCTAGTTAAGCTTTCATATTTTAATATGAAAGCTTATTGTTTTTGTTAAGATTATTATTAAGCTTTCATATTTTAATATATAAGCTTTTTGTTTTTGTTAAGATTATTATTCCTATTATTATTAAGCTTTCATATGTATTTACATATGAAAGCTTTTGTTTCTGTTATGATTTTTTTAATTATTTTTTTTTTGTGTGTTATATCCACAAATCGGATTTCTCAGAATCTACCCTTAGGATCTTTCTGAAACTTTCACCTACCCCCCCCCCCAAAAATGGGTGGTGGCTGTTGGGTAAATATATTTTCAAAATGTTTTTCGAATCCGAAATCACCGAATTTGACAAACAAATGCATTTGACCTACATTGCTGTAACTTCGTGACTATTTGACCTATTTTACTCATTCTTTTTTTCTGTGGGTACCTTGTAACCTTGACTACAAACCTGCACTTTCGCATTTTCGAATTTCGAAAATTCGTCTCTGTGATTTCGAACCGGAAGTTAAATCAAAATGACAACTTCTTCAATAGTTGCACGATTTTCATGAAATTTGGTATGTAAGTAGATCTCGCCCATCGGACTTATTCACAATTCGGTTTTCTCAGAATCTACCCACCTACCCCCCCCCCCCCCCCCAAAATGAGTGGTGGCTGTTGGGTAAATATATTTTCAAAACGTTTTTCGAATCCGAAATCACCGAATTTGACGAACAAGTGCATTTGACCTACATTGCTGTAACCTCATGGCTATTTGACCTATTTCACTCATTATTTTTTCTCTAGGTACCTTGTAACATTAACTTCAAATCTGCAATTTCGGATTTTCGAATTTGTAACCTTGACTACAAACCTGCACTTTCGCATTTTCGAATTTCGAAAATTCGTCTCTGTGATTTGGAACCGGAAATTAAATCAAAATGACAACTTCTTAAATAGTTGCACGATTTTAATGAAATTTGGTATGTAAGTAGATCTCGCTCATCGGACTTATTCACAATTCGGTTTTCTCAGAATCTACCCATAGGATCTTTCTGAAATTTTTACCTACCCCCCCAAAAATGGGTGGTGGCTGATGGGTAAATATATTTTCAAAACGTTTTTCGCATCAGAAATCACCGAATTTTACGAACAAATGCATTTGACCTACTTTGCTGTAACTTTGTGACTATTTTACCAATTTTACTAATTCTTTTATATTTGAATACCCTGACTCCTTTACTTCAAATCTGCAATTTCGGGTTCGTCGCTGTGATTTCGAACCGGAAGTTAAATCAAAATAACAACTTCTTAAATAGTTGCGCGATTTTCATGAAATTTGGTATGTGAGTAGATCTCGCTCATTAGAAATTTTCTAAATTATCTTCCCTTGGCGATATTAAGGATCAAATTTTCATAAAAATCGACGAAATATTGGTCAGATTGCCTTGAAATTATTTTTTTTACTAGCTACGACACTACCGATTCGTACACAAAAATTGAGTTTGTAGCCCAAACCGGAAGTGCAACCATCTTGAAACGTCAAAATCGATATTCCTTTGTTTATATTTTACTTACAGACAAGGCAATTATATTTTCCGAATCCTTTTAGAAAAGCCAAAAAACTGTCGGGAATAGAATTTTGATTTTTGGAAAATGATGGATGATTTCGAACCGTAAGTTAAAATCAAAATGACAACTTCTTTAGTAAGTCAGTAGATTTTGCTTATGTGACTTTAAAAAGATCATTAGAAATTTCTAAATTATCTCCCCTTGGAGAAATTAAGAATCAAAATTTTCCAAAAATCGAAGAAATATCTTTCAGATTGCCTCGAGGGGATGCCGGGAGTGGGTTTTTGTGAGTCTAATTGGTTAATAAATCTTCAAAATCTTGGGAAAAAGATTTTAACAGTCTGTTTTTCTATCCGAAAAACTAGCAGTGTCATATTGGTGAATAACGAACAACGAGCTGGTTTGTTGTTCGTTATTGGCGAATAACGAAACACGAGCTGGTTCGTTGTTTCGTTATTCACCAGATATGGAATTAGTAACATAATGAAGGCACTTTTAGAAAGAAATGCCGGGAATGGTATTTTGTGAGTCTAATTCTCTCTAAAAGTGCCTTTATTATGTTACTAATTCAATATCTGGTGAATAACGAACAACGTACCAGCTCGTTGTTCGTTATTCACCAATATGAAACTGCTAGTTGTTCGGGGAGAAAAACAGACTGTTAGAATCTTTTCCCTAAGATTTTGAAGATTTATTAAACAATTAGATTCATAAAAACCCACTCCCGGCATATTCTCTGTAAACGTGCCTTTATTATGTTACTAATTACATATCTGGTGAATAACGAACAACGAACCAGCTCGTTGTTCGTTTTTCACCAATATGAAACTGCTAGTTGTTCGGGTAGAAAAACAGACTGTTCGAATCTTTTTCCCAAGATTTTGAAGATTTAATAACCAATTAGGCGTGTAAATACCCACTCCCGGCATCTTCTCTCTAAAAGTGCCTTTATTATGTTACTAATTCCATATCTGGTGAATAACGAACAGCAAGCCAACTCGTTGTTCGTTATTCGCCAATAACGAACAACAAACCAGCTCGTTGTTCGTTATTCACAAATATGAAACTGCTAGTTGTTCGGGTAGAAAAACAGACGGTTCGAATCTTTTTCCAAAGATTTTGAAGATTTATTAACCAATTAGGCGTGTAAATACCCCCTCCCGGCATCTTACCAATTAGACTCATAAAAACCCACTCCCGGCATATTCTCCCTAAAGATGCCTTTATTGTGTCATTATTTCCATATCTGGTGAATAACGAACAGCAAGCCAACTCGTTGTTCGTTATTCGCCAATAGCGAACAACAAACCAGCTCGCTGTTCGTTATTCACAAATATGAAACTGCTAGTTTTTCGGATAGAAAAACAGGCTGTTAAAATCTTTTTCCCAAGATTTTGAAGATTTTTTAACCAATTAGACTCATAAAAACCCACTCCCGGCATATTCTCTCTAAAAGTGCCTTTATTATGTTACTAATTCAATATCTGGTGAATAACGACCAACGTACCAGCTCGTTGTTCGTTATTCGCCAATAACGAACAACAAACCAGCTCGTTGTTCGTTATTCACCAATATGAAACTGCTAGTTGTTCGGGTAAAAAAAGAGACTGTTAGAATCTTTTCCCTAAGATTTTGAAGATTTATTAAATAATTAGACTCATAAAAACCCACTTCCGGCATGTTCTCTGTAAACGTGCCTTTATTATGTTACTAATTGCATATCTGGTGAATAACGAACAACAAACCAGCTCGTTGTTCGTTATTCACCAATATGAAGCTGCTAGTTTTTCGGATAGAAAAACAGGCTGTTAAAATCTTTTTCCCAAGATTTTGAAGATTTATTAACCAATTAGACTCATAAAAACCCACTCCCGGCATCTTCTCTCTAAAAGTACCTTTATTATGTTACTAATTCCATATCTGGTGAATAACGAACAACGAACCAGCTCGTTCTTCGTTTTTCACCAATGTGAAACTGCTAGTTCTTCGGGTAGAAAAACAGACTGTTCGAATCTTTTTCCCAAGATTTTGAAGATTCATTAAACAATAAGGCGTGTAAAAACCCACTCCCGGAATATTCTCTCTAAAAGTGCCTTTATTATGTCACTAATTCCATATCTGGTGAATAACGAACAACGAACCAGCTCGTTGTTCGTTATTCGCCAATATGAAACTGCTAGTTGTTCGGGTAGAAAAACAGACTGTTAGAATCTTTTCCCCGAGAGTTTGAAGATTTATTAACCAATTAGACTCATAAAACCCACTCCCGGCATATTCTCTCTAAAAGTGCCTTTTTTATGTAACTAATTCGATATCTGGTGAATAACGAACAACGAGCCAGCTCGTTGTTCGTTATTCACCAATATCAAACTGCTAGTTGTTCGCGTAGAAAAACAGAACTTTGGATCTTTTTCCCAAGATTTTGAGATATATTAACCAATTAGACTCATAAAAACCCACTCCCGGCATATTCTCTCTAAAAGTGCCTTTATTTTGTTACTAATTCTATATCTGGTGAATAACGAACAACGAACCAGCTCGTTGTTCGTTATTCGCCAATAACGATCAACAAACCAGCTCGTTGTTCGTTTTTAACCAATATCCAACTGCTAATTGTTCGGGTAGAAAATCAGACTGTCGAATCTTTTTCCCAAGATTTTGAAGATTTATTAACCAATTAGGCGTGTAAATACTCACTCCCTGCATATTTTCTCTAAAAGTGCCTTTATTATGTTACTAATTCCATATCTGGTGAATGACGAACAACGACCCAGCTCGTTGTTCGTTATTCGCCAATAACGAATAACAAACCAGCTCGTTGTTCGTTATTCACCAATATGAAACTGCTAGTTGTTCGCGTAGAAAAGCAGACTGTTAGAATCTTCTTCCCAAGATTTTGAGATTTATTAACCAATTAGACTCATAAAACAACGAATAACGAACAACGAGCTACCTTCACGTCCCCATTTTCAAAATGTTTTTCGAATCCGAAATCACCGAATTGGACGAACAAATTTATTTGACCTACATCCTTTGACTTTGTGACTATTTGACCTATTTTACTAATTCTTTTTTGTGTGGATACCTTGTAACCTTGACTTCAGATCTGCAATTTCGGATTTCGAAAAATTGTCGCTGTATTTCGAACCGGAAGTTAAGTAAAAAAGACAACTTTGCACTAATTTCATGAAATTTGGTATGTAAGTAGATCTTGCTCATGCGACTTTAAAAATGTCACCAGACATTTTCTAATATATCTCCCCTTGATGACATTAAGGATCAAATTTTTTTCACAAAAATCGACGAAATATAGGTCAGATTGCCTTGAAATTATTTTATTTACTAGCTACGGCACTACTGATTCGTAAACAAAAAATTGAGTTTGTAGCTCAAACCGGAAGTGCAACCATCTTGAAATGTAAAAATCGATACTCCTTTGTTGATATTTTACTTACAGACAACGCAATTATATTTTTCGAATCCTCTTAGGAAAGCCGAAAAACTGCCGGGAATAGAATTTTGATTTTTGGAAAATGATGGACGATTTTGAACCGGAAGTTAAAATGAAATTGACTACTTCTTTAATAGTAGCACGATTTCTATGAAATTTAGTATGTTTGCAGATCTCATTTATGCGACTTCAAAAATGACTTTAATAATTTTCTAAATTATCTCCCCTTGGAGAAATTAAGGAACAAAATTTTGAAAAAAATCGACGAAATATAGGTCAAATAAATTTTTGTACTAGCTACGACACTACTGATTCGTAGACAAAAAATAGGAAAGGAAAACAAAAAATCGGATTTTTCAGAATCTACCCATAGTGTGGCAAAGCTAGTTTCATTTTGTTAGTATTGTTTTATTTATAGTCTGTAGACTAGACTAATAACAGCTATATTAAGATATAGGTCACTGTAATGGTGAAGAGGAGATATTTGATCGCTGTATTAATAGTGTGTTGACAGTTTTTTTTACTAATATTGCTATCTGCCATATATTATGTTTAATTTTATAACTTACTAATAGAAACCCATGTCTTGTTATTAAGCATACTATTAGTGAGTTTATATCCCTATTGCATAATCCATTTTGTTGGAAATGTAATTGTCGTAAAATTATTGAGAATTGGTATCTCCCTTTACTTAAATAGCTGAATTTGAATATATATAAGTAGCCTACACCTTACCGATGCGACTTAAAATAAATCATTCGAAATTTTCTAAATTATCTTCCCTTGATAAAATAAGGATCAAACCACCAAATATAGGTCAGATTGGCTTGAATTTTTCTGTACTAGCTGAGGAATTCCTTATGTGTGCACAAACTATGAAGCATATCGATACAACCGGAAGTGCCACCATCTTGAAACGTGAAAAGTGCCTGAGACTTTGTTTTATATTATTATTACATGTTTACTGAAATATTTTTTTCTATACTAGATTAGAAAGTACTGATGAGTATACAAAATATGTAGTCTGCCGATTGAACCGGTAGTGCTACCATCTTGAAACGTGAAAAATCCATATTGCTTTTAGAGAGAAAGCGAGAGAGAGAGAGAGAGGAGGGGAGAACGAAAGAGAGAGAGAGCGAGAGAGAGCGAGAAATAGAGAGATTGGCAGACAGGCAGACTTACAGAGCGAGAGAGAGGGGGTAGCGGGCGAGATAAAGAGCGAGAGACATAGACAGGGAAAAAAGAGAGACAGACACACATAGCAAGAGCGCGAGCGGGAGAGAGGGAGAGAGTTGGGAAGAGAGAGGGGAGGGTGAGAGAGAGGGAGATAGAGAGATACTTTGACTTCAATAGAGAGAGAGTGAGAGTGAGCCAAAAAGCGACCGAGAGAGTGAGAGACAGACAAGGCGACGGCGCGAGAGAGAGAGAGAGAGAAAAAAAACGAGAGACAGGTTGAGAGAGAGGGGAGACTTTGACTTTGAGTTAAATAGAGAGAGAGCGAGAGAGACAGAGACGTTGACTTTAATGGAGATAAAGGGAGAGAGAGAGACATACAAACCTAGCCAGACATAACCAGAGAGAGAGTGACAGAGAGAACGAGAGGGAGAGAGGGAATCCTTGGCTTTGACTTGAATAGAGAGATAGAGAAAGAGAGGGAGGGGGTCGAGGGCCTTGACTTTGACTTCAATAGAGATAAAGCGAGAGAGAGAGAAAGAGAGAGAGAGAGACCGAAACTGAACAATAGAGAGCGAGAGAAAGAAACTGGAGAACGAAGAAGCTTGTCAAAGGGAAATAAGGTGACATCAATAAAAGTTCCGCATATCATTCAACAACATGTGACCTAATGAGTTTGATCTCCATAGTTCACTTTAACTTAACAAACGATCAAATGAAAAGAAAAAAACCTAACACTTTGACTTTGAGTTAAATAGAGAGAGGGCGAGAGAGAGACAGCGACGTTAAAGGGAGACAGACAGACAGACAGACAGACAGAGCCAAACAGAGTCTCAGAGAGAGTGGAAAAGAGAACAAGAGGGAGAGGGTGAAACCTTGACTTTGACTTGAATATAGAGAGAGAGAGAGAGGGAGAGAGAGAGGGGGTGAAGGACCTTGGCCTTTGACTCAATAGAGAGAAAGCGAGAGCGAGAGACAGAGACCAGACGATAGAGACCGAGAGAGAGAGAGAGACCGAACGATAGAGAGCGAGAGAAAGAAACATCAATAAAAGTTATGCATATCATTCAACAACATGTTACCTAATGACTTTGATCTCCATAGTTCACTTTAATTTAACTAACGATAAAATGAAAAGAAAAAAAGTTAAATTCAAAAAGGTTTTGATTTATGAAGTCTTTGCTCTAATATCAAACACGATAACGATTCATGTAGAAAACATATCATTGAACAACCATAGTTTGTTGATAAAATAAACACAGTCTACCCGTGTACTGTGACATATTTGACTTCTTGATGCCACAAAAGGTGAAAGGTTACGCCATGTTTATCGTTAATGACAATTTTAATAACGTGTAGATTTACGCGTGTTTCTACTACATCTGACTGGAAATGAATACGAAAAACACTCTGAATAGATATGCCTATATAGATATAAGCATAAGGGTAACTTCTCCAGTAATTTTTTTGTTGACTCTTTATACTCGACTAACAAGACACTAATAGCGGTTCCAGATTAAGAGAGTGTGAGAGAGAAAGAGAGCGAGAGAGGCACAGACAGAGCGAGATAGAGAGAGAGAGAGAGAGTGAGGGGAGAGAGAGAGACTTTGACTTCAATAGAGATAAAACGAGAGAGAGGGAGCGATAGTGAGAGACATTGACTTGAATAGAGAGAGAGAGATTGAGAGAATGAGATAGACAGAGAGAGAGAGAGGGAGAGACAAAAAAATCGCATTTCTCACAATCTAACCATGGGATCTTTCTGAAACCTTTACCTATTATCCCAAAAATGGGTGTGAGAGAGAACGAGAGCGAGAGAGGCACAGACAGGGCGAGATAGAAAGAGAGGGGGAGAGAGAGAGACTTTGACTTTAATAGAGATAAAACGAGAAAGAGGGAGCGATAGTGAGAGACATTGACTTGAATAGAGATAGATAGATGGAGAGAGCGAGATAGAGAGAGACACACAGAGAGAGAGATAGATGCCTATATAGATATAAGCATAAGGGTAACTTATCCAGTAATTTGTTTGTTGACTCTTTAGACTCGAATAACAAGACACTAATAGCGGTTCCCGATTAAGAGAGTGTGAGAGAGAAAGAGAGCGAGAGAGGCACAGACAGATCGAGATAGACAGAGAGGGAGAGAGAGAGATACTTCAATAGAGATAAAACGAGAGAGAGGGAGCGATAGTGAGATACATTGACTTGAATAGAGAGAGAGAGATGGAGAGAGCGAGATAGAGAGAGAGAGAGAGAGAGAGAGGGAGAGACAAAAAAATCGGATTTCTCACAATCTAACCATGGGATCTTTCTGAAACCTTTACCTTCTCTCCAAAAATGGGTGGTGGCTGTTGATTAAATATGTTTTCGAAAAGTTTTCGCATCCGAAATCACCGAATCTTAAGAACCAATGCATTTGACCTACATTACAAATATTTCCCTCATAGCACACTGTATGGCGTATGCCATTGCCCGGCTGCAATGTTTCTAACTATATTTAGAACTGTAACTTCGCGAATTTTTGACCAATTTTAATATTGCTTTTACGTTTAAGATCCCTTGGCAGTTGGAATTGAGTTGCTGCCCGGGCAAAAATTTCCCTCATAGCACACCGTATGGCGTATGCCATTGCTCGGCTGCAATGTTTCTAACTGTATTTAGACCTGTACCTGTATCATAAAGCCTGTCATTGAGTCAACGGGTGTGGTTTTGAATCTCAGGTTGTACGTGGCTAGGAGTGAGGCCGCCTGTCCAACCTCGTGGGGTTTCTCCGGGTCCTCCGATTTCTTCCCACTGCTAAAGACCACTACGCGCAAGAGAATTATTGAAATAAAAGTGAACCATACGTTAGTCCTGAAATTACCCATTTTGTGTCGAGTGGACATTAAACCCCATTTCTCTCCCTCTCTCTTCCCTCCCTCGCTCTCTCAATTTGGACCCAATAACTGTAGGGGATCACGTGGCTAGCCAGGTTTTCCGGCGTGGCGCGGTTTCCCCTTGTCAGTGATGCAGGAGGGATCATCTGGGTGACAAAGGACACCTGACTAGTCGTTTTGATGGTTCGAAAAACTGAGGTCCCGTGTAAACATTGACGTGCACTTAACAAAGCGCTTAGCAGTTGGAATTCGATACAAGAGTAGGTAGCGCCACTGTCCGCGCAAAATTTCCCTCTAAGCACACTGCATTCCCGTCTCTATTATCCCGGTTTAGGATCAGAACAGTAGGACGTTGATCTCAATTTTATTTATTTTAGTTCTATGCTATCAGGGGGGGGGGGGGAGTCACGTGGCTAAGTTGGTAAGGTGCTGGTCTGTTAGGCTGCAGGCCGGGTGCGCGATCTATGCATTCGCCGAGAAATTTCATCTCGAATTCCGGAGGGCCTGACACGGACAGCTGCCTAGTCGTTCCGATGGGACGAAAAACCGTGGTCCCGTGTACACATTGGCGTGCACGTAAAAGATCCCTTGGCAGTTGTAATTCAGTTGCTGCCCGGGCAAAAATTTTCCTCATAGCACACTGTATGGCGTATGCCATTGCCCGGCTGCAATGTTTCTAACTATATTTAGGCCTGTAACTTCGCGAGTTTTTGAATAATTTCATTTAGTTCTATGCTATAAGTGGTGTTGCGTGGGTAAGGTGCTGGCTCCCTAGCCTGGACACCGGGTGTGCGATCCATGCATTGGCCGAGAAAGATCATCTCTATTTTTCGGCGTGGTTTCCCCATTGTCAGTGATGCAGACGGAGGGCCTGACACGGACAGTTGTCTTGTCGTTCCGATGCAGAAGCGTAGTCATTAAACCCCATTTTATTTATTCATTCTATGCTATAATAAATGCCGACAAATCATTTGAACTTGTTACACAATACCAGTCTCACACGCGGCATTGTTTTTACATTTCGGTTTGTGTTACATTACGAAACGACTCCTCAGCTCCGGTTTTTGATTAATTGTTTGCCCGGGTGCGGTGTTTCTAACAATATTTAGACCTGTACCTATGCGAGTTTTTGACCAATGTTAATACTTTTTTCTTGTTTTCTTTCTTTTACGAGCAGAACAGTAGGACGTTCAGCCGAATTTCATTTTATTTAGTTCTATGCTATAAGGGGGATCACGTGGCTAAGTGAGTAAGGTGCTGGCTCGCTAGACTGGAGGCCGGTTGTTCGATCCATGCATTAGCCGAGAAAGTTCATCTCAATTTTCCTGCGCGGTTTCCACTTGTCAGTGATGCAGACGGAGGGCCTGACACGGACAGCTGCCTAGTCGTTCCGATGGGACGAAAAACCGTGGTCCCGTGTACACATTGGCGTGCACGTAAAAGATCTCTTGGCAGTTGGAATTCAGTTGCTGCCCGGGCAAAAATTTTCCTCATAGCACACTGTATGGCGTATGCCATTTCCCGGCTGCAATGTTTCTAACTATATTTAGACCTGTAACTTCGCGAGTTTTTGAATGATTTCATTTAGTTCTATGCTATAAGGGGGTGTTGCGTGGGTAAGGTGCTGGCTCCCTAGTCTGGACACCGGGTGTGCGATCCATGCATTGGCCGAGAAAGATCATCTCTATTTTTCGGCGTGGTTTCCCCATTGTCAGTGATGCAGACGGAGGGCCTGACACGGACAGCTGCCTTGTCGTTCCGATGCAGAAGCGTAGGCATTAAACCCCATTTTATTTATTCATTCTATGCTATAATAAAAGCCGACAAATCATTTGAACTTGTTACACAATACCAGTCTCACACGCGGCATTGTTTTTACATTTCGGTTTGTGTTACATTACGAAACGACTCCTCAGCTCCGGTTTTTGATTAATTGTTTGCCCGGGTGCGGTGTTTCTAACAATATTTAGACCTGTAACTATGCGAGTTTTTGACCAATGTTAATACTTTTTTCTTGTTTTCTTTCTTTTACGAGCAGAACAGTAGGACGTTCAGCCCAATTTCATTTCATTTAGTTCTATGCTATAAGGGGGATCACGTGGCTAAGTAAGTAAGGTGCTGGCTCGCTAGCCTGGAGGCCGGGTGTTCGATCCATGCATTAGCCGAGAAAGTTCATCTCAATTTTCCTGCGCGGTTTCCACTTGTCAGTGATGCAGACGGAGGACCTGACACGGACAACTGCTTAGTCGTTCGGATGAAAAGAAAATACGGGGTCCCGTGTACACATTGGCGTGCACGTAAAAGATCCTTTGACAGTTAGAATCCAGTTGCTGCCCAGGCAAAAATTCCCCTCATATTATTTTTGCATGGGTGCAAGGTTTCTAACTATATTTAGACCTGTAACTTCGCGAGTTATTGACCAATTTTAATAAATTTGTTCTTGTTATTTTCTTTAAGATACATGTGACAATGAATATGAAAGCTTTCATATCTGCATGAGACAGTAGCAGATCTAGTTAGGCTTTCAAAGCCTATTGTGATTACTAAAATTATTATTAGGCTTGCAGACTTTCGTCTGAAAGCCTATTGTGATTACTAAAATTATTATTATTTATTAGGCTTTCAGACTTTCGTCTGAAAGACTATTGTTTTTACTAAAATTATTATTAGGCTTTCAGACTTTCGTCTGAAAGACTATTGTTTTTACTAAAATTATTAGGCTTTCAGACTTTCGTCTGAAAGCCTATTGTGATTACTAAAATTATTATTATTAGGCTTTCAGACTTTCGTCTGAAAGCCTATTGTGATTACTAAAATTATTATTTATTATTATTTTTTTTTTTCGGGGGAGCCTATTTCTCAGTGCCTGTCCCAGATACCGATCTAGAACCTCATTTTCTATCATTAAACCATGTGTTCGCAACATATAGGCTATATTTAAAACTTCTGCGCGGACCGGAAGTGGCCGAATTTTGTACGGTGTCAAAAAATCAAAAAACGGCCGTAGATTCGTCAATTCTGTACTTATTTTCATACAAATGACATTTTCAGCAACACCAAATCTTTTCTCGGATGATAGCAGTTGAGAAACTTCGTCGCTGACTTCTAGCGTTCGAAAATTGAAAAAACAAAATTTAAGAGACAATTTTTGTCATTTTTCAAAATTTTCAAATTTGACCTACATTTTTGGATACCTGAAGACCATCCGATTCCAGAAATATAAGTTTCATTCCGAGTTATCACCCTTTATTTTTCGATTTTTTTCGAATTTTCTGCCCATTTTGTGAGCTCGAGTTTCGTTTTACGGCCGAATCGACGTTTCTTAAACTCCCGGAACATGAAGTTATAGTTCAAAACTAACGCATAAAGCTATTTCGACAAACATCTATAAACCGGAAGTAGTCGAAATAATAGCCGATATTTTGAAAAAAACGCAAAAAATGAATGCTTTTGGGAAAAACATGAATTCTCAGTCCGATATCAACGGATTAAATCGATTAAGATATCGTTGGGTTGCCCGAGAATTGCAGTATCATATGATATCCTATTATTACAGATAACATGAACAGCAAGTAAAATATGACTCGCTGAAAATCAAGTATTTTCTGATTTGGAGCGTTTTTGAACGCCTGTATCTCGAAAACTGCTCCAATGATTTTTCTTAAACTTTCTCTATCAAGATACCTTTTAGTAGCCTTGTATATGAAACAGTCCGTTTAGACTTTGAAATATCCGTAATAGGTCAAATAACGAACTGAAAATCGAAAAAAATCGAAAAATCGTAAAATTTTGGAAAATACTCTATTTTTTTTATATTTTTACTGATTTTCAAAAAACTTTATAATATTTAGATATCTGATCTAATGTCGAATCCAAAAATGTAAAATATGTATTCAGTTATTGAAATTTAATTTTTGATATTTTGACATTTTTGCATTTTTGGCACTTTTAAACATAAGATTTCTCAGGGGCATTTTATCTGATCATATATTGTAATATATCATTACACAACTCTGTCGCTATTTAATTGCCTAAACCGGTTTTTAAAACTATCTAGATAATAATCACCATACCAGAAGTATTCAAAAAAATTTTAAAAAAAGGTATAAAAATGTCGTTCTTGCAAAAAGCTGGATTTCTCCATCAGATATTACCGGCCCAAAAGAAATAGAGTGTCTTTGGATGGCCCCATTAATGGACTATCATATGGCATCTCAATGGTACGATTTCGAACGTTCGTAAATAAATGATGTTACGCCGAAAATCTAGTATTTTTCGTTTTTGGAGCCTTTTGAGACACCCTTTTCTCGAAAACGACTACTGCGATGTTTTTAAAACCTTTTTTAGTCAGCCTCCTATCTGTGGTCTGTGGCGTGAATCCAAAAGGAAAAGGTTTGAAATAATTTAAGGTGTCAAAAAATGGCCTCAATCTTTGATAAAAGTAGAAAAATCGTTAAATTATCGAAAATGCTCTTTTATTTATATTTTTTACAAACAACTACTGAATAGATGTTTCTAACGTTTCTGGTACAGAAAGATATCTATCCAAACAACTTGTTAAAACTATTCCGACAATAATCCAAAATCCAGAAGTAGTCGAAAAAATATCAGATATTTGGGGAAAAACAGAACAAAAAATTAAAAAAAAGAAAATACAGTAAAAATTTGGTACTCTTGCAAAAATCGGCATTTCTCAGCCAGGTGTCACTGAATCAAAACAATTAAAGTATCGTTTTGTAATTTCACAAGATCTTCGACGGTCTTGGAGGTAACCCATTAATTATCGATATAAATGTACGAATGGTATGTTACTGGGCCAAAGTAGTAATTGATGAAAACAAACGGACAATTAAATTATACATACTGTCAAAGTCTGTCATCACACCCTGTATGGAGTGTATTAAAAATATCATTGACGTATGTGCATTATCATATATACATGTTACACAGAATTTTTTTAAATATAAAATGGCTAAAACCCCGTATTTATCGGGGCTCTCAAAGACCATATTTACAATCATGACATAATAGCATAGCATTATCTCCAAAAGGCTGAAACCACAGATTATTTAAACATAGTCTTGATTTGAATGCACTATTTTGCCTATAACATTTTTAGGACTTTGAATTCTATCTTACGGTTTGGATTGTTCGTACTTGGTTTTATTTTATCTTTATACCTTTCAGTCTTACCCATGTAAAAATCTAAACTAATATGTAGATTTAGTCCTTGCAATACCAAATTACCCATAAAAACTGCCCGATAACAGATATTATATCAATGTTAATTATATTACAATATGATATCTCATTTCTCCAAATATAATTGGCCCTTAAATGGACCGCTCTATTGTCATTTATGTTTTCCCCCATTCGCCCTCTAATTTTTCTCTTGGAACCATCATTTCCTCGGCTTTTCTTGAAGCATTTCCGCATACATTTCTCTTTTTTTGGGGGGGGGAGGGGGGCTGTTTATATATATATATATATATATATATATATATATATATAATGTATATATATCTTATATTATAATATGCATACTGTATATATATATATATTTTTTTATTTTTTTTTTATTAATGTATAAATTTATATTTCTTTTCTATCTATTAATGTACATATGTTCCCATTGTTTAAAGGGCAAAATGTAAGAAAGGCCATTGGCCTAATTTTCAACCCTTTTGAAATAAAGGTATTATTATTATTATTATACATTACATCATCGACATTCTCATTCTAAGATTACACTGACACACATTCTGCCTGCTTTGTACAGGTCTTTCAAACCATACGATCATATCTTCCATTTTGCTACCCAGCAATAAATAAACACAATATTTGGTTATAAAGAAATTCTAATAAGACAACTACAATTTTGACTGAAGAATATATGTACACAATTTAAAACAATTCATTTTATGTATTTCATCACAATGTCAACAGAACATAATCGTGTTGCTAATCACATTAATCTATATATATTTAGTACTTTGTACACTTCATCGAATGGATTAAATAGGTTTTGCTTTAATAATTTAAACGGTATGTAAATCGTGATTATAATTATAAACATTGTATTTCTATGTCTGCTAAATGTAATATGGGAAATGGAATTTTATTACCTTTGCCTTGCTTTTAGATCCCATAATTAAATATTGACTGAATAAATATTGTTAGGAAAACGATCTTATTAAACTCAATAGTAAATGCAGGAGGACTGCACTACACGCAAAACAAAAACTAAATATCTACAAGATAAACCTGCGGACAAAGACAGAAAATAGACATTGCAAAAAGTAAACAATTATCAAATCAAGTGAATGGATCCGGGGGCCAGCCGTAAGCGTCCACTGCGTCGTACAATGTGTTCTCCAAATATTAATTTCAATTCTGCCAATTTCCTGCTCAATAACCAAGTTCTTGTAACCGATATGCCAAATATTATAAACTACAAATAAAAATAGACACGTTATTTAATACTATAATTATTCACTATATCCAGGTTTGAACTAAAAGACCATTTCACCACTTTATTTTGAAAAAGAAAACTGGCCCTTTA
Organism: Patella pellucida; assembly: GCA_917208275.1. Taxonomy (NCBI): domain Eukaryota; kingdom Metazoa; phylum Mollusca; class Gastropoda; family Patellidae; genus Patella; species Patella pellucida. The sequence continues at coordinate 35,840,240 of OU795041.1, read as the reverse complement.
TCAATTTTATTGTTATATAACTTATAAATACATCATTATTAACATCTACTATTATTCATTCAACAAATACCATCCATACTTTTTTAAAACAAATACTTTTAATTGCTATCCTTTGGATATTCAACAAGTTTTTAAACACGGTTCTATGTTGTTATGTAACGCTCATGGCGTCTACATTTTTCCTACATCAAAGGATGCCGCTAAAGTTTCTTAACACTGTTCACTGACGTTACGTAACTACCATCGCGTGTTCAAGTCTCCAACATCAAAGAATGCCGCTAAAGTTGTAAAAATCAACCATTTTCTCATGTTCAGTACAAAACTTTTTAATACATATCGCTACTTTAAAAATATATTTATTGAAAAAGTTCAATGAATCTTAATAATGATTATGCTTTTTGATACCCGCCAATAAGAATATTCTGCTTATCCTTACATTATTATTACATTTACCAGAATTTCAAATAGACTTTTATAGCCTCCCTTGGCCATACTTTACCAAATTGCCGTAAATTGTCGAAATATTATGTTATATTATATGGTCAAAATATCGGTCAGATATGGCAATTTTAAATTAAAGTGTTGAAAAGGGCATAAAATCTGTGATATATTACGATATCACCATTGATAGAAGTAGACGTAGAACTCTGGGAATGAACCATGTAATATATTTTCCTTTATTCACGTACTTTAAAGTCACATCTCACATAATATATTACTTTAAATGAATGAATGAAATGGGGTTTAACGTCCTACTGATATGCACTGAACCTGAGCTAATTGAAGACGGGCATACGCCATACAGTGTGCTATGAGGGAAATTTTGCCCGGGCAGTGGCGCTACGGCCTACTCTTATATCGAATTCCAACTGCCAAGGGATCTTTTACGTGCACTCCAATGTGTACACGGGACCTCGGTTTTTCGTCCCATCCGAACGACTAGACAGCTGTCCTTGTCTGGCCCTCCTACTGCATCACTGACAAGTAGAACTCACGACGGAAAATCGACATGAACTTTCTTGGCCAATGCAGGGATCGAACACCCGACCTCCAGGCTAGCGAACCAGCGCCTTATCTACTTAGCCACCGTGATCCCCATATTACTTTAAGAACATATTGTTACAATATTTTGGAGGGTCTTGATTTATTCATATGGAATTACCCTAAAATTTTCATTATAATAAGAATTTATATACCAGATATCGAAATCGCTATACAATACTGATTTGGATTTTTAACCTTAATACTGATAATGCTATGGATTTTGAAACAACTCTAAGTTTCAATGTTAATACTATTAGAATATGGTATGTCATCTTTCAAGTTGAAATTGGCCCACATTTTCAATACAGTCCACACATTTATACATTTATCTAAAAGACTACAATAACCATCGTAAAATACCATCTTAATTAATTATCTTTCGGTTAATATACATCTGACGTCCACAAAACATGATGCAAAGCAAACGTATTATGAAAATAGTAACGCAATGTAAGTGACACTAACTGTTAAATTACTTCAATGCACGATTAGTGTGAATATTAAATATTGTACTGTTAAACGTAGTTTGTATGGGAAGTGTACATATCACAGATATATTTGTAGTATACTTAATATATAAGGAGACTAATTAATATAAGCCTCTGGCTTGTTTTGAATCTATACCTTCAGAATTGTATAAATGTATTCAACACCTATCTTATTTGGATAAAATATTGTTTAAATCAAGGTGTAATTGGCTCTTAAAGGGCCGTTCTGTTGTCGTTCATTTTATTCCCACGTCCACCTTCTACATCTCTTCTCTCAGATTTTCTTGCAGCATATTCCAGCGCATATTCCGCATACATTTCTCTCATCCATTATCGACAGCCTTATTCTAAGTTTATACTGAAACGTATAATGTCTGTTTATTGCTGTTCTTTAAAACCGTAGTTCAACTCTTTCATTTCGCTATGCATCAAAAATTAACACAATATTCTTATAAAGAAATTCAAATAAGATAACGATTTGGAGCGAAGAATAAAAGTACACAATTTCTTAAAATTCTTCTTATTTATCTCACCACACTATTTACATAACATAATCATATCGCTAATCACATTAACCTATGTATATTAAGTATTTTGTACATTTTCAGTACAGAGGAATAGATATGTTTTGCTTTTGTAATTATAACTGTAAGTCGTAATTATAATTATAAACATTGTATTTTATATGTCTAATATTATGTCTGTAAAAATGTATTACCGGAAATGGATTTATATAAGCTCTAGCTTGTTGGCAGATCCCAAATTAAATATTGTATCTTTTACCTTCTGTAAATATTGGCTGAATAAATATCGTAAGGAAAAATAACCTTAATTAGATCTTCTTCTTCTTTTGGTGTTTAACGTCTGCTTCCACTTAAGTGATATCACAGACAAGACATAGGAGAGCCGAAGCTGCTTCCTGATTTTTAGAATATGATTTTGCAATCTTTCCATTTTGGCCTTAGGCCATGGATTAGGTTTTAGTGGGAAGTTCTTCCCTTTATTTAATAAAAACACATCGTTGGTAGATGATCTCTTTTGTTTCTGGATTGGTAGATGTCTTCTTTGTGGGATTTGTGTTTTTAGGTGCCAGACCTGTCTTCTCGTGGTCTCCCCTTACTCCACTATCCCACTGGTATTTGTTTTGGCAGAATAGTGTTTAGATGCAGAGCCCATCTGATCATGACTCCCTCTTACTCCACTATCCCGCCAGTTTAGTAGATGTTAGTAGTAAATTAAACTAGAGAGTATAATAAAGTTGTAGTCAAAATAAATTAAAGGTAATAAAATAAAGTAAATTAAAGTAAAAGTAAAGTAAAGATAAAGTAAAGATAAAGTAAAATGAATTAATTAAAATTTATTAGTTAATTAATTTAAAGGTAATAAATAAAAATAAAATTAAATAAAATAAAATAAAGTAAAGTAAAGTAAAGTAAAGATAAAGTAAAATGAATTAATTAAAATAAAGTTGTAGAGTGGTTGGGCTTCCTTCGAGAGGACGTTTTTACTTCCCCACCCTACGTCGTATAAAAAAAAATAAGTTGAGATAGAAAATAAGTAGAAAAAATAAAAAATAAATTGAAGGTAATAAATAAATATAAAATAAATTTAAGTAAAAGTAAAGTATAAAGATAAAGTAAAATGAATAAATTAAAATAAATGTATAGGATGGTTGGGCTTCCTTCGTGAGGACGTTTTTACTCAACCATCCTACGTTGTATTGAGAATTTATCTAGCCGTGACCCTTTCTTATTTCACTAATTTACTTAGTCCAACTGTGTCCATTAGGGTGTGGACTTCTTCGAAGATTTGTAGCTTCAGATCTGGTCTAGGGAAGAGTAGGTTCTTAGTGTTGAATGGTATGTTATTGGTCTCCATCATTCTCACTAAGTCCCGTCTCTCTTCCTTGTAAACCTCGCAGTCTACCAGGACATGGTTGGTGGTACACTCTTCTCCGCACTCACAGACGATGACTTGGTGTTTGTAGTCTCGCAGCCTCTCTTTCACCCTTAGTTTCGATATGAGTCTGCATATATCTCGTCTAGGGTGATTGGTTGCTGTCTTGGTGTAGATCTCGTCATCCAGTCGGAATCTGTATGTGTCAAGTTCAACGAGATTTAATTCCCAGATTGAATTGACCTGTCTTTTGACCATACTGTAGATTTCCGTGGTGCTGTAGTCTATGAGGCGGCGTGTAGCTGTGTCCTTGAGACCCTCGCTGGCGAGTCGATCTGCCTCCTCGTTTCCTTTAATGTTGACATGTGATGGAATCCACACGAGCTCTAATTTGCTTCCCTTCTCTAGGACCCTCTGATATAGCTGCCTGATTTCCAAAATGACTTCTGGTCTTGATTCCGAGTTGTCATTTTGGATTGAAATCAGACTGCTCAGAGAATCGCTTGGAATGACGATAAGCAGGTGTTAAACTAAATAATTATCCAAATAATACAAAAATATACTCTGCTTTGATTTTTCTCCTTTCATTTTAAAGAAACAAGCTTCAATAAACAATGAATAAACTATTTGTACAATAATTATTGCCTTAATTGCATATCTTTAACAGCGGAACAATTAATTCCTGATAACATATAATCGAAACTGGGTGTTGTCAAAATGGAACGTAGTCTAAATGGGAGTAAACCATTTTTTAATTGGTTATTGCTTTTTAATTCGTTATTGCTTAATTAGCGAATATCCAATCCTTAACTGTATGTCACTAATCACGTGTCAACACCTTTCAATAGTGTATATAAATCAACTCCAACTTGTGTTCAGCACCTCGTTGAACTTGACACATACAGATTCCGACTGGATGACGAGATCTACACCAAGACAGCGACCAATCACCCTAGACGAGATATATGCAGACTCATATCGAAACTAAGGGTGAAAGAGAGGCTGCGAGACTACAAACACCAAGTCATCGTCTGTGAGTGCGGAGAAGAGTGTACCACCAACCATGTCCTGGTAGACTGCGAGGTTTACAAGGAAGAGAGACGGGACTTAGTGAGAATGATGGAGACCAATAACATACCATTCAACACTAAGAACCTACTCTTCCCTAGACCAGATCTGAAGCTACAAATCTTCGAAGAAATCCACACCCTAATGGACACAGTTGGACTAAGTAAATTAGTGAAATAAGAAAGGGTCACGTCTAGATAAATTCTCCATACAACGTAGGATGGTTGAGTAAAAACGTCCTCACGAAGGAAGCCCAACCATCCTATACATTTATTTTAATTTATTCATTTTACTTTATCTTTATACTTTACTTTTACTTAAATTTATTTTATATTTATTTATTACCTTCAATTTATTTTTTATTTTTTCTACTTATTTTTTATCTCAACTTATTTTTTTATTTATACGACGTAGGGTGGGGAAGTAAAAACGTCCTCTCGAAGGAAGCCCAACCACTCTACAACTTTATTTTAATTAATTCATTTTACTTTATCTTTATCTTTATTTTATTTTATTTTATTTTATTTTATTTTATTTTATTTTATTTTATTTTATTTTATTTTATTTTATTTTATTTTATTTTATTTTATTTTATTTTATTTTATTTTATTTTATTTTATTTTATTTTATTTTATTTTATTTTATTTTATTTTATTTTATTTTATTTTATTTTATTTTATTTTATTTTATTTTATTTTATTTTATTTTATTTTATTTTATTTTATTTTATTTTATTTTATTTTATCTTTATTTTATTTTATTTTATTTTATTTTATTTTATTTTATTTTATTTTATTTTATTTTATTTTATTTTATTTTTTATTTTATTTTTTATTTTATTTTATTTTATTTTATTTTATTTTATTTTATTTTATTTTTTATTTTATTTTATTTTATTTTATTTTATTTTATTTTATTTTATTTTATTTTATTTTATTTTATTTTATTTTATTTTATTTTATTTTATTTTATTTTATTTTATTTTTATTCATTACCTTTAAATTAATTAACTAATAAATTTTAATTAATTAATTTTATTTTATTTTATTTTATTTTATTTTATTTTATTTTATTTTATTTTATTTTATTTTATTTTATTTTATTTTATTTTATTTTATTTTATTTTATTTTATTTTATTTTATCTTTATTTTATTTTATTTTATTTTATTTTATTTTTTATTTTATTTTATTTTATTTTATTTTATTTTTTATTTTATTTTATTTTATTTTATTTTATTTTATTTTATTTTATTTTATTTTATTTTATTTTATTTTATTTTATTTTATTTTATTTTATTTTATTTTATTTTATTTTTATTCATTACCTTTAAATTAATTAACTAATAAATTTTAATTAATTCATTTTATTTTATTTTATTTTATTTTATTTTATTTTATTTTATTTTATTTTATTTTATTTTATTTTATTTTATTTTATTTTATTTTATTTTATTTTATTTTATTTTATTTTATTTTATTTTATTTTATTTTATTTTATTTTATTTTATTTTATTTTATTTTATTTTATTTTATTTTATTTTTTTTTTTTTATTTTATTTTATTTTTATTCATTACCTTTAAATTAATTAACTAATAAATTTTAATTAATTCATTTTACTTTATCTTTACTTTATCTTTACTTTACTTTTACTTTAATTTACTTTATTTTATTACCTTTAATTTATTTTGACTACAAATTTATTGTACTCTCTTTATTTATTTAATTCTATATTAGTTTAATTTACTACTAACATCTACTAAACTGGCGGGATAGTGGAGTAAGAGGGAGTCATGATAAGATGGGCTCTGCATCTCAACACTATTCTGCCAAAACAAATACCAGTGGGATAGTGGAGTAAGGGGAGACCACGAGAAGACAGGTCTGGCACCTAAAAACACAAATCCCACAAAGAAGACATCTACCAATCCAGAAACAGAAGAGATCATCTACCAACGATGTGTTTTTATTAAATAAAGGGAAGAACTTCCCACTAAAACCTAATCCATGGCCTAAGGCCAAAATGGAAAGATTGCAAAATCATATTCTAAAAATCAGGAAGCAGCTTCGGCTCTCCTATGTCTTGTCTGTGATATCACTTAAGTGGAAGCAGACGTTAAACACCAAAAGAAGAAGAAGAAGTTCAGCACCGTGACTGCGATATCACCTCGGTGGAAGCGGACGTTAAAATAAAGCTATTTCACACACACTGTGTTCAGCAACAATTGCAATGGATTCGATGTCAATTGTCGAGGAGATGCTAATTTCAGCAGAAAGGCAGTTTACCAGAGCAAATGAGCAATATGTGTTACTCAATTCTAAACTGAGACAAGCTGAAGTTCGATAACAGCGTGCCGTCAACAACAACAGACGGCCTTTACTGTACTCTATCCTTTTAAGGATAAAGATCTTGAACGGTCTACGAAATGCATACCTTGAATACGCACTAATGAAACGGGAACTTGTATTGAATTTGAGAGCAGAAATACGAAGATTAGTGAACCAATATAAATCATGTTATAGAAAGTTTTAAACGGCCCTTTTAAGGGCCACCAAATACAAGAAAGGGGTTCTTTTCATATTCTTATCATATAAATAGATATATCAGTATTCTATATACTCATATTAAAGGTCCTACCAAAGAGAGAAATTGCGGTTAACGATTATTCGATACAAAATAGGTAATTTCGGGACTAATGTATGGTCGTATTTTTGACTTATTTATTAGATATACAGTTCTTTCGACACCACAAGTGACATAAGTTTGCTAAAAGTGACATAATTTTGACCGTTTATTTTGCAAGCAAGTATTACTTTCACAAATCTGATAGAGCGTGTCGCTGAACCAAAACAACTCGAGTATCGCTTTGTAGCTCGACGAATCGGCCGTTGTCTTGTGACCTTCAACACTGCGTATAAATTAAAGTCAATCACATAGTCCAGTGAATGGACTTTCGTATAACACACGTCCTGTTCAGTACTGCTGAGCTATTTTATGACACACATGCACTTCCTCTCTGATTCCTGAAAGCCGGTTCAGTGCTGCTTGCAGGTCTAGTTAGGCTTTCAGACTTTCGTCTGAAAGACTATTGTTTTTACTAAAATTATTATTATTAATATTTATTATTATTTTTTTTTCGGGGGAGCCTATTTCTCAGTGCCTGTAACAGATATCGATCTAGAACCTCATTTTCTATCATTAAACCATGTGTTCGCAACATGTGGGCTATATTTGAAACTTCTGCGCGGACCGGAAGTGGCCAAATTTCGTACGGTGTCATAAAATCAAAAAACAGCTGTAGATTCGTTAATTCTGTACCTATTTTCATACAAATGACATTTTTGTAGACCCCGAATCTTTCCCAAGGAAATGGCTATCTCACATTTTTCAATTTCGAAAATTCCTATGGGACTATTGTTGTTCGAAAATTAAAAAAACAAAATTTAAGAGACAATTTTTGTCATTTTTAAAAATTTTCAAATTGACCTACATTTTTGGATACCTGAAGACCACCCGATTCCAGAAATATAAGTTTCATTCCGAGTTATCACCCTTTATTTTTCGATTTTTTTCGAATTTTCTGCCCATTTTGTGAGCTAGAGTTTCGTTTTTTTTTATTTTTACTGATTTTCAAAAAACTTTATGATATTTAGATATCTGATCTAATGTCGAATTCAAAAATGTATAATATGTATTCAGTTATTGAAATTTAATTTTTGATATTTTGACATTTTTGGCACTTTTAAACATAGGATTTCTCAGGGGGATTTTATTTGATCATATATTGTAATATATCATTACAGAACTCTGTCGCTATTTAATTGCCTAAACCGGTTTTTAAAACTATCTCGATAATAATCACCATACCGGAAGTATTCAAAAAATGAAAAAAAAAGGTATAAAAATGTCGTTCTTGCAAAAAGCTGGATTTCTCCATCAGATATTACCGGCCCAAAAGAAATAAAGTGTCTTTAGATGGCCCTATTAATGGACTATCATATGGCATCTCAATGGTACGATTTCGATGGTTGGTAAATAAATGATGTTACGCCGAAAATCTAGTATTTTTCGTTTTTGGAGCCTTTTGAGACGCCCTT